>OY992520.1:31472377-32722377 GCA_963921215.1 Scoparia ambigualis | reverse complement strand
TAATAAGCTATTTTATAAAGCTTTTCTTTGATAAAGAAAATAAAATGCGAGAGGGTTGCGTACGAAGGTTAGTGCGTTCTATAGAAATGTATGTTTGAATGACTATGATATTATATCTATTACAGAAACTTGGTTACTGGATGGTGTTTCAGATAGTGAATTGTTTGATAGTAGGTACCTTGTTTATCGGCGTGATCGGGACTATGCTAGGCTGGGACAAACATTAGGTGGCGGAGTGTTGATAGCAGTGAGGTGCGACCTTGCTGGCTTAAGCAGACCTGAGTGGAACAGTTCGGCGGAAGACATTTGGATCACTTTATTGATGAAACTTAAGAGACCTGCAATTACTTATAAAATGCATATTTGTACGTTGTATCTGTGTAAGGAAGAGGGTGGTTACTCATACAAAGAACAATTGGTTAACTTTTGTGATAGGCTTAGTGACGTAGTATTTAGTCACCCGATGGATAAAATCATTGTGATAGGTGATTTTAACTTCCGTAATGACGTGCATTGGGTAAAGTCGAGTGACGGTGCAACAATGTTACCGGTCAATTATTATGCTGATTATTTATCCCATTTCTTAGATCTTATAGTCACATGTAACTTTAATCAGTTTAATAATGAATATAACCAAAACAACCGAATATTAGTATTTTCAAATGGAACATTAGAGGTCAACAAGTGTAACAACCCGTTAGTCCCGGAAGATCCTCATCATAAGTCTCTTGAAATATGCGCTGAATTTTTTGAAATTCATGAACTATATACTATGAGTCATATGAAGTTTATCTTTAGTCGGGGTGACTACTCCAAAATTGTATCTGAACTTAATAATACTGACTAGTATGAATGTTTAAGTGGGAATACATTGGATGATGCAGTGACAAATTTTTATAATAAATTATATCAGCTTCGCGACCAACATATACCTCATAAACTAGTAAAACAAAATGCTTATCCACCATGGTATAACTCTAGTCTTATAAAAGTTTTAAAGGAAAAATCGAAGTACCATTCCAAATATAAAAGATACGGCAACTTATCTGACTATCAATCATTTTCTTTGCTGCGCAAAAGAGTTGATGAACTTGAACGAGATTGTTTTAAAAAGTATATTGAGCGAGTTGAGTCTTCAATTGTAGAAAATCCCAAAGTATTTTGGGCATTTGTTAAAGCGAGAAGAAATAGTTCCACTTTCCCTAGTGTAATGAATTATAAATCAGTAAGCTCTGACACCGGTGAAGGTATTAGTAATTTATTTGCGGATTACTTTTATTCTACTTTTTCGTCTATAAGTCACAATACATTTCATGCTGCTAGTTTGAACTCTGATATCGGCCTTGGTAGTATAAGTAATGTCCAAGTGGATCATACAAAACTATTAAATCTTTTAAAATCGCTTGATTTATCTAAGTCTGGAGGACCAGATTTTATACCCCCTTTCTTTATTGTCAAGTGCGCCGAAGGTCTGACGATGCCACTGTGCCTGCTGCTTAAGCGGTCATTGTCTGAGGGAATTGTTCCTAAGATTTGGAAGTCTGCTTTTACTACCCCAGTACTTAAAAAAGGTGATAAAAGTAATGTAGAGAACTATCGTCCCATATCTAAGCTGTGTCTATTTGCTAAAGTTCTAGAAAGGTTAGTCCATCAGGCAGTCTACACTAGTTTATCAAGCTCCTTTAGTGATGAACAACATGGTTTTCTTAAGCGACGCTCGACATCCACTAACCTCATTATTGCAAATGAATTTATAGCAGAAGGAATGGAAAATGGATACCAAGTTGATGTAGTATACACCGATTACCAAAAATGTTTCGATAGAATAGATCATGGTGTATTACTTTCTAAACTTCATGCAGCGGGCATACATGGTGACTTGTATCGGTGGTTTGCTTCCTATATTGATAACCGAAGCCAGGCTATTGTATTGCGTGGCTATATGTCTCGGTGGTCAGAAATACCATCTGGTGTACCATAAGGGTCTATTTTGGGCCCTCTTTTATTTATTATATTTGTTAGAGATATTAGTAAATGCTTTTTACATACCAAACCCTTGCTTTTCGCAGATGATATGAAGATACTTAAGATAATTTCTGATCCTTTGGACGTCCTTGATTTGCAACAGGATCTATTACGTTTTGAACAATACTGTATTCTGAATAGGTTAGATCTTAACGTGTCAAAGTGTTTCTATATGACATTCTAACTAGGGTAAATAATATAAGAGATTTGGGTGTTATTCATGATACCAAATTAATTTTTGATGATCATATCGATCATATTGCACGTAAGGCCTCCAAGGCCCTAGGGTTTGTGATGCGTATGTCTAAAGAATTCAAGTCCCTGAAGTCAATTAAAGTTCTGTATTGCGCCTTCGTACGTAGCCACCTCGAGTATGCCTCGCAGGTGTGGAATCCGCAGTATAACGTCTATATTACTCGGTTAGAGATGATACAAAAAAGATTTCTACGATATCTTGACTATAAGACTAGACAACAATCATCTGACTATGAGCATCGCTGCAAACGGTATCACTTTTTGCCTCTACAAACTCGACGTGAAGTGAATGACGCTTGTTTTATATCTAAACTAGTTAACGGCATCGACATCGACTGCCCAGAACTATTGTCCAAAATTGGTCTTCGCACAAATATACTGTCGCTGCGGCGACGCCCACTGCTTCAAATACCACTAGTTCGTACAAATTACCGACAAAATACTTTTTTAATCCGCGGCTGTGTAACTTATAACAGGTACAGCAACGAGCATGACTTCGATTTATTCTCGACAAGCGCAGCAACTATTAGGCGAACTGTATGTAAACATTTCTTTAAAGTAAAGTAAAGTTAATTTAAGTAACTTTAGGTAGCAATAAGCTTTATAAGATGTAATATGTAATATGATGTGTTTTATGCTTCATAGATTGCTTGTTTTTGTTTCTTTTTTTTCATAATTACACGTATTTTTATTTTATTTTTGTAAAGTATTGAGATAAAATGAATCTTACAATTGGAATTAAGACTTTAGTATGTTAGTAGTTTGTGGAGGTTTATAATTAGCTTTTAGATTTTACATAGCTATAAAATTTGTAATAACAGCTGTTAACCTTCCTAAAAAGAATAAATAAATAAATAAAATAAAATAGATTTTAAATTTATCAAGATCTAATTTCTGAATATCATTTGGTACTTTGTTGTAAAATCGTACGTACACATAGACCCTTAAAATAAATATTTATTTTATGAAGCCTAGTATAAGGTACTGCTAATTTGTTCTTACTTCTAGTACTTACTTGAAATAGATTTTCATAAATATATTGTGATGCAACTGTCATTATACTTATATTCTTAAATCTTACTGTTTTTGAAAACATTTGAGTATTTTCATGAAAATAATCATATTTTCATAAATCTATTGTGATGCAACTGTCATTATTTAAATCTCTCTCTGAGAGAGTCACCATCCTTTAGGTTATATTGCTCGAATAGCGCTCTTCTGCAGCACAAAGATAGTTTGAATGTCGGGAGCATTTCCCACAGTAAAATGCCGTACGACATTACACTATGAAAGTAACTGAAATAAACTAATCTAGCTGTATCAACGTCAGTTAAGTAACGGATCTTCATTACTGCATAAGCCGCAGAGCTAAGTCTATTCGACAATTTAGCTATATGTGGGCCCCACTGAAGCTTGGCATCCAACGTGATGCCTAGAAACACAGTGGTGTCCACAGGATTCACATTTTTATCTTTATTTTGTACACTAGTTATTATCTACTTAACATTAGGCAATACAAATCTTACACATTTGATTTTACCCTCGTTTAATAGCAAGTTATTTACACTAAACCAGTGAAAAATCTGTGAGACCGCATTATTCTCATCGTCATAATTTGGGTGTCGACGTTTCACTTTGAATAAAAGTAAAGTATCATCAGCAAACAATACTATCTCAATACTGTTTTTTACAAAATTAGTACACTCACAAGTCACTAATATAAACCAAAAACAAGAATGGATCAAGTATTGAACCCTGCGGAACTCCCATTGTAACCACTGATCCCGGAGATATTTTACCGTTAATGTCGACCTTCTGAATCCTGTTACTTATGTATGAGATAAGAAGACTCAAAGAAGTATCTCTAACTCCATAGTGGTTAAGCTTCATGACCAATGTTTCATGTAAAACACAATCGAATGCCTTGGATAAATTACAAAATACCCCTAGGGCATCCTGTGAATCCTCCCAGGCATCAAATATTTGAAATAAAAGCTTAACACCGGCGTCAGTTGTTGAGCGACCCCTGGTAAAACCATACTGTTTGGAATATAAAAGTTTATTTCTATAAAAATGAATTTGAATTTGGTCTAACATCAACTTTTTAAAATTTTAATAAATGTAGGTAGCACAGAAATAGGTCTAAAATTAAGGGGTCAGAAGTGCTACCTGATTTAAATGGGTAAATTTTCAAGCGTACTTTTTCGAAAATATACGTCGTAGCTTAACCATAATTATAAAAACTAGATTAGAATTAATACATAACTTTCGAGAAATTCCACGTTTAATATCCGACTTGTATGAGCGGTCTAACCCTGAAAGGCTTGTCCCACTTCAAATTGCGCTCACAAAACCATGAAATTTACACGAAATTTAAAAATAACTTTTATAAAAGTATCTCATTTTAAAGATATTTACTCCATTTCACATTCTAAAGCACAAACACGTTACTAACTTAAATAAAAATACTGAGACGCCAATATGTCTTTGTCTCGCGTAAAACTGCGTTTCCGATGCTTCCAGTTGTTTCCGATGTTTTATATTAATCAAGCTATGTCACGCCATATTTTTGTTTCGGAGCACCATGAGCTTAAGTCGGGCTCTAACTTGTGTGTGGAAAGGACGGTACATACGCAAGTTTTAACTCGTTCCTGAGGTAAGTTTTTCGTGGAATGTGTTTTGGTTACCATGTGCGGTCAGTTCGGTGGCACGTTTCAGTTAATGAACAGAGTGATGTGTTGTGTCGTCAAGTTAGTATGTTGTAGATAATTGCCTCAATATTACGACCAGTAAATATCTACTAAATTAATTAGGTAGTTGGGTAATTATAATGAAAAAATCCATTTTGTCGTCCTTACGGTGGCGTCATTGCGGTGTCGTAGTGAACCACCGGATTGACGAATGAGCCTCCGTAATGATAAATACCTGTATAATCAATACTATAAATACATAAACTTTCAAAATTTAATATTAATTTTATCCTAAAATACATTATTATGTATATGTGACGTAGTTTGCTAGATGACGGTGTGTAGGTAATGTCACCTATGTTTCTGGTACCAAAATAGTTGATTAATAAAAAAATAAATCATTAAGTACAATACCGCATTTTTTTTGAATATTTAAGAAAATTTGCCTAGTTAATTTAAAAAGTGCTTAATGAGTTATTTCAGTGGCTTTTATCGTGGAATGTGAAAAATAAACTCGCCACTGCAATGACGGAAAAAAGTCCGCTCTGAAAATTTACCCAAATAATGGAATTATTTTACTATGTTTCATTAGGTCAGGAAAAACATCACAGTCAATGCATTCATTAAATATGCAAGCTAAAACTGGAGCTATTGTCATAATTACTGATTTAGCGACGTCCACGGAATTACCCCACAGATCAGCGATACAATATAGTTGCAATACATTTGTATTTTGTTTGCTAATTTATATGAGTATAAATTGTTTTTATTGTGACTTATTTAATTATATTACATAAAATCACAAAAAAATATCCTGTATGAAGTGCAATTCCACCTTTGGTCACATAGTCTCTTGTCATCATTGAGATGAGGTAAATAGCAGGCCAAGGCTTCTTGTAGAGAAAATAAACAAGTTATGCAAACAAAGAATGTAACATTTTGTTATTATTTGTATTTTAATCTAAATATAAAACATGGCCAATTCCCACAAGCCGACCACCACCCGGCGGTCCAAGGTTCAGTTCCCGGTCCATCAATCAGCCGCGCGCTCTCGCCGGGTAATCCGTTACGACGGGATTAACGAGCCGGCCGCCGCACGATTGTCCAAATTAATTACACTGCTAACGACGGACATTGTTCATTGCACGAGCTTGAACAAACTATTAGAGGCAACGATGGATATTGACTGAAGGCGATACACACATACTTAAAAACACGACTACTTATCCCCGGAAGGTTAGTCAGAGACTAAAGATAAAGATTTTTTATTTGCAGAAAACATGGTACATTTTTGGTTCTTAATGTAATATTTACAGCACAAGGACAAGGAGGAATGAGGACCGCAAAAGTCACTGCCATAGTCCACTTTTCACCCAAATAGCGACTGCACATGTGCTCAGCATGGTAATGGCAGACAGGTAATGAGCCCATCGCCGCTCTAGGTTGATGGATGTATGTGCAGTCTTTAGTCCGTTAGTCGTACGACTAACGGACTAAAGACTGCACATAGGGAAGAGAGGGGGTGGTAGTATTCTTTCACCACAGTTGTACGTTAGCTAATTTCGCTGTTATGATCAGATTATAGATGGCTACCAAGTAAATGAAATGAAATGAATTGAAATGAAAAGAAATGAAATGAAATGAAATGAGTATTCTTTATTGTACACAGATATTAAACATGGTTATCATTTAAAAAAAAAGTCTTACAACGGGCGGCCTTATCACTAAAAGCGATATCTTCCAGGCAACCTAGGGATGGAGAAGCTTGGTATGAAAAACAGATGGAGGCGTTGATGTAGTGTACAGTGATTAATGTATAATAATATTTCATATTATATAAATACACATTTATACATACATAAATACAATGATTCATACCCGTATAATATACATACATAGGTACAACATACACAATATACAAGTACGTACCATATGAACATATGACATTCACACAATATCTTAATAAATAATTAAAATAATAATAGTGAAACTATGAAATTAAATTGACAAATAGTGTTCTTTGACAAGTTTTTTAAAAGTTTGCAGGGATTTTGCTCGTCTTACAGTTACAGGCAGAGCATTCCACAGATGAGCAGCATGAACTGTAAATGATTTATCGTAGAATGTAGTAGAATGCATAGGAATTTGCAAAGTCAAGTTCTCCGATGATCTCAAGAAACAGGAATGGGAGTCGTGCAAAAATTGGAAGCGATCTTTAAGATAAAAAGGGGTGGTAGGATTGAATAATATGTTGTAGACTAAGGAAACTATATGTGCATTCCGGCGAAGGCGAATTGGCAACCACTTGAGCTTAATGCGAAATTCAATATAAACCTAATGCAAAAGTTTTGAAGTCGCTCAAGCTTATTTAGTTGATCCTCCCTAAGGTCTAGATAGCTAACATCGGCGTAATCGAGGATAGGTAAAAGAAGAGACTGTGCAAGCGCAGCTTTAGTGGCAGTTGGTAGAAAATTGCGAAGTCGCCTTAGAGACCTCGCCGACGCGAATATTTTGCGACTGACCTCTTGCAGTTGCGGATCCCAAGATAAGTGAGGGTCAAAGTATACACCAAGGTTTTTAATTTTGTCGCTATAAGCTAATATGGTACCATCAAAGACGACATCAGGGATGCACGACCAGTCAAGCTTAGACCTAGTTCTATTGCTACCAATAATAAGGACCTGGGTTTTACTAGGATTAACTTTTAGTCCATGCGATTTGCTCCACTTACTTATTTGAGCTAGATCCTTGTTTAATAGAGTAATAGAATCGGGAAGCTGTTCAACAGGTGCTTGGGTGTACAACTGTAAGTCATCTGCATAAAGGTGGTAGGAGGAAACTAATTGACTAGAAATTGAATTTATAAAAATAGCGAAGAGTAGAGGAGATAAAACTTCACCCTGCGGCACCCCGGCAGAAGTGTTGCACCAAGAAGAGAAGGACTCTTCAATGCGAATCCGCTGCCGGCGACCAAACAGGTAACTTCGAAACCAATCAATCACCGTTGGAGATATGTTAATGGAGCGTAGGATCTCAAGTAAGATGTCAAAATCTACAGTATTGAACGCATTACTAAAGTCTAGTAATGACAGCACCGTAAGATTACCATCTTCCATACCTGATCTAATGTCGTCCGTAATGTTAATCAACGCTGTAGTCGTACTGTGGCCGGGACGAAAACCGGATTGGAAAGGGTTCATGAGGTGGTTTTTACAAAGGAATATACTGAGCTGATTGTGAATAAGACGCTCAAGGACTTTGGAAAGGAATGGCAATATGGATATGGGTCGGTATTCAGAGAAGGATTTAGGGTTCGATTTTTTAGGAAGTGGAATGATCTGGGCATCTTTCCAGGTAGTTGGAAAAATACCACTTGTAATGGAGTGGTTGAGAACATGCGTTAGGATTGGAAGAATATTGTCGAGGATAGGGAGGATCATCTTACGACTCACACAGTCATTTCCCACAGCGTTGGAAGAAATCGACAAAATGCTCTTTTTAACATCACAATCGGTGAATTGATTAAAGACAAATGATGAGTGATTGGGGTTGGGAAGTAGAGAGAGATTTACTAAAGTATCAGCTTTAGTATTCCGATCAAAAACAGAAGAAGAAGAGAAATGTTGATTTAATAAAGTTTCCTGAAGAGGTTTCCCAATCCCCAATGATCTAAGAAACTTCCAGACTTTGGCTGGATCCCCATTTTCAACGGATTTGTGAATGAAGTGGCGTTGTGCATCTCTACACACCTTATTGCAGTAATTACGAATGACAGTGTACCTCTCCCAATTTGTAGGGGTGGGCTTGCACTTGTATCTCGTTTTGGCGACTGCTTTTTGGTAGCTTAGTGATCTTATCTCCTCAGTCAGCCAAGGTGTTGGAAGGTGTTTCATTTTAACAGCCCGCAATGTGTATGTATGTAAAGTTATTTAAATTGACATCAGATCTCAGGCTTTGCCCTGCGCGTGCGCGAGATATACCTACGTCATCATCGTTGAGGAAGGACTAATAACACAGAATAATATTACTAATAACTCAGAAATGCTTTATGTTTGTAGGTCAAATAAACCTTTTTTCGGAAGCTTAACCGTTTTCTTGTGCTTTTGCCTGCCTGATGACGACTACACTGCTGCCAGCTCGTAAATATATCGTTTATATTTATATCCAAACAAAAAAACTAGATGAAGGAAATGCTAATGTAGGAATGTTTTATCACAAACATTAAACAAATATAAACATTTAGACGGGGATTGTCTCTATTTACTTGTTTTATTGGATTTAATATAATGGAATAATGGAACGCTAAAGTTTAAAAGTGTTTATACAAATATGTATTAATCATAATCGTACACGTTTGATTAATTTGAATTTGAGCTAAGCTCATATTCGAGGTGCATGATCTAAAGCACGCATCAATAAAACAAATTATAAGCGGTAGGTGTGAGAATAACTTATTTACAGATGAGTAGCATTTGTTGAACTTCGTTAGCGGCTTGTATTGACATTAGTAACCATTCTCTTGTAAATCAGTAGCGTGTGTTAACAAGGAAAGCTTTGGGCGCACGCCACGCCGCAATTACAATAAATCATTATTAAACACACGCGCACTTGCGTCCATTGTGGTGTTAGCACCTCTGTGTAGTACGGCTTGCGCGTGCTGGCCGCTTAGACTGTCGCGTCGCGTCGTGCTGAGCACGCATTTGTCACCGCATGTATGCACAGTGAAGAGCAGGCGAGTGGCCGACGCGTTTGTCATCGCGGTAAGTCGGCAATAACGCGCGCTTCCATTATTGTGACACGGTGACACGGGCAATACTGGCCACAGTTCTAAACAGTAGTAAGCAGCACTCATGCGATACTGCGGACGGCGTTGATGACTTGCTCAGAATTGCTTATCGATAAATGATTAAGTCTAGGTAGAAACAAAAGCGACATCTTCTTAAGTTATTTGTCATAAATAAGAGTATTCTAAGCACGCGGTAATAGTCAGCAAACAATGAACTGCATTATTTGAAAATAGTTCATAAATTCATGTTATTTTGTTGAACATTTCAAATCACACAAGCAGTGGCACTTTCTCATGTTGGACTGATAACTCATCACATACATCTGAGCTAGAGCGACCAGCTAATGTTTGTAGGATTGGTGGTAGTCAGAAGTAAGAACGGCCATGTGCTTGTGTGTGCGCGGTGTGCTTCAGCGGCATCCCGCCTGCTAATGTGACAAACTGGCCGCGGGCCGCGACGAGCGTCCGTAAGCCGATGAAGCGATTGGCCGCGCCGACGCCGGATCATTTACATAATATTTATAAGCAGCAATTTGTCCAGGCGTCACCGCCGCCGCGCACTCCACGCGTAATTATACCACGCTACTGCTCCACGAGCTAGCACCACAACAGACACACTTATCACCATTAAGCGAGCCCCGGTGCCGGTGGAACCCAAATCTCTAATAATCATGATTTATTCAGCCTATCAAGATTAGTAGTCAGCTTTGTCACGTGAAATATGTTTGTACATATTTATATAGCATGAAACATATGTTTACGAATATGAAATTAACCTTTAAGAAAGTGATATATTTGAACGAATAACAACTAATTTTAAAAATAATAAAATGTATAATTTAGGCTAGAAAGACACGGAAACTGTTGACACAAATGTTGTACTTGTCACTCCACAAAATCTTAAACAGATATAAATCTTGTTAAGAGAATAGGACACACCGATAAAGGAACAATTCACAATAATGTACAAAGGACAAATAGCGAAATCATTGCTGAATGAATTCTTTAGCGTCTATAAATTTCACTATTACAAATACGGATGAAATTAATTCGTAAGATTTTTGAAACCGTAGAAAAAACCTGTTTAAATCTCTAAATAAAAACAAGTTTAGAAGACACGTAAATTACTAGATAACGCTGTTCTGTCTAGGCAATGAAGGCGTTTTTATTTTTTTCTTCTTAAATAATGTCTTCGTGCGGTCAGCACATTTAGCCAGTGTCAAGTAAGATATTAAAGTGAATATCTCTTTGCATAAAGTAAATGATAATGAGTGATAATTAACGTATATATGATATTCTCCTAAACCCCTTGAGACTAAATAAAGCTGTGGGACTTTATTGAGATCTCACACGGACTTCTTGAGAGAATTTGAAAAGTGATGTTGCACAGTTTTGTTTTATTTGCCAACACTCATGCACGTTCACAAACACTTAACAGTAAATAGTCCACCATTATTTCACATTAATATCCGACAAAACACAAATTATATAAAATAAAACAAAACTGAAGACATGATGGTTCATTTTCCCGCCAAGAAGTCCACGTTTTTATTATTATTTTGGCATGACGTATTTTTTTATAATTTGTTCCTTGAAGGAACAGGCTAAGGTCTGAGACCATACTGCCTAGTCATAAGTTAATTAAAATCACATTATTATTATCTTAAGCCTATATTTTCCCACTGCTGGGAAAGGCCCTCCCTCCCCTCTTTCCTTCTTTTGCAGTCTGTTGCTTGTGCTGGTAAATCCTTGAAAGGATAGCAACTAGATAGGTAAGTACTTGTTTTATCCAATTATGTTAGATAACCTCCAAAACTTTTAATTGGAATATCTTTAATTGTAGACTTACTATAGAAACGTAAATCCAAAACCATGTTGTTTAGGATTACAAACTCTATACCAACATTTTTTTTCATTTATAGACGCTTTAAAAAAGGGTCGACAAAAGTTTGTATGGGAGTTCGCCAATGTCTTTTTCAGTAGTCAGCAATTATGTCGGAATAAGTGTCTGTAACGAGGAATACTTTGCTGATTTTCAGTTTACAACGCAGTTTCTAATCTTTGAACGGGACAATAGCGGTAGCTTGCAAAACGGGCGCTGAAACATGAATGGAGGCAGATAGCGCAGCGGATTCGGCCCTAAGCACTAAAGGCGCGGCGTGACGGCGCGGCGCGGCCGACCTTTGGCGACGCGATGCCACCATCCATCGCGTAATTACGGGCTGCGCTATAAATCGCTTGTATCGCTTGTATCGCCTCGCATCGCTCGTATTGGGCTATCGGCCATCGCGTCACGACTTGCCCTTAAATAGTGTGTGACCGGGCCGTGTTACTGTTGTCCGGGTTTCCATCCCTGGCGAGTAGGTGTGGGCGGGTGGCGGTGACTAGACATCGCCAATATGGGAAACATAATCCAACTTTACATATTCAAGCAGCACGGATTGCAGTACGGATTGGGCCGGCTCACCCGGGGTAATACCACCCTTTCACGAATATCCGGCGTGAAATAATGGCACTTGGTGCTGTTGTGTTTTGTCCGGCCAGTGAGAGTTCCGGAGGCCCCTTCCCCCCCCCCCCCCTCACAATTCCTATTCCTTATTTCTTCCTTTCTTAAAGGTCGCCAACGCATCTGCGACTCCTCTGGTTTTGCGGGTGTCCATGGGCGGCGGTGATTGCTCGCCATCAGGTTACCCGCCTGCTCGTTTGCCTCCTTGTCATATATATAAAAAAACATTGTCCATATAAAATAAAAATTTTAAGCCCATATCGGTGGCAACTGTCCACAAAAGCGTCGAATACTTTATAGAGACGCTCAGAAGAGCTGGACGTTATCCAACGCACTACCTACGCACCATACAACCACAATCCTTCTAGACATCTCCACCTCACCACGTGTCACCAAATATGTCTTTATGACGAAGTTCAGTTGTGCAAGGCCACCTGAAGTCGAACGAAGTCGCTGTTCTCAAACGCGAGGCGAGGAAGATCTACATCATTGCTTTTAGGTAGTAGAGATGTTGCGCCACTCAGCGCCATCTAACCCTTATACCATGGTTCGAAGAACTCTTAGATCTTATCCCTCCTTTTCCCTTCCTCCATAGCAGTCCGGAACAGGAGTCAACCATTTAGTCTTTTTTTTTTATAAAAGAGGGACGCAAACGAGCAGGCGGGTCACGTGATGGAAAGTAATCACCGCCGCCTATGGACACCCGCAAAACCAGAGAAATCGCAGGCGCGTTGCCGGCCTTTATGTGAGGAATAGGTTTAAGGAAGGAATAGGAATTGGGAGGGGGGGGGGGGGGGAAGGGGCCTCCGGAACCCTCACTGGTCGGACGAAACACAACAGCACCAAGTGCCGTTATTTCACGCCGAATATTCGTGAGAGGGTGGTATTACGCCGGGCGAGCCGGCCCAATGCGTGCTGCAACGCAGCGTGGCTCTACCACTCAGTCAGTGTTACTCATTTAGCACCACCCAGGGATCACGTGTAGGGTCTCAAGGGTAAACCTACGGACGCGAGCAACTTTAACCCTCAAATTGTCAGTCTCCAATATTCCATCGCGCACAGTGACATTTGGTAACGCGTTTTTATGTCGCACCGCTAAAAGATGGAATACCCTACCTCTGGTGACACGTCTTCCCTCCCTTCTACGATATGGGGTCTTTTAAACGAGGGAGACACAACTTGTGAGCGGATAGGGTGAGTTCGACTCATGTTGTGTCTTTTTAACGCTGTAGTATTCGCGGTTGGACTCCATTTCCTTTTGACCTGACATGAAATACCGGTGCTTGCCGCGCCGGGCAGAGGGCAGCTGATGTTAGCAGTGCGTGGTAGAGGCCAACGGACATTGCTTCCAATTAAAAGGCACTGCTATTGAATAAGCTAAAGGGAAAGGCGCCTCCTGTGGCCTAACAACCTCAAGCTCCACCGTGTTAAAACAAGACCTACTGAGCAAATTTCTTTGCAAATATCCCTTGTTCTATTATTTTTTTTCCTGCTGGATACCTTGTACGTTTTCCGCCGTCCCAACATTTTTGAAAATTGTGTCCAGTTAAAAGAAAAGATTTGTAAAAGTTCAAAATACTTTGATATCGTATTTGGTTATTGAATAGATACTTCTAAGACAATTCAATTCCGTCTTAGGCTCAAGAAACTATTAAATGTAGATATGCGCTGTTACATCCACCACGGTCAGCTGTACTCGTAGCTGTTATTGATTAAAACAATACAACAATGGCGATATGGACGTGTCATGAACGCGGAATCCATAATGTTTGAGCTATTCTTGCGCCGGCCAATGCGCCGCCATAAAGCGCAAAGAGATGCGCGCGCACGGAGCGACTACCAGCAGCCGGGCAGGCGGGTGTGGTATGGCACACGCAGCTCTAAGCTGGCTTTGCAAGCACACGCACGGTTAAAGAAGACACGCTCAGTTCTGAGGTACACTTGTCTTTTTTCTTAAATCATATTCCTATTTTGAAGTAGCTATCTCATGGATAAACAATACCTTATTCCTAAAGGAATCATGAAAATGTTATACTCGTATACTGATGTATGCGACATGTTACTTGACTGGCGTGCGAAAAGACATTGTTTTAAATCATAATGCAGCGCGGCTGGTGCAGTTGCTGCCGCTGCAGTCCCTCAGGGTCGTTAATCAGTCCGCAGCATTGCGTAATGGATAGACGCAGCAGCACGCTCGGGCGCTCGGGCCGCGTCTCTCGCCGAGGATCATAATGCCAGCGGACAAATGATCCGACCGACAGTTATTAATAGAATCCGCGCCGGAAAATTAATACGTCGGTGAAGCTCCGGCGACGGCCACAACTCACAGATAGACATCGGCACCATTACCGGGGCCCTTCGTAAATTTAATTCATTAGTTTAATTAAGTTAATGCAGCGCGCACGCCGCGCCGCCCGCGCGCACGACGCGGCGGCGGCGGCGTCGAGATGAATCGCCGATCTAGGAAAAAACGCCAACGATAAATCTTATTGCGAATTGCGCTTGATTTCTCCGGAGAGGAATGGTATAATTACATGATTGCTGCGCTGCCGCACCGGTGGGGGGTGAGGGAGGGGGAGCGTGCAGGCTGACCGCCACTCGAGGGCTCTCACACTCTTTTTGCCCGTGCCGTACACAAAGATGGAATCGCAATTATACAAAATGTGTGACGCTTTCAATATAATTGACGGAATTATCGTGAAGTTTTCGACGCCGTTGCGCAATCAAATTGCCGGCAAGTGAATATTTCGGCGATAGCGATCAATCACGCGGCGGCCGCCCGACTGCGGCGAACGCTACCAATTACGCTTGACGGTAACCCTGCGCGCCCAAAGGCACACTGGCGCTTTCGCTTCTAACGACGTGTATTTATTTTGATTGATTGCATCAAATGAGTGACCACAATATCTACACAACGTTTAACACGTTTAAGATAAGTGTATACATATGGACTAACTAATTTTCACAGTTTGCAAACAACAAAGGAAAAGTTACTATTTATTAACTGTATACTGTTGATTAGTTATCTTTATAGCTCTAGCAGAACCTCCTGCCCGATACCGATGCCGATACCGATGCCGATGCCGATGCCGCCGCGTGGCGCGTAGTGGCCCACTCAAAGAACACTTACTACTACCACCCCCTCTCTTCCATTGGGTGTCGTAAAGGCGACTAAAGGACTAAAGACTGCACATACATCCAGCAGCAAAGAGCTGCGATGGGCTTACCACCTGTCACGCTGAGTAGTCGCCATTTGGTGTGCCGTGGACTGTTGCAGAGGACTGCTTCGGCGGCCCTCATGCCTACTGTATAAAGTGGTGATCCGGGAGTGAAATAATACACATGAGTGCTGGAGAAATACTGAATATATTTAATAATTGATACCTGCCTTTATATAGATAAGCTTACTCCCTACAACTCACAAGCCTTTGACTAACCCTCCGGATAATAGTCGTGATTATATGTACAATCTGCCGACAAAGAAAACGGCGGAACAAAAATGTGTAGCGAAATACTACACGATGCCCGCTTTACACGATGCAGTGGCCATAGTGCGAGAAGCAAGCGAGGGTATCGAGCAAATGGCCAATACGGCTATGCAGCGACGCTATAGCTACGATATAAGCATAGCCATGATATCAACGAATTGAAACACAACAATACTCGTAGATTGTCATTTCAACAACGGAGCCACACAGAGGCAATGTTATTTTAACTTAATGAATAATCAAATGAGGTAAGTACTCGGACTTGACCGAGCTCTTGACGCCAATCAAGCTAACCATTGAAGGTTTTAGTAGCTTTTGAAAGTTGTAATAAAAGTAATATTTTAGATCAAATAAGTAGTAAAAAATGCTCGTCGTCGTCGAAGTGAGTTCTACACAGCAAAACTGCTAAAACAGCTGAAGCAGACGAATTGGGAAACCTCTTTATTTAAATCGGATAAAGAGAGTCTTGTGTTTGGACTGTAGCCTAGCTACAAAGTAGTAAGTGAACTACGGTATTTGGCCAAGATGTCTTCACGGCGCCCGCAGCCCTCCGATGCGCTGATACGGAGCGCTCCGGCTGCCGGCTGCCGATGCCACTGCCGGTCCCGTACGCATCCTGCGGCCGATCGCATCTAGCGCTTCCGGTGGCCGCCATTACAGCGCACGCTGTTAATATCGGCCCCAATTGGCGGCTGCCGATGCAGCAGATAGCGCGCTACGTGACGCGCGGCCCATATGGTAATTAAAAGGCAAACTGTTTCTAAACTATTTAGCAGAAAAGACAAAATGTTGTTCTTAATGTCTTCCTCTTTTTAATTAACACCTTTTTGAAACCGCTAAATACTTTATTTGGACAAAACATCTTTAATGGCTTCCTTTCCGTAATGACTACTAGTCACACCTTTTAAAATATCATGATATTATGGATATACACGATGAAACTCGTAGCGACAGGCTAGATAAATAAATAATATTCGTATTATATTGTAAACGTCCATGGCTTTGACATTACATTTGTAAAGAACGTTTCACACGACATCAATTAGACATATTTGGCGCGGCGGCTCATTAGACTCGCCGCGAAGTGGCCGGCGGGCGGGGGCAGGCGGAGGGGGGTGGCTAATAAATATTAATTAATATCTCCTCATCGGCCGCAGCGGCTAGCGGCTATCGGCGCCCGAGTATCTCGGATTGTCAGCCAACAAATTGGAAAGTCCTGTCCGGGCCACTCCGGGCACACACAAAGATATCTCTAAATTATGATCGGCGCGGGCGCACTATCTCTAATTACCATCGGCGCTGATCGATAGCTCCCCGACAACGGATTAAAAATACTTTAATTGACAGCTTCGATTAGACGCAGGACTGCGAGAGCATTATGCGTGTTTGTACCGCAGCGGTCACTTTTAATTAATAGCCTACTAATCTGTGGACGAAATACCATTCGTTGACATAATGTTTTTATTCCTAAAATAGTATGGCATAACGAATTTGGCATATGTTTTTATGCATAATACTTTGGCATAATTGATTTTTTGCAGTTTATGTATTGTGGCATAATTATAAAGAAGACTAATATATTAATGTTTTTATATGTTTTAGCGTTTTATTAACGCTTAAATATACTTAGGTAAAATTTTTAACACAGAAAAAAGACGACAACCTCAGGCGGGAATCGAACCACGCACCTTCCGCATTCCGGGCGGCTGCCTTAACCACTTGGCTACCGAGGTCTGGTTTTCACCCGTCGAAATTTTACCTAAGACTAATATATTTATGCATAATTATAAGTTGCATAATGTTTTTAGGCATATTATATATTTGCATAATAGTATTTCGTCAAAAAGGTAAATATATATATATATATAAATAAAATTTTGTTAATGATTTTCATTCACATTTTATAGTTACTTACAGCCACCTGTAATCATAACAATTACGTATGTAATATATTCTATTTTCTGTATTATATTTATCCTATTTTATACGTATAGTGTCAAAGTAGGTTTAGGTGTGGTGGGGGTGGCCATTGGTCCACCCTAGGCTGCCGTTTAGTTTTTTTTACATAAGTGCAAAAATTATTTTATACATCTATAAAGAATTTACAAAACTTCCCTTTTTTCTTAGAGTTCATTTAGTTCATTTGGTTCATGATTGTGGTTTTTAATTTTTTTGGATATTGTTCATATTGTTGGTATTCGTTTAGTGTGGTAGTAACTCTAGATTACATTTATAATTGTCACATCGTCGTAATTCACACACCCAATAATATTATAATTGCTCTAATAACAAATTTTATGTATCTTATAATTTATTGCTGTCTAATACCTTAGAAGTCACTTATTTTGCGTAAGATGATTATGCTTATATTCATTATGGCTTGATACCATTATGCCTTTTTAAAATTATGGTTGTGAATTTATGCTTAAACATGATTATGGTGACTATATTTATGATTAAAACATTTATGCTAAATTTGTTATGGCTAAAATATTATGCGTAATTATCATTAGTATAAATTACCATATGCCA
This sequence comes from Scoparia ambigualis, assembly GCA_963921215.1. Lineage (NCBI taxonomy): Eukaryota > Metazoa > Arthropoda > Insecta > Lepidoptera > Crambidae > Scoparia > Scoparia ambigualis. The sequence goes on along the minus strand of OY992520.1, from coordinate 32,704,095 downwards.
AGATATTATGTTTTAATTTTTTATGCAAATGGATAGTGAACCTCTGTGGACTCGTGTAGCGAATCGCACACTACGCAGATACGGTAAGATATCTGTATCTGAGCGTATATCTTTCAATACCGCTCTCTATATAATTCATATGAACCAACACAGCGCAGATAATTTATGTTTTATCGTAAAGTATCTGTGGGCACCGACATAATAATATAAAGAAAGATGGTGAGATTATAATCTGCGAATACAAATATATCTGCAGATAACAAGTTGCTCTTGGGTTTCGGAAATAGATTATTTTTTTCTTTTTTTTATATAGCAGAAGGAGGCAAAAGAGCAAGCGGGTCACCTGATGGAAAGTAATCACCGCCTCTCATGGACACCCCAAAACCAGAGGAATCGCAGATGCGTTGCCCGCCTTTAAGGAAGGTATAGGTTCGTTTCTTGAAGATCCCTAAGTCATAACGGTCCGGAAATACCGCACCCGAGAGCTGGTTCCACATCACTGTACTTCGAGGCAAGAAATTTCGTGAAAAACGCACAGTAGTAGACCGCCATCCATCAAGGTGATGTGGATGGAATGACAGTCGATTGCGTGTAGTTCGGTATAGGAAATCAGCGGCAGCGATCAAGCCGAACAATTCCTCAGAACACTCCTCCATACTATATGCGGTACAATATACAAAGATACGCAACGTCTTTTCGAAGAGCCAGTGGATCGAGCCGACCTGAAATAACCACGTCGTCTACAATTCGAGCAGCCCTGCGTTGAATTCGGTCAAAAGGAAGGAGTTGGTATTGGGGTGCTCCAGCCCAAAGATGGGAGCAGTATTCCATATGCGGCCTGACCTGTGCTTTATACAGTTGTAAGCGGTGGGCCGGCGTGAAATACTGACCCGCTCTATTAAGCTAATTTAGCTTTACCTTCCAAATGACCTTGAAACTGAACACCACTCGAAATATTTACGCCAAGTATTCCAATAGTCGGATTGGTATCAATGGAAGCTCCCTCAAAGTTCAGAGGTACGACCAAAGGATGTCTTTTCGCGGTAAATGCGCAAACTTGTGTTTTGGAGGGGTTAAAATGGACTAATAGGTTATGTCGGCCCCAATTCGAGACATGACTTAACATGTTCTCGGTGTCAGTCACAAGTTTATTTCAGCTCTCGATGACGCTTTCCCGAGAAATACTACTCTGTCAAGAAAGTACCGGGAAAAGATCAATAAAACACAAAATGTTAGTTATTCATGCAAATTTATTTTACCGCCTTCAAAGTATGCTCCTTCAGAAACGATACACTTACGCCAACGAATAATCCAATCATCAAAACAGTTTTTAAAAGCTTTTTCCGGAATTGAGTTCAGTTCTCGCCGCGAATTTTCCTATATGTCTTCTACCGAATAAAAACGGGTGCCACGAAGTGGTAATTTGAGTTTAGGAAAAAGAAAGAAGTCGGCTAGAGCCATATTTGGTGAATTAGGTGGTTGCTCGACGGTATTTGTTAAGTTCGTTCACAATAGTGGCCTTCTGCGAAGGCGTATTATCGTGCTGCAAAATCCAAGAATTTTCTTTCCTCAAAGGCCTTTTTCGTCGAATTTGCTCTCTTAAACGCCGCACAATGCTCAAATAATATCCTTTATTTACTGTTTGACCTTCCGGCAAGAATACCGAGAGCACAACACCGCGATTGTCAAAGAAACAATCAACATGACTTTGACTTTTGATCGACTTTGGCGTGGTTTTTTCGGTTTCGGTTCAATCGGAAGGCGCCACTCCGAAGCTTGTTGACTAGTTTGCATGTCAAACTCGTAAACCCACGTCTCGTCACCAGTAACAATGCGTTGCATGAATGTTGGGTCGGAATTGACTCGTTCTAGCATGTCCTCAGCGACTCCTATGCGATTGAGTTTACGGGGAAAATTCAGGTCTTTTGGGACTAGCCGAGCGGCAACATGTTTCATACCCAAGTGATTATTTAAAATGGTACGGATTGACTCGTGAGATACAGAAAGTTCAGCGGCTATCTCTTTTTAAAGTCAAAGTCAAAGTCAAATTATTTATTCAATGTAAACCTTTACTGGCACTTATTGACGTCAATAATAATAATAATAAAAAAAACAGTTAACTAACTTATAGTTAAGACTTAACAACTAATCTAACGAGCTATAGTCTGTGCCAGACAAAATGCGCATCGCTACCCCCAGTACCACTGCACGCCGAAATAGAATCGCGTCGAACCGAAATATAAGCCGTTGTCATAGAATTGTGTAAAAAAACGTATCCTGGTATGAGACAAAAATAGCGGGCAAGTGTTTTAAACTTGAATGAGGATTTTCAGTCACCATTTCCTTCACTTTTGCGATGTTAACTTCAGTTGAAGACGTTGATGGCCTACCAGAGCGAAGCAAATCTTCCATTACATCTCGACCGCTTTTGAACGCTTCGTACCACTCATAAGCACGTGTTTTTGATAAAGTCGATTCACCGTAAGCCTTCTGTAACATTTTCATTGACTCCGAACACGAAATTCCATTGGCGACTTAAAATTTAAGACAAACTCTTTGTTCGATGTTTTTATCCATTATGAAATTCGCAATACACACTAGATATAAACTAACTAAAACAGCACTGTATTTAATCTAAATAACAGATGCAACTCATACTCCGCGCCAAAATGGATAACAGTGTTCCAATCTAACAACAAAAAAAAACAAAAAATTGAATTTACAATGTTATACAAATCATCTGTTCCTGAAACTTTTTTGACAAAAGGTAAAAATAATGAAAAAAATAAAAAAATGTAAAAAATGTAAAAATGTAAAAAATGTAAAAATGTAAAAAATGTAACACATCGCCTCGGTGCTTTTTAAGCTTTATATGGCGTTCTATCCAAATTCTTCGCGTAATTCAAAATCAGAATCATCTTCTGACGAGCTGTCTAATAAATGCAGAAGCAATAAACGCGTTTTTCCCGTAAAACGCGAACTCATTGTAACACACTGTATAAACAACATTATGTCACCTTGGACATTCTGACAATTGGCCTAACATACCCCGGAGTTGTTTGACTCCGGGGTATGTTGGGCCAATTGTCCCTTCCAAATCCTTTCCAAAAAAACAAATCCACTTAGTCTGAAGGATTCCGAGTGAATGTATCGTCTCGTATGTTATCGTATTTGTTTAGTGTGTTGTGATCCTTTCAGATAATTAAGTTTTTAGACACAGATAAAATATTACCGTATCTGCGTAGTGTGTGATTTGTTTTATTATAAAGATACTTAGGATTACATTCTCAAGGTCTGCCTAGTGTCACTACACATTATCCACTGATAATAACAACATTTTTGTAAACATTTAGTTATTTAGTTATTTTATTTTAAATTAGGGTTTTAGTATAAGGTATAGATGTCTAATCATAGCGCATGTTGTGTTCTTCTATAAGTGTTAGATCATTTAGTATATATGAATTGTGTATTTTTTTACTAAGAATGTGAAATAAAATAAATAAATAAATAAATAAACAACAGTCGAAAAAAGTAATATTGTTTCTGACTAATTAATTTATAACTTTCCAAAACTTCATCTTTATCATTATCAACATCATCAGATATTTTGTAATAAGATTGTAAAATAAAAATGTATTTAAATAATCTAGCTTAAATGAAACTACTTATTGAAAGGCCCTCACGTTTTCGGTTCACGTGATTGACTCTATAAAGTTGTCCGTATTATTTGGTACAACACATTACAGGGCCTAATGAACGGGCCCTCGTCCCTATCCCCCCCCCCCCCCCCCCTGGCGCGGCGCAGCTGGCGCTGGCCCTCGGCAGAGTCGGCAGCATTGTCCAGCCGCGGCCCCTGGCCAGGCACGCAAACGAATGCAGGGCTAATGTGTCGCCCTCATTAAACTTAAGTTGGGGGTTCACACTTTGAATACGAGCGGCTTATATGTCATGCATGCTATAAAAACGCGAGTGTCATACGCACGTGTTGTTATTTGTAATTAAGTATTATAACTGCTTAATCGTGATATATTTATTATTAAGTTTTAGATTATTTAATTCCATTTGATTTGCCAAAACTTAGCTTTTATCATCGTCGTCGCGTGATCATAGTACAATAATGATTAGGTACTGTTGTAACCAGCGCTTGAAAAAATCTTTGAAGAAATCAATTACGAAATTAATCTTAAATTTCTGCGACCTATATGAGTCCTCTTTCAAAGAAGTATTAAGAATATATTTTAGTTACTAGATTCCTCTAGTATAGTTAAATCATCTGTAAGAGCTTTAAACCACTTTTTATTTCAGGAAGATCACATTCCGCGACATCGACAGTTGCAGTTGCGGACGGCAGCTACATGCGAGATAGTCTACATGTCGAGTACATGTCTTACAGCAGATTTCTTGTTTTTAAACTGACAGAGAACTTTAAATGGACTCTCCGACTGTGCGGTGGCAGTTTGTATGAATTAATTGATTAACATTTAAGTGCTAATTTAGATATTTATGTGTATGTAATTAAAAATCAAGTTTTCAGTTGGTATCAACACTGACGAGTATCTACTTATATTTTTTATGTTTCCGTTCGGTTTTGGTTTAACGCTTGTGTGTTTTTTGCAAACAATTATGTATCAATAGGCACTTGAGGCTGCCGAACGCGAGTCATCAACCTCTCGCGAGCAGTTCGGCGGCGGCGCGGCAGTATGCGGCGTGCGGCGCAAAAACAGACAACAACAGGTTTGACTCCCGGCGGAGGTGACCACCCGGCCAGCGCTTGCGGTAATTGAATTAATAATTAGACATATATTGTCATAATCTGAGACTGTGAGAGCATATTAGCGCTAGTGAACAAGCTTAATAATAAATAGTTAGCAAGCATTACACCTTAATATACTCAGCGAGCGGAATATGTAGATTAAGTCCCTCCCCCCCTTTGATTTCACTAAAAAGATTTTATTTTAATGATAGATAGATAAGCCCCCTTTGGTATAATTGAACAAATTATTTTTTTTTTTGGTAATTTTTTAAAGTAAATAATTATTAATTGTTAAGTCAATTTTTTGTTGAGCTACACGAGCTCATTCCACCGTCCCCTTTTACTATCGGGAGTCCAGACGTACGGCGGGTTACCCTTACTTGGTTGATATTCCACTTATACGCACCAAGCGTTATTTAATTGTCTTCATTCATAATGCGTACAGCCAAGGTATGGAATGAGGAACAAGGAATTCCTTGCCGGCGTCTGTGTTCCCGAGTGCATAATATAGTCGCAACATCTTTAAGCCTGAGTGAATAGGCTGCTTCTGGGCAAACTCGCTCCACCGTTGGCCTAAAGAGCAAGCCCATCTTTTTTTTTATATAAAAGAGGGAGGCAAACGAGCAAGCGGATTACCTGTTGGAGAGTAATCACCGCCGCCCATGGGTGTCCATGAAAAATTCATCCATGAAAAAAGTGCCAATGCAAAACCAGAGGAATCTTTTATAAAAAAAATCCTGTCGATTGTTTTTGATCACAAAGAACTTTATTTCTTTATATAGACAGATGCAGTCAGTTGCGAAATAGTCAAAGGAACAAGGACTTGTTCTCAACCCGCGAAAAAGCCTGTCTATCAATCGGAACATTTGAAACTAGCGCGCAAGTAAAATTCATTAATTGTAGAAGACCGCCGCTAATGAATAATTGAAAAACATAATATGTTAAATTATGTCAAATAACGTCACACTGAAATTTGCATGTTCCTTTAATACTAAATATCCTACATACTTATACAACAAAATTGTTATCAAAAAGAGCATAACATCACTTAGAGATAGAGGGTTCAGGTTGTATGTACCTACCATTAGACTGAGCGGGGCCAGGGGTTGCTTCAAGTATGCTGCTGCCAAAATATGGAATGACCTGCCGCCACCCATTCGTGCAATTCTCGATTGATCACTTCCGACGTTCCGTAAAGCATGTCGCAGTTGGCTAAACGAGAGGCAATCTGTGGTATCCGCTCAGGGCTATATTTAATAGTATAAATTTTAATTAACTTAATCTACTCGATGTTCAAAATCAATCTATTAAAATGTTTGTGGAAAGGTATGACAGAATAGCAGGGATTGTGGACTCTCCGCAATCACCGAGTCATATATTATACCATTTTGTCTTTTACACTGCTGTCAATTTGCAATATAATTAGTAATTCAATGTTAGCTAAGCAATACTTTGTATTTATCAGTTAAAGACAAATAAACGTTTTTATTATTATCTCTTTATTTAATACATATCTTATGAAAAGTTGTTTACAATATTTTATAAAAAAAAGTTGAAAACACTGTGGCAGAACAATGCCCAGCGCAGGGAAGCATTGCACGTGGTGCGGCGGCGGCGGCGGGCAGCGGGCAGCGGGGCGAGCGGCTGCAGCTGCGCCAAAAACAACACAAAGCCGCCATTGCAGGCCGCGCGAATTAAACATTTAATTACAAGTGTCGTCTGCCCTCGCACGCATAAACCTCCCGCACCCTTTGGAGCCCTCCCGAGTGTTCGCGCGCCCTCCCGCGCGGGGCAAAGACAATATCCTAGTGCTCCGGAATATTATAAACGGATGGCATATTTCTAAATACGAGGGAGCATTTCGTTAAGTTGATTGCACTAAACGATGCATGTGAAATTTATTAACAATAACAATAGCAACAATTAATTCAAAAACATTAAAAGTACAAAATGACTTCACATCACGTAACATCATTACTGTAACCTTAGTAGGATATTGACGAAATATTATAGTGACGTAACGTACCTACGTATGAATAAAACACGATATTTACTTACATTAAAATACAAGTTACAAATAGGTATGGTATGGTTGGGAGTTGGCAATTAAAAGTCAGAAAATAAACTTTTCCCGTAGTAGAAGTAGAACATTACTATCGAAGATTGAAGGAATTAAGATAAAGGAGTTCATTATTTCAACTTCGAAGAGTAGAACTTTTTATTTTCTTGTTTTTAGAGAGACGTTGGGAGAAGCGGGTTCGTATGATGTCTTAAATCACGGGTTAGTAACATACATGATTGTCTATTGCAGTTTTTCTGATCTGTCGCCGATTGTCTACACCGCATTCTAAATTATCTTTGGGAGTACAATAATAGCGGTGTACGTATTTAATACTATGGAGAGTGGAGAAATCTAATAAAGACGACAATGGACGTATAACGCAAGGAATCATGTACATCTAATCTCCTGAGTGAAGATCGTAGCTCACGTCGAAGCGGTAATTAAGTTGAAAAATTGTGGCACGATGTAGACAAATCGGACGCCACACGCCACAGATAATAAAGCAGCGACACGGACTACGCGGACGCGGACGGGGCGGACGCAGACGGGGCGGACGGAGCTAATGTGATCTAAGCCAGGTGATCACGAGCGTGCTGTCACCGTAACCACGGCAAATGGCCATGTTACCCTGCCGTAACCATGCAGTTACTACTAGCGAGGTTTCAGTGTATGTGATGCCCACGTTTATCGTAACCGTAACGGCGAGCCAGCTTAATCAAAAATCAAAATCAAAATTTCTTTATTCAGTAAGCAATAAACATTTTGAATCGTCAAAAATTTAAGCTTAAATTTACTTCTCTAAATGGATGGATGGGAACCTACCCACCCACTCTACCCATTCAGGACGTATCTTTTAGCTGTGGAGAAGAACGGGCGCAAGACACTCCACCGCTTTATAATAATATAGAAGTAACTACATTTATTACGTGCGTCTCGACCTCAAGGTCCCGCCAGAACACCAGCGCTGCAGCGACAAATGTCGTTGTAGCCTATGCTGAGGCTGGGGCCTAGTTGGCCACTAAATATTTATTTGTTTGTCCCGTGTATATACTTGTGTACTTTAGTTATAATTTTTTTATTTAACTTTTTTCTAATGTTTGTGTGGTCAATAAATGTTTTTCTTTCTCTCTTTCTTTCATTTACAAAACAATATGTCGTTATCAAATTATACAATCAATAATCATAAAACAATTAGTATAAGAAATAAAAGAAAAGATTAAAACAAAAGTAAATCTAAAAACTTTACTCGGGCACTATGGACGCATTAGAACAATATGTGTGCGAAACTAGAGGAATGTTAATTCCATGCATTTTTGTCATTGATGTAATCGCTTACTGTGTAATAGCCCTTTTCTAAAAGTCTGTCCTTAATCCTCATACTTTAAATGAAACAAAACTGAACATGACGAACGAAATGTCGACGATGCCGGTGAGCATAATAAAAGCAGTTTTTCTCCATAATCAGACCACAGATTTCCTGATTAGCCGAAAGTTATTTTCGGTTTTCCTTGGAAGTATCTATTAGCGGAAGACATATTACGTCAACTATCTTATGCCTTATTATTACGAATTATACTCGACAATATTCGTAGTTTCGCAGCATGGCATTTTTTAGATTTACGGTAAAAAAAGCGACAATCATCCGCTCGCACCTTAAGCAGTTCTGCTTGTGTAGGCTCGCAAACCACATACACACAATGATCTTAAGTAACATTAAAATGTAGTTCGCACGTCTGTGCTATTAATTTAGTCGAGTGTCTGTGCTTGTATTTTAAAATTCGTTTTGAATAATGAAACCAGCGAATGTACTTCTAACAACTATATTACTACCACAGGTGCTAACAAGCTATATGTGCACGGTTACAGCAACAGCTTGCTAGTGAACACGCGGCTTTACGAGCGGAGCTATAGGCGGCGCGATGAGCGGCGCGATAAACAACGCGGCCGGGTAATGAGGCGATGAGGCGCGCGCGACGCTGATAAGGTTTCGGCCGATTGATGTTGCGCGGCTTGAAGGCGGAGACGTGTCATAGGCACCTTATCAAACAATTAAAAAATGAATTACGTTACCAATGTGTTTATCTAGGTAGAACCTATTAAAGACAAGCATTGCTTGTGGGACTGACTCTTTTCGCCAGGAGTTTAGCTTTTAATTTTTTATTAGTCCTGAGCATTCGCAAATTTCCTTCACGGAGAGTCTTCTCTTTATCGGATAGAGAAGAGATTTAATTAAAGAGAAATATAATTTTTATCACCACAGCTAGGGCTGGATGGAAGAGATCTCTTCTAGAGGTAAGCTCACCTTTGTATATGTCTTGTGTGTAAAGTGTTATTTATTATATAATTTTAAATTGTTGGATTGGGTACCAGCTCACGCAATCCTCGCAATGACGACGGCGTAGCAGGTACGTTATACAACTTGATGGATCCTTCCATAATTGGTCGCACTAATTGAGTGGCGTAGCTGCCCGCCGCAGCGCTGGGCGTGGGCGTGGGCGCGTGTGGCCGCCGTGTCCAGCGCGTCGGGCTAACGACGGCCATTCGTCTGCCCGGTTCGGAATCAGCGTCTATTAGCGTCGCTTGTCGCGGCCAACAGCGCCATTGCTCTGTTGTGTAAACAGCGTTGTTGATGAGGCTGGGGACAGAACCGATTCCCTTGCTTTGTGGAAAGTCTGTCCAGCTTTGGAATGATTGCGGCTGTTAATCACAGGTCACTTCTGAGAGGAGCTCGATGGCGCAGCGGCTAGCCATTCGGTTCGTGATCCTCCCTGTTAAGCAATGTTTGCAATGCCGGGTAAAGAGATGGATTCCTAACTTAATAAGATCTCGGGCTTTTCCTTGCTTTAGAAGCACGTAAAGGCGTTGGTCCCGGTTGTTGTCGTAAGATGCCAGTCGTTAAAACCAACCCGCCCGCATCCATTGGCGCCGCCCCATGTGCAACAACAGCACTACCCATGAGGGAAGGCCAGTGGGCCAGTGGGCCCAGCAGTGGGACGATTATAGGCTGATAGATAACGATGACACAATAAGTATTTTTATACATACATACATAAGTACATAATATAATCACGACTTTTATCCCCGAAGGGTTAGTCAGAGACTAGGCAATGACTACAGCAAAAGCAGTCCTCTGCCATAGTATAAAAATAACCGTGTCGCGTGGCGGTGAAAGAATACTACCCCCCCCTCTCTTCCCTTGGGTGTCGTAAAAGGCGACTTACGGACTAAAGACTGCACATACTTACTTTTCACCAAATAGCGACTGCACATGTGCTCAGCGTGACAGGTGCTGAGCCCATCGCCGCTCTATGCTGTTGGAAGTATGTGCAGTGTTTAGTCCGTTAGTCGCCTTTTACGACACCCAAGGGAAGAGAGGGGGGGGGTAGTATTCTTTCACCGCCACGCGACACGGTTATTTTGATATAGTACATGAACTCCTTCTTAACGTTATTATATAACTGGATGAGCCGGTGAACTTCGTACCACCTACCTACCTATTTGTGAAAAATATGGTCAAAAAATAACAAAAAAAATTATCTACCTACATCAAATGACATACAGTTATCATAATTGTTGGTTTTTAAAAGTACATTATAATACTAGTGTGTTAAGTTGGTCATTACAATCGAGGCGGGTTAATGGAGCCGAGGATTGTAGGTAATTACCAATGCACACGCGTTTCATACGACGTTTTTCAACACACTAGGGAGTAAAACACATTTTCTGAAAATTATTGCATGTTTTTGTTGTTTTTCTAGTGTATAAATATTATTAAGTAGGTAAGCAAAAATATATTTCTCTTTGAACTTAGATATTAATAGGCTGTCAATAACATTTTGTGCTTCACTTAATATTTCCGGCGGTGTAGATTGTAAACTTAGTTCTTCATTACTAGAATTAGACACATTTATTTTTAAACTTTCAAAGAAATAAATTATAAAAAAGAAGCCGCTGTATGAATCCACCAAATATAGGTATGTAAAAGGTAGGAAGGAAGCTTTCCATCTCTTCCCTTGGGTGTGGTAAAAGGCGAGTAACGGACTTACGACTGCACATACATCCAACAGCATAGAGCGGCGATGGGCTCATCAAAATAATATTACCAACACCTTTCTTCCCATGGGTGTCGTAAAAGGCGGCTAACGAACCAAAGACTGCACATACATCCAACAGCATAGAGCGGCGATGGGCTCATCAAAATAATACTACCAACCCCTCTCTTCCCTTGGGTGTCGTAAAAGCGACTAATGGGCTAAAGGCTCACTACCTAAGCACATGTGCAGTCTGTGCAATTGTTTCTTGCTGAAGCGTGGACTGTGTTGTCCATAGATTCAAATTATTTCTAATTTTACCATAACCTTTAAATAAGTATATATATAAGGTGACTGCTAGAAACCGCAAAAAACTTCTAGGGCTGGTCAGGTCAAGTGTTTTAAACATGACAAAAATGACAAAAATGAAATTCGTGTTTTTTTCATTTTTTATTAAATAATTCATTCTGTAAATTTTTATTAGATTGTCTTTGAGTATCTTATTTATTTTAAAGCAATAACATAAGAAAAATTAAATGAAAAGCAATTAAAAATAACGATTATTTACAACGCGCGGGCAACGAAGTTCAACGAACTGCCGGGAGGCCGTCGGTTGACACGTCCGCGTCGTCAGCTGGGCGTTAAGTACCTACGTTAGTCTGCAATCATGAGACCCCATTTATTTTCCTTTAATTGAAATGTGCGTAGGTATAAGGTGCAGTTAAGTCCAACGACTATCGATTGCATCAAGTTATGGCCACATTTTAACTGTAATTATGATAAGTGTTAACTATGAGCGTAATTTCAACTCAATCCTACCCTACGTCTTACAAAAAAAATCTATCACACATTATGAGAAGATAGGTACAGCTACCTTTCCTTACAAATGAAAGATCAAATGTAGGTAGTTATCTAAGGTACGACCAACGACCGAACGATGACCTTTCATGTCTACGACAACTAAACTAAAATAAGTATGTATTACCTATTTTGTGTTATTGTTAGTCAAGCGTTATTTCACTATTCAGTCTTGCCTACTTACACTAAATTAAGTTAAACTAATGTATCGCATTAAAGGCAACGTTGATACCTAAACTGCTGCGTAATTGATAGGTAGGCAGGTACTTACGTGGTGTTATAGAGCATTCCAGTTTATTACATTAGCGCACAGGAAAGGTGATAAGCTTCCCACTGTCAAACTAATGTAATAATGATTAAATAAAAGTATAAACCTGTGCTAAAATTTCGTAAATAAATTAAAATTAATAAAGGATAAACTAGAACAACTTTTGTGATCGGCACATAATTATTATTACACTAATTCGGCGTGCTTTAGGCATTTTTACGCACACGCGACGCGAATGCACCAGACAGAATGCATAAGTTGACTGCCGAATAAAATCAAAGATGCAAGCAAGATGCGCAAGCGAGCGACACGTAGACGATCTGCTGTCTCTTTCCAATTCTATGAATATGAAAGAGACAGAGTAAATTCTTATCGCTGCGGCAGGCGGTGTACCAACGTTACGGCTTTAACTTAGAGAATCGCACTGTGGCACTGCTGTGCTGAGTCGAGTCACTGAACTCACTTGAGTCTCTTGCGCAGCGCAGCGCAGCAGGTGTGTGCAGTTTCCTCGGGAAAGTTTTGGTTTGTATGTGAGGTGCATTTGTGTGTGGGTGATTAAACTAATAACTAGTATGAGTTAATTAGTAAAGGATTAGTATTATTATGAATAGGCTACCGTGAATAAAGTAATCAGTTCAGTAACAAATTAATGTTTTGTGTAAAAAATGGGTGTTAAGTCGTATTAGACTTGTAGGTAGAACAGGTGGTGTTCTTTTAAACACGTTAAATAAGTGTAATAATAATGTGCCGATCACAAGAGTTATTTTAGTTCGTCCTTTAATATTTTTTTTTTTATTTGCGTTATTTTGGCGAAGGTTTAATTTTTATGTAATATTACGTTAGTTTGACAGTCCAAAGCCTGTGAGGTGTGATGGGAAGCTTATCACCTTTCCTGTTCGCTGATGTAATAAACTGGAATGCTTCTAACACCATGTAAGTAAGTACCTACCGACACCTATTAATTACGCAGCTTTTTAGGTATTAACGTTGCCTTTCATGCGAGACATTAGTTTGACTTAATTTAGTGTAAATAAATAAGTAAGACTGAATAGTAAAATAACCGCTTGAATAACAACAACATAACACTGTAACTTATCACAATGCTTTACGCTGTTTAGTTGTCGAGGACATGAAAGGTCATCTGGTCATTTGGTTTGGAGTTAGCGGCAAGTGCTTAGCGTGCGGACGCGATATTAGATAACTACCCAACTACCCATTGATCTTTCATTTGTAAGGAAAGATAATTGTAACTTCTCATAATGTGTGGTGTGATAGATATTTACTAGGATTGAATTGAAATTACGTTCATACATCATAACACTTACCATAATTACAGTTAAAAAGTGGCGTTGGACTTAACTGCACCTTATTCTTACGCACATTTCAATTAAAGGAAAATAAATGGGGTCTCGTAATTGCAGACTAACGTAGGTACTTATCGCCCAGCTGACAACGCTTACGGGTCAACAGTCGGCCGGCCTTGCCCGCGCGTTGTAAATAATCGTTATTTTTAATTGTTTTTAATTTTATTTTTCTTATGTTATTGGTTTAAAATAAATTAGATACTCAAAGACCATCTAATTAAAATATACAAAATGAATTATTTAATTAAAATTTTTAAAAAAAACACGAATTTCTTTTTTGTAATTTTTGTCATGTTTGAAACACTTGACCTGACCAGCCCTAGAAGTTTTTTGCGGTTTCTAGCAGTCACCTTATATATATATATATGTATACAATCTGTCTCGGGAAGTAGTAATCTAACTTTAAGAGCTTGATCTATGGATAATTTTATCGATAAAAATACCTCAAATCAAGGGTCTGACCCGCCTCTCGCCAAATTACAAGAATTTAAGTTTTTTATTTTTAGTATTGACCTCTTCCTTAAAAAAAAGCGATAACATGGGCACCTTGACACTGATAAGCAACTATTTGATATCATTCGATAGCTAACAAGATTAACTATTAAAAAAAGTAGCAAACATACACGGGCCCTATACATTTCGAGAGAGTAAGGATTGATTTAAGTAAAATAACATGTAATTTTTTTACGTCTTCTTCAGTTATTTTAAAATATCATAAAAACAAGGTCATTAAAGTATGTTTTATTTGCACCGTATTACTAGTATTTTATCTATTCTACAAAACAAGGGTAAATTTGTTACTGTACGTCTATTAGTTCCGATGCTATCGTTGAACAAAGAGACCCCCCTTCACAGCGGTCGCGTAGCGCGGCTAGTCAGGTAGTCGGATTAGTTAATTTAATTATTAATTAATTAGTTAAGTTAATTAATAGTTAATTTAGTTAATTAATTATCCATAGATCATGCTCTTAAAGTTAGATTACTACTTCCCGGGACAGATTGTATATATATATATATCTCTCTCAAATAAATTAAAAGTAAAAAACTTTTAAAAAAAACAAGCTATTATTAGAAAAAAAGTTTATTGAAGAAAAGAAAAAAAGAAACTTTTCGTTTAAAACTTTTACTGTCAACTTATAACGTCATTACACAATTTATAATATAAAAGGTTGTCGCGAAATTTAAGTAAGTACTCGTATTTTCTTAGATTGAAAATTTTGATACTTAGTTAAAATCAATCACATCAAGTTATTTAATTTACTTGTTTTTTACACATATTAGTGTATAGTATACTGGATGGGGTTATGTCGTTTAATTACTGAGTTCCTATGGCCACCTTCCAGCTCCATCATCAGACCATGGTTACCATCTAGCACCAAAGTACTCGTCAAGACAAATCAAACGAGCCCATACTCGATGGGGTTATGTTGTTTAATTACTGAGTTTCTATGGCCATCTTCCTGCTCCATCATCAGACCCTGGTTACCATCTAGCACCAAAGAAATCGTCAAGACGGATCAAACGAGCCGAAACTCGATGGGGTTGCGTAGTTTCATTACAGAGTTCCTAGGACCACCTTCCAGCTCCATCATCAGACCCTGGTTACCATTGAAAAACAAACTACTCGTCAAGACGATTTGAACGAGCCCAAGCTCGATGAGGCTGTGTCGTTTCATTGCAAAGTTCCTATGGCCACCTTCCAGTTTCACCATCAGGTCAGCACCATGTCATCATAATATTGCATTGTCACGCGATTTACACATGTATGTAAAATTTCAGCCCAATCGGTTGAAGATATCTGCTTCAAAATTGAGTTTCAAAATTAACAAAAGATAGTAAGTACATACATTACATAAATTGCAAGTTAAATAAAAGCTTGTAATAAATAACCATTCGGGGATAAAAGTCCTGATTATGTGTATGTGTATGTATATAAATATTTAAAACACTGTAATGGTAAAATCCCAAATTCGTCAACAAAAT
This sequence comes from Scoparia ambigualis, assembly GCA_963921215.1. Classification (NCBI taxonomy): domain Eukaryota; kingdom Metazoa; phylum Arthropoda; class Insecta; order Lepidoptera; family Crambidae; genus Scoparia; species Scoparia ambigualis. The sequence continues at coordinate 32,688,776 of OY992520.1, read as the reverse complement.
CACTCGAATAACTGAATCTCATCTAATGCGCGCGAACGTGCGGCCCTGTCCGTCGTACCACAACTGGACCGGCGCAAACCAGTTTTTACCACGGCGACGCGTCGGTGAACCTGTCGGTGAGAGGTCACGCACACATCGCCGCGCTTATGTATGAGTACACCTACAGCGGGCCGCTTATAGGCAGCTTGCATTCTGTAGGTATTTATTCATGTGACGCTACTCCGCAGTGGCGTCGGAATCGGTCGTACGTACTCGTCTGTTGCGAAGCGACCGAGACGTCAACGCGTTACTCGCTGACTTCCTCGCGCTGACGTTAAAACTTACCGCTTTGTCTCGCTCGCTCGATTTACACTTTATAGGTGTGCGTGTGTGAGTGTTTGCTTATGTAGTTGAGTAGGACTATATTTTGAATGACTACAAGTAGGAGCATGCCGTATCTTCCCTTTTTGTTTTAATCTAAGATTCCAACAAAAAATACCAAAGAGATTAGACTTACAGCTATGTTAGCTTAATTCTGTCCACGTGAATAAATACTTTTTCAAAGCAATAAATTACTCCTGTAACTTAAAAATAAAAAGACGTCAATTAATGTAGTGGTGAAATCTACCTTAAAGGGTAACAAATAAAGTACTTTTTCCTGTTATTGCCTTGCGAGAAAATAAACGCTCACTTCTCAAGTGCGCGTTTATTTACCGAGACATATTTTTAGCGAAAACCTGACATCGAGTTGTATTGTTGATCGAAGCAACAAATGAATTTCGTTTGAGTAAGGGTACAACCATAGATGAATGATTGGCCTCGCCGCGCTCGTCTAGATACCGCGCTACCTATGACCACAGCTCCGTAAATGCGGCAACTCATTATTGTTGTGTGTTTATGACAATATGCAAGGATGCTAGTGTGCGTGAAAAATTTGTTGCCAGCTGCTCAATTGTTACCCGAGTTAATGGGAAAAATATTTTTGCTGTGATGTATTAGTTAAGTTGCTGGTTATAAATGTAGCTCAGAAAATATTTAAAAATTAACAATTTTAAGCGAATATTAGGTTAGACGTAGGTTTCTTCTGTAGAAAAATGGTAGGTATTATGTATAGCAATGATTAGACCTCATTTTTTAGTAGTTTTTTTTTATTACTACCAACCCCTTTCTTCCCTTGGGTATCGTAAAAGGCGACTAACGGACTAAAGACTGCACATACATCCAACAGCATAGAGCAACTATGGGCTCATCAAAATAATACTACCAACGCCTCACTTTTCTTCGATGTCGTAAAAGGGGACTAACGGACTAAAGACTTCACATACATCCAACAGCATAGAGCGACGATGGGCTCATTAAAATAATACTACCAACCCCTCTCTTCTCTTCGGTGTCGTAAAAGGCGACTAATGGACTAAGTACGGCACACAAATCCAACAGCATAGAGCGGCGATGGGCTCATCAAAATAATACTACCAACACCTCCCTTTCATTGGGTCTCGTAATAGGCGGCTAATGGACTAAAGACTGCACATACATCCAACAGCATCGAGCGGCGATGGGCTCATCAAAATAATACTACCAACCGCTCTCTTCCCTTTGGTGTCGTAAAAGCGACTAACGGGCTAAAGGCTCACCACCTAAACACATGTGCAGACTGTGCAGTTGTTTCTTGCTGAAGCGTGGACTGTGTGGGCGTGTTCTGTGTTGTCCATAGATTCAAATGATTACTAATTTTAGCATAAACTTTAATAATAACTCTCTAAAAAAAAATGTTGATCTAAGTAAACAGTATTACGTCGAGTATTTATTCATGATTATTCTATATATGACTAAATACTTTTTCGTTTTTGTAGGCTCATTGTCATGTGACAGTCAAAAATTTAAAAAAAAAATCCCCTAGGGCAAGAAAAGCTATTTTAGCCTCGCTTTACAACGCTACAATGACGGTATTTTTGAGCAAGAGGAGTGAAAATCATATTAATGAATATTATTTCAAACATTGTCTATGATTTTTTTCAAAAAAAATACGTCCGTGATTTGCCGGTGGCGGCACTGACACTGAGAGCATTATCACTGACAAGTGGGGATGCGTTCATAGAGAATGTATGAAAAACACTGTGCCGGTACTGTGTCGGAACTGTGGCTTCACTGATATGTGTGAAGCAACCTTTAACCTATAATATTACCCGAATCATAAGCTATACCCCTCTACACCTGTTCTCAGTTTCATTAAAAATTAACATCACACAAAAATCGTCCAGCGGTTTTTGTATGATGCGCGTCAAACAAACAGACAGACAAAAATTTTAAAAATGATTCTATTGTTCACGTATCCTTCATCCCCTAGATTATGTTTTTCGCAAATATTTTCAATGTAAATACAGACACGAAAAGTTTACATTTCAGGAACATATATAGGGAAAAATAAAAAAATTTCGACCCATGTTCCATGGAAAGTTGTTCAGTTTCATCGGTAGAATCCCCTTGATATAGTGTCAGCTAACATTTTTACACCTTAATATAGACTTTATTCTTGTATGCGGTAACACTGAATGGCGTTTATTGTTCATATTATTTTATGAAAAAATTTCGAAATTATACGATACTTACTGATTGTATGTGATCCCAGTGTCCTTCATATTTTTAGAAGTATTATTTTTACACAATTTTACTACGCAAACTGGCATTTTAGTTTGAATTAAGCCCAAAATTGAATAAAACATTCGGGACGTACACGTCACCCACAGCTGTCAGTGTGACTGGCTCGGGTACGCCGATTTCGGCGTAGTATTGCTTGCCGCATTTGACAAGTACGACGGAGGTATCTAGTCGAGCGCAGCGAGACCAATCGTTAATCTAAGGGCACAACACTATTTTTTATTTTCCGATAAGAGGTATCATTATTAATGTCACTTTAGTCCATCTAATTAAAAATCAGAGTTATAGAGTGACATAGACACAGTGTTCGACATTTAAATTTCAATAAAAAATTAAACTGTTCAGCGTTCTTATTATGTGGCCAGTCATTTTGCAATGGCAAAAAATTGATAAAACATGTGTAAGGAGGAATTATGCAAGTGTGTTTGAAAAAATCTTGTGAATATAAGCGTTCTTAATAATATGAGCACCACTGTATATAGATAACATAAACAGAAAGTATTAATAAAAAGTAAGTGTCACATACTTAGCTGGTGCGATAGCCCCCGCGCATAACCGGCTGTTTGGCTTAATGATTGGCTTATTTCACCCACCGAGCAGTGTCCATCTTGTTGCGTTCCGGTTGGCTATGGCTATGAGTTCAGCAAAACATGCATGCATCAGAGTCGACACGCCACGAAAATCTCCGCAGTGTTTCAGAGCCTCTACAAGCTGCAGCAGCTATCGATTTACTATAAAAGTAAATCGTACGCCCGCCGGTGGTCAAATAAAAATTCACAGATTTCGCAATCCCCGCAAGAATCGGATCTTTGAAAATGATTACAAAAATTTATGATGTTTTTTTTCACGTTCAACGCCGCGTGGGTCAAATTTCTATTGTTATTGTGACCAGTGAATGACTTAAATTGAATTACACATTACAAGTTGATAATACATTTTTTTATTGAAATATACTTCCCTAAAATTACTCAACTACATACTGTAATGTCATATTTTAGTTCGACATTACATCTTAATTTTTTCTTTTCCAGAACGTATTAACGTTAGGCTGTATGGGCGATTGCCTTTGTCTTTGCTTTAAAAACATTCTTGCGGAGGTGTCAATGTGACAGTTTTCGGATTTCGTTTCTTTTTGCAACGCGTCGCTAGTATGGCGTTCGCATAATTTTGTCCCAGGTGAAAATCTTGTGGAATCTGGTTTTGATGATGATTTGAATCCTTAAAAAAGGGCTTAAATGCCTTAATTGTTTTTTATTTTGGTAAGTCAGAGCGTATTTTTTGGAATTTCGTCTTTTCTAAATTACATGTTAAAATTGTGACTCATGGTGAAACGTTTGTTTTCAGCATTTTGTTTGCAACTGTTTTGGCGAAAGCTACATTATTCACTATGAATATTTAGCTTCATTTTATGGAAGACGGTGAGTTTTTTTTGTCGAAAGCCCTTGTGGTCAATGCTACTAAGCACATAGACTTGTGCTAACGAGTGTTTTTTGTTTTCAGCCCTCGTGCGTCTTCCATGGTCTTCCATTGTCTTTCGGATAGCTTTTATCTAACTTCCAGAGCTTCTAGATATCTTCTAGATGTCTCTTAATGTTGTCGTAGACAATGCGGCCACTCGCATTGTTTCGCCGGAACGCTTATACGGTACCTAATTTATAAAAGCCGAGGTTAGTAATTTAATATCCTATTGGTTTAAAATGGTGCTATATTCACAAAAATATTAGTTATGTTCACAACATATTGTTAGAGTCACGATACAGCGTTTTTGGTTAATTAAATTTATAGGCCTAGTTCCTATGTATCAAGACAATTAGTCTATTTGATCTTCTTTGTATTGAATACATTTAAAATACATAACATGTAACTTTAGAATGCTATCTTGCGGATAACTTTATATCCACAAGAATAAACTTTGTTTGTTAGTATTAACTTAAGCGGTAAAAGTTAGCAAGGGATTTTAAAATAAAACAATGGTTCGGAGTAATTAGTTTTATTTTTAAGCCACCTCCCTGCAGATTAAAAGTCAATCTTTCCGATGACATTCCGAGCTAAAATTTATTTCCTAAATATTTAATTTGATAGTGATACTACTGTCTGGCGCCCGAATCTTAATTTAAAGGTAATTCTTTCCTTTTAATATTTTGCATTTACAAATTTTCTTATTTAACATGTACAATTTTTATTTTACATGACAATACTTGTAAGTAACAAGTCGAATTATAACAAATGAATGTATAACACTGCACAACACAGAGAATAACATTTTCTTTTGTTTCACAACGTAAGTGAAATTCATTCATCATCATCAAATTTTACTAAGATTTTCGATAAATCTACTTGAATGCACTTCTCGCCTGCATCCGCATCTTTTAACACCATTACCATGACTATCGGTCAATAATCATAGCTACATTAATTTTATGTATATACGGAAATACCCGTTTTTCTACAATTCCAAATCTAAAGGGACCACCTGCAGGTCACAAACATTGCACAAAACAGGGAATAACATTTTCTTTTCTTCCACAACCTAAGTAAAATTCAGTCATTGGGCGCCAAGGCGCCCGATGAATTTCTCTTAGATTTTCGAAATTCCAACTCGATTGCACTTCTCGCCTGCATCCGCATCTTTTTACATCATTACCATGATGACAAAGCTACATACGGACTACATACTTTTATATACGGAAATACCCGTTTTTCTGCAATTCCAAATTTAAAGGGACCACCTGCAGGTCACATTATTAACCGATTTTAAACTAATACTAGGACCACTTTTTTCATTTTTTCTAAAGTCTGTTTTTTCCCGAAATACTTACAATATTCACAAAATTCCAAAAAAGTTATTAGCCAATTTCCAAAATTCAAACGCTCACATGTGTCTCGATAAATTCCTCAACTCTTGGTACTATTTCCATCTCGATCCTCCCAAAATCCTCAGAGCTATGGCCAAAAATACGTTTCAGACGATTTGAATCTGGTACTTTTTAACCGCCTCTGTGGTCTAGTGGCTATGCCACCGGTCTCAGACCCAGAGGTCCCGGGTTCGATTCCCAGCAGGGGGTACATCTTTGTGTGCTCGATTTGGTTGGTGGTAGGACTGTTAAGTCCGCCTGGCTTATTTAAGTGTGCCGCCATAACAACGATGTTTATAGACATAGACATTTATTTTATCATAGCATTTATTATAAATAGACATTTTTTATAGCATTTAATATATAGACATTTATTTATTATAGCATTGTTGTGTTCCGACAGTTAGAGATTAGACAGCCAGTACCTCAGTGGTTGAGGATTTCGGGTGAAGCGCGCTTCCACCTTCGGCCTTATCGTCACTTTCCATCTTACCGATGAAAGCCAAGCGCTTACCCGTTGAGAAAAAAAAACCTTTTTCTATTTTTTTTCTTCAACGGTAAAAATTGGTTGAATTCTAGTTCAAATAGTTGGCCGTAGACAGCAGAGGGCGCGCTCTGTTGTCGATGGTCGATACACCAATTATGTTGTCGCTGTTATCGCGCGCCCCCGGTGGCCTGCCCCGCGCCCGCGCCCCGCCCCGCCCCGCGACCCAGCTAATGGCTGCCCGATAATTGCCCATTGATTCGGTATTGCGCGCGCTCCCTGGATACGAAGCTTGGAAAGGAGATTAAAGTATCTATGCCACATTAAAGAGAACCATTATCTGTGTCACACGCTCGCTGTTGTGTATCATTAGAGGCCTTTTCATTTCATGGACTGCTTTATCTTTGATCGATCGATTACAACTGCATCATAATTTAGAGTTTTAAAAGTGTCAACATACCCAATACTTGCATGCTGGGTGCATTCAACCAAAAACATATGAGCTTCTGTAAAACGGAGCTCACTCCAACTCCAGAGCTTTATGTTCTTTCAGCGATGTCCATCAACGAGCTTTATAATAATATTATTATCAAATAATAAATTTCACAACTGTCACACCAATCATTCAGCCCCAAACTAAGCATAGCCCGAACTATGTTGACTAAATAACGAGTAAATATACATAAATACTAATAAACATCCATGTCTCGGTCGCAACTCGTGCTCACCACACAAACATTTGCCCTACACCCACCCTACCGGGATTCGAACCAGGGACCGTGGGTTGCGCAGTCAGGGACGCTGACCACTCGACCACACGGCCGTCTTAATTTGGCAGATAGCACAGCCGCGGTTATGTCTTAGACTACTAGATTACTTTATTTTCTACTCCGACTAATCCGAGGTATGTTTACCAGCAATGCTTCATAACAAGCACTGCCACTGGCCCGGCAGCCGCCGGTAGCCGCCGACAGCCATACCGCGTCGCGGCGCGCAGCCTCCACAAATTAAGCGAGACAATGGCGCGCCCACAACTTATTTGTTCGCGTCTAATTAGCCCGCCGGCCGCGATGCGCAACATGACAAATCTATGTTCCGATTGACAGGTGACAGATGAATGAAGTTATTGATGACTGTCGAAACAGAATTAAAAACTTATTCGTTTTCCATTTCTCCATGTCGTGATTGCATTAAGCCGACCAATATTAGAGCACAGTATGATAATAAAAAATTATACTCAATTTTTAAATGATTTCGTCCAGTCAAGACTGTGTGAATGTTTATGTAAAGGGAAACCTGCCGATAATAGCGTCCCAGAGATTACATAAAGATTGCGTCAAAATAAAAATGGCCTTTTGGGTCATAAAAAGGTAACCGAAAGCCCCATGTGAGGGCGTCACAAACGTAGTCGCATACACCTCTGCATAAACCAAATTAAGGTGGCACGGCAGTTGAAAATCCACAATGGCGGACTAATTATTGACGGCGGTTGGTCCTTCGAGTCGGATCGAATGCTGCAAGATGGAGGCGGGTGGAGTGTCGCGTTCCGCGATTGTGTGCGGCGACGCGTGCGGCGGGCGGCGGGCGCGGCGCGGCGGCGGCTGCGATTGGTCGCCATTCGCCATTGTTCCCCACGATTGTTATCGATTTCGCACTCAATTTGTTCCACGATCGGCCGATATTGTGCTATCCCGCAATTACGACGTTGCTACTTAATTGGCGACGCCGAGACAATAGGCCGCACCGCCGCACTATCCCCGAGCGATTGACTCTATTCGCTGCACCACTTCTTCAGCTAGTTTTTAATCTCCATTTGCTTATCGGTATCTAGCGATCGCTCCTGCTAAACGAAACGAGTGTAATAAAATAGAAACACAGCAGCACGTTATCGACATAACAGTTAATTAACACGTTAGTAACAGCCGGATATTGAGAGTAAACTAATTATAACTACGTCGCGTCGCTAAATTTAAATAGAATTATTATTCGTTCAGGTCAAGAATGGCGTGTGAAAGAGGTCGATGGCAATCGCGCCCGATCTCCTTAGAGCGGCAGCGGCGCGGGCGGCGGCGGGCGCGGCGGCGGCAGCAGGGACGTCATCGGAGCGTTCCGGCGAATCGCGTTAAATACACACTCGGCGCTCGTTAGAATACAGAATAGATTTAATTAAAAACTTTAATTGACCCATTCTTCGGCAGCGCGGAGTCTGTTATTGAGCGCGATGATTTAATCGGGCGCGTCACGGAGCATCTAATGGAAATTTTAATTACGATCGCTTTTACTGGTTACAAATTATCCGATGCCCGAGTCGCGGACTCGATTAATTCTGCTGCGTTCAATATTCGTCTTTACGAGCCGAGTAATAAACATGGAGCAGCGCATCGTGTTTATTATTACCTATTAAAGTTGTACCCCTCGCGGGCACGGGTACCGCTATTTTACAGCTTTGAGCGTACGGATAGACCGTACCAAATAATAATTAAATTTGAATAGTCCATCGTTAAAATTAAATGTAAGGTGGTTTTATCGCTTGGTGGTTGGTTATCCTCGCGTTGCCACCACGGTTATACTTGCGTCCGAGGCAGTGTGCATCCCCGACGCTGAATCCAAAGGGCTTAGTACATAACTGACTCTACACATTTAGATACAACATACATTAATTATAAGCACGACTATTATGCCCGAAGGGTTAGTCAAAGAATATTCAATGAGGACTACAAAAGCAGTCCTCTGCATAGTCCACTTTTCACCAAATAGCGATTGCACATGTGCTCAGTGTGACAGGTGGTGAGCCCACCGCCGCTGTAGCTGTCGGATGTGGTGTGGCTATGGCTGTGTGTCTAAATAACCGTCGCGTAGCAGTGAGAGAATACCTGCACCCCCTCTCATCCTAGCACCCCCTCTCATCGCTTGGGCGTCGTAAAGGCTGACGGACTAAACACTGCACATTATGACTTTCTTCCAAAATCATAATAAGTGTCATTTTTTTGCTGTAAAGTTAACTTATATTTAACTGCAATGCCGTAATTATTAGATGACACTATCCTAAAATATAAACGAGTTTCACGACACATTGGGTAACTATTGACATTTATTTTTTATCTTAGATGCGCAGGCAGGTTCCCAAGACATCACGCGCTAAACGACATCATTCGACGAGCGTTAATTACGGCTAATATTCCTTGCACGCTGGAACCTCCGGGCCTGAGTCGCACAGACGGCAAAAGACCCGATGGTTTAACATTGGTTCCCTGGGAAAAAGGCCGCTGCTTGTTGTGGGATGCGACGTGTGTCAGCACATTCGCGGCATCTCATCTCCCCGGCACAACGCGGACTGCTGGGTCTGCCGCTGAGACTGCCGCGAGGCAAAAGCACCTAAAGTATGAGGCTTTAAAGGCTCAGTACCTTTTTGTCCCCTTTGCGGTAGAGACTTCGGGAGTGTGGGGCTCGGAAGCAAAATCTTTTATTGCCAAAGTAGGGCACCGCTTGGCGGATCGTAGCTACGATCGCCGCTGCAAGTCATACCTGGTTCAAAGGATCTCCCTGGCGATACAGCGCAGCAACGCGGCCGGTATCATGGGAACCTTCGAGCCAGGAGTGACGCGCGGTGGCCTATTAGATTAAGTTGTTTTTTTTTTTTTTTTTTGTAAGTACTACGATTCTTTTTTAAAATTGTTTTTTGTTTTTTGTTGTTATTATAATTTCGACTTGTAAGTAATGTAGTTGTGTAATTTTAGAGAAGTATCTTGGTTAGACTTTACTTTATAAATAATGACATAAGCTCTTTGTTAATCTGCAAGTGATTCCTGATTGACGGATTGTCAGTTCGTTGTTAGATGAGGACATGGCCGTGTGCCGCGCTGCAGCGACGGCTGCGGCACGGCCGAGGCGCGGCTGCGGCGCGGTGTGGCGGCATCCCTCACGCCTCAAGCACTTGACAACCAACATTTACAACCTCAACAGACGGACTGCGGCCGGAGCTGGACTTCGAATTCAATCGGTGGTATCAGTCGAGTTGCCGAGCATTTACAAATCGTTTGTTGGCTTGGGTTATCCCACGGAGCAAAGGTTATCCTATCGTGATGGAATCTAGATTCAATGTTTTAAAATATTTATTTTGAATGTAACAATAAATAAGTCTTATTACTACATTAAAGCACCTTGGACTTTGACAAGAAGTAAAAAGGAGATGTTTAATTTTGTATGGAGAAAATGCCAACACCATGTACACAATACCAAAATGTAGCTACTTGGGAGCCTTATTATCATACTTGACAAAGAAAAAGAAAAAGCCGAGTTAAAAATAAAACGAATTACGAAAGTGTCAACTTTGCAAAAGAGACCAACTAAGAAAAAGCCGAGTTAAAAATGAGACGAGTTATGAAAGTGTCAACTTTGCAAAAGAGACCAACTAAGAAAGAGCCGAGTTAAAAATGAGACGAGTTATGAAAGTGTCAACTTTGCAAAAGAGACCAACTAAGAAAGAGCCGAGTTAAAAATGAGACAAGTTAGGAAAGTGTCAAGTTTAAGAAAATGACGAAGTCGTCCTGAGGGAATTAATGGAATAAGCTTATTCGAAATGATGTTCTTCAAATAAATGAATAGTTTTCATGTAGAATTTATTTTAAATAACTAATTATAGCAACTTTCGTGATCGCAGGCGGTAATCTGTCAACGTCATGTGACATGTCAAGTAGCTGTCAAAACAAAAGTACTTTTCTTTTTCGTAGTAGCGTAGTTTTGGTCTTTATTAATTGTTTTCTGTGATTTTGGTCCTAATAACAGCTCTATATTCAAATACTGGCATTGATAATGTTACATAAAAATTAACTTACTCTTGGCCAGGTCAAATCGAGGTATTTTTACTAGCAAAGCATGTATTTATATTGGTGTAAGTATAAAAGAGAAATAGACAAACATACATCTGCCTGCTGCTCTGCACAACAATGCAGTTTTCTGAGGCATCCATTCCATCTGTAGACCTCTTAGATTAAAACAAAAAGGGAAGATACGGCATTAGTGTCTAGTAAGTGAGCCGCTAGAATTAGGCTTAGAGACCTAAAGACACAATTTCACTTCAGTCGGAATCGGTCGTGAACGTATGAGAGAGACGAGAGACGGCAAGGCGCGTCCGTCAGTTGAGTAATTAAGCAGGACTATATTTTGATTGACTACAAGTAGGCACATGCCGTATCTTCTTAATCTAAGGTAGACCTATTGTTTTCTTATTGGAGTAGGCATATGACACTACTAGTAGTGCCTAGGGTAACAAACGAGTACAACAAACATTATGAGGAACATTGTTTATCTTTATTTGGCTGCCTATAACTGGGCACTAGGAGATTACCCAGATGAGCCTGTTTTTATAGGTACTTAACATAATTTTCCTTTTCCTAAAAGGATTGGTCTCAGATCGCTGCTAGTAGGGAGGAATGGAAGAAGGGAAGGGTGGCCTTTGCCCTGCAGTGGGACAATTGCGGCTAATAATAATAATAACAATTATATCTTCTATTAGTTTCATAACATGTAGGTAGAGTTATACTTGAGCTGTTAATTGTAATTGACTGCTAGAATTCAGCGTTTTATTACCTACTGCTGCACCTACACATAACAGAAGAGCAGCACCTCGACCCTTACATCAAATCAAATCTAACATACATTAAAGAACACAACCATATGAGAACATGGTACTAGTCCTAGTGTATGTACTAATATGCAGTGAATAATACCTAGTTAAAGTAACACACCTAAGTAGGTAGAGTAGGTAACTGGTAGTAATGAAATAAAACATTTTTACAATTTATGAAGCATAATTAATGTTTATTTTATTTGCAAACTTGTTTCTGGTACTGCGATAATATTGGGGTTCTCTCGTAACTCCTGGACCATTCTCCAGCATCCCATACATACTAATACATCCGCTGGAAGCTGAAAACACAAAATTGTTACCACATCTATCTATACTATTATAAAACACTGAAGATATTTTTAAAAAACTAAATGAGATCGACTATTTAGTGAATTAGGAAAATAAAAATGCAATAAAAATAGTTTTTCATAAATACTACATGTTTAATGTAAACTGTTACAATAAAAGTATTATCTATCTATATATCTACATGCACTACTAACCTCATGTCCAACATGTTGTTCCAAGATTAGTAGGTACCTAGTAATTCTATCCCCAGATGCCAGATAATGGTCTACCGAACACATCTATCTGTCCATCACACACAAAGAAGACATTGTTTGCTGCCTGAAATAGATATTATATTTAGTTTAATGTATTTCACTTTGATTATAGTTACTGTTATTTCAATAGAGCAGTGTTCGGAATCTATTTCCTTGTAAAGAAGTGATAGTAAGTATTTTATTAATTCTCTCGTAAATGCCTAATTAAAATACGAAAAGCTCACCTGAAAACAACGAATGTAGGTAGTAGCAACAATGGTATCAACAATTTAACAGGTCAATCAAATGCAAATCCAAGTCCGGGATAGCAGGCCGAAGTCAACAAGTGAGGCAGCAAACGAAAGTCCAGGATAGCAGGCAGAAGTCAAGAAGTGAGGCAGTAAACGGTTATCTATCAGGTTATCAGGTAATCGCTCCAAATCAGAAATACCTCAATGAAATCAGCATAGAAAAACAGCACAGCACAAAACCACACCACAACTACTCAGAATCCACCACCAAATAACCGGAATAAAAAAAAACGCCGGTCTATTTTTTTAAATCATGGTGACAGTTACACTTTTTATTACCTTCTTTACAGCTTTGGACACTTGATTTTAACTCAGGAAGGCATATCAAGTTGCCAGGTTGAAAATTTTGAAAATTATGTTTTCATTTTTATTTTACTACACGAAAATGGTAAAGCATATCGGAATATTACTTTTACCAACTAAATACATGTATTTTATACTATTTTTTGAGTAGGTGTACATGGTCTTGGCATAAAATTAAACATCTCCTTTATAATTGAAGAGGCTAGCAAAGCCACAGAGCAAAAGCTAGTTGTTTAAAACCAGCAATGAACAGGGTAGGATAATAAAAGTGTCATGGCGGTAAAATTGACATTCGTGTGTCAGTTCACTTCGGTATCGGTTCGGCACGGAATGGCGGACGGCGGTCTGCTTACGGTTTGCTGGTTTGAATTCTATCGGTGGAACAGCCTTAGATCTTCGGTGTAAAAACAACCGCGATTAAGGTGCGCGCATTATATAGTCCTCTCGGTCGGACACGCGCTCGCGATAGTTCGGCAGAAGTTGTTTGTGTCGGTAGGTACATGCCCACGTGCATTCGTGGTGAATTAACAGTTAATCGGCTTAAATCTCATCAATCTCCTTGTCACCAGCCATCGGAGGCTGCGATGTTTGATAAATCGGACGAACAAACGCGACGGCAACGCGTATATTACGAACATTACCTCGCGTTAGCCTCGCGTGCTTACGGCTCGGCAGATACTGTTCGATAGGTATCAAAACGAACAGCGGTTGGTAGATGCCCAACTGACACGGATTTTCCTATGCCTTATGTGGCTCGGGTCTCTGAAATTCGGTCAGAGATTTTGAACCCGTTGACGACAGCCACAAAGGGCTTAGCTAATTTGGGCCTGCCTATTGACCAGTGGTCATATATATTATTTTATATTGTTCTCGGTCGGCTCCCAGTGGACCAGCAGATTCGAACAGCAGCGTACCGGGGGCAACGAAGGCCTTCCTACGTTGACTGAGTTGTTGTCGTTTCTGGGAAAATGTAGACGGGCTGACAACGTTACAGTAGGACCACACCCCTTGGGGCCACGTGACTCTCGGAGGGGTCGCGTGATGTCGGGCACCTCAAGAGAGGGTGGACGCACGGAACCTACTCAGCGCTTGCATGCGCTAGTGACACTGGCGGAGCTAACTCGGTGCTCGTATTGTCGGGAGCCTGGGCATGACGTCACTCGGTGCGACGGGTTCGGTGCACAGCGGGTGCAATGTCAACATTAACGCTGCGAATCGCAGCTAATTCCAAGCAGGCCCTGATCGCTGACCTGGTGGTTCAGGGTCTGGTTGGATCACTAGTAATAAATTTTATTCAGATTTAGGAAAAGATGGGCGTGCGTGTACCGCATCGACATGCGACATAAAGATACGCGATGGAAAAAAAATACCAAAACGATTGTGGTATTCGTACGTTCCTGCGGACATGACATTTAATGATGATTGCGATTGATGCCAATAAAACTGGCCATCAACAGCAGCGGCTAATTGCCCGCTAAGCCGACGCGTCTCCGCCCCGTCGCGTCACGCCGCGCCGTCACGCCGCGCCGTCACGCCGCCGTCACGCCGATTTCACGGGCTGCCGCGGCTTACACCGTTCATCAACTTTTTACAGAACTTAATGTTTTATTCGTACACCGCTGGGTGGTCGGTGTTTTGCCGCCACCGCCGCCGCCGCCGAGTGACTCGTGAGTGAGTCGCCGAGTGACTCGTGAGTGAGTCGCCGAGTGACGAGCGCGACAGGCGACAGGTTTATTTAACGGCCAGTGACGCTACTGGACTACGATGACAATTCGCACGAGTGGCTCATCCAATCTACTCATAATAAAACTGTTTACTCGATAACATTTGACAAACAACGCTATTCGTAAGTGCTAACTGTACTCCACGTTTCAACCACTTGACATAGCCGAGTCACATTGAACTCATTAAAAAGAGAATGAGTTGTTGAATGGTAATAAAAATGTTAAGCAAGACCTATTTAATACTCAAGAGCTTTAACAATTTGATACACTTAAGTTTACACACATTTTTAAATGTAAATATAATTTAAATAAGACGTCTGGCTATAGGTATTGGGTTGCCGTATTCGGCAAGGGTCTCGTCGGGACGTTCTAGGATGTAGTGAAAAAAATACTAAGTTATAGTCGCATCATTAATTTATAAGTACCTTAAACTGTGTGTATTACATTCTAATTACTTGAATGTCCATACTTTCAGAAGATTTTGCTTTTTTCAACAATTCTTTGTGATTTTTAACATATTTGTAAAACTTATTGCAGGTCATGTTATAACATTGTAAAATAGACAATATCCACAGTACCTGACTGAAGTCGATTTCGTTCGAATCAGTCCACTGGGCCGACAAGTGAAAAAATTCTTACCACTGTGGCGTTGCGGGAAAGGATTGCAATTGCAAACAAATACTCGCATAATTTCAACAAATGGCATTTTCTTTCAGGATTTTCAGTTTCTGTTAAAAAATGAAGCCCGTTTTCGACACGGTCGAAAACGGGCTTCATTTTTTGAATGATCGTGTCTCAGTCTTCCGAGTCCGAGGCAAGTTTAACTTCTTTGAAGATCTTGAGATACATAATGTTGCTCAAAAAGATTGTCGCTAAACTCCACACCATTATTTTGAAGGATACAATAACAATTCTCAATTTTTTGACACTCTGGGATTTGAGACAGCGTCATCCGAAGACTTCATATTTATCAAATGAAACAGACCACTTTTTTTAGGTAGTCAGAAGCTGTGTCATAAAATGCTGCTGACTCTTCCTCAAACTTGAAATTAGAGTTGCTGTTTCAGGTGGAGCATTGCTATTTTTTTAAATTATCCCACTCCCATTTTAGTTTGCAAGCCAACAAACTTTGCAGATTTCCTTTTATTCAATATTTTTTTCGTTTCGTTTAATATTTTTCTGATTTCATCTATCGAAACTTTGTTCTTTTTTATGATTTTTATATTTATTTCAAACAAACTCAGATTGGACTGTAAAAACAGGAAATAAATTTTACTGATCGGACTTTTAAAGAAATCTGTAAGTAATAATTTTAGGTGGCCTTCCTTCGGACTCAAAAAAGTTTTTAAGGGGGATCCAAAGTTTCAGGATTATTTCAACTGCAGGCATAATAATGACAGCCACCTTGTTCTGCAGTGTGACAAAAAAGTCTGATAATTGACATCAACATACGAACAGAACTATTTTAGCTCCTCCGTCGTAACGGTGTATATTAAAAAGAAATTAAATCGAGGAGCTCGATGGCGCAGCGGCTAGCGCGTTCGGCTTGCGATCTTGCTCGTTAAGCCACTTTCGCAATGGCGGGTCGCTGGATGGGTGACCAATTAAAAAACATCTCGGGCTCCTCCGTGCTTCGGAAGGCACGTTAAGCCGTTGGTCCCGGTTGTTGTCACACCTTTGTCACACCGTTGACAGTCGTTAAAACCTACCAACCCGCATTGGGCCAGCGTGGTGGGTTATGGCCCAATATCCCCACGTGCTATTGTCGACGTGGGAGGCCTGTGCCCAGCAGTGGGACGTTTATAGGCTGATGATGATGATGAATTAAATATTTTAAGGACGATTACTTCGACATCCACAGACAATATTCAAGCTGCGCTTGAAACAGTAGGTATTGTGCAAAATATGGGCCAGATATCCAATTCCTTCAATGGGGTTTTGTTGGTCTTCTTATAATTTATGAAAAACATTGCATTGACCCCGACGTTCAAGTCCTCCAAAGTTGGTGTTGGTGTTTTCTCCACAAAAAGCAATTAGCTTACCCAGTAGAATCTGCAATTGCCTCAAAGTGTCGAGACAATATTATATTGAAATATTTTCCGATGTTAAAATTTTAAGGCATCGAACTTTAATAGCTTCTGCTGGATACCTTCTAATTCAGTGAAATATTAAACGACTAAAGAAAACATCTTTTCAGCTTTGTGTTTGTTGGTTCTTGCATTTTCTTTGGTATTTCTGATACAGAATGTGAAGCGAGAATATTTTTTACAATTGCTGTAGCTTTGGTTCTCGCTATAGAGTCTACAGTCTACAGTGTAGACTGTTTTAAATCAGGATTCAGGTATAACACCTTATTTTACACAATCCGGGCGACTATTCTTCCAATTAAGCTATCAAGACTTTGTTATATGTCAAATTTTGGAACCGCTTATTTAAGATACCTACTTATGACGTTTCGCCCCCCCCTCCCCCTTTTCTCTAGTTTTATGTATTGGAAGGTATTTAAATTATATGTGTGATATTTTCGAAAAAACTTGGCTACGAAATATAATAAATCGTTGATAAAATGCCTGAAATTGAGCCATCACTGAATGTAAAGTTTAGCCAAGGTGTCACCATATAGTACGCATTGCTCACCCGCCACAGGCACTCGGGCAACAGTCAACGGCCGCATTAGTGCGTGCCTGAGTGCAGTCGACGGCCGCATAAATGCGTGCGGGAGTGCAGTCGACGGCCGCATCAGTGCGTGCGTGAGTGCAGTCGACGGCTTCATAAGTGCGTGCGTAAGTGCAGTCGACGGCCGCATAAGTGCGTGTGTGAGTGCAGTCGACGGCTGCATAAGTGCGTGCGTAAGTGCTGTCGACGGCCGCATAAGCCAGTGCGTGAGTGCAGTCGACGGCCGCATAAGTGCGTGCATTAGTGCAGAGCGCGCCTCGACCGGGCGGGGCGGCCTTTAGTGTATCACTCGGCATACACAGGCACGGCCATGCTAGGCCTGCGAATCCTTAAAATTAGTCAATATCCAACGATGAGAACCAATCCCTATTACTTGTATATTTGTAAAGGATATAATAATAATGATATTTGCACACTTCTTTAACTTTATACACTTTCTTTAACTTTATACATCTTTAAACTTTCGCGTCCCATTAGAAATAAAAACATTAAAATAAAATGCTATGTATTTTGCGCCTAACCCCGGTTGAAAATGTACACTGTAGAAGCTGTTTATATCTGTTTCTATCAGTCACGCTCTCGAAGAACAGTTTTTTGTCAACAGTAAACTGGAGCGTTGTACTGTCACACAATCGTGCACAGACTCAGAGAAACTTATTGCATTAGGGACGGGTCGGCCTGAAACCGTTATAAAATGTAATGGTAATTAAATAATACTAATTTCTGTAATGGTAATTAATAAACAGACTTAAAGCAAAATTGGCAGTTAATGTAATCGCAGAACTTTATAGTGCTATCAATAACGAGTGTTTATTGGCAGTTAAACAGGGAAATAAAATTGATGGTTAAACAAACTTACCTGAAGTGAAGTTTGACCGTAATTGTACGAGACGTTGCATCGAGATTTATATTCACAAGGTAGTCCACTCTTCAATGTACCAGGCATCCAACACATATTAAGAACTATTTAAAAAAACATAAAACGTTACCCGTAGTCTAGACACGGGCGCCATCTAGTGAATACCAACCGACCGAGTGCACGAGTTTGTCACCCGCGCTGTCATCGTCATTCACTTTTAGAGCATTTTTGCAAAATTAATTTATATGGGGCCAGTATGTAAGGGAAGGGAGGGATCTTTATATAAATCTCGAGGATGCAACGTCTCCTACAATTACGGTCAAACTTCAGTTCAGGTAAGTTTGTTTAACCATCAATTGTACTTCGACGTTGCATACTCGAGATTTATATTCACAAGGTAGATGTTTAGAACACAAATTTTGCGAAATAATTTAAGTACCTATACGATTTAAATCTACTTTTATAATTGAGTATTTACGAGTATAACCGATTAAATATAATTATGTACCATATTAGTCCAAACCAGTATGATACATTATAATGAACGATGAGTTAGAAATCAATCAATGTAAATAGCCGCTGCAAAGGCATTATCGTCATTCTCAATGGTAAGAGGTCAACTGTAAAATCGTGCAAATACCAGAGAGTTACCAGTCCATCCTGCAGTTATTGAAAGGCCTTTTCTGTTTGCTGCCGAGGTGGACGTAGACGCGTGTCTTACACTGTGTGCTGAGAATAAAAAAAATTATAAAAAAGTGTCAATACCGCTGTTAAATAGGGTGTTTTTAAACCAACGACTTAATATAGAACTAGTTGCATTATGAATAGGCTTCAGGTTAGCAATAACCTTTCCGTTCTAGGTTTATCTCTGTGAACTGTAGTCATAATATCTAAGTAGGACAGCAGTTTTTGCAGGGCAAATCTCAATTTTATTTATAAAAAATGGTATAAATAAACAAGGCGGTCGTCACCCTGGAGCAGATGTTTTAATAAAAATGGTTTCGATTAATTATTTATTTTTAAATTAGAAATTCGAATAAGTACTCGTTGTGCGGTTGACAATGCGAGCAGAGTTATTTTTTTTTTTTGGTAATAAGCTCCAGAGCAAGTTTTGAGGAAATATAAATTACTAAAGTAATCGATTACAATCTTTGAATCTCACGTCTCCGAATATTTCGGATATTTCGGACCAGGTTTAGTCCCGTAAATACCTTTAAAAAATCTAATAACTAAATCAGCTTCACTAAAACATTTGCCCTAAACAGCTAGAGCAGAACGATACATATTTAATGAACTATAACCAATTTTCTGCTGTTAACAGTTGATCGTAAGAAATTTTGATAGAATTGGAAGTGGGGAGTCATAGTAATCAACTTTATAAATATCACAATAACTCCACCATTTCGTAAAAGCAACATTGTATTGTTTTAGTGAGGATGTAGACAATGAGGAAATCATCACCTCGATGGTTTCATTACATAACGATTGTCTTTGAACTGCTTTTCTGATAATATACTCGGCGTCAAAAAAATCGCAACTTTTAAAAATCATCTTTAAAAATTCTTAAACCTTATGTAGAGGATAGTGTTGGGTATCATTAGAAAGGTAACAAAAAGGAGTATCAAAAAACAATTAAATTTAACTTTCTGTTTAATTATAATTATACAAACAACATTAAAATTAATAAAATAATAAAAATCCTTAATTAAGTCCTAATTAACAACAGATAATTTACAAAGAAAAATGTACAAAAAGTGTCTTAAAATTAACTTAAAATCTAGTGTTACCCCCCCTTGCCCTGATCACGGCTTCCATACGGTCCCTCATGGACCTCACCAACTTCAGGAGCTCTTCTTGAGGGATAAGCCCCCATTCTTCAATCACCGCGTCTTGGAGCTCCTGTAGAGTCGAAGGAGCTGGATCCCGAGATCGAACCTTACGTTTAAGATGGTCCCAGAGGTGCTCTATAGGATTCAGATCCGGACTTCGCGCTGGCCACTGCATCACAGAGATTTGGGACCTCTGCAAGAAGTCGCTCACGATGCCTGCAGTGTGAGCGCGAGCGTTGTCGTGCATTAATGTGAACCCCTCGCCAAAAGATTCGGCAAAGGGGACCACATGCACTTCCAGGACCTCAGTGACATAGCGGCGAGCAGTCAGCGACCCTTGTCCGCGAGCACCTCCAGTCGAGAGACGCAGACAAGGTCGGTTTTGCCGGCAGCAGACATACCGCCCCAGAACATGCAGGATCCGCCACCATATTCCACCGTCTCCTGGATGCAGGCTTGGGCGAAACGTTCACCCTGCCTCCGGTATACTCTTCTCCGTCGGTCGTTGCAGAAAAGACACACTCGCGTCTCGTCTGAGAAGAGAACAGCTCTCCACTGCTCAAGGGTCCAATCGACGTGGTCACGAGCAAACTGCAAGCGGGCTCGCCGATGCGCTGCAGTCAATTTTGGACCCGTAGCAGCTCTGTGGGCCGCTATCTTCTTCTCCTTCAATCTTCTTCTAACCGTAGATACGCTTACGGTGCGTCTGCGAACTGCCTGGAGCTGCTGTTGCAACTCAACAGCGTTGGAGAAACGATTTCTCAAAGAGTTCGACACAACGAACCGGTCGTCTCTTTCCGAAGTGCAGCGACGTCTACCCGAACCGTGTCTGCGGATATAGCCACCGGTCTCTATGAAGCGCTGGTACACTCTTCGAACGGAATAACGGCTCAGGTTCAGTTGCCGGGCGACATCACACTGCCGCACCCCTGATTGCAGTAGTGCAACCACTTGAGCGGCTTTATCAGCTGTGGTATCCATCAAAATCTGTGCGTGTGTCCTCTTCAACGGTTGAATAGCGAATGACCCACATTGAACCCGTGTTGACCGTTTTATACCCACAAAGGAAGCGCAACTAGCAACTCTCACGGGTAGCAAAATTTGCATCGAATTTTTGTGACACTTTATTTGTTGCATTAGGTTTTATTTGATAATGAAAAGTAATGTTTTTTATTAAGTTAATTAAGTAACCTTGTAAATAAAATCATAATTAATGCGACTGCATGTGCATATCAAGAGTAAATGACATTTGAAAGTGATTTTCTAAGAGGTGCTATTTTTTTGACGCCGAGTGTATGTATGTATGTTACCAGGATAAGTTTCTTGCAAAGGGGGTGCTGGGTCCTGAAAGGGGATAATAACATAATTATCGTCACTTGAGCCAAAGTATATTGGTGGTACGCTACAGAGCTAAGTAGGGGATACCAGGGTTGACTAGTACACCAGTGGCTTCGTCGTTAATTATTTTCCTGAGGCATTTTAATATGAGCGAGAACGGGGGGTAAAGCATAAAATTATTCCAGTTTAAGGTGAATGCATCTATGTCAAAGGCATAGGGGTCTCGTTGCCATGAGACGTATTTTTCGCATTCAGAATTTTGGTAAGTAGCAAAGAGATCTTTAAGTCAAAGTCAAAGTCAAAGTCAAAATATATTTATTCAATAAACTCAATTAATAAGTACTTTGAATCGTCCAAATCTTTTTTAACCTACCACCCATTCAGGACATAATTTTTTAACTGTGGCAAAGAATGGGCGCAAGAAACCACAGCGCACAAAAGCAACGACATTAACAAACAAAAAAAAAGAATATGTCGTTACCAGGTCAAAACAAAATTTGAATTTAAAAAATAATAAATGATGCAATACACAACAACAATACAATGTAGTATCGATTAAATAAAGACAATTAGAAATAGCTGTTGGAGTGCTTGGAGCATCTCAGATCCAAGCTGTTTTGTCTTCTGTGTAATCTGACACTTTATAATAAGCTTTTTTATAAAGCTTTTCTTTGATTTTGATTTTAAATTTATTAAGATCTAATTTCTGAATATCATTTGGTACTTTGTTGTAAAATCTTATACACAGACCCTTAAAAGAATTATTTATTTTATGGAGCCTAGTACAAGGTACTGCTAATTTGTTCTTACTTCTAGTGTTTACATTGTGAATATCACTGTTTTTGAAAACATTTGAGTATTTTTATGAAAATAATCATATTTTCATAAATCTATTGTGATGCAACTGTCATTATTTAAATCTCTCTCTGAGAGAGTCGCCAAACTTTAGGTTATAGATTGCTCGAATAGCCTTCTTCTTCTGAAGCACAAAGATAGTTTGAATGTCAGCAGCATTTCCCCACAGTAAAATGCCGTACGACATTACACTATGAAAGTAACTGAAATAAACTAATCTAGCTGTATCAACGTCAGTTAACTAACGGATCTTCATTACTGCATAAGCCGCAGTGCTAAGTCTATTCGACAATTTAGCTATATGTGGGCCCCACTGAAGCTTGGCATCTAACGTGATGCCTAGAAACATAGTGGTGTCCACAGGATTCATATTTTTATCTTAAATTTGTGCACTAGTTATTACTTGCTTAACATTAGGCATTACAAATCTTACACATTTGGTTTTTCCCTCGTTTAATAGCAAGTTATTTAACCTGTTAAGTTATTAAACCAGTGAACAATCTTTGAGATCGCATTATTCACATCGTCATAATTTGGGTGTCGTCGTTTCACTTTGAATAAAAGTGAAGTATCATCAGCAAACAATACTATCTCATGACTGTCTTTTACAAAATAAGGTAAGTCATTAATATAAACCAAAAACAAGAATGGATCTAGTATTGAACCCTGCGGAACTCCCATTGTAACCACTGATCCCGGAGATCTTTTACCGTTAATGTCGACCTTCTGAATCCTGTTACTCAAGTATGAGATTAGAAGGCTTAAAGAAGCATCCCTAATTCCATAGCGGTTAAGCTTCCTGACCAAAGTTTCATGTAAAACACAATCGAAAGCCTTGGATAAATCACAAAATACCCCTAGGGCATCCTGTGATTCCTCCCAGGTATCAAATATTTGGATTAAAAGCTCAACACCGGCGTCAGTTGTTGAGCGATCCCTAGTAAAACCATACTGTTTACAATGTAAAAGTTTATTTCTATGAATTTGAATTTGGTCTAGCATCAATTTTTCAAAAATTTTACTAAATGTGGGTAGCACAGAAATAGGTCTAAAATTAGAGGGGTCAGAAGTGCTACCTGATTTAAACAATGGAATTATTTTTACTATGTTTCATTAGGTCAGGAAAAACACCACAGTCAATGCATTCGTTAAATATGCAAGCTAAAACTGGGAATTTGTCATAATTACTGATTTAGCGACATCCACGAAATTACCCCACAGATCAGATCAGATAAGAGGTGTCCCAAACGATTGAACAATCTTTTCGAAACGCAGGTGCCGACATTTGCCATTCTGTATCGATATTCATACGCCGTAACTCCTTATCCCCCTCGAAGTTATCTTTAAATTTTATCTAGGATGCAAAGACAAATATGTTGCGTTTCTCGCACCATTGCTATAGACGAGAAGTGATATTATTTAAAGGAACATATTGTACTCCACCCATTCTATTAATACCTATAGGATATTGCGGTAGTGTTGTCAATTCGGAGTAGAATTTCATTATTGTCCAGTCTATGGTAATAGTAATAGTAATATCTTTATTTGTGAAATGTAGGTATTACAATAATAGATGACAATAGTTTGTTACTAGGTATCACTACACTTTGACCTTATTTAAGGTATACAAATACATTTGAGGGACCATGCCCAGTCAGAATAATTAATTAATTACAATATTGTCAAATGCAAAATAGTACCTAGTTATTTTTATGAAAAAACGGAATTTTTACCATGTCTGAGTTGTTTGTTTTGAGTCCCCGATTGTCTTTCATCATCTTCCAGGAGGTTTTCAGATATCTTCCGATGTCTTTTATTTTACTTTATTTCAATAATTTCATCGAGTTTGTTTGTCGTCGTCAACACGCGGTCAGGCGAGTTGTTTCGCCGGAACACTTATAATGGTATATAATTTATAGAAGCCAGGTTAGTAATTTAATATCCTGTTGGTTTAAAATGGTGCTATATTCACAAAAATAATAGTTATGTTCACAACATATTGTTTAGAGTCACGATACAGTGTTTTTGGTTAATTAAATTTATAGGCCTAGTTCCTATGTATCAAGACAATTAGACAATTAGTCTATTTGATCTTCTTTGTATTGAATACATTTAAAATACATAACATGTAACTTTAGAATGCTATCTTGCGGATAACTTTATATCCACAAGAATAAACTTTGTTTGTTAGTATTAACTTAAGCGGTAAAAGTTAGCAAGGGATTTTAAAATAAAACAATGGTTCGGAGTAATTAGTTTTATTTTTTTAGTGTTATATTTTGTTCTGAAAAGAAAAAATGAAGATGTAATGTCGAACTAAAATATGACATTACAACCCGTCCCTTCCTAAAAAAAAATAAAAGAAAAGACATTTCTTTTATGACAAACTCTACCAAGGACTCTATCAAACTCTACCAAAGACTACTAAGACTCTATCAAAACTCTACGGAACTCTATCAAACTCTACTTTAGTTGGAGTTACTAAGTGATCATAGTGCATGCAACTGCGCCGAAATATCGGGGACTCAAAACAAACAACTCAGACATGGTAAAAATCCCGTTTTTTCATAAAAATAATTGTAGTGACCGTGAAAGTTTAAAATGTTATTTAGTACCTAGTTATTATAATATAAAATGTCAGAAGTTGAGATCAAATAACATAATTTCAGAATTAAGAAGTAAGTAACGAATTAATAATTTTATGGTCATTTAAAAATAAAAATTAATAAAAGTAAGTATATGAATGCAAAAAGAAACATTGTTATTTAATTTTATCATTTAGAAATTCCTCTACTGAGTAATAAGCCTTGTCAGTAAGAAATTCCATCAACCTTTTTTTAAAACATTTTACAGGTAAGGTCTTAAAAGTATTAGGAATTTTGTTAAAGATTCTATTAAGTCATTCCAAAGAAGCTACTGTCGACGAGATGAGTTCTATATTTTCGCGCACATATTCTGTTACCGTTTCGGTGACTTTTATTAGTATTTGTCTTTGTAAACGTAGGGAAAAGATGGTTGTTACACTTGACAAACATTGTTACCTCGTATATATATAAAGATGGCAACGTTAAAAATTTTAATTGTCTAAAAGCTGGTTTGCAGCTGTCCGTTGGTTTAAATCCTTTAACCGCTCGTATGCATCTTTTTTGGGCCTTAAATATTATACCTTTATTCACAGAGTTTCCCCAGAATACAATTCCGTATCGTAGTATGGACTCAACATATCCATGATAAGCAATTAATATGCTATTGAGATTTGCCATCCTAGAGAGTTTATATAGAGCATAAACTGAACTGTTGACCCTTTTGCATAAGTTCTCAGTATGAGTCTTCTAATTAGTTTGGTAATCTATTTGTAGACCTAAGAATTTAGTTTCATCAACAGTTTGAATAACTTTCCCATTACACATCAATGTAACGTTAGGCACTCGAGTTCCCTGTCGAAAATAAATTAATTTAGTTTTTTTACTATTGAGGATTAAATTATTTTTGACTAACCATTCATTTAAATTTCTCATTGCATCATTTATTTCGCTTTCATATATCAAAATATTATTACATTTTATTATTGCTGTGCTGTCGTCCGCAAATAAAATCATGGGAGAGTCAATTGATTTAGGAAGATCATTAATATATATTATAAATAACAGTGGTCCCAAAATACTACCTTGTGGTACTCCAGACTCTACTGCTCTACATAGAGACAGATATTCTTTTTTTGTTTTTGATTTTCTGCATATTTTGGTGATTGCAGTATACTGTTTTCTATTTAGAAGATTCTATTAGTTTATGAGGAACACCTCTTAAACCATATGCATAGAGTTTGGTCAATAGCAGTTCATGATCAACATAGTCGAATGCCCTCGTCATATCCATAAATATCGCACAAATATCTTGTCTTTTATCTACAGAAGTCTTAATTAAATCTAGCAAATTGTAAATAGCTTTTATAGTGTTACTGTTTTTCCGAAATCCAAATTGTTCTTTCGCAAACACATTATATTTTTCAAAGAACTTATACAAAATGTCAAAATAAATCCTTTCAAATATCTTAGAAAATACTGGAAAACAGAAGTTACAGAGCCTTAAAACTTTGCGAAATCTTGTATTTTTATTTGCTTTTTAGTTTACATGATATTTATTTGTTCAAGAATGTGTTTTCGTTTTCCAATTTGCAATTTCAAACACATATTTTCTGAATTTAATTCAAAACCGAGAAATTTTCTAGTCTTTTGTGGTTCCAAGCTACTCATTTGAAGTTTATAACAAAGCCTAGATTTTGTAATAAACAGTTTCGAGAACAAAACTTTTACATTCTTCATACGAATGAATGGCCAAGGCACAAGATCTAAATATATTACAATTAAAAATCTCTGTTTCTAAGATAAGTCCCAACCGGTTTCATGAGTTTTGTAAATACATAATAAGGTGCTGAACTAAGTCGAAACGGTAGGCGCTGAAATTCATACGTATTACTTTTGTTTTTGTGTCCCAAAAATTTGAACCTTAATACTTTTTGTAGTTTTCATCAACAGAACTGAAGAAAAAAAAAAGGCTTCTTTGATATCAACATTGGTCATATAACTGTCTTGGAACAATGATTTGCTTGCTGTCCGTATGTCCTCCATTTCAAAGTGGTATGAGGCGACAGCTTTATTCTATGATTTTAGGTTCAAGATAAATCTGGACGATCCATCACTTTTAGGTGTTAAGAATATGGGAGAAATAAATTGGTCTTTGACATCCTCACATATGCATAATGCTCCTGACTGGCACAAGCCAGATATAACTGTGATTAACTTACTTATTTCAGCCGAAGAAAAGTTAGGACTGATAGGTTCAACAGCTTGCTTTACAGTATTATTAAATGATATTTTGTAACCCGTAACGTACTGTAAGACTACCGGGTCATTTATGATTAAACGCCATGTGTGAACAAAAAAAAAATATTCGACCAGCGTGTAAGGTTACCTTGGTTGTTATTGCGCATCGTCGGTCTGTATGACGGCCTCACTGCTATCGTGGTGTGATAGCGGGCGGACGTCGGTGCTTGCGCTGATCGGAGGCGGATACGGGAATCTTTGCTTGCTCCCACCCGGCTTGGCAACCCATGACCTTGTTGCTTGGGTGGGCTTTGCCACTTTCCCTGCTGGGCGACGTATTTCTTAGTTCCTGAAGTTGACGGTCCAATGTTGTTAGTATTCCGTATCAAACCAGATTTTTCAGCGGCCTTGGCAGCTTTTATCTTTTCTTCCAAATTTTCTTCAAAAAGATGTGCGTCTCTTTTAACATCTTGTGTCATTGTCAAGAATTTTTTATCAAGAGTAGGTAGTTAATGTAAGTACATTTTTGTATTCATGGTATTTTCATAATGTAAATGCAGCACAATTTGGCCAACTTCAAACAGGTATCAAAGTTGTTGCTAACAGTTCCTTTTTATTATGTTTGTACAGGCTATCTATGAGGATTTCCCCAGCGTTTAGAGACCTTTTTTGGTATTTTGGGTCCCAATCTCAGAACAACTTTAGTTATTGTTCTGAGGTCCCAATGGTACGTCCTTCACTTTAGAAACTCCAAGAAATTCAAGAAAATCCGACGATATTGGATTTACAACTGGCAACTCCTCTGCTGCGCTTGGATTATTAACACTATCTCTAGCGTCCGGATGGTCTGGGTAAGATCCGGGCTACTTATGCTACGGTCATGACTGATCGTAAGTCCTTTTCAATATTAGATTTATATACGTCCGTTATTTCCGGTTCCTTATTGAAATCGGAGTCACTAAGCCTTGTGGTAGGCGAGAGGCCTCGCGCAAACGAAGAGTCATTTGGAAAGAATGCCCGAAGAATAGAATTGCCGTAATCGCGTCAAAGCATAGGGTAGGAACCCGTTATATCGATCGTAATCTCGTCACGATACTAGATTTCATATTAGCACTGACCGTAATCACTTCACGGTACTACATAAGTATGCAGTATGTAAGGCGGCACTGTAAGATTTTGTAGAAAACACTTGCACACGCAAAAATATTCCAATAAAAAGATTAGTAAAAGATAATAATTATATAATGTAAGCACTGCCTCGCGCAAATGAAGATTCATTTGGAAGGAATGACCGAATAATAGAATTGCCGTAATCGCGTCGCAGCATAGGTAGGTAACCGTAATATCGATCGTAATCTCGTCACGATACTAGATTTCATATTAGCACTGACCGTAATCACGTCACGGTACTACATAAGTGTGTTTATTTTTTATTTAAAACAGCTAAACGTCGTAAGTATTCTTCAAAATCGATAAATAGGTAGAGAAAAAGTCAAAAAATGTGGGTAACCTCAAAGGCACTAGCGAAAGTATTAATCGAAATTAAGGAAGAAACGTACTATAAAATATATTTCAATAACGTTTCTACTTTGAATGTCTCATGAAGAGGTTCTGAGTCGTTTATATTCGCTAACGAATCACGTAGTTTTTACATAATCGTTTGTCTTAGTAATTAAATCATAACATCGTCAAAATGTAATATTTAAAACACTGACTGACCTGATTTACTTGGCGATCGTCGTTTACGCAGTTTTTCCTCAAGCTTACGTAAATAATGATAATCCATGCTTCCTTTTGTCCATAGTTTTTTGCTACACAAATCACTTTTAGGGTACAGATGTGCCGATGCCCAAACACGAAAAGCGAATGACGATGACAGCGCGGGTGACAAACTCGTGCACTCGGTCGGTTGGTATTCACTAGATGGCGCCCGTGTCTAGACTACGGGTAACGTTTTATGTTTTTTTAAATAAAATTTCTTTTAGATACTTAGCTCTTAATATGTGTTGGATGCCTGGTACATTGAAGAGTGGACTACCTTGTGAATATAAATCTCGAGGATGCAACGTCGAAGTACAATGAAATATAAACTAAATTGTATGGCATTTATTGATAAAACATACGACTCTGTTAAATTACTTTATTATAACCGTGCTTAAAGCGCATTTTACGCTTGACCTATT
Organism: Scoparia ambigualis; assembly: GCA_963921215.1. Lineage (NCBI taxonomy): Eukaryota > Metazoa > Arthropoda > Insecta > Lepidoptera > Crambidae > Scoparia > Scoparia ambigualis. The sequence goes on along the minus strand of OY992520.1, from coordinate 32,659,725 downwards.
GATATCTCTAGGAAGTCGCATCGGGCGGGTGTGGTGGTCGACGATCCTGGACAAACCCCGGCAACGCCACGGCCTCAAGCAACTGCACCGGGTCGCGGATGCCCACTTATTCCCGCATGTATGTCGTTACCGAGCTCGTGTGATCGTGGAACGCCGACGCGGGCGTCAGGGTCAGGCGCAGATGTTCCACCACTCATTAGGCAAACAATCAGCTCGCTGCAGCACAATTACCGGAACCGATGGAAGCTTGAAGCATTAGACGTCTTAAACTGTCCATTAGCTCCTCGCTCGCGTTGAATTGTGGACCGTACGTGCTCGCGCAAAGGAGTCGCTTTGTTTTGCAGCGGGATCGGTGGAGCTTTAAAACGTTTGTTTCTTGTCTATTCTTAGTGGGGTGACACGGCTGACCCGCGCATTAGGCTCTGCAAACTTCAGAATAAGGAAACACGACGCGGCGCGGGATAAAAAAATATTCCGCATCCGTCCATTAGAGGCGCGGGCGTGCTTCGATATTAATAATAGTTCCATTACTAATCGTGAAAGCTCACTTTGTTTTATAACGTCGGCATTAATCACCAAACCTCGCCGACAGCGCGCCCATTTGTTTCCGCTCGGTCACGGAACATTCTGTTTACTGCTTCGTAGATAAATGTTTAATATCTATCGTATACTGTTTTTATAGTTATTGAGACAACTTGTTCCTTTCGAGTCTAACCAACTTCGAGATTTATAATAGTATGCTGTCGGTCTAATCTATCTGTGTTGGTTTTAAACTATCGGTTTAACTGTTTAATTCACTAAACTCAAACGCACGTAACAATATTAAAATAATATTGGAAACAGCATAACACTATTGGGAAATCGTAGGTACAATTATATTTCTTATTAAAATGCAGTCTCTCGTCACAGTGTAAGTTTGCAAACTCAGTTCCGGTGCTATAAATGTTTATCTATCAGAAACGAAATAATTGCAAATACAATTGTATGCAAGAACTAAATCAAATGTTTAATACAAGAACGGCTTTACCTATGTCAAATAAAATAGAATTCCGGTACCGTGGCGCGCAATGTTTATTTACAAGAGACGACCAGTAATTGCCGTTATGCAGCGTGTGTATCTCACTTTTAATTAGCACAATCCGTGCTCGAACTCGTGCCCGTTGGAAGTAAAAGAAGGTTCTGTGCCTCGGTCGCGGGGCGGGCGGGGCGCGGGCGCGGGGCGGCGGAGGTGGCACTGTCGCCTTGTCGTGCTAATGAGCGCGGTTGTCGCGCGACGGACGACGCGTGACGTCACTACACGCGCGCCGCCCCGGGCGCCGCGACATAGTCGCATGACCCACACCCAGGGCTGGCTGATTTTAATATGATTTTTTTTGCTTTATTTTAGGCAATAAATACCAACGATGTAGACAGATCAACGACCTACAATATAACGATCATACAAACATTGCAGCATGTCCTAAAATTGCAATAAACAAAAATTTTTCTTAATTTCGTAAAGATTTTTATTGTAATCAAACAAAAATGTGAAAAATAAGTGATATAGCGTCGCCGAACGAAGTAATAGCGTGCACCAGCTACGCGGGTGTGATTTTCGCAGGTGCGCGGTGGCTGCTAAAGTTCCGTCAGTTATGGAGCCACATGAGTAAAGAAACGGAACAGAGACAAAGCTTCATACAACCGCGCCGTCGCGAGTCAACTACAACAATCATACGGCGCATGTGTGCGTGTCCACTAGCCGCTGCGTCGCGTATGCGCTGCCACTGGATAAAAACGGTTTACTACAGTATTTACGCTCGCTCGGCCAGTGGACAAAAGGATAGACTCGCGCGACGGCGCGTTGTATGAAGCTTTGTCTCTGTTCCATTTCTTTACTCATGTGATGGAGCTGTACCGCTAGTTTTCCTAACTCCAAGGCGAGTATCCGTGCAGCGCGTCCTAGGTTCGCGACCTTGTTGCTTGCTGCCGACATGCGACGTCGTGTGTTCGCGTAACTTGCAGTTGTGCTATCCGACACTATCCGTAGTAACTTTTCGTACAATGTGGAAACCGTAAAATCACGGATGTGACTAAAATTCATCCATTCATTAGAACCAACGGTAGACCTGTTAGTCTGTTTAATTTACTATGTTCAGTTGTAATAAGCCATAAACACTGGAGATGGCTTTTATTTTAAAGTCATGACGATATACTCAGTTTTTGAGAGTTAAAGGAGGAAGGTTATACGAAACGTATTTTAACAATCACTGTTACAGACAAACAAGACTATTAATATTAAATTGCCAAACAATTATTAATATATACGAAATATTAACAATTTCTGAACTAGTCTAAAATGAGAAAACCACGTAAGGGTTTCTGACCCGGATTGCCAGAATGTGCTGGTTTGAATCACACATTGTCCAGTGGAAAAACAGAATCAACAATTTGCATCAAATTATTGGAACATAGAAGATAGAAATAGTGCATTTCATAGCTCTAACATACTTGTAGAAATTATAAAGACCTACATTTAACAACACGTAATTTATTACTACATAATTAAATGCTGGTGGGAGCCACCCGAGACCCCAGGGCCTGCAGCTACCTGGGCCCACGCCAGCAGTTACCTTTTTTTTATTCTTTATAGGCAAGTATTTGACCACGATCTCACCTGATGGTAAGTGACGATGCGGCATGTAGCATACTTGCCTAGATAATGCCTCTTCACCCTTGCCTTGAAAATGTCCAGGTTGTCAGGAAACAGATCCGCAGGAAGGGAATTCTACTCCTTAGCTGTCCGCATTAAAAATGATGACGCGAGCGCTTTGTGCGTATAGTTGGTGTGTTGACAGTGTAAGGGTGAGATCTCAGTCCGCGTCTCGTTCCCCGGAGATAGAAAGGAGAAGGTGGAATCAGCTCGTGTAGTTCCTGCGCACACTCGCCGAAGTGCAATCGATAAAAAACCGAAAGGTTGGCATCCTTGCGACGATGTTCAAGACTCTGCAGCTTATATTCGACGAGTTTAGAGTCGCCAATGACCCTTTTAGCACGCTTCTCAATAGAGTCTATAGCGGCTAACTGATACTTGGCAGATCCATCCCAGAGGTGGCAGCAGTATTCCATACAGGATCGGACTTGTGCTTGGTAAAGCTGAAGCAGCTGCCCCGGTGTAAAATGCCGCCTTACCTTAGAAAGGATGCCAAGCTTTTTAGCTGCAGTTTTTGCCATGGACTCTATTTAGTGGCCGAAGTTTAGGTTTGGTCATACCTTGAATGCTAAGATGGTCAGATATCGGCACAGATACACTACGGAAAGTCGGAGCGAGTTGAAAAGGACTCCGTTTGGCAGTGAATAAACACGACTGTGTTTTGGTGGCGTTGAAGTCGACCAGGTTAGCATCACCCCAGTCGGAGATAGCTTCTAGAGCCGCGTCCAAACGCTCAACCATGGCCTCTCGACAAAGCCGAACTTCATCCCCTTTGGCCTTTGCACTTGAGAAATATCTGTCCACGACTGTGCTATCGTCTGCGTACCCCAGAATTCCGGGTACCAACAGATCGTTTATGTGTAGCAAGAATAGGGTTGCAGACAGAACAGACCCCTGAGGAACCCCGGCATCAATAGCTTGTAGATCAGATGTGCAGCCATCTAAGACTACACTTATCGATCGCTCCTTCAGAGGGGTCCTGAAGCCTGGGCCCACGCCTGGGCCAGCCGCTACCTGGGCCCACGCCTAAGCCGCCGCCCAGCGCGGCTGCTAGTATGCGGGTACTCTGCCTGAAGGGATGATCTGGGACAATTCTTTCATTTATAGTTTTTATTGTAAATTAGTTTTTATTTTTCTTTTTAAGTTGTAGTTATTTTTAAATTTAATATTAGGTAAGTACTTACTTGTATTATAACTTTTGTTGTTTCTTGTAAATAATTTAAATTGACTTATCAACTACTTAAATGAAAAAGATTTGTCATTAAATGCCTATTTGAACTTTATCATCGCAGTCAGGGTTAGTAAATGAAATGTCCCGATGATGATACAATAAACTCATTTCAGTAACAGATTCACATTTTTTTTTCTATAAAGATATTTGTGTTTTGTTTTATACACTATTACTTTATGATAATTATTCTAAGAAGTGCTGTTTTATAAGTAAATTAGTCTGTTTAAGGAGTCCAAGTTCGTAGAAAGAGTTTAATGAGCGGTCAGCGGCGGCGGCGGCGGCGGTCCCACGAGGAGGAGCAAGGAGAAAGTGCGGCGTGTCGTGTGTACGCGAGTAATTGGGCCGGTTGCGACACTGCTTGTAAACGCTTGTAAGCGCCAAGCCACGCGCGCCAGCGGCCTAATCGCTTGCGCCGCCGCCGCCCGCCGCCGCTAAACACTATTTAATTGTGCGCGTTATCTGGAGCACTTCTCTATTATAAATATTTAATTGTAATGGCGGCTATGATCCGCCCGTAATCCCGCCGCCTGTCGCATCGCACTCACTGCACCGCTTCACGCTGCTCGGGAACCGATTGCTGACGTTATTACTCTTTCAAGAAACTAATAGAAGCCATAACATATTTAATAGGAATAGTATAACTTGATTAAACGTCGTAAAAAATGCTACACGCTGATTTAAGTGACTTTGGAAACAGCAGATGTATTCTTAATTGTTCCATTACTGTGTAGGGTCTGGAAGTATTTACGGCATAGTTTACGGCGCACCGCGGCGCGGTAAGTTATTGAGCCCCGCCGCGCCGCGAGCCGGTGCCGCGCATTTTACGACGCCCGCGCACTTCACATGAAAAAGTTCATTACATCCTGAATTACTTGACGTTAAATATGGCAAACACAAAAACGGTTTACAATTTACGACTACACAATTTCTGTAAATTATTGTCTAAAAGAAATAACAACTTTCTTTTGTCTTTAAGAAAACTCTTTTCTCTATAACTATTGGATACCGATGCTGCTGTTGAGAGTTTTAAAGTGTTTCATCATCATGTAAATTTGACGCCATCTAAAATACGATATATTAGAGCCATAATACTTAGTGTTATAATGTATTATAAAATCATTATATCGTAGTTGTACTACTTAGCGGGTAAACTAATTAAGCACTAACCATACATTTTGATGAAGAAGAGTTGCTGAGTTTTGGGAATGTTTCATTTTATAGGTTCTTCGAAAGAGGGTTTAAGTCTTAGAGTATAGATATCGAAGTATTTTAATAAATAAAATAAAAGTAAGCTTTAATACGTCTACAATTATTTCAACACGAGCTTAGCGAACAAAAACCTTTGGTATCTGCCCCTCCGGGAAACAGGCGGGATGGGTGTACTTATGTACTTATGTACAAATATTACAAAAAATATTAAGGACTGACACATAAGTAACTAGTTTACAACTACTCTTCGTCTTTGAAAAAGTAAATATAAAGTTTTTCTCTTTTTTTTCAAAAATTTTTGTTTTCAATTTACAAAACGTTCTTACAAAACAAGTAACAGAGATGAAGCTGACCGCTGTTGTGTGGCCCCGCTCTGGCTGGCAGCAGACAGCACGCCCCGGCAAAGTGCAAACATGCTGACTTGACAATCTATATAGCTGCAGCGAACGGGGATATTTTTGAATCAACTGCAATATCCATGACCGGGTAGTGTGATCAATGTTACGCTTGATTTGAAATAGCCCTGACTCATGACACTGAGTTGCTTTTATTTTTCAAATAAACAAAGGCTATATCAATATAGGCTAGCCAAAAAGCTTAATGGTTTGTATGAACGCGTAAGAAAAACTGCAAAACCTTCTTTGCTAGACGAAGTTCGGTGATTTTACAGCTTAGTTACGAACGATACAATACGATTACGATATCTTTTGTATTTCATTAATATTACAAAATGTATTATCACAGACGTATAATAAGAATACGTCTCGTCTGTGGTATTTATGTATATTTGACACAATATGTGAATAGCATGAAGAGGTACGAATGCCATGTAAGCTTCTATAATGTCTGTTGTTTTGCGCGCGCGCCGCCGCCGCCGCCGCCGCGCGCGTGTCCCTGCTAGTCTGCTACACAAATTACTCATTACAATACTCATTTAATGCTATTAGCTGTTGCGATGCCAGCGATACGATCTTAGTCGTGCTCCTTAACTTTGCATAATGAGTCACTCATATCAATCTGTGAAGCCACTCTGATGCAAGCGAGCGGCGTGTGCGATTATAGGTACTAATTAAGCATTTAAACGAATCCTTTTTATTCAAAAAAGGAGATAACTTTTTATTAAGTGATCGGTAATAATTTATCAACATAGTTTTTGCACACAAAATATCTTATGTAGGCAGAACACGTTCAGTGTAGAGCGCGGGTTAATGAAACATAACCCCGCGCGAGGGGGTTAATGAAATGTAGCCCATGCCGCGCAGACCCGCGCAGACCCGCGCGATTCATCAGCGGACGCGGGAGGCGCGCCACAGCCTAGGTGCGGGGAGGCTCTCCTGACGAGAGCAACGTACGGCAAAACACTTATAAAGCTGTTTTAGGTTTACGCGAGCAGTACACATTGAAATGAAACACTTTTTTCGGATTTAACTTGCGTTTATTACATTTTAGGGTTTTGATTTTAGTCCTGACGTTTGGAACCATTTACAGGGTCCGTGGTCACAGGGAGACTGAGGAGTTGGTCGTCTCATAGTTAGAAGTTATTTGCCTACCGTCAATCATTTTGATATTTAACCAGGTGCGTTCAGGTTTACACAATACGAGCAAACAATATTTTTAGGCTTTGCAATGTGTTGCTGCAGGGATTTGATGACCTGTATGATGGGTTCCCAGACAGGTGGTAAATTCCAACCATCCTGTTGAGAACCAAAGCATTATAAATAATAATAATAATAAATAAAATCTTTATTGAAAAACTAATTTTACAATATCCTTTATACTTACTAATATTATAAACGCGAAAGTTTGTAAGTATGGATGGATGTTTGTTACTATTTCACGTAAAAACTACTATATGCATTTGAATGAAATTCGGCATACAGATAGTTTATAACCTGTATTAAAATATAGGATACTTCTTAACCCCGATATTCCCACGGGAACTCCCGTTCCCGTTCCCACCACGCGGATGAAACCGCGAGCGGCCGCTAGTATGAACATAATGCTAAACATATACTAATAGAATCAAAATATACATGTGCCTGGACTAGGATCTTCCTGTTTTCTAGGCAAAGAGAAGGATTAAGGTAATTCTATGCAAAATACCGTTATACCTTATTTGCTAAACAAATTACAAGACAATATTCGTAAGAACTTAACTACTTTGTTTATACAAATTATTAATGAATTTACGATATTCATTAATAACTATGCTTGTGGTCTCTTTGCCTCAATAAAATATAGTACTAAAAGAAACACTACTCAGTTTGTTTTTGCTCTTGTAAAGATGTCGAGCGCGTGAGATTTTAGTTTTCTTATGTTATTGCTTTAATATAAATTAGATACTCAAAGACTATCTAACTAAAATTACAAAATGAATTAATTAATTAAAAATGAAAAAGCACGAATTCTTTATTGACATTTTTGTCATGTTTAAAACCCTTGAAGTTTCTTGCGGTTTCTAGCAGTCGCCTTATATATTCAGACGGAACTAGTGCTGAACGGTAGCATATATATTGAAAATCCCTCGCGTTTCGGTAGGCGTTGTCGCCTCGACGAAAGTTTTTTTTAATGTGACACGTCATAGTGACTACATCCTGCCTGATGGTAAGCAGCCGATGTAGTCCAAAATAATGAGAGCGCTCCCCACCGTAGAAAAAGCACGGTAACAAGCGCACCCATTCATGACGGCCTGCATAAATGCCGTTTCACGCCCCGTTTAAAAGACCCGGGATTATAGGAACTGGGAAACACATGCGCCGGCAGAGAATTCCAAAGCCGAATGGTCTTACAGAGAAACGACTTGCCAAATTTTTTGGTACGAGTGCTGATATTTTGCACAGTATGATGGTGGTTCCTAAGACCAGCTCGTGTATTCCGGGACAGGAAAGAAGAGGGCGGGATTAAATCAAAAAGTTCTTCAGAACACTCTCCGTAGTAATTTCGGTAGAAGACACTGAGAGAAGCAATGTCTCTACGCAGCTGGAGGTCCTCAAGAGAGGCTGTAACCTCAGCATCTCCAATAATGCGTACCGCTCGCCTTAGCAGACTATCAAGTGCATCGAGGAGGTATTTAGCGGAGCCGTCCCATAGATGGGAACAATACTCCATACTCGATCGCACCTGAGTTTTGTACAGCAAACAGCGCTGCTCGGGAGTGAAAAACCGCCTCACCTTATTGAGAATACCCAACTTACGGGAGGCAGTTAAAATAACACTCTCGATGTAGCATTTTGGATTTAGTTCCTGGCCGATGTCCATGCCAAGAATGCTGAGGTCCACTGAAATGGGTAAAGGAGAGCTCTGAAGAGAGGGAGGAGTAAGGAAGGGAGTTATCTTGGACGAGAATGCACAAACCTGGGTTTTTCTGGCATTAAACTCGACCAGGTTTTCAGATCCCCACTTGGAGACACGATCGAGAGTCAGGTTCAGTTTGGCAACCAGTTCTTGACCTCAGCTAGGTCGAATAAAAACTTATCGGTAATCCGAGGAGCCGGTCCCACTTGGTAACGAAGGAAAGCAGAAGTGAAGTGAGCGGTGAAGTGGAAACCCACCGGTGGGAACTGCGCTGCGATCCAATCCAGTTCCCTCCCTCCTCCTCTTTGGGTCGCGAGACGAGCTGAACACCGGACCACCGGTGAGTACTTAGTATAAGTTCGGTTTTATTGTCTCTTTTACAGTTAACGCTGCGTATCGCGGCAGCTTCAGGCAACCATGCACGGTGACCGGATAGGTCCATGGTTGTCTGAAACTAATCCTCTGTATTGAAATTTCGATGTTTTTTTAATTTCAATAGCCTTGCGTATTATGCTAGGAATGAATCGTTGTTGTTTTTCGAGTATTTTTTTTTGTTTTGCCTCGAGAGCATGTTCGCGCACTGCAGGCTTATTTTCGCGCCTCTTTGCTTGCTTATGGTTGAAATTTACTACCTGCCTGGGACCCCATTATACAGGTCATCAAATTCCAGCCCCAACAGCAACACATTGCAAAACCTACAAATATTGTTAGCTCGTAATTTGTAAACCTGAACGCACCCGTTAAACATAAAAATGATTGACGGTAGGCAAATAACTTCTAACAATGAGACGACCAACTCCTCAGTCTCCCTGTGACCACGGACCCTGTAAAGGGTTCCAAATGTCAGGACTAAAATAAAACCCAAAAATGTAATAAACGCTAGTTAAATCCGAAAAAAGTGTATAATTTCAACTTAAAAAGCTAACGAAAATTTGCTTAAAGTGACGTATTTTCAAAAACTTTCTCTTACACAAATCTTGCCCTGGCAATTACAAACACAACAAAAAAAAAATGACAAATAAGTGCAACCGTCGTTAGAGTGATGCGTAAACATAAATTCGTTCCAATTGATTTTTATTCATACTACATTATAGAAAATACTTCGTCTTCTGCCTAGCCTTAATCTCATTTATTTGGGGTCGGCCCTTCTGGTCAATCTTCGCCAAGACGGTCTGTCCTGGGTCGTCTGAGGTGGTAAAATTGTGCATTTTGTAAGTCTCTATCAATAACGGGCATCCATGTAAGGCGGGGTCTACTGCGTCTTCTGGGCTGTCTGCTGGATGTCAAGTACTTTTGTTGTCAAAAATACTGTCGCAGATATTTTTTTCAAACAAACAATCATCCGATGCGGCGCGCGCAGGCTGTGCCGCGGCGGGCGCGCATCATTAATCACGGCGCGGCCGCCGTCGGTTTTCAAATTGTTTCACACACATTGATTGATCCGTCGTGTGTTTACACGCATCGCCCGTGACGGCTCACGACGCGCATCAACGCTCGAATCGAGCGTGCACACTATTTATAATGCTCGGCTTTTTGTGGACTCTATAGAAATAGAAGTTTAATCGTAATTGGGTTAAATCATAGCGTATGATGTGATAATGGCACCGTTTCACCCGTGCGTGCCGGGCGGCGGCGGCGCCGGGGGCGCGAGCGTAGCCACAGCGGCCAGTGCCGGGCGGATAACGGCGCACTCTAAAGATAAGTTTGTTACCCTCATTAGGCGTTGAAGTGCTCCACTGGTGCACAAAGGGATGTGGGACGCGGCGCGGGCGTGACGCGGGCGCGCCGTCACGCCGCCTGCCGTCAGCACGCCGCGCGCGCGATTAATAACTGCGGATTATCCGGCGAGCCTTCACCCGCACAATGCGCGGCCGACGGACGGATAGTGCACAAAGCCGTTTATGTCATAGGGCGATTAGTCTTGTGAGTCGTGCATTTAGAAAAGCACGGCTCTTAAAAGCGAAGAGAACGGCGATTAACTGTGAAACAAAGAGGCGGTATCGCCGCATCGGCGCATGCGCGCCTTATCGCCGGGAATTGAAAATTTGAAACGTTTCCCAGCGAACACGGGCTAGATCACGTATTCTTAGGTCATTTCTCATGCATTAAGCTGGCAGAGGGAATCAGAAGCGAATAAAGCGGCTTGTTTTTATTGCACCCACCCTGCGCCCTGCGCGCGCCGCCTGACGCAAACACGGGCCCTCTTTCTAATCGTGATCTTTAGACTTCCTTAATAATTTATGGGCAAATAGCAACAGCCGCTCATGTAACAATGCTACTTTCGTTTATAGAATGCCAAGTCTCTGCTCCTAACAAAAACAATAAAGGAGATCACGAACTTTGCGTTGCTTTTTATGTTTCTTTAATTTGTATCTACAACTCTAAATATACATATACTAGTACAAATAAAACACTTGTTTCATAATTATATAGCTATGCAATATAAAATGTAAGAAACGTCAAAATTATCTACCTAATAGTATATTGCTATGTATGTAGAATAATCTAGACCATCAACCTGCTATTAAATCACGTTAGACCGCGATCCCGGGCGCAGGCCCCGATCTGTCGCAGCTTCCTGCGTATTTCCGTGAAGCGTCCTGCTCGTTACTGCTCGTCACAAAAAGCCTCCCGGAAGCCTGCACCTGCGGCTGCGGGGCGGCTGCGGGGCGGCGGCGGCGGCGGCGGCGGCGGCGGCGGCGGCGGCGGCGGCGGCGGCGGCGGCGGCGGCGGTGCGCCGGTGGGAGCCCGCGGCCGAGGCTTTTTGCGGGCCGCGACAGATGCAGCTGCCACGGTATCATACTCGCTCGCATCCTGTGGGATCACAGTTTTTACGTAAAACCTGAGAAGGGAAAATGGATACTAATACCTGCCTAAAAAAAGCTCAAACTGCTTGCTGCTGTCATATTTCAGTCCCGGGCTTATTTAAGTCAGGTTGATTTAGGAAACGTAAATCATATTATTGTTATGAGACTTATTCCTATATAAGCGTTAAGTTTCTATTAACGTTTCTATTAAAAGTGGCTTTTATGAGGATCATAAATAATAAGGAACCGCATTCGATCCTCCTGTATCACAACAGCAGCCATTCTAATTGCATACTATCAGTGAAAAAATCTAAAAAATTATACATACATGCATGTACAGGTAATCACGACTGTCCCCTAAGGGTTAGTCAGGGACTAGGCAATGGGGACCGCAAAAGCAGTCCTCTGCCATAGTCCACTTTTCACCAAATAGCGACTGCACACGTGCTCAGCGTGACAGGTGGTGAGCCCATCGCCGCTCTATGCTGGTGGATGTATGTGCAGTCATGAGTCGGTTAGTCGCCTTTATATATAAAAAATACCATAAATAAAAATACTTCTCGTCTCTCTCTCGTCTTCTCTTCTTCTCTAATCGAAAGAACTTGTACAGTGACAAATAACTACGATATCGAATAACCAAACTATAAACATTATTGATTCATGTAAAACATGTCATGTCCATCACCCAAATACTTAACACCCCTATCGGTATTTCAACCCGCAACCGTATATTTGTAGGTTTACTGGTAGGCTGTTTTTTTTAGATTATTTATTGTAACATTTTTAGATATTAATGCAAATATGGAAAATCAAAAGTAAGAAAACTCGTGAGGAAAAGCTAGCCCAAGCAAGACTTCACAAGAAATAAAAGTATGAAGAGATAAAAAATGACGCTGAGAAATATGCAGTGCAAAAAGATAGCGAAATGTTAAGATATTTGAAGCGTGAAGAAGAACAAAGAAAATACACTAAAAGGAAAAGAAAAACAAAAGTTTTTATTTTCTAAATAGCGTTGCCGATTTTCTAAATAGCGTTGCCGATTTTCTAAATAGCGTTGCCGATTTTCTAAATAGCGTTGCCGATTTTCTAAATAGCGTTGCCGATTTTCTAAATAGCGTTGCCGATTTTCTAAATAGCGTTGCCGATTTTCTAAATAGCGTTGCCGATTTTCTGGCCACTTTATTCTTTGTTGCCGTGGCGTCAAATCTTGTACCTTTTATTTTATTTCGTTCTTTACGCTTCAAATAATCCTTTCCTTCTCTTATAAAATGATAATTGTGGGACTGCACTGCACAGCAATAAGTTATTTTGTTTTAATTCGACAAATATTTTGTAATTGTGATTGTTACTGTTTTTGAAATTATATAAGAAAAATAAAAAGTTCATAAAATGAAGAGGAAGCATAAATAATGGTTCCTTCTTCATTTTATTGTGATTAAGCTTTGAATTATCTACAGCGTACCTATTTAATTTTAAAGAGATCAGTATTGTTTGAAACACCTCACATAAAAAGCCCTAAGGAATGGCTTGTAATCATTACCCATATACAGTATGCACTGTTATCATTACCATCCGACTATTAAATCATCACCTACTGTTTCCAAATAAAATTTTAAAAGCTTATAGCTTCTCAATTTGTGAGTGCAATTGTCTATAAACTGGCAAATCAGAAAATAATAAGTACTTAATGTATATTTTGATAACATCAATACATTTTTGTAATTAAAAAAAATATCAAATTTTGCTTGGATGTGCTCGAAATCTGATAATCACCCTTAAACCGAATGGTTCGCGTCACGTTTTTGTTAGTGGAATACTACAACGTTGCGGTTCGGTTGCGTTTAGCTTACAGATTACGAAAATGCTGTTACTAAAGCGTTTCAGATTCGTTTCAGCAAAAAATGAAATAGCAGAATTGGCCCTTAGCCCTCTGGAAAACAAACGCGATGTATGTATGTGCTCTAAAGTTTTTTGTTATGCCACCGAGTCGGTGACATGTTTGTGATCCTGTTACTCCTGTTGCTGTGCTATCACCGGCATTACCGCAGCCCATTGACAGCTGCAACACCGTATGCTGGTGCGTTATGGTCTTAGGACTTTACTTATTATTCACTAAGCGCAGTAGTTTTTAGAATTTAGATTAGATTAAAAATATAACCTATGCAAAAATGAAATGGCGAGGACGCAATCAGAGCGGTTAGCATGCACTTGCGCACGGCACGCGTGTAATGGGCGCCGCTAATGAGCCAGCCGCTGGCGGACGCTTTCGCTACTCGATATTCGGAATCCATGTTCCGTGGGAATGCGTGGCTGCTTATACAAGTGGGGCAGCGCGCAGGAGAGATCTTTTGCCTATTGCCTATGGAAAGCAGTTGAACTTTTTTGCACTTCTAAGGCTACGTTCAGATGAACCTGCTTCATATAAGGACAAAATATGGGCTTCTAATGTCACGCCTCTTGCTTAATATTGTGCACGGTGTCTCGTTTAAATATATGTATATTTCTATTTCAATCTAACACACCGTGCCGCGTTAACCATCGGGTGGCTGTGAAAGAATACTACCACCCCCTCTCTTCCCCTAGGTGTCGTAAAAGGCGACTAACGAACTAAAGACTGCACATACATCCAGTCCCTATCTACCGACCTCAATAGATAGGGTATCGCAACTGGAACTACGGGTCCGGTTGTGTTTTCTGAGGTACTATGGGGTTCCGGTTCTAGCCCCCCGCTGGTCGTGCCTTTAACCAGGTGCCTCCGGCGGGATCCGGACATGGGTTGGACTCGTAGTGGCGTGTAGTTAGCTGTAGAGCTTGGGAATGTTCGTTTGTCCTGGTATTGTGTGCCAGGACTTCCAAACTCGTGCACAGCGAGCGGGGCCTAGTAGCAGTCTCTGAGGGGCCAGAAGCGAAAAGTCCTGCGGGGAACGTGAGTTTCTCTTATAGTTGACAGCTTTGTCCGGTGGTTTTCATTGGACATTGGTGTTGACATTTCCGGTACTAGTCTGGAGAACTAGTAGAGGCGGCCTCCTAGATGCCGTAGCCTCCGGTCCAGCCAGCCGCGTAGGACGTGGGAACTGGCTAGGCGCCCGGATGGGTTCCGAGAAGTGAGTATGCTTACTACTCCGCTACCAAGGTGGACACTTGGGAGTCGACTTTAGAGTCGACGACCCTAGCAGTGGCAACTGCGAGTTGTGCCCTTCGTGCAACGAGAAGTGAGCGAGCTTGACAGCTCCGGTTACCTATCTGGACAATAGGCAGTGAACTACACGTGTTCACGGGGATACTCTCCTGAGACACTAGTCTTATGAGTACCGAATGAAGAGCGCGCTGCGGCGGGCACTAATTTGGCGTCAAGACCTAACGTTGGTGGTCTCCTGCGCGAGTGTTCTACTGGTGCAGGGACGTCTGGCACTTCTTGTATAACCTAACGGTTGGTCTCGAGGTGCCAGTACAAATAAACTTAGTGAAATAAGGAGAGGGGATGCACATACATCCAACAGCATAGAGCGGCGATGGCCTCACCATTTGTCACGCTGAGCACATGTGCAGTCGCTATTTGGTGAAAAGTGGGCTATGGTAGAAGACTGCTTAGTCTACTAACCCTTCGGGGATAATAGTCGTGATTATATGTATGTTTGAAACACACGCACACTACGCCAAAGCTTCCGGAGCTCTAAGGCAAAGGCATCTAGAAAGATAGATCCGAGTCCCTCTTTATTTGTCATACCTCAAGAAACGCCAAAAGACAATGGTTTGCATTGGTCTCTTTCGATTAAAAGATACAAGATCCAGTTAAATTGTGGAATATTGAATAAAACAACTAAAGCTTTGAACACGGCGAGCGAGCGTGATACCCTTCGTGCCGCAAGCTTCTCATGGACATGAAAGGCGGTGGCCGTTTTTCATCAGACTGCCAGCCTTTATTAGTTCTGCCAACATTTTCACATTACTATGTAAAAATGATAATGTAAATAATAAAGAGTTACGGTACGCTTAAAGACCTTTTTTTATTTATATGGTATTTTTAGGTTTTTAGTTTTTAATTTATTTAATTTTAGTTTTTAATCAATTATTATAGTTGTTTCGTTTTTGTGCAACTAAAAAAAATAGACTTCCCAGTTACAATGCAACAACAATTGCAGGCAAACGCAACTTGATAATAATTAAAAATAATTATCAAACAATTCCGGACATATTTAGATTCAACTCATAACTTAAAATAAGCTTAGTAACTAGTCCTAATTAAAATATTTAATATAAATTTTTAACATAAAAACTACCATTTACCGTTGAACCGTTTTAAAAATCTGTTAAATGCTTCCTATTTTCGTTGACTCAATTCCTAAACCTCTTCGTGTGTAATAAAGTAAATCTCAGGTTAGATACTCGTATACCCTCGTCTGTCGGCTCACAATTCTACTCGTAGTACAGGGTTACCTATTACGTAATTGTTTTCTATCAAACAGAGCTTTTTGTGAGCTTACTTAGACCATGCCATAGCGGCCTGCTACAAACTTTGCTTCACCAGCGAGGTACCTAATATAGTACGCGCTCGGCCTTTGCAGCCTATAGTTTACAAATGCGCAGTGTCCTTATCGCCGTGCGCGCGCACAGGCGGCCGGGGTGCGCATACATGCATACTCACGCAGCGGCCGATCCGATCGCGCATCCTATATGTTTGCATAATGACCCCCATAAGTATTGCTAGCGGAGGTTTCAGTATTTCACTAGATCTGTTTGGAGACGCGACGCAGATTCGAAGTCAAGATACATTATTCAGCTCATACTACGGGACATAAATTGTCGCTAGCACCTGGGATAAACAGTTTTTAAATAACAACAACATGAATTCTTACATATATTTGTACAATTTATTATAATTATCGAATGAATTCTATAATAAAATGGGAAATTGTTAAAAAATATGCAAAACGGTACTTAGCTACTGAGAGGATGCACAGGGCGCGGTGCACTCGCCCACAGATGCGATCTCACAATGTTTAGTAAATGTCACCCCCTATTCACAATGAAGGGACGAGTAAGATCTCAATCTGCGAGCACCTGCGCCGGCGCATGCATAATGCGAATACCAATCAACATTGTATTCAAATCGCAGCTTCCCGCGCACGGCCGCGTCTAACGAACGCATATTTCTACGATAAATAAAACATTAGTGCTGTAGCTTCCTTCATTCCTGTATTTTATATCGGCGTTTTGCTTTAAATCAATCTGTAATTGCAATCTTTGTGTTTGCTAATGAAATCCTGTTTATGTTGTTGTGGGTAATATTTCATGTGCAATTGCGTTTCAACGATTGTTTATTACAAGATTTCTCAAGGAAATGAAACGTACAATTACTGCAGATGTTTTATATGCCAGCGTTTTCGCCCGACGCTGCCTAGCTGTCTATAGACTGTGTAGGGCAAGCGCAAGGACAAGCTCCACCTGTCACCAGAGCTGTTATTTCCTTAACAGTTTTTGCTCCTGAAACACAAACTTCAAAGGACACGTCCGCACTTTTAATGGGATAACTTCTATATACATATATATATATATATATACATTATATTACTATTATTCTCTTTATTTAAACATATTAGTTTCATAAGTAAAATTTTTTACAACATTTTATATACAAAAAAAACATATTTATAATATAAAATATTATAAAAAATTTAACCTAGGTTGCCACCGGCAGCCGGGATAGACCCAAGCTATCGGTGGTTAGGGCTGCAAAGTGAGGAACCTCCTGACAATACGTGCTGTTATAGGGATTAATGAAAATCCCTTTTTAAAAAAAAAACACTTTTAATACTTTGCGTGAAATTATTTAATTTTATAAAGTGCACGAAATTATTTATGTTTACTCGCTAAATGAAAGGGCAAGTGTCACCGGCGGATGATGGAATTGAACTGAGGAGCTCGCTGCAATAATCTTGCTACTGCTCTAAAATGCTGATGCAGCCCGATGCACCGAGGGGTGATGATGTTGGCACTATTATATACTGTACATATATATAACAGCCCCCTGGGTTAAGACTAAACTTACACCAAAATAAACGGTGAAGTTTACGTAAAAGATAGATTAGTTTTAGGTGCAGATACCGGATGGGATTCTACATCAGAGTTTGAAAGTTCTTCTGCTTTCTCAATTTGTAATTTTTCTTTAAAAGGTTTAGTTAATAAACTGTGACAAGTGCCCAATTTACAATATTTGTAAATAATAAAAAATATAAAAATTATAACTAAAATAGATATAAAAATAGTAGTGTATGAATAATACTCTCCATACAAAACTATGTGTGGCTTATCAAGGACACTATCGATACTATTGATAATTTTAGTCGTAGCTTTGTTATGTTCACTTATAATGGAATCAAGGTTATTATTTTTTAATTTAAGAAACGGAAGATTTTGAATAGATTGTTTAAATACTGTTAAATTGTCTTTTATATTTATTAAATCAAAATCAAACTTAATTGGTTGTACTTCAATATTTTTTATAATCTTAGGTATTAACCTTGAATCTTTATAATAAGCTATACAATCAATAGGTAAACTGAGTATGCCTGTGCCAATAATGTTTAATTCGGAACTTCCAATTTTGTTACAGTCTACAGACAATTTTGCTTTTTCCGTAATTACATATATCCACTTATTATTATATAATCTATGCCAAATTTCAAGACGACCTTGAAAATATTTAATTTCACACTAATTTGGAACAGTAGTTAATGCTTTTGATACAATTTCTGACTCACAAATAGGAGCTGCAGTGCTGGAATATATGTCTAATATTTCACAAATATAATAAAAATTGTATAAAATTTTACAATTATTAAAATCTTCTAATTTACAATAAAATGATCTGTCTCTAGTTATACCTATATACTTAGCAGAAGGTATAATATCGGAATAAGTAGTATTCCCTTTAATAATGACCGGAAATGGAACAGAATGATACAAACTATATTCCTTAGAAGTAACTAATGGCATATTTAGGACAAAAACTATTTTATTGGTATTATAATAACATGTAAATTCAGATATATTTAGTAACAAATAAATATTTCTTAAAGATAGACTTACAGGAAATTGATGAAAATCAGCCAAAAAACGATAGTTTTCGACCAATTCATTAAACAGTTGATTTGGTGTAATAACGGATGGATACAAAATATTTGACTTACTAAACATTACTCCGTTAACAATGTCTTCTAATTTAAAAGATAACGTTAATAAACTATTTTCTAATATATTTAGCATTTCATTCAACTTAGATTTTAATAATAAGCTATCTGATAACACAGTTAAATTTTTTAAACTTAAGGTCAAATTATCTATTGCACTGTTTAATTGTTGTTCATTAATATTGATTTTGTTAATAACATTTTTAAAGGAATCTAGGGTTGTAGTTGTTACTAATATATTATCTTTAAGTAATTTAGATAACTGAGTTTGATCAGTTTCAACAGTTTCAATAGCTGCACTGTATCTTACAGCATCTTCCTCATTCATAGTGCCAATTAAATGTTTAAACACAGTGCCAACTCCGCCAAACTAAGCTGATCTTTTAGAACGGTTTTCTATAAGATGAGAAATAGATTCAAAATTACTAAGTATGTCATGATACCGGGTTGCTAGGGGCTGTATCATATTATGACAGGTGGTAAAAGGTGGTTGACTCAGCGGTTGTTGACGACCGCGTCCGCCTATCTGCCGCGGCGCCACCGCTGCGCGACCCGCGGCCGCTCGCTTCGTGAGCAGACCGCGCAACTCGGTTGCAAGCTAGCTACCGCGCGCACGCAACAGCCTGACCGTGAAAGTTTGACCCTAGATGAAGTGACCTTATAGATAGTGACCCTGGGATGATAGTGCCTGTGATCAAGTGAAGTGACTTTGTGCTGTGCCGTGACCATCACATCGCCTTTAATCGCCGCCCGCCAGCTCGTGTCCCGGTGCCAGCGACCTCGTCAAGCCTGCTCCCGGTAAGCTCCTTTCCACCTCCCGCCTAACCTTCTTTACTCTGCTGTATTTGGCGGTGTCTTCTGACCCGCGAATACATTTTGGTCATCTTCGAACCGGTAATATTAAATACCGGCGACTTTCCCGTAACCAGAACCTAACTTTCTTTTAATTTTCAATTTTAATACAGTCCGCTAAAGATAATTATTTCCGCCCATATTCTTATTCTATGTCTAAATCTTATATCTAATTCGTGCCATCATTTCTAAATTCATTTGTTCACATAACTTTACCCTGTCCCAATAAAAATTTCGTCAGGTAGTCGTGAATCATTTGTGAGGATTGCGACTACGCTATATACAAGATTATTTTAACGCAATTATTTCTGCATGTTGTTTTGATATTGATCTCGTGTATGCATCCGATTGTCTGATCACAGATCTATGTGTAGGGACCTATACGATCGTTGTCTAATGATACATTGT
The DNA here is from genome assembly GCA_963921215.1 of Scoparia ambigualis. Lineage (NCBI taxonomy): Eukaryota > Metazoa > Arthropoda > Insecta > Lepidoptera > Crambidae > Scoparia > Scoparia ambigualis. Next base: position 32,640,045 of record OY992520.1, on the reverse strand, counting down.
TCGGTAACTTAGTAGTTAAATTATTACGTTACGTAGGGTATTATAACGAGAGATGATTTCCCGTTTTATTTTTTAATGAATTTTTTATGTTCGTGTCGTGTTAAATCGGCTCAGATCTCGTGCATGCTCACCACGCGTGCCAAGTAGCGTGCTTTATTTTTCGCTCGTGTTAATTTTATATATTATTTTGTTTTTAATTTTTGCCTTGGCAATCGGCTCATTCTTGTGCGTGCTCACCACAAGAGCATAGTACTTCTACACACGTTTGCCCACTTGTGGGACACAGACAGAGTGTCCCAATTTTTTTTAATTAAGTTTTTATTATTCGTTTATTTTTATTTTTTTTGCGACCGACTCATTCTTCGCGCTAGTGTCCGCTACAGGTCTGCCCGACTGTGAGCGCCTTGCCCAATAGTGGGCTACGGATAACGTAATTTTTTTTTTATTTTTTTTTGTTTTGTTTTTTTTTTGTTTTGCGGTCGGCTAATATTACGTACGCGCGTTTAATAAACACAGACATACACATCGACATGCGTTTGCCCACCCGTGGGCCATATACAAGGCGTCCCAACTTAGTTTTGCTTTCTTTATTGTTGCGTTAATTTTGGCCCATTTGCCATTACATTAGTAAACAAATACGTCCAGCCCAACTATAGAATATATACAGGGTGTTGTCCTTTTTACTGCCTTTAAATTTGTTTATTTTTTTTATTAGTTTTTTGTCTCCTTTCATTCATCGCGATGCCAACCAAGTCACAAGCCGCGATATTTAGGGAGGCCGCCAAAGCTATACACCAGCTCCTAGAGGTGGGATCAAGGATCATTGCTGGCGACACCAAACATTCCAGAAAGGAATTCAACGTGCGTTTCGCACAGATACAGGGCGTGAAGGACAAGTTGGACTCAGTGTACTACAGCATTCTCGACGAGGAGAACTTGGACGAGGGGGTTGAGAGGACATACACTGAGAACCACACAAAGGCCTCCGGGGCGTACCTGGGGATACTTAAGGCTAGGGAGGAAATCTCACCCTCTTCCACGTCATCCCCAACCCATAGCGCTCAGCCCAGTTTCGGCGTCAATACGCCTACAGCCGTCCTCCCCAAGATAGCGCTGCCCAGGTTCAGCTCAAAAGTGGAGGACTGGCCCTCCTTTATTGCACTATTCAGGAGTTTGACTGACGACATGGCGACCTAGCCGGAAGCAGTCAAGCTCCACTATCTCTTCTCAAGCCTCAGCGGTGAGGCATTAAGCATGGTGTCCCACCTAAAGGTCACCAATGAAAATTTTGCCGTGGCCATGGACATCCTCACCAAGCGGTACAAGAACCGCCGGTTTCTCATTGATAGTTTTGTGGACATCATCCTGGGGCTGCCAAGCATCCATACGCGCTCGAACATCCGCACACTGTTCCTCACGCCGCTCATATCGGCTCAGTGTGCCCTCAACAATTTAGATTTGCCCATAGGAGACGATTTCCCCATTCAGCCCGAGCCCGGCCCTTCTCGTAGCCGCGCGCCTCCTCAGTTGCCCCATCGCACTTATGCTCAGATGGCTCAGCAACAACCCGACCATTACCGTGGCCGTTCCTCAGCTCCATCGCCTCACCGCGCCTATGATCAGCCTACTCACCAACCGTCACGCCCAGCGCAGCAAATGCGTCACCGCCAATCCACCTCCCCGGCTCGCAGTCAGCCCTTCCCCGTCTACTCGGCCTTCCAGCAAAGCTGCTCCTCATCATCGTCCTCGTCCTCTTCCTCACGCTCGACGTCCTACTGTCCCTATTGTGCCATTAGGGGACATAGGCTCATGACGTGCAGATGGTACAATGCCCAGCCAACGCAGGGCCGTTGGGACTTTGCTCATTCAACTTTTGCAAATTTCAACGCACTCAGCTCATTCGTCTGTACATATACCCCCACCACAGCTAAGAGAGCACTCGAAGGAGCGTCCCAGAAACAGCAGGCGGCACGAACCCGCACATGCTAAACAGGTGCAACCCAGCTCTGCTCACAGAGCCAGCCAACCCAGGTCCGGTTCGCCAGGTAGGCCCCGCGAACGCCGCCAGCAATTATGACTCCCAACTATCACGGAGCACCCTAGCGAAGAGGCAGAACAAGACCATGCCCATTCAGACCATGCCCATTTAGCCCATGTCCCTTTAGCCCATGCCCAGTCAACCCATGCCCACACAGCTGATACATACTCAGCTCATACAATTTCATGTGATACTCAATCAGCTCACTCACCTTCTGTGCCCACTGGCACACCCATTTTGTTGCCAACCGTCTCACTAAGAGTCGCGGACGTACATGGCCATCTTCACACAGCCAGAGCTTTATTGGACTGTGGCAGTATGCTGACATTAATAACGTCACGCATGGCACGACTTTTGAAACTGATATCAAAACCCACTTCTTTAAAAATTACAGGAGTTGGGAATCAGCACAAACATGAGTCAAAGGCGGCAATAACAATAGTATGCCGACCCACTCACAATGATACTCCTACAATCACTGCCACAGCTCACATTTTAAAAAACGTCACTGGCTACCTTCCCTTAGAGAAGGTACCAAACATTTCCCACGTACTAGGCCAGCCACCCGTGCCATTGGCTGACCAGCTTTACCACACACCAGCCCCGATCGACCTCTTATTGGGGTCGGACGTTCTTGGTCAGGTGTTGGACGGGACTAAGGTCTCGTTGGGCCCGGGCAAGCCCATAGCCTTCGGCACGATTTTCGACTTCGCGTTGATAGGACCCATTGAGGACTTGTATGCGCAGCCGGCGCAGCAGGTTAACTCAGCTTACGTCGTCAGCTCACAACCAGACTCAGCTGAATCAGCCCAGGACATACGTCAGAGTCTGGAAAGGTTCTGGGAGTCTGAGGAGCCCCTCCCTCAATCTCACACTCATAATGATCCCCTGGAGGAACAATGCGAGGAAATCTTCCGCTCTACCACTACACGCGATCCCTCAGGCAGATATACGGTCGCTCTGCCCTTTCTAAAGGACGCCCCTCAACTAGGTAAAACTCACCCTATCGCATTACGCAGACTCCTCAATATTGAGAAGAAGCTAATGGCGAACCCGTCTCTGCGTTCTAAATACGTCGACTTTATGGCCGAATACATCGACTTAGGGCACATGGCTCCCTGTCACCCAAATACATTCGCCCATAAACCTCACTTCTACATCCCTCACCATGGCGTATTTAAGTCAGGGTCGGACAAGCTGCGCATTGTTTTTGATGGTAGCTGCAAAAGCTCCAATGGTGTCAGCATAAATGAATGCGTACACACAGGCCCCGCCCTTCAACAGGACATTGTGGACATCATCATGTCCTTCAGAACGCATCCAGTCGTTTTCAGCACTGACATTCAGAGGATGTTCAGAAATGTGCTGGTTGCCCCAGACCAGAGACGGTATCAGCTGATACTATGGCGGTCCTCACCAGATCACCCTCTGCTCACCTACGCCCTCAATACAGTCACCTACGGCTTAAGATCAAGCCCATACCATGCAATGCGCACTCTGCTTCAGCTGGCTGATGATGAAGGCCATCGCTACCCTGGAGCCGCTCAGGTTCTTCGCAAGTCTATCTTCGTTGATGACATCTTGTGTGGTCATGACACAGTTGAATCCGCCCAAGCACTTCAGGACGAGTTGATAAGTCTGCTAGACCTAGGCGGCTTTCAGCTCAGTAAGTGGACATCTAACTCGCCTAAGCTGCTCGAGAGATTTCCCGACAACCAATGCGACATGCCCAAGGACTTCGACATGAACCCAGAGTCCACGTCCATTAAGGTCTTGGGTATACAGTGGAGCCCTCAGTCAGACGAGTTCACCTACCGCATCTCTCTGCCCCCCATCACACATGTCACAAAGCGGTCTATTTTAAGCACCGTAGCCTCACTTTATGACCCAAACGGCTGGGTTTCTCCCGTTATCTTCCGCGCAAAGCTGCTGCTTTAGCAATTGTGGCTACTGAAGCTGGAATGGGATGAGCCCACTCCCTCTGAAGTATAAACGGAGTGGCACCACATCTCAGAGGATCTGCCGCTGTTGTCTAGCATTCGCTTCCCTCGGCACATTTGTGCAAACAAAGGCTCAGCTGCATACTCGCTTCACGGGTTTGCAGATGCCTCTGAAGCCGGGTTTGCCGCCGTTGTTTACCTCCATGAGCTCGATGCCTCCGGAGATACTTTGGTACACTTGATTGTCGCCAAGTCGCGAGTCGCACCAATCAAGAATCGCCTCACAATCCCCAAGTTAGAGTTGTCGGCCGCCACTCTACTCTCCCAGCTCATGATCCGTGTGTCAGTTCAGTTATCGGCCCATATCAGTATACAACAACACATATGTTGGTCAGACAGTACGATAGTCCTGGCCTGGCTCAATACACCGCCTCACCGTCTTCAACCCTTTGAAGCCAACAGGGTAGTCAAAATCAGCTCAAGCTCACCAGAATGTACCTGGCGACACGTACCTTCCGAGCTCAACCCGGCAGATTGCGCAAGCAGAGGGATTTCTGCGCAATCCCTGTCAGCCCACGACCTATGGTGGTCTCCCACGTGGCTTGGACAGCCTTGTGAGTCTTGGCCTGCGATGCCCGTAGCTCTGGGCCATCACGCCCTGCCCGGCCTTAAGCCCAAACACGTCCCGTCACTGGTCACAGTGCCCGGTCTTGACTTTGACCTGCTCACTCGGTTCAGTTCACTAGACAAGCTCGTCGGAGTGACAGCTTGTCTAAAACGCTTTCTGCACAACTGCAGACACCACCCAGATTCGCGACACTCAGGCTCCTTGTACGTCAGTGAACGAAGAGAGGCCCTACTTTACTGGGTGCGCAGTGTTCAGCACAATGAGTTTGCAGAGGACATCCACCGCCTTCAAACTGGCCAAATCTGCTCCGTCAGACTCCAGCGGCTGTCACCTCTCATTAAACATGAGCTCCTTAGAGTTGGTGGACGACTGTTCTATGCGTCTATCCGATATGACGTGCAGCATCCGCTCATACTTCCCAGCTCTAGCCCACTTGTAGACATTATCATTGACCACTACCACAAAATACACTGCCACCCTGGCGCTGACACTTTACACGCTATCCTACGCCAACAATTTTGGATATTGTCCGCGCGCCGTATTATTAGACACCGAGTTTTTAAATGCATTAGATGCTTTCGATGCCGGGCCCAGCCGCAAGCGCCCTTCATGGTTGACCTGCCAGCCGATAGAGTTACGCCTCAGCCAGTATTTAGTCAAGTCACGACCGATTTTGCCGGACCATTCCTCGTTAAATCTAGTACCCTACGTAATGTTAAACTCTTAAAAGCGTACTTTTGTATATTCGTGTGCCTCTCGACTAAGGCGGTTCATTTGGAACCGGTCTCGGACCTCAGCACGGAAGCGTTCCTCGCGGCATTACAGCGTCTTATAGCACGCCGCGGTGCCCCGGTTCTCATCCGCTCGGACTGCGGTACAAATTATGTAGGCGCTAGAAATCAGCTCATCGAAGTACAAAACTTTCTTGCCTTGAATAATGACACGACTGCGCACAAGCTCGCTGGTCAGCACATTACTTGGTTGTTGAACGTCCCTAAGGGACCATGGTTCGGTGCGTTACATGAGATCAACATAAGATCAACAAAGCAACTTTTATATCGCGTAATTGGCGAACAACACCTCACATTCGAGGAATTCTCCACACTTTTAGCTCGATTCGAAGCGGTCCTTAACTCTAGACCTCTCTGCCCACTTTCGTCTGATCCTTCAGACTTTGAGCCGCTTACAGCCGGACATTTCCTTATAGGCCGCCCACTAACGGCCCTTCCCGAACTATCCGTGGAAGATAGGCCGATCTCCACACGTAGGCGATTCCAGATGGTACAGGCCCTTTCCCAGCGCTTCTGGACGCTGTGGACCCAGTCCTACCTTCATACCCTCCAAACCCGCTCCAAATGGTTGTCCCCATCCTCCCCTCCCCGAGTTGGCGAGCTCGTCCTCATCAAGGAGGACAACCTGCCTGCCCTTCAATGGAGACTGGGGCGCATTGCTCGCACCCTGCCTGGGAAGGATGGCGTCGTGCGGGTGGTAGACCTGGACACCGCGAATGGACATCTTCAGAGGCCTGTATTCCGGATCGCCAGGCTCCCATTGGATGAGCCCACCCTGGGCCCCGGAGGATGTTCCCGCCAAAGCCGGGACGCCCATTCAAATCATACCGCCAGCTGTAAGGTGGTTGACTCAGCGGTTGTTGACGACCGCGTTCACCTATCTGCCGCGGCGCCACCGCTGCGCGACCCGCGGCCGCTCGCTTAGTGAGCAGACCGCGCAACTCGGCTGCAAGCTAGCTACCGCGCGCACGCAACAGCCTGACCGTGAAAGTTTGACCCTAGATGAAGTGACCTTATAGATAGTGACCCTGGGATGATAGTGCCTGTGATCAAGTGAAGTGACTTTGTGCTGTGCCGTGACCATCACATCGCCTTTAATCGCCGCCCGCCAGCTCGTGTCCCGGTGCCAGCGACCTCGTCAAGCCTGCTCCCGGTAAGCTCCTTTCCACCTCCCGCCTAACCTTCTTTACTCTGCTGTATTTGGCGGTGTCTTCTGACCCGCGAATACAATACTATTAAGATTATCAAAATGCGGTTTAATAAATGATGTATCGAGTGGAATCACAACACTGAGGTGTCCGTCTACTATTTTTAGGGATCCAATAGGATCAAAGTAAATACCAGGACTATTTATTGTGGGCTGGATGAAGTTTTCCTGTGCCAAGGACAAGCCACTGTAATAAAATAATATAAACTTAAATTGTTAGTTAAAATTAAACTTAGATTTAACTTAAAATTACTTAATTTTTAACAGAAATGTTAAAACTACATTACAATTGATCGCAACGTCGTGCGAGTTTTATTTCATCATAATGATGAACTACATGCCGCCTGCTAATTTACAAGGTAAGACTATTTCTACCATTTATTTTAATCACTTTATAAGGACCTTTCCATATTGGTGATAAAGCTTTACGCAGTCTAAGATGGTTCTTAAGAAAAACAAAGTCACCAACTTGGTATTTAACGGGACGACTATAAGAGTCGTAATAAGTTTTAGAAGACTCTTTTGAATTTTGTATATTTTCAAAAGCTTTGCCTCTTGTATACTTTAAGCGGTGTTGAAGCATTTTAACATAATCAGGGTAAGTTACATCTAGTGCGGTTTCGAATACAAAATTAGGAATGAATGGCTTATGACCGAATATCAATTCAAAGGGTGAATAATTAGTAGTTGTATGTGTTGCCGTATTTTAGGCTAACATTGCTGTATATACGTATCTAGGCCAGTTATCTTGGTTTTCGCATACATATGATTTTAAATATTCTTTTAATGTTGAGTGGCTGCGTTCTAATGCGCCTTGGGTCTGAGGATGATATGGTGAAGACCACATCAGAAGTTCACAGTGAAGACCAGTCTTCTTGAATAATTCAGCTGTAAAATTGGTGCCCTGATCAGTAAGTATCTTTTTAGGTATGCCAAATAGTGAAATGAAATGTATGAGGCACTCGCTAGTTTCTTCAGCTGTAGTATTTCTTATAGGATAAGCTACCGAAAACTTGGTTAGATCATCCTGTAGAGTAAGGATATACTTTAATTTGGCTGGACCAGATTCAGGAAGAGGACCAACTATGTCCAAAGATAGTCTTTCAAATGCAATAGTAGAAGTACTAGTAATTTGCATAGGTGCTCTATTAACTTTTCGAAGGGCTTTGTTTGTCTGGCAAGATGAATAAATTTACATATTTTTCAATGTCACTTCGCATGTTTTTCCAATAATATTGTTCTCTAACTTTATTGAACATTCGGTTAGAACCAAGATGTCCTGCAATAGGAATGTCGTGGTTCTCCTTTAGAATCTTTTGGATTTCGCTAAGACTAGGATAATAAATTTTGTTACGATAAATATGAACTTCTATTCCAGTGTTATTAAATAAGTGAGTTAAAATGTTGTATATCTTTACGTATGAATGGCGGTCAAAAGGGTTTCTAAAATCAGTAATACTTATTTTTTCAGAGCATTCAGTATTAGATATTAAGTGGTTTCTAAGGTTTTTGATAGATTCGAAGATATCGCTATAGTTACAATCATCAAAGTGATGTACTTTGGTAAATAGAAAATAATAAGTTTTGTCATTAAAGGTTAAGGATTTAAATGAATGTACAGTCCTATCAGACTGGAGAAATGATTGAGATTCCGAGTAATTTGAAAGGATCTCTTCAACATAAGGAATAGATTCATCGAAATCAAGAGATGCCGGAATTATAATGATTTTATGTGGACTTTTCAATAGGCTATCATTGTGTTCAACAATTGGTGTGGTATAGGATGTCGTCATAGAAGATTTCAGGAATTTGGGATAAGAATCATTAAGATCTGGCTAAAGGTTGTTCATTACTTAATTCAGCGTTTGAATTAGGTGAAGATGGAAAATTTTGACTTGTGGAAGGTTGAGGTTCAATGAGCTCTGAAGGATATTGGTTAGTAGTGACAGCAGGTTGAATAGGATTTGATGTGCTACCTTTTGGACTATAAGAAACAGGCATATCATTTTCTAGAAGATCTATACAAGGTAGATCATTACTGTCATAATCAGAAGTAGTAGGCAATGTAATATCTAAGTCGTGTACAGTTATTGGACTAAATTGAGGCGATAAAACGTCGTTTTCATTACTATTAGAAGGTAAAAGGTTTTCTTGCATAGGATTTTGAATAGGATCAACTGGTTGATTTTCGGCATTTAAATCATTGTCTGGATTTTCAGATACAATAGGATGAACAGGATAACGCGAGAGAGCATCAGCTGCTGAATTTAATCTTCCTTTTTGTTATACTATGTCATATTCATACTCTTCGAGTTGAAGTCGCCAACGTTGCATTTTGCTACTAGGATCGGTGTGGTTGAAAAGCCATTTTAAAGGACGATGGTCGTTTACTATTATAAATTTACGGCCAAAGAGGTAAGGTCTAAAGGTTTTACAGCCATATATAATTGCTAGCAATTCTTTTTCAGTAACACTGTAATTTATCTCTGCTTTATTCAAGGTTCTAGACGCGTATGCTATAGGGTGATCTTTACCAACTGGACCTTGGGAAAGGATGGCTGATATGGCATAATTGGATGTATCACAAGTAAGTATAAACGGTTTTGTAAAATCTGGATATATAAGTACAGGAGCAGTTATAAGTTTATTTTTTAAGGATTCAAATGAAAGTTGTTGTTCGTTAGACCAAACAAAAGAAATGTCTTTTTTGAGTAAAGAAGTAAGAGGTTTTGATAATTTAGAAAAATCAGGTATAAATCGTCTGTAATACGATATAAGACCTAAAAAGGATTTTATGTCTTTAGGACATTTAGGAATAGGAAATTCTTTTACAGATGTAATTTTGTTAGGGTCAGGTTTCACCCCACTTTCAGTTATGACATGACTTAGGTAACCGACTTCCTTTCTTAAAAACTCACACTTGTCGGGTTGCAATTTAAGGTTAAAAAATCGGAGTTTTTGGAAAACTGAAGTTAAATTTTCAATATGTGATTGAGTAAATAACTACGTCGTCTAAATATACGAAACATCTCTCTCCTTGGAGACCGGTAAGGACATTATTCATCAAACGTTGGAATGTTGAAGGTGCATTCTTTATACCGAATGGCATCCTCGTAAATTCAATGTGCCCTTGAGGGACGCTGAAGGCGGTTTTGCAAGAATCGCGAGGAGACATTTTTATCTTATGAAATCCAGAAGCAAGGTCAAGAGTTGAAAAATACTTAGAGTTCCCTAATTGGTCAAGTATTTCGGTGATATTAGGAATCGGATAAGTTTCGCCAATGGTAATATCGTTAAGTTTCCTATAGTCTATGACGATACGCCATTTCTTTTGACCTAATGCGTCAATTTTCTTAGGAACAATCCATATAGGAGAAGACCAGGGAGACAGAGAAGATTGGATGATGTTTTGTTCTAACATCTTTTGTACTTGGGACTGCACTTCTTGCTTGTGAACTTCAGGAAAACGATAGGATTTCACGTTAACGGTTTGATCGGAGGTAGTTCGGATCTCATGTTGGATAGCATCGGTTGAAGACAGTTGATCATGAGGTAAGTGGAATATATCAGAGTATTTAGAACAGGTATCGTACGAGTATAATGCTTCGGCTTCTTCAGGATTTAAGTGTGATACGCGAAGGAGCTTAAGAACTTCTTCAGTTCTATTCAAACATGACTGATTGGAATGAGACTCAGGGAAAGGTTCATAATCAATCGGATATAAGGTAAGGTTAAGATTAGAATTTAAAGAAACAGGATTTTCAGACGTATTTAAGACTGTTATATTTATTCTATTATTATCTTTTACTCTGACTAAACAATTGGCTATTAAAAGAGTATCGTTAATATGTTGGTCAACAATGAGACCTTTAATTTTAGAATTTTTAACTGAGCATTCAATAGTAATCTCAGACCGAGCAGGTAGTTTATAAATTGGTTCAATGAAGTTAAGCTTTATATAATTTTTACTGAGACAAAGTACGTTGCGATTATAATCAATGTGACATTGGTAATGGGTGAGTAAATTATTTCCGATTATACCATCATAGGTTAAGTTTATTTTATCTACAACGTGGAAGTTGAAAGGAATTGATTCTTTTCCAAATATAAGGTTCAAGTCAAGGTTACCAAGGGTAGGTACATCTTTGTTATTATCTATACCTTTTAATTTTAATGTTTTCTTATTAAGTTTCAGATTTGGATACGTTTGGATAGAAGATTTCTTTAGAAGGCAGATAGAAGAACCAGTATCTACGAGTAAGGTAAGTGGTCTATCAGAAACGGATGTTGCAACTAGGACATGAGGTAAGGATTTCTTTGCAGGATCACATGATATCTCGAATACGTTATTATCTTTAAGGGTAGAGTCATTACAAACATCCTTGTTGTAAGTTTTATTTTTATAATGTTTATTTTTCTTTAATATAGAAGGATTCGTATTATCATTGGGTATAGAAGTATCAAGACCTCCGATTTGGGGCTGGCTACCCTGTTGTGTGGTCTGCGTGGATATAGAAGTACCAAGACCTCCGATTTGGGGCTGGCTACCCTGTTGTGTGGTCTGCGTGGATATAGAAGCTGCACGACTTCCTGTTTGGGGCTGGTTACCCTGCTGTGTAGTCTGCGTGGATATAGAAATAGCACGACTTCCTGTTTGGGGCTGGTTACCCTGTGGTGTAGCCTGCATGGATATAGAAATAGCACGACTTCCTCTTTGGGGCTGGTTACCCTGTTGTGTAGCCTGCATGGGTATGGAATTGGTGCCACTAACATGCATCGGTTGCGTTGTGAGGAAACTTGGGTTTCACGAGACACCGCCGTGAACCCATTATTCGTTTAAATGATCATCATTGTTACTCAGATCGTCAGGTTGCTGGGTTATATCGTTATATTGTTGGGTAGTGTCATCAGGTTGAGTATCAGGATAATAATAATTGTTATCATTAACGCAATGGATACGAGATGGTTGGGGTTTTGAAAATCTTTGATTAAAATTGTTATGTTGACTAGTGATAGGACGATATGAGGTTTGCGGAGAGGGTTGCGTTACTTTAAATCTGTTGTTGTTATATTCGCGCTTTTTGCAAGTTTCCAGAGTATGACCTTGAGTCTTGCAGTAACGACAGAATGGGATATTTGACATATTTTGATTAAATACTTGTGGTCTCGAATTAACATTATGAACAACGGGTCTAAATGAATAATTTGGCTTTTGAATAGGACGTGGTGCCATTGAGGTGAGATTAGATGTTGGCAAGTTACGTTTATACAGCAGTTTTTGAATTTTCTCTTCCGATATTGCTAAATTAATAGCCTCATTTAAGTTTGAAGGGTTTTTCCACGGACTAAATTTGAAATATTTAGTTTAAGACCCAATAAGAACGTATGGAGAGCGAGGTCCTCCATAGCTGCGGTTCGGCCTACTAACTCAGATTTCTTTCTATTTGACAAAGTGATTTCGGTTAATAATTTGGAAAGAGAAGTTTCAACCCGAAATGCAAATTGATTCACGGCTTCACTGGATAAGTGGTGACATTCCTGTATTTCAGCTAATAAATGAGCATAATGTTTTCTTTCTCCGAATTGTGTTTTCAAAAAGTCGCTAAGTTGGTCCCATGATTCGAATTCTTTGATTGCACAAGCTGTTTCAGCTTTTCCTTCTAATTGAGATAATATAAATTTCAATAAAATATACTTTTGAGCATCTGAGGCAAGGTTTATAGCATTATCGCAATTTGATATAAAAGAATTTAATGTTTCCCGAGAACCATCAAAAGATTTAATAAATTTAAACAAAGTATCTACCAATTTGGATAGGCTTACCTTTCACTGCTGCATCTTTGGTCGACATGGCTCAGAAACAATACACAAAATGACACAAAAAATAAAATAATAATATGAATTAAAATTGATACGGTGTAACAGGCGGCCAAACTAGTAGCTTCAGACCTTCTATATGCACCTTATACTGTGCTATGTGTGGCACTGATAAGCTCGGACAGGATGAACGGCGCGACGACAATTACTACTTCTTAGAATCGACTTAGTCAAAACAAAATAATTATAGTTAATGTAAATCAAAATGGATATGTGTTTAGAGTTCTTAGACGATGATAAGTTTACTTTTTATAACACACTTAGTTGTTTATTTAATAAAGGCTTTACACTTTCACAAAAGTTTGGATAAATGAAATTAATTCACTTACAGGATCATGCCGAAGTATAAGGACACGAACATAGTGGTAGGTAGGTATAGCGCAGTATACCAGTCACGCGGCACTTCGCAGAAGATGACGAGAAGCTGAGCTTGGGCACACCAGGCGTTGAATTTCTCAGTCAAGAAAGAAATTGTTTTCTTTCAGGAACGTGACTATCTTTCAGGAACGAGACTATCTGGCAGGAACGAGACTTTTCTTTCAGGAACGAGACTATCTGGCAGGAACGACACTTTTCTTTCAGGATAGAGACTACTTTTCAGGAACGACAATTATTTTACTTTACAGGAACGAGATTATTTGCTTTTTTATTTACTGACGGATGGAGTTCGATTTTGGATAAGTAGATTTTAGCACAATAGTTTTTTTTTAAAGCACGGCACACTTGCGGATTAGGATAAATTTGTTAAATTGTTATTTTTTATATTTTTTTTTCACTTTTACTTTTTCACTGGAGACGAACCGAGGATATCCAAAATATCCCTTTAACGCTGCCACCAAATTGTTATAGGGATTAATGAAAATCCCTTTAAAAAAAAACACTTTTAATACTTTGCGTGAAATTATTTAATTTTATAAAGTGCACGAAATTATTTATGTTTACTCGCTAAATGAAAGGGCAAGTGTCACCGGCGGATGATGGAATCGAACTGAGGAGCTCGCTGCAATAATCTTGCTACTGCTCTAAAATGCTGATGCAGCCCGATGCACCGAGGGGTGATGATGTTGGCACTATTATATACTGTACATATATATAACAGTGCCATGTCAAGGAGTACTGCCTTCTGTATCTGACCCTTGATCCAACCTTTTAGCGAGAGCCTCTCGAGATGTTGATCGAGGCTCTTAGCTATAAGACCGTTTGCCAAAACGACTATCGGTACAATAATGGTTGAATCCACATCCCACATGGCGGCAACCTGGTGAGCCAAGTCAAGGTACTTCTGAGCTTGTACTTCTCGGCTTTCGCGGGGTTCTCATCATGAGTATGGTGATATCAACTAATATGGTCCGGCGCTGAGCTATTACTGATATTGTAGTACCATAAACGCATACTCAAGTACGGCCTGTTTTTAGTCATTTATTACTTTTAAATGTTAAGTGTTGCTTGGTGTATTTATACGCATCGTTACCTTTCCGATAGCTTCCAATGATTTGTATGTCTTACTTTTATGCAGATTAGCCAGTGATTTATTGGACAAAAGCACGCAATATATAACAGTAAGTACCTAATATTAATTATGCAGGAGCTGCGCCCGCGCCGCGCTCTAGTTTTTGCGCGGCCATCAGCATAGTTCGCGACGCAATTTATATACTCCAAGCTTTTTGCTCAGCCAACCCAGTTTTGTGTTATTTGAAACAAATATTTATTACTTATTGAGTCGACATTCTTGTAGTTTTCCTCTAGAACAGTTCGTGTAACATGTTACATAAACTAGGTATTGCTTTTATAAAAATCCGCCATGCTCGCTTCCTACAAGATAAAGTAACGCAGCATACAAACGGTGTGGCGGGCACAGTCCCTCTCTATAAAACTATAAACAATACCACATCACAGACGAATAATTACCAAAAGAATATTTAATTCATATATCAATTGCTGTTATAAAGATCGCACAAAAGAATACCAACAGAGCGTGCACTTGCTGCTTTCGAATCCCGGCTGGCGAAGAATAACATTTAGAAAGTAGTGTCCATTAGCTGCTGAATGCGCGTGCGCCGGCATGCGCGGCGATTCCATTAGGCGCGGGTTACCGCGTGACGTGACCCGCGCGGACAGCGAGCGTCTGCGGGACACACAGCTGGGCGCGATTCTCTAAAGCTCGATCACAAGCTAGCGCTATCTTCGGCACACACGCTCCTTTCAAAAGTGACTTTCGTGACGTTACCGTAAAGTCGAGTTTAGAGAATGCGGATTTAATAACTCGCTGCGTATCAAGCAAGCATCTCGTCATCAAATCAGCATTCCCTAAATTTGACTCTGCATTCTGCATTATGATTGGAGCTGGATTCCCGCGTGTAACAAGCCTTGTTGGTTTTTGTGACCTCCTTTGCGAATAACCTTCTTTTATATCTAGTTTTTGCATTCTCTGTCTAACCTTTGTTTTCATGTCAACCCAGTTCAGATTCATCCGCGGCTATTTATTGTTATCCTTACAAAATACTGTTATTAGTGAATAGTGAATTATTTTAAATAGACAGTTACTGTTTCAGTCATACGAAATGTAATAATAATAACCTAAACCTACATAATATATTAAGTATACCTTGTTGCAGTGTAAAGTGTACTAACTTATAAATTGTGCTTCATAAATAACCTTTATATCATAATATACTTCTGATCTCATCGTGCTCTTTTATCTTCATCTCCTCTCCTCATCGTGTCACTCTTCCGGTTCCTCCGCTACGTGACAGCTACAACCCCCGCAGCCCGCAAGAGTTGCCTGAGCTAGAAATCCGGTAAAATAATAGGACAGTGGGATTTTATAACAGAGGCATATATAGCGTCGGCAATTTGCAAGTTTACATAAAGACCAACAGCCAGATTAAGAAAGACGTTATTTATTTTTATAATAATACTTTTGTCTTTGTTGCATTTGCTATGGTTAGTCATGTTCAAGCGACAACGGAGCTGATTTATATATCATGCCTGTCAACTGGTCCCCTCTGACATACAAACTACGTATCTACAAGATGTAAATTTTAAAATTACTCTCACATTGAACTGTATTTTACAATGAAAAGACTCTGGACTCCACTCCACAATGGAGTCCAGACGCGAAGACGACTGGTGCAGCGATAAAAACATGTAGTAACAGTCACCCTCACGCTGCCGTCCCGTAATGTGCCTCTTCACGCCTCGTCTGAAGGATGGAGGAAGTAGGATATCCCATATTGGAGGAAGTAGAGGCAAAGTGTGCTGTGGCTTTCATTAAGGGTAAAGGAAGAAAAAAACCCTTGCTAATTTTCTTACCGGTCCCTGTCAGTACGCACATAAACGGTATTATATAAGTAACAGCCATAACACATTGCTCAGAAGTAAAACCAACTCCAACCGTCATTGAAGTTTGTTGATCCCTGCGTAGGAGTTGAATAAAATGAAAACATCAAAAGCACGTTGGTAAATTGAAAAATGAAGAGGTTGTACGTTGTGAATAGACGTATGACAACACAGCACTCCCACAAAGGCGTCGCGGCCGTCTGCAGACGCCTCAATCAGCAGCCGCCGAGGCTTTGGGAGGCTTCACAAACACGATTACACGACACAACAACGGGATAGGTATTGTTTAGAACCCTGTCTATGGAGTTTCAACACTTGTGGTATAGAAATTAGAAACAGCGTTGGTATTTAACCGCTTCTTAAGACGACTTAAGCTTAGTGACATTGTGCTCTTACAATATCTTACGTTTACTTTTGACATTGAATCGAACGAAATGATATAATCACAAAGAAGAAGTTTACGAAGAAAGTGAACATGTAACAAAATTACTAAATAATGAAGTTGCAGAACAGATCACGGCTCAAGTGAAAAGAGGTTTGGGGTAGGAGCGCGCTTTTAGAGATTTTCGAGGATCTGTTTAGCCAGTTACTTTTCAACTGGCTCCAGGTAATAAAAGTCATGAAACTTATATGGCGTTGGTATTTGCTCGATAGGTAGCTGTAGTTTCGTAGATGTATATAAAACACAGGGACTTTTGGTTTTGCTACTTTTCTGTGTAACGCCGACGAGAGAGCGAGAAAAAAATATCGATAAGTTGCCAGTAGGTACAATGCGTGACACAATTATAATATTTATTATACATTAATGTTGGTTGACCACATCCAACCACTGTAGTCAACAATAAAACTAAAGATACGATATACGATGTAAGTATGATGCAAACGTCCTCTTGCGGCGAGCGCGCCGGTCGAGGGCCCTCGACGCCTGAGGGGACTCGAGCTGCCAGCCCACAAGCACAAAGCACCTCCAACAAACACAAACATTTATAGACCCGCCGTGACAGATGGCCGCGGTGGACAAAACAAACACACACGCAGGAAGATTGTTCAAACCATTTCACAACCCGCAAACGCGCTGGAGTGCTACTCAATAGACTCATTTTTAAAGTCAGCGTTTGAAAAATGTAGCGCTTTCTATGTATCGTACGTAGGCACTTGACATCAACGACGAAACGTACGTAGTGCTTTATAAAAGTGCATCAGTAACTTTGAAAATGTATTGCAAGTTCGTTTAGTTGAATGTCATTCATAATATTGTTTTGTTTGGATGTTTTATAATTTAAAGAATATTAAAAAGTAGAAATTATGTAATCGCGTACGCCAACCATAATTGACGGCCCAATTCAAAATATATACACACTGTCATGTAAAATGTGATTTACATGTGTAGAAGAACAAAAATTGTAATGTTTATGTGACCTTGTATTTGGCCAATGTAAGATATAGAGATTAATAAATGCCAATTCTAATGTTAAATAAAAAATTGCAAATGCAAAATATTAAAAGGAAATTACCTTTAAATGAATACTCGGGCGCCACGACAGAGCCTTATACGCTATCGAATTAAATATATAGAACACAAATTTTACCTCGGAATGTCATCGGAGAGATTGTTACCTTTAATCTTAGGTAGGTGGCTAAAAAATAAAACTAATTTCTCCGAACCATTGTTTTATTTTAAAATCCCTTGCTTAACCTTTTGCCGCTTAAAGTTTAATACTAACAAACAAGGTTTACGCTTGTGAATACAAAGTTACCATCAAAATATCATTCTAAAGTTATACGTTATGTATTTTAAATGTATGAAATACAAGGAAGTTCAAATAGACTAGTTGTCTTTATAAGTAGGAACTATGCCTATAAATTTAATTACCCAAAAGGCATTGTATCGTGACTTTAAACAATATGTTGTGAATATATATACTAGTGTGAATATAACTAATATTTTGTGAATTTTAAACCAACAGGATCTAAAATTACTGACCTGGGTGTTAAGTTACCATTATGAATGCTTGCTTGTCTAAGCAACGCGCGTCTGGCTGCATGTTTAAGACGACAGACCCATTCGATGAAATTATTGAAATAAAGTAGAAATAAGAGACATCTAGAAGATGTCTAGAAGATATCTAGAATACATCTAGACGACGCTGTTATAGCTGAATCACAAAACTAGAATTAACACGTGCCTAGGTGTGTGTCTAGGTCGCATTGACCACACAGACTCTCAACAAAAAAACTTACCGTCTTCCGCAAAAATGCGGCTACGTATCCATTATTGAATGATATTTCGTCAAAACAATGAACAAAATTTCTTTGAACAAAGATTCGCAATAAGCCTCAAATTTCGACATGTAATTTTAAGAGACGAAATTATAACAAATACGATCAAACTTACAAAAGAAATAACCAATTAAGGCATATTAGCTTTTTTAAGGATTTAAATCATCTTGAAATAAGATGTCGAAGGATAATTCTTCGCAAAAGAAAATTAGCGTTGCGACATTTGCCGACGCGATGCCAATAAAAGACGAAACCGGAAACTGTCACTTTCACACCAAATGACAAGGGAATGTTTCTTAAGCAGATCCAATCAAAGGCAAAGGCAATCGCCCATACAGCCTAACGTTAATACGTTCTGTAAAAAAAATGAAGACGTAATGCCGAACTAAAATGAGACATTACAACTCCAATTCCTAAAAAAAAATAAAAGAAAAGACATTTTCTTTTATGACAAACTCTACTAAGGACTCTATCAAACTCTACCAAAGACTCTATCAAAACTTTACTAAGACTATCAAAACTCTACCAAACTCTACCCTAGTTAGAGTACAAGGGATTTTGAAAACACTAAACAAAACCTAAAACTCTAAATCCAAGTTTATAAATATCTAAACACCAACACCAAACTAAAAATATATGGTCGCAACGTAGGATGTAAAAAAAATGATTTTATTTAATACAATTTAATAAAAAAGGAAATTACAATATTCAACTTAAGTTATAAAATAGAAGACGAGACTCGACCGATGTTAGGTAAAGAATGTCTTGCAAAACGACACGATGAGGTGAGGCACGCAGGGCGGCGCGGGGCGGCGGCGGCAGCATGCGCAGCGTCAGCGACTCGTGTTAGCAGTTGTTATGCACCGTAATGAGGGCAGTGCATGTCAGCAATATACCTATACTAGGCTTGCGTAACACCTCCACCCGTAGAACAGCGATTATTGAAGACGCTTGTCGTAAATTGAGCTGGAGGCTGTTTCTTGACAGATCTTGCTGGACCAGGAATAGCATAGACTCCTTGAAGTTCGGGGAAGGCCTCATCTTGGGAGATGTCTGTCTTGATCTTTATGTGCTTTAGGCGATACTTGCGGTAGATTACACCAATAGCTAGTGTGCTTACACTAAACACTAAGACATACATTGGAATCGTTGTATGATAGAGGCTGTAATCTTGATCTTGTACTGGCGTGATGGGTGTTTGCAGAGAGATTTTGGTATTTGCTGCATGAAGATGACTTAGATTGATGGAGTTCAGCTTGAATTCTGGATCCATATGAGATTGCGGCCTATTTTCTTCAGGCATGTCCATAAGTTTTACAACTTGGCCTCTTAGGCGATCTTTGATGTTTGATATTAGAAACTCTGGCGTTTCTACGTAGCATCCTTGCGGGATCATTATAAGATAGCTGCCTTGGAACGTTTGGTGGAGATCTTGACTACAGGAAAGATGTACTCTCGTGGGATACGGGAAGCTGGCCGTATAATGTTTGTCGTCGAGCTCTTCGAATGCTGGATGTTGCAGTGATACTGTTACTGGTTTGCAGATAGGTGTTCTCTGTTGTGTGGTTATCAGCGTGTGGATGCAATCTTGCGAAGTCTGGCCCTGCAGATTCTGTGTTTCTTCACATAGATACCCTTTACTAGTCTTCGGGCATTCTGCCTCTATGTACTTGAAGTCTTTCAAATGGATGGCAAGGAAAGGAGTTACGGGACTCAGGATTTCATTATACTTATTAGGTATTATAGATAATTTAAATAAATCGTAAGATGAAGGTAAGATGATAGGGAATTTAAATACTATTATAATACTATTTCCCGAGTAGTATGCGCCTAGCTTTATAACGTCATAGTACTCTCTAGTATCAAGATCGATAATGTTATTTCTACCGTATAGTTCTCGTAATTTACTAAGCATGGTCTCAATCAAAGGCGGGCTTATAATAGAATGATGTATGGTTGAACTTCTAATAAAAGCTAATATATTTTGTAACTTTACTATTTCTAAAGAGACTGAATCCATGTTGTCACTTAAGATGAGAAGAACCTGAGCTAAATGGGCATACTTAACTAGATCATTGTCATTAGTAGCTACGCTTTGCCTGATCTTATTTAACAGAGATTCTATCTTATTTTGATTATTTACTATACTATTGATTATTTTAGAATATTGAGATGACCATTCTTTCGTAAGACTAACATGACTATTAAATTCAGTGATTAACTGATTTTCTTTATCCTGAAGGTTTTTTATGACAGTGTTATAGTGAATCGCGTCGGTATAGTCAAGGTTACCCGTTATACTTTTTACTACTGAGCCTAGACCATCTACGAGTCCTCTTTTTACGCGATTTGTTCTAAACGTTTGCAGCTGTTCAGATAAAGTAACGAGCTTTTCTTTAAGATAGTGAATATGAGGCTCAAACAAAGAAGATGTCTTATTATTAAGTTCAGGGCTTACACTATCTAACTGAGACGTAATTGAATGAATTTTATCCCATATGTTTTGAAGATCTATAGACTGTAAGAATGAGTGATAGCTAGACACGATGTTAGCGGGGCCCAATCTAAATGGTAAGACTCCGGGTCCATTGTCGAGAGGTTCAAGTTTTATCTCCTGCGCTAGGGTTGTCTGCAGAAGAATGTGAAGTGCCAGAAGAATCCTGCAACAAGCAGGCACTTTTAGGTAATCTCTTTAACCGGGATTTCGCAATAGGGCCTCGTTTTTTACGCGTGTAAATGTGTATTGGGAGATTCGCCATAACTGTATCCTGAGTATAGCGAGGGGCTAGTTTCTGACGAGATGCGAAGGGATTTTTAATAAAGATTTGTTGCTCGTTGGCATATTCATATTCTGGCTCCCGATCCTTATTACGATTGTCAATTATATTTTTTCGTAAACTAGAACAAGATTCATGTATCAACCCGTAGGCACAATTCATCTTATTTTTATGCTCTGTTATATACTGTTGCAGTAAATGCGTTGATAGGTCTATATCGAAAGGATCACGGGGGTCGAAGTGACCTGTGATAACTTCTAATGGTTTACATTTAGTGAAAGTATGTATCGTACTATTATAAGCTAAGAGTGCGTAAGGCATGAGGTTAATTACTGATTCGGTTTTCTTATCTATTTTTAAAATGCGAAGATGTTCCAATATTGTAGAGTGGAATCTCTCAACGATTCCATTCTCGTTAGGAGTATGTGGAGCGATCTTGTGATGCTGGACCTTGTGTAGCCTTATAAATTCTGCGAATAACTGATTATTAAATTCGGGTCCATTATCGGATACTAGCGTAATCGGAATGCCGTGATGAGTGCAATATTTTAACAACGCCTGAACTACACTTAGCGCTGTCCCGTCTCTTAGATAATAGGCTTGTGCATACTTAGAAAAGGAATCAACTATGGTTAGAAATTTTTCGCTCTGAATAGTAAGTAAATCTAAATGAACTAATTCGAATGGTTTACTAGCGGGAGGAACTAATTTAAACTGTTGCTTTATAGGGTTGCGATCGTACTTAGCTTGACCGCAAACCGTGCGCTCATTAATAAATTTGGAGATGTGATCTCGCATTTTAGGCCAATAGTATTTAAAAGATAGCGCTAGGTAACATTCATTTATACCGCGATGGTTTGTTTTACCATCGTGGTACTTATTAATTATGTCTTGCTGCTTTAAATATTCCCTAACATTTTCTAGCTCTCGCTTAGTGATCAAAAGATTCATTGCCGAATTTTTAAATGTTGATTGAATTATTGGTACTATCTGGTACATGGCTTGAGGAGGATTTATCAGTAGCCCTGTCTTGATTTTCGGATGAACGTACTCTTTTATAGCACTGATGATATCGTCTTCGAGATTGGATTCTGATAATTGGATACTTAGTCGCGTATGTGTTTCAAACGGCTTTGTTACAATAGGTCTACTCTTGATATCGCCCACTACATTTAAAATTATCTGTTTCGTGAATTTATTTAGAGGCTCGTCTGTAATAGGTATTTCTAAAATTGGATTTTCCTCATTAGTGTGAACGGTGAGAGTTCTAGATTCGTCTGCATCGTCTATAGCTGTGATTGTTCTAGATTCATCAAGAGATAGATCTTGTTCCGATGGATTTACTACTATAGAGCTAATTTCATCATTATTTAGTTCGATACGCGACAGGGCATCTGCATTCGTATTGCATTTACCTTGTTTGTATACTACTGTGTAATCATATTCAGAGAGTTTAAGACGCCAGCGTGTAAGACGCGAATTGGGTTCTTTTAAATTCATAATCCACTGGAGTGGTTTATGATCTGTGATTATCTTGAATTTACGGCCGAAAAGGTATGGTCTGAAGTACTTGCAGGCCCAAACGATGGCCAGAAGCTCTTTTTCTATTGTACTATAGTTGAGTTCGCTAGTATTCAATGTACGAGATGCATAAGCTATAGGTTTGTCTGCTCCTACTGAACCTTGCGACAATACAGCGCCAATAGTGACGTTTGAAGCGTCAGTTGTTAACAGAAACTCGCGTGAAAAATCAGGATACTGGAGAATTGGATCATTTAATAATAACGTTTTGCAGTGTTCGAAACAATCTATATAGCCTTGATGTAGTGTAATTTTGTAGCCTTTCTTTAAGCAATGGGTTAACGGTTTAGTAAGTTTGGCAAAGTTTGGGATAAACTTTCGGTAATATCCCAGTAACCCGAGAAAACGTTTGATCTCAGTTGCAGTTTTAGGCAGCGGATACTTTTGTATTGCAATTATCTTGTTAGGATTTGGCTTTACGCCATCTTTACAGATAACATGACCCAAAAATTCAGTTTCCAGCTTCAAGAACTCAGATTTGTCCATCTGAATCTTGAAGTTGGACTCTCGCAATTTTTGGAACACTTTCTCCAAATTTAGAATGTGCTCCTGCAGTGACGTACTAAAGATTATGATATCATCAAGATATACTAGGCATATCTCGTTCTGGAGGCCTCTCAATACATTGTCCATCACCCTTCGAAAGGTTGATGGAGAATTTTTTAATCCCATCGGCATCCTCAAAAACTCATAATGTCCGTTCTCGACATTGAATGCGGTTTTGTGAATATCTGACGGATTCATCTCCACCTGGTAGAAGCCACTAGCCAGATCAAGAGTTGTAAAATACTGGCACTTGCCAAGTTTGTCCAGTACATCAGTGATATTTGGAATCGGGTATTTATCATCAACCGTTTTCTCGTTTACTTTCCTGAAGTCCACGACAAGACGCCATTTAACTTTGCCTGAGGCATCAGCCTTTTTGGGCACTACCCAGATAGGTGAGCTCCATGCAGAATCAGAAGGTCTTATAATGTTCTGTTGAAGCATTTTTTCGACCTGGTCGCGAACTTCTTGTCGGTGGACGTAGGGATATCGGTAGCTTTTAGTATGTACTGGGATTTCATCAGTCGTTCTTATGTTATGTTTTATCTTGTTGGTGAATGTCAACGATTCTCCCTCGAGATAAAACACATCCGCGTAGTTTGCGCATACAGCTTCCAAATTAGCAAGCTCTTCTGCGTTTAGGTGTTCGGTACGTAGACGTGACAATACTGCTTTAGCGCGATCTGATAAAATCTCAACACGTTCGGATTCAACATTAAATAATTCGGCTACTACGGGGCGGTCCATAGAAAAGATGATGTCATTAGATGAGTTATTGGTAATTTCTACCCAACCACGGTTATCTTTTACTTCAGTTAAACATTCAGAAATTAGGCAGTTGCAAATTATTTGACTTGTAACTAAAACATCTCCGTCTTTACTATTTACAGGCAAGCGGACCAGTTTAGAAGAACTAGCAGGAATAATTTCCTCATATAAATTTGCGTTGCGGGAATCATACATCTCTATAGGGATCTCCGCATTACGAGTTACTAGTGATCTATGTTTTAAATCTATATTAGAATCCCATTTGTCAAGAAGGTCTAGTCCTAATAAGCCATCAAAGAAATTATGAAAGTCATAGATAAATAGGTTAAGATCGTCCGTCTCTTTAAACTCTTTGAAACATGGTAGTGTAATAGAGTAATCGTTTTTACTAGTGGCGTGCACATTAGTAACTTGAAAAGGTTCATAATTTAGCGGTACTTTGTTAAAGTATTTTTCTACAGCCTGTGGGCTGATAAAAGATTGATTAGCTCCCGTGTCGAGTAAAAATTTAAGAGGAGGGTCGCTAATTTGTATGTAACCGAGTTGTCTCTGAATTTGAAAGTTAACCTCTATTTTCGTATGTTTGATTTCGGAACTTTCGGAAAATTTTCCTCTCCAGATGAGGTTGGAGTCTGTTCTACTTCTTCTACTTGCGTGGTCTCGGGACCTTGACCCTGCTCATAATCGTGATAGTAATCGGGATATAGTTCATAAGAGTAATCTTGATAGTAATCGGAATAATCATAGTCGCATTCATAGTATGGATTGTAATCGTATTCTAAATTATTAAAATTAATCTCGCGAGTTTTAAAGTAGTTGGTAGGCGGCGGGTTGCCAAATTTCCGCCAGTCGTGCCCAGATGGGGGTAAGGGCTTGGGTACGAAATGACTCACACCACTCATGGGTCGCGGATTACCAAAGTTATACGGTTGCTGAGGCTGAGGTCGTTGGGGAACCCTAAAGGCATTATTCTGCACGTTATAATTTGGAGGTGGCGCTCGGAACATTTGTTGCGTTCTAGTAGGGCCACGAGGAAGCTGCATCTGAGGCATATTCGGCTTCCAACCTTGATAAGGTTGAAGTGGCACTGACTGTTGCTTTGGGAAAGACTGATTATTATAATTTAGTTGTCTGGAAGGACCAGGCAATCCAAAGTTAGGCATTCTCTGAGCAAAGTTATTTAGAGGTAAATTAAAATTCGAACCGGATGCTGGCTGTACCCAGTCTTTACGGCTCGGACCTTCGTTACGTTGCTGCAAATATAGCGTGTTTAACTCCTCTTGAACGAACTCAAGAGCCTTTTCCATTGTCTCGGGCCGCATGCAACGGATTCTGGATCCTAAGGGGTCTTTTAAACCGCGCAAATAGGATTGTAGTGTAAGTTTTTGATAAAGAGCTCGTTTAGCCTCGATTGTAGTAACGACAGCCTCGTGAAGCGAGATATATGTCATTATCGTACTGTATAAATTTTGGTAGCGCTCGT
Source organism: Scoparia ambigualis (assembly GCA_963921215.1). Classification (NCBI taxonomy): domain Eukaryota; kingdom Metazoa; phylum Arthropoda; class Insecta; order Lepidoptera; family Crambidae; genus Scoparia; species Scoparia ambigualis. The sequence continues at coordinate 32,614,790 of OY992520.1, read as the reverse complement.
AAAATTCCTGAGGGGAACTGGAGCCTTGAGTTTGCATAGACAAATCACTATAAAGAGCGGTCTCGTCGCGATGGTCAGCGAAGTTGTTAATCAGTGCGTTACGTATTCCGTTCCAGTTATCAGGAATACCTGACGAATTTATCAATCTGGCTGCGGGCCCTGTGACTTTATTAAGTATACCGTTTATAAGGGCTAGGTTTGATAACTCATGCCCATCGGCTACATTAAAATGTGTAATCACTAACCGGTCACATAAATTAATGAAACGCGTCAGAACGTGCGGGTTTCCGTCGAACTCCGGTACTAGCCTAAGCGACTTGTAAATTACGTCAATATCGTCATGAGCCATTATTTGTTCTAAATTTCTACTCTCGTCTATATTGCTATACCTACTAGACGACCTACTAGATTGCCTACTTCGTGAGCTACTCTCGCGTGAACTCTTCGGATGAAAAATCTTGGCGATTAAAGTACACACAGAAAATACGATAAATTTACACAGAAAGTAAAATGCAGTAAAAAGAAATAAAATAGTAAAATAGGAACTAGGAATAACCAGACCCTGGAAAAGTCAAGGAAAGGTAGGAAAAATATAAGGTAAGGTGAGCAAGGATTTGAAAGATTCAAAGTACTTACAGCATCACTTCTTTTACAGAATCTATGTCTGGATTCTCCTTGGCTGCAACCACTTGTAGATTCGGGATAATCGCGGTGACTCGATATTAGAAATCTACTCTACGATTATCCTACCGACTGCGCCAAAAATATATGGTCGCAACGTAGGATGTAAAAAAAATGATTTTATTTAATACAATTTAATAAAAAAGGAAATTACAATATTCAACTTAAGTTATAAAATAGAAGACGAGACTCGACCGATGTTAGGTAAAGAATGTCTTGCAAAACGACACGATGAGGTGAGGCACGCAGGGCGGCGCGGGGCGGCGGCGGCAGCATGCGCAGCGTCAGCGACTCGTGTTAGCAGTTGTTATGCACCGTAATGAGGGCAGTGCATGTCAGCAATATACCTATACTAGGCTTGCGTAACAAACTTATTATTTCAAAACAAATAAAACAACCATGTGTTTATAAGAACGAATCTCAACAAAATATGGTCGGACCCTAAAGTCGACACAACAATAAATGAATTGGTTAGACAACCATGTCACCAAATCGAACAAACTCAACAACCCACTAGATATCGGTTAGACAACTAAGGTCACCGAGTCTGAAACTCTCCTTTCTTCAAATTATGGGAAATCGGTTGGACACTAAGGTCACCGAGTCAAAACTCTCCTTCCTTCAAACTATGGGAAATCGGTTGGACACTAAGGTCACCGAGTCTAATAACACATTCCTCCGGACCATCGAAAGCACAGCAAATTAATATCGGTTGGACAACAACAGTCACCGAATCAAGAGCTCTCGTGATCAGTCAGTGCGTTTTCTTGCAGGAAAATTAATGTTGTAGTAACAACATTTAAGAGTCCATTTTCATTCTTCTGCATTGCCGAGGAAGACGGCAAAGATAACTACTTGCGAACTCCGATGAGCCTGCAAACGTAACGAGCAGCAAATATAAATTTTCTGACGCTTCTCGTGATCGACTACGACCTCCAGATCTCAAAACAACGCGAACACGTCGTATTACAACGCGTCCAAAAGCAGACACCAATCGCCCTAGACAAAGCAATTCGACGTCGAACAAAACAACAAAACCAAACGTTAGACAAAACGTCCAACCAAAAGTATCATCTGCGATCAGCACAACACCACTGACTTACTGGGCACAGAGTCAACAAAAAAAATCCTGAAAAGAATTCGGCAACAACTGTGAATTTGTGATCGGCGCAACACTATCCGACTTACCGGGCACAAAGCACAAAAAAGAAAACATAACGGAACAAAATGTCCTCTACCATAGTCCACTTTTCACCAAATAGTGACTGGACATGTGCTCAACGTGACAGGTAATGAGCCCATCGCCGTTCTATGCTTTTTCATGTATGTGCAGTCTTTAGTCCGAGTCCATTTACGACACCCAAGGAAAGAGAGTCAGTGAGGAGCTCGATGGCGCAGTGGTTAAGGCATTCGATTTGCGATCGTCGCCGTTAAAGAACTTTCGCTATGCCTGGTCACTAGATGGGTGACCAAATAATAATAATAATATAATAAAATCGATTTATTTCTCTTTCACAATAGTCACAATACACAAAAAGTTTACAATAATTATGTGGTAAGTACATGGACATGAACATTGTGAGAGAGCAGAACCTGTGCTAGGATATCCTGAGGTACAGAGTTCTGGCCCCCACTTCGGACTTGGTTTGTGATCTTAGTCGTGCGTTAATGTTTGTGTATGTTTATGTCTGAACTTGAGCATGTGTGCTTGCGTGCGTGTGTGTGTGTGTGTGTGTGTGTGTGTGTGTGTGTGTGTGTGTGTGTGTGTGCGTGCGTGTTCGTGTGAGTATGTGTGTGTTAAAAATGAAACCATCTCGAGCTCCTCCGTGCTTCGGAAGGCACGTTAAGCCGTTGGTCCCGGTTGTTGTCGTAAGATGGCAGTCGTTAAAACCCACCCACCCGCATTGGGCCAGCGTGGTGGGTTTTGGCCCAATCTCCCCACGTGCTGTTGTGCACGTGGGAGGTCTGTGCCCAGTAGTAGGACGTTTATAGGCTGATGATGATGATGATGATGAAGGAAAGAGAGGGTGGTAGTACTCTTTCACCGCTACGCGACATGTTTACACAATAATAGTTTCCTTCTTTGGCCACTAGCGGTCACTAGCGGCCGCTCGCGACTCCGTCCGCGTGGGCCCCGTGCCCCGTACCCCGAGACGATTTTATAAAAATAATTCGTATACTCCCCTTTCGTACCCCAGTGATGCCTACATCGCTAGCTAGTGCTGTATTAATATACTAGCGTCCCGCCCCGGCTTCGCACGGGTGAAATGCTGATACTAAATATACTACATTAGCTTTAATATAATCAATTAGAAAAGTCAATCATATATGCATAATTGATATTTTATTTTTTATATTTGGAATAAAATCAAATAACAAAAAATCTTTTTCATCAAAGCATTAAAAAACTAAACATGCAGGTATGTAATTATATCTGTTTTTATCTGGTAACAGGCAGCAAAATACAGGTAGTTGTATTGTCTTATTATTGGGTAGGTACATTGTTACATTTTTATTCCTTCCTCGGATTAACAATCCTGCCACGTAGGTATGTGATCTTTGCTTATTCTTATCTTATCTTATACTATTACTCCTTATTCCTTTTATTAACAATTGCAACAATTCCTTTGGCATACTCCATACAAATGGCATACTCCATACAAATGTTTCTTTCTTTTTTATTACTAATTATATCCTTTAATGTGTGTTTGCTAAGTGTGTTGGGGTTCGGTGGTTTCTTGTAACGTTGCTTAGTTTTTCTGATCAATATGTACTCCAAAATTAAGAAAAAGGTAATAATATTCTGTCGTTAAAGTTGAGTAAAACTCATTAAAATTATGTAAGTTTAGAATAACTAAAATAATTTGTTACAGTCTACGTTGGCTGCTCTTACATTAAGTTTCTCTTTCACATTTCCGTGTTTATATATTTGCATATTATGTATACAACAATGCAGCAGATACTACTTAGTATAATAGTACTTACTCTTCAATTTTATCTACTTTACAACATTATTATTAGAACTTTCTGTTCTGATGAACCATATTCCTGTTCTTTATTTTCTCACCAATATTAATATATACCTACCACTGCTACTTTTTCTAGTATAACTACGACCAATATATTATACATTAAAGAATATAAGTAAGTACTCGTCTGACGTGATGTTGCTACGGAGAAGTAAGAATTAGAATTACGATTGAAACATAAAAATACTTGTCAGTGCCCATACACGGAGTTGTACACGCTGTATAGACTTGGCATTTATAAATATTGATTTGCAATCACTCCGTCAATCCATCATCAGCTTGAGGAATAACAACATATTTCATCATATCACTCCGCGCCCGTCTGGAAATATTGCCATTTTTTTGCTGAAGCATGTTTATCAATCGCTTTTCAACAGAATATTTATTTTTAGAAATAGTACCGCCCAAAACATTGAGTTATCTGTATACCTCAGCAGATTTATAACACAACTACAAAAAATTGCAGGTTAAATCCGCACTAACGTACCGGCCATAATTAACACAAAATAATGCCAAAGTAATTATTGTAATTTTTTTGTGTGCTATGTTTGTTTTTTCCAGTAAATGCCATTTTCTTTGCAAGTACTGCTATTTTTGCGTTAAGAACAATATGACCCTTGGTACTACACACATATTGACAAACTAATCCTCTCAAAGCTTAATCCTTTATTTCAACAGCAAACTTGTACCCATAGGAATATCTTTGCAGCTCTACTCTTTTATATTTTATCCTGTCAAAATATGTGTACGGTCAATTCACCAACACATTTTTCAACCATATTTCAACCACATTCAACTACATTCAACCACACATGACATTAGGTATTTGCACATCAGCGTTTTTATAATTGTAGCAATAATAAATTTATAGTTTTAGTGTGTAATCAAGTATCGCTGCCGATCGCGCGCTTGTTATCATCAGCAGTTTTATTAATAGCATTATTGTAACATCGTAATAAACAGAGTTTTTTTTTCTTCAAGTTTTATCATTCAAACAAACACCAACAGATTCCTATCATCAAGCATAGAAGGTGTATGGGTTTAGCAAGAACTTATACATATGTATGCCATTAACTTTGTCATATTTTTCAGTCGGAGGAGACATTACTCACACATTCAGTAAAAAAATCATGAATTTTTCCTCCAAAGGATTTCTCAGGATTGCTGTGAGGTGTAATATGTCTCTCTGGTAATGGAGGCTTGCCGTGACTGTGGCCATTAACAGCTCAATTAACTCGGAGAGAGTCGCGCGTTGATTTACACAATGTTGACCACGGTACTCCGCGCCACGCCATTTCACGCCACGCCGGCCGCCGCGCCGCCCGCCATCGAGCTAGTTCGTGCGTTTGTTAGCCAGCACAGAGTGTCACTTCACACATACAGATTATCTTATAAAAAGAATAATATAAAGGAAAAAAGAAACAGCATAACTTAACTACTTAAAAAAAGATACCGAGTTCCCGCCTGAGGTACACATTTTACCTATCAAGATAACGAGTTCCCGCCTGAGGTACACATTTTTTCAACGTTTCGTTATCTTTGAGTTTATTTAACGCAAATAATGAAATAATATGAATACTTTAAAAAAAATTAAAACCTAATCATACAACTTAAAACTAAACAAACTACATATAAAAGATGTCCTCTAATACTGTGGGCACATGATTACGATGGTACAGTGCCAATAATGCTGTCAATTTTTTTTTTCACTGAAATGTTTTAATCAGTTAATTTGCATGTCATCGTTGTTGGCTGAATGGGAGGAGCTTTATTGTAAAATATTTTAAAAACTAATATGTATGTACCCCAGCCAATGCAAATAAAATATATTCCATTCTATTCTATTCTATTCTATTCTATCATTGTTATAAACATAATTTGAAGCAATCTTGTGCCGTCTCCAGCCGGAAGGAGGAATATTTATCTAACGAAGAGGTATTATTTAGTTTTGGCACTAGCAAATTTTTACAAAATTCCTTGTACCTAATTCATATCCTAATGTAAAGTTTCTTTTCCACCACCAAAAGCTTTGCAGTTCATTAGAAATGGTATGTCGGGCTCTTGTTAAAAGTGAATGGCAAATTTCCTTGTATAATAAGGAGTATTATCAATTATACAATAGTAACATTTTTAAGTCTTGTGTGTCTTGTTTATCTTGTGTAATTTATAAGATAAAACAATTTTAAAAATGTGATACTTATTTTTGCAGGCTAGTGTATGTATCAAAAAAGTACTTTTATCACAGTGAGTTCATAATAACACATGATTTTGACATGCAAGTGTAGCTGTCTTCTTTTAGATATGTCCTGCGCTACTGGCCACTGTGCGTGCGCAGTCAGATAACTTGATCCGCTCTGGCGCGCGCACTCATAACGTGACCAGCAACAGGTCCGTGCATAATTCAATTAGTCGTATATTAAACGCGTCGACACCCGCGCCGCGCCGCGCTCCAATAAATTATTCTGTTGTTGATGTTGCCATCGAAACTTCGCCGCAAATTGATGAATGCTCTCGATCCGCCAGCACGCTTGTCGCGGTATCGATTGTAAATCAGGTGGAATGTTCAGCACAAGCACACAACTGAGTTAGCATTCTTGAGAAACCCTTTCCAATTGTCTGCAGGATGTTGCCTAACGCTTCTGATGTAAATAAAACGTCTGATGTCGCAAACAAATCGACGTGACGAAGACTAAGTTTCGAATTTCCTTTTAATCAAAAATAATTGTACTTATATCGCAACTACATTTACTTAAAAAAAGCATAACCATGCCGCGTAGCGGTGAAGGAAAACTCTCTTCCCTTAGGTGTCTTCCCAAAAGGCGACTAACACACTAAAGACTGCACATACTTCTAACTGCATAGAGCAGCGATGGGCTCACCACCTGTCACGCTGAGCAAGTGTGCAGTCGCTATTTGGTGAAAAGTAGACTATGGTAGAGGACTACTTTTGCTGTCCTCATTGCCTAGTCTCCGACGAACCCTTTGGGGATAATAGTCGTGATTATTATGTAATATATGGGTTTTTATAAAAAAAAGCAACAGAGTTCATATTTTCCACAATGCAAAGTCAGTCTAGCAACTTTTGGAAGCAGCGATCGGCTTTGGCACAGTCGTGTCTGATGCATTCTGTGATTGATGTGGTAAGGCTTAGGAAGTGAACAAGACAAAACGGCGCGGCGCGGCGGCCTAGAGCGGCCTAAATACGGCCCCTAAAGTCACGGTCCGCACGCATTCCGCGCCATCTTATGACCGGACTAATTAAATGGTAGCCATGACATTTACGGAGCACATTTGAAACGCATTGCCAAACGGCCATAGACTAGGGCATGATAGGCCATTCGAATAAATTGGTCGGGAGCAGTTAGCCGATGGTAGTTTCAAAACAAAGGCCCCAAATTACCGGGTGGGTCTAAAAGTGAAAGGGCGATCGTCATTAATTGGTAGGTAATTGCGCGTGAGTGCGCGCCTGATATTGTTATTAGTTGTTTCGGCGTCACGCTACCGCTGCGCCCGCGCCGCGCCCCGCCCCCCGCCGCCCCCCGCCGCCCGCGGCCATAGCAGCGCAGGGCTGCCAGCAAGCACAATACTAAGAAGTTTTGCGTTGACATGAAGTCAGTTCACTATTGGTACATTCAGAAGTTATGAGCTGCAGATAGCCTTCACAATGTCACTAGATTTTATCGTAATGTACACATTGTTTTATGTACGTAGCACGGCAGATGCCCCACTGCACCTGATGTTAAGTGGAAATGGAGTCCTGGCGCGATAACAGCTGGTGCAGCGTAAGCATGAGGCGCCTTCACCTAGCCGGCCCAAAAGGTGCCTCTTCACTTCACGCCTCGTTTGAAGTTGACGCATATTGCAAGGAGGGAAAACATGTGCTGGTAGACTATTTCATCTTAATCACCGCATGGTCAGCAACCCTGTCATTCAACGAACAAAAGAAACAGAGAAAACACTTCAACAAGAACACAACATTTAAAGAAATAGACAAAACACAAGAACTTTATAATACAGACAAAGTTATACAGAAAAACAAAGACAAACTTTATGATACGAAACAAAATGTAAAATTTAATAAAAATAAAAGTAGACTTACCTCTAACACATTGGATCTAATCCAGGAAAGGAAAAATTTGCTAAAAACAAAAGAGATAAAATAACACGAAAAAAAAATACTGAAATAAGTAAAGAAATAAGTCGCTGCATAAAACAAGATAGGTCAAGTAGAAGGATTAGAATCATTACACAAAACATAACCAAAACCGGAGGTATAAACAAAACATAACCAAAACCGGAGGTATAAACAAAGCGTTAAAAGAACTGAAAGATGAAAAGCTATGGATCCCCAAAGTGAAGGAAATGACTATAAACAAGAAACGAGGGGAATGCCAATCATAAAGATCGCTACAGACTACTATCGCAAACTATACTCTACAGAAAACACATTAGAAAGTTACTTAGACCTCGAAGACATTACTGAAGTAATTCCCCCAATTCTTGAAAGCGAAACCCAATATGCAGTAAAGACACAAAAAAACGAAAAGGCTCCTGGACCAGATCAAGTAACCAATGAGATGATAAAGCGTCGCTGCCAGAAACAAACAAAAGACTAACCAACATTTTCAATCGCATCCTATCCACTGAAACCATGCCCATACAATGGACAACAAGCACTATAGAATATAATAGAATAGAATAGAATAGAATTTATTTGCATTAAAAGTGGTAAGTTACAGTTATTTGATGGTCATACAATATTCATTCTTGAATCTCACTTTTAGTCTTTTCAGACATGCAAAATTAATTTAATTAAAAACAATGCTTATTGGTTAAAACTATCAAATACAACTAATTATTTTTATTATTATAAGATTATTATTAGAAGGTCAAATGTCAGTTAATTATTTATAATAATGTCAACCAATCAGATATACATGCTGATTCCATTTCTCAAAACAAAAACCAAAAAAAAGAAAGAGAACAAACGAGCTCAAAGGTATGTTACCTACATTATTCCAATTACCTACAGCATTCTGTCTGTCAGATATTCTTGTACAGAGTAATAACACTTATCTACTAAAAGTCTACATAGTTGCTTCTTAAAAGGATTGAGAGGAAGATGTTTAATGCGGTTTGGCAACTTGTTATATATCCTTACCGCCATTGAATAACAACTATCACTCTGCAAAGTCGTTAACATTTTAGGCAACATGAGTCTATCTGGATGTCGTCCACGGTAACTGTTAGCAGCATCCCGGTTGCTCCTAAAAAGCTTAATGTTACACTTTACAAAGCAACATATTGTGTACATATAAATACATGGCAAAGTTAGCAATCTTAATTTTATAAAGTACGGCTTACAACTAGTAATAACCCTCATTTATAAGAAAGGAGATAGATCAGAAATAAGCAACTACCGCCTAATAAGCCTGATGTCTAATATATATAAGGTGTTCTCAAAAATAATACTAAATCGCAGTATAAAAAAACTTGACGAACAACAACCAAGAGAACAGGCTGGATTTAGATCTGGCTTCTCCACAATAGACCATATACACGTGATAAAACAGCTGATCGAAAGATGTCAAGAATATAACTACCCACAATATTTGGCATTTGTGGATTATAATAAAGCATGAGACTCCTTAGAGCACTATAACATTTGGGAAGCTTTGGAAAACCAAGGTATAGAAAAGAAGTATATAAGGTTAATAAAAAATAATATACTCAAACAGCACAGCACGAATAAAGCTAGAAACTGAGGAAGAAACTTTTCCAATAGTCATAGGAGTGAGTCAGGGAGACCCACTCTCGCCAAAACTTTTCTCATCAGTACTAGAGGAAGTTTTTAGAAAGTTGGAATGGGACAATATAGGAATTAATATTAATGGAACACTCTTAAACCACCTAAGATTTGCTGATGATATTATACTTATAACAGATAATGCAGGAAGCTTTCAAACAATGCTACAAGACCTGTCACAACAAAGCAAAAAAGTAGGTCTAAGAATCAATAAGACAAAGACTAAAATAATAACAAACAGATCATGTGAAGGAAAAATCATAGTAGAAGAGGACGAAATAGAATACGTAAATTCCTACATATACTTGGGCCAATTAATTGCATTTCATGACCAAATGACGCTGGAGATAGAAAGACGGGTTGCCAACTCATGGAGAAGGTATTGTTCTCTAAAAGATATAATGAAAAGTAAACAATATAGCACTACAATAAAAAGAAAAGTATATCAAATATGCATATTACCCATACTAACTTACGGTTGCCAGACCTGGGCAAACACACAAAAACAACAGCAAAAACTAATCACATGTCAAAGGGCTATGGAAAGAAGCATATTGGGCCTTACAAAGAGAGACAGAAAAAGAGCAATAGATATAAGACGCATAACAAAAGTAGAAGATGTTGCAACCAAAAGCAAAAAACTAAAATGGAGATGGGTTCAGAGAAAACAAAAATAAACGGACAAAGGACATAACATAGTGGACACCCAGATTCCAAACAAAAAGATGTAGAGGAAGACAAAGAAAACGTTGGTCTGATGACATTAAAAAGATTGCAGGTCCAATGTGGCAAAGAATGGCAAATAATAAGAGAATACTGGAAAAAGCTGGAGGAGACCTTAGTGTCGCAAGACACGCCTACAGTTTAACTAATATAATAGCATGTAGAAATTGTTTTAAGAATTTAGTTGGCAATAAAAGCTAATAAATAAATTTAAAAAAAATGATAGGTTACAAACATAGACAAATAAATGCTTAAATAGAGCAGCTATTTAAATATATTTAATCTATCCAATTATTAAAACAAAGAGATACATACGGGGTACATAGCCAGCTACGCACAATCTGTAGTTATTTAGTGAATAATTAGAATTATCACAGATTATAGAGTCAAAGTTTATACCTATAGTTAATCATTCGTTTGGAATAGTGTAAAAGTAATTGTTATGAGTAACACAATAGCAAAGGCCTTTGCGCCAGCCCTGCCGCCGCGGGGCACCCCCCGCATTTAATAACCTAATTGTGGGTTACCGAACGATTGTACGGTCAGCGCTCATCTCGTTTTTTTAGAAATTACATATTTTATCCGGCTGTTCATTCAACTTTGGCTATCAATCTTGAAAGGATTTATTCATCCAAATTAATTTTGTGGTTCGTTTCTTTGGGAGATTTAATCAAACATGGTTTTTCCGCGGCGGCGGCCAATTGGCATCGCGACGCCAACTCGAGGACGATACTTATCGCGTTAAGCGATATTAAACGGACCCCCAGGATAATTATACAGATATAATAAGACAAAGCGCAAAATCATGGTGGGTATATAATTTCAATATTGTAATTTTACTAAAACTGGTAGACAAAAACCACTAGCGGTCGTTTAGAATGTTTATGAATATACCCAGAAGCCGAGACCGCTATTACCGCCAGATAAGCGCGTGATGTGTGCAGCTCTTGAGTACCGTAATGCTCACACGTGGTCTGTTTTGAAACTATTTTATTGCTTTGACGGTTCGCCTAGCGCTCATTATTAAAACAGCTCAATCGAGATCTTAAAGTAGTCCAGAACTTCCGCTATATCGAAAGCAATAACGTATTAACAAAACTCGATCTAATGCGAGCGAAATCATTGCGTCAGGCGCGCGATTACGCCGCGCCGCAGCATCGCCGCCGCGCCGCGCAGCCGCCGCTGCTGCCCCTTATCCGACCGTTCATCAGATAAACGTCCCGAATTACTTAACATCGTATAAATCAAAACTTTTTGCCGTCAAACCGTTGTCAAATCGAAATGGATGAATTAAGAGAATTAATGAAACGTGACTTCAATGATTCAGTTGAGCGACCAGCAGTGCTGGGCAGCAGACAGCATTTGCAATATTTTGTTGTTTGATGAGACGATGACAGCTATATGAACGTATGTTTCAGTCAAACGGAATACGACAATAGACGTTAATCCTTACGCAATACGCAAGGCAGCGGACGCTTGCTTAAGTGATTTATTATTTACGTTGAGGAAAAATAATCAATAAGCATTCTGACACTATTGTCTGGCTGTTTGAAACCTTTTTGCCTGAGTGCCCATGGTAGATGTAACGCAATATGAAAATGTGAATGCTAATAAAAACTAAAGCCCGCCAGACCGACCGGCGCGGCTAGCAACACAACAGCGCATCCGGTTCGTATGACGCGCTTAATAATCACATATCTCTTCATCAGGTGATGTCAAATAATAAATATCAATTGGTACGAAGACAAATGGCATCGCACAAGCATAAATCATGTCTGCTTAAAGTGTTTATATCGTAAACTCAATCAGATAAGTACAAAAAATCATTTTTTAATCGATGATCTTGATTAACGAAGCCCGGGCAATGACAAAGAGACTTGTCAATTAAGAGTGAGTTGAGTTTAGAGACTGCCACGGTTCAATTACACGTGCAGTTAAATGCGCCGCCCGCCGCGCCGCCCGCCGCACTGCAGCAACTTGCATCGGAGGGAGACTCTGTCCATGTGATGGTAGAGTAAAGCATCCAAATGGATTTTTATTTTTTAACTGTTATTCTTATACATTACTGATTTAAAATGATTGTAGGTGTTATTGAAGAGCGGCTTTTTCTGATACACGTGCGTTATGCGCTTAAAACAAGGAGTCAACTTTTATACTAGTTTTAAGGAAACTATTGGTAAAGAGATAAATTTGTTACCCCGAATGGCTTATAAATGCACCCAAGTGGGTGTGTGTCAGACGTGGCCGCGGGAGGATCTCCAGCAGCGGTGCGTTGGCGCGCTGGCTCAAGCGGCTGCCGGTCATTATCGCGCATGACTTGCACTCAACCCCCCCCCCCCCCCTCCCCCCCCCCCACGGCCGGTGGGAACCAGCGCCTTATTACAGGTTCGCGTTAATTGACCACATAATCGGATTACGCGTTTTTTGGACGCCTCCGGTAATTGTGCGATGACGCCGTAACCTGTATTTACATACGCGCCGTGGGCAGCGGCGGCGGCGGCAGCGGCCATCCCATTCAACCACTGTTTTTGTCCTTTTTGTTTGTTAAGCATTTTTTATTTATAACAATTTTACGGATTTCAATTTCATCCTTTTTAATGAACGTGTCTCGAGGATGACTTGTTCACACATCGAACGCTTATGATTCACTCTGCTGAGATATTGAATTAGTTTTTGTTATTTTTTTTACAATTGAACTATTTGGTTTGGGGGAATTTCAGAAAACAAATACTTGAATCATTAACTGTATAGTGTTCTTATCAGTTGTAAGTAAATTGTGTTTCCTATATTATGTTAATAACAACTAAAGTGACACCGGTCTGTGCTTTAGCCGACGTTTAAGATTACCAATATCATATATAACACCGCCCAATCGATTATCGCGTATCGATGCCAACTTGTCACTAGAGGTGCGACCAGTCCGTTCGAACTACAAAAAAAATCCGATTATCGTGCTTTGTTTCTTTCTTTCGGCGCATAGATGACAGAGACAGACATATCAACATCGAAGAATTTTCTATAACATATCGTTTGAGAATAAGCACGGCGTGTTTTCGAGGCCCGATGTAGCCCAAATAGTAGGCGTTTAGTTACAGCTGTGACAATTTACCGCCGCATCCCGCCATCAACAAAAGGCCGCTGCGGCTCGCCCGCCGCGCCGGATCACACGCAATTAGCATAATACACACAAAATACATCACAACAGATACTATTATTGTCGAAGTGGTTAGTAAAAGCTTTGTAAAGCTGATGTCAACACGGCTTTACAGTACCAGTCCCAACTCAGAGTTTTCTAGTTGAGTTGTGTGAACAGAGAGCACAGTTCAATATTGTTCCGAAAATGTATTTCCTAACATTTTTCATCCTAACAATCACAATTCCTAACTACTCTGTTTCTAATGTTCATAATTCCGAATCATTCAACTTCATAATGTCAGTAGCAACTAGCAATAAACATCTATTTTACTTTTATTTGTTTTCCTATATTTTCTCAACATAAGCGTCTTTTACACTTTATTCAAATCATTAAGGATACTGCTAGCTGCCCTACTCCTGTAGGTCACGCGATAGGTTAGAATTTAAGACAATCGCGAAGCGCAGCGTAGCGATTGTCTTAAATTTCGAGGTTATTTTTTTTTATTAGACAACAGAAATAAAAGCTGCTCTACTCCTGTTAGGTCCTATTATGAAAATTATGTTAAGGTATAAAAGCGTTATGTAAAACAACAGTAGGAGTTTAAGTATATTTACATTAGTGATATTATTAATTAAAGTTTTCGGAAACATGAGTGTTATGAACATCGTCGATAGTGAGTACCTACTACAATTGAATGAATGAAAACTTTAGGAAGATATATTTTAGGAAGAGCGATCATCAGAATGTGATTACAAATCGGTAGGAAGGACAATTTCGGCTAAAGAACTTTAGGTGAGCCAATATGGACCCGTGATGATCTTATTTATTAAAATAAACAATTTACATTCAAATTCATATTTTGTATTTTGTGACCTGGTAACGATATATAATATATATATTTTTTATAAATTTCGTTGCTTCTGTGCGCTGTGGTTTCTTGCGCCCGTTCTTTGCGACAGTTAAAAAATGGTGTCCTGAATGGGTGGTAGGTTAAACAATATTTGGACGTTTCAAAGTACTTATTAATTGAGTTTATTGAATAAATATATTTTGACTATTGACTATTGACTAACTTAATATCTTTTGTTCTTTTTAATTGTTTAGTCAGTGATTTTAACTAATCCATTATAATTATTAAAATTATACATTACTTACAAGGAAATCCTTGTTGTGTGCTGATTAAACATTTACACGAGTATATTTTAAGTAAAAACTTATCATTTGAACATTTCCGTTCCGTCATTTTGTCAAAAAACTACTTATAAGAAGTTTTTGCCCCATACTTACTTAGGCATGTATAACTTAGTCAAATGAAATTTTGTAAAAAGTTTGCCCCTTACTTATAAACGTTACTGAAATTTCAGAGTTCAGCTGTCGTAATACTGGGCACAATAGAAATTTAATTGTTAGCTACTTCTAGGAGTCTTCGTGAATCGTGAGCGTGACGGAAATGGGTTAAACATTACTTAAGGTATGAAATACTTTGTATACATTTATACAATGGATTTCAAATCTTAAGTAACACTTGACGACTCCGTGGTCGAGTGATTAGCAAGCCGGTTTTGGCGTCGCGCCATCTCTGTGGTCCCGGGTTCAATTCCCGGTCGGGTCAATTTAGAAAAAACGGTTTTTTTAACACGCTTTTATTAGGTCGACCTCTATGTAACAAACTATGTAATGGAATCTAAAGTAACTAATTTAACCATCTTCCAAGGGTCGTAGCGTAATGAAAATTGGCATATGTATGTATGTAGTTCTGATGACAATACAATAATATGGCACTGTCGAACTGATCTGATGATGGAGCCGGAAGATATGAACTGGAACTTCATGATGGAAAATCGTATCATAGTTGTTTTGGATTTCTTAGAAAAGTTTTGTAATGAACTTTGACCACGACTAGGTTTCAAGGTCTGATGATGAAGCCGGAAGATAGGCACTGGCGTTCCATGATAGAGTATCGTATCATAGTCGTGTTTGCACTTGTGAGAAAGGCCATGTAATGGACTTTGAACACGATCAGGTTTAAAGGTTAGACCACGCTTTTTTTTCAAGGTCTGATGATGAAGCCGGAAGATAGGCACTGGCATTCCATGATAGAGTATCGTATCATAGTCGTGTTTGCACTTGTGAGATAGGCCACGTAATGGACTTTGAACACGATCAGGTTTCAAGGTTAGACCAAAAAGTATAAAATAAATAAATAGTTTAAAAACACTAGAAAAACACGCTTTTATAAATGCACGTAAAACAAAAAATAATTTATGGATCGTTCAAGTTGTCTCTATTTCTGGGTTGAAGTGTAAACTATGTGCTTTTAATTATAATATTTGATTGTAAAAGCGCGGGGCGCTGGAACAGGAAAGACTTTCTTGTTAACAAATACTAATACTAACTTCCTGGCGGAAGCTGCATGAGGTCACACAAGAGCATAACGTTTATGCCGCCAAAGGGTTACCAAAGGGTACCAAAGATATCTCGTCCACGAACAAGAACTCTACATTTTGCCACTGTTGACGCATTACCCTTATGTACTTAATTTCCTGAAAGAAGAGGCTTTAAAAATGTCGGTGAATATCGTCTCTCCTCGCTGCTGGCGCATGTTTTGTCTGTGTTCGACAAACTGTTACTTTGAACAGACTGTTTAATGTAGAGCCACCTACTAGTCGTGCTGCAACTCCAGTTAGAGCGCCAATCTGTGTTCCCGTTAAATCGCTTAACTTGATTTCTCAGCAAGTTTTACAAAAAGTCTTTCCTTTTCCAGCGCCCCGCGCTTTCACAGTCAAATATTATAGTTAAAAGCACATAGTTTACACTTCAGCCCAGAAATAGAGACAACTTGAACGATCCATAAATTATTTTTTGTTTTACGTGCATTTATAAAAGCGTGTTTTTCCAGTGTTTTTCTAAATTTATTTCGGGTCTGCGTGTTCTTTTATGTTTATGTATATTTATCCGTTATCTAGTTTAAGCATGTTAACGAAAGAAGCTTATCGTGGGCTCTAGCCCTAATTATCTATAATTGGTGTGAGCGTAGAAAGTTATTTAATTATTTACTTAAATTTAAGTAACGTTTATAAGTAACGCTGTTGGTCAGCAAGGTAGGTACAGTACAACACAAGTAAGTAACGAAATTGCCTTTTAGTAATCGGTTGGCATTATTAACGCCATGTTGTTACAGAGAGCAATACATCACAAAACATGTTTGGACGCGGAGCTATCAGTTAGAGAGGAATACTGGAGCGATAACCTGAATGCCAAACCGAATCTAGATGAGATGTGGCCTGCCTGATAGTGACGCGAGCCATGCACGGGCTGCACGGCGCAACATGTACCGAATGTCCAAATTAGATTGGTAAGTAACTCTCACTCTGTGGCGCAGGCGCAGGCTGTTTTGACATGAACAATCATGTCCGTGGTTCGGTTAAGTTGCGCAAGTTATTCGCGTATCAGCCGCATCGCGTAGTAGCCTGTAATTGCAATTCGATCTTGATAAAAGTCATGTGCACTTGCAAATCTACAACTTGTCCAATGCCATTAACACTACAGTTTTACTTTATTTTAAAACCTCTGACAATGAAAGTCAAATCGTTAATCTGTGTGGACATGCGAGCTCAGCTTAAATGCGTTCAAATCAAATAATGTGCGGGCTAACGACGACGACGTGGGCGCGTCGCGGACGGTTGCTATATTAGCTCTGTGATATTTAAACACACGCTCAGATGAATCCGTACCTTGTATGTCAAAACAGTGTTTTGGATCATAACAAATGGATTGGCACCGCACTGCTGGCAGGAGCACTAGGCCGGTTCGGTGGTGGTGATGCTGTGCTGTGCTGTGGCAGGCGCTGCGCGCCGCTTTTTGTACAATCTCCGCACAATCTTCATTTGTTCCGATTGTAGGAATCGGAACAAATGAAGATTGTGCGGCCATTGAGATATTTATTTTTTATCTTATCATCACCTTAATTATATTATTAATTGGATACTACGAGTATATTAAATTAACGGATACGACGGAAACGTTACTGATTCCTTGATTTAGAAGCGCATGTTGCGATGCGCGTGCGCCGCCCGTATGCCCGTGGTCTCGATCCGCGGCCGGGCCGGGCCGGCAACTATCAATCTTCGTCTTTTGAAACGTCTACCTTTATTAAGTAGAGAGAGTGCAAATAAATTATAATTAAGCGAGTAATCACTTTTTAGTGAATCATTGATCGCAGTTTAGAAAACGTTGCATTGGAATTAACTACATGTCATTTGTTTGGTTCACTTCAAACAGATCATGACATATTGAATTGTAATACTCACTAATTGGTCCCATATTGAGTGAGTTATCATTAATGTTACAATAAATGTAATAGGACCAGTGGGATAATTTATTTTATTTTCACATCTCGCCCTACCTGACGCAAAGCTTGTACTAGAACTGTCGCATTCGCATAAACATAGATAAACGTTACTCATTTTTATAAAGATGGGTAAAATTATTACTGACTAGTACCACCACCACGCCCGGCGAGGAGCAAATGGTTATGTGGGTTTTTCCCCCAGCTTATCCCCTATCTTGGAATGGTGCTTATAATTAATATTTCAAACATATTTGTGAAATGCAGGATTTGCTTACCTCCTGACCAGGCGTGGCGCTGCCAAGAAACAGCCTCAAGGATCCAAAACCACCAGCTCGGCGAAGTCCGCGCCACGACCTCGCCCCGCGCCGCTCTCACGAGTAAGTAATAGATTCCGACAACAGAAGGTTAGAGAGATGCCTATCTGTGCGCTAACAACAGACCTAGTTATAAGCTATCGTGACGGACTTCGTTCTAAAGGTTACCGGCAAAGAGTTATTTATTCACTGGCTGTTATTTATTTATTGTCTGGCTTAAGTTGGCAATAGTCCAACTGGCGGCACACTGCCACGTCTCAATTTCTTTGAACTGATAAACACTTGATTATGCCTCTGCCAACACTAGGTAATGCTCCATCAGAATTTGTTAAGTACTTTTTTAAGGCGAACGTGCTGTTGGGTGCGTTAAAGGATATATGTATTCACCACCATTTATTACCAAGAACAGAAAATTAACTGCAATTATTTTCACACAGCTTCTCCCTATTAAAAGTTTTTATATTTTATACTCTTTGTGAAATGTCTAGTAAGTGTGTGTATCGATCGACCATGTTGCTAACTATAAAAATCCACATATTACTTTCTCTATGTTAGAATAGAATAGAATAAAATACAATTTCTTCATATAAAACTGCATACTACCATACTTATCACATTTGAAAAGTATAAAAATCACGTTTAGTGGCTTGACGAGTTACGACGCATGTGCTTGTGTGAATGATTGATTTTTTTTTTTAATATTTAATGAAATTGATATGATGATTATTTATTTTAAGAGATTCAAATGAAACATAATGTGAAGTGAGTTGTTCTGTAGAACAGATATTTTTTTTAAAATTAGAAGTTGCGGAACAGCCACACACAATATGGTGATCATTTTTCTTTTAATTGCTTTAAATAGTGTTGTTTTGTTGCTTGTATTTTGTTAATAACTCGTATATGTTAAGTTACATATACAATTACCTACTTTAATGTAATAGTTTGTAACTTTGTTGATGGTGATATAAACAAGCGAGTGGCTAATAGGTCCGAATCGGCGGCCGTCCGTTCATGTCAACACTACAACTAGATACGACTGTACGGAACAATAACAATAACAATTAACTTTTGTTCGACGCACACTTTAAACTAATTAAATAATAGCAGGGAGTACTGCAGGTAATTCGTGTGATTCATCACGTTGTGGGTTTAAGTGAAATAATGACTTTGATGTATTTGGTCCATTTGCTCTGACAGGCGCAGGCCTCGCGGGTCGCGGTCGCGGCGGATTCAGGCACGCATACAAAAGAGGGCCAAACAGTATTTTACGGTTTTATTTTTACTTTCGTGTTGTTGTATTTAGATACCTAAATGTATGGGAACGTATGTATGGAGATTCGAATCCTTCATAGGCGAAAACGCTTTAGGAGGAAGTAAGGTCATATGCGGAGGTAGTAAAAGGCAGGCCCGAATATCACCCCGGTGCCCTGATCGGGCACTATGCCACTAAACAGTTGCTCCACATAATGCAACTGAGTAGCAACAGACAGCTTGTGCAGGGCATGTGGAGAAAAAACGGCGTCCATGCAACACTTATCTACTGCGAGGGGGGACCGTGCTTATCTACTGCGCGAGGGAGACCGGGCTCGGTGGGCCTCACTAAGATAAGAAGATTGGGATTCTGCTAGAATTTAATATTACAATTTCTAAAAAGATTTTTGTCTAATCTAATATTAGAAAAACCTCCAGGCTCCTGATCTTTATGTATTTGCGAGTGCTGTCTGACTGTTTTATTAGACTTCACGTCATCTCACATTGCTGTCACTCGACACCGGAATGAAACACTTTATAAGAAAAGATATGTCAATGAAGTTATGAAAATACGTTAGCTCAATCCGAATCTCTTACACTGTAGAAGTCTCCATTACACTGTCAAACAATGTGAATTGAATTGTACGTGCATACAAGTAAGCCATTAATTCTACGAGTGTTTCAAACTGCACAGATGCTGTAATGCAAATTAATAAAAATATTGAAATTGCTTGTCCACCGACATATCAAAGCATTTGCATACACATTCATTACGCGCCGTAGCTATTAATCCCCGGGCGAGTCCGCGCTGGTGCGCCTGCGCAGCGCAGCGTGCGTCTCAATCCACTCTCACGCAGGACCGCAGGACGCTTACATTCAGAGCTCACGAGGGTTATTACTGCGTTCAAATTGCACGCGGAGTGTCGTTAACAATAGCCCCGCTGCGCCTAAAATGCTTATTCAAATGTTGGAGTGCCGCTGAGATGTGGGTTACGCCGCCGACTCGCATTTCAATTTGCTTAATTGCGAATGTGCGACAGTTTGACATGTTTAATTTAGTGTAGCGTTTAATTAGTCCGTTATTTGTGATTAAAGACAGACATGACGGAGCTATTACGAACTTAACGTCTCAATGTCATGGGAGTGAAGGAGTTGTTTACTAAATGGAGCAATCACGTGGTCGGGATGAGTGAACAAATATTATAATAATACCTATTTATCTCGAGACACTCGGATCTTTGCAGCAATTCCTGCTGTCTGCTGCTTCACAACTGTCCACAAACATTAACTGCAGTAAAGCGTGATGTGATGGATAGCGCTCCGACATGCGGTACTCGTGTCCCAATGAGACACAAATCAATCAAATAGTAATGCACGTGACCAAAACACTGCGACTGGAGAGGCGGCTGCGTTCATATTCCCACCGAGTTAAATAAAAAAGTTTTGAACAAAATTCAATTAAATTAAATCCCAAAGAGGGCACCGCCTTGTCGTTTTTTAAATCAGAAATCTAGTTCTCGCGCAAACTAAGTACGTGCCATAAAGAAACCACTTAGAACCTCAATATAGCACTTGAAAGGTCCTGGGTTCATGACCTCTCACATCTCCCCTTAGGCACCGCTCTTAGATGTCCCCTTTGCTTTGATTACTCGCAAATCGAATTGGAAAATAGATTGAAAGCGCAAAATGTCTTTCTCGTTAATATAAAATATTCTCGATTAGCTTACATGCAATGAGATGAATCCTGATTCAGTGCAATAATCAGAATCAGGAAATCGCTTTGCCCTATAAAACATCAATGTGTAATCATCTCAAGGCATTCGTCTATTCACTCGGCGACGAACATAAAATGTTGTAGATTAGAATTCAAACTTGTGAAACGTCACATTAAGGTAACAACCAGCATACTTATTGTCAATGTTGATTCCATGCTATGGTTAAAAAACTTAGTCAGCCTTCATAAGGATAATTAAACATCTTTCTCATGTGGCTCGTGGGACAGGGAAGGATTGAAATTTAAATACCGTTAAAAAGAAGATTCGCTATAAAACTGCATAGGTTAATAAAATAGGAGCTGCCTCAGCCAGGAAACGGCCAACACCCTCGTGACCATATATAACCATTAGCAGTTACACAAACCGCTAGTTTCCAGTTAAATTGTATCGAAAGAAACGGTCGTACCTACAGAGTTGTCACTGGTGATTTAGGGTAAGTGCGGCGGCGCGGCGGCGTGCGCAGGCGCATTGTGTGCCGGCGCTGCCGCTGCCGCTGCCGGTGCGCTCTGCACGGCATGCGGCACGCGGAACCTGCCGCCGCGCGTGACCCATGCGATGCCCTAGCAGCCTCACGCGGGTCAATTACAATAGGAATGTTTAAGGAAAGGTCACTGCCTACTTAGCACTAACTTGCTGTAGTACTATAGAATGCCACTGTCGTAATTACGAGATGCTTTGATTACATAATGAGTAGCGTCCAAATATTTTGCATTTGTAACATAGTAGTAAAGCATTGGCCAATCGTAGAACTTTTCGGGTTGAATACACATAATCATGATAATGTCTTCATAGTTCTATAAGACTGGGAGGTATCTACTGATGTGAACTTATACAACTTTACAGAGCATTGTGGGCTGTGGGTGGATTAACAAGACTATTCATATTTTTTCACAGAACATTAATAATAATCTATGACTAAAATAGTAACAATAGACAGTACGAGACAGCGTCAGTGACCTAGGTATCTTTAAAACCATTTGTAGCTTTTGTATATTTTAGTACACTTATTAATTTTGTATACTATCTTTGTGCTGCAGAAGAGGGCTATTCGAGCAATATATAACCTAAAGGCTGGTGACTCTCTCTGAGAGAGATTTAAGGATATAGGTATAATGACAGTTGCATTACAAAACATTTATAAAAATCTAATGTATGTTCATAAAAATATTGAAATGTTTTCAAAGAACAGTGATATTCACAATTTAAACACTGGAAGTAAGAACAAATAAATTAGCAGTACCTTATACTAGGCTTCATAAAATAAATAATTATTTTAAGGGTCTGTGTGTACGATTTTACAACAAAATACCAAATGATATTCAGAAATTAGATCTTGATAAATTTAAAATCAAAATCAAAGAGAAGCTTTGAATCAAAGCTTACTTTACAGTGTCAGATTAGCTCTGCGGCTTATGCAGTAATGAAGATCCTTCAACTAACTGACGTTGATACAGCTAAATTAGTTTATTTCAGTTACTTTCATAGTGTAATGTCGTACGGCATTTTACTGTAGGGAAATGCTGCCGACATTCAAACTATCTTTGTGCTGCAGAAGAGAGCTATTCGAGCAATATATAACCTAAAGGCTGGTGACTCTCAGAGAGAGATTTAAGGATATAAGTATAATGACAGTTGCATCATAATACATTTATGAAAATCTCATGTATGTTCATAAAAATATTGATATGTTTTCAAAAAACAGTGATATTCACAATTTAAATACTAGAAGTAAGAACAAGTTAGCAGTACCATAAAGGCACCTTACGTACGTACCTTTACGTAGGTACCTTACTAGGCTTCATAAAATAAATAATGCTCCAAGTACTCCAAAAGCTATTTCAAATTGTATATATTTAATTTATAGTACCTTATATTTTACATCCAAATTATTATTTTGTATTTTATGACCTGGTAACGACATATCTTTTTTTTTGTAAATGTCGTTGCTTCTGTGCGCTGTGGTTTCTTGCGCCCTCGGACCAAATACTTGCGCCCGTTCTTTGCCACAGTTAAAAAATGACGTCCGGAATGGGTGGTAGGTTAAATATTTGGACGATTCAAAGTACTTATTAATTGAGTTTATTGAATAAATATATTTTGAATTTTTGAATTTTACACAGAAGACAGACAGCTTGGTTCTGAACTGAAATGCTCCTAGTACTCCAACAGCTTTATCTGATTGTCTATAATTAATTTATATAGAGTATCGTACCTATATATATTTTACATTCAAATTCTTATTTTGTATTTTAAGACTGGTAACGAACGACATATCTTTTTTTTTGTAAATGTCGTTGCTTCTGTGCGCTGTTTATTGCGCCCGTTCTTTGCCACAGTTAAAAAATTCACAGATTTCGCAGTCCCTGTGAGAACTGGAGCATTGAAAATTAATACAAAAATTTACGGAATATAAATTTAGGTTAATTTGAATAACACATTACAAGTTAAATAATAAGAAATTTTTATTAAGATATACTTCCCTAAAATTACACAACTACATTACTTACAAGTCGAATTATAACATACGAATTTTTAGCATACACAACACAGAGGATAACGTTTTATTTTCTTTCACAAGGCGCCCGATGTATTTCACTTAGATTTTCGAAATTCTAACTCGAATGCATTTCTTGCCTGTATCCGCATCTTTTACCATTACTATGACGATTGGACAATAATCATAGAAGCTATATCACTTTTATATACGGAAATACCAGTCTTTCTACAATTCCAAATCTAAAGGGACCACCTACAGGTCACAATTAATTATAAACCGATTTTAATTTTTTTTAGCCATTTTGTAACTAAACTTACACCCTTTTTTTTGTAAAAAAATTAGGTCTGTTTTTTTTTCAAAATATTTACAATTTAGTAAACAAACACCCCCAAAAAACATTTTTTTACATTTTTTAAAATACCAAAAATTTTTACTAGCTGATGTTCACAATTCATACGCTCACACGTGTCTCGATAAATTCCTCAACTCTTGGTACTAATACTCCTATCTCGATCCTCCCAAAATCCTTGGAGCTATGGCCAATAGTACGTCTCAGGCGATTTGCATTTGACAACCATTTTCAATGGCGTCCTGAATGGGTGGTACGAGTAGGTTAAAAATTTGGACGATTCTAAGTACTTATTAATTGAGTTTGTTAAATAAATATATTTTGAGTTTGAGTTTTGTTAAGTTACCTTACCGATATCTCCTTACTTTCCTAGGCATAAAAGTATTACAAAATATTCGTATTTGTCTTCACGTCTCAATGAAAAAAATATAATGTTTACTTTTTTTTATTAATTTCCCTTTTACTTTAAACAAACATTAATCCGTCGTCACAAACCTTTGTTTTCTTCTTGCTAACTTCTTGCTACATAAAAGTACAATGTAAGATTTAATTCGCGCCTTCATAATCGTGAAGCTGTGTTTACGAGCCTGAGCGTGCCCATATCAAGCGCTTGTTGCGGTTCTCCAGGACGTCCCTGCAGCTCATTACAAGCCAAAGCACCAGCAGCGGCTGGTAACTCACTGAGCCGTGACGCATGGCCGCGCCTGCGCCGTACATCGCGGGCCTCTCACGTCACGGGATAACGAACCGCATCGCACCCGCATAAAGCTTTTATTACGCTCGTTCTAGCACCTGTGAGCTGTGTGCATAATACTATTGCTAAGACGGTTTCACTCATACAGGGTGATATTTGTGTTAGGCGCTAGGAAGAGATTTAATGTGCAATTTTTGATCATTGTTTACTTAATATTGATTGAAGTATGCAATTTTAGGGTTGTCCTGACGTTTACGCAGTTGGTCCTTTGTAGCTATAATCGAGCAACACCGCACGACCATTTGACCAAAGCTTAATAAGAATGTAAGTACTTAAGAGGGTGCCGCGCGATCGCAAAACCTGTCCTAAGTCTCTTAATGAACTTCAAAGTAAAATCAATCATATTGATATTTAAAATTAGAACAAATCGTGCTTTGAAGTTTCAGACCTAGTAATTTGATTAGAGCAATGTTTTTATTCTGCGAAATGTACAAAACCATCACGCGCTTGTGTTAAAAATTAAAATTTAGTTTTTTAAGATGGGGGCGACCTGCGGAATATCAATACAAATATTTTAATGTAAGAATTATTATTTCATGCGTAAAATTAAGAAAGTTGTAAAAAAAAAATATTTTTAGGAGTCATTAGATTTATGTATTGTTTGTTTGTTATTGTTTAAAGAATTTGTTTCAAATTTCAACAAGGCCAAGACCTTGTGTAATGATCAGGCTAACTTACGTAAGTTCTTTTAATGTATTTAACTAATTCAGCGCATAGTACTTACAAGAACTTAATAATACGTAAATTTTCACAATTTCGTGCAGGATCCCCTTAATGTTGGCACACAAAGTTTCACTCAATTAGCTCATTGGTTTGTATAATCTTGAGCTTGGAAGTTTGCATGGAAAACCGAAATGCGTAAACCCGCTTAACATAAAGAAGGTTTTATGTAATCACGACAATTATCCCCGAAGGGTTAACAGAGACAATGAGGCAATGGGGTATTGAGGTGGTGAGCCCATCGCCGCTCTATGCTGTTGGGTGTATGTGCAGTCTTTAGTCCCTTTTACGATACCCAAAGGGAGGAGAGGGGGTGGTAGTATTCTTTCACCGCTACGCGATACGGTCATGTAAAGAACTTAATTATTACAGTAAGTTACATATTTTTTTATATTTTTAAGACTCAAACATTTCTTTAACTTGTATCCTCCGAGGTAACAATAACACAAGTGACACATTGAGTTAAACTGATCTATTGCTTTTGTACTTTACATTAACTCACTACGTAGTTTATCTCGTTTTGTCAACTGTTACAAAGGTATTCGTACTTACATTTTTACTTTACGTCAATAAGTTACAGCCTGTACATAGTATTATTTAGTGCAGAATGGTCTGTAAATAACGTAAGGCGTTATATGGGTGCTTCACGCGTCCCTGAGTTATGGGGCGCGGCTGAAATGGAATAGCGCGCTGCCATTGCTCGGCGCGCGGCGCGCATGCGCATGCGCCCGGCGTTTAATCACACGCGTCGGCGCGTAACTCGATCGGTACCACCACTATGTGCTATACTATGAATCAAAATACAGATTGTGTTATAAAAAAGGAACGTCGCCGGTCGGTTCAATACTGTTAAAGATGTATAACTATTACGAGTATGTGCAATATATTTGATACGTATAAGTTTTCGTTATACAATTTTTTTCGTTTGCCAGAAAACACAACTTCCATTATTTCTAATTGCAGTTATCTTACCATTCTGTTTATCAAATGTCAAATGTTATTTTGATATTTAAACACGCAATGACAACGCTTTCCTGTTTCCCTTTTACTCCTTTTGTTTTGTCGACCAAATATCGATAGAGTCGCGAGAAAAGCAGGTTTGGAATGGCTACCAACAAAGAAGGACTGCGTGCAAAGGGCATTCGCTCAGCATTGAGTGGCTACAGATTGAAGAAGATACCTTTGACACTTGTTGTAGTTGTTGTCCAGGTACGAAATGTTTAACCTTCCGTGCACCAGGTGAGATATGACACACCCCAGCTGCTGAAAAATTGCATTTAAACCTTATCTATAAAGACCTGCGAGTTCGTTTTCTTAGTAGCTGCAAATGCAATGTTACTGTCCTGATCGGTGCCGTTATTTCCGTCGGAAGTCTGTGTACATGCAATTCACACGCGTATAAAGTGCGCCCGGGCATTACACGCCCCACCTTGTACGGCGGGCGCAAGGTACATTACACTTTGTATTAGTTTATATTTATTTTCATATCTAATGTTAATTTCAGATTATTTATTTATTTTCAGTTAATAAAATTTTAAGTTTGTTACTTCTGGCAAGCAGTTTGGCAGGTTTTGGAAACAAACTGGTAAGCTTAGCCCTAAGTCGGGTTGGCCAGTGAGGTTGAGGGTGTTAGTGACCCTAGAGATATTGCTGAGCTTTTTAGAAGTCACTTTAAGGTTGAGTCATCTCTGGGAACGTCTGAGGAATCGTCACCTCTGTCAGATTGTCTGGTGCGTTACACAGCTGGGAGGTAGCAGTGGCCGTGATGAGCATGACGAAATTGCCTGGGCACGACTCTTTCAGTATTGAGCATTTACAACATGCAGGTATACATCTGCCTAGAGTGCAGATGTATACCCAGAGCTTCACTTTCTGTGTTAGTCACTCCTACTTGTCTGAGGAGATAATGAGGACTCTGGTGGTTCCCATAGTTAAAAATCGTACAGGTGATGCCTCAGATAAGAAAAACCACAGACCCATATCATTAGCCACAATTGTAACCAAGGTGATGGACAGTATGCTTGATGGTCAGCTCGACAAACATCTTACTCTGCATGATGCCCAATTTGGTTTCAGAGCAGGGCTTTCTACGGAGACAGCAATATTGTGTCTCAAGCATACTGTTCGTTACTACACAGACAGGAACACACCTGTCTATGCATGTTTTTTGGATCTGTCAAAGGCTTTTGATTTGGTGTCTTACAACAAACTGTGGCAAAAACTGTATGAGGAGATTACACTGCCTGGAGAGCTCATAGAACTGCTCAAGTTTTGGTACAGCTGCCAGAGCAAGATGGTGTGGTGGGCGGGGTTGCTATCCGGGCCGTACCGGCTGCAGTGCGGGGTGAGGCAGGGGGATTACCCTTGCCCAAGCTCTTCAGTTTGTACGTTAAACGGCTGATTGGGGAGCTAAGTAGCACTATGGTAGGCTGTTCTATAGATGGCACGCATCCTCATGGCGGCGGGACGCGCCAGCCCTAACCGCATTCTGAAAACGGTTGCAAATAGATTCGAGGGGGCGATCTTAGGACACTGGACTACTATCCAGGTCAAGCCCTGTTTTGTTTGTAGTAACTTACCTACTAAATTAACATAGTTATGTTAGTCATCGTTGTTACTAACAATGAATATGGAAGATGTACCAATTCCGAAATAAATGATTTATTATTATTATTGTATATTAATATTTATGCAGAACGGGTGTCTGATAATGATTCTGATCATACATACAAAGAGACACAGGCTGCTGTCTGTGCCTGGTGGCATCTTATCACCTACTAACAGGAAAAGCCCTAAAAAGGAAATGGCCGATGTAGGAATTTCCAAAGTGGTCGTACAGATAATTGGCCGTAAGTGACCGGATAATATAATATAATAATATAATTCTTTATTTGCATCAAACACGGTATTTAAGATGGTAATATACAATAAAAGTACAGTCGTGTTTCACCAAATTACAACTGGCATACAAATATAATAATTGACAATTACCTTTTAATTATGTGTAATAATCAAATTTAAACATTTTATTTAAAATCGTAAGTAATATTAATTAATTAAAAACAATAAAATAAATTAATAATTAAAAAAATAATAATAATTAAATCAAAATATAAATTACTTAAATAAATAATAAAATAATATATGTCAAAAAAATCCTTGAGATTATAAAATTCAAGGTCAATTAACCATTTATACAACTTTGTCTTAAATAATTTTATATTACGTTGTTTCATATCATTAGGTACTTTATTATATATTTCAATGCACATAACCAAAAAACTCTTATCATACTGTCTTATTCTTTTACTTTGGTAAATTACTAATCTGTTTGGATTTCTTTTATTTCGTGGGTTTATATCACATGCTTTCTTAAATGACTGAAGTGATTGTTTTACATACACACAAATCTCATATATATAAAGTGACGTAAGTGTTAACAATCCAAGCCTCCTAAACAATGACTTACAAGATGAATATGGTGCAATGCCGTACAATGCTCGAATGCACGTCTTCTGGCAAATAAAGGTTGTCAGTAGAACCTTTATTAGTCAGGAGAAGTGCATTCGATTGGTACTGTTACCCCACATTATTATGCCACATCGTAATATTGAACCTACATATGCATGAGTATGCATTGAGTGCTGTGCTGAGATTGGTTAGTTGTTTAACCTGCTTGAGAGCGTATACAAATTTATTAACCCTGATACAAATACTATCAATATCTGGCTTCCAATTAATGCTTCCGTCTATTATTAATTCTAAAAACTTTTTCTGTTCCAACTTTTCTATAATTGTGTCATTGTAATGAATGTTCATGTCAAAATCATTATTATTAAAATTTATATAATTAGTTTTAGGTACATTATTTTTTAAGTTGTTCATTTTCAACCACTTAATTATGTTTGTTACAGTATTATTAATGTCATTTTCATGCTGTTTAATTGTATTATATTTTCTACTTGATGTCACAACAATTGATATATCATCCGCATACAGAACACACTTATGTGATGTTGCGATAGTAATGTCATTAATATATACAAGGAAAAATATTGGACCCAATCCACTTCCCTGGGGAACACCGTATAAATTCGTTCTGTAGTCAGATGAGAATGACTTCATTTCGTTTTTTTCACTAACTTCTATAATTTGCACACACTGCTTTTGGTTGGCTAGGTAACTAATCATCCAATCTAGAACTATACCTCTGATGCCAATTGCTTCTAGTTTTTTCAGCAAAAGGTCATGCGAAACATAATCAAAAGTCTTCGATAAGTCAAAGAACAGTGCAGTAGTAAAATGTTTCATGTTGAGATTTGTTAAAATTGACTTTAGGAGTGAACATACCGCAAGCGACGTCGATTTATTTTTTTGAAAACCGTATTGTTCTTTATTTATGAGTCGTATTTATTGCAGTATTCCATTAGTCTTTTTTGCTTACATTTTTCAAATACTTTCGCTAAAAGTGGAATCAATGTAATTGGACGATAATTATTAATGTCATTTTGCTTCCTTTTTTATACAAGGGTTTTACAATCGACATCATTAAAGGTTCGGGAAATGTTCCAGACGAAAAAGACAAATTGATCAGATATGTAATAGTAGGCAATATTAAATTAATAGTAGCTTTTGTTACGACTTTTTAATTTTATTATTTTAGTGACGGGACACAGAAGAGCTTGCAGGATATCATCAGCCTGCTCAAAGTTACAGATCCTGACGACGTACTGACGTTTGTGGCAAGAGATCTAAACAAGTTGCCTCCCGTCACTTTCGATCACGTCGATGTCACCAGCCTCCTGAGGGAATCACTTTACGTGAATCACTAGCGGAAAGTAGGTCATCGCAGGTCGGCTCCAATATCAACTTGCGACGTGGGGCCTGCCTCGATACGTCAACAACATCAAGCTGCAAGTCAGCAGTTTCGACGCCGTCGCCGCCGCGGGGCGAGGCTACTCTTCCCGCGCGCCCCGCGCCCCCGCGAGCGTCATGTTGATATCGCCCGCAGCCGCCGTCGGCGTGACGGCTGTGTGTGCTACAGAATGTGCTGCGCCTGTTAGCTGTCGCCGAAACTTTGCTGCCGTAGTTGCTGCTAACTCCGAGCCATCGCGATCCGTTGTTATCACAGATGGAAATGAAGATGGTTTCACTACGGTTCAAAGTAAGAAGTTGCGACGACGTTGCGTCGTCCAGAATCGTCGCGGCACCGCACCGACAGGGCCAAACTTCCTGCTGCGGGCTGTGACACCGACCACGGCTACAAATGAAGACCAATTTTGACTTGAGGGTGATGCCGCTGAAGTCGCGCCACAACACCAGCTTCAAGGCTTTTGTGGTGCGGGTCCCGTCATCCAGGCTGGACACCTTCATGAGCGAGGACTTCTGGCCGAAGGGCGTGGCATATAGGCGATTCCGTGGACAACTGCCTTTCCCTGCCACTGATACGACACAAAATGTGTCCAAATAATTAAAATACTAACATAGCTTTTAAGTTATTTACTAACAAGATTGTATTATAATATGTATGTTAATCTATAAGGTATATGTTATATGGGCCATAGAAGCCTGAAATAAAGATTAATATTTCTATTTCTATTATTTTGGTTGATATATCATCATATCCTTCAGAATTTGTGTTGTTTAACGATATAACTTCCCTTCTAACTTCATCTTCAGACAAAGGTTCTAAAAACATTGAGTTTGCTTGCGTTTGATATCTATTAACATCATTTTGTGATAGAGAATTTGTAATATTAATAAAATTATTGTTAAAGGCTGTGGCTATGCTTACAGGATCTGTTAATATTTTGTTTTCATACTTTATGTCAATTATATTATCATCAGATTTAATATTGTTTAATTCTTTTTTGATAACGGACCAAGAAGCTTTACATTTATTTCTACTCATATTAATCAATTTCATATATACATTTTTCATTGAATTAATAATACATTTTTTTAATAATTTTGAATGTTTGTGATACTTATTTTTGTTAACTTCTGTTTTATCTTTGTAGTAATTGTACCTGAGAGTTCATTTAGTTTTACAGCTCAATTTTACCCCTTGAGTTATAAATCCATTTTTGTTTTATTGTACTCATTGTATTAATTTTTATTTTTACAATAGGGAAACACAGTTTATATAACAAACATATTAAGTCATAAAAATTTTCGAAAGCTTTGTCAAACGTAGGCTCTTCATAAATATCAGACACAGAGAGATTTTGTAGACACTGTTTAAATTTGTCTAAGTTTTCATCATTATAATCCCGTCTAAAAATGTGATAAAAGGTAGGCATATATATTTTTTTGATTTTACGGGAAAGCTTAATGTCTGTGCTGTATCGTGGTCAGAGAGATAAAGTGGTAATATATTAGCAGTTGAATTTATTATATTACTTACCACGTGATCTATACATGAATGTTTTCTTGTGGGTTCGTTAATATGAATCGTTAAATTGTAGTTCAGAGCTAGATCTTTTAAGTGCACCGATGCTGCACTATTTTTCAAAGTATTTATATTAAAATCACCGGTTATAACAATATTTGTCTTTTTGTATTTTTTTGTAGTTTCATGTAATACACAATCCAATTTATTTAAAAAGATGTTCGGGTCTGGTAAAGGTGTTCTGTAGACACATATAATAACCAATTTGTTTGATGAAATTTCTATCCCACAGCACTCAAATGACTTTTGTGATGCATGGTTTCTCAGATATGTTAACTCTATGCACATCAATCTTTTTTTTATCAATATGCAAGTACCACCCCTTTGCTGTTCTCTACAAAAATTGGAGACCATCATATACTTTTTAATTTTTAGGTAATTTTCATGTCCAGACTTCAAAAATCTTTCTGACAAGCATATTACATCTGGTTCAGTATTAGAATCCTGTAACTCTTGCAGCGTGATTTCTAATATTTCCTTTTTTGACAAAATGCTGGCAATATTTTGGTGTAGAATTCTAAATATGTTTTTGGCTTGCATAAGAATTTTGTTCAGGTCTATGCTCAAAAAAACTTATTTTTTTTTATTACAGGGAAGAAATATGGTATAGTATCTTTTTTGGCCTTATATATTATTTTATTGGTTATTACTGTTGAGCCCTTACTTCTACATTCATTTGTGCTATTTTTTTTTACTACCTTAGCTACCTTTTTTCAACTTATAAGTATTTCCTAACAACCTTTGGTTTAAATTACTACAATCACGTCTAATATGTTTAATAATTTCTTCGCAATCCAAATATTTATGACTATAGTCAATGCAATGAATTTTATATACTAATGGATTTACAAGTGTCATATGTTTTATAATTTGAATTACAATTTACATATTAACAGTTATTAAATTTGTTACATAAATGTTCAATACTTTTATTTAACATATCTGTATTTAAATATTTATTTTGAAAGACCTATGTTAAAATAACAGTATTATTATTAAAATGTTTTACCAGAAATTTCAATTCAGACAAGACCTTCTTTGGATTGCAATCATTTTCACCTACACATACCAAAAGTTTGTCCGTGTTACCTAGAATCATATCATGACAATCCTTTAACACTTCTTCAGTAGGCGCATGAGGTTTGATAAATGCTGTTATTTTATATTTTTCATATGTACTATTTTTTCTTGTATGTAACAGGGCTGAAGCCAGTCCGACGCATTGTTGAGCACCAAAGAATTATATTTTAACAAATTCTTTTTCATCTCTCATTTTGAATGAATTTCCTTCTTTTGACTTTTTGTAAATATTACTCTTGTGTAGCTTATTCTTTACTGTTTCAATTTGATTATTTAAATATTCAATTTCTTTGTTTGCGTTCATAAGTTCCTTTTTTCTTGAAGAAATAAGAATAAAAGACACAAGAATAGACATAAGAACATAAGAAATAAGGATCCATGCTGACATGCCATTTTCCATGTTACATTTTGTAAAAAATGTAACATATGATATGTTTGAACCGTGCAGATTTTTTTTGTAAAATTGTGGTAATTTTGAGACTGATGATCTCTACAAAAATCTCTCGCCGTAATTTTCTTATTACTTTATAAGCAGATGTAATAGTAGTATCCTAAAATGAACACAAATTATATTGTAACATGTGTCATAAGTTTTTAGACCTCAAATAAAGAGTAATTATTTTTTAAGTTAAAAAAAGTTATATTTTAGTTTTGTTATATTAAAAGTCTATTGTCATGTGAAATTACATATGTTTTGATAAAACCTATTAATTATAAGTTATCTATATTTCAAAAAGTTATTATTTGCTGATTTAATTTAGATTTATTTTCTGGGTAAGTATGTCATCCCCGCACCTAGCATGGGATGGGAGATTTGGTCACCTCGTATGCGGAAGGTTAATAACCACTGGTGATTAAGCTCCAGCGATAAGCTCACCAGGCCAGGCCCAGGCCCAGGCCCAGGCCCAGGCCCAGGCCCAGGCCCAGGCCCAGGCCCAGGCGCAATGGCCGGCCCTGGCGCCGCGTGAGTCGCGTGACGCACCGCAGACGTTCACTACCATTCCCACGGCTCATAATTATATTCAATAGATAACGGACTGGCCTCAGCAACGATCAATGCAATTTAATAAAAATCACATTCCTAATTTATACTTACTTAAATATATTAAAAACGTGCTGAAGAAAGATCTGTAAATGTTTAAGACACAAAAGAAATAATGTGGCGTGATTCGATCAATCTAGCAATTGAAACAAATGTTTTAAATTGTTAGCAAATCATTTAAAACATGAAACAAACAAAGTCTTTAAACTTGCAAAAAAATATAAGTAGAATGCTACTTACACTGCTTTTGGATGGTTTAATGAGTTGGTTGGATGAATTTGAAAAAATCTTTCTATACAATTAAACCAACCAACCGATCCCGATAAAGCATCGACTAGGAACAAATTTGTGTTTTAAATATTTGGTGAACAATATAGCGCCAGCCGGGGCGCAGCGGGCGCGGAGGGAGCCATTTGCATCGGCCGCGGTGCTTTACGGCCGGACTCAATGTGTCGCGTCATTATTAGTTTGATGCAATTTATTGTTATAAATGCGTCCGAGCGGACCGCGATGGCGTACTAAATCTTGGGTTAAATATGAGCGCAATTTAGGACCATTGAATCATTTGGCTGGCATCAACAATTTGTTAACTGGAACTATATCAAAATGATTAGAAGATTAAAATAATAATCATTAAACACATTTTAATTAATTTCTACCACGTGTTATAAACCTGATAAATATCAGATATCCATAAGCGTAACTTGAAGATTCCACCTGAGCGTCCCCCTCATAGCCGTCGCGGTGTCGATGTCGTGGTGTCGTACCTTATTGTGGCATCTGTTTGCGCCGTCTCGCCGAGTCAAGTGGCTGCCAGGCAGCCGCACAGGCGGGCACTTTGGCGCTCGCACCGGAATAATGCGCTTATGAACTGAGCCGTAGCTGCCGATGCACCCCTAGGCCTACAAAACCATGGGAAAATTAGAATCAGTGGCGTTTTGAAGTTTATTCTCAGCATGAATCACCATAAAGCATAAAGCAAAAGGTACACAGTAATTTTTTGAGTACCTATAAATTGAAAAGTACAAAAACTTTGCAGTTATCTAAGTAGTAGCTAATAGTTGTGTCAGGTCTTAGGTTATATTTGATTTTGATTGCAAAATTAGAAATAATTATTCAGAAAATGTACACAATGTTGCACTTTCAATGTTAGTAACTACTTAACAACATTACATGGTCAGTATATTCTATTCGATGCAATTCTGAAACACAAATAACCATACATGCAATTGATGCTTAATAATTAACAAAATCTTTATAACAGTTTCACAAAATAAATGATAAAAATATAATATAATTTTACCATCACATTTCTATGTAAGCCCTAAATCTATTATTCGCATATAAAATTATTGTTTTAATTCTATATCAAAAGCTTTACAAATATCCAAGCTCTATAACAGAGCAAACTAAATACAGGCAAGTGCGCGCTGGCAGCGCGGCCTTATCTAATCTGCAGCAGAGTAACTACTGCGGTTACAGATCACACGCAGATAAGATAAACGGCCCAGCTCTGCCTATCGCCGGCTACAACTGATCGGCTGTAATCAATTAAGCTCTAAGCCTTATTTATGACCTTTTGGCAACGAAGTAACACCTTTAACCACCTCATTCATAAATCTATTAATCCTTTCGATCTGGCTGTCCTGTTAACAGTGCTACATTTGATGACTACACACATAGGCCTATGGTCGTTACAGCTGCTGTGCACAATGTGCTATTTCGACGAACATGAAAAATGATATTTCTAATCTTATCTTAGTGGGGCCCGCAGAGGTTTCCCTCTCGCAGTGCACGTCGACCCATTGGGATCTTATGTGCAACAAATATTTAGTATAACAACAAATAATTCAGTAACACAACTTTTATTTGCATGTTTAGTAGTTACGCGAATCATGATGTACGTCAATATTGTTACCATCTTATTTACCATGTATTCTAGCAATTTGTTTTTTTTTAAATTTTGAATTTGAATTTATCACTAAATAATATATAATATAATATGTAGTGATAACAGTTGTGCTACTGTTATAATTACCAACTAGATGAAAGAAATTGCTTTTTTTAAGAAGATTTGCTTCGCTCTGGTAGGCCATCAACGACTTCAACTAAAGTTGACATCGCAAAAATGAAGGAAATGGTGACTGAAAATCCTTATTCAAGTTTGAGAGAGATAGCCGCTGAACTTTCTTTGTCTCACGAGTCGATCTGTATCATTTTAAATAATCACTTGGGTATGAAACATGTTGCCGCTCGGCTAGTCCGCCTGAATTTTCTTCAAAAACTCAATCGCATAAGATTCCGACCCAACATTCATGCAACGCATTGTTACTGGTGACGAGACGTGGGTTTACGAGTTTGACATGCAAACTAGCCAACAAGCTTCGGACCACGCCAAAGTCGATCAAAAGTCATGTTGATTGTTTTCTTTGACTATCGCGGTGTTGCGCACCCGGATTTCTGCCGGAAGGTCAAACGGTAAATAAAGAATATTATTTGAGCGTTATGTGGCGTTTAGGAGAGCAAATTCGACGAAAAATACCAAATTTGTGGAAAGAAAATTATTAGATTTTGTACCACGAAAATGCGCCTTTGCACAAGGCCATCATTGTGAACGAATTTTTGACCAAATACTCAATAAATACCATCGAGCAACTACCTTATTCACCAGATATGGCTCCAGCCGACTTCTTTCTTTTTCCTAAACTCAAATTAGCTCCCGTTTTCATTCGGTAGAAGTCTTATAGGAGAACTCGCGGCGAGAACTGAACTCAATTCCGGAAAAAGCATTTAAAAAATGTTTTGATGATTGGATTATTCGTTGGCGTAAGTGTATCGTTTCTGAAGGAGCATAGTTTGAAGGCAATAAAATAAATTTGGATGAATAACTAACATTTTGTGTATTATTGATCTTTTTCCGTTACTTTCTTGACAGAGTAGTACATAATTGTATTGTCATCAGAACTATAGGTGTGTACCAAATTTTAGAAAAATCGGTCAACAGGAAGGGTGCAAATTTTAAGTACTAAATTTGAACCAACAACATCAAACAATTCAAGCTAAATAAAACCTTTAATTAACTAATTACTACAAAATTTGCCACTCTTTTTCAACCCCCTAAAGATTGAATTTTCAAAAATCTTGAATATACGTCATTCTTAATTTGTATGTAACCGAAAAGCTAAGTACCAGTTTTTTTGTTTACCTTTAAAACTGACGAAGTTTCCTGGAAACGTACCCCCCCCCCCCCCTCCTTTACCTTTAGAGGGCAAATTGTCAAAAATCCTTATTAGTGCTCACTTATACTATAAAAGGAAGCATTTAGCAAATGTTCAAGTTTGTAATCCTAGTAGTTTGGGTTGTGCGTTATTACGTCAGTCAGTCATTAAGTCATTAAGTTTTCCTTTTTCTTTACATTAAATATTTTTTTTACATATTTAAATTACCTAAGCACGCAAGGTGACGCTATTGGTTGTTTTTTTTTAAGTCTCTTCTAATTGTCACTGAGCTTTTAGATACAGTTGTCTTTTATGTATAAGCTGCTCGAATTGTCGACGACGTGATTATTTCAGGTCGGCTCGATCCACTGGCTCTACGGAGAGACGTTGCGTCTTTCTGTATAATGTACCGCATTTATCATGGGGAGTGTTCTGAGGAAAGGAATTGTTCGGCTTGATCCCTGCAGCTGATTTCCTTCACCGCACTACACGCAATCGACTGTCATTCCATCCACATCACCTTGATGGATGGTGGTCTACAAACTGCTGTGCGTTTTTCACGAAATTCCTTGCCTGAACTACAGTGTTATTGGAACCAGCTCTCGGCGACGGTATTTCCGGACCATTACAACTTAGAAATCTTCAACAAACGAGCCTATTCCTTTCTTAAAGGCCGGCAACGCGTCTGAGATTCCTCTGGTTTTTGCGGGTGTCCATGGGCGGCGGTGATTACTTTCCATCAGGTGACCCGCTTGCTCATATGCCTCCTTATTTTATAAAAAAAAATACCTACGATGTTTTACCAATCATTCATACCCAAATTAATTTAAGAATTCACCATTCACCGTATTAACACAGCGATCGTTTAAAACGATTAACCTGTGATTATAAGCTCGCTGTGATAAGTCGATAATGCAATTGCAGCACAAGTCACATCACAACTTCATCGCGCACCGGCAGATAAACGCTGTAATAACAATTACTATCAGCTCTGCGATCCGCGCGCACACAGTACACGGTGTAAGGCGATATACCTACGTTTTAGTGCGTACAGTACAAGCTTTGCGACTTTTATTAGTGTTTATATGCACTATCTTGCGGCTAGGTGAAGCGATGATACACGCAAAGCAGCTGCCAGCCAGTTGGGTAAGTTCGTGTATTGTAAGAGGGCTATGTTCAGCAGTAGAGTTCTTCACCTTCTCTTCGAGTCCGTCACATTAAATTTTACCTGACCAGAAAGCTCCCAGGTCATCATCAGGCAGGACGTAAGCTCATTAGCCATCACAAGGAAATAAAAAAAATAAGTTTACACCTATTAAGCTTTGACAATAACACGTGGAAGCTCATAAAAAAATAAGTTGATACCTATGAAGCTTTGACAATAACACGTGGAAGCTCATAAGATTGGCCGACACCGTAACGGCATGAGAACCCGCGACCGCTGGCTGCAGTCGGCGGCGGCGGTCTCTCCAGCGTGTGCCGGCTAATGGCCGCCCATCAGCGGGCTGTCTCTCGCCGCAATCGCCGGCAACTACAAGCACTTGGATAGCACAGGGCTCGTAACGGAAAATAACTCCGAATAAAATGTGTCAACTTTTATTATGAGTGACTTTCTAAACTATTACTACATTAGATTACTTAATCACTTATAACTCCGTGTTCAAAGTCAAAATATATTTTATTCAATAAACTCAGTTGTTAAGTACTTTGAATCGTCCAAATCTTTTTAACCTACCACCCATTCAGGACGTCATTTTTACAAGCTTTTATTTGACTTCCCTTCTGTGTTAGTGTGAGACAAATCTTGCAACTGAATTTAAGATCAGTTCTCCTCAACCGATTGAGCTGAAATTTGGTATACTTATGTAAGTACGATGACGTTACAATGTTAGCTACCATTGAGCTGGTCTGATGTTGGATTCTGGAGGTGGCCATAGAGTTCCTATGAAACGTATACTAAACGTATCATCGGAATGGCATCGAGTTTAGGTTCGTTGGATTTGTCTTTTTGAGCACTTTATTGCTAGATGATGTCCAGGGTCCTGATGATGGAGTCGGGAGGTGGCCATAGGAACTCCTAAATGAAAAGGCGGAACTCATCGAGTTTGGGTTCGTTGGATTTGTCTTTTCGAGCACTTTAGTGCTAGATGATATTCAGGGTCCTGATGAGGGAGTCGGAAGGTGGCCATAGGAACTCCTAAATGAAACGGCGAAAACTCATCGAGTTTAGGTTCGTTGGATTTGTCTTTTCGAGCACTTTATTGCTAGATGACTCTAAATCCAATACTTACTCACTAAAAAGTTACAAATAAATTAAAATTAAAAAACCCTTAAAAAAACAAGCTTTTATTTAAATACGCTATAAAGAAAAAAATAACTTACTATCAACTTATGACGTCGTTACACATTTTATATAAAAAGTTTCCTACTATGTATTTAAATATAAATTACGTTGTATTTAATTAAAGACTCAATGTTTCTTTTATTTTAAACTAAAATAGCTGTCGACAACCTTTCTGGTCAGTTTTATACAACTAAGTGTAGCTTTTGAATTCCAGCTGTGGCAACAATCTTTTCAAGATCCTTTCAGTGCAGCTCTACTTATTAAAAGTGTCAATTTTAACTTTAATTAACGTACTTTAGTAGGTCCGACTCCTTCACTTTTTATTAACACAAAGGGATCACGGTCAGAGGTTAATATTTACGTATAGCTGTAACCCGAGCGGCCCGAGCGCTTCCTCATTGCAGGCCGAGCGTCCCGGCCCGAGCGGCCCGAGCGCTTCCTCATTGCAGGCCGAGCGTCCCGGCCCGAGCGGCCCGTGCGCTTCCTCATTGCAGGCCGAGCGTCCCGGCCCGAGCGACCCGAGCGGGCGCCGCGCTCGTTCCGTGAACCATTTATCATAAAATGTTATAAAGTAGATTGTTATTTCTAACGGCAGGTTTTCCGACGATCCG
The DNA here is from genome assembly GCA_963921215.1 of Scoparia ambigualis. NCBI lineage: Eukaryota > Metazoa > Arthropoda > Insecta > Lepidoptera > Crambidae > Scoparia > Scoparia ambigualis. Next base: position 32,574,658 of record OY992520.1, on the reverse strand, counting down.
ACGCGACAATGGCTGGTACACGTCATAGAGGAATGAAACCATTATTAAACATAGAATGTCTAATGGAATCAAAAACATATTGGTACTTTTTGTTCGTTAAACCCTTTTTGTTTTAATCTAATGTTAAAACATTAGACAATTTGTTAGTCACTTGAAGGGCTTAGCGTGAAATATCCAAACATAAAAAGAATAAGAATAAAGATTGTATGCTCCAGTTTTGATAGGTAAAATACAGCCATAAAGATACCACTTGAACTATTTTGTTGGTTCTCAGTAAGATCAAGATAATTAACATCTGCATAAACCAAATCGAGCATTCATAGGCAGATGGAGTAAAGTTGCAGTCTTCTCGTTTTCGCACACACCTGTCAAGCTTTGATAAAAGAATCAGATAACTGTTACATTTTGAACAATGCGATTTATAACTTCTGTCAACTCAAACATCATTACCAGAAATAAAGCTAAATAAGTGGTAGTTACTAGTTTGCGGCTTGCGCCAAGCAGATGGGTTTCACCAGTGTTGTAGCCATAGAAAACATTTACTAGAGGTGGTAGCCGTAAATCCATGTGTTCGTACCTGTGTTAGTAATATTTCAGTTGAGTAAAAGTACATTTCTTTGCTTGTTCAGTACATTTAAAATTCGTATTCAATAGGAACTAGGTGTAAGCCCCCCTCGCCTGGATGGCCAGCAGTCCAGCACCCATTCCCCGGCGGTGCGGCGGCGGGCGGGGCTCGTTACCGCAGCGGTGACTCCATTTAATCTGCTTTGTTCTCGTTAGCCGCAGCCAGTGCTTTGGCTCTCGGGCGACGCTATACAGGGTGAGGTACACTCACCGTTACTAAAAGTTACTAACGCGGCGGTTACTGATACTTTTTATTCATTGTATAAACTTCATGGCATTCCTTAGTTTGAAATTTAAAGAGTCAGCCGAGCAATAAAGTGTTTACATTATTTAACATTTACAATATCTATGTGTTTTATAAAACTAGTAAAGTTAATGGCAATTGAAAATGATTGGATATGTAGGCAGAACCAATATTTTACAGAATTAATTTATTGCATAAACTTTTTACATGTCACACGCACGGCGCTCGGTGTGTTATTGTATATTATATTTTTTTACATTTATAAGACTGTGTTAATTAATACTTTGTTGAAAACGAAAAGAGTGCCTCTATCAAATCATGTATTAATTTTTTTAATATAATCAAAACTCTTGTGTCTGTAGGTAGTTGTTCAATAAAATGACATTCATAAGTGCTGTAATCTAAACATGGCCTAACCTGAATAAATGATATTGAATCTTGAATCTTGAAAATGTCACGCGTGTAAATGTTGAATCGCGCGACGAAATTATGTTAACCTACTTCACTAAATACATGGTAGGAGTCTCGTGATTGGTCCAAACCATCGCCAGACTTGTCAGTTGTGCTGCAACACTTCGTCAGGAAGGAGGTGGTGCTAGTTTTCGCGCAAATACTTTATTTTTAAGTTTTTTTATATTTTTTAAACTTTATATCGTAGTTTGTTTGTAGTTAGGTGAAACTCGTGTTTTGTTTTGCAACTAAATTAAGAATAGTTACACTTAACTGTTCCGAGAACATGGTTGCATTCATCCCTGAGTAGGTATTCAAATAAAATTAATACGATTTTATTTATCGTTATATATAAATAGTTTCATTTTTAAATTGTCGTCAGATCCATAGCTGTAAAATCCGTGGATTTAAGCCATGGATCTGTTTAATCGGCCAGGGATCTGACCACATATTGTGTGACAATTAATTTCTGTGCATAATTACCGTGCCTTATTGACAGACTGACTCGTTTTTAAACCTTCTTTTGCCATGTAAGTTTTGTTTCACCAGAAAAAATTACATCAGAAAAAATAAAAGCCACGGCTCTGACACGAAGAACGCTTCACCCAGAATTGCCCCAAGTATTGCTTTTTTGTTATAGGGACTGTACCTCGCTAGCGTGTAACGTCTAAACTGTCCCTATCTATAATTGTGATCGCTGCCGCCCGCCGCCTGCGCCCGCGCAGCGCCGGCGCCGTCACAACAGCGCATTGTGCAAACAGCCGATGGCCGATAGCCGCTACACAGCCTCAACTTTCCTTCTAAATAATTTGACCGTCATCTCCACCGCCGCTTTGTTCACCAATCATCAGAGTACCTTTGATTATTGTATAATCGTTTCTCACAAATAAGGACACGCGCTATTAGAGATCTTTTCACTTTTTACTAGATTATTTTCTCGATCTCGGCTTGGCTTTTGACCCGTTAGCAATCGCTCAGACAATGGTTCGGTTCAGTTTATCGCAGCCGTGTGCAGTTTCATAATAATAATTCGTTTAACGAATGCGGTCATGTCATTTCATCATGGACAGATTCTTTTTGGAATAACATTCGCTATTTTAATTTGAAATGATCAGAGAGAACAACAATATCATTTATATAACTAGGTAATTCCTTAGAACTGTACAGTATACAGCCGAATACATATCTAATGTTTATCTTATGTTACTCATAAAGCGTTTATTTCACTTTTCATTATGAGTTGTGCTTAGCTACTCAACTTTACGTTGTCATGTACAGTCGACCAAATTGAATCATGACCCACCTTAAGGTCATTTTCCTACAGTCATTTTGATACGAGTAGGTTGAAATTCGCTTGAACATACATTACATGTAACGCATGAAACGAACCTGTTATCATTTTATAAGACACTGACAGCTGACAAGGCAAATATGAAAACCATTATGCGACGTTGCCGATTAGTGCAATTGACCATATTGTGCTGTGTTGTGCGGTGATAAGCGCTCTTGCCGTTCCGCTGTCGGTGACGGTGAGCGACTGAAACTCAGAACAATATTTAGTTATTGTTCTGAGGACTGAACAAACTAAATTATCTGAACGTCTATTCGAAAAACTACCTACATTATTTGTAAAAATTTATATGCCACAAAATCAAGCTAATTTGGGATGGTATTTTGGCAACATATTTTAGACAAATTCGTACTTGAAATTCCACTCGACACCGACAGTTCACATGTTGAACGCACGAAAGGTGTGATGTGATTCGTATCTCGAATGTTTTTGGGGTTTTTAGTACGAACGAGCCCATTGTCTGACTTTTATGATTCCAAAATTTCTTATATATCTGTCAAATCTCATTCAATACATTCATTTGACATTTACACAAACATACTCACTTTCGTAATAATAGTGTAATCGTAATAGTAGTTAGTTAGTGGCCTAGTGGGTATGAGTACGTTTAAAACGTTTTTGACGTGACAACGTCTTAAATTAGGTTAGCTGGGAGACACTTATGAAAAAGTGTAACGCTCGTCGGGAACGTAACGATGAGTCACCGAACGAGAGAGAGGCCCGCCGAATGCCTTGCGTCTCTCTCCCACTAAATAGTTAAGTTTAAGTTTACATGTACAATGTTAAGTGTTAGTAAACAAAATAAAACAAAATAAAATAAAAAAAAATAAAATAAAATAAAAAAAAAAAAAAAATAAAAAAAATAAAAAAAAATAAAAAAAAAATAAAAAAAAAAATAAAAAAATATATATATATATTTCTATAGTTAAAATTTGTGCAATTCTTATTTTCATTCAATTCCTTGTTCCTATTGTGCAATTTAATTATATTCATATCAATAAATATTCTACCGAGAAAAAGACGTTGTCACGTAAAATCTTCGCCCGTAAAACCGACTTTACAGGCAACCAATTTTTTACCGAATATTACCGTATTTTAGCGGGGTAATTTTACCGCTTTACATCCCTAGTCTGTAACAGGCCCAGTTTCTTTATAAAATCACATTTGGAACATGTGGTGGTCACTATATAATAAAATAGTAAAGTTGAAGAATTATAAACTTTATTTTATTAATATCATCAATAGGTTTTATTAAGTTTGAAAAAATGGCATTCACTTGGTAAACTGAAAAAATAGAAAATAACTTTATAAAAACATTGTGGTTTTGATCTTCATGTTGGGTAAACCAATTGGAGACAATTCTGGCAGTATGCACTGGACAATTATCATGAACGTAGGAGAATACTGGCACTTCTTCACGCGGGTAAACTGTTCGCAAAGTCGGTAACATTGATTCTTCCAATAAATCGACATAGTTCGTAGCATTTTGACGAGGATTAATTTGAACAAGTTCGCCTACACTTCCAGCATCCATACAGGCCCACATGTTAGCTGAAATTCGGCCAGATAATTGGTTGGGCACTACGTGATCCTGTGTGTATCAAGTGTTATCGTAACGACACAAAGTTAAGCGACCATATTGAGAAAAGCAAAACGATTTTTCGTCTGTAAAGATGGTGTTTGTCCAGTCGAAGTCTAAGTAATTACGTTCAAAATTTAATCTCGCAATTTTGTGTGCATCCGTTAAGTGAGCTTTCTTAGCATAATGCCTGTAATGCAGCCCAGTGTGGTGCAAATTATTTCTTATTGTTTGTAGACATACGTCGTAACGTGCCGCAAAATACCGGGTATCAGTAAAAGGATGTTCTTCGTAATGGTGTTGCATTTCCGTTCTCTGTTGGTTCGTGATCCGCCGAACGCCATGATTATATCGTCGTCTGTCTTCAAGGGTACCGTCTTTAGCGTGCCTTCTGATCCAGGTTCTGACTGTGTTCCGACTTATATTTAACTCTCGTGATATTTCCCGAATGCTAGAGCCGTATTCACTGAGCACTACTATCCGAGCTCTTTGTTCTGCCAAATTGGCCATTATACGATTTGTTTTAATTCAATTCAATTATTGTTTCAATTTTTTCAGACAGACTACAACTTGACATCAGACGCAACGTCACTTTATTTTTAAAATTATAATACCTTTTCTCCGTAGTGAAAAGAGTTTGGATTATGTATGAATGACATCTTAATAGAAATTCAAATTAAGACTGCTTTGTCTAAAACATATCTAGTGCAGTGATAACAAAGGTTAAAATTGCATACATCTCTGACCCGTAATGACGCATTTTTATTCATATTTAAAACGTACTAAGTGCAACATGAATAAAAGCGAAGAAACCTAACTACATTTATGATTTTAAAGGAATGATCGGCGAAGTGGGTCATGATTCAGTTGGTTCGACTGTACGTCATCACTGAACATCGTATATTTACAGGTGGTGGGAGCTTCTGAGTGAGCCGTCTGCAAATTTACATTTTACAAAATCCCCATCAGCCCAAGATGGCGGTTTATGGAGGGCTATCGTTCCATGAATGTCCTATGAACTACTGACTGTTTTTCATCCCTCCTCGTGTCGATCATTTTTCTCAGAGGCCATTCATTTAGATGATAAATATCCAATAACCACAGTCTTTATTAATTTCTTTGAAACCAATCTAACCAGTCATCTGAAACCAGAAACCAGAAAAAAACTCATTCGAAAATACTTCCATGATGACCCAAAATAAGACATTACCCAATTAATACTCGAGTTTACCTATATTAGCCAATTTATATATTAGCCGATTTATTAATGGGACCGGTCCTGTCCTCCGCCGGGGCCTCACTGTCAGCGGAGAAATTAGTTTCCGTAACCAGGGATAAATCAGCAGCCGCGACACCCGTCTACCCTCCGCCCCCGCCCCCCCACCAGAGGCCCGTTGGTCCTTCGAGCCGGATGGCTAATCGTCGGAAATGCCGCCGCGTTTATTGCTCCGCTGTAATAGATTCTATTGCCGTGTTTTTTGCAGAGCCGCTGATCGCTCTGCTTAGCTATGACGATACGGTTAAATAGTTTTTCGCTGAATTAATCACAGGATATCAATATGCTTACAGAGTTGTATTGATTTATATCTTGAGACAGAAAAATATGAATCGCGTTGTGTTCATGCAGCCGTTCAATGGCGTGTTGAAGAATAACTTAAGTCGTTGCCTGTTTTGTTTTTTTTATAGTTCTGCAGTTTGTTCAGTTCTATTAAGTAAGAAATATGGTGATTATTTTCTTTATAGTGGCTGTTGGTGCCATAAATAATGAAAAAAATGAAAGCATTTCGATTTGTATGACAAATTTTTATAACCGGCTAGCCACGGTTTTCGAACTGTGAATCCTGCGGACACCACTGTGTTTCTAGGCGTCACGTTAGATGCCAAGCTTCTGTGGGCCCCACATACCTAAAGCTAAATTATCGAATGGACTTAGCTTTGCGGCTTATGCAGTAATGAAGATCCGTCGGTTAACTGACGTTGATACATCTAGATTAGTTTATTTCAGTTACTTTTATAGTGTAATGTCGTACGGCATTTTACTGTGGGAAAATTCAATTTATCTTTGTGCTGCAGAAGAGGGCTATTCGAACAATCTATAACCTAGTGACTCTCTCAGAGAGAGATTTAAGGATATAAATATAATGACAGTTGCATCACATTACATTTATGAAAATTTAATATGTAAATATTGAAATATTGAAATGTTTTCAAAAAACAGTGATTTTGTTAATTTAAATAAGTAAGAACAAATTAACAGTACCTTATACTAGGCTCCATTAAAAAAAAAAATTCTTTTAAGGGTCTGTGTTTAAGATTTTTCAACAAAGTACCAAATGATATTCAGAAATTAGATCTTAATAAATTTAAAATCAAAATCAAAGAACAGCTTTATAAAAAAAGCTTATTATAAAGTGTCAGATTACACAGAAGACAAAACAGCTTGGATCTGCAATGCTCTAAGTACTCCAACAGCTATTTCTAATTGTATAGAACTAATTGATACATTATATTGTAGTTTTGTTTTGCATGTTTTGTATTTTATGACCTGGTAACGAAATTTTTTTTGTGAAAGTCGTTGCTCGTGCTGTGGTTTCTTGCGCCCATTCTTTGCCACAGTAAAAATAAAAATTATAAAACCTTTCTAAAAAACAAGATTTTATTTAAATACGCTTAAAAGAAAAAAATAAACTTATCAACATAAAACGTCGTTACACAATTTATATGATTTAAAAGGTTGTCACGAGATTATGTACCTAAGTACTCGTATTTAACTATACTTACTTAGATTGAACATTTTAATCTTGATGACTTGATGCAATTATTATGTTATTTAATTGACTTTTTTATTTACACAAGTTAATCTCACCACAACCTTTTATATGTAGTTTCTTCTGCTTTAAATTTACCCAAAATTAAAAAGATATTACACATTTCACTACACTCACATTATGTATGAATTAAATTGTGTTAGCTTTCCATAAAAAGGTAAGCTTTAGTAGGTTCACATAATAAAAATAAAATGCCGCCCAAAATCACGCTTCTTTGTCTGGTCAGTAGCTCGCTTAAAACATGAATAGTCATGTTTGTTAAATAAATATAAAAAATAAGCAAACAGGATCGACAACACGCTTGCTTGATAAAACTTGAACCAAAAACAATACATAGCATGCAGAAAAGCTTAACCTAAACAAAAAACTGATTACAGTTTGGTTGTGTTCACGTCTCATAACTTCTTTTAAACGAATTCTCAAATCGGCCGGTGTCCGGATAGCAGATATGCGGTTTTACACAAAAGCTGTATTACGTTTGCGGTGAAGCCGCCGCGATTGGGTCCGTTTCGGCAGAAGCTAATCCTAATAAAATGGAAGCGGTGTCGGCGCGGGCGGTGGAGCGCGTCGTGTCGCCGCCGTGTCGGCCGCGTCGCGTGACCAACCGACAAATCGCCCAATTTGTTCACTTAATTCCGCCTCACAAAAGAAGGTTCCCTAATAAAGTGTTCCGACACCTCGTGAAGTCACGAACAAGGCTCTCCGTTTCACAAAAAGTTGTCGGTGCGTTGTCGCATTTTGTTTTTTAACCAAAATTAAGACCTCCATGGGAAGTGTTTCCAATGTCGCATTTAATGTAGCGCGGGATGAGTAATGGGGAGGCCCTTTTTTCAAAACTTTGTTTTGTTCAACAGTAACTTGAATCGAGTAACGTTCTAGTTTACTTTTATAACCGTAGTTGTAGAGTCAAAATCAAAGTTCGGTTTCACAATAGCAGTAAACGTTATATTTATAATGATATATATACTTTTCTGTGTTTTTGAAATCATTATTATTGCAATCTTTAACTTCTGTGTTAAATTTATTATAAATAATGCAAAATATTTATGCAATTGAACACACCTCGTGTTACAACTTTTTATTTTATAATTTTTATTAGTTACAGGTCCTTAACATTTATTTTAATATAGACTTGTGAGTTCTATCGTAACTCTAATCTCTTACTACTACTGAAATAGAAGGTATCACTTACACTCAATTGTGCCTGAATATTTTAGCTGATTCGGATATTAGCTTCACCTTGTCTCCGCGTATTAGACATGTCTACATAACTTTTTGTCCTTATGTGTACGTTACAGAACCGGCTTCAAAATCTTTATACTGGTTTTTAAAAGCTATTTTGTTATTATATTAGAAATTGGTATTAATCTGTCTATATTGGCATACCGGATTAGTAAAATTGCACCAAAAACTTGTCTCCGAGCAGTTAAAGCATGAAACAACAAAACGGTATGTAAGAGCGCTGTCGCAGCCACATTCTATGTTACAATAAAAAATGTGATAGTTCCGTAATGTATTCAAACAGCATTTCGACTGCGCATAAATTGGTGAGACACGTTTTATTATAATTGGACAAATTTACAACAATAAAGGCTGTCGTCCACAGCGCGCCTCTTTAGGGGGATACAATATAGTGTGGGCGTGGGCAGGCACGCGCCCAGGCGGGGGCATGCGGGGGCAGGCGGGGCAGGCGGGGGCAGGCGGGGGCAGGCGGGGGCAGGCGGGGGCAGGCGGGGGCAGGCGGGGGCAGGCGGGGGCAGGCGGGGGCAGGCGGGGGCAGGCGGGGGCAGGCGGGGGCAGGCGGGGGCAGGCGGGGGCAGGCGGGAGCAGGCGAGGAGCCAGAGCTCGAGATATATGTGGGCCTCAGTCTACCATCACTAAGATTTTCGTGACATAGAGTTAACATGCCCGGTTTATTATTTTAATTTGCGATACTCCTAATCTTACGTGTTGAGCACTGCTACAAATAATGACGTAGCATAGCACACAAAGTTATGCGAGACATTGGACAACTGGTACATTTATAGGTGTCCGAGGTGCGGTGTGAATATTAAAGACATACCAACTAATCCAGAAACTGAAAGAACTAAAGAAGAATAAAAGCAAAACTGTTAGTATTATATTGAAATGGAATGTCTAAAATCATTTACATGGAAGAAAGTGTACTCAGCATTTGAGTAGTCTGTGTTATTTACACTAGTCTGTTGGTCGATGTTAAAAACAACATTTCCAAGACACACTGAAGTGTCTGATATTGTACTACTTCCATGCAGCCCTACAGCGCTTAACCCTCTCCAGCTTCTCTGTTGTGATGCTAATGCTGTGGCGCGCGGTGGTTATCACCGGCTTACCGCCGCCGCCCCGCCGCCGCCATCGCGCAGCCGACACTTGACCCTGGGGGCAAGAGGAACGGGACATTCACTAATCTCACAAATAACTTACTCCGCGGCTGCCGTTCCGTTCCATTGTAGCAGCGCGGTTGTAAAATGAAGCTGTTATTATAAGTAATGCTGGCATACACGAACTTTGAATTACAAATATGAGTGATACTGCCTCGTATCCTACATGTTAACGAGACTAGTTTTATCGGTAAACATATTTATTATTAATTTATTTGTAAACTTTAGTATCTGTGTAATATCATGACTGTTTTTATTAGTTGAATAATAATTATGTTATTAGTGATTGCACAGAGTTAATTTATGTCTTAAACTACCTCTTATTTCGATACAAACATAGCTCTGTCTGTCTAATTAGCTGCCAAGTATAGAAACGATTTCGGATTTTATATGAGGTAGTTGAAGACAGCAGTGTTCTTTGTGTAATATATAAACTTTGAGATCAACAATAGAAGATGCAATTAAAAAGTGAAAACAAAACATCATAGTCATCTTCGGCCTATAGACAGGTCACTAATGGACTAGGACATTCCTTTGGATAACAGCACAATTGGTTATCGCTCAAAAACGCTTGGTTAGTGCTTGTTAATGAATGCAATCTTAGAACCGCAACCGGATCAATTTCACGTGCCTTCTGAATGCCCCAAGATGCTCCTAATATTTTAGTCCATCTGGAGACCTGCATTGCGTAAATCTTCCACGTCACGACCGCTGCACCAAACAGCCGTTGAATGTTCAATTTGCGGGTATGAAATCAGCAATTTCGGAACAGCCGAATGAGACTAGGAACGCCTTAAATTCTTGTTGCACGGCAATTTGAGCGCGGGCGTCCATATCGCAACACGCCAATTTGTAATCCATCGGTTTGGCAAGCGGCCGCCATGAATCAACACACGCGGCCGCTCCACATCGCCACAGCTTTTGTAACACGATTCCCACGGCTTAAGGGATGACACACACCACACACACCACGCACTACACCACGTCAGCACGTCAGCGGCTCACTCTGTCTGTTAAGGATCGGTTTCCTGTCCTAGATTACTGCTGGACTATTCCACTACCTACATCATGGAGGAACTAAGGTTACGTGGTGACAGAATATCAGGCTTCCTTATTTGTCTTTGATTTACGTCTCTCATAGAGAACCGGGTTTTACGCGGCTGTAAGCAGATTGATTTTCATTGTATATTTCATTAAATCGCTTATCTAACAATTCGGGGGCAATAGTCGTAAATATATGTGAATAGATAGAAAGCTCTAGTCTCTACCTGCCCCTCCAGGAGCAAGCGCGATGTAAGTATCTTGTGGTAGTTGTTTTATTCTAGTAAACATTTTATCCTTCATATAAACATTAAAATAAGTCCTTCTCAGTATGGCCGGTATTATGTTGCCCCGGTTGCCCGACATCGCTGCGTCATTTACAAAAAAAAAATCATATCAAACCTAATCATAATATAAATAGGAATAAAAGGCAAGGCTGAGCCAAGGATAAAAAGAAGCTAAGTATAAAGGGAAGACCAATACAACGCAATAACGAAATAGGCATCTTAAAAATATAATTTGTGTTATACTGTAACCAACTGGATATTGAATGCTAAAATGAATGTAGACAGTCCGCACAGTCCTTAACCGCCCGGGGCCGCCGCACGCCGCCGCCGCCCCCGCCGCGTCCATCACGCCGCGCCCGCGTCACGTTCCCGTCGCGTCGCCTCAGTGCCTCAACGGCCTGCCCAATTGCCCATGCCATGCTGTAAACAAATCACTCGACTGCGCAACTCCGAGGCTTAGGTACGTGTGAAATTGTTATTGCTCTGTCACAAATCTATGCGACGTACAAATTGCCTTTCCTATAATACTCGACGGTCCGGCCAAAACCGACTCGTTACGACACACAAGCCGCATAACGCATGAGCATAAACCGCTTCGTACATCGTCATTTTATAGACAAAACAGAACACTCACGAATATTTAATTTATATGAGTAAGTTGTACACTTAAGAAGCACGTAGGTAATGGGCATGCGAGTGCTAAAAGCTATTTACGTTAATAAATATGATCGTCGATAATGTCGTAACAGCTGGTGGCGGCTGGCGCAGACAGGGCGCAGACAGCGCGGGCGCAGCCGCCGTGATTGTATCTGCGCACCCCGAGCGCCGCACCTGCGCCGCGCCGCCGCCGCTGCGCCCCCGGCCATCGCAGGGCGGCGCGTAATGGACCCGCATTACTCAACATTAGCCCACCCCGCCACTGCGCAGCCGCAACCGCGCTAGGCAACCAATCCATAGACGAGTCCCTTGCGCATGACGCACTCCGAGCCTTAGCAAAAACGAAATGGACATCACTCAACGTCAAAGTGAGACAGCGCCGATTTTACTGGTCATGGAAAATATAGGGTTTTATTAAAGCCATTACGCTGCGTAATGAACGATGTCCCGGGGCTGGCGACACTTTATGAAGACATTCTTCACGATAATGAGATAATAAAGTGGTTCGTGGGAAGGCTGCACACACGCGCACCGCACCTGTGTGCCATTTGCGTATGCATATGCGATGCGCGTAATGCATAAGAGTACCTATAAACAAACCGGCGGGTGGTCGCACCGATTTTAATTTTATGACATTATGTGAGCGGAGTCGTGGACGCGTTTCATTTCAAGGTTTTTACTGCGACGGATTTAAATAAGTTCCATTATGATCGGTTCTGGTTTAGAGCATAAATAACACATTCGAACGGTGAAACTCATCGAGCGGCAGGAACGGTCAGAGATCGTGACGTGACGCGGCGTTGCTCTGCTTGGAAACTAATCCAATTAGTCGTTATTAATAATACGAGCATGGACATAACGATGGTTTGCGGAGGCCTCAGCCCGCCCCTGCCTCGGCAGCGTGCCGTAACACTGTGGTGCCGGCCGCGTCACGCCCACGGGCCGCGCGTCTCGTATCTCAGCAGGACAGAGTGCGGCCACCCATTGTCGCCGGATTAGTTACATTGTCACCTGCGCGTCATTAGGCGTGAAATACCAACAGACACGGACGGGGACGTCTACTTTACACAAAGTTTATGTTTGTTTCAATAGAACAGACCTCTTTGTGTCTTAAATCACATAAGCTAATATATTTTAGTACTTGATGTTTATATAATGTTGTTAAAATAACAATAGGGAAACAAATAATATGTCTATTAAAGTTACCAGCAGTGCAGCCTGTGCACTGGCTACACGCAGAAGACATACAGCGCCCTTCGAGTCTAGTTCAACAATGCGTTTGGGATGCTGTTGGGTCTCCCCCGGTTTTGCAGTGCGTCTACAATGTTGGCAGAAGCGCGTGTAGATTGCTTTCACACCACTATGCATGACTATGCGCAAACGAGCCGCCTCGATGGTGCGGCGCGTGTGACGGAGCTCCAACAGTATGCTGGCCGCACTTGCTGACAGGCTCGACAATCACTTCCCTTCATTAACCATTGCTGCAAACTGCACATTTCGTACTGTAGTCGGACTGTTTGAACCTTTGTATATCATTAATAATTGACATGGATGAAAATGATATGAAATGAATTAATTTAATTATACCTAACATTTGTAAGTGAAACAATCATAATGTTTATATTTTATAGTGTTATTTTGTCTTGACTCGTAGTATCGACCAATTCGCCATTTTAGATAAATGTCGTCATGTCATTGTGTAATGATAGGACACTCACTCTCTATACAATTGACGTGAGATATAAACCGAGGGTGAATTATAGTTCAAGTTTTATTTAATGTTCAATTAATTTTAGTCTTATAATTTAAAAATAAGAAAAATAGGGCATTTATTGACGATTACACAATCACATTCAGTATATCATACCAAGCTAAAATACTAAAAGAAAGAAAATAAACATTAAAAATTACATACGTACCTACATAATTATAATCACGACTATTTAATTATCCCCGTAGGGTTAGTCATAGACTAGGCAATGAGGACAGCAAGAGTAGTCCCCTATCATAGTCCACTTTTCACCAAATAGCGACTGCACATGTGCTCAGCGAGACTGGTGGTGAGCCCATCGTCTCTCTATGCTCTTGGATGTATATGCATCTTTAGTCCGTTAGTCGCTTTTTACGACACCCAAGGACAAAGAGGGAGTGATAGTATTCTTTCACCGCTACGCGACATGGTTCAAAATTACATAATATTTGTTCTCTGAATCTTTGCTAAAACATTTTAACAGAATTTTGTTGTTATGGACAGAACAAAACGCACTCAGATACATACTGCCAGCACACTGAGGCAACAGCCCTCCGAGGCCCGGCCCGCGTGCGGCGTGCGTCGCATACAATCTCCTCATTTCCTCCGCATCTTTCATTTCAGCACTCATCTAGCAGTAACATGTATTACAAACATTTTGCTTGCAGGTCCTGTGCTTATCGCCGTACAGTATCAAGGCGCTTGCCACAAGAGTTGTAAATTGTGTGAGACAATTATTTATTATTATGTATTTATGTATCGAGATAATAACAAACATTCAATGCGTTACAAGGTAACTAAGTCACCCCCAAACTCTGGCCATAAGAATTCGCTGTAACTCACATTATTAAAAGTTAGAAACGACTCTCATAAACCTAATTTCAAATTTCTTCACGCTAAAGCTATTCTTTGCGTTTGGTTAACAGCCGTTCTTTAATTTTTTCTAATTTTATGAGTAGCCTCATCCCAATTGACAGAGGCCGATACGCCATTAAGATACTCCCACGCGTTATAAGATGCGTTACACACTATATTTTATTGCATTAATTCCTACATAATTTGACACTTATGGGGATACTTAATTCTTTAAAGCCATTCGTGATAAGTGATTATGTGCTGGACTCTGCATCATTCTAGAGAACTGGGCAGCTTCCTGCAGTAGTAATGGCCGCGATACCATCTGCTATTAAGCGGCGACGACGGCGACTACAAACAATCGCTGAACACGAGGTATTTCTAAATCTGGAGCGATCGCCTATAAAATGTGAATTACTCCAATTTTAATTAGTATTCACATTTTTTAATGAAATATAAACTTTTATGGGCCAATAACAATGAAAGGGTCTTACAAATCTAAATGACATGCATCCAAGTCGACTCGTAAACGCTCTTCCAATCTAGAATCTCCACCCGCCGCTACGATAGGGCCCTATGCCCTATGCTAACTTAAATACATTATTAGTACACTAAAATACGAGTGTGCTAAGTTGGTCATTACAATCAAGGCGGGTTAATAAAGCCGAGGATTGTAATTGTCAATGCACACGCGTTTCATACGACGTTTTTCTACACCGTAGTGAGGAAAACACATTTTCAAAAAATTACTGCGTGTTTTTGTTGTTTTACTAGTGTATAAATCTTTGATAAGCCAACATATATTTTTCTTTGGACTTAGATGCTAATAGGCTGTCAATAACATTTTGTTTCGGCGGTGTAGACTGAGTTCTTTATTACTAGAACTAGACGTACCTACTTTTTTTAAACTTTCAAAGTATTAAGTGTTGAACAAGAAGCCGCTGTATAATCGACAAAATGTAGGTACTTATGTGAAAAGTCTTTTCATCTCTTCCCTTGGGTGTCGTAAAAGCCAGTAACGAGCTAAAGGCTCACCATACCTATACGACACGGTAAACCTGAGCCGAGTTAAAGGCGCCCTCGGGTTTCCCGCTCCCTCCCTATGGGGGGGGGGGGATCGGAGACTCGCTTGCTGATGATGATGATGATGCTTGCGAGATGCCATCCCCCACCGAAAACCCTCTGGGGAATTTCGACCTCACGGCTTGAGGAACCTGTAAATTTCTCGCCGCCCCCAAACAAGTAAGCAATAAGTCATATGTTTAATAACCAGGGGCCTTCAAAATTTAACGAAATCACTCCGTTTTAAGGCGTCTTCATTAACATTAAGTGGCTGGTTTAAAAAAATAATCAAACATACACATAGAAAATCTCTTTATTTAACCGATGCTGAAAAAGTAATAAAAATAGGTCCAGTTCTGAAGGAGGAAAAAGGGGACTACGAAACGTCGTTTTTCTATGTTTTGTATGAGAATTTTGCATGCCACTTCGACGTAGTGTTTCATCATAAGTGTGTCCATAGTAATTTAGGTTTCGTTCATTCTTCCTAAAATCTAGATAAAATACTATAATATTTTCTGGGATTTGATTTGGAAACATATGGTACGGGACAGGGAATCCGCGTATCTAACTGTTATATTTCATATTATTATTATTATCTAGCTATTTATGTTACTTAATGCCATTAATTTGAACATGTTAGTCTAAAATCTTCGTCGAATCTAACATTACAGTAACATAATGTAGAATTATCAAAGACTTTTAATGTCTGTATAAGCTCTAATGTCCACCCCGTAATGGCTGGCCGTTTCACAAGATTGTATGAACAATCAGTCATTGGCTCATTCCGGCCGATCGCCGCGCGCATCAATCTTTCAACGGACCCCGTCCATTGAGCCGTGACCAAATGCACAAAGCCCAATTACCCGCGATTAACCACCTGACAGCCGGCGTTGGGGCTCACACAGGCGCGGAGCTTAGAGCGGGGCGGAGAGCGGGGCGAGCCGCGGACAATACATGACGAAATGTTCAAAAGCGCATGAAGGCTGGGGTTAAGGGGTTTTATCTGCTTTTTAACCGCCTCTGTGGTCTAGTGGCTAAGCTACCGGTTTCAGACCCAGAGGTCCCGGGTTCGATTCCCAGCGGGGGGTACATCTTTGTGTGCTCGGTTTGGTTGGTGGTAGGGCTGTCAAGTCCGCCTGGCTAGCTACCACCATCTTAACTAAGTCTGTCGCCATAACAACGATGTTTATAGCATTGTTGTGTTCCGGCAGTTTGAGATAAGATAGCCAGTTCCTCAGTGGTTGAGGATTCCGGGTGAAGCGCGCTTCCACCTTCGGCCTTATCGTCACTTACCATCAGGTGAGATAAAGGCCAAGCGCTTACCCGTTGCCAATAAAAAAAAAAAATTGAAGCGCGTCACAATGATGCGGTCCACGTGCCCACGGGCAGGGCGTGGGCGTGGGCCGATTAATTGGAGCCAACGCAACGGCGTATAATAACAGTTAATTTGTAATCGGCCGGGACGCGCCGCCATTACCAAGCATGACTCGCCGCTACTGCGCACACCCGCCGCACACGCCTAGGGATGCGACACGAACACGACACGCCACGGCCAGCATAGTCAAAATAGTGTGGTTTCTAGATCAATTCTTTAACGCAACACATCATAAAGCTAACATATCATAATATATTTATCTATTTTCACCAATGGTAACGTTTAGCACAAAATTACTCTCTCATAATTATCGGTAACTCTAGCTACGAACCTTACTCTACGCTGCCTTTAAACTGTCGGATCTATAGCTACCATTTTATAAATCATATTTAATAGTAGATGTCAGGATTCGAATGTCTTCAGAACTTTAGAAGAAGTAAAAGAACTGAGAGGACTTTAGGGCAGGATACGATCTTAACTGTCAATAATCATAATACTATACTAAAGAATCAATTTAAAAATAAAACCTTTAGCTGGTGTGCAGCAGCGAGCCCCACCACTGCGCGGCCCGAAACCGCTCGCCTCAAGAACCTACTTATTGAACGCCTCTATCCCAATTTAATTGTCCGATTACGTGTTCGCCCAAACCGCTACCTGGACACGCCTCCACACGAAAAGCGACTTACTATCGTCTGGGTATAGCTTCCAAATTGGCGGCAAAGGTGAGCCTACCTATCGGTCAGTGGCCTAAGCGAGCGTCACACGCGTCTAATTGATGTTAATGGGTTAATTTTTACGAGGACGCTTCTCGGAGCCGCGCCACCGCCGCCCGCGCCGCCCCCCGCTCCCGCACCGCGCCCCGCCCCGCGCGACATTTCTCACGCTCAGCAAATAGAGCCCGACTAATCGCCGGTTCCCGCAAACCCTAGCCAATAACAATCTGAATCATAAATAAGTGACAATGACACATTCGTTTGTCATCGTGACTTTAAACGAATGACGAAGGCATGCTAACGAGAGCCAGTGCCAATTAAAATATCTTAGCTGGCGAGCGTTAGCAACTTACCCGCAATAAACTAAGCATTAATTAGGGCCTTTATCGCCGTGATCTCTCCCGAAAAGTAATTTTACAAACGCAAAACTTAATGTTAATAAGACTACGTGTTACGAAACTGGAAGGCGATGACCCTTTCATTAACGCCGATACTTATTTGCGTTTCGAAATAGCACGGGGACGGTAATTCTGTATTAATGCGTGTAGCGAGTAAACACAGCCCGCGGCCGGCGCGCCGCACTCGTAATTGAATGTATCTGGTGCGTCGGCACCTCGGCGCGACGTGTAATGAGCCCGCGAGCGCTTTACGCGACAGTATTGGTCGTTATTCCCTAGAACATAAGGACTTGTAACTCAGTTACTATGTAGCGGCATTTGAAAGCTTATTAGAGTGTTAGAGTGTGCTAATTTATTAACTAAGATCGGCGCTGGCAGGCAGGTGCCCTAGGCGGGCATTCAGCATTGTCGCGCGCTGACAGAGCGGACAGCCGCCGCCGCCGCCCGGCAGTGTGCTCAAGGAATTGTATTTAAGTACTTATAGTTCGTTATTTACAAGTAGTGACAATTTTCATACCAGTGGGGCCAGTGTCATTAATAAGAAACTTAATTCGGGTTTTTCTAAAAACCAGTGACATGCGTGAGCTATTTGAGCTATAAGTAGAGAGAATCGAAAGATGAACCTCTCGATTCTTTCAATACTGCAGGACTAGCGGTTTACCACCGGTCGAAATGTAAAGGCTTTCAATTGTATCCCGCCACGTAGTATTAAATGAAAGGAATAAGGCCAGCGACGGGACGTAAGCAAGCTGATCATGATGATATTATTAGCCAAAGTCAAAAGACTTTTGACAGAACCTGGAGCTTCATAGTTATTTGTAAAAGGAAATAGAAGTTGAGGTTATCATATTTTATTCATGAGTCCGTAGCACTTCCTCAAATAGCATTAACATACTCAATAAACTTAAGTTTTTTTCATTCTTAAGTAATGGCTTGGTGCGATTTATGCATGCATTTAGCCAGCGTCTAGTACAAAAAATAATATGAATGTTGAATGGTGAATGATATTCTCCCAAGCCCTCTTGAGTTCTAGTAAAGGTGTGGGACTTTACTGAGATCTCACACGGACTTCTTGAGAGAATTTGAAAAGTGATGTTGCACTGTTTTTTGGGCGCATTTTTTCACATGACGTTTATTTTATATAAAAACCTTTATTTTACATAAAAAGTTTTAAGATACAAACAGAGAAATAATTGATTAAATGGTATGCAAGTTGCTATGTGTGGTGTCGGGAGATGTAATAACACTAACGAAAGTCGATTCTTAACTGATCATTTATTGAGAGAAAATTAATAGTTTAAAAACACTAGAAAAACACGCTTTTATAAATGCACGTAAAAACAAAAAAATAAATTATGGATCGTTCAAGTTGTCTCTATTTCTGGGCTGAAGTGTAAACTATGTGCTTTTAATTACCTATAAAAATTGATTGTAAAAGCGTTAGGCGCTGGAACAGTATAGACTTTCTTGTTAACAAATACTAATACTAACTTCCTGGCAGAAGCTGCATGAGGTCACACAAGAGCATAACGTTTATGCCGCCAAAGGGTTACCAAAGGGTACCAAAGATAATCTCGTCCACGAACAAGAACTCTACATTTTGCCACTGTTGACGCATTACCCTTAAGTACTTAATTTCCTGAAAGAAGAGGCGTTAAAAATGTCGATGAATGTCGTCTCTCCTCGCTGCTGGCGCATGTTTCGTCTGAGTTCGACAAACTGTTACTTTGAACAGACTGTTTAGTGTAGAGCCACCTACTAGTCGTGCTGCTACTCCAGTTAGAGCGCCAATCTGTGTAACCTGCTTCCCGTAACATCGCTTAACTTGATTTCTCAGCAAGTTACACAAAAACTCTTTCCTTTTCCAGCGCCCCACGCTTTTACAATCAAATATTATAATTAAAAGCACGTAGTTAACACTTCAGCCCAGAAATAGAGACAACTTGAACGATCCATAATTTATTTTTTATTTTTACGTGCATTTATAAAAGCGTGTTTTTCTAGTGTTTTAAACTATTAACTTATTTTATACTTTTTGGTCTTTGATAACGAAATATTTTTAACATTAATACATTTATTTTAAGTAGGCGAATGAGCCCGCATCCTCTCCATCTCCGCCAGTGCGTCTGTATTGCATGGCGTTTTATCTGTCAGCTTCGAACAATCTAGCTCTTCAATCTGGAGACCACTAAGTGATTTTACTCTACTTAGGGCCACATACGCCTAATAGGTTTGTTAAAACCTTGAAACCTGATCGTGTTCAAAGTCCATTACGTGGCCTTTCTCACTAGTGCAAACACGACTATGATACGATATTCTATCATGGAATGCCAGTGCCTATCTTCAGGCTTCATCATTAGACCTTGAAACCTAATCGTGGTCAAAGTTCATTACAAGACTTTTCTAAGAAATCCAAAACAGCTATGATACGATTTTCCATCATGAAGTTCCAGTTCATATCTTCCGGCTCCATCATCAGATCAGTTCGACAGTACCATATTATTGTATTGTCATCAGAACTACATACAGCTGCCAATTTTCATTATGCTACGACCCTTGGAAGATGGTTAAATTAGTTACCTTAGATTCCATTTCATAGTTTGTTACATACAGGTCGACCTAATAAAAGCGTGTTAAAAACAGGGTTTTTATAGTAATAATAAATTAAAAAGCCTTAGCTCCAAGGATTTTGGGAGGATCGAGATGAAAATAGTACCAAGAGTTAAGGAATTTATCGAGACACGTGGTAGCGTTTGAATTTTAAAAAACGGCTGGTAACTTTTTTAGAATTTTGAAAAATGTAAAAAAAAATTTGGGGGGTCTTTGTTTACTAAATTATAATTATTTCAGAAAAAAGAGACTTAAGAAAAAATTAAAGAAGGGTCCTAGGATATAATTATTTTGTTTAGCTACAAAATGGCAAAAACTTTTTGAAAATCGGTTAATAATAATAATTGTGACCTGTAGTGTAGGTGGTACCTTTACATTTAGAATTGTAGAAAAACCGGTATTCCGTAGGTATATAAAAGTGATGTAGCTCTTATATAATTATTGACCGATCATCATGGTGGTGGATCAATGTTGATAAAAGATGCGGATGCAGGCGAGAAGTGCATTCGAGTTGGAATTTCGAAAATCTAAGTGAAATTCATTGAGCGCCTTGGTGCCCGATGAATGAACTTCACTTAGGTTGTACAAGAAAATAAAATGTTATTGTCTGTGTCGTGCATGCTAAACATTCGTGTGTGTATAATTCGACTTGTAAGTAATGTAGTTGTGTAATGTTATGGTAGTATATCTCAATAATCTAGGCTTAATCTATCTAATATAGGCTTTCTACAGAGATGGCCCTTCTGAAATCTGGACCTTATCAGGATTTGGTCGTTTTCACAATGTAGTCGTTATGATACCAACCCTTTCTAATGTGTTATTTAAAATATATATATATTTTTTTTAATTTTTGTAGGTATTTATTTTAAATGGTCCAACCAACAAATTCTTGCTGGGACTGCAAAATCTGTAATTTTTTTATAAGAAAAAGTGGAGAGTAAAAATCATCGTTTAAATAGTGGAAAGTGAAGCAAATTGAAAAATAGAAAAGTGAATAAGACAATGACAGTATAAATTCATTTTTTTTTGTACAACTCAAACCATTTAAAATTAAAATTTTAAACACTGAAAAAAGGCGGGAATCTCAGGCGGGAATCGAACCACGCACCTTCCGCATTCTGGGCGGCTGCCTTCACCACTTGGCTACCGCGGTCTGGTTCGATTCCTGCCTGAGGTTGGCGTCTTTTTTCAGTGTTTAAAATTTTACTTAAGTATAATTAAGCGTTAATAAAACGCTAAAATATATCATCATCATCATCATCATCATCATCATCAGCCTACAAACGTCCCACTGCTGGGCACAGGCCTCCCACGTGAACAATAGCAAATGGGGATATTGGGCCATAACCCACCACGCTGGCCCAATGCGGGTTGGTGGGTTCTAACGACTACCATCTTACGACAACAACCGGGACCAACGGCTTAACGTACCTTTTGAAGCATGGAGGAAGCTCGAGATGGTTTTAATTGGTCACCCATCCAGCGACCCGGCATTGCGAAAGTTGCTTAGCGGGCAAGATCGCATGCCGAACACGCTAGCCGCTGCGCCATCGAGCTCCTCAAATATATAAAAAACATTAATCATTTAAAATTATTCAAGAAAGAAAGTATAGACGGTTATTCAGTTTATTATATGCAAAATATTCTACTTTGTTCTACTTGAACAGTCTGATACGAAATATAATAGGTAAAAAAAAAATAAACTAGCATATTTACCACATTATCTTAGCGCAAAAACCTCTAAGTTAAACAAAATATACTAAAATGTGAATCATACACCCTAACACACCTATTTTTTTTAAGTTAAGCAAAGATATAACATCTAAGTTAAACAAAATATACTAAAATGTGAATTACACACCCTAACACACCTATTCTTTAAGTTAACAAAAATATAAGAAAAACATAACAACCTAGGTCATAGCAGTTTTCATAGGCAGTTGGCAATGACACTTCCAAGTGATAAACTGATAAATCATAAGTTACCTAGATGAGGAGTAAGGAAACAAACAAGGTTCCGGTGATGATAGGCCACATTTTCATAGTCTACGGAGGTGGTTGTTCTTCGTGGTCCCTCTGCCGAAGTCTCCATCTTCTCTACTTCATATGTATCAACTCCCTTAGTGCTCACCACTCGATAAGTCGATATGGACCTAGAACTTTAGTTTTTAGTTTCATTCCTACTCTAAATTCCGTTCTTTTGATAGCCACAACATCACCGGATTGATACTGTGTACTTTACTTCCTTTTTCTATTGAAATTCTTCATGTTTTCCTCTTGTATCTTTAATATCTGCTGTTTCGCCTTTTGTCTTAACGCATCTCTATGTTCTATGAACTGGCTTCTATGTTCTTGTGATATTAAATCATGAATTATAGCTATTCCTTCATTTGCATCATATTACCATCTAAAAGTTCAAAAGGAGTACAGTCTATACTATGATGGTATGTACTATTTAATGCTATTTGTATACGAATCACATGTCTGTACTAGTCATGAGAAATTTAGCTCTTTGAAGAGGTAAGAGCCGTTTTGCTCTTTACCCAGTCAAGAGCTATATAGCTCTTCTAGCTAGTGTAGCTCTTGCTATAGAGCTCATTTAGCTCAGTGTAGTTCATGAAGATAGAAGGCTCTTGAGTTGTTTAAGTGTACTGTTCAGTTATATAGCATTGTGAATGCAAAATTTCAAAAATAAAAATAAATTTATATCTGATAGTTTAAATTACGTAAACTTTGGTTTGTTTAAATACTGACAGCCTTGTGTATTTGTGTCATCATCATAATGACCTAATCCTGATTAGAAAATTGTAGTCTAGTGTTTAAATATAAAAATACAGTTGCGATATAACATAATAAGCACAGTAATGAGAAGATTATTCTGCTTTTTAACCGACTTAAAAAAAAGGAGGAGGTTCTCAATTCGGCTGTATGTTTTTTTTTTTTTATGTTTGTTACCTCAGAACTCCGTCATTTATACACCGATTTAGAAAATTCTTTTTTTTATTTGAAAGGATATACTTTCAGATTGGTCCCATTTTTATCAAAATCCAGTTCTGATGATGGAATCCTCAAGGAATTGGGGGAACTCCTCAAATATTGTAGGCATACCTATAGCGATTTTGGTATTTTCAGCAATAAGTCAAGCATTTGCATTCAGAAAGTATCATTTGATGAAGTAGAACTGATGAAGAAGACCACAGAATGCCATTGGAACTCCTCAATGATAAGTATTTCACGGGTGGCGATAAGATATCTCGATTAAGATAGTTAAGCGACTATGACGAAGCAAAAGAAGGCAGGTACCGGAACTCAGTTCTAATGGTGGGATCCTTGAGGAATTGAGGAAACTCCTCAAATATTGTAGGCATACTTTTAGCGATTTTGGTATTTTCAGCCATTAGTCAAATGAGATCCGGCGGGGGGGGGGGCTATACAGCGTTCACGAGTAAATCTGTAAGTTGCCGTCTGTTTTGGACGTAGATTTCCTACTTTGTGATAGGCGTTACTCGTTTTCTTCGCTTGTCGCATTTAAACGGTGCTGTCTCATACGAGCAGCGCGTTTTGAAGGTTTACCAATATTAGCTTTCGATAAATAGATCGGAACGATTCACTAAAAAGCGAGAAATAACCAAAAATTTTAACAAAAAGAAAAACCGACTTCCAAAAATTTGACTGAAATAAATGCACTAAAACGTAAAAAATAATTGCGTTGTTTAGTTTGTTCAATTTACTTGCAATATTAACCTTTATTCTACTCAATCTTATAATCTTAAAAAATATTTTTGGAGTCGGTGCCAGCCTAATACGACAATGTAGCAATACCTTATAAAATCTATTTACAAATGAACACGAAAACTGTTAAAGGCCAATTAAACATATTTACAAGCGAGGCCGACCTAGACGGAGGTGGAGAGATGAGCTTGATGCTTACGCGAAGGATTGGCCAACACACGCAAAAGGCCGCGAATGCTGGAAGGGGGGGAGAGAGGCCTTTGCCTATCAATGGGACAATATGGGCTAATATAATAATAATATAGTATGTCGTTTAATGTTAAATTTACCTTGGCTGACACCGCTCCAAAAATATTTTTTAAGATTATAAGATTGAGTAGAATAAAGGTTAATATTGCAAGTAAATTGAAAAAACTAAACAACGCAATTATTTTTTACGTTTAAGTGCATTTATTTCAGTCAAATTTTTTGAAGTCGGTTTTTCTTTTTGTTAAAATTTTTGTTTATCTTTGGTAAATAGTATTATGTCATTGATTAAGAGATACCGTCATAGTAATGATAACAATTTGCCTATATAAATAATGTTGTGAAATGATATCTTTGCCTATTCTTTTGTATGGGTTATCATTAGTATTCAAGTGACTGTAATAGTGTTTTTATTTGTTGTGATATTTAATGAATAATTAACCGACTTCAAAAAAAGGAGGAGGTTTTCAATTCGGTTGTATGTTTTTTTATGTTTGTTACTTCAGAACTCCGTCATTTATACACCGATTTAGAAAATTCTTTTTTTATTTGAAAGGATATACTTCCAGATTGGTCCCATTTTTATCAAAATTCAGTTCTGATAATGGAATCCACAAGGAATTGAGGGAACTCCTCAAATATTGTAGGCATACCTATAGCGATTTCGATAATTTCAACAATAAGTCAAGCATTTTCATTCAGAAAGTATCATTTGATGAAGTAGAACTAATGAAGAAGACCACAGAATGCCATTGAAACTCCTCAATGATAAGTATTTAACGGGTGGCGATAAGATATCTCGATTAAGATAGTTAAGCGACTATGACGAAGCAAAAGAAGGCAGGTACCGGAACTCAGTTCTAATGGTGGAATCCTTGAGGAATTGAGGGAACTTCTCAAATATTGTAGGCATACCTATAGCGATTTTGGTATTTCAGCCATAAGTCAAATGAGGCCCACTCCGGCAATAAATCCTTCCTAACTAATATTGTAAATGCGAAAGCGTGTTTGTTTGTTTGTTTGTCGCATTGCGCATCGATCTGATTTTGCACATAGATAGCTGAAGGACAAATAGTGTGACATAGGCCACTTTTTATCACTCCTTCCGAAACATTTCTATAAGAATTTCAAAAATACACTATCACACTATTAATTCTGTCACTTCTTATTCAAATTCTTCTTAAAATCTTTATGCCGATGACTTACAAATTCAAAAATGTCCCTGTAGTTTGCTTAACGGTGAACCCTAGTAAATCGCAAGTCCTCATCGTAGGGGGGTCTATACAGCATTCATGAGTAAACCTGGGTAACTTGCCGTCTGTTTTGGATGTAGATTTCCTACTTTGTGATAGGCGTTTCTCGTTTTATTCGCTTGCCGCATTTAAAAGGCGCTGTCTCATACAAGCTCGCTTTCGATAAATAGATCGGAACGATTCACTAAAAAGCGAGATAAAAAACAAAAATTTTAACAATAAAATTAAATGAAATAAATGCACGCACGTACGCACTAAAACGTAAAAAATAATTGCACAGTTTAGTTTGTTCAATTTACTTGCAATATTAACCTATAATCTAGATAGATAGATAGATAGACAATACTTTTATTGTAACATAACACAAACATTTATATTAGACATAAAAGAGCAAAAATACCCGTGCGGTAACGGAGAAATAATACTAATCGCCGCCCCTCTCTCCGTCCGGTGGGTGTCGTAAGAAGCGACTAACGGACTCTTTCGAGCGATGATCTGCTCCACTGGTGGTAGGGCTTGACCCGTCTGGTTGGTGACCACCGTACGCATGGTGTAAAACCCGTCAAGTGACTGCTTGTCGGTCGCGTTTCGGGATCAGCTAGCGTATAACCAGAGCTCGAGAGGATGATGCTGCGATGTATTTGGTCTGTGGAGGCTTCCGTCAAACCAGTGCCAGGAGGACTTCGTTAACCTGCCGACCAGGGAGACCCGTAGAAACGGTTGTCCCGCTGGCCGCCCGTGGCACAGTACAGGGGCCCAAGCGAGCCTAACCAGCTCGTGAGGCTGCCTCACCATGCCACGCATAATCTCGGGGTGGTCCGTCGTGCCGGTTGGTGACCGGAAGGTGGGGTCCCGGCGGCCATTCCCGAGGGGGTTCGGGGGCCCTTCCGTTCGGCAGGTTAATAATACTCGTCTGTGGGCAAATTCCTGGGGAAACAGGCCACCACACTTTGACCATTCGCATCGCGGCATCATTTTCTCGATTCACGCCTCTCTCTTTCCACTCCTAAAATGACAGCGCCTAACAACAAAACTGGTACTACAGCGGTGCACACCCCCACCAAAACCTTACCGTTTGAGGTGGAGTTCGCTAACATCCGCGGACTCCATGCAAACCTCAATGCCGTCCACCACCATCTTGAGACGGCACGGCCAGCAATGTTGTTTCTGACGGAGACGCAAATAATCCGCCCAGCTGACACCACCTACCTGAACTATCCCGGCTTTGTGCTTGAAGAATCCTTCAAAGCCAAAGCCGGAGTTTGCTTATTCGTTCGGGCGGATGTTTGCTGTCGCCGTCTGCGCTGTCTGGAGGACCCTTCTTTCTCCCTCCTAGTGGTACACGTCGACTTAGGCTCTCATTGCCGTGTCTACGTCTGCGTCTACCGATCCCATAACGGCGACATGGAGACAACTCGACTAATTGAACATCGGCGGAACAACCGCCAACAGCGGTTTCGAAACGCCAGATTTGGCACTACGCGTCGGCAGACTGGGACGGGATGCGGGAGTATTTTTCATCCGTCCCTTGGAGGCAGCGCTGCTTTAGTGGGAAGGACCCGACCGCTAGCGCCACTGCCGTTGCTGATGAGATAGTATTAGGAATGGAATACTATATTCCACACTCCTATGTCATCAGCAAAGGCAGACGCAACCGCTGGTTCAATCGCGAGTGTGCCAGCGCTGTTGAGAGCAAACAGACGGCATACCGCGCTTGGATCAGAAGTAAAGCTCATGGGGCTCCCGAAACTCGCTCGCTAAAAGCAGCCTACAATAATGCCACCAAGTCATGTAAGAGGGCCTACATTAGAGCCAGCCCAGCGCGTTGCACGAGTAGGTCAAGAACTCCTGACGCATCCTACGGGCAGCCGTAGCTACTGGCGTCTGGCCAAAGCCGTGCAATCCAACTTCTGCCAACCCTCGCTGCCACCACTGAGATGTCTTGACGGAACTTTAGCTCACAAGCCGCAGGAAAAGGTCGATCTCCTGGCCAAACTCTTTGCAGCTAACTCCCGGATCGATGACTGTGATGCACAGCCACCCTCAATTCCTCACTGTGGCCACACAATGTCTGATATTAATATCAGGCAGTGTGATGTCCGTGCGGAAATGCAGTCAATCGATGTCCGGAAAGCTAACGGTCCTGATGGCATCCCAGCAATAGTTCTGAAAATGTGTGCAGCAGAGTTGTCCCCTGTGTTAACGCGTCTGTACCGTCTCTCGCTCTCTTCGGGTTGTGTGCCGGAATCTTGGAGAGAAGCTAATGTGCAACCGATCCCTAAAAAAGGAGATCGGTCAGATCCGACTAATTACCGCCCTATAGCCGTAACTTCAGTGTTGTGTAAGATCCTAGAACGAATATTGAACAAACAGCTTATTCGATACCTAGAAGATCACTCCCTAATTCACGATTGTCAATATGGGTTTCGGCCAAAACGGTCAACGGGTGATCTTCTAGCGTACGTCACACATCTCTGGGGTGAGGCTATTGACAAGCGTGGCGAGTCACTGGCAGTTAGCCTTGACAAAGCCAAGGCTTTTGATCGGGTCTGGCACAAAGCTCTTCTCTCCAAGCTCCCGGCATACGGTTTGCCCGCTCAGTTCTGTACCTGGATTGCCAGCTTCCTGCATGAGCGTAGAATCCGTATCCTTTCGGATGGATGCGCTTCGCGGTTCATGTCAGTGAACGCTGGTGTTCCTCAAGGCTCCGTTCTATCCCCCACGCTGTTCCTTCTGCATATCAATGACATGCTTCCTCTTGGAAACATTCATTGCTATGCAGATGATAGCACAGTGCATGGGGGATATAACGGGCACCCAACGGCTGGGCGGGTAGACACCGAAATGAAGCGAGCAAATCTTGTCATTGAGCTCGATCGGGTGTTGGACCTCATTTCTAAATGGGGCTCCGATAATCTGGTGGAGTTCAATGCCAAGAAAACACAGGTGTGCGCGTTCACAGCGAAAAAGTCGCCATTCCTTCCCCTTCCCTCTCTTCAGGGTACATCTCTAGGCCTGCAGAGCAGTATTAACATGCTCGGTATGGATATCCGCTGCGATCTGAACCAAAAGGACTACATCGAAACCGTGATTAAAAATGCCTCACGTAAACTCGGTGTCCTGAACAAGGTGCGGCGATTCTTCACGCCTGATCAGTTGTGTCTATTATACAAGACACAGGTGCGGTCTTGCGTGGAGTATTGCTCTCACCTTTGGGACGGCTCTGCAAAGTACCTTCTCGATGCCTTGGACAGATTGCAGCGCCGCGCTGTGCGCATTATCGGCAATGCGGAGGTCACTAAAACTCTCGAGCCCTTGCAATTGCGTAGAGATATTGCGTCACTCAGCGTCTTTTACCGTTTATACCATGGCGAGTGCTCTGAAGAACTCTTTGACCTCATCCCTCCTTCTCCCTTCCTCCATAGGAGTACGCGTGCTGCTCTCCGGAGTCACCAATTTACAGTCTCTAACATTCCATCACGCACAAAGAAATTTGGTGACAGTTTCTTTGCCGCACTTCCAAAAGATGGAATAGTCTACCAGCACACGTATTCCCTCCTACCTATGACATAGGGTCCTTCAAACGAGGCGTGAAGAAGCACTCTGTGGGCCGGCAGAGTGAGGGTGACTGATACTACGTCTCTTACGCTGCACCAGTTGTCCTCGCGCCTGGACCTCATTTCCACTTAACATCAGGTGGAGTGGGGTCATTTGCCGGGCTTAGTATATATAAAAAAAAAGTTACAATGTGGCGGTCTTATCGCTTAAAAGCGATTTCTGCCAGACAACCAGTCGGATGGAGAGAACTTATACACTCTATGTTCGGAGGTGCAAACATTCAAATCATTGTTACACAATTAAATGCAAAATTAAGTAATTAAATAAAATTTAATTACTTATAAAATAAATAAATAATAAGGTGTAATAAATATGTGTATATATATACATATACATACTTAAACATAATAGTCTCAGGTAGGAAGTAGCGTACAACGACAGCTATGCAGCAGGATAGGGTTAAAGGGAAAGGTAGAAATTCTTCACGAGCTCCTTGAATGCGTGAATGGTTTTAGCTCGCCTGATCGCAACTGGAAGCGAGCTCCAGAGACGAACAGCTTCAACAGTAAAGGAGCAATCGTTAAAGGTGGTGTTGTGAAGAGGAGTTTCAAGGGCTAGATTTTCTGATGACCGTAACGAGCGCGAGTTCGAACAATGAAGGAAACTGAAGCGTTCCTTTAGATACGAAGGATACTTGGGATTGAACAATATGTTATATAGAAGGGAGAGGATGTGAGTATTCCGGCGAAGACGAATAGGAAGCCACTTGAGTTTAAAGCGGTACGTAGAAACATGATTATACTTGCGCAAGCCAAATATGAAACGAATACAAAGGTTTTGAAGGCGCTCAAGTTTATTTAGCTGGTCCTCCGAGAGATCAAGATAGCAGGCGTCAGCGTAGTCTAAAACGGGAAGAAGCAGCGAATGCGCTAGCGCAATTTTAGTGGCAGTGCGTAAAAAATTGCGTAGTCTTCTTAAAGAAGCCGAGGATGCGTAAAGCTTGCGACTGACAGCTTGCAGTTGCGGCCCCCAACTCAAGCAACTATCAATAATAACGCCCAAGTTAGTAACTGATTTTCTGAAAGGGATGTCCACTCCATCAAATGTAACCTTAGGGAGGGTTTCCCAGTTTATTTTAGAAAGCAACCTGGAGCTGCCGACCATAATGGCCTGCGTTTTGCTTGGGTTGACTTTAAGTCCGTAGGCTCGGCTCCAATTAACAATTTGTTTTAGATTGACGTTGGTAGCTTCTATAGCTTCGGCGAGATTACCAAATAGTGAATGGCCATAAATTTGCAAATCGTCTGCATATAGGTGGTAGGAAGAAGAAAGGATTTGAGATATAGAAGTGATAAATATAGCAAAGAGGAGAGGAGATAAAACGCCACCCTGCGGGACACCAGCCGTCGAGTCACACCACGCAGAGAATTTCTCTCCAAGGCGAACCCGCTGCCTGCGTTCGTACAGGTAGCTGTGAAACCACTCAATTACCGTTGGAGATATGTTAAATGAGCACATCAAAGATAACAGTATGTCAAAGTCGACTGTGTTGAAGGCATTGCTGAAGTCCAGCAAAGTTAGCAAAGTTAAGTGACCGATTTCCATGCCAAGGCGGATGTCGTCAGTGATTTTGACTAAAGTAGTCACAGTGCTGTGGCCAGGACGGAAGCCGGATTGGGAAAGATTATGATGGGGAAAGGAATCTGCTGATTTGATTGTGGACGTCTTGTCCTCGCTCGAGGACTTTGGGTAGGAAAGGGAGAATGGAAATAGGTCGATATTCAGCAAAGGATTTAGGATTACGTTTTTTAGGCAAAGGAATTATTTGAGCGTCTTTCCATGAGGATGGGAATACAGCATTAGAAATGGAGTTGTTAAAAATAAAAGTGAGGACTGGGAGGATGATATCAAGGATCGGTACTAACATATTACGGCTAATGCCGTCCCCACCTACCGCATTGAAAGTAATTGACAGCAAGCTCTTTTTAACATCACAATCCGATAATTGGTCAAATGCAAAGGGAGAAAGATCAGGGATTGATACAGAAGACAATTTCTCTAATGTAGTCGCTTTATCAGCATCATTGATACATGATGAAGAAGAGAAATGGAGATTTAGTGAGTCAATATTAATATCGGGTGAGTTTTGTTTTAATTTTCCAATTCCAAGCGACTTGAGGAATTTCCAAGCTTTAGATAGATCTACATTTTCGACTGAATTATGGATGAGACGGCGTAGCGCATCCCTACACGCCTTATTGCAGCGATTACGAGCCTTGACATACCTTTCCCTGTTGTGGTCAGTAGTTCGAAGTTTAAACCGGCTTTTCGCTGCCACTTTTTTATTCATTAACGCTTTTATGTCGTCTGTCAGCCATGGCGCTGGTTGATGCTTTATCTTAACAGCTCGAAATGGCGCATGCTTGTCATACAATGTTGTTACAAGGGAGTTAAAAACAGCAACTTGTTCATTAACAGACTGAGCGACAAAAACAGGAGTCCAATCGATTTTACAAGCGTCATCACGGAACGCATGTTGATCCATACCACTAAAATTGCGCTGAAGAATGACTTTGGGTTTAGCATTATATGAATAGCGAACTTTATATGACAAAAATAAGAGATCATGATACGAAAAAGCGTCGGCTGGGCAATGACCGTGCTTCGCAACATGCTGGGGAGATGACACTATTAATAAGTCTAGAAGAGATGGAGTCGAGTTTGGGAAATGATGGGTGGCAGTAAGAGGGAGAATATTTAAGTTGCTAGGACTAATAACTGATTGAAGTGAAGAAGTACGAGAATCGTTCTTAAGAAGGCAGGTATTGAAGTCACCCATGATAATTGAATGGCTGTATGAAGGAATTACGTCATCGAGTAGTTTTTCAAATGACGTGAAAAAATTGACGAGTAAAGAAGGGCTGTAGTAAACTCCGAGAAGGATTTTATTGTGAGCAAGAACAACTTCAACCAATAAATGCTCGCCAGCGTTAGCAGGAGGTGGTTATGCCGAGGTGCTAATTACGGAGTAGGGAATATGAGCACGTAGGTATATAGCAACCCCGCCACCCCTGGAGCCAGTGCGATCGTTGCGTATAAGGTGGAAGCCAGGCAGAGCATAAGAGGTAGAAGGTAAGCACGGTTTAAGCCAAGACTCTGATGTTAATACAGCATGAATATTTTTGTGATCGAGTGACGCCAGCATTTCTGAATGATGAGCCGGAATACTTTGCGCGTTTATGTGAACGACGTTAAAGTTTTTTGGTACATCAGAAAACTGACACTCAAGTGTGTCGGAAAGGGACGGGATGCTAACAAAACTGTTTTCATCACTTCTAGAAGATATAGAAAAGTAGTTCAGATCATCACCTGAGGTCTACTCATTCTTATAATCTTAAAAATTACTTTTGGAGTCGGTGCCAGCCTAATACGACAATGTAGCAATACCTAATAAAATCTATTTACAAACGAACACGACAAATGTTAAAAGCTAATTAAACATAATTATTTACAAATAAAAACGACAATGAGGTTAAACGGCAGCGAGGCCGACCTAGACGGACGTGGAGAGATGAGCTTGATGCTTAGGTACGCGAAGGATTGGCCAACACACGCAAAAGACCACGAATGCTGGAAGGGGGGAAGGAGGCCTTTGCTCAGCAATGGACAATATGGGCTACTATAATAATAATATAGTATGTCGTTTAATGATAATGTTAAATTTACCTTGGCTGGCGCCGACTCCAACAATAATTTTTAAGATTATAAGATTGAGTAGAATATAGATTAGTATTGCAAGTAAATTGAA
This sequence comes from Scoparia ambigualis, assembly GCA_963921215.1. Lineage (NCBI taxonomy): Eukaryota > Metazoa > Arthropoda > Insecta > Lepidoptera > Crambidae > Scoparia > Scoparia ambigualis. The sequence goes on along the minus strand of OY992520.1, from coordinate 32,541,838 downwards.
CAAACTAAACTGTGCAATTATTTTTTTACGTTTTAGTGCATTTATTTTATTTAAATTTTTTGGACAGTATTTTTTTTGTTAAAATTTTTGTTTATATTAAATTGAGTGAATTTCCAACTTCAATTTTAAACTATATGAATATTTTTGAGAATAGTATTTAATTTCTTACGTATTTGTTGAATAATATTTGATTGAGTAAATATCCAACTTTAACTTAAAACCTGTGCCATTTTTAATTATAAAACCTACAAAATCCCTCCTCCTTTCTGACAAGTTCGAACATGTTATTTGGTAATGACAGTATTAATAAAAAAATATGATGGCTGTCTAGTTAAGAATTCCGATTTTAGTGGGTAATAAAAATGTATAAACAAAAAAGTATGAAGAAAAAAATATGAAGAGTGTTTATTATGAACACAAATCGGTAGCAAAACAAAAAATAGGAATAATAGTTTTATGTGGGCCAATATTGACCACTGTTTTTTTTATTTGCCAATACTCAAGCACGTTCACGAATACTTAATGGTTAATAATCCATCAATATTTCGCATTAATATTTGACATGGTTGCAGTTTTGTTTTATTTTCTAGGACATACATTTTAGAAAATAAAACAAAACTGCAAACCTGCCGCTTCACGTTACCGCCAAGAAATCCGAATAGAGAGTTGATCCCGGCAAACTATCGAGAACAATAGGCTAATTATTTATCCTGGATCTGTTTTAAATTCGCGGAAACTTAAGCAATCTATCAAACGGTCTAAGCCGCGTACGGGGTGTGGGCCTGGCAGGTCGCGGGCGCTGCGCGGGCGGGGCGCGGGGTGCGGCAGTGATGGATGCGCGAGCGCGTAATTGACAGCAACACGCGCGCCGCCGTGCATCACTGCCGCACTGCCGCACTGCCGCCGCGACCCGCGACAGCGTGCGACGCACGCACTCGCCCTCATTAATGACAACCTCTGCAATATATACCTCTGTCTCAATTAGCCGTATGAAAGTTACAGCTCGATGAATGCGTTGACTTATTTCGATCAACTTTGCACCTTGATTCATAATGCAAAAATGTACAAATTATTTTCTATTTACAACTAGCGGCCCGCCCGCCCTTCGTCTGCGTGAGCACCCTATTATTTATTTATTTCATAAAATATATTAAACCTTATAAAAGAACACACGTATCTCCGCATAGTCATACTATTACAAACACAACCAAAAAAACAATAAATCAAATCGGTTGAGCCGTTTTCCAGTATTGCGCTTTTGGCGATATTTTTAAGACTTCTATTGCAAAAATTAAGTAGTCAATACTTCTAGACTTCACGTTCATTGGATATATTTTTACTGGACCTAAATATACTTCCTATAACAACATTACGTATAATAGTCATTTGTCATAATACCTATATTCTATAACTTTTTCTATAAAGCTATATTAGTATAGTAATCATTTTCTATAACTTCATTCGATTAAAATAAAAATAGCATTTTAACCCCAAATTGATTTCAAAAATTGTTTTAAAAAGTTAATAATGTTGTTTTTTGTAATAATACAACACGATAACGCGATCATCGCGCGATTAAACGATGCGACATGCGATATATTAATTACTTTTAGGTTGTTTAACCCTTATTTTTATTATTTATATTTATTAATCATTATTTATAATATTTTCTTAAATATAATGTAAAAACAATAAACAAAAACAAAATAAGTATTTGTATGATTATGAAACGGAACGTATGTTTCCGCCATTTTGTAATGTCAGGACAGACATCGCATCCGTCTGTACCTATGTTAGGTCAAGGCAAGGTAGGAAATGAATGCGAAGTGGTGAGGAGCGATCATCTTACATTCCGTGGTTATTTTTTTTAACAGACAACAGAAGGACTCTTTTGTGAAAAAAAAATCAGATTACCAAGGTAAATTATAAATCAACCTCTGTAGGTCAAGGTGAGGTCAGAAATGTACTGTGATCGCGAAGCGGAGCGGAGCGATCATCTTACATTTCGTGGTTATATTTTTAACAGACAACAGAAGAACTCTTTTGTGTAAAAATTGTTAGATAAGGTAAATTCCAAATCAACCTCTGTAGGTCAAGGTGAGGTTAGAAATGTTAAGTGGTTGCGAAGCGGAGCGGAGCTCATCTTACATTTCGTGGGTTTTTTTTAACAGAAAATAGAAGGCTCTTTTGTGAAAAAAAATGTTTTATACCATTAGTTTAATGTCAAATGAAATTATATGAAATGAAATTACATTATCTGAACGTTAGACCATAAGTATTTATATCAAACATTACACACCCTTTGTCAATTGTTTCAAAATATTAAAATCTTAAGTACGTTTTTGTTGGTTGGACATAGCTTCTTAAGAAAATGGACCGTTGAATAGGATCTTTGTCCACGAAGCACACATAAATGAACATAACATAAATTATCTATTGTAGAATCTGGTACGTCTCGGCGCGACGCTTTGCATAAGCGCTCGCTGCCGCGCGGCATTCATAGTGCGAGCCCGTAATTCCCCGTATTTACATACAAGCGGCTAATCCGCCCCACGCTGGGCCTTTCAGCGCCGAGGCTGGGAAAAGCGCGTGAAGGATGCGGGCTATTGCGGGAATAAATCCGGTGTTGAATGCGCTGGCCGTCAGCGCGCCGCGTGACGCGTCACGTTACGCCGCGCTGAGCCAGACTGATGGCGACTTCCGATCGCCCCCCGACGCGGCCGGGGCGCGGCGCGAGGCGGACGGACGGCTCGGCACGGCCGAGGTGTGCGCGTCGCATTTGCATGCCGCGTGGATTTATGACGACAAAAGGCGTGGAAAACTGGGAATTCTTAGGTTGATAAATGTTTGTAAGTAGGCTTTGAATGGAGCGGTTAGCCTGACGCGGTGCTCTAAGGCGGAATGCTTTCAGTAGTATCTTAACAGGAGTAGGGCTGACGTTTATAACTTACGTCACTTGAAGCTAGATTTAATTCTTCATTCACTTTAATATGAATCGAAACAATATGAAGTATAACTACCCTCAATTTAGTAGGTACTACTTTTCAGTATTAAGTTTTTTTAATGTAAATACTTTCATATTCATATGCATTTATCCTACGCTAGTGAACTATTATAGTAAAGACAACAAGAAAAAAACTTGTGCTTCAAAGAGTTAAATTTGTAACAAAAATTACAATAACTAACAATACATACAGAAATATGTTTGTGTTTGAAAGGTGTAATGCTAGTCACAAATTTACCTTTTCAAGGCATTGGGAAAACACGGTTAGGTAATTTAATTATTCTTTCCGTAGAGTTGTCGTGCAAAGCAGATGCCACAAATGCTTGGCATCCACCTGTCCAAATTCTAGCATCCCTTTGTTCTATCCCTATCTCCCACAATCGCAGAGTCATTGGGACGAGCCTATATGCAAACAACTTCTCGAACGGCTTCTATCTACTTCTGATAACACGGCAGAACTCGCTCGTCTCACTGCCGTCTCCGAGAGAGAGTCAGGTCATTGGCTTCAGTCTGCTAATGTTGGTACCTTGCTGGACGGACCGTTTCTTACTCTAGCGGTTTGCCTCCGCCTTGGTGCTAGGGTGGTCTACCCTCATCGCTGTGTGTGGGGAGGCTGTTGACGAGCTTGACCACCACGGGCTCTCATGCGCCCGCAGTGCTGGGCGGATGTTACGGCACTCGTCGCTCAACAGCATCATCCGCAGTGCTTCTGCCACCGTTGGCTTACCAGCTGTCTTAGAGCCGGCTGGTATCTCTTGCAGCGATGGCAAAAGACCTGACGGTATGACCGTAGGACCGTGGAGGCTTGGCAGGCCGCTGGTGTGGGATGCGACCTGTGCAGATGCCGTGGCTCCCTCGCATGTGTGCGCTACCTCGCTACATGTCGGGGCTGCTGCGGTAAGCGCCGAAAATCGCAATCTGCGCATATACGCGAACCTTATTTTATATTTGTGCCGTTTGCGGTGGAGACAATGGGTACGTGGGGGCAGGAGGCTAGGCATCTTGTAAAAAAAATAAGTGCACGTCTTGTTGAGGCCTCCGGTGGCAAGAAGGTACCTCTGCCAGCGTATTAGCCTGGCAATTCAAAGAAGTAATGTTGCCAGCATTCTTGGAACCATACCTGCGTGCCCACAGTTGGAGGACATTTTTTATTTATAGTTTTAAGTTATTTTTTTTTTTGTAGTCCAAGGCGTGTTGTTTTTATTTTCCTTCTGTGTTTTGACAATAATTATGCTAATTATTAAACAAATTAATTGTTCCAGTAAAACTTAAAATAGATAAAAGAACAATAACATAATATTAAAATATTCGACAAACCTAACATTATAATTTTTCCTCAAAATATTCTATAATGTAGTAAAAAGATTTATCTACTAATACATTCTTTAGCTCGTTTTCAAATGTACTGTCTTGGAGTGCTTTAAGTTTTTGAGGTAAGTGGTTGCATACCTTAATGGCCATGTAGTACGAGTTATTTTTAAACAGGCTAAGATTGACTGCAGGCACTACTAAATCATGCTCACGGCGCGGTGGCGCCGTGACATATCGACCTTGCAGTCTCCAATTTTCTAGAAATAGTGTGAATATTTCTTTCCTAACTAACCGACACTGTTCAAAAATGTATACTCCAGTTAGGACGCGGAAATTTTTGGACAAGGTTCTACAAGTGTCCCTCCGTCCACTAATGCTATGATTCTTAAACAACGCTTCCGTAAACTGGAGACAGCCGGCACATCCGTCGAATTCCCCCAGAGCACGATGCCGTACCGTATCCAAGCCGCGGCGTAGCAATGGTATGCTGCAAGCGCGCACTGCTCATTTGTACTTTTTCTAAGCTTACGTAATGCATATGAGAATCGGCTTAGTTTATTTACGACCGAATCTACATGTAGCTTCCATGATAGGTTTGAGTCTACAATGATCCCCAACTGTAAATATGTGTCGACTACTTCAATTTTTTTCCCATCATGACTTACGTTAAGACTCATCCCGGTTCTTTGGCACGGCCTGAAATGCATAAGTTTGGTTTTTTCGTAGTTCAATGTGAGGTTTATATTTTTAAGGTTGATTCGTAAAGCATTACAATTTTAGTTAAAGATTCTGATATAGATTTATTAATACCGCTCATGTCGTCATAGTCACAGGGAGTTATGAGGGTTACATCATCAGTAAACATTACAAGTTTATGAGGGACTACCGCAGGGAGATCATTAATGTAGGCCAAAAAAAGTAAACATCCCAGTACACTATCTTGTGGGATGGACCCGGGAACTATTGTACAATGAGACTCGATTTTTTTAAACTTTCCGGTCGCTTCATCGAGTGTGATTTGGACAATTTGTTTTCTATTTTGTAGATATGAAGCAAGCTATTTTTTGTTGGACCGTTTAACCCTAGATGTTTCTTTTCAATTAAAATACTATGCGAAACTCTATCACAGGCTTTTGATAAATCCATGAATATAATTAGCAATTGCACTCTTGTTATTATTGAGTGAATTTAAAATTTCTATATTGCAATCGAACACTGCTGACGTCGTTGATCGATTCCTCCTAAACCCTTGCTGACTGTTGGTCAGGGCGTCATATTTTTCTAAAAAACTGTATAATTTATTACACATAATACTTTCAAAAAATTTTGATATGACCGGTAAGAGTGCAATAGGGCGGTAGTTCGAAACGTGTGTTTTGTCTCCCTTTTTGAAAATAGCTAGTTTTAAACTCTCCGGAAATTCACTTTCGTTACATGACTGATTTATAAGTAATGTTAACGGAGCTTATCTACGCAATAAATTATTAGTGATCCTGGGATTTCGTCATGCTGTAACGGTACAGAATGAATGGTATCCGTCCGTTAGTAAGGAATGTGTGGGGGTAGCACTAACATAAATATTAATGTGTAGCACCATTAATATAATAAGCATGAAAAGGGGAATGATAAACTAGTTCAGAATAATGGTCCGTGGTCTAACGTTTTATCTCTAGTTTGAACTTCGCGGGGATTGCTCTGTGCGCTCCTTGCGACATGGGCGCCATCTAGCGTGAGTTATTTACTTGAGCTTCGCATAAGGTTGCTAGTTTGACTTCTTTAATTTGAATTTCGCGGGGACTGCTCTGCGCGTCCCTTGCGACGTAGGCGGCGTCTAGTGGGAGTCATGGTTGTGAACTTGACTAGGACCGTATTTTATTTTGAATTTCGCGGGGACTGCTCTGGGGTCGGGAAAGTGGTTCACCTACGGGCGGACGCCATCTATGGTCGGAATACGGAACTTTTGATAATTTCCCAAAATATAGGATTATTGGCTTAAGTGGAGGATTATTAAGAGGGAATTGTTAATAGAAGGCTACATTTAGATATTCAACGATGAAATATTGGCTGTCGGACGAGATTTGGTTAGATTATGGAAAAAAATTTAGAATTGCGCGGCGAAAGCGGCAATGAGCGAGCGAGAGGTTGAGAAAAAGACAGAAAGAGAGGTCGGATGATAGCTCCACGTGGCGCGGCGCGAAGGCGGGGGGAATCGGGGAAACAGCTAGCGATTGGTGGAAGGGAAGAAAAGCGGTCTCGCGCGGAAAAATGTCGAAGGCGTGTGGCGCGAAAGTTAAGATGCTTGGGGAAAGGGCGGAAAATTAGCGGGCATTCAATTTTGGGACGTTGGCGGTGCGGTCCAACTTAAGAGTGCGGTACTACTCATACGGGAAAATTAGCGTCCGAGCTTTGATAGTGCGCTAAGTGATATTCGAGCTGCGATATTAATTAAGATTTGTGAAATTGAAAGTGATTAATAAAGTAAAACTATTGCGATCGCAACTCGAATCCGTTAACGGAATGAAGTATTCCGGGGTACATCGGCGGAAACGCGTAACGGTGGCAACGAAAACCTATGTACCTTTCAACAGACTTCGGTCTGGATGATCTTTGATTGTATTTAATAAGATCGGCGTTTTACATCATTACGCTAAACAATACACTATCTTCGACGGAGTAATGGGGGAGAGACAGTTGTCTCCCTAGTGAAAGTTGAAGATAGGTCAGACACCATTTAGCTGGAGGTAGACCCGTATGACCCAGTCCAATTTCGAGTCTACCTCCGTACATACAGTGTAGTGATAGGAAAATAACACACTGAGTATACTGGCTCGACTGATAGAACATTTAGGAGTTAGTTGCTTTCAGGGGCAATGCGACTCTCACAACACACCACGAATTTAAATTAAATGAGGCTTGGCCTAGATTGCAAGGTACACAAAAAAGGGACTGTTAGTTCGACAAAATATAGGCATTTTCAAGTGAGGAAAGTTGTAGGAATCTATAGGTAGGCGGAAATATATATGGTTAATTATGGGAGGCAAGGTATTTGCACGCAGTGCGTACATAGGATGGGAGCTTGAGCCGCAAGGCCAGGCCGGGTTAATTCAGACTAATAAGGTAGGGATAATTAAGTTACGGCGCTAAATAAAATTATGATGAAGTGATGTGGGTCCTAGCTAGGCAAGTAATCTGTTACCGCAGGCCGGTAAAATTCTAATTGTTTTCCTAAAGTTGTTACCAATTAATTATTCATTTTAAATAATTAACAGAAGCATGATAATATAGTACCATCATTACTTTGGAATACCTAAAAGTCTAGACTGGTTTCCTATTACAAGAAAAATACTAAAAAGTTATAGCAAATAAGCTTAGCCGTACTGTGATGTTTGATTTCTAACACTGAAATGACCAAACAGGCATTTGTTAGCTTTCCCTGGGATGTGATACAATCCCACATTGCTACACTCTTCAAGGTGTGGAGAATTTACATCCAATACATATTATTAAAAATAAGCTGATACAAACTAAGCAACTAAAACCAGTTTAGAACCTATGATAAGTCGTTGAAAGAAGACATTGTCAGCTATGAGCTTCTAATAATCTGAAACATAGAAATAATTGATTGATAACAACCTGCTAATTAGCCTGATAATGATCCATTAGTACCATTTGAATTCACCTTAATGGTCAGGGACCTCTTAAGACATGTAAGTACTTAATTCTAATAGTCTGAAACATAGAAATATTCGATGGGAACAATCCAGATCAATAAGACTAATACCTAGTACCGTCTAATTTACAGCTATTAAAGTGAGTAAAGATAACTTTAAATGTAATTGATTTAATGATTAACAGGGATAATTAACTACCTAATTTACTACCTACTAAAAGTATACTAACTATGATGTAGTAGTCTATCAGATTAACCACTCGGTCTGAGAGACAAGGGAGGAAGTTAATGGAAAGTAATTAACTTAAGTTCACTTCCTAAAGGTCAAAGATATCGAAAAGTGATTTCATAAGACATAGTTACTGCATTAAACAATTAACTTCTTAATGTGAGAAGGATATTTGGATGATAGCTAGCCTTGGGGTAAACACTATTGATTTATGAGGAATAAAGATAATTAAAATGCTAACACATATTTCCTAATATGAGAGAAAATAAGTCATAAGTTGTGATGACTCTTTATAAGTTAAAGTTGGAGTGGCGGGGCCTGAAGGACGAATGCGTTGAATGGCACGATAGGGGGCGAGGATGGAGCTCCTATACTTCCACAAGACTTTTATAATTCCACTAAACCTTTATATAAATTGCACCAGGCTTCTTATGTATCATGCTACTGATAATAAATAATAATACCTACAAGCTAAGCTATCATCTGATTACCTTTGAGTAGTTACAAATCTTCCCCGCAGCTGCAGTGAAGGATTTAGGTCACAGTTCAGACGGAGTCATTGCTAGGCTACACATATTTATGTTATGATCTATAGACTGGTAGGTAATTAGGTCAGGAGAAAATAATTTAACACAGGGATAAGCCAATTACTAAACTTTCACGAAAGAACTTGAGTTACTTAAATGCGGTTAACAACGGAGGGTTCACTAGACGATCTGGCCAAAATAGTAGTTATTATAATATTACATTGCTTGACTGAAATTCACTGCAAATAGAATTAAGCTATGCTAAGGTTTCATCATCATACAAACAATACGCACTAAACAAAAACTCCAGACACAACCATTAGATTGTAGATAAATTAGGTTAATTAGTTTTAAGAATTAGATAATAAGTTAAGTTAAGGTAAAAGGGGCGAGGATGTGTGTATGTATTATAAGGTAGACTAGGCATATAGGTGTGAAAGGCATTAGATTTAGGATTAGATTTAGGTAGAGAAATTATAGAGAGATGGAGAGTTACAAATTGGTAAGCCATGACCAGGATCAGAAAGTTAAGTTATAAATTATCATTAATATAGTTGTATTGGATTTCAGTCAAGCGGTAATACTTTAATTTAGAAGTGGGATTTTTTTTTTCCCACAAATTGTTGTCGTGTTGCGATGCGTGAGTTTAGAATTGGCTTAATAGGGAATAATTCAATGAAGATTAATTAATTCAGAGATATTGAAGAATTATAATTTGACACTTTTCACAATAAACGTTGTTATCTTCTAAAGTTGATTCATACACTTTGTATTACGGGTTCTTGATAATAGATTAAGACCAATATTGTAGACAGTCGCAATGAGAGCTGGACCTAAATTTTGTTGTACGAAATCTGTAACAAAAAGATGCTCAGGTTAGGTTAAAGGTCAAATAGAGATAAAGCTACAAAACAATAGCGTAATGAGTATTATTTGAAATGCAATACCTTTCAGTTATTATCTTTTTCTTCTTTATTTAATGGCGGATTTCGCCAGCATCAAGTAGGTACCGTGCGGCTGGTGGCGTTGTTGTTTTTCCAAAGTTTAATGAGTGAACAAAGTACTTAGATATAGTCAATAACCAAACTATTCCGGGAGTATTAATTTTAAAACTGTTGAGTTATCTGTGAATACTGAAACCTTTAGTAATTGTTTTCTATGAATACTGAAACCAGGTATCCAATTTTTGATAGGACGCTAAGATAATAATTGTTGACGTTAGGAGCTATGGTAACTGTAGTTTTGTTTCTATTCCTGGTGATAGATTTCATATAGGCATAGGCAACTGGTTCATACAGCCTTGTGTTGAGTTATTTTTTAGGATTGTAAAAGGTCGATAGGGTGACATAGTTCAACATTTATTGATTTAGAAAGATTTGTAGAATAGGGGGCGGTTTAATTATTATTGCTGTCGGATGGAAAGGCAAGGGGGCGAGATTGGACAGAATTAACCAACTAAATTATTGCAGGATTCAATTTATATTATAGGACGGCGATATGCTGTACAATATTATAAAGTTATGACGCTAACAGCATAATATAAAACTAATAATAATTATATTTTGACTAATAATCGTTGAGCGATTGCGGTTTTTAGTTGATGTGCTATTCCACGTATTATAATTTATTTTGTTGGTTATGTTAGAAAAAAAAAATATAATAATGTACTTGAGTCTCACATTTGAAATCCATAGAGTAGTTTAGGCTAGTCAAGGACTATTACGTTCTTTGTCTATGGTTGGACCATAGAGACAAATGATTTAGCGACACCATAAATAATCTAGAATTAGGAATGATTATAAAACATGAAGTCATAAAACCAATCGGAGAGGAAACTTCCTTATCGCGTAATCATGTGATTTTGTTATAGCAAGCGGAATCACCTGTTATTTTCCATACCTGTTATTTTTAATACCTGCGATTTTTACATTGAAAGAGATTTTCCTAATACTTATCACGTAGTAGATTAGAATGCAATGACATTGTGGTGGAATTATTATTATGTGACATGTAGGCGGGGACGATTGCTCTGCACAAGGGAAATGCCGCTTCATTTTGTTAGTTCGATAAAATCCTAGGAAAAGTAACATAAAATAATATTTCGGTTCAAAATACACGCGTTGATGAGAAATCGCGATTATAGGGAATAGCAAGTAGCAGGGATGCCATGTAGGGGATAGAATCATGTGACTATTCATTGCTAGTAGGAATTTTGGTTTAAAAGCAACGTAGTTTGGGATGCATAATGTAAACGGATAAATACGTCTAGTAGGCGATAAAAGTCGTTACCGTCTGGAGACAACTATCTAATATCTACTCTATTGTGGGGAGGTTACCTATTAGCGAGGCTAGATGGCGTTGGGTTACCAATAAAAGATTTTATTTTGGATGATGGTAAAAGGGTGCGGTCTAATAATAATATGTATAATTGAAATACTCTTGCAGCGTTGTAAGTAGTCGTTACCGGTAATCGTCGCTTCTTACCGTATAGTTGAAATCGTGATAAATAGTTAATTATGAAGGTTTATAAAGGATTATTATTAGCTTAAGATGAGGTTAACGTACGCAGAGGTAAAGCTCGCTGGGCACAGCTTACAATACCTACTTACCTAATATTATCAGTTGTGAGTTACCTAGAGATATCTAAGTCGGGAGAGCGGTGAAAAGAAAAGACCTTACTACATGACTAATTAGTTAGGATAGGTAGAGATAGATAAATCATTAAATTCACTGGGTTGGATTAGCCTATTAAGAAGAGTATCTTGCACAATTGTCTATCTCCGTTGAACGATTAAGATGTTGAAAAAAAAAATGATATTACTAGTTAAGTGTTGTGTGAGAAAGTGTAGGAGGTATACTAGTGGTAGCATAGCACAGGATAGGGTGTAGTGAGTTTATTCTACGACAAAATATTATATATATTTTATAAATCATATCCAATCAGTACTTGTTACAATACTCAATTACAGTACACAAAGCAAAACATAATCACCCATTTTACAGACAAAAACATTGAATCGGATGCTTGACCGCGTCTACATAAGCCAGCAGCTTTGCTTGTGGGTAAATCGAAAGAGGCACTTGTACAAGAGGCTGGTACTGACTAATCGGGTAGTGCCGAAGGAGAATATTCTGACGCGTATCCCAGACGCTAGCTTTGGTTAGTTGGTGGTTCTTCTAGGGCAACCATGCCGACTTACTAGGGATCATTGACTAGTCGAAGTTTGATTCTATACATACATGACACTAATCTATTATATTTATAAGTACATTAGAACCTGCACTTGGTTATATTTAATTATTGGTTTTATATAAATATATTTGGGCGGAGATACTCTTGTGGGTGAGAAAGTGTAGGAGGTATACTAGTGGTAGCATAGCACAGGATAGGGTGTAGTGAGTTTATTCTACGACAAAATATTATATATATTTTATAAATCATATCCAATCAGTACTTGTTACAATACTCAATTACAGTACACAAAGCAAAACATAATCACCCATTTTACAGACAAAAACATTGAATCGGATGCTTGACCGCGTCTACATAAGCCAGCAGCTTTGCTTGTGGGTAAATCGAAAGAGGCACTTGTACAAGAGGCTGGTACTGACTAATCGGGTAGTGCCGAAGGAGAATATTCTGACGCGTATCCCAGACGCTAGCTTTGGTTAGTTGGTGGTTCTTCTAGGGCAACCATGCCGACTTACTAGGGATCATTGACTAGTCGAAGTTTGATTCTATACATACATGACACTAATCTATTATATTTATAAGTACATTAGAACCTGCACTTGGTTATATTTAATTATTGGTTTTATATAAATATATTTGGGCGGAGATACTCTTGTGGGTGAGAAAGTGTAGGAGGTATACTAGTGGTAGCATAGCACAGGATAGGGTGTAGTGAGTTTATTCTACGACAAAATATTATATATATTTTATAAATCATATCCAATCAGTACTTGTTACAATACTCAATTACAGTACACAAAGCAAAACATAATCACCCATTTTACAGACAAAAACATTGAATCGGATGCTTGACCGCGTCTACATAAGCCAGCAGCTTTGCTTGTGGGTAAATCGAAAGAGGCACTTGTACAAGAGGCTGGTACTGACTAATCGGGTAGTGCCGAAGGAGAATATTCTGACGCGTATCCCAGACGCTAGCTTTGGTTAGTTGGTGGTTCTTCTAGGCCAACCATGCCGACTTACTAGGGATCATTGACTAGTCGAAGTTTGATTCTACACACACACGACACTAAAATATTATATTTATAATTATCTTAAAGCCGGCTTTAATTATATTTAATTGAGGAACGGTAGAAATTATATATGCTGAAGAGATGTTAGTAGGAATACGATAGGCGAATTAGTAGAAAAAAAAAAGAAATGCTTCTCGAGGATACCTAAAAGGATGATGGATAATTGTGGAAGGTGGATATTAATTGAGCTTCGGGACAAAATAGGGGTCGAAAGAAAATATAATAATAATGGTAGAGAAAAGATAAAAAAAATTTAGAATAAATTTTTTTTAATAATATTATAAAAAAAAAAAAAAGAGAAGGAGAACCACACATCGTTCGTGACGCTTTCCTAAATAAACTAATGGGAGGAGATGAGTGAAAGGAAGAGCTTCGCCGCTAGCTTCCTTTCCTTCAACTCCGAATTGGTACACATAAGAGTTACAACTTACTTAGATAACTAAAGAAAATGGCTACCCGGAAGTCTCAAAGGACCCATAGGCTGCCGGAGAGGTATGAGGACGTAGACACATCTGGAGAGCCAACTGAGTCGATGGAGAGGAACCTCGAGAACGGAAGGGAGATGGGAGTTACTAGGAGGGTAACCAAACGGATGAGGGTCAATGAGGATAAGGAACCAGGCCGGGAACAGGAAGGAATCATGAGAGGGACTGCGACGAGGGAAAAGGAGTGCGAGGTACCTAGGAGAACAGCTAAGCGAGCGCGGGTCTTAGACCGAAAGACAACTGAGAAGCAGAACGGGATAGGATTAATATACAAAATGATGAAGAGAACAATAGGAGTGCTTACGGAAAAGGTCGCTAGGCTGAGCGCGGAAGTTGAGGGAGTAGGTACCCTAGTGCGAGGGAAAAGACAACTAATTAATAATGAAGAAATGACAATAGGAGAAGAGGGATCGAGCACGTTAAAAGAGAGGGAAGAGAGTTTGAGGAAGGAGACTACTGAAAACGATGTGGGGACGAGGAAGGCGCGAGAGGAAGGGAAGCTTACTATTGGGACTGCGGGGCACATAGTGTATAATATAAAAAATGTAAACACGGAAAAACCTAAATTCGGAAACAAATCTACTGAACACCCTATCACCTTTTTGGAAGATTTAGAGGGGTACCTAAAGAGAGGAATAGGAGTTGGAAGGGAGCTGGATCAGATACAAGAATGCCTGGTAGGAGAGGTTCGAGATTGGGTTAGAATTTATAAGGAAAGATGGATAGGGGTAGAGGAGTTTAAGGTGGATTTTCTAGCCACTTATTGGGGCGAAAATGTCCAGAGCGAGTTGAGAAGGGAGATGGTACAAGGATGGTGGGATAGGCAAGAGAATCCGTCCATGTTAAACCATTTTCTTCAAATAGTAGGGAAGGCGCAAATGTTAAGCTATCCCATGTCGGAAAAACAGATAGTTTCGGACGTTATAAGACACTATCCTAAAAATGTACAACAAGTTTGGGCGACTAGTGGGATAAACACCATAATTAGCACCGCTGAATTTTTGAGGGACATGGAAAGCATAGGGAAACAAAAGGCTCATAATTACTCCATACCTGAAGGCACTAGGGGGGCAGAGAGAAGGTGGGGAAATACTAAGAAAACTTATCCCGCTTGGAGGAAGCCGGCGGCAATGCAAAACCCAGTAGTGCGTCCAAGGGAAATAATCAATGCGGTAGAAGAGGAGGAAGTAGGAATTACAGCTGATCAACAAGGTACAGGATTAAACTAAAGGAGGCTGAGAATGTTGTTCCCGGATCAGCCTCAACCTTAGGGAGCAAAGGTTGGCAGATGATGAGTAGGATGAATTGGAAACCAGGACAAACGTTAGGATTAAATGGTAGAGGACTAGCAATTCCCCTGATAAGGAAACTTTTGGTTAGAGGAAAAACCGAGGGAGTAGGACACTGCGAGGCGTACCCCGTTGAAATGCATGTCGAGCAGAGGTTGGTAGAGACGTTAAGGTTGAAGGTTGAACAGGGTCAAATGAAGGGTAATCTAGTTAGGGTTGTAGCTTCAGTATTCGAGGAAGAAAAGGATAGGGGGAAGCTACTATCGAATTATAAATCCGAAGTTGAGGTACAGATATACGACTTTAAGGTCCTAGGATTATTCGACACCGGGAGCGATTTAACCTGTATTTCTGACGAGTTTTGGGGTGAATTAAAAAGTAGGGAACCGGGGTTATCGTTGATGCCCGTGAGACCTTTTCAAGTTAAATCAGCGGTTGGACAGAAGAGTGCGGAAATACGACAGTTAGTACTTCTGCCGCTACGGCTAGGGTCGTTGCAAGTAGATACAAGGTTTTTGATAGTGCCCGGGCTATCTAGGTCGTTAATAATAGGGTTTGACTGGATGAAGGAAAATGAGATTAAAATCGATTTAAACCGGAGAGGAGTGGGAATTAGTATCAGCACAAAGGGGGGCGACCATATTATCAAATTTGTTACACAGAATGAGCTGGTTAATGTAGAAGTTGAGTCGTTAGTGTGTGACAAGGGGGGAAAGGTTCCGTCTGGGGTACAGGTAGGGATAGAATTGGACTCGGAAGGTTTAAGGAAGTTGGAAAGCCTCTTAGGGAAATATTCAAAGTTGTTTTCGTCTAAGCTAGGGAGGGCCAATTGCTATGAACATGTGATCGAAATGGAAAACCATGCTCCTGTAGTACAGAGGTCATATCCGGTACCTTACGCTTATAGAGAAAAAAATGGAAACAAAGCTAAAAGAAATGGAAGACCAGGGTATAATTAGTAGGGCCTCCACGCCTTATTGTAGTCCGTTAACATTCACACTTAAGGGAGATGGGACAATACGCGTACTGCTAGACGCTCGCGGTATAAATCAGTACATGGTAGCAGAAACTGAGAAACCTACGTTACAATTAGATGTGATTAATTCCTTCCATGGGGCTAATTACATTACCACCATAGATATGAATAGTGCGTATTTCCAATTCCCTATATCGTTAGAAAGTAAAAAGTATACGGGGTTCACCTTTAATGGGAAATCCTATGTTTATAATGTATTACCACAGGGACTAAAGACGGCGGTGGGTAGTTTTAGTAGGGCCATGGATATAATATTAGGACCGGAGGTACGGGAGTTTTGCGTTAATTATTTGGACGATTTGGCCGTCACAACTAGAGGCAACTTGGTACAACATCTAGAACACCTCGACATAATTCTAGGAAAGTTAGAAAGGGCTGGACTGACTTGCAACAAAGAGAAATGCCGGTTCTTAAGTAAAGGGGTCAAAATGTTAGGGTACATTATCTCAACGACAGGGATCAGTACAGATCCTGAGAAGGTCAAGGGCATTCAGAGCTATCCACGGCCTAGGAAGATAAAGCATTTGCGCGGATTCTTAGGGTTGTGCAATTTTTATCGTAAGTTTATACCGCGGTATAGCTTCCATAGTAAACCGTTATGTGAGTTACTAAGGAAAGAAGTGAAATGGCATTGGGGAGAAATTGAACAGACAGCTTTTGACAATATTAAGGCATTATTCGTGGCCACGGTACAACTACAGCATCCTGATTTCAGTAAGCCTTATTATTTGCAAACAGATAGTTCAGGAATAGGGATAGCCGGAATTTTGTACCAACTAGATGAAGAGGGGGAACCCAGGGTGCTAGGGTTTTATAGTAAAATACTTAAAGGAGCCCAATTAAATTGGACGGTCACCGAACAAGAATTCTATTCTGTCATTTGTTGCCTAGCTAAGTTTGAAACATATCTGAGGGGGACGAAGGTTATTATTCGTACTGATCATAAAGCCTTGATATTTGCTAGGAGTTGGAAACTGTACAATGCTAGGGTTACTAGGTGGATTAATTATTTAGAGCAATTTCAATATGAACTACAGCATGTCAAGGGCACCGAAAATGTAGCAGCGGATATATTATCGCGATATCTGCCAGAGGGGGAATTATTGCAGGAGGAAAAGGTTAGGTGTCCCGAGATATTATATACAGAAATGCAAGTGAATGAGGAGTTAAATGAGAACCTTAGGAACCTTCCTAAATTACAGCGAGAGGACCCTGAGCTGAGGGAAATAGTGGAAAGTTTATCGCAAAAAAGAAAAGGGATTAAGTTAGGTAGGATAATAGGGAGATGTGAGTTAGAAAACGATATTTTATATTTTACTCCCAGGGAGGATTTAGGGAAGGTGGTCTATTTGCCCGAACGGCTACGGGAAGATTTAGTTAAACAAGTACATCTGGAAATGGGACACCAAGGTGCTTACAAAGTTATAAAGTATGTAAGGGATCGATTTTATTGGAGAGGAATTACTAGATATATAAAACAATTCGTAAGGGCTTGTCATGACTGTCAAATTACTAAAAGCAATACTATAAAGTATGTTGGGCCGTGCCGGTCGATAATCACTAAAGACATAGGCGAATTGGTGATGGTTGATTTATATGGGCCTTTGCCAACGGGACTTTTTGGGATGAGTTATATTTTAGTGATCCAAGATTCCTTCAGTAAGTTTGTCAAATTCTACCCTTTGCGAAAAGCTACTTCTAGGTCGGTGGTAGGGGGAATGAAGAAATTCTTTAAAATAATTAAGCCCAAAGTTATATTGTCAGATAATGGGTCCCAATTCGTAAGTAAGGTATGGAATAGTGAGATGGAGAGGGCTTCGGTAAGAATAGTGCATACTACTGTTCGGAATCCTAGGCCTAATACAACAGAAAGGGTAAATAAAGAGTTAGGACGACTATTTAGAACTTACTGTAGGAGCAATCATAGAAGTTGGGTTTCGGTGTTGCCCAAGCTAGAGATACTCTATAATAACACCTTTCATGAAAGTATAGGTTTTACTCCTTGTGAAATTATGTATGGGGAAACCACTAAAATGACCTTTGATAGGGTACTTCGGAGACCGGTTGCTAGGGGTACGGTTACACAGATACGAGAAACAGCCAGGGTTAATTTAGAAAGAGCAGGAGAAAATCGACAGTATAAATTTAACCAAAGATATCGAATAATACAATATCAGATTGGGGATACAGTAAAGATAAGGAAGCTAAATAAGTCAGATGCCAGTCAGAAGATTACAAAGAAATTTACCTCTCTGTACGAGGGACCTTTTGTTGTCGCTGCTAGACCCTACCAGAATGTCTATGTCCTAGTGGATCCAAATACCGACAAGGTTAGGGGGAAGTTCAACACAATTCATCTATTTCGCTATTATCAATAACTTTGGACACCGCCCTGGGTTGAGGCTGAGCCGGGAAAAGTAGTTAGCTGTAATTACCTTTGACAGGGGAGGGGACATAGGTTGAGCCAGATGAGGAAGGATTGTAGATTAAATTAGATTAATGTGTAATGTGATGATATAATTATAAGTACCTTAGTTGGGTTGTTACTCTTGGTCTATTAGACAAGGATTATCGAATTATTCCAGCTTGGTTATCTTTGGTCGAGGAATAAGACATAATTATTGTTCCCGCTATTTTATTATTAAAGATTTAATATTGTAATTAAGTAAATAAGGAATTTAAGCTATGTGATGTAGTCAATGTTACCCTAGTGGCTAAGTTTAATTTTAATAAGAAGATTTATGTACTTTGAAAAATGTTTATTAAAAGAGAAGAACCTCAGGTACCCTGTTTAGTAGATAAGTTCGATTTTAATAATAAAAGACATTACTTTGCATTATATAGATTCAGTCGGGTCGGGAAAAGGCACGTTAATATACATTATGCTGGTCTTAACAAATCCCTCTGGGTAACAGTTATTTTAAAGATACTAAAGTAGTAAAATTAGATCTTAGTGGTTGAGACTTGTAAATGAATATTGACGTAGGGGTGTGTTGGCGGCTTTTTCTAAAAAAAATAGTAATGTCGAAGGAACGATAATTAGATGGCAAGGATAACTACTATTAGGGTAAAGGGAATGGACCAGAGAGAGAGGGAGGAGACAAGGGGACGAGTGATCAGAGGCTCTAATAACATAGCTATAGAATAATGAAACTAGCGTAATGGTGGGTTCTGGTAGTAGGGCTTGAGGCAGGCCCATATTCTGGGAAGGGGTAACAACATCTTGAAGCTGCTTCGGGCTCGTACAGATGTAGTGGAAGGAGAGTAGGCACTGGTGGTAGATTGTTGTAATTACTGGGATTGTACTAAAAAAGAAAAAAAAATATATAAAATGTATACTTTAAAATATTAATACATATTGGATAATATATTAAAACACTATTACTGGACTGGTGACTAATAAGATTGGTAGCTTCCGAGGCCAAAAGCAAATTAAATAGGTCATGTGGACTCTTGGGGGCGCGTGTGAAAAAAAAAAAATAGAAAAAAAAAATAGATAGGCTGAGTGAGAGAGGGGGGGGAGGGAGAGGGGGAATATAGCAGAAAATTTAATGAACTATAGCACTGTTATGCTATGGGGATCAATAGCATATGTTACCACATCGATTATAAAGGCGAGTTGCGGGCGGATGTCACATAATAATAGTTAGTTAAACCATCATTTTAACATTCTAAAAGTTAACATAAACTACTTATAAAACAGTGAACGATTTTATATACCACTATTTTAAGTTGTATAATAAATTTAAACGCATAGTCTGCAGAACCATTCATGCCGGAAATAAAGCAACTGACATTGCGAGCTGAGAATAAATCTCTTAGAGTAAAGGTTATTAATTCCCTGATATTGCGTTATAGATATTAAAATACAAAATCAGCTATCACAGTTCACATCATACAAAGTAATTATTCGGATGTTGTCTCGCGTCAACATATACATGTTCTAATTTAGTTGAGTAAAGAAATTAGAACTAAAATGGGTTTCGGATGTGTGACGTTCTTAGGACACGTACTGTTTAGTAGTATAACTTAAATTTAATAAAATCAGCCGAATTGGACATATTTCGTTATATATAGTTAACCGAGATTATCATGGAGGTAGGCATAGTTCAAGTTTACAAAACCCGACCTAGAGTCATAACTTATCTTTGTATGTCAGAAGAAAAAAATAAAATTATTAGTAATAGATTTTAGAGTCGATAGGAAATTTATTTTCCCGAGGTGAGACCTGAAACCTAGTTCGCACTAGGCCATTCAAATACTTAACCAGTAATGTTGATGTTTGGAACTTACAATAATATTCTAATACTGCTATATTAAAATTGTTATTATGAAATTAAATAAGTTTGATTAACAGTTGATTAGTAAATAATAACTCAATGAATTGGTTAAAAGTTAGGAATGATAGGACGAACGAAACGCGTTTTAACTTGTGGCAAGGTTAGCGCCGCCTGTCACAAGCGGGATGATCCTTTTTGGTTATTTATTATTATGAATTGTTAGAATTCTTAAATAATCTGGATTATTGGCATCTAATATGTACGTGACGTAATTGTAGATGATTAAAATTAGTGCTAATGAAGGTTATTGTCGGAATTAAGACACAACCTTAAAATTGTTAGTTAATGTGAACTACATGTTGCATCAAAATTTGTTTTATACAAACTAATTAATTGGCAGTTTTCAAATATGTAGGCCGGGACATTGAGTTGATAAAAAGGTGTTAGCAAGAGCAATCAACACGGAAAGATGAAGATATCTTGTTTGCAAGTTTGAATACATAAGTCTAGTTATGCTAGGTCAAGTTGCTTTATTCTGATTTTGTCTAGCCCTAGTAATCTTATTCTGTTCATTCTAGTAAATTAGAGACGGGTATTAACTTAAGGACATTCTGAGAATAAAAGAAATTAAAGGTTAATTGTAGGTTAATGTCGTCTATGTCAAATAAAGGAAAAGGGTGGAGGAAAACTTACATCATACAGTCGGCGTTATGATAGATCACTCTAGTAGGGTATTTCCTTGTGCTAGCAAAAATGACCTCAAATGCTTTACTCATTAAACCCTTAGCTTCACCGCCATTGCGGCTTAGAAATAGCCGGGATCTGTAAACAGAGAATATATTTTTTTATATATAATGTTAGCTATTACGAATCAAGATAGATACTGGAATTGCGATATGTCTGACTTAATGGTGAGATGAGGTCTGTTGGCTATGTTAGAGAACTCCCAATTGCATAAGGTTCGAACTTTGTCATTTCTGATTGAAACTCGCTAAATTTTGGGTAGAATATGTAAATAAACAGGGCCAGCGAGGAAGGCGAGCTGCAAGCGAGGTCCTTGGTCGCCTATATACACAAGAAAAAAAAAAGGAACCTACCATTAAATAAACTTATAGGAGGCGCAAGGAGCACTCTTAGTTGGCACTGTTAAAGTAGTAATAGTAGTTTAATTAGGGAGTTTGAACATTATTCAATTACGCGGGGCACAAGACACAATTTAGATAATGAGCAGGTTGATTTAAATTGGAAAAAAAAATAATAATGAATCGGAATTTCGGAGATGTGCCACAGGGATGGAGTCGCTTTACACACAATAAAATTAAGTGACTACCATCCG
The DNA here is from genome assembly GCA_963921215.1 of Scoparia ambigualis. Lineage (NCBI taxonomy): Eukaryota > Metazoa > Arthropoda > Insecta > Lepidoptera > Crambidae > Scoparia > Scoparia ambigualis. The sequence continues at coordinate 32,520,405 of OY992520.1, read as the reverse complement.
CGCTACACCTCCTAAATTAGCCTTTCTGAAGGATGTGAGAGTTCTGTTGTAGGGCGGTTCCTTTGGGGGCGTCTGATGAAGGCTAAATCAGGACAATTATACTTGACTGACCTATAGAGAGATAATGTCTTCGGCTGCAGAAACAGAGGCTTTTGATGGCATTTCATTTTGGCGTAGTCAAGGGATCTTGCGTTGCTGGAGAATTTTCCCATCTGGTCGGAAGGCTGAAAGTAGAGTAGAATAGTTAGGGAGTAGCCAATTAGAGTTACGAACGTTCGGGAGGTTATAATACTAATAATGTGCCTTGTGCCAATGCAAAACTAAAATCTGCTAAAGGCGTAATGAACCAGCACTAGGAGGTCACACATATTGAAATTCTGTAAATGTAACCATAAAGAGGGAAAGAAGTAAATAGTTAAAGCGCTGGATAGAATCTTGAGTGACTCATTAAACAGGGTTTTGACCTAATTAAAAAAAAAAAAAATAGACATATAATAAAGGCAAATAGTATGATTCCAGGGAGGTAGAGAGGCATGCTTGAATGATTCTATGGCTACAAAATAATAGGTATAAAAGTTACCTGATTAGGCTGCCATGCTCACGGAACTGACAAACACTGTAGGTTTTAGAAGATGATACCGTAGGGGGAAGGAAAAGGGCCTTGGTCAATATTAGCAGAGGCAAGTGGTAGAATGTTTCGCATATAAGGAATCAAGAGGAAAAGGTGGGCGGAGAATTAGTAGTACTTACTACCCGAGGTTAGAAAGGGGGAAATTATTGTCAAAAAAAAAAAAAAAAATATAGTAATAGGAAAAAATACTGCAGAGAAAAAAAAAGGGTAGGGCCTTCGCGTACCACAAAACTGCTATTAACGGCGATTCAGTCAGTGAAATACTATGTGATCAAGGGTTGGTAGCGAGCTAACAAAGCTCCACACGTGGCTAAGGCGGTCTGAGGTAACCGACGTTATCACCACTGGGAAGACTACAAGTCTCAATTGGGGAAGTAAGAGTAGATTAAAATACTTACGAGTTGAACCTCTTGTTCAATGTAGAGAATAACTTTAAAGGTAAAATTTAAGTTGAGGAAGGGGTGGCTATGAAAATGGGTGCCGTGTCATAGACAATCAGATGAGGCCATGAGAGAAGTTTTCTGTGCTTTACGACACATAGAGTTGAAATAGGGAATCTAGTCCACACAGCCATCACATGAGTTTAGAAAAAAAAAAGAGAAACTAGCACTATTGAATCACGCAGTTTGGAATTCAGTAAATACGAGAAGGAACTCACGATATTAATTACCATGAATACTAAGACGAAGTGTCACCTTTAATGACTTATTATTTACCGATTTGACCGATTATTAGTAATATAAAAGGTAGGAAGTTAAGTAAAGTTGTGGGGGCGGATAAGATAGTTACCGGTATGTTTAATTTAATAAGAAAATGATATTTTTCAAAGGTATAGGAAAGTGAGGGGATATTGACGTATTATATTTTAGCAAATGAGACTAAATGGAGTCTTTCATACATAGTAATAACTAGGGGTGAGACATAGTTATTAGATAGGTTTTGGGATAAATATTTGCTAATACACATAAGCTCAGTACTTGTCAATTGGTATACAATGTCCAGCGCGTACCGGGGTATTTACAAGTACTTATCGATGACGTATACATTGACAGTTAGACAGATATACATAGCACACAAACTTCTAATAGTTCTAAACTACGGGGTATCTAGTTCAAAACTCAAGGACGTGTTTCGAGATGCGTACCCCCTTAGAGTGAATGAGTTTTCCCTAAGTATTTACGATCGACAACCTTATTGTAAGGCGTTAAGACCTCTATTTGTATGCACGGTGAGTGGGTGTCACTGCGTACCGGACGGAAGCGAGTCTAGTATTCTATCTCTGTTATTTGCAGGATTAGACATTAAATGTATCTCATCTAAAATAAAGTTATAACTCTTGGGCGATGATGGTATGCCTACTGGTTTTGGTTGATATGGGGGTTTGGTTAAGATTTCTTATCCGCGGAGAGGAAAATAGGTTCCGGTAGAAAGAAGTAGCTAATTAGGGATTGTGGAGGACGCGGGTTCGATCCCTGCCTGAGGTAGACAATTGTTCCGACGTTTCGTTATCTTAGGTAATTATTTAAGTTAAGATGAGATTGGTATTGTTGAAATGTGAAGGAAAGTTTTAATTCCAATTATAAATTTTATTCATTAACCTAGTTGGAACTAAATACCGTGACGGCGAAGTGGTTGATGCTTCACCCACGAAAGATCCCAGGTTCGATCCCTAGATTGCAACATTTAGATGCGAAACAAGTTGTAAGAAAAGACGTAAGTTAAAAGAAGGCCATGATGACAGATGTACTTGAAATTATTCTAGGAAAATAATTTAAAGAATAGAATAATTGAATGGTTCGGAAGATGTTATAAACTTACGTCGGAATCGTCATAGAGTTGAAGAGTTTTCGCTAGGGGGCGTTAGTAGACAGCGCAAGAGACTGTTATATTGATTTAAATTATAGTATGATTTGTTGTTATGATGGTAAACAAAAGGCAAATCATTATTCGGAGGTTGTGTATGATTAGAGACATGGTAGATACCTAAGTTATTGGGAAATATTTGCCGAAACTAAGTTTACTAGGATTTCGTTTCGAACACGAGAACTGGGTATGCGATTATGATTTTGTGTCAGTTGAATAGAATGAGGGGTGTGGGCTATTTTGCAATAAGAAAGCTTATGGAGGAAGGAGTCATTAGTGATTTGGGGAGGAACTATAAATAGTAGGAATATCTTTGAGGAAGAGGGCTAGGATGACAATGGGGTTGGCAAGGAAGGACGTGCTATTTTGTACTTAATTAAGTACAGGGTTTAGATATAATTCGCCGCAGATAAGAGTGGTACTTTATCTGCTTAAATTCTATCGGGGGCGGCTGTAACGGTACAGAATGAATGGTATCCGTCCGTTAGTAAGGAATGTGTGGGGGTAGCACTAACATAAATATTAATGTGTAGCACCATTAATATAATAAGCATGAAAAGGGGAATGATAAACTAGTTCAGAATAATGGTCCGTGGTCTAACGTTTTATCTCTAGTTTGAACTTCGCGGGGATTGCTCTGTGCGCTCCTTGCGACATGGGCGCCATCTAGCGTGACTTATTTACTTGAGCTTCGCATAAGGTTGCTAGTTTGACTTCTTTAATTTGAATTTCGCGGGGACTGCTCTGCGCGTCCCTTGCGACGTAGGCGGCGTCTAGTGGGAGTCATGGTTGTGAACTTGACTAGGACCGTATTTTATTTTGAATTTCGCGGGGACTGCTCTGGGGTCGGGAAAGTGGTTCACCTACGGGCGGACGCCATCTATGGTCGGAATACGGAACTTTTGATAATTTCCCAAAATATAGGATTATTGGCTTAAGTGGAGGATTATTAAGAGGGAATTGTTAATAGAAGGCTACATTTAGATATTCAACGATGAAATATTGGCTGTCGGACGAGATTTGGTTAGATTATGGAAAAAAATTTAGAATTGCGCGGCGAAAGCGGCAATGAGCGAGCGAGAGGTTGAGAAAAAGACAGAAAGAGAGGTCGGATGATAGCTCCACGTGGCGCGGCGCGAAGGCGGGGGGAATCGGGGAAACAGCTAGCGATTGGTGGAAGGGAAGAAAAGCGGTCTCGCGCGGAAAAATGTCGAAGGCGTGTGGCGCGAAAGTTAAGATGCTTGGGGAAAGGGCGGAAAATTAGCGGGCATTCAATTTTGGGACGTTGGCGGTGCGGTCCAACTTAAGAGTGCGGTACTACTCATACGGGAAAATTAGCGTCCGAGCTTTGATAGTGCGCTAAGTGATATTCGAGCTGCGATATTAATTAAGATTTGTGAAATTGAAAGTGATTAATAAAGTAAAACTATTGCGATCGCAACTCGAATCCGTTAACGGAATGAAGTATTCCGGGGTACATCGGCGGAAACGCGTAACGGTGGCAACGAAAACCTATGTACCTTTCAAGAGACTTCGGTCTGGATGATCTTTGATTGTATTTAATAAGATCGGCGTTTTACATCATTACGCTAAACAATACACTATCTTCGACGGAGTAATGGGGGAGAGACAGTTGTCTCCCTAGTGAAAGTTGAAGATAGGTCAGACACCATTTAGCTGGAGGTAGACCCGTATGACCCAGTCCAATTTCGAGTCTACCTCCGTACATACAGTGTAGTGATAGGAAAATAACACACTGAGTATACTGGCTCGACTGATAGAACATTTAGGAGTTAGTTGCTTTCAGGGGCAATGCGACTCTCACAACACACCACGAATTTAAATTAAATGAGGCTTGGCCTAGATTGCAAGGTACACAAAAAAGGGACTGTTAGTTCGACAAAATATAGGCATTTTCAAGTGAGGAAAGTTGTAGGAATCTATAGGTAGGCGGAAATATATATGGTTAATTATGGGAGGCAAGGTATTTGCACGCAGTGCGTACATAGGATGGGAGCTTGAGCCGCAAGGCCAGGCCGGGTTAATTCAGACTAATAAGGTAGGGATAATTAAGTTACGGCGCTAAATAAAATTATGATGAAGTGATGTGGGTCCTAGCTAGGCAAGTAATCTGTTACCGCAGGCCGGTAAAATTCTAATTGTTTTCCTAAAGTTGTTACCAATTAATTATTCATTTTAAATAATTAACAGAAGCATGATAATATAGTACCATCATTACTTTGGAATACCTAAAAGTCTAGACTGGTTTCCTATTACAAGAAAAATACTAAAAAGTTATAGCAAATAAGCTTAGCCGTACTGTGATGTTTGATTTCTAACACTGAAATGACCAAACAGGCATTTGTTAGCTTTCCCTGGGATGTGATACAATCCCACATTGCTACACTCTTCAAGGTGTGGAGAATTTACATCCAATACATATTATTAAAAATAAGCTGATACAAACTAAGCAACTAAAACCAGTTTAGAACCTATGATAAGTCGTTGAAAGAAGACATTGTCAGCTATGAGCTTCTAATAATCTGAAACATAGAAATAATTGATTGATAACAACCTGCTAATTAGCCTGATAATGATCCATTAGTACCATTTGAATTCACCTTAATGGTCAGGGACCTCTTAAGACATGTAAGTACTTAATTCTAATAGTCTGAAACATAGAAATATTCGATGGGAACAATCCAGATCAATAAGACTAATACCTAGTACCGTCTAATTTACAGCTATTAAAGTGAGTAAAGATAACTTTAAATGTAATTGATTTAATGATTAACAGGGATAATTAACTACCTAATTTACTACCTACTAAAAGTATACTAACTATGATGTAGTAGTCTATCAGATTAACCACTCGGTCTGAGAGACAAGGGAGGAAGTTAATGGAAAGTAATTAACTTAAGTTCACTTCCTAAAGGTCAAAGATATCGAAAAGTGATTTCATAAGACATAGTTACTGCATTAAACAATTAACTTCTTAATGTGAGAAGGATATTTGGATGATAGCCAGCCTTGGGGTAAACACTATTGATTTATGAGGAATAAAGATAATTAAAATGCTAACACATATTTCCTAATATGAGAGAAAATAAGTCATAAGTTGTGATGACTCTTTATAAGTTAAAGTTGGAGTGGCGGGGCCTGAAGGACGAATGCGTTGAATGGCACGATAGGGGGCGAGGATGGAGCTCCTATACTTCCACAAGACTTTTATAATTCCACTAAACCTTTATATAAATTGCACCAGGCTTCTTATGTATCATGCTACTGATAATAAATAATAATACCTACAAGCTAAGCTATCATCTGATTACCTTTGAGTAGTTACAAATCTTCCCCGCAGCTGCAGTGAAGGATTTAGGTCACAGTTCAGACGGAGTCATTGCTAGGCTACACATATTTATGTTATGATCTATAGACTGGTAGGTAATTAGGTCAGGAGAAAATAATTTAACACAGGGATAAGCCAATTACTAAACTTTCACGAAAGAACTTGAGTTACTTAAATGCGGTTAACAACGGAGGGTTCACTAGACGATCTGGCCAAAATAGTAGTTATTATAATATTACATTGCTTGACTGAAATTCACTGCAAATAGAATTAAGCTATGCTAAGGTTTCATCATCATACAAACAATACGCACTAAACAAAAACTCCAGACACAACCATTAGATTGTAGATAAATTAGGTTAATTAGTTTTAAGAATTAGATAATAAGTTAAGTTAAGGTAAAAGGGGCGAGGATGTGTGTATGTATTATAAGGTAGACTAGGCATATAGGTGTGAAAGGCATTAGATTTAGGATTAGATTTAGGTAGAGAAATTATAGAGAGATGGAGAGTTACAATGTCCACAAGTGTTATTGCGTTTTATTTTTAATACTGCTTTTTTTACGTCTGCTTGCCATAACGTTTCCCAAATAAAAAAATGGGTGTGTAATGTATGATATAACAACAAATGTCATAACGTTTACAACACATAATTTTAGATAATAATTTTGTTTAATATAATAATCACAAAGTATAATAAACGAAAGATCTAATTTTAAAAGTTATAATTTTAGAACGGATAACAAACTATTCGTATAAAATCGTTTATCATAAAAATTAAAAGGTATATTATTCTAAACATATAATACTCATTTAATCGAATGTTTGGTTTGAATAATAATCTTTAATAAAGCAAGCAATTTAGATAACATTCTTAAAAACTAACAATCAATTCCTATAAACATGTTTCAAATAGAACACAAAAAATAATCCTTTAAAATAAGTTTCTGTAGGTATGATATATTGTATAAGCAAGGATGTAAGCAACTTCTAACCTATCACGTAAGCTACAGGAGTAGGGCACCTAGTATTTCTGTTGTCTAAAAAAAAAAATAACCTCGAAACTCAAGACAATCGCTACGCTGCGCTTCGCGATTGTCTTAAATTTCTAACCTATCACGTGACCTACAGGACTAGGGCAGCTAGTATTTTTGTTGTACATAATAAAAAAAAATTACCTTGAAATTTAAGACAATCGCGAAGCGCAGAGCAGCGTAGCTATTGTCTTAGGCCCCGCGACCCCTTGAAGTACTTACTTCCTATCATACCTATGATAGGTTACCAGGGCAATGTTATAATATCAGATGATGAATATACCAATTAAAACTTATTTATGGCAAAAGTTATTTCAATTGATAAGTTGATTAAATAAAACTTATTTAAATTGATCTTTATAATAAAAAAAATATATGATTGAAAAATGATAAATATAATAAATGATTCTTAAGTAAAGCGAAATTCAATCAAAGGAACATTATATTAAATAATTTTATATTAAATAAACATTATAATAAACTACTATTATATTAAGAAGAATTATGATATTAGTTGTTATATATATTGTTCATTATGTCAAATGAACGTTATTATAATGAAAATATATCAAACGTAGTTCTATTAAATGTAGCGCACCCATAAAAAATTACTTCTCGAGAACTTCGCTCCTGGCGGATTGCATGTGATTTGGGAGGGAGAGTGAGCGCTAACACTGATAAAATACTTGTTCATTACTTCTGCTACAACTGAAGGGGATATAATGTTGTCATTATCTTTATTCAAAGTTATATTTTCATGTTTATACTTTTTTAATAAATTTGTTTTATCTTTAATTATGCTCCACATAGTTTTATTTTTAATACGAGAGGTTAGTAGTCTTTTTATATTAGATTTTTGTTTTACAGCAGCTATTATTTTTTTTAATATCTTGGTATATAATTTAGCATATTCTTTTAATGTTTCATTTCCATAGTTGTTTGTAAGGTAGCGTAGTATACGTAATACAGCGTTGTTTATGATAACAGCATTTTTTTAAACCTCGTGTTATCCAGTTGGTTTTATTACGATTTATTAATTTTATTGTCTTGCACGGTACATTTGTCTAACAGTGTTTTAATTTTATGAGAAAATTTATTATGGTTTTTATTAATATCTGTATTCGAAGATAGCACATTTTTCCAACCAATTTTACTTATAGCGCTCCTAAATTCTTCCATTTTATTTTTGCTAGAAGTTCAAGTGTTTGTATAATAAGTTTATTTTTTTTAGTATCAGGGTCCTGTAATAATGTTTGTCCAAATAAAGTTTTGTGATCTGATAAATGGCAATTATTTACCGTAATTTTAACCGCCAAATTTTTGCTAACTATCAATTGATCAATGCAGGTTGAGCTATTGTTCGTTTCTCGTGTCTTGTCGTCTGTCGTCATCTATTAAGCAACGGAGACCGAAAGATTGTAAAAGGTTTCTAAATTTTCAAGTCGTAGCCCTCCACAGACCAGGTTAAGTGGTCTGTGTAGTCCTCTAATGGGTACAGATGATAATTGTCGGGCAACAGCCAATGTTCACTAATTACAATAATATCCACGTCATAGTTAGAATCCAACAGAAATACATTCAAATCATCCACCTTGTTTGTCAAGCACTGAATGTTTTGACTCATAATGGTAAAAAATTTAGGCTCAAAAGGAATAGTTATTTTTTGTACAAGTGTTTTTTTTAATGAACTGTATTATGAGAGGTCAAATTTACCATTAATTAGTCATTAAATATCATTTCATTATTTATGCCCTGCATTAATTGTGCTAAGTCGTTTACAACAATTCCGAATCCACGATTATTAATAATTCCATTATGCCTTGAAAACATATCAAATGAGTATGAAAAAATCTTATTTGAATCAAGAATATAACAGTATTCGTATTTGAAATTGTCATTATAAATTAACTCATTAAACATTTCAAGCCTTTTCGTAAAAATATTTGCCCCATAATGATATTTAAATGTTGGTAAGCCTATGCTTAGCCTAGCTCATGTCTGTACAGCATACAAAAATCATTCTATAATGATATTTGTATGCTGTACAGACATGAGCTTGTATCTCAAAACTATATCTTAAATATGTTTTTACTGAGGAAGCATAGTTTTCAGATACATTAAATTCAGAATCTCCCAACATTACAATACAATAATCAGTATGTGTATACTTCTCCAACTTGATTTCTAAGCCAGTTACTAGTTGTTCAGTTCCTCCTCCTGGTATGCGGTTATACACAGCTGCAAATCTTCAAATTGTCTTCTCATTATTTTCGACTTTTTATCGTCATTTCTACTGCTAATAAGACAGACTTTCACCGGTCTTTTAATTTTCTTTGTGTTGTCATCAGAATCGCCATCAGCAGTGGACGCAGTGACATAATTAGGTTCAGGGTATACGTAGGTAGCCGGTTTCTTTTGAGAAGATAGCGGTGGTGGGCGGCGGCGGCGGCGGCAGCGGAGTCGTTTTGTCAGGATGCTTCGTCGGTATTTGGATGTTTATATTAGAACAGCTGATAGTTTCCCTTTTTTCATTAGTCTACTTTTTCTTTCTATCGGTGTGGATTCGCAAGACTTATTTGTCCTTTTGCTTAAATCTGGTACATCGATGCTAAGTGCTTTGTAAAGTTTGATAAGTTTTTCTTGTTCATAGGTTTTACTAATTAAATTCTGGTTTAGTAAATTCAAGTTCTCAATCTCATTATTTTCCATTTCTAATTGTTTTTTAATCTGTGTATGTGTCAGACATTAATTCACTATTACCTGGATTATCCTCATTGTTAGTGTCCGACGATATAGAAACATGATGTGGTCAAATCCGGCAGAGATGTTGGTTTTTGTTGTGGTTTTTGTTGGCTACGAAATGCTACATAATCATGTTGTTCGTGTGTTTCAATATCGCTTTCAGTCAGCAGTGTCTCAAAATATCTTATCATACCTACTTAACTTGACAAGCCACAAATAAGTAATGCATTAATTTGTTATATTTTGTTATGTTATGCAGTAAACCTTACAATAAAATATTATGAGAACTTGCAGAAACATTTGTTGTTACTGAAATAAAACTCAAGGCGGAATTTGAGACAAAAACGCTAGCAAAGATCTGTTCTAACGGCAGACACTAGATCTGATTTTATTGTGTGAATACCAGCCCAAGTTTGTTTTACACAAAAGACGCTTAGCGGCGCAGTTGTCTAATAAAAATGTCCAAAACAAGGCTAATACAAGTTAGAGTTGCGCGCGCGCAATGCGTCAGGCGCGGCGACAGTGTGAGCGATAAGCGGTGGCGGGCGCGTCTCGCCGTTATACCGCGAGTTACGGCCATCGATACTGCGTGTAACTGTGCGCGGAAACACACGGGCGGGCATTTTGGCGCTAACAGAATTAATTTATTCTCTTTTGAAATTAAATCATATAAATAAAAACCAACTCGTCATTCCTTATTTTCTACTTCGAAAGTTTATGGATCATTCATCGAGGGACAAGGTATTAATTATAATAAATCACGAATCAAGTTATAGTTTTGTCCTTGGACAAACTTAAGACACATGTTAAAGATAGACTTTTAAAAAGGTTTATTACACTGTAATTGATTATGTTAACGACAAAAATGCTTGGAACTAACGTACACTCGTATGTGTCCATACGATCACATAGTGCCCAAGTAAAACTTTCGTAGATGTTTACATTGCATTGTATGACTTGGTAACTATTATTTGTAAATGTCGTTACTACGATTTAAAGCTGTGAAGTTTCTTGCGCCCATTTTTCTTCACAGTTAAAAAGTCCTGAATGGGGAGATAGACAAAAAAATTTTGAATAATACAAAGGCACCTTTAAAAAAGAGTTCATTTGATTAAATGATTTTTGAGCTCGAGGCCCAACCTTGAGCTAAGTATCTCTTAAGAGATTTCTTTAAATCCCATTTTTTCCAAGTAACCAAAGGGGTGAGAAACTTACCTTGTTATAAACAGAAAAAAATATAAAGGAAGCATTTGAATAAATACGTAACGCAAACTGTAATGTTCTTAATTTTTTATCAGTAAACTACCTACTCCTTTGAAACGTGGCGCATTCGTGCTCGTGCAGGTTATCAGTGCGAAGAATATGTTAGTCACGCCTTGTACAAGGAGCGCGAGGAGCAACCGCACGGGAGGGAGGAGGGACGGGAGTAGTTTTTAGTTTGTATTAAACTTTAACTCGACAGATAGTGATAATAAATAATAATAATAATAATAAATCTTTCCTACAATCACACCAATTATCTAGCCCAAGAGAAGCTTCGAAGAAACTCGTTAAATGGTTACTAGACAACGGATAAACATACTCAAAATACTTAAATACATACTTATTATACATAGAAAACACCCAGACCCGAGACAATTTAGAAAAACAATAATTTCTAAATTGACACGACCGGGGATCGAACCCGGGACCTCAGAGATGGTGACACCATGAAAACCGGTGTACAAACCACTCGACTAAGGAGGTCGTCATCGCAAATAGAAATAAATAAAATAATCGCAATAAGTAGATGCGCTGATAGGAGTTGCATGTAATGTAACATACCAGTACGAACAAAGGATCTATAGTGCAATGTGAACTCTGCGGGTTTTTCCCCAAGAGCAAAGTCATTTTATGTTATCCATTCATTATAATAGACGCTTAAGAAAGGCGTATATTTTTGACTAAAGAAAATTTAATAGTTTTTTTATAAGTCTTGCTATTCGTTATTGTGATCTGCGGCGTCAGCAACGCCGCCTGCCGCCGTGTGTAGCGATGCCGGCGACACCGTGTGCACAGTATAAATATGAGCTAAAGCAGTAAGGAAGCTACGTACAAACGCTCGAATCGACGTACGCCCACAGACGCACGTCTTTACAGGGCCCCTAAGCGGTCATCGCAGTGCTCTCAGTAGCGCGTGTGGCGTCGAACCGAGTGTTCACTGTTGCATATTGCGGGCGCTGTGCGCGCGATTTTTAAGAATGCCGCGAGTGTATTGCGTAGTATACGGCTGCTTCAAAACCGGAGCTTTCGTATTTTAGCCTTCCTGCTGATGTTGAAAGGTAAGAAGGATTTATTATTACTAAATAAAGAGCTTTTTTTTAAATAAATCGTTTGGTTGTTTAGGTGATATTTGGAACTTTAGTTCAGAAAGTCACTACATGAGATACAGATAATACAGCAAAGATACTAACCGGAGTTTACTAATTGTACCACCAGATGATTTTGTTGAATATATCGAGAAAATGGACGAAAGTTTTCGTTGTTGCTTTTAAATATTTAATACAGCTACTTTACATTAATTGTAAAGTAGCTGTATTAATTTATAAAGAAGTAGACAAAATCAGTTTTATAGTGCCGTGTCCATGTTTTCCGATAATTTATTTAAAAAAGCTATTCATTAGAATGAGATTTTTTTACACTATAAAATTTAATAATAAAGCTTTTTGAACGTGTCGTAGCAGGCGAAAGTATTTTCAGTGAGTAATTTATAATAACTAACGAAAAATAAAGACTTTTTAAAATGTTAAAGATTTTTTAATTACACAATTTTGTTTGTAAACTAGTCAATTCATTCGATTATTTGATCATTATAGAACCCAAACAAACGTTTTGATAAATAATAGAAAAATTACCCTATAATTTTATAAAAATTAAAAGTGACAACTCTTAAGCTTTGCTAGTTATCTCAAAAAAAACGCTAACTAGCTGAGATACATCGCTAACTAAACAAAAACTTTTTCAATTTTACAAAAATAAGAGGACAACCCTAACGCTCAATTGGCGCGTAGGTATATAAAATAAGAAACAGACCCAGCTTCCGTAATGCTTTAGCTCATATTTATACTGTGCCGTGTGTCTGGTGTTGTCACGACAATTGTTATTTTTTTGGCAACATTGGACAATGGCCGTGACTCACTTATCTATCGGCAAATTAAATTCGTATATAAAGATGAGGTTTAGACTATTGCGCTAATTTTTACGTAATGTTGCTTACAGTAATTAAGACTTTTTCGCTAATTATTATACGTAATATAGCTTAATAAAAAAATTAGACCGTCTCTTGTCGTCAGTTAATTTTATTATAAATTTTCTTGTAGAATTTTAATCGTTTAAATAACCTTTAAATCAAACGTAGATAGATAATAAAAATCTATATTACGATACCTTTTGGAGTTCCCACAATTGTGTGAAAAGCTCATTTCAAAATCAGTACTGAGGAAGTAAGGTTCACTGATCGATTTACGAGTAACATAATTTACACTGAGAAGAACGGTGGTAACAAGCCTAACAAGAACCACGACAAGCTGTAAGCAATAAGCTATGATGTGAGCAAAACGCAATCTCAGAACAACAACATGGCCGAGAAACTGTGCCAACAGACGCCGTGATTGAAGCTCCAAGCCTGCGTCACAACATGGCTCCGGTCACCGAAATAATCAGCATAATAAACACAAGGCACTAACCACTTTGTAAGGTGATAAGGCTGGCAAAGCTGCTGTCCTGCAAAGTGCCGCATAATGTGGCAATGAGCGAGCAATGGGCATTAGCGCTACGAGAGAATGGCCGCTGTGCGCGACAGGCCGGCTTCACAGGTTCACACCCGGGCGCCCGCGCACGGACGCAGGCTACCGCGGAACAGCAGCGGGCCCATTTAGTAGTGAAAATTACTTTATGCATAAATAAACCAACTGGTGAATAAGTGTCTTCATAATTAAATATACACAAAACATTTTGTTTTAGTTTTTAGACCTGTTAATATGATACAATTGAAAAAAAATAGAAATACATTGGTAAGGATAGTAGTTTTTAAAGCTCCTTTATGTATCTAGATAGCTTCTTCTCTTTCGTCGTCGTCGCGACGCCTCTAAGTAGAGACTATCAGTATACCTACATTCTCATAGAGAAATCAACTAAATATTTACAGAGTATTTCTTTCAGTCAAGTCAAGCAATCTTTCCCTGTACGATGCTAGTCTGTGGTCCGCGATAGATCAGCAGCTAGATGGGGGATAAGCGGCTGCGGCCGATGCTATCGCGGCATTTGGTAGGCAAAGCAGCCGCCGCCGCCGCCGCCGCCCCGCGCTGCAGCCGCGACACTCACTTACAGCGCTTATTGTCGCCAGTATCGGCGATCGGCCGTCTCCGCATGTAAATCTCGCCGATATCGCTGCAGACGTTTTGAAAGATCTTCACATGTGGGATAGCAATAAAAATAAGCGACTGTTGTCTATTCTTATCTTCGGTCATGGCACTTACACAGTTGGTTATTGGTTGCTATCTTGCAAACGCGCCCTTTATCTTGGCGACCCATCTGAATGGATCGTTGCGCAAAATTTCTGGTATTGTGATCGTAGCATGACACGTTATCTGCAAATAATAATAACATGTTTCGTAATGTTTTATGATTTAGATAAGAAGACTATCTATCGAAGTGATGATAACGAATCATCACTTCTTCTCTCAGAACTGGAGAGAGTGGCCTTCTGTTCTGTGTTTTTCCTACTAGAATAACTCACAGTATAATTGTCTAGTGAGTTTATTGTTTGTTGAGCAGTTCTGCAGTGAGCATGACATGGCTGGTGCCGCTAATTGCGGGCCGCACGGCATTCACCGTTTATTCACTGAATGGACAATGCCAGCAGGCGGCTGAGTTAGTGGACAGAAAACATGAAAGAACGAAAAACCGGAAACTGCTTTGGAAATGTCATCGTTGGCTGCACCATCCAGTGTCATGATAAGATAGAGCACTAGGCCATATGTTTTAGCATAACATACATCAGAATACTGCACTCGCATGGACATTTGATGGAAACTCTGAACCGTACGGTTTGCTTCTAAAGTGCATTATCACATTATAGAATGAGGATTTACTACTTTTTTTCTAATTGAACCCGGGACCTCAGCGACGCAACCAACACAGCATGTTAACCAATCGACCACAGAAGTCGTCCAATCATTAATCATTATGATGTGAAGAGGTTTTTTTATGCGGTAACGCAAAAGCAACCCCTTTGAAGGCCACTAGCACTACACCATTTTGTTGCACATGTCCATTGGGTGCCTATTTTTTACAATAAATAAAATATATCAATCCACAACATACATTTCTTTTTGGAAAAGACCTTTTAAGGGTAACCGGATATTAGGGGCGGGCGAAACAATGAAGGTTTTTTAAGCAGTAGTGATAAATGATCGGAGGTTTTCTAGGCGAAAGATGACAACAAAGATGTCTCCCTCCTCTGCTAGATTCTCCGAGGCGTTAAATTTGGTTGAGGAGAACGGAAAACAAATGCAAACACAGTACCAGTGAAAAACTGAAGAAACTAGATCCACACAGACTATTGCACATCTAGAATCTTGTTACGTACGACGTACCAATAATTATTATGCTAATAAAACCAATTAAGGCATGATTGTTCTTCGGATACAGCAGTCCCATGACCCGGCCACCTCTGCAACGAGGGGCACGTAACGGCCATTGGGCTGTTATAACTAGAGGATGACACCGCGAAGCAAGTTTATCTGCACTGAGTTAGTTTATTTCTTTATTTATTGAGAACACCAACGTATTTTACATCAGATAAACATAGGGACAATCATTCAAAAAAGTTGCTGAGTTGCAGCCTATGGGCCAAACTTATCAGTGATTGTGAGTTCCGAACGATTTGGGACTATGCAGCCTCAAATCAGTGCGCAAAAAATTTGTTTTGCGGTGTCGACTGCCTCTAGTTATTATTATACCTCAATTTTAATGGCGCTGGCGATTAGCTTGCCTGCGTTTCGGCCGCGCCGCGCCGCGCCATCGGGCCGCGAAATGTGCTATTTGGCGGCGATATGGCCGTCGCATGCTCGCCGGCCGATTTACTTTCGATCTAATGTTATTGCGCACCGACTTAATTATAGTGTACGGAGTTACGAAAGGTAGTTACGTTTGTTTTGAAACTTATAAAGGAAATCGTCGACAATGCCAATACATAACGGTAACAGTAAACAAAGATGCGGCGTAACAAACTTATACCTCATTTTAAATATTTACGTATTGTATTTTTCGACGAGCATGTATAAAGAAAGATAGTTTTAATGAAGTAAATGAAGCAAAGGATGTGTGTCAACATTGTAGCAAATGGCAAGCGATGGGCCCGGCCCGCCCCGCCGGACGCGGCCGGGCATATGTTACCGCAGCATTACGGTTATTGCTAGACTCCGACAAATGCCTCTCTTTGGTATACATTTTATATTACAGAAATTGGGAAAGCTCCTTCAAACTAAGTAGGTGAAGATAAAAATGTGGATTTATGTTTAATCAAGAATCAAGTCATGAACTTATGAAATTACTATTACTATGCCTCACATGAAAAGATGTCGCCTAGCTAGTTTAAGCGCAATCATCAACCGAAAACAGTACATCATGTATACTTATGCAGGCCACCCGCGACCTTTACAGCCGTCGAAGCTTTAAATAGCGCACCGCAGCGCGTGTCAGGCAGCAGCGCCTGCCGTGAAGCGCATACCCGAATGTGCCCTAAATCCAGCACCATACAGCAATCCCCTCACCTGGCCGTGGCCCGACCGTGCCCCGGCGACCCGGGAACAATAGCCAGTCGTGCTCCACTTCGGGAAAAGATTGATTTCGCGCAGCAGACCTAGAAATAGGAGTAGCACGCAAATGCAATGGTTTCACAATGTTTATCGCCTGCGCGCAATTGAATGGCAAGCTGAACGCGCATGCTCTTTGGAAAACGATATTAGCCGGCAGTGCACAGGCTCGCTTATGAATCTGTTCTGTTGATTACAATTTATTTTGAGACATCACCTGTTCACATAATTTTCTATGAACAAAAAAAAACTAAATTTATTGTAATAAATAAGTAATATTTGATTTTTTATCGTTCGTTTCGTTGTCTTTGAGTTTATTTGAGCGTTTTTTTTAATGCAAATAATCAAATATTACGAATCTATAAAGCAGTCTAAAGCGAATCACACACTACGCAGATACGGTAATATTTTATCTGCGTATAAAAACTTATTTTTCTGAAAGCATCACACACTAAACAGATACGATAATATACGAGACGATACATTCACTCGGAATCCTTCACACTGATGCCGATACGGCAGATGTTATCTGCAGATATATTTGTATACGCAGATAATAATCTCACCATCTGTCGGTGCTCACAGATACTGTACGATAAAATATAAATTATCTGCGCTGTGTGTGTTGGTTCATATGATTTATATAGAGAGTGATATTGACAGATATCTGCTCAGATACAGATATCTTACCGTATCTGCGTAGTGTGTGATTAGCTTTATCTTAACTGAATGTTTAAAATATTGTCATTCAGATCTCTAAGAATGTATTGATAAGGCAATGTTTACATAAAGTCAAAAGCGTTGAAAAATTTCATCGGTCTAACCAATTCCTCGGTGGCGGAGTGGTCAACGCAGCCGCTCGGTACTCGGAGGACGCGGGTTCGATTCCCACCTGAGGTAGACTTTTTTCCAACGTTTCGTGATTCGTTATCTATAAATAGGTAAGTAATAATAACTTAATTTATAGTGTGATAGTAATGTTCTTTTATCATGGCTTTTACTTCTTTTTTATTTATACAAGAAGTCAAAGGTCATTTCTTGCTGTATGTAATTTCAATGAAATCAAATCATCAGCCTACGAGTGTGAACGTCCCACTGCTGGGCACGGGCTTGCGCTGGACTACATCACGTGGCCCCCGACGGGCCATAACCCACCCGCTGGCCCAATGCGGGTTGGTGGGTTTAACGACTGCCCTC
Source organism: Scoparia ambigualis (assembly GCA_963921215.1). Classification (NCBI taxonomy): domain Eukaryota; kingdom Metazoa; phylum Arthropoda; class Insecta; order Lepidoptera; family Crambidae; genus Scoparia; species Scoparia ambigualis. Next base: position 32,502,733 of record OY992520.1, on the reverse strand, counting down.
TGTCGACGACAACCGGGACCACGGCTTAACGTGCCTTCCGAAGCACGGAGGAGATCGAGATTGATGTTTTTTTTTAAATTTAGTCACTCATCCAGCGACCCGGCGGCGCGGCATTGCGAAAGTTGCTTAGCGGGAGAGATCGCAAGCCGACCGCGCTCGCCGCTGCGCAATCGAGCTCCTCATTTAAGTTATATATGTTAAAAAAAACTTACCTTGTAATTGTTATCCTCGATATATTTGTGGTCAATAAATTTTATTGTAATGTATGCAAGATTGCTACAAATTTAATTATTGAGGAAATTTCTGATTCTCAGAATTATTTTGACGTAATTAAATCCTCGGAATGATTTAAACAACCAACATTATGAGTTAATCATTAACTCGGTTGACATTATCCAATCTGAGCGGATCAATGGTTAGTCATTACAACAATTCCGGGTCCGCGACACGCGACAGCCCATTCGGCAAAAACCTTCGCAGGTCCTGTAATGACAGCCTGCGCCGTGGCATACACTCGACCAACGCAGCGGCCGCTTCGCACATCATCATTATTATTTGCTCTTTTTCAGCAGCAAATAAGTCATGTACTAATTGTTTTTTAGTTCTCTTGTTTGCAAATAACTGCTTGCATCGACCACCATCTCCTTCCTGGCTATTCATATTTATGTTTCGTAGTTCTCAAAATACAGAATTCGATGAACTTTATTGTGTTTTTTGTACAAATACTAAAAAGTGAATGCTTGCTAATGCGAAAATCTCTCCGTGAAATCATAATTAAATTAACGTGCGTAGTTTATAACTCAATAGACGTTTTATGACCCGACCCGGGTATGTCCTAAAACTACGACCAGCCACCGGAGGACGGGCCGCAGCGTCCTCTAGCTAAACGGTGACCCGCTGCGATCCCCAAGCCGCCTGCCAAGCGTGGGGATTATGGCAAACCCCCCCCCCCCCCCATGACAGACAATATTTGCCCACGGCCCCCAGTCCCCGGCAGCTCCTTTATCCCTGGCCCAACGGGTAGCTGGTCAGGTAACGGAGGAGCAGGGGGTGCGAAGAATCACCGGCAGTTGCTCGGCTACCCACACACCCACCAACGAACCTTGGCCCTGGCAACACACAACATCCGCACGTTGAGGACCGATGCAAAGATTGTAGAGCTGGAGGAAGAATTGAGCAGATTGCGGTGGGACATCATGGGACTATCAGAAATCCGACGAGAGGGGCAGGATATGGTAGTCCTTGATTCTGGCAACATGCTCTTCTTCCGGGAAGGAGAACGAAAATCCCAGGGTGGTGTTGGGTTTCTCGTCCGCAAGTCCCTTGTTAACAACGTTATCAAGGTCGATAGTGTGTCAGGTAGAGTTGCGTACCTTATACTCAGAATCACCGATCGGTATTCGCTGAAGGTCATACAGGTATATGCACCAACCTCGACACACCCTGACGAAGAAGTAGAGGCTCTGTATGAGGAGATATCTGAAGCCATACATTCCTCCGAAACGTACTTCACCGTTGTTATGGGGGACTTCAATGCAAAGGTAGGCACAAGGAACGGCGATGAGTTGAGAGTGGGGCAATATGGATATGGACAGCGGAACCAAAGGGGCCAACGGTTGGTCGACTTTATGGAGAAGGAGGAACTCTTTTTGATGAACTCTTTCTTCCGGAAGCGACCAACCAGGAAGTGGACGTGGATAAGCCCCGATGGTTCAACCAGAAATGAGATCGACTTCATCATGACGACCAAGAAGCGTATATTCAGTGATGTCTCCGTGATCAGTAGGGTGAAAACCGGTAGCGATCACCGGATTGTTAGAGGCACACTGAATATCAACATCAAGCTCGAGAGGTCACGTCTGGTGAAGTCCACACTCCGTCCTGGCCCTGCCCAGATCCAGAGCCCGGAACACTTTCAACTCGAACTCCAAAATCGCTTCCAGTGCCTAGCCGAGTGCGAAACTGTGGACGAGATCAGCAGCGGGCTTGTGGAAACTGTCCAAGCTGTGGGGTCTAAGTTCTTTAAGACCCCACGCCGGAAAAAGCCTCAAAAGCTCTCAGTCGGAACCATTAAGTTAATGGAAGACCGGAAAGAAATGATACTGCAATCTTCAGCTGATATGTCGGAATATGGCAAACTCAATAGACGAATCTCGAAATCTGTGCGACACGACCTGCGCTCCTATAGTGCTAAATGCATTAGGGACGCAATTGCGCGGAACCAAGGCGCCAAAGTGTTCGCAAAGAATTCGTCTATTGGTCAGAGCCAAATGACTAAGCTGAAGATCGAGGACGGCAGTGTCATTTCGTCGAAGCCGGAGATTCTGAGAGAGCTCGAGAGGTTTTATGGACAGTTGTACACCTCAACACAAGAGCCCGCTGTTGGTACAGCTCAGGACACCAGAGCTAAGTTAACCCGACACTATACCGAAGATATCCCTGACATCAGCCTGTATGAGATTAGTATGGCTCTTAAACAGCTTAAAAACAACAAGGCGCCGGGTGATGACGGAATTACCACTGAACTTCTGCGAGCGGGTGGAAAACCGATACTCGTAGTCCTCCAGAAGTTGTTTAATTCCGTCATGCTCGAAGGTACTACGCCAGAAGCATGGCACAGGAGTGCGGTGGTGCTCTTCTTCAAGAAAGGCGATAACACCTTATTGAAGAATTATAGACCCATCTCACTCCTGAGCCATGTGTACAAGCTGTTTTCGAGAGTCATTACGAACCGTCTCGAACGCAGGTTTGACGACTTCCAGCCTCCCGAACAAGCCGGTTTCCGAAAAGGCTTTAGTACCATAGACCACATACATACGCTCCGCCAGATTATACAGAAGACTGAGGAGTATAATCGGCCCTTATGTTTAGCGTTTGTGGACTATGAGAAAGCCTTCGATTCTATCGAAACCTGGGCTGTGTTGCAGTCCCTCCAGCGTTGCCATATCGACTATAGGTATATCGAAGTGTTGAAATGTTTGTATAGAAACGCTACTATGTCGATCCGATTACAAGACGAGAGTACGAAACCAATCCAATTGCAGAAAGGTGTGAGACAGGGAGACGTCATATCTCCGAAACTGTTCACAAATGCGTTGGAGGACGTTTTCAAGCTCTTGAATTGGAACGGATTCGGCATCAACATTAATGGCGAATACATCACTCACCTTCGTTTTGCCGATGATATAGTCAAAATGGCGGAGTCGCTGGAGAACCTCAACACCATGCTCAGCGACCTCAATATCGTATCCCAACAGGTGGGTCTTAAAATGAACATGGACAAGACGAAGATCATGTCGAATGTCCATGTTGAACCCGTACCGGTAATTGTTGGGAGCGATACTATCGAAGTTGTCGACCACTACACCTACTTAGGACAGATTGTCCAGTTAGGTAGATCCAACCTCGACAAAGAGGTCGCCCGGAGAATCCAACTCGGATGGGCAGCGTTCGGGAAATTACGAGATATCTTTGCATCGAAGATTCCGCAGTGCCTAAAGACAAAGGTCTTTAACCAATGTGTGTTGCCGGTGATGACATATGGCACCGAAACGTGGTCCTTAACTGTTGGCCTTTTAGAAAAGCTCAGAGTCACACAGCGAGCAATGGAGAGAGCTATGCTCGGAGTTTCTTTGCGCGATAGAATCCGAAACGAGGATATTCGCCAAAGAACCAGAGTTGCCGACATAGCTCGTAAGATTTGCAAGCTGAAGTGGCAATGGGCAGGCCACATCGCTCGACGAACCGACAACCGTTGGGGAAGAAAGGTTCTCGAGTGGAGACCACGCACTGGAAGACGCAGTGTTGGTAGGCCTCCCACTAGGTGGACCGACGACATCGTGAGAGTCGCAGGCAACCGGTGGATGCGAGTGGCGAGTTGTCGGTCAGGATGGAGGTCAAAGGGGGAGGCCTATGTTCAGCAGTGGACGTCTTCAGGCTGGTGATGATGAGACGTTTTATGTATAATGCTATCCCATAAAAATATATAAAATCTTGATGAAGGATTTCCAGCAAGGCTATATTTGCCGAATGAAACGTTTAATGTCAACCTGGTAGTTCACAGCGCACCAAGCGCAGATGAACGGGTATCGTTAAAAGCATGCAGTGGCGGCACTGCACTGCCACCGCCGCCGCCGCCGCCGCCGCCGCCGCCGCTGACACAGCGCGGTGGAGCGTGACGGCGCGCGCGGGTGGGCGGCTCGCGGGGCGCGGGGCCGGGGAGCTTGCAAAACGTCCACCTATCGGGTAGGATAGGTGGACGTTTTGCAAGGATATAGGGTACTATATAATTATTATGTCCTTTGCCTTGAGCATTGGCATTACAAACAGCAATGTTGTTGAACACTTCTTCTGTTCCAAAAAAACCCAAGATAATGATTAGGATATTAGTCAATAAAATACTATAGAAAAACTTAACAGTTAAATAATAATTTATGGAATATTGTATGATTTGTAAAGTCAGTGGAATGTTTAGGTGTTCTATGGTATTGTACTTACTCAACTTAACTTTATGTACATTGATTGATTCTTTTGTTGTTCTGTGTTAATCGAAAATTAACATGTTTGTATATATTTCATTGTGTATCATCTTAATGTTTAACGCCTTTGCGTTATCGATCTTACGTTCAAAAAAAAAGAATCACTTGTCATTCAATCAAAAACCTGTCTAGTTCGTAGAGATAAAATGTGAAAAAGATGGAAGTCGGCCATGCATTGGGTTTCTCATAAGTGGCGTGTGTACGCCATGTAATATTAATTATATTAGTTAAATCAATTGTTCATTGGTTTTGTCATCAAGGCGTGTGGATGCCAGTTCAATATTCATTATAGTCATTCATTGGTTTTCAAATTCAAAGGCGCGTGGACGCCATTTCATGTAAATTATAGTAGTTAAATCGTGTTACCTGTTAAAATCAGTGTGACAAAGTAAAGTGTTCATCTTTCATCATTAACCATCAATATTTTGGTGGTACCCACGAGAGGAACCGTTTAAAAACCCAGGACGGGAATCGTTTAAACCCAGGAAGGGATAAACAGCATTATGGGTACTGGACACGCGGTTGCCGTCCAAGGTCATTGCCGGCAAGCTCGCGTCTAAGCTGCCGTCAAAGGTTCAGTGTGAAATACTGAATATCAAGTCAATCTCGGAGTGTTTCAGTGTTTTAAATTCAGTGGTCGTAAAATTTCATCATTCATTCAGTCAATGTCACTGTCATGTCAAGTGTCTGTCAATTAAATAACTAGGTTATTATCTTGTTTGTTTACATATTCTAAATTTATGTTTCGTTAGTTTTAAATTTGTTACAAGTGTAACTGATCTCAAGTGTTACTGTTTATTACGTGCATTAGTCAGTAGATAGTCATCATGGCTTCGCGTAGGACAAGAAATCAGTTTAGAACTCATCATAGAATGTTGTTGGATTTTGCCGCGACGATCGACGAACAAACTGGGTCTGTCTCTGCTTCAGTGGCAAAACGGCATTTTAATACCTACTATAAAGATTTGGTTTTAGCCTACGAAACATTATTGGGTTTCTCAACTGACGAAGTGTCTGAATCAGACATGTCGCTGTTCGAGGTGCAATTCACGGAGGTCAACAAACTATTGATAAAACTGGACCAGGCGTCGTCGGAGTCAACCGCTAGTACTTCAAAATCACACAAGTTCACATCAAACCAGGTAATGGCCAAATTACCACTTATAGAACTTCCCAAGTTTTCCGGTAACCTCATGGACTGGGTTCCAATCTATGACTTATTTTAGGTTTAGGTTTAAGATGTTTATTCTCATTAAGAACAAAATTACAGTTCGCTTACCATGAGAACAATAAAATTTAAGTTACATTTTTTTTTTTGGAGAAACGTAGTTATTGTACGGTAGATGTAAAATAACAAAGCCAGCGGCTCACTCACAGCGTCAGGCACAGATGTTTGGCACAAACACGGATATAGATCTAAACTACGATCGACATTCTTCAAGAAGTTCCTGCAGCAATGATCTCTCTTGCGTGTTTTCTTTGCTGTTTGTGTTAATATTATATAACTGATTTAATTATGACTGAAAAGAAAAATATGTAAAAATACAATATAATAAATACATGTATGAAATAAACGTGAATTGTATGTAAGTACAATAATTTGTATGATCTGTTTTGACGTGACAACGTCTTAAATTAGGTTGCGGCTGGGAGTCACTTATGAAAAAGTGTAACGCTGGGTAACGTTACGATGAGTCACCGAACGAGAGAGAGGCCCGCCGAATGCCTTGCGTCTCTCTCCCACTCAACTATGATAAATTTGTGCAATTCTTATTTTCATTCAATTCCTTGTTCCTATTGTGCAATTTAATTATATTCATATCAATAAATATTCTACCGAGAAAAAGACGTTGTCACGTAAAATCTTCGCCCGTAAAACCGACTTTACAGGCAAACAATTTTTTAATTTGTATTTTATTTTTTATTGACGTGACAACGTCTTAAATTAGGTTGCGGCTGGGAGTCACTTATGAAAAAGTGTAACGCTCGGTAACGTTACGATGAGTCACCGAACGAGAGAGAGGCCCGCCGAATGCCTTGCGTCTCTCTCCCACTCAACTATGTTTTAAATATAATTCTTTGTTTAAATAAATGTTTTAAATTGTTACTATTATTTCATCCTTCTTCCTACTATACGAATGAATATTCACATTAAAATTATTTTACCACTCAAAGTCGTTGTCACGTAAAACTTTCGCCCGTATACCGACTTTACAGGCAACCAATTTTTTACTATTATTAATAACTTTCAAAACATAATTGTGTACCTATGCTTTATTTATTTATGGCTTTTATATTAACTTAATCAAGCTAGTTTTTAATATTAAAATTATTGTTAACTAATTTGTTTTTATTTAGTTTAGGTAAGTACTTAATTATAAGTGAGTAACAAAGAATTTTTTTTTTGTTACGTTACCTGTTTTATTATGTGCGATTTTAAAAGTCTTTTGAAACTAACGATAAACTTTGTATCCTTAATGTCATTAGGCAGTTTGTTATATAATTTTGCCCCTTCAAACATAAGGTTCTTTTTACCATAGTTGGTTCTAGGCGGTCGAAGTATGAAGTTATTTGCATTTCTTAATTTAATTTTTGAATTTGTTGCTTTTTAGTGAAGGTTATTTGGGTATGGATGTCTTTTGATAATATTTTTCGTATTAGAAAACATGTGAAATAGACATATGATTGGTTGATATTTAAAAGTTTTGTATCGTTATATACTTTCTTCGTAGGAGTCAGATATTTATAGTTGAAGAGTACTTTAATAACTTTATTTTGAGCTCGTTGTACTTGGTCTAAGTTACTTTTGGCTGCTGTACCCCATATTTCAATGAGATAGTCTATGTGGGGTTTCACTAAAGCATTATAAATGAGATAACGAATCTTTTGTGGGAAACATTGAGATATACCACGAAGGGTACCCGTTATGGACTTAAGTTTAGATTTAATTTTGTCTAAATGTGGTTTCCATGTAAGATTATCGTCAAGAAGTAGACCGAGGAATTTTTCACAGGGCGCTCTTTTGAGATTTTGATCGTTTATTTTTAATTCAAATTCTTTGATTTTCTTATTTTTAGCTTTAAATATCATGTAACTAGTTTTATCTATATTTATGGTTAAAAGATTATATTGGAACCATTTATGTAATAGGTTAAGATCATTTTGAACGTCTGGTATAAGTGCATCTACTGAGTGACCGAAGTAAAATAAAGTCGTATCGTCGGCATAGAGCGTGATGTCTCCTCTCAGACCAATTTATTTTAAGATATTTATGTAAACTAGAAATAATAACGGACCCAAGACCGACCCCTGCGGTACACCGTACGTTTTAGGCATCGGCTGACTCTGGTATTTACCGATTTTGACTACTTGGTTGCGATTTTATAAGTAAGACTCAAACATTTTGTGTGCGATACCAGTGACGCCGATATGTTCTAACTTTTTTAGGAGTAGGTCATGACTCACGGTGTCAAAGGCTTTTTTTAGGTCTAAAAATACACCCAACGCTATGTGTTTTTGGTCGATGTTAGTTTTTATTTTGGTTGTTAGATCTATGGTCGCGGATAGGGTGTTTGATTTACATCTAAAGCCATACTGTTTTTCATACAAGAAGTTTTTACTAGCTAAAAATGTCTCAAGACGGTTGTATAAGATTTTCCTAAAGATTTTTGATAGTACTGGAAGAATAGATATAGGTCGGTAATTACCAGGGTCTAACTTGCTTCCTGACTTAAAGATTGGAGTAACTTTAGCAGTTTTGAGACTACAAGGAAATATACCAAGCTCCAGGCACTTATTTATACATTCAGTGAGTTCTGGGACTACAAGATGTTTGACGCACTTAATAGATTTGGTATTTATGCCATCTATACCTGACGCCATGTTAGACTTAAAGTTGTCAATAATCTTGTTGACCTCATCTTCAGTTGTGGGAATCAGTCGTGGTAAGCTTTGTTCATCCAAATCCATTGAGCGGCATGCTGTGATAAAAATGTTATTATGATGGTAGGTAGAAGGAATTTCATTAGCTAATAATGCTCCAATGGTTGAGAAGTATTCATTGAAAAGCTCGCATATCTTATGGGCATCAGTGATCGTATCAGTTGCAGTCTGTAGTTTGGCTGGAACCATAGTTTTCTTTATTTTGTTATGCGATAGTGAATTTATCAAGGTCCATATTTTAGCTGGTTTATTTTCACAGTCGATAAATGCTTTGTAATAATATTGGTGTTTCGTTTTCTGTATATTCCGGGCTAGTGTTTGTCTCTCTTTTACTAATTCCTGTTCTATTTGTCTGTCTGATGGATTTCTTTTGTGTTTTAGCCGTAATGTATTTCTTTTCTCAATAGCAGTAATAATATCTTTCTGTATCCAGTCTTGCTTGGGCAAGTTACTCTTTTTAGTTTTAGTAATCTTATTTTTGTGTAAGGATACAATAAAGTTTTGCTTAAAAATGTCATAATCATAGTTAGGGTTTATGTTCATATTTTCGACAGTTTTATACAAATTTTCATAATTTATTGCTTATGTAATCGACTTAGGAGGTTCAAGTTTGAAATTTATTACTTCAAAGTAAATTTGCTTGTGATCGGACATGTCGGACTCAATAACTGCAAGGTGAAACATATTTTGTTTTAGGTTTGAGCAAACGTGGTCTAGAATAGTGCAGGTAGTACTTGTTTCACGAGTGCAGAAATGCTTATCCACTTTGTTTAATATCATATAGCCACATTCCTTTATTACTTCCTTATACTCAGAAACTGATTGATTTTTATTTAGTAGGTCCAAATTAAAGTCACCGAAAATTAAACCCCTTTTTCTTTGTTCCAGTTGCGCTGAATAGTACTCTAGAAAATCTTTGTTATTAGTGCGCTCGAGTTTGTATACGACACCGATGTCTAGAGAAAACTTGTTTACGTGGATCCAGAGATAGTGATTGTCATTGATAGCATACTCTTTAATCAGATTGTGTTTAAGTGAATCATGCACAAAAATTGATACGCCACCACCTCTGCTATTTTGTCTGATGTTGAAGTAATGCGTGTAACCTGGTAATTGGAATCTTTTAGCTTCATCTTCAGACTTCAACCACGTTTCACTTAGCGCTATGATAATGTATTCGATATTCAAAGGAAGCTATAATGCACGTTAGCTCGTCGAATTTACCAGGTTTGACGATACTGCGGGCATTGGCGTATAGGCACTTAAGAGATTTCTTATGTACCATTATGTCTGTGTATTTACTTGTTGATTGGTATGAGACTCTATTGGAATTAATTTTTTCATACGCAGTTTCTAACCTTATTGACTGGAATTTTTTGAAACTTGTTTAAATATTTTCGGGACGCCATTAATATACTTAATGTGAAGATTGTCTTCACCGTCAGAAGTGCGTTGCTCGAGTTGCTTTTTCAGAAGCTTCATGTATTCTTGCCGCTGGGGTGTCTGATCAGAAAAAATCCTAATTTTATCATCCTTGATGTTTAGTTTATTTTTTAGTAAAGCTATTGCTATTGTTTGGGATGCAAAACAAACTTTAAGGTCTACATTTATTTGGTTGGTACTTTCCCAAAACTGAAAAATTTTTCTGGCTCAGGAACGACTTCTGGCAGGAGGGTAGCAACCATTTTTTTAACTGCATTCTTGTCGTCTTCACGTTTTTCATTTGAGTTGGAAGATTTCGATTCTGGAACTCCAGAAAATATTACATTTTTGCTTCTCAAACTGCGATCACCTAGTTCTGATACTATTTCTTCACGAACGTTTATTGTATACGATGAGCTCAGTGGGTTCGTATCAAGCTGTAGACTAGATTCGATAAACTCAATTTTCTTTTCGGTTATGCTGTTAGTTTCTTGTAATTTGTTTATGTCAGCCTCCAGTTTAGCTTGTTCTTCCGTTAAGGAATTTGTGGTTGTTTTGATATCATTTATTTGTTGTTTAATCATCGATACATCGTTGTTTAGTTTTTCAAAGTTTTCAGTTTGCGCTTTACTAATTGTTGACAAATGTGTCATAATTTCACTCATTTGTATTTGCATCGCTGACATCTGTTTTCTCATTTCTGAGACTTCAGTCATGAAATCCTCATACTCATTCATCTTACGCTTTTGACGGAAAGTAATTTGTGATGACTCCATAAAGTCTTCAGATATTGTTTTGCTAGGCAAGTCAGGGTATGAACCACTTCGTGTAGAAGAGGAGCCGCTTCCAGTAGGTGATCGTTGTACACTCATGTTGATCCGTGGTATACTCGCTGGATAAGAACCAGTTTTGCGCGCCGCGTGCAATAGTGTATTAGTGAGACGAAAAATAAGAACCTGTCTTTTTTACCCGAGGGGGTGCTGCAAGTTGACACGCAGAACTACAGGAGCGTATATCACTCGCGAGGTGCAGTCTTAAAGCGTCACTATTTTGTCCACTTTATGGTTGAAGTTGTAAAACACTTGTATTTAATATTTTCGAAAATTTTAGCGACACGTCCACTCACTACGCTCTCACACATTGAACTTATTTCGTTCATTGGTTCATGAGCGTGATTTGTCGGATGCTGAAAAGCATTATTATCTTAGATCATCATTGTCAGGTGAAGCCCTTCACATTGTCAGACAGCTGCCGGTAGATGACAAGAATTATTCAGTGGCGCTTAATTTACTTAAGTCTAGGTATCAGAATACTAGATTACTACTTGATGCTTATATCGGTAGGATAGTACATTTACCTATCATCACATCATCAGTCACTCACCTGCGTTCACAATTTTATGATCCTCTTCAAGAAGCCCTTCAGGCGTTAGAAAAGCTAGATCAGCCTGTCAAAGAGTGGTCATATGTTATATTGTATTTAACATTACAGAAACTGCCTGTTAAGCTGCGGTCACTGTTTGAGGAACGCTACGGCAAGAATCCTGATGCTTTGCCTACCATTAGTCAACAAATGGAGTTGTTGGACGAACAGTGCCGACTGCAGCTGACAGTGGCATCAGCACCCGAGCCTGTCAGGAGACCACCTCTGGCTTCACTACCAACGGTGCGTCCACCAGCTCCACGATCAAGTCAACATCGGATGACATCAGGCAAGGCATACCAGGCCAATCAGGTGATGTCATCATCAACAGATCAAGGATCATCAGCTCGTCAGGTGAGGCCTTCATGTTCATTTTGTAGTGCCCAGGGACACTCACTTTATAGATGCCCTGCCTTTCAACGGTTGTCATGATCTGGTCGTAAGTCGTGGACGACTAAGTCGGGACACTGCTATCGATGCTTGAGGAAGCACTATGCAAGTGACTGTACTCATAGGAACTGGTGTTCTCATTGTGGCTCCCAGGATCATAACTCACTCATTTGCAACGCAGATGAAAACATCGGTGCTCCCCGGCAGCAAAATCAACCTGCTGCTCGACTGATCACCCAATGCGCAGGTGGTCGAGACACGCCAACTTCGTCAAAAGCGCGTCATATCTCATCACCAGTGCATATCACTGGTGTGATCCAGGAAGAAGCGGACCCATCGTCAGCACATCATCATAATGAGGCCCCACCGGTGCAATCCATGGCTCATCACCAGCCAAGGCCACGAGTCGGTGACAGAGCGCATCTTGCTCAGACCACCTTTCATTCACTCAGGTTTGGGTCACGTATGAGCCCTGATAGGGCATGAGATAAGATAACTGTTGGTGCATCTATGGGACCATCACTCCCCATAACTATTTATCCTACTGCAATAATAATGGTCAGGTCAGGTGATGGTCAATTTGTCCAAGTCCGGGCCCTGTTAGATACAGGAGCCTGTGTTTCAATCATCAAACAATCATTAGTTCATCATTTAAAATTGCACCAACAGGGTAATAGTAGGAGTAGGTCATCAAGCAGTTACTACACCGGGCACTGTTGTCAAATTAGTCATTAAACCCGTAGGAGCTTATTTACCAATAGTTGGTACCCGGGCAATGGTTATGTTCACATTATCAGAAAATATTCCACGCTATGATATTAAATTAAAGAATCAGTTAAAGTCATCAAATATTATCCTTGCTGATAGCTACTTTGATAAAGGCCGAGATGTAGATGTCATACTTGGTACAGATGTGCTTAATTATGTACTTGATGGTTCAAGGATTTCAACCAACATTCCAGGGATAGCGGCTTATGGATCATGTTTCGGTCACGTCATCATGGGAGCGATACACACTCAACAGTCACCATCGACGGTCACATCACTTGACCAGTTGGCAGGCACTTCAGTAGAAGACTATGGACTCCATGCAGTCAGACTGGAGGAAGTCTTAGAAAAGTTTTGGAAGGTGGAACAGCCCCCTTCGAAGCCAGCTGTTCATCCGGATTACTTGGAATGTGAAAGGTTGTATAATTCAAGTACTCAACGTATGCCAGATGGAAAATATTTGGTTAGGTTACCATTACTTTCAACAAGGCCACCATTGGGTGAATCAAAGGTTTTAGCCATTCAACGATTGCGATCTTTAAAAAGAAAGATGGCAAAAAATTCAGTATTCGCAAGTAAATACAAAGAATTCATGAAGGAATATGAAACTCTCGGTCATATGTCAAAATCGGACTTTCAGTTAGACTCTGACCATTTCATCATCCTTTATCATGGCATATTCAAAAAGGGAACGGATAAGATCCGTGTAGTATTCGACGTGAGTGCTCGTTCATCAACAGGAACATCACTAAACCAGTGTCTTCACACTGGTCCACCAGTTCAAAATGATATTACCCAAATATTGTTAAATTTCAGACGACATCAAATAGTCTTCACGACCGACATCAAGCAGATGTTTCGAATGACCTGGATACACCCTGAAGACAGGAAGTACCAGCTCATCTTGTGGAGAGAGGACCCGTCTGACCAAATTCAGGTATATGAGTTGAATAGTCAATAGTCAATAGTCAAAATATATTTATTCAATAAACTCAATTAATAAGTACTTTGAAACGTCTAAATATTTTTTAACCTACCACCCATTCAGGACATCATTTTTTAACTATGGCAAAGAACGGGCGCAAGAAACCACAGCGCACAGAAGCAACGACATTTACAAAAAATATATATATTATATGTCGTTACCAGGTCACAAAATACAAAATATGAATTTGAATGTAAATAGTTTATTTAAATATGGTGCTCTATATAAATTAATTATAGGCAAATATACATAGCTGTTGGAGTAGGTACTTGGAGCATTTCAGACCCAAGCTGTTTTGTCTTCTGTATAATCCGACACTTTATAATAAGCTTTTTTATAAAGCTTTTCTTTGATTTTGATTTTAAACTTATCAAGATCTAATTTCTGAATATCATTTGGTACTTTGTTGTATAATCGTACACACAGACCCTTAAAAGAATTATTTATTTTATGGAGCCTAGTATAAGGCACTGCTAATTTGTTCTTACTTCTAGTATTTAATTTGTGAATATCACTGTTTTTTGAAAACATTTCAATATTTTTATGAACATACACAAGATTTTCATAAATATATTGTGATGCAACTGTCATTATACTTATATCCTTAAATCTCTCTCTGAGAGAGTCACCAGCCTGTAGGTTATATATTGCTCGAATAGCCCTCTTCTGCAGCACAAAGATAGTTTGAATGTCGGCAGCATTTCCCCACAGTAAAATGGCGTACGACATTACACTATGAAAGTAACTGAAATAAACTAATCTAGCTGTATCAACGTCAGTTATCTGACGGATCTTCATTACTGCATAAGCCGCAGAGCTAAGTCTATTCGACAATTTAGCTATATGTGGGCCCCACTGAAGCTTGGCATCCAACGTGATGCCTAGAAACACAGTGGTGTCCACAGGATTCACATTCTTATCTTTAATTTGTACACTAGTTATTACCTGCTTAACATTAGGCAATACAAATCTTACACATTTGGTTTTTCCCTCGTTTTATAGCAAGTTATTAACACTAAACCAGTGAACAATCTTTGAGACCGCATTATTTACATCGTCATAATTTGGGTGTCGTCGTTTCACTCTGAATAAAAGTGAAGTATCATCAGCAAACAATACTATCTCATGACTGTCTTTTACAAAATAAGGTAAGTCATTAATATAAACCAAAAACAATAATGGACCAAGTATTAAACCCTGCGGAACTCCCATTTTAACCACTGATCCCGGAGATCTTTTACCGTTAATGTCGACCTTTTGAATCCTGTTACTCAAGTATGAGATTAGAAGGCTCAAAGAAGCATCCCTAATTCCATAGTGGTTAAGCTTCCTGACCAAAGTTTCATGTAAAACACAATCAAAAGCCTTGGATAAATCACAAAATACCCCTAGGGCATCCTGTGATTCCTCACAGGTATCAAATATTTGGATTAAAAGCTCAACACAGGCGTCAGTTGTAGAGTACCCCTAGTAAAACCATATTGTTTACAATGTAAAAGTTTATTTTTATAAAAATGAATTTGCATTTGGTCTAGCATTAACTTTTCAAAAATTTTACTAAATGTGGGTAGCACAGAAATAGGTCTAAAGTTAGAGGGGTCAGAAGTGCTACCTGATTTAAATAATGGAATTATTTTACTATATTTCATGAGGTCAGGAAAAACACCACAGTCAATGCATTCATTAAATATGGAGCTATTGTCATAATTACAGATTTAGCGACGTCCACGGAATTACCCCACAGATCAGCAGTTTTCTTTTTATTGAGAGTGTTAAATGTTTTTATTATATCTATAACACAAATTTTTTGAAAACTGAAATTATTTTCACAATCTTTAACATTCTCCTTCAAAACAGATTCAGCTACAGTGGGGGAGGAAATCAAGGCTTTTGTAGTTGAAACTGGAATGACAGTAAAAAACCTCTCAAATGCTGCAGCAACATCAGCATCAGAAGTCAAGGTTTTATTATCACAATTTAAATTGTACTCATTATTACGACTTTTGACCTTTCCTGTTTCACCATTTATAATATTCCATGTCATTTTTATTTTGTCATTACTATTCTTAATCTTAGAACTCAGATAGTTTGCCTTGGCTAATCGACATACTCTTTTGAATAACTTTGAATAATTTTTAACATATAATTTGAAGTCATCGCTGGTGTTATAGTTGCGTTCACCATAAAGTTCATAGAGGCGTTTCCTACTTCTGTGAATACCACTAACTGAGATCTTTTTTGAAATAAAAGTTTTATTAAATTCTGAACAATAAATGTTAAAAAAATTATTATAAAAGACATTAGGGTTGTCATTGTATTCTAAATAATTTAATTTTGTATCTAGATTGCTTTTAAAGCGTTGCAGCCGACCTGCAGTTTTTGGTACAACAGTGATATTCTTTTTCGTCACTTGTTTACGCTGGTGCGGAAAGCTGACCATTTGGCCACAATGATCAGAGTCCAGGTTATTAATAATTTGCTTAGCCAGTGGTTTTACATTTGTATATATGTTATCAATACAGGTGGCCGAAGTGGCAGTTATTCTTGTCGGCTCCAAAAATAAATGATTCAAGTTGTATGATAGAAATAGGTTTTTAATTTTAGTTGACATTATGGAATTTTCTAACAAATTAATATTAAAATCCCCGCAAACAATTATTGTTTCACCTACATTACGGACTTTATGTAATGCCTCATCCATAACTTTTTCGAAAAAATCATATGATGCTGAAGGAGGTCTGTACACACTTATACAACAAACTGCTCCAACTCCACACAAGCTATTTCTATTGTTCGCTCAACCGAGAGGCTCACTATGTCTTTGTCGAATACTAATACCTACGGCCTACGATCAAGTCCATTCATTGCAATTCGAACATTGTTACAACTCGCCGATGATTGGGAGGCTAGTCATCAGGAATCATCGGCTTCAACCGTCATCAGATGAGACACCTTCGTTGACGATATTCTCACGGGCGCAGACTCGTTATCAGAGGCTCAACACCTCAAATCAGAAATCATCGCACTAATGAAAAGCGCCAAATATGAGCTCAGGAAATGGTCATCAAATTGCAATGAATTACTGAAGGATTTGCCGCAGGAACACTGCGAGCTGCCCCATCAGTTTGATACTGACGATAAAAGCTTTATTAAAGTATTAGGTATTCAATGGGACCCAGTATCAGACTCAATGTCATATCAGATCAACGTACCGCTAGGACAAGCAATAACTAAGCGTCATATCCTTAGTACAATAGCACGCCTGTATGACCCGTGTGGATATTGTGCGCCTATTGTGTTTCGATTCAAGGTGTTTCTTCAGACTCTATTTTCAGATGGAGTCAAATGGGACGAACCTGTCAGTAATAGTCAATGTCGTCAGTGGGACGCACTCATTCAAGACCTTAATTATTTGTCAAACTTGCAGATACCTAGATGTGTTGCACTGCCACAGACTGTCTTATATTCCCTTCACGGATTCGGAGACGCTGCAGAGACTGGTTTTGCCGCGAGCGGCTACCTCAGGACCGTGGACGCGTCAGGAAATGTCATGGTACGTTTACTTTTATAGCTAAATCAAGAGTAGCTTCTCAGAGATCAAAGCAAACGATACCAAAACTGGAACTCAGTACCGCTCATCTAGTGTTCAAATTATTGAATCATGTATCAGAGTCATATGTCAGTTCAATTCAATTTGACAGCATCAATGCTTGGTCAGATAGCACAATCGTGTTATCTTGGATAAACACAAAACCATACATGCTTCAAACATTCGAATGTAACAGAGTTCAAGACATTCAAAATTCAAAACGTTCTATGATATGGAGACATGTACGTTCCGAATTAAACCCTGCAGATGTCGCCTCACGAAACATGGCGGCTGAAGATCTCATACATTTCAATTTATGGTGGTCCCCAGACTGGTTACTTAAGGAGGAGTCACAATGGCCTGCGTTACCAGTTACTATGCCTTACGATTTACCTGGATTCAAGAAATTGGTCAATCTTGTTACCCCTGTCGAACCATGGGAAGACGCGCTGTTATCACGTGTCAGCTCGTTCAGTAAGCTCATCAATATTACCTCATTGGTACTTAGATTTTGCCGAAATATTAGATTGACTAAAGACAGACGGAATCTTAACTCTACACTCCCATTAGACGAGACTCGTGAAGCAACCAGACATTGGATTAAGAAAATTCAAATGGATTCATATAAAGATGAAATTATATTAATCAAGCAAGGAAAATTGGTCTGTAAATCGCTACAGAAATTAAGTGTCTTCGTGGATGAAGATCACTTTATCCGAGTCGGCGGCCGACTACGGAAATCAACATTGCCTTACGGAGCCAGGCATCCATATTTGATACCTAAGGATCATAGGTGGGGTCAATTACTCATAGAATATTATCACAAGTCATATTGTCATGCAGCGACAAACGCACTCATTGCTATACTGCGGCGAGAGTATTGGATTACGTCAGTCAGACGTCAAGTATCAAAGGTCATAAGAAATTGTTTAGTTTGTTTCAGGTTCAATGCTTCATCTCAGCCACCACTTATGGCAGACCTACCAGCTGATAGAGTCACGGCCGCAAGACCATTTTCAGGCGTAGCGACTGACTTTGCTGGACCTTTCTTAGTCAAAGGCAGTTTACTAAGAAATGCGAAATCACTCAAAGCTTACCTGTGTGTTTTTGTATGTTTAGGTACAAAAGCTGTTCATCTCGAAGTGGTCTCTGCATTGACCATCGAGGCCTTCATCGCGTCATTCACCAGGTTTGTCAGCCGACGAGGGCTGCCTGCACTAATCAGATCAGACCGAGGTACCAATTTTACTGGTTCTAATTCGTATCTAAAGGAGATCACTCAGTTTTTGTTGGACAACCAGATTATCCTCAAGGAGGAGTTCAGAAAACAGAGCATTCGCTGGGAGTTCAATCCTCCTGCATCGCCCCATATGGGGGGACTATTTGAGGCTGCAGTCAAAAGCGCTAAAAACGGCCTCAAGAGAGAGGTGGGCGATACCATTTTAACATTCGAGGAACTGTCTACTCTATTTACTAAAATAGAGTCTATACTTAATTCACGACCTCTTGTGCCTATGTCAGAGGACCCCAGTGATTTAGAGGTTCTCACGCCAGGTCATTTCATCATAGGTCAGCCACTAGTTGCCTTGCCAGAAGCTCACTGGAAGGAGACTAAAATGTCGCGATTGTCCCGTTTTCAAGTTATTCAGAAATTGTACCAGACGATCTGGTCGCGCTGGCATGTTGAGTATCTCAGTACACTACAGTCACGTAATAAATGGTATAAGCATATTAACAATATAGAGCTCAACGATTTAGTTCTTATTATTGACGAGAACTCACCTCCTTTTCACTGGCGAAAGGGTAGAGTTATTGAATTGTTTAAGGGATCAGATCACATTTTTAGATCAGTTAAATTAAGGACTCAAAGCGGAGAGCTTGTAAGACCAGTGGTCAAATTGTGTAAATTACCGATACCAATAGAAAGTAATTTAAGTTAACCATTGCGCTTCTGTGTATATATAGTGTTTTCATTCTTAAAGTTAAGTCATGTGTATGAGTCATATTATGTGTTATTGTTATTATAAATAGAGCGCATTAAGGACTTCAAGTATTCAGTTCATTTCCCCCTGGTGGCGGGAGGAATGTTAATCGAAAATTAACATGTTTTTATATATTTCATTGTGTATCATCTTAATGTTTAACGCCTTTGCGTTATCGAACTTACGTTCAAAAAAAAAGAATCACTTGTCATTCAATCAAAAACCTGTCTAGTTCGTAGAGATAAAATGTGAAAAAGATGGAAGTCGGCCATGCATTGGGTTTCTCATAAGTGGCGTGTGTACGCCATGTAATATTAATTATATTAGTTAAATCAGTTGTTCATTGGTTTTGTCATCAAGGCGTGTCGACGCCAGTTCAATATTCATTATAGTCATTCATTGGTTTTCAAATTCAAAGGCGCGTTGACGCCATTTCATGTAAATTATAGTAGTTAAATCGTGTTACCTATTAAAATCAGTGTGACAAAGTAAAGTGTTTATTTTTCATCATCTGAATCATTATCATCAATTATCAACGTCTCAAGGGGCCTAAAGCGACGCTTCGAACCCGGCGGACGCGGCTCCTTGAGAAAGTCATCATCAACGTGTACGATCCTTGGCCGTCGCGATCACGGCTGGCCGAGAAAATCTACGCACATTCTGTAATCGCAGCAAATACTGTACGAACGGAACACATGTACACATGTGCCGGGTGCCCTTACCGGGCGCTGCCCGTGCGCTGATCGGCGGATAATCGCCGCACTTAACCGGCGATTAAGCCAATTGTTTAATTGGCGCGCGTCTGTCTACGCGGAACCGCCGCCGCACGACCCGCGCCGTCACGCAAATGCGATTGCACTTAATTATTAGTGTTTACTTACGTGTCGTTAAACTTAATAGGCGAGCCTCGGATCAGTTCAGTGCAAAACCAATTCTAGATTGTCGAACAATAATTATTATAAATAATGTCAATAACACGCAATGCCATCACTTATTCAAAACGCATCTACGTATTAACTTATTCAAAAACGTATCTAAGAGGTCGGTTACGGTCGTATTAATCGCAAAATAAAACTTATTACAAAAATAATTCAAAGTAAAATTAACAAAACTAAACTCTACATATTATTAAGAACAATCTGTACTACTCACCTGAGTTAATCCAAAACCACCAACTTATTTCTTCATCATTAACATTGAACAATAAATTACTAAACGGTTACAACTAATAAAATAATCACCTAAAAAAACATCAAAACATTGACAAGTAGTAATCAAACACAATAAATGATTATTAAAAGTTACTGAACAATTTTGCACGGATGTCTAAGTGAATAAAAATTATTACAAAGGTATTTTCCCGATGTTATCAATGTAGTGCATTTCACCGCATCAAAGGCACCAAACTATATAGGTAGGTACTTTCTGTCCTAGTCATAGTCATTCATTGTTACTTTAGTTCTGCCTACAGTTAGTGTTGCGATCGTGAATGAGCGGTATACGGTCAAACTTAAATTAGTTTTTGTATACCGGCTTAACAAACTGAATATGTATATTTTACTTAGTAAATAAAAAAAAATAAAAAAAAGTGACGTTCCGGTGAGTACAGATAATCTCCACTTAATGAAAAATTTAAAAAAAAACTTCATTGAGTTAAGTATAATTACAACAAACCATACAAAGACCGCTCAACAACAGTAATAAAAATATAAAAGAGCAACAGATCAACAAAAGCCGAAATTCCATTGTATTGATATCAAAGGTAACCGCAGTCAATCAGCCGCGAATGATGTTTAATTCCCTGATTAAGATTATTAGCAACAATGACATGCAGCGGCCGAGCGTCGCGCGACGTGCCGCCGCGCCGCGCGTCATACGCACCACATTACTGCACACACGACAATTATACTAGACACAGCACATAGCTACATTACTTGCTGCCCAAATATAGCACTTACAGCACCGCAATACCTAGGTAAGTACGTAAATGCTTTGTGTTCCGCACCGATATACAAAAGCGCCGACCTGATAATAAGGCAAATTATGCAGCGCCATCGCCACGCCGCCAACCGTTGTGGGAAACCGATACGCTTTTTATGCGGCGGTTTACTAAATTATGGTTAAATACCCCGACATGCTTTAACGAGAGTTTTGCGGTAAATGTCAAGATTAATGTTGACTCAATTTGCGCGGGTTTGACTAATTGTTTGTGTCGGTTAAAAACGAATGATACCGTCGTCAGAGATGTGGAACAGTTTGTGCAGCACTTAAAATTCTCTAAGTTATTAAGGCACTACTGTTTGTTAATTGTAAATATAACTTTATGTGATAAAAGAATAGACAACACTCTGTGGCCAGGAGGTAATTAGAAGCGATTTTATCGCAGGTTTTTAAACAACAATAATTGAACTAAGATGGTGTTCGAGCGACATTAGGAACTGCTTGTGTGCTGCTCGGCCGCACAGGGATTGGAAACAAATATAGAATTAGTTGCGTCACCAAGCCGCGTACGTTTAATTATTTCATAAAAATGAATTTGAGTTAGATTTGAGTTAAAGCCATTTAAATGTTCTCAATATTATTTCAAAATTCACGTATATCAAAAATATAAGAAAGTTTAGAAACTCGATTTATAACAGCAAATAGAATTATTTATTTATTGAAGTCTGTCGGCATAACGGTGACGTTAACGATGTTAACAACTTTATTGTATTCTATTATTCTGTATCAGTTAACTTGTAACTTAAGTTAAGTTATCCAGTTTACCGCTGGTAGAAAAGTCCTAATGAAGTGCGCTTTTATCTACGGCCTTATTACCACACAACACTTCCATATTCAATGGACATTCGGACGTTTTAAGATATATTTGTGTGTAATGACGTTTTTTATAGTATAATATCTTAGTATAGTAGTACCTTTACACGACAATGTTAAGTACTATCGTTACCAAATCGTTACAGTATAAAGTAAAAGTAGAAACATAACAACCAATACAGTTCAGTGCGACTGCCAGCCAGGTATGCGCCGAGTGATGATTGAAGCCTTATTGAATGTTCCGAGGAACGTGAAGCTCATGTCGCCCGCGAGAATGCGCGGCTGCCGTGAGAACCCGCGGCAGACGCGCCAGCACCATTGAGGTTTGAAACTAGAGCAGCTATTCCATACAAAAAATGTGCTCAGCCTGATGACAGCGGGCAACGCGTAAGGCTTAAGTGGCGAGGCTTAGTTGGCAGGCGTTTGCAGCCCAAGGGCCGCAACTCGGTGAGTAAAAACTTGCCTCGTGGTGTCGTCTCTAGTTATAATACCTCCACAGCCAGCACAGAGCCAGACGCGGTGGCAGACAATGGCGCGGGCATTCCGCACAACAACGGCGCTCGGCTTTATTAATTATTAACGAGACGCTAACGGCATCGGCTGTACTGTTACGATGTTGGCAAAGTATTTGCTGTTGACATTTTTAACCCTCAGATAATGACAGAACGCCTAAATAGGTCTGTTCTGGCCAAACCCCTCCTCATTCGCCGTACATCAACCAGGCTCAAAGCGGGCCCAACAAGGACCAAACAGGCCTTCGATATTTTCAACACATAGGTGAACACATCCTGGACAGGTCGGTATTGTATGTCAAGCACCTACAACAAGTTGGGGTTATCAGGATTCTCAAATACTTGCGGATATTGCTGGAACTCATCAGGTAGCCCTGCTACCAACTCAGGGGAATTGGACATCTATTTCCTTAGATAAAGCTTTAAACTATCGCGTTGCATTGCATTAAAACTATTTTAACGGGACCTAACACGATTAATTTTTCTATTTATTACCTTCCATTTCCTTAGTTCAAAACCTTCTCTCTCTAAAAGCTGGATAAGCTCATCTCGTCGGGCGAGCGCTTTCTCTACACTGGCTGCCCCTGCACAGGCGTCATCAACGTACAGGTCTTGCTTCAGGATGGCAGTAGCCCTAGGGTAGTTCAAGCGGTCCCGAGCCGCTAACTCCCGCAGCGTACGAATCGCGAGGAAAGGACTCGTGCGCAAATCGTACATGTTTGTATTTAATTCGTAAAATTAATCGTTTCGTACGGCGATTTACGCCATAGATAGTATTAACTGATACTTTTTATCTTCTGAATAGATCACCGTTTGTCGGAACATGATCCTGATGTCAGGGACAAAAACCACCTGGTGCTTCCGAAAACTTGTGAGTATGTCCGAAACGTTTGTTCCAGTTTGCTCCTGAATGTAAACATTGGTTCAGTCAAAGTCAAATTCATTTATTCAATTTAGGCTACATTAATTGTGCACTTATGAATGTCGCTATGTCATCGGTTCGTAAGTCCTAACTATGGGGCGGGAGTCTTGTTGGAAGACTGAGAAGGACCGGCAAGAAACTTAGCAAGGGCATTTCTTTTCTCCCTTGCTTTAACAGCGTCAATACAAATTGGAAAAGAAGTCAGCTTAATGCGGCCATAGAAGGCAAAGCGGCCACACCCAATTTTTTGGTAACTAAAAACGATTGCGCGACGTTGCCTTTGTGCCATTAAAGCCAACCTCCAACCCCGCACCAAGCAGTCGTTCGGTGCCGATTGGAGTAAACGCGTTGCCGCGGCGACATGTGCAAGGAATTTGAGCATTTTGTTAAAAAAATCCAGGGAAAGTTCAACCTGTTTTGATCAAACCTCTTCAGAGTTCAATCTTTTTATTACACGTCTATTGTTACTTACCTATTTGGCTTTGAATGTGTAACATTTCTTCCGACATGGGATAAATAATGTGAGCTGAGTTTATTTTTTAAACAAAATGGTTGAAAAAGGTAAAGCGGTCCGGGCAAAGTAGCCAATTAATAAAGGGCAAACTTGGCCGCTTTAATAATTTGTTTTTGTGTATTACGAGTACTTATGATTAGAATGATTTATAATTGTTTTGATTTAAGTACGAGTATTAGTTAGTTGTTGACCACAACTACAAAAGAAAAACTACGCAGGGGGAACTTTTGGTACATGGATTTTAGCAAGAAAGTATGAAGACTGAAATTATTGTACCATTTGAAACTTTATTAGTTACTTTTTGATTTTATCTTAAGTAAAGTTTTTTTTTTATTTTTGGTGTTTTGTTTTTTAAAATTAATTTCTTGTTATATTTAGGCATGACCACTTTACCCCTATGGCCGCTTTAAGCGGCCAACACGGGCAAAGCGGTTTTTTGACTAGTTTTCGTAATTTACAAATTAAAATAAACCGTTTAAGTTTTTGCAAAATGTGCCTACACATTATGAAAGCTTATTAAATTCCCTTTCTTTTGATATAAAAATCTTTTTTTAAATTGATTCTATAGTGGTATTTTTTAAAGTCAAAGTTAAGGTGGCCGCTGTGAGCTGACCTCCCCTACATGTTTGTATTTAATTCGTAAAATTAATCGTTTCGTACGGCGATTTACGCCATAGATAGTATTAACTGATACTTTTTATCTTCTGAATAGATCACCGTTTGTCGGAACATGATCCTGATGTCAGGGACAAAAACCACCTGGTGCTTCCGAAAACTCGTGAGTATGTCCGAAACGTTTGTTCCAGTTTGCTCCTGAATGTAAACATTGGTTCAGTCAAAGTCAAATTCATTTATTCAATTTAGGCTACATTAATTGTGCACTTATGAATGTCGCTATGTCATCGGTTCGTAAGTCCTAACTATGGGGCGGGAGTCTTGTTGGAAGACTGAGAAGGACCGGCAAGAAACTTAGCAAGGGCATTTCTTTTCTCCCTTGCTTTAACAGCGTCAATACAAATTGGAAAAGAAGTCAGCTTAATGCGGCCATAGAAGGCAAAGCGACCACACCCAATTTTTTGGTAACTAAAAACGATTGCGCGACGTTGCCTTTGTGCCATTAAAGCCAACCTCCAACCCCGCACCAAGCAGTCGTTCGGTGCCGATTGGAGTAAACGCGTTGCCGCGGCGACATGTGCAAGGAATTTGAGCATTTTGTTAAAAAAATCCAGGGAAAGTTCAACCTGTTTTGATCAAACCTCTTCAGAGTTCAATCTTTTTATTAAACGTCTATTGTTACTTACCTATTTGGCTTTGAATGTGTAACATTTCTTCCGACATGGGATAAATAATGTGAGCTGAGTTTATTTTTTAAACAAAATGGTTGAAAAAGGTAAAGCGGTCCGGGCAAAGTAGCCAATTAATAAAGGGCAAACTTGGCCGCTTTAATAATTTGTTTTTGTGTATTACGAGTACTTATGATTAGAATGATTTATAATTGTTTTGATTTAAGTACGAGTATTAGTTAGTTGTTGACCACAACTACAAAAGAAAAACTACGCAGGGGGAACTTTTGGTACATGGATTTTAGCAAGAAAGTATGAAGACTGAAATTATTGTACCATTTGAAACTTTATTAGTTACTTTTTGATTTTATCTTAAGTAAAGTTTTTTTTTTATTTTTGGTGTTTTGTTTTTTAAAATTAATTTCTTGTTATATTTAGGCATGACCACTTTACCCCTATGGCCGCTTTAAGCGGCCAACACGGGCAAAGCGGTTTTTTGACTAGTTTTCGTAATTTACAAATTAAAATAAACCGTTTAAGTTTTTGCAAAATGTGCCTACACATTATGAAAGCTCATTAAATTCCCTTTCTTTTGATATAAAAATCTTTTTTTAAATTGATTCTATAGTGGTATTTTTTAAAGTCAAAGTTAAGGTGGCCGCTGTGAGCTGACCTCCCCTACATGTTTGTATTTAATTCGTAAAATTAATCGTTTCGTACGGCGATTTACGCCATAGATAGTATTAACTGATACTTTTTATCTTCTGAATAGATCACCGTTTGTCGGAACATGATCCTGATGTCAGGGACAAAAACCACCTGGTGCTTCCGAAAACTCGTGAGTATGTCCGAAACGTTTGTTCCAGTTTGCTCCTGAATGTAAACATTGGTTCAGTCAAAGTCAAATTCATTTATTCAATTTAGGCTACATTAATTGTGCACTTATGAATGTCGCTATGTCATCGGTTCGTAAGTCCTAACTATGGGGCGGGAGTCTTGTTGGAAGACTGATAAGGACCGGCAAGAAACTCAGCAAGGGCATTTCTTTTCTCCCTTGCTTTAACAGCGTCAATACAAATTGGAAAATGCGGAGAGCATTTTCCAAGATTTATCATAGAAAGACATCCTCAGATCAGGCACATACCATTCAAAGTTGGTGCGGACTCATTAAACACGACTCTAATCTTCCCGGTAGGGGTCTTCAAGACAGCATGATGTGGAAGGAAACAATGATCCTCTGATTTCCAATCCACACGTGACATAGACATGTGTCCTAAATATGTCCTGAACATCGGTCCCAACTGCGTCAAAGGACGTCCTTGATCCCGTTGTCTTATTTGCCCCTGGCAAATAAGACAACGTAGCTTCATTTATTTCTGCAGCCAGTGGCCGGGTGCGGAGTGTTCAACCAGTTGTTGTCCGGGCTTGTTATGCACAGCAATTCGTGATAGTGGCCACCACAAACTGTACACATCGCTGACTGGGAACAGTCCCTAACCATGTGCGGACCCAGGCACAGGAAACACCAGCAGCGCTGCTCGGTAATTTTACGTCGCCCTTGTACCCATTAGTCCTTAAATTTATTGCAAGCGGTCACGGCATGACCACTCTGCCTACAAAATGGGCAACTATCCCCATGGGCCAATGCACCCATGTGCCCAAACGCATTCCTTGGTTCTCTTCTCTGCGGAAAACCTCTTCTCACAGGGCTCCTATGAGCGGCCTTCTGTGGTTCCGCAAAGGGCTTCACGGACAAGCCCATGTTCTCTGCCCTCCGACACTCTTCTTCCAAGAACTCAATGAGTTGGGAAGAGGAAAATAGAATAGAATAGATAGGTGGGCAGCTCTTCCGCACTCATTCCATGTGACTGCTCAAACAATATACAAAATTAGGTAGGATCATTCCCTGACTGGCAGACCCAAATTTTGTAGTGCCGTGGTGACCGTCAACAGCGGGTTCAATACTTCTGTCTGTATGGCAGAGACCCGAGTCACCGTAGGAATGCTGAACAATTTGTTAAGTTGAGCGTCTTCCAACCTACGCTTGTTGTGGTAACGCTTCACTTACGATTGTATAATAATTTTCCTCAGTCACCGCCAAATGTGCCACCAATTCCTTAGGCTTACTTCAAGGAGCCGACATCAATCAAGCAATCTTGCATGATTAAGGTAAGTCCTCACAAGTGTACCAGGCTATCAAACAAGTTGATGAAGCTGACATAATCAGTGTTGTTCCTGACAAATTAAGGGTTGCCGTATTCTAATTCAAAAATTGCCGTATTGCACAAAATGTTTATTTTATAAGGTTTAAATAAAAAAAATACAAGTGATGTATACTTCTATGCGTGTACTACTTGTAAACTACTCATTTTATTTTTCACCATATAGGTTTTGAATAGTTTCTAGTAAAATATTTTTTTTTACCTTCTTCTGATTCTGTCGCATTTAGTTCGTACTGTTATTTATCTTTCATTTTACGAAACCTTTCGTGTGGCACTTGAAGTTGTGTACAATTACCGTGATTACGGGTTGCTTGTCTGGCTAGAAGAGTTCCATTGATTGGAGTTATTATTTTTTTCGAAGTCTCGTTTTCATATTATTATTTACTTTACTGAAGAATACGTTTGCAGTCTGCGTTCGAGTGTGGCAAACATAATACATTTAAAGCAAAATATGCTAATGTTTTTAGTTCTGAGGTACTAGCACATACGAAGGCCCGGCCCTACGAAGGCCCACTTTAAAACGCGCACTTGCCACTGCCTAAAACATTCGAAATTTCGCGCCCAAATTCACCTTGGCCCTACATTAAATGTGCAATAGCGCCAAATCACTTCCGCGCCGCCATTTTTTTACAAATCGTTAATTCTCTCTGGACGCCGCCGTCGATGTCGCGTGTATATACACGCCACATCGACGGCCTCGTTGTGTTGTTTTTGCAATTTTTTTCCACAAATAGCGTCAGTTTTCGAGTGATTCTATCATCATATTGTTAAATAATTATTGGAGAATAGAATGCAATGGTAAGTTTACCGATTATTTAGTTATTTGTAATTTTATGTTAATTTTTCCGCCACTATGAAAAATCTGTAGTATTGCTCGGGCCTACATAGTAGGGGCCTATGGGCTTTACTAAATCTATTAAAATAGCAAATGCGCTTGGATTGTAATTACTTAAATACTTATCGTGTAAATAAAAATAAATTGGTTTGTTTAATTTATTTCTTTTTCATGCCAAACTACGGAAGGTATTTTAACTATTAAAAAACACAAAACACAATATCGTGTAGGTGATTTGAACTCGCATTTCATATTTTGTATACTTATTAATGAGAATTTTAGTATTAATTAATATTAGTTTTTCTTTTGTTAGATCATGGATTCACATCCACAACCAAAGAAAAAAGAGGACTTGAACTAAAAGGGGATTTTTGACGTGACAACGTCTTAAATTAGGTTGCGGCTGGGAGTCACTTATGAAAAAGTGTAACGCTCGGTAACGTTACGATGAGTCACCGAACGAGAGAGAGGCCCGCCGAATGCCTTGCGTCTCTCTCCCACTCAACTATGTTTTAAATATAATTCTTTGTTTAAATAAATGTTTTAAATTGTTACTATTATTTCATCCTTCTTCCTACTATACGAATGAATATTCACATTAAAATTATTTTACCACTCAAAGTCGTTGTCACGTAAAACTTTCGCCCGTATACCGACTTTACAGGCAACCAATTTTTTTAATTAAAAAGTTGTTCCTAAAGCTAAAGAAAAAAATAAATTATTTTATAGCCCTAGTAGAGCCCACTTAAAATTCTAGTGGCAAATGAGGAATTAATATTTAGATTCTTGAATTAATAGTGTCTAGAGTTTCGATTTTGTCATCAAAAATAATTGGTTTTTTTTATTGATTTAGAGCAGAATTTTACTTTTATGACTATTTTTGTTAATCGTACATGGGTCAAGGCCCAGTGTTATTTTTTTTATTATATCTTAAAAAATATAGGCTAAATAACTTATATTTGAGACTGCTTAACGCGATTTGTGAATTATTTTTGGAAATATTAGGTAGATATTGAGTAACAGTTAGTCATAAACGGGCCTTAGTAAGGGACTGTGCTTTTAATTAGGCCTACTACATTGTTTTTATAAAACCTTATTAAATATAGTTTTTAATAAGAAAATTATAATTTTTTGAATATTTTTAGAAGGATAATAAAAACATAATTACAAAATTACAAATAACTGTTTTTGTCAAACCTATAAAACATATTTTTTTATTGAGATTTTAAATAAGGTGGGCCTTCCTATATGCCAGTACCTGGTTCCATCACGGAATTTAATCCAAAACTCATCGGTTTCTGTGAGTTAATTTCATTTAATGGTAAGTAATTTTTTTACCACTGGTAGCATTTTTCCTTCATCCGTATATTGCCGTATATTTTGATACGGTAATGACATAGCAGCCGTATACCGTATTTTTGATGCCTAAGACACTTGAATGCCGTATATTACGGCAATTGCCGTATCACGAACAACGCTGGACCCAATTCACCAATAGCTTCCCCAAAGGTCGGTATGCTCGGTAACCGTGAAACGACCCCTTGGGGAAATGGGTGTTCCCCTTCTTCATCACGACCAGCGCGGCGCTGTCGTTTGATTTCCTCCGCCCGTTGGAGCACATCAGCTCGGCTCAATAACACTAAAACCTTTCAAGGCGGACTAGTACATCCAGGGCTCGAAGCAAGAGCGCATCATGTCTATCCTTGCAGGTTATCAATCCCTGAGCAGATGTGAACCATCTTAACTCATTATTAATTTTGGCGTGAACGGCTGACAAGGACATAGTGCAAAGCGTTACTTACAAGATACAATAAAACCAAACCTATATTCTTACTAATATAGGTTTGGTTATAACCAAATCACAGACAACTACACACAATTAATTAATATAACACTCTAAGACAATATAGTTAAACTTAAATTAAACCCTAATTTGAAACTTTAATTGGCCCCGAGGCTAAAACAATTAAAATTAAGTTTTACAATAACAACAATGAAAATTCATTCCCCCTGTGGCACAAAACAATTAAATTGAGTTTCACAACACAACAAATCTATTGATAATAACTAAATTTCACATAATCTATTCAATTTAAGTTAGTAGTCTATATTAATTTCACTGGATTCCAAATCATCATTATCAACTATTCACATAGGTTACCTAATCATCTAGCATCATTTTTTTTATTTTTAAATTCATATTTTGTATTGACCTGGTAACGACATACTCTTTTTTTTGTTTGTAAATGTCGTTGCTTTTGTGCGCTGTGGTTTCTTGCACCCATTCTTTGCCACAGTTAAAAAATTATGTCCTGAATGGGTGGTAGGTTAAAAAAGATTTGGACGATTCAAAGTACTTATTAATTGAGTTTATTGAATAAATATATTTTGACTTGACTTGACTTGACTTAATAGCGCTGTACCAACAACAGTGCTGACATTTATTTGTCTCTGACACTGACAACGACCCTAACTTATTTGTGAATATTGGAACCAATTTTACCTGGCTAACACGACCTAACAGTGGCCGCGAGGCAGCAACTCCACTGACCCAGTATAGGGGAGGGGCACACAACAGCAAGTAACTCTGCTACCAGAGTTGTTCTGAGCCAAACCCTCCCACATTCGCCGTACATCAACCAGGCTCAAAGCGGGCCAATGGACTGATTCCTGGTTGTAAAACGAGCTGGAGTTTGCTCCGAACATGGGGCGATCCACCCCGCAAGGTACCCCCTAAACTGATGACGTCACCGCGCGCGCAAGTCCTTCTTTGATTTGGGTATGACGCGGCGTAATTTGATACAGGTACTTGAGTAGTGTTAAGTGATTTTTGTGGCCTTCCTTTTTTAAACACCACACATTTGTATATCGTTGGATTCCTAGAAAAATTATCTTCAATATTATGGCGGTTTGATTAAAAAATATTAAACAAATAATTAATTATATGTTTTTTTTTATAAATATATTTTTTTATATTTTATTATATTAAAAAATTTAACGCGATAAGGGTATCTTTTTCTTCTTTATATGTAACCTCTTACTACATAGTAATAATAATATATATAAAAATGTTTTTAACTTTTCATAGAAAACTGTAAAGAAAAACAACAATTTCCGAATCGAGTTATTTTTGATTTTTTTATTTTTATTTTTTAAAAATAGATCTTTTCGAAGTAAGTCTGTTTTTATTGACGTTTATTCACACTCGACAGCTCGTGCAGCCAACCGATACAAGCCGCAGACACTAAAAACTCAAACCGAAGTATAAAACAGACTTGAAATACCGAGGCACTAAGTGCCTATCATCAAATAAGCGATCAACATTTGTAGGCACGTCGTGGCTATTATCAGGTTAGGGGTTTGATTAATTGTGGGTCTGAGACCTGCGCTGCTGTACTCTCCTGCACGTTAAACCCACGATGAGTAGAAGGGGGCGCGCCCCCCGACGCCGTCACACGGCTGACTCACAACCTCACGTGGCAGGTTGGATTCTACAAAACTCAAAATCTTGACACTATCTCCCACGGACCAGGCTATCAAGGTCAACCATACGTGGGGCTCACAAAACTAGCACAACTAGACTTGAGGCAACTCGATTAGATGCGATTCGATTAAGCACGCCGTCCCTGTTCACGGCGGTCGAGGAATTCGATACTAACGCAGATGCAGATAGTGAACGTCACGATTAGAGTGCGCGTTTTTTTTTTATGTAACCCGTTGTTACGGCGAAAGGCGTTCGCACGTAACAGCGGCGTAATTAAGGTTGTGGACGGGGTAGTAGATACTTACGGGAGGTGTCCGGAATCGCAGGAACCGGGGGAAGAGCTCACCACGATGTAGGTTGGTTTCCTGACGCACAGTCACCTCACTCAACCACAGGCATTTAGGCGTTCACTTAGTTTGTTAGGTTCACTATGGTCGATTTCACGGTTAGTTAGGATGTTGTGTGCGCGCGCGGTAGCTGGTGACAAACTCGGCCGATCTCGTCACGGCGCGATCGACAGCGACTCGCGCAGACGTGGCGCCGCCGCGGGCCGGCGGACGGGATCGTAATCAACCGTTGAATCAACCGCCATACAGGTGGCGGGATCATTTAAATTGGCGTCCCGGCTTTGGCGGGAACATCCTCCGGGGCCCAGGGTGGGCTCATCTAATGGGAGCCTGGTGATCCGGAGTACAGGCCTCCGAAGATGTCCATTCGCGGTGTCCAGTTCCACCACCCGGACGACGCCATCCTTTCCAGGTAGGGTGCGGGTGATGCGCCCCAGTCTCCATTGAAGGGCAGAGAGGTTGTCCTCCTTGATGAGGACGAGCTCGCCAACTCGGGGAAGGGAGAATGGGGACAACCATTTGGAGCGGGTTTGGAGTGTGTAGAGGTAGGACTGGGTCCACAGCGTCCATAAGCGCTGGGAAAGGGCCTGTACCATTTTTAATCGCCTACGTGTGGAGATCGGCCTATCTTCCACGGATAGTTCGGGAAGGGCCATTAGTGGGCAGCCTATAATAAAATGTCCTTCTGTGAGCGGCTCGAAGTCTGACGGATCAGAGGAAAGTGGGCAGAGAGGTCTGGAGTTAAGTACAGCCTCGATTCGTGCTAAAAGTGTGGAGAATTTCTCGAATGGGAGGTGTTGTTCGCCAATTACGCGATATAAAAGTTGCTTTGTTCATTTTACGTTGATCTCATGTAACGCACCAAACCATGGTCCCTTAGGGACGTTCAATAACCAAGTAATGTGCTGACCAGCAAGCTTGTGCGCAATCGTGTCATTATTCGAGGCAAGAAAGTTTTGTACTTCAATGAGCTGATTTCTAGCGCCTACATAATTTGTACCGCAGTCTGAGCGGATGAGAACCGGGGCACCGCGGCGTGCTATAAAACGTTGTAATGCCGCGAGGAACGCTTCCGTGCTGAGGTCCGAGACCGGTTCCAAATGAACCGCCTTAGTGGAGAGGCACACGAATATACAAAAGTACGCTTTTAAGAGTTTAACATTACGTAGGGTACTAGATTTAACGAGGAATGGGCCGGCAAAATCCGTTGTGACTTGACTAAATACGGGCCTAGGCGTAACTCTATCGGCTGGCAGGTCAGCCATGAAGGGCGCTTGCGGCTGAGCCCGGCATCGAAAGCATCTAATGCATTTAAAGACTCGGTGCCTAATAATACGGAGCGCGGACAATATCCAAAATTGTTGGCCTAGGATTGCGTGTAAGGTGTCAGCGCCAGGGTGGCAGTGTATTTTGTGGTAGTGGTCAATGATGAGGTCTACAAGTGGGCTAGAGCTGGGAATTATGAGCGGATGCTGCGCGTCATATCGGATAGACGCATGGGACAGTCGTCCACCAACTCTAAGGAGCTCATCTTTGATGAGAGGTGACAGCCGCTGGAGTCTGACGGAGCAGGTTTTGCCAGTTTGAAGGCGGTGAATGTCCTCTGCAAACACATTGTGCTGAACACTGCGTACCCAGTAAAGTAGGGCCTCTCTTCGTTCACTGACGGACAAGGTGCCTGAGCGTCGCAAGTCTGGGTTGTGTTTGCAGTTGTGCAGAAAACGTCTTAGACAAGCTGTCACTCCGACGAGCTTGTTTAGTGAGCTGAACCGAGTGAGCAGATCAAAGTGGTACAAACCTGGTACTGTGACCAGTGACGGGATGTGTTTGGGCTGAAGGCTTGGTAAGGCGTGATGGCCCAGAGCTGAGGGCATCGCAGGCCAAGACTCACAAGGCTGTCTAAGCCACGTGGGAGACCACCATAGGTCGTGCGCTGACAGGGACTGCGCAGACATCACTCTGCTTGCGCAATCTGCTGAGTTGAGCTCGGAAGGTACGTATCGCCAGGTACATTCTGGTGAACTAGAGCTGATTTTAACTACCCGGTTGGCTCCAAGGGGTTGAAGACGGTGAGGCGGTGTATTGAGCCAGACCAGGACTATCGTACTGTCTGACCAACATATGTGTTGTTGTATACTGATATGAGCTGATAACTGATTTGACACACGGATCATGAGCTGGGAGAGTAGGACAGCGACCGACAACTCTAACTTGGGGCTTGTGAGGCGATTCTTGATTTGTGCGACTCGCGACTTGGCGACAATCAAGTGTATTAAAGTATCTCCGGTTGCATCGAGCTCATGGAGATAAACAACGGCGGCAAACCCGGCTTCAGAGGCGTCTGCGAACCCGTGGAGCGAGTATGCAGCTGAGCCTTTGTTTGCACAAATGTGCCGAGGGAAGCGAATGCTAGACAACAGCGGCAGATCCTCTGAGATGTGGTGCCACTCTGTTTGTACTTCAGAGGGAGAAGGCTCATCCCACTCTAGCTTCAGTAGCCACAATTGCTGAAGGAGCAGCTTTGCGCGGAAGATAACGGGAGAAACCCAGCCGTTTGGGTCATAAAGTGAGGCTACGGTGCTTAAAATGGACCGCTTTGTGACATGTGTGATGGGGGGCAGAGAGATGCGGTAGGTGAACTCGTCTGACTAAGAGCTCCACTGTATACCCAAGACCTTAATGGACGTGGAGTCTGGGTTCATGTCGAAGTGTTTGGGCATGTCGCATTGGTTGTCGGGGAATCTCCCGAGCAGCTTAGGCGAGTTAGATGTCCATTTACTGAGCTGAAAGCCGCCTAGGTCTAGTAGACTTATTAACTCGTCCTGGAGTGATTGGGCGGATTCAACTGTGTCATGACCACACAAGATGTCATCAACGAAGATAGACTTGCGAAGAACCTGAGCGGCTTCAGGGCAGCGATGACCTCCATCATCAGCTAGCTGAAGCAGAGTGCGGATTGCATGGTATGGGCTTGATCTTAAGCCGTAGGTGACTGTATTGAGGGCGTAGGTGAGCAGAGGATGATCTGCTGAGGACCGCCACAGTATGAGCTGATACCGTCTCTGGTCTGGGGCAACCAGCACATTTCTGAACACTCTCTGGATGTCAGTGCTGAAAACGACTGGATGCGTTCTGAAGGACATGATGATGCCAACAATGTCCTGTTGAAGGGCGGGGCCTGTGTGTAGGCATTCATTTATGCTGACACCATTGGAGCTCTTACAACTACCATCAAAGACAATGCGCAGCTTGTCCGACCCTGACTTGAATACGCCATGGTGGGGGATATAAAAGTGAGGTTTATGGGCGAATGTATTTGGGTGACAGGGAGTCATGTGCCCTAAGTTGATGTATTCGGCCATAAAGTCGACGTATTTAGAACGCAGAGACGGGTTCGCCATTAGCTTCTTCCCCATATTGAGGAATCTGCGTAATGCGATAGGGTGAGTTTTACCCAGTTGAGGGGCGCCCTTTAGAAAGAGCAGAGCGACCGTATATCTGCCTGAGGGATCGCGTGTAGTGGTAGAGTGGAAGATTTCCTCGCATTGTTCCTCCAGGGGATCATTATGAGTGTGAGGTTGAGGTAGGGGTTCCTCAGACTCCCAGAACCTTTCCAGACTCTGACGTATGTCCTGGGCTGATTCAGCTGAGTCTGGTTGTGAGCTGACGACGTGAGCTGAGTTAACCTGCTGCGCCGGCTGCGCAAACAAGTCCTCAATTGGTTCTATCAACGCGAAGTCGAAAATCGTGCCGAAGGCTATGGGCTTGCCCGGGCCCAACGAGACCTTAGTCCCGTCCAATAACTGACCAAAAACGTCTGACCCTAATAAAGGGTCGATCGGGGCTGGTGTGTGGTAGAGCTGATCAGCCAATGGTATGGGTGGCTGGCCTAGTATGTGGGAAATGTTTGAAACAGTGACATTCTTTAAAATATGAGCTGTGGCAGTAATTGTAGGAGTATCATTGTGAGTGGGTCGGCATACTATTGTTATTGCCGCTTTTGACTCATGCTTGTGCTGATTCCCAACTCCTGTAATTTTTAAGGAAGTGGGTTTTGATGGCAAGTTCAAAAGTCGTGCCATGCGTGACGTTATTAATGTTAGCATACTGCCACAGTCCAATAAATCTCTGGCTGTGTGAAGGTGGCCATGTACGTCCGCGACTCTTAATGAGACGGTTAGCAACAAAATGGGTGTGCCAGTGGGCACAGAAGGTGGGTGAGCTGATTGAGTAGCAGCGGAGAGTGTATGAGCTGAGTATGTATCAGCCTATGTGGGCATGGGCTGACTGGGCATGGGCTAAAGGAACATGGGCTAAATGGGCATGGTCTGAATGGGCATGGACTGAATCTACTTCTTCGCTAGGGTGCTCCGTGATAGTTGGGAGTCATAATTGCTGATGGCGTTCGCGGGGCCTACCTGGCCAACTGGACCTGGGCGGGCTGGCTCTGTGAGCAGAGCTGGGCTGCGCTTGTTTAGCATGTGCGGGTTCGTGCCGCCTGCTGTTTCTGGGGCGCTCCCTCGAGTGCTCCCTCAGCTGTGGTGGGGGTATATGAGCTGACGAATGAACTGGGTTCGCCGAATCGTCTGGTCGATGGAGGGACGTGTGGTGGTTGGAGCTCCCACAGTTCTTGCATGCCCCCCTTGACCTGCACTCGCTCTCGTAGTGAAGGCCGAGGCAACGTTGGCAGCGTTCGCGTGCCTGTAAAAATTCTCAACGGCCCTGTGTTGGCTGGGCATTGTACCCTTGCATGTTATGAGCCTATGTCCCCTAGTGGCACAATATGGACAGTATTTTATTTATTTATTTAAAGTTAGGGAAACAAACAGTTCATAAATACATAACTAATATCGAAAATAAATAGAACACAAACCAATAAAGTTTCCACAAATTAATAACACAGAAAGTGGACAGTTGGACACAAAAAACAAGTAACGTAAAAAAAAAAACTAAAAGAATTACAATTTTTTTTTAAATAAATAATCTAATTAGTAAAAAAGAATCAAAAACATGAACATAAACATAGATAAACAAAAACAAAGTGTGCTAGATTGACTCAAGCTTATAGGTAGTATCCCTTAATCGCTTCTTGTACAAGCCTATCGATGCGTTAAACATATCAATGTTTGAGTAAGTCTGATTATAACTTGTACAAGCGCGGGAAAGGACAGTGTTGCCTGCATATCTAGTCCTAGACAATGGAATAAAAAATAAGTTATTTTGGCGGGAACTCAATCGGGGGCACCTAAAGCCAATAAAACTGAGAAGATATGGAGAGTCTATGAAGCCGTTTATAACTTTGTAAATAAATAACTGATCCCTTTCAGCTCTTCGATTTTTTAATGAGGATAGAACAGGACAAACCATGTCACCATCCAGCGCCCGCGAGCATCTAAATGATAGGTGTTTTAAAAATTTATTTTGAATCTTCTGAAATAGGTCTACATATTTAGCATATTGTGAATTCCATACCGTTGAGGCGTATTCCAGTCTAGATCTCACAAACGAGTTGTACAGCAAAACAAGTGTGGAGATCTCCCTGAAATCCCTGGCTACTCTGAGTATAAAGCCGAGCATTCGAAAGGCTTTTGCCGTGGTGATATTATAGTGCTTAACAAAAGAGAGCTTGCAATCCAAATATATGCCCAGGTCCTTTACTTCACTCACCCTACAAACAGGTTCATTATTCAGTAGATAGCTATATTGGAGTGGCTTTGACTTTCTTGAAAACGTTATAACGCTACATTTACTAATGTTAAGCTGCAGGTAATTACGTTTACAGTATTCGGACAGCCCAGCTAGGTCACTCTGCAGCAAATACAATCGTCAACAGATTTTATGGCTCTGAATATTTTCTTGTCATCGGCGTATAGAAGAACATTAGAATTTTTAAATATGTGAATAATGTCATTTATAAATAAATTAAATAGCAAAGGGCCGACATGGGAGCCTTGAGGCACCCGGAAGTAACGGGCAGAAACGACGAGCAGTAACCCTTAACTGTAACGGCCTGACTACGATCACGGAGATATGAAGCAAACCATCTGAGAAGGTCGCCGTGTATACCGACCTCACCTAGTTTGTGTAAAAGTAAAGTAAGTAAGTAAAAGTGAATGCGAAATCTTATCAAATGCTTTTGAATAGTCAGTATACACGACATCCACCTGGGCTCCCCGATCCATCGCTGTGCCTACAAAGTGCGTAAACTCGCAAAGATTTGTTTCCGTTGACTTTCTATTTATAAAACCGTGCTGGAACTAGGTAATTGAAGGTCGTAGAATGGGAAAAATGTAGTTATAAATAATTTTTTCAAATAGTTTCGCCAACGTACACAGCTTTGATATCGGTCTATAGTTGCGAACATTGTGTCTGTCACCGGATTTAAAAATTGGGACAACAAAAGATTGTTTCCAGACTAAAGGCATGATACCAGATCGAAGAGACATAGTAAATAACAGGTATACCGGTAAAGCCAAAGAGACAGTAGGGCGTCGAGCGTGAGGAAGAGGACGACAATAATGATGATGAGGAGCGGCTTGGCTGGAAGGCCGAGTAGACGGGGAAGGGCTGACTGCGAGCCGGGGAGGTGGATGGGCGGTAACGCATTTGCTGCGTTGGGCGGAATGGTTGGTGAGTGGGTTGATGCTGAGGCGATGGAGCTGAGGAGTGGCCACGGTAATAGTTGGGTTGTTGCTGAGCCATCTGAGCTTAAGTGCGATGGGGCAACTGAGGAGGCGCGCGGCTACGAGAAGGGCCGGGCTGGGGCTGAATGGGTTGAGTCATGGCTATGTTGGAGAACTCTGTCTCCACACAGCGCGTGTGCTCCTCAAGGTAGGATATGAGGTCCCTTAACGTGGGCAGGGTGTTACTAGACCCGTGCCTGCGTTCAAATAGCATGCGGAGCTCGCCCTTGAGCTTCCGCACCACTATTGACACAAACACGTAGTCGTTTCCTATGGGCAGATCTAAATTGTTGAGGGCACACTGAGCTGATATGAGCGGCGTGAGAAACAGTGTGCGGATGTTCGAGCGCGTATGGATGCTTGGCAGCCCTAAGATGATGTCCACAAAACTATCAATGAGAACCCGGCGGTTCTCATACCGCTTGGTGAGGATGTCCATGGCCACGACAAAATTCTCATTGGTGACCTTTAAGTGGGACACCATACTTAATGCCTCACCGCTGAGACTTGAGAATAGGTAGTGGAGCTTGACTGCGTCCGACAGGGTCGCCATGTCGTCAGTCAGACTCCTAAACAGCGCAATGAGGGAAGGCCAGTCCTCCACTTTTGAGCTGAACCTGTGCAGCGCTATCTTGGGGAGGACGGCTGTGGGCGTATTGACGCCGAAACTGGGCTGAGCGCTATAGGTTGGGGACGACGTGGAAGAGGGTGAGATTTCCTCCCTAGCCATAAGTATCCCCAGGTACGCCCCGGAGGCTTTTGTGTGGTTCTCAGTGTATGTCCTCTCAATCCCCTCGTCTAAGTTCTCCTCGTCAAGAATGTTGTAATATACTGAATCCAGCTTTTCCTTTACGCCTTGTATTTGTGCGAAACGCACGTTAATTTTCGTTATGGAATGTTTGGTGCCGCCAGCAATAATCCGTGACCCCACCTCTAGGAGCTGGTGTATAGCTTTAGCGGCCTCCCTAAATATCGCGGCTTGGGACTTGGTCAGCATCGCGATGATTAAAAAGAGACAAAAAAAAATAAACAAATTCAAAGGCAGTAAAAAGAACAACACCCTGTATATATTCTACAGTTGGGCTGGACGTATTTGTTTACCGAGGTAAGGCCAAATGGGCTTAAATTAATGCAACAATAAACAAAAAAAATTTAGTTAGGACGTCTTGTATATGGCCCACGGGTGGGCAAACGCATGTGTATGTGTATTCTTGTGTTTATTGGACGCGCGTACGTAAGATTAGCCGACCGCAAAAAGGAAAATACAAAAAAAATCACGTTATCCGTAGCCCACTAGTGGGCAAGCGCATGCTTAAGCGATGGCGGCTCATCCAATTAGCTGGGAAAGCGTGAGGAAAAAAGGAAAAGAAAAAAAATCTAATAAAAGAAAGTGTGGGTCACGTACAGACACACTCCGGCTTTCGCGAGGAATTGCTCCTCAAGCTGATAGCCGGGGTACCTTAAGTAAGACGTGTCAGTAGGGCGACGAATTTGAGTCTCCGTGAGAAAAAGCAATGCAGTCCGCGCCGTCTCGAGGTGTTGGTGGCCGGCGCTGAGGTTAGAATAGAGCCCACGGATGTTAGTGAATCCACCTCAAACAGCGAATTGGTGGTGGGAGAGGAGGAAGCCGCTGTATTACCTGCATTCTTTTTAGGCACTGTCATTGGAAAAGAGGAAGGAAGGGACGTGAACAAGGAGCCACTACTGTTGCAAACAGATGAACAAAGCGAGAGTCTTCCACTTGATTCCACAAATACTTGCAGTATTTTTCAGCTATTTAACAAGGTCTGGCGCTGCCCCTTATTAAAACGATGGAATCGAAAAGCAGCGTACGTATCAGACTGTCATAATAAATTTTCTGACAAGAATGACATGACATTGACATTACATGACATAAATTACGAGATTATTTTTCATGCAACCTCATTCATAAGTCAGGGCAAAGGAAGCAAGCTCATTCATAAGTCCTCGCAATAACAAAAATTATAAATCTTAATGTTCAATATCGAACAAGGTCCAAGGAACTGAAATTACGAAATACAAAAATTCAACACCCAGTCGAAAGAAAGTCGTTAGGCTCGTATGATGCCTTCACCACAGCTAGGTGTTTGTAACACCGTCTACACGAGTGTGTTGGATCCGACACATGCGTTGCCTGCCTACCCGCACTGACCGCTGCGAACTCAACACACCTGGAAGAAATACACAAGGTCTTAACTGATAAGCAATGAACTCATGCGACGTCCCGCAGTTAAACGCCGGGTCGTGATCAGTATGCGGCGCACGGCTCATCGCCGACAAATGGTCGCGGGCTTAACAGAGGGCCTAGTCAACTGGCAAACGCTCGACCGGTGACAGCGTCAAAATCGCTCATCAAATTCGCTAGGCTACATCGATATCGATAAGCTAAGGGATATAGAACATACAGGCTTGTCTTAGTATTTTTTTGTTTGATGATAATGTAACGCTTATGTAAGATTAATAAATAGGTAGTAACCACACCGATCCTTTTGAGTTTTAGTGATTTGAATGTCACTTTACTAAGAAATTCGGGTAGACTCCTTGAGACAATTTGAAAAATGAATCAATCGCTTTTTTCGCCGGAAGTTCGCCAGGCAAGCACGTTTGTAAATAAGTACTTAAAATGATGACGAGTGACTTACCTACCATAATATGATATTGATATGAGACCAAACCCATTTTTCAGCTTATAATATAAATAAATTAAGACTGAAGACCACAAGCAAACGCTTGCTGCCAAGAATTTCTCAAATATTAACAACTTGACGTCCGTCTGTAATGAAATAAGTGATAACACTAAATGTTACAAACCGCGCGAACATTTAAACAGTTTGATCTTAGATGCGAGTACCCACTAGGTAGTGATTAAAACGTTTGCATCTTGTATGAGCGGCTAAGGCTTTCGGGTTTAGTTGTCTAACTACAACACCTATCACATTACTTTTCTAATTGATTATTGTCCTAAATAAAAGAAAATAAAAAACATTCCAAGTACATGGTTTTGCTGGTTAAATTAAAACTAATTTTAAAATATGCAAACTAGCGAAGCAATGTACTTACTTACTGTTACTTGAAAGGTAATGCTAGAGGTTCAACTAATGCAAAAAGTCCCCGCCCGCGCCGCACCGGTTTGTGATCTTGCCAGTTAGTTACGCAACTTTCACATTACCGAGCTAAAGGATGGGTAACCAAATAAAAAGCGTCTCGAGCTCCTCCGTGCTTCGGAAGGCACGTAAAGCACACTGCGGTTGTATTGGCTCAGGGCTTAAGCCTGTTATAGCCCAGTCTGCCTTAGTGCTGTCGTTCATGTGGGAACGTTCAGGACGTTCATAGGATGACGATGAAGACAACATCGCCTTAATATAGGATTGTTTCATTGTTACTTATTTATAGCGGTAGGTACCGAAAATAATTGAAATTAAAAGTCAAATCATTTATTAAATATACGCCTTCACAGACACAATGACATGATCGTGGTCTCTACGCGACAAGTTAAAATATTTATTTATTTTACATTATTTATTTCACTGCCATTCATTATGAGTTGGTTGATAATGTTTCGAAATAAAACATAGGATTATTTATATGTTTACCAAAAATAATTTTAAAACAATTAATTTTATATAATTACCCTAGTATATTGATAATGAATCAAGTACAACTTTAAGCCATGTTTAATGCAGTTTCATTGTTGGATACGACATGTGGTACACATCCCTTCTTTATTGTGAGCCTGATGCAGCATTAAATATTGGTGTTATTATGATTAACCATGCTTTTTGAAGGTATCCAGAATCTCCTAAGAAATTGGAACAATATACTTACTTATAGAAAATTGTCATACATAAAAAGTTAGTATATATTTACCCAAAAATAATTTAAAAACAATTAATTTTATTTATTTATTTTATATTCACAGGTGAATCGACAGTTCTATAAAAAGTATAACACTGAAAATGTGAAACAGCAAACCATTTACAGATTCACACAAATAAAAATGTGATAGTAACATTACAAACTCAAGCAACAA
This sequence comes from Scoparia ambigualis, assembly GCA_963921215.1. NCBI lineage: Eukaryota > Metazoa > Arthropoda > Insecta > Lepidoptera > Crambidae > Scoparia > Scoparia ambigualis. The sequence continues at coordinate 32,460,028 of OY992520.1, read as the reverse complement.
TTACAATCGATTACTTCACAATCGCCAAATTGATAATAACTAAACTATTACAGAGTATGCTACATATGGAACTTAATTTGTATTATATGTATAACAAGCCACCTTATGTTAAGCCACCTATTTAAAGAAAAAACAATATTATAACAAACACAATAGAACCCACCAGATTTAATAATCGGATAATAATAATGCAAGTTTATACATATAATTACCTTTGTATGTTGATAATGAATCAAGTACAACTTCAATAGCTTAATGTTATGACTAGTAGAAATTGATATAAGTAGGTACTTAAACATTTTCTATAGGTACCTACTGCAAGTAAAATTAAATATCAAGTAAAAAATAACATTAATGTTGTATTTCTTAATATATTCTTATTTCCTTACCTAACTCTCTCAAAGTCAAAGTTTATTAAATATGAGGCTTCACTTTCTCTTATTGACATTAAAACTATATGTGTATAAAAATAAATGCCAATTGTGTGTATAAAAAGGTACTGTTTTTTAGTACCTACCTAAGTAAATCTTTTTAATAAAGTACAATAAACTTAGAACTAAATTAACTTTATACTTAATTTTTCCCCATCATATAAACCAAATCACTATTTTATGGGTTAAATATATTTATGGCACACTGTTCCTTTTCTTAAAATAAAAATGTTGTCAACGAAGGTACTGTTTTTTTGTACATAAGTAAATCTTTTTAAATAAAGCACAATAAACTTAGAACTAAATTAACTTTATACTTAATTTTTCCTCATCAAATAAACCAAATTACTTTTTTATGGATAAATATATTTATGCCACAGACTGCTCCTTTTTGTAGAATAAAAACGTTGTCAACATTAGAGCTCCACAAAAAAAATCATATAAATAACTAAATTCAACGATGCCAAAGCCATGTTTAATGCAGTTTCATTGTTGGATATGACATGTGGTACACACCCCTCCTTTCTTGTGAGTCTGATGCAGCATTAAATATTGTTGTTATTATCATTAACCATGCTTTTTGAAGGTATCCAGAATCTCCTAAGAAATTAGAACAATATACTTACTTAAGTATAGAAAATTGTCATAGATAAAAAGTTAGTAGGTAAGTACCATGTATTATACAAATTGCTTGATATTGTTTTATACCATATAACCATGTTTGTTCACCATTCTGAGGAAGTCCATCCTCCAAATTATGAGGTAACATTTAAGATTTTTGAATCGTCGTCTCAAATCTGCAAAACCACATAAAATAGTTTTATCTTTATGTCAATACTCTTTATTCTAGCAATTTTAACAAAACTGACATTTCCTGGTAAATCCCAATATAATAATAGGCATAATACTTACCTTTATTATGTAAGTAATAATTTATTTATTAAAACTTACCGTTTGAACGTAAGGACTGATATCTTTTCCTATTAAGAAAGATGCTTGTCTGTATAAGATTTATAGGGTATAGTCAATAGGTACACCTTACTACACTTAGAGCCTTGGTTTAATACTCTAAGCTACCTGGCAAATTAAATCTTCATTGGAACCTGTAAAACAAATAGGCAATCTAAGTTATAAATTGATAAATGGACATTATGGATAGGTTACATTTAATATTTATACAAAAAGTCCCTTACTGTTGTCTTATTCTTGACCTTTCTTGTCATGATTAAAGGTACTTAGGTGGATTTATTTGGCCCAAATGTTTGTATGGTTTGAGAGCCCCTACAAATTGTTATGAAGCGACTTGCTCTTCGTTGCGGAAAATGTTGCATGACACACATTTATTTGGTCACTCACATCGCAACAACTATATCAGCACGCAATTCCCGGCAGACCTTAGTTAGATATTTGAAAGTTCGTAAACGAGAACTCCGAGAACTATTCACAAGTACAACAAACTCGATTTCGTTAATTTGCTCCAAGTAACGTAGGGAAACATTTCTTCCTTAGCGCCTGAGCACTTGATTATCGCAGTCCACAATAGCCCTAAAAAGAGCATTTTAAACAAAACTTTCAACACAACACAACTATTCCTTCATCAGCTGATCAAACAATCGCCATTTTGTGTGAATTTTTATCTTCAATGTTTGAGTGATCGCTAGATTAGCGATTCTTGGCTTGTCAAACTGTCAATTAGGTCTATTTTAGCGTAAATTTTACGTCGTAGGTAACTTTTGCTTATGTCAATCCCATACATTCGGTTTATCGTAGCGAAGATTTCGTAGCGTTTAATTTGTTTGCCAATTGACTAGGCCCTCAGAGCCGAATGCGCCGAGCTCTCCTGACGGCGTGACACGTGCGCAGCGTAACTAGCGCTAACTAACTAACTAGTGCTAGCTAGCCTAGGGACTGGTTAATGGGATAAGAAAAATTAAAATTAGCATTTTTATATTTTCATAGTAGTAATTTGTTTTTCAATATAGGTACAATATAGGTATATAGGTACCTAAACTTAATTTTGAACAGACAGGTACTTAAAGTTATTTTTCTAAGGCTATCAGCAGTTTAGGTTTAAGCTGCTTTAAGGTGGATTCGACCAAACTGGAATAAGGTTTATACCTAGATTAAACGCCGAATTTGTATAGACTAATCTCCGGGTAAGTCTTATTCCAGTTTGGTCGAATCCTTTAGTCTGCACGGAGCAACTTTATATTTACTCCGCCGCTAAGCCAAGTTAAAATTATAACACTGTTTCCTTTGTAATAAAAGAAATAATAACTGGAATCGAGACATCGGCTACAGTTCAGGAATCTTTCGAGATTAAACACCACGTTAATGCAGCCTTCGTAAGCCATTCATAATTACATATGGCATATAATGGGAATCAGTTAGTAAAATTATCATCGACTACATTATTCCGAATAAAAAGATGCAAATCACTCAAACTCAGATATTATGCGAATAGGGAACCCATGCCATGCCAAATTATCATCGACTACATTATTCCGAATAAAAAGATGCAAATCACTCAAACTCAGATATTATGCGAATAGGGAACCCATGCCATGCCAAATTATCATCGACTACATTATTCCGAATAAAAAGATGCAAATCACTCAAACTCAGATATTATGCGAATAGGGAACCCATGCCATGCCAAATTATCATCGACTACATTATTCCGAATAAAAAGATGCAAATCACTCAAACTCAGATATTATGCGAATAGGGAACCCATGCCATGCCAAATTATCATCGACTACATTATTCCGAATAAAAAGATGCAAATCACTCAAACTCAGATATTATGCGAATAGGGAACCCATGCCATGCCAAATTATCATCGACTACATTATTCCGAATAAAAAGATGCAAATCACTCAAACTCAGATATTATGCGAATAGGGAACCCATGCCATGCCAAATTATCATCGACTACATTATTCCGAATAAAAAGATGCAAATCACTCAAACTCAGATATTATGCGAATAGGGAACCCATGCCATGCCAAATTATCATCGACTACATTATTCCGAATAAAAAGATGCAAATCACTCAAACTCAGATATTATGCGAATAGGGAACCCATGCCATGCCAAATTATCATCGACTACATTATTCCGAATAAAAAGATGCAAATCACTCAAACTCAGATATTATGCGAATGGGGAACCCATGCCATGCCAAACCGTGTCGCGTAGCGGTGAAACAATACTCCCACCCCCTCTCTTCCCGTGGGTGTCGTAAAAGACGACTAACGGACTAAAGACTGCACATACATCCAACAGCATAGAGCGGCGATGGGCTCACCACATGACACGCTGAGCACATATGCAGTCGCTATTTGGTGAAAAGTGGACTACGGTAGAGGAGTGCTTTTGCTGTCCTCATTGCCTAGTCTCTGACTGACCCCTCGGGGACAATAGTTGTTGTGATTATATGTATGTATGTATGCAAATCCATTGGAAAAGTGACCGCAACATCCCCCTAACCTGGCATAAACTATGACCACTACAATCGAACTGCCTCCGACGATGGTTATTGCGAGTTGCTTAGCAGGAACTACTAAAGCTTTGACAGATTGACTGCAACCGCCTTAAATGGGAAGACCTCAGGAGCAGCGCGGCGACCCCTTGCCCTCGCGCATTTGTCACTTGCTGTTTGTACAGTGAAGGATAAGTCTACATCAAACTCAGAAGATATATAACACAAGGTAATTGTTTATAGGTAGTATTCTCAGTATTTGATGTACATCTGTAACATACATAAGTAGCTACAGCTGCGACGACTGACTCCTAGTCTTTCGAAAAAGGAACCGTAGTTAAGAAAGTCCAGTTAATAAACAATCGCTCCTTTGCTATTAAAACTTTCATCAATTCAGGTGGCAATTCTATAATGAAATTACAAAATGAAGCGTCCTTTATGCCCGATTAATAGAGCTAATGAATTGGTCACGATGTATGTGTGGGTACTTGTTCTGTTCGTACAGACATTCGAAAACTTCCTTTTCTTTGCAATTGGCGGGGACCCCTAATAAAATAATTTTTAGCTTTCTCTTTTTAGTATCTTCGACCTTGAGTCCTGATGTTTTGAGGTGCTCTGACTGCTTCAGTTTCTCTTGGTATTCTTTCCCTTGCGCACTAATAATGACGCCTTCATCTTTATTTTTACGCATGCCCCGGATACGTAATTTGAGCTGTTCTTGCTTAATCACAGTCTGAATAAGCTTCTTTAGATCTTCACAAGTTTTTTCTTTGTCCTGGGGGTAAATGACGACACTGCTGGTGGGCTGGCTGGGGCAGGCTCTTGCCAGACTCAACTCTCTTGAGTTGTTTTCATTATTTACGATTTCGGCAAAAGATGTAATCTCATTTGTTGATCTTGGAGCAGAGCGGATACACCTTTTTATATCCTCGAGCTGATCATCTCGTTGAATGATTTTCCCCTTTTGCTCGTTCATGTTGCTAATAATAAGCTGTGCTGAAATATATTTCTGTTTCAGTGACTGATATTGAACAGCCAACTGAGACACACCTCCCATGACGCTCCTGCTGATGCTGTTGATTTTAAGCTTTTGCTCTGAATTTAGCTTTCCTTCGCATGAGATCGAGCAAATATCATTCAAGCAATCCTCTATTTTTGACAGCCAGTTCTGTATCTCCATTGTCAAGACTGCTTCAATAGTGGGCGCTACTGGTTCTTCTTCATCTTGCCGTCAACATGGTGGGCATGGTGGACTCCGGGACGTCATTTTACTCCGGTTAAATGGACTTTCCATTATTACGTAAAAAACTCTACTACCAAACTACTGACAGTAAAATTCAACAAATGCATGACCGCAATGCACTGACCCCGATCTACGCAGAAGCAATATTGTCACAGTTAGGCGCGGAACTTATTGCTATTTTAATTAATTATTTGTTAAATTAAGCAGAAGGCACGTCCATCTGCTAGCTAAAACTATAAGTACCTAGATAATGACGAGGTACCTTGTGGGCCGGCAAGGTAAGGCCGATTGATGCTTTATCTAGCTACCCCTGCACTATTTGTCTTTGCGCCAAGACTCCATTTTCAGTTAATATCAGGTGCAGTGGAGAAATCTACCGTGCTACGTATAAAAAAAAAGTCTCCGTTCTTTCAGTCGTGTCTTTAATCCCATGCATATTTACTTAAGTAGGTAAATCGGGCCATCGTGTTCTTTGTCTATGTCCAGGACTAAACTGACGAGCTGGTAATGATGATTTTTAAATTATCTTACTCATTGTAATGAAATACCTTAAATGTAAAACTGGCAAAACTTATGCATAGGCTATCTGACATAAAAAGGTTTTGCGGTAAGTAAATGCGAATGGAAATTGTGTGTAGTATGTTTCTGTATTTTACTCACACAACTGTTTCACTACCTTTTAGCTTATCTATTTGACAGCGTTTAAACGTAAAACACTAGTCAAGCAGTCAGGAAGCTCCTCAGCTGCCTTCCGATATCGTATTGGCAATAAAAATATTATCGTAGTAACAGACTATCTGCCACCCAACATAGATGTACAAGCACCCGCCAGATAGCGCGGCTTAGGGCTCTGATACACGGACGAGCGCGAGCAGCACGGTGATGATGGCTGAGTAACCGCAGTTCTCGTCACCTGTCGGCCGCCAGCGGTTGGCGTGTCGACGGCGCCCATCGACACGAACTGCAGGGCATCGACAGCCGTCGACCAACTACTGTTGAGGCACAATACAACTACAACCATCGACAGCAGCCATCCAAAAGTTGACAGCGGCTGCAGTTACTTACGTCATCGGCAAACTGCCGTTCGTGTGTAAAAGCGCTTGGTGTCCGCGCCCCCGCGCCCCCGGGGGCGAGCGACGGGATCAGCGGGATAATCGAGCGGCGCGTGACGCGGCGCGGCGACAGCCGTTCCCAGGGCGAGCGCTGACAACATCAACAGCCACAGCACGTCCCATGCAGGGCTGCCGCTGGTTAAACAGTTATGATGTGTGTAAAAACTACACTGTCACTAAAATATGCAAAGTAAGTAACCACTGAAATGCATCTCTAAATTAACATTTAAGATGTAAGTAAACCTATTTTTATAATGCCTTGCGCTTAGAAATAACTTTATTACCTGCGTTTAATACTGAGCTTGATGGATATTATATGACCGTGAAACACATACGATTAGCTGTTTTGTCTAAAATACAGATATGTGGCCATCTCCAGTTCTCCAAGCCCTACCTACGGTGCTCGGCAGATGCGCGCACCGGAGCGGCGGCATTGGCAGGAAGCCGCGGCCCCGCTGTCGCCGACACGTGTTTTACTGCGCCTGCGCCTGCGCCCGCGCCGATAGCATCGAAGTGGACCGGTCGCGGCGACGGCGACGGGCAAGCGACTGATTGCACCCGCGGAACAAAGGAGCGCACCTATTTATCGGTTTGAGCGGCCGCTACAATAAATACTACGGGATAATGTCACTCAGAACATTATCGAATAGACGGACTATTTCTGGTATTGATAATATTCATTTGGAAGGAACTGTGTAGCACGAATGCGATGGCTTCGCAATAGGAGTAACCAGTTACAGTTAGTATTGTTATTTTTCTTCTTATAAAATTTCTGATACGATTATGTAGAACTTGCGAAAGAAGTACAAGAAGGACGTGGTGTCCGGGCTCCTAAACGGCTGCCATCTTTAGTTCTATTCGGTTTTAGTTTTGTTAACATATTTATAATGTTGACTTCGCAAAATACACAAAACAAAGTTAAGAAACAAACAAAATAACAAAGGTTTTCAGCGTGTCTGAGCAAACACACTCGTGTTTTTAGAAAATGAGCACATCAAACATTAAAAAGTCACGCATTTTTAAGACGAATCTATTTTGAGAAATGGAGGCATCGCTATACCTGCTTAAGTTATTATTAAAAGATCACAATCTCAGAAAGCCATAATAAAGAGAGGTTTTATTGCAGCTCATTACAGTGTATTACTGTTATTATTATACCGCGAGTTGACCGCAACAGCCGCCGTCGCCGCTCCGCCGATCGCTAAGCTGAAATCTCTACTTAAATGTACTTAAGCTACTAAAAAATAGGAGCAGCCATGTTGACGGAAACCGCAGAGTGCGCGGGTAGTACCGATTACCGATCGATTGTTTTAATGCCGATCGGCGGGCGTTGGGCACCGCAAACGGCTGCGGTGCGGCCGACACAGCCGCCGCCGCAACCGCCGCAGCCCGCAGCATGTGGGAAACGGGAGGCGAGCACACTCAACACATTCTTACCTGATTATGATCACTATGTATGCCATCGCATTTTAGTCATTCTAGTCAGGATAGAGGATATATAATAATGAAGTTATCTGAAAATTATTCTTCTCTCACTCTTTTCCAAGATCGATTTATAATTGGTATATTAATGAAACACTGTGTCGATGTTTACTAAAAATTAAATACTTATTGTAAAATAAAAATCAATACGTTGGGCAAAGTAGGTGCCAGCCTTTCGGTCGCTGGAGACCTCGATAAGGCGTTTTGACAGGTCTTTGACGAAACGCCGAGCTTCTGGCCCCCACGGCCCCAGCGTTTCAACCCCACACGGCACAAATACATAGCTCTCACCAAGTGCTTCATATTTGCGCCGCTTGAGGCTTTCGGCTGCGGCTGCTACCGCGACCGCTTCACAGGAGGTCTCACGGCTGTGGGAGGGAGTCAGTGTCTCTAGGTCCGTAGTCCGTAGTGTACCTAGTCAGAGGTCGCGTCCCACACTAGCGACCTCCCCATATTCCAAGGGATAAGGGATATTCCGTCCGGCCTCTTGCCATCGCTCCGTAATACGCCGTTTGGCTCTAAACTTGCCGGTACGTTCGCAGAGGTAAGGGCCCGACGGATGATGTCGTTTAGCGAGGCGTGGCGCGCGGCAGACGACCGGCACTTCGGGAGCAAGACAGCCCGTGATGACCGAGCTCATCAACGGGCTGGCCGCAGCAGCTGCGGTGCGGTTGGTTGACTCGGGTGCCTAAGCGCAGGCCAACAATAAAGGTCAACAACTGGTTAGGTACTCAAGAGAGTACCGATGTTTGATGATGGTAATGCTTGCAGCATCCTGATTCCTTCTCAGCTACAGCAAGAAGACGAGCGCGATCAGCTGCGTTGTTGCTCAAAGCAAGCAGATGGTCTTGCTGTTTTCGGCATAGCAACGCTTCCCACTGTCGCTGCGAGTGAGGTGCCTCGGGTAGACTGAAGATCGGGGCAATTTAGAATTTTGATTAAAACATTTTGGACTTTGTCCAAAGTTTTTAGTAATGAATCGTATTTCCAAAGAACACCGGAGCACGTAGGTGAATTTAGGCACAAAAAGGCAAAACCGAATAACGAAAAGCGCCATGTGAGCATTCATTTCGAAAAGACGATCGGAACACTGATTAAATTTTGATATCTGTTCATCGACAAAATATGGGACAGAATCGTCTAGGATCGGAGCTCATAAAAAGCGTAAGGACTCTTCGTTTAAAACTTTAATGCCAGGCGCTAGTGCAGCAAATTTAGATGTGATTTCAAGCCTGCGTTCGAAAGAAAGACAATTTGGAATAAAAATTTCACATTTTGAGTAATTTTGATTGAAGCCTGGGACAAATGCAAAAAAATTGTACATTTCTGAATGCGTGAACATCCTATTACAATATACATAACTTCTTTTCATATATTTTTTTACAAATTTACATTTTTACAAAATTACATTATATCAAACTAAAACAAATACATAATATTTTTCCGATAAATCAATTAAATAAAAATCAAATCATCAGGATACGTTTAGTTTTCTTCATACAAGTACGCATGTCCTTCTCGTCCGTGTTCAGCTTTGTATACACAAAAATACAGGTGAGTGATTTTATACTGTTAAATATTTTTAGTTATTTTATACTACATACATTTTAATACTTTAAACAGGTATCTCTTTGGAAAACTGTTCTAAATATCATTTTTAAAGCCGTCCGTAATTTCTTTCATATTTGTTATTCAGCTTTGTTTATTGTTATTTAGTAGAAAAATAAGTTTTTATCTGGAACACTAAAATCATAATAACGTCTGTAGGTGGCGCTAGTTCTGCACGACGGCCATTTTGCTGGAGTTCTGGTTAGACGGTCTACAAGTGTTTTACTAAATTGTGCGGGAAAAATACACAAAATTAGTTTCATCTTGATAACCATTCTATTAAACTAATTGGTAAATGTATGTTTAGCTTTCTATATAGTTATTTTAAGGATACTTCATGATATATTTAGAAACATTTATTCAGTTTGATCCAAGGACATCTCTTAGTATTTTTCACACATTTTAGGTTGTACACACGAGTGTTTTGTTACAAATTTGTTACATTTCTTTGTGATAAAACAAATATAAAATAACAAATATGAAGTAAAGTCGCACTCACATTGTAAATAGTTACACATAACTGATCTGATCATATAAGATAATAACCTTATTTTTATAAGAACTGAACTTTCTAATGTTATTTTTTAATTAATATTAATATTACTTGGATTACTAAAGTTAAAATATTATGATCACAGTTAGGTTTTAGGTTGATTTGCATAAAAATGATAGGTAAGTCGAATGTAATACAAACCAGACTTGCTGCTATTCTTTATAATATAATCAATCAAGATACTGCTTTTTACCGAATTAAAAATTCACCTTTTAAATAGAATGCACAACATGAACTAGTGCTTATAGTTCATCTTTGTTATTTTTGTAACATCAAGTTATTTTCATCTTTGTTTCCTAAGTATTTGTTTTATGTACATTTTTTTTGCATTTGTAACCGCCTATAGACGCGAAATCATTTATAAGTGTGCGCAGGTCACCGAGCACAGACTCCATATCGCCCCCGATTGTTTCGTCGTCGTCTAGATACATTTAATTTTGGAATTAAAGATATTAAAATGGTTGAATGCGTGGTCAACCTGAAAATTGCAGGGCCGAGAGGATTTCCCAGCTGGCAGCCCACGACGGAGCTTAAAAGGTGATTTTTGTACAAAATGTTTGAAGGTGTGCTATAGCATTGCCAAAGATAGTAGTAAATACCTGGAATGTATAACAATATGTCTAATATAAACCCTCGACCCTGACAACCCTAATGCTTTGCTAGTTATCTCAGAAAAAAGCGCTAACTAGCTGAGATACAGCGGTAACTAAACAAAAACTTTTTCAATTTTACAAAAATAAGAGGACAACCGTAGCGCTTAATTGGCGCGTAGGTATATATAACAATCAAAAGGCCTAGTTTTCGTACTGCTTTAGCTTATATTTATACAGTGGCTGTGTGCTCGCGGGAGGAATGCGCTCATCGCGTGAGCAGTTGGCCGGCAGCGCCGATCGCAGAAGATACGCCAGTGGGACGTGTACTTTGCACTGTTCGTCGGAGAACGTGATCGATTTCCGCACTGGTTTGTCGACAGTGTTGTACTTGTTTCAAAGAGGAATAAAATATCTGTCGATTTTCTTGCCAGTTGTTTTCATTAAAAACTTTTACAACAATTGTAGTGGTTGAATACTTTTATCAACAAAACAATCCCATTTTTAGGTAAAACAGTAACTGCTTCCTTACTTACTTGAAAAGTAGTGCTTTTATTATTGTAAACATTAGTGACACTATAAAATGACAATGTAATATTCAACATATATTTTTAGCTATCACGGTGACACAGCTAAGATTATTTTGCCACACCAAACGGCGAAGGCACTGTGTGCTTTATTAGCGTAGCAGTAAACTTGGTAAAATGTAGTCTGAAATCTCAACTAATCTGATATGGCTTAAATTAAGCCGAAATCTCTCTATTTTTATCGTAAACTTTGACGTTGCTGGTGCACATTTTATTTCTGTAGTCCCTAAGTCTGCATATCCTCAATAATAGACTTTGTTAGACCAAGTAAGTAGTATCTGCCTTAAAGCGCATCTTTGTCTGTATGTGCAACCACAGCAATGGCATCCGACAAGAAGAAAACAATTGTTAAACCAAAACAGTGCGCGCAATCAGCCGCCATGACTGGCCCGCGCTGTGCACACAGCTCTGTTTGAACACGGCTGCCACGCGACACACGACCCTATCACCACGGCACAAGGCCGAGCAGACAACTAGTTACCGTGTGTGTACGTAATTCCAAATTAAACAACCATTAAGTACGCATTTCTGGACACACAGACGGACAGAGATGATCGTCGTGTTGTTTATGGAAACGCAAACAGTGGGTGGACAGCGCTCTTTAAAAGCAATCTCGAACTGTTATTTTAAAACTAGAACTTTAAAATAATATGTGCTCTAGTTCGGTTTTGTTGATGGGAATGCCTGTGGTGTATGGATCCAAAAACAACCAGTTCAATTGTCATTAGATTATACTCGTTTAAATAAAATATTCTTACTGAAGTTTAATAAACTTAAGTTTAATAAATGCATTGCATAATAATCACGACTATTATCCCCAAAGGTTAGTCAGAGACTATGCAATGAGGACCACAAAAGCAGTCCTTTGCCATAGTCCACTTTTCACCAAATAGTGACTGCAAATGAGCTCAGCGTGACAGGTGGTGAGCACATCGCCGCTCTAAGCTGTTGGATGTATGTGCAGTCTTTGGTCCGTTAGTTAGCCTTTTACGACACTATAAGGGGAGGGAGGGGATGGTAGTATTCTTTTACCGCTATGCGACGCAGTTATAGTCATACCTTTTTTTCTGAAAATATTTTTTATTATTTTCGACTAACTTTCGAACAAACTGGCTAACTTGTTTTACTATTTGCATGGTTGGTAATATTTCATTAAAAGTGCATCGTGCCTTGTTGTATATTTTATTGTTAAAACAGTGATAAGTTCATTTGAAATGCTCAGTGAAATGTTTTTATGAGTTAAATAGTTCTTAAAATAATTTATTACAGAAACCTTTAAAAGTACCTACCAAATTGATAAATCTGATTCATTGACATAAATCACCCTCACGTACATCCATTTTGGGGTACTCCCTATCTTAATTGTTGCCTGTTTCAAAAATGTATACAGCCCGTGACCCGCTATCAAGATCCGTCTTGACCTTTCCCCTCACTCCTCGCTGCCGTAAATCACTGCAAAGAAGCTATTTTTCAATTACTTTATTTACCGAATGTTGTAAATAGCAAATGTCAAGCTATATCTCTTGCGCTGGCGCGTCTCGGCGCAGTCTGCAATTGATAAATTGAAGAGGCATCGACGGGCGCAATTAATACCAATCCGGTAAACGACCGCGTCACGCATCAATAACTCCAGCTGCATACATCTTTAAAATATATAAATAAATCTTTACAGGCCACTATTTCTATTTAACTTAATTACAATCTATGATGGATGAAATATACAGTTGTGGTCATAGAATTAAGAACGACTCGTACGGAAAACAATGTATGAAATCTATATAAATCAATTAATAATGTTATTTTTTTTTAAATTTATTAATACCATGAACTACTCACGTCACTAACAACTCACCTACCCGACTTACTAAGCCATAAGACATTTTAAATTATTTTTATGTAATAAAAAATGCGATAACTCTTGTTGTAAGTAATACGTTTAATCACTGGACAAATAATTAAGAATACAAATTGAAACTAATATTATTAAATTATATAACAATTAAATTTAATTAATTGAATAACGTAAATGTATAAACGTATCACTGTAATTTAAAAAATATATATTTGGTAGGATAACCATTGTTTGCAATTACCGCACTGCACCGACGAGGCATCGAGGCAGGCAGGCTGCTACAGTGTGATAAGTTCAATAGAAATAGCGTTCCACGATTCCACAAACGCATCTTAAAGCTCGTTTAGATTTCTTGTTCTTTTAGCGAATACGCTCCTCTTCCCTTCACGCCACAAATTTTCAACGGGATTGAGATCTGGGCTATTTGCAGGCCAGTCTAGCATCGAAACTGATTGCTCCGAATTTTTTAACAGAATGGGAAGTGTGTTTGGGGTCATCATCATGTTGAAAAATCTAGGTCACTGGTAACATCTCCTCAGCGTAAGGAAGCATCGTTTCTTTTAAAATGTTCCTGTATTTAAATTGATCAAAATTATCTTCAATTTTTTCAGGCGGCCACACCATATCCAGAGAAACATCCCCAAACTTTAATGTTTCCTCCTACATGCTTTACTTGTTTTGTGGTGTATTTATTATTCAACGCTTGCTTTGCAGGACGTCGCACATACAGTTAACCATCAGAACTCAGTCTGTTTATCTTTGAATCATCAGAAAATAATACATTTAATCGTCTACGAATTGTACGTGCGGATACTCCTTGCCTGCTGCCAAAAACTTCCCATCTTATCGTTTCCGAGCCCCTAAAGGCATAAGCCTTTGCTACCCGAACAATCATAGAATCCTCTCGAGATGTCGTTTTCTTTCGAGATATGTTATTGGTAGTGTGAAATTTCTTAAAGTGATTGACCGCGTTAAAAACTTTAGTTTTTGAACATTTTATAAGATCAGCAATCTTTTTGTAAAACCAATGACGTTCATAAAGTGCAGGCTTGTGTCCACTAAGAATAAATCGGGTGGATTGGCGTTTCTAATGATCAATTATGATTTATAGAAATAAAATATCTAAAATATTCATTATAAAAAATTGGGATTATTAATATTTTTAAAGAAAAAAATATGCATTTAATAATATGCATTCAGTCATATGACATTAAACGGAAATTAAAAGCCGTGACGTCACGCCGCACACTGAATCGATACCTTACTAACGGCCGGTCGTTGGCTTGTGAACTAATTTTGTATGTAAATTTGATATTCAAATTATGCATTCGTGTTCAAATTATATCAATCTAACATATTAGTTAAGACATGTAATGGTTTAAACATTAGTTGAAAGAGATATCCCAATTTGTTTTTTTTACTATGGGAATAAACATTCTAAAAATGTTTTCTTAAATCGCCCGTATATGCACGTGTTCTAGTTGCTATAAATGGCTTCTCTTATTATAGCTAAAGCACCTTTTCCTAGAACATTCTTGCTACCCCTAGCGACCATTTCGCAAGTTATTCATCGATTTATATTTATTTTGAACTTTTACCAATCTTAAGGTTATTCGAATAACTATTAAGAGCAATAACGTGGTTACGATTCGTGATTTTTATTATTTACATGCTATAATACTTGTGGCAAGGTAAGGATTAACTTTTGTTTTATAATTACGTTTATGTTATTCATTTGAAAATTAATATGTTACATAATATTCAGTAACTATCAAGTGACTGTGACATGAACATCCAGTGACTGCCTTAATCTTGAGGGTAGTTGAAGAAAAATACCAACAAATGTTATAAAATACGATGGTACTATTGTAATATTGTGTACAACGCAATTCATTTCGTGTTCGAAGATTTTGTTTATTTTGTGCGTTTTAAAAATGACTTCTTTGAAAGGTTTAAGTACCAACGTAAATATTTACGTTACTTTACGTAGTAAAGACAACAGTAATATGTTAATTTATCAGATTTTTCATACATTATTTTTCGAACCCTATTCAGGTTCCATGGTCACAGAGAGATAAAGAGTTTCATTCAAATGTGTAGTGTTTGCGTAGACTCTAGATTTTATTTTATTTCTTCCACAAAACCCACAGCTCTTTACAAAATTAACCGCCTCTGTGGTTTAGTGACTAAGCCACCGGTTTCAGACCCAGAGGTCCCGGGTTCGATTCCCAGCGGGGGGAAACGCGGGGTGTTAAGTCCGCCTGGCTAGCTACCACCATCTTATCTAAGTCTGTTGCCATAACAACGATGTTTATAGCATTGTTGTGTTACGACAGTTTGAGATGAGACAGCCAGTTCCTCAGTGGTTGAGGATTCCGGGTGAAGCGCGCTTCCACCTTCGGCCTTATCGTCACTTACCATCAGGTGAGATAAAGACCAAACGCTTACCCGTTGCCGAATAAAAAAAAATGAAATGAAAAAAGGGCAAGGAAATCCGTTGTGTTATAAGTTTCATTGAAATGTTTAATGTTCTCTTTCTTACAAACCAGGTAAAGTGCCCTTTTTACTTTTTTTCTTCGCGTTGAATGAAATGTCATGTGATGTGAAACGAGTTGCGAACGATGTTGTTTGGGCGGGTCGATTGCGGAGCGGGTGAGGCGCGGGTGCGGCGCGGGTGCGGCGCGGGTGCGGCGCGGGTGCGGCGCGGGTGCGGCGCGGGTGCGGCGCGGGAGCGGTGCGTTTGCGGTGCAGGGCCCTGATTCTGTATCGCAATCTATAGATTCCACACCTAAACCTTACCGCGCACAAACGTCAAACGCATACGTTTTTGGGAAGATATCGTAACTTTGTAAGGAATTAACGTGGTTTTGAAACAAGGAATCGTTACAGAATAAGGGCCCAGGTGCGGTGCGGATGTATCGCGTTCGCGTGCCGCAGACACTTACTGCTCCCAGCAACTTCCACGAAACTCCTCGATCGATGAAATTTGTGTAATTTCTTCTCCGTACCTACATTTAACGCAATGTGTCTTAGTGTAATCTTTGTAATCAGAAAACGAACACCGTTGTCGTAAACACACATTTTTATTGTCTTTTTGGATTTAAAATCAATACTCGCTATTTTTTTTAAATAAGCCTTAATGTATGGGATATATGACTGTGTAGACACTATGTTGCGGAAGAGTAATTGTCATATTTCCAATCTTAAAAGTTTGGATCTCTACAGATTTGTTTTTGGATTTAATAACACGGTTACGCATAAAACCCGCCTGGATGGCTTCCACTCTCATGCAGACCTATATCTGTCGTCAAGCAGCAAATCCTGCATTGTTGTGATTTTGTATGACTGGTATGAGATCTAGAAAAATTACTGGAAATTGATGTTTTATAACTTATAGAACTTTGGCCCTATAGAGCCTGTAACGAGCGAGTCATTTGTATGTTGTCGTCCACGACAAGAAGCTTGGATGACCGTTAACTTATATGTACTCGCCAGCTAATAGTCAAGACGTTCAATTCAGCTGTGTATTAATAAGGCTTCGACGCTTCGATGTTTTCCGTACGTCGACAATTTGTCGCCCCCACTAATTGTCACGTCGCTTGTCCAAAATTTATAGCATTGTTCCACCGGGCAGCTGGCACCGCTCGCGCTCAATAAATAAAATTTGTTAACTAATCTCCGGGCCGCCGCTAGGAGTACACGGCCCATAAACCAGGCGGAATTCCGAGAATACAACGTTTAGTGATGATTAATTGTTTAGATAACGCGCCCGCGCAGTCGTCGCAACGGACATTTTACACATTTCCCTCGACGTTACCACACTTCGATATTAAGTCGAAATAAACTTAATTCTGATCCGTAATTAACGAGACACCGCTCAGGTATTCTTAGTCGCCGGCCAACTTGCAACAAAATCCTATAACGTTAATCAACTGTACAATATCAATCTCTTAAACTCAAAGGTTTTCTCGTAACTCGTAAAAAGAACAATCCTACCCGTGAAGAATAGAATTAATTGGAATAATAACATCGTACTAGTTACTGAAGTCATTTAATTTAGTCAGAACAAAGCAGTTGTGTGTACTTTCACTAGGAAATTAATGTGTACAGTTTACGGCCAATTTGGACGAGAGCCTGAGGCCAGTAATAATGCAGGACAGCGCGTGAGCAATGGCGTCGCGGTCACCATCGTCGGCGTCGCCAATTATGAGCTGCTGATTTACCGCCGTCACTCTCTAAGCGATACCTGAAATTAGAGGGGGCTATAAATATCCCATGAATGTGACGCAACGCCATCGTCAAGCGCCACAGTCCGCGGTACTGCGAAAACAACTTTAATGTGAACGCGATTTCTAGACAAAGATAAAGAAATTTAGTTGTCCTCTAGGTTTATGTCTTCGAAGAATTCGACCGGCTAAAATGTAATTTATTAAGTTACCTACTAACTTGTCTTGCTGTTAAGTTTTTTTTTATTTGGCAACGGGTAAGAGCTTGGCCTTCATCTCATGTGATGGTAAGTGATGATAAGGCCGAAGGTGGAAGCGCGCTTCACCCGGAATCCTCAACCACTGAGGAACTGGCTGTCTCATCTCAAACTGTCGTAACACAACAATGCTATAAACATCGTTGTTATGGCGACAGACTTAGATAAGATGGTGGTAGCTAGCCAGGCGGACTTAACAGCCCTACCACCAACCAAACCGAGCACACAAAGATGTACCTCCCGCTGGGAATCGAACCCGGGACCTCTGGGTCTGAAACCGGTGGCTTAGCCACTAGACCACAGAGGCGGTAAAGTGTTCACTAACAGACAAAAAAATCTGTAAAATTTATCTCATGCTGGCTTTCCATATAGAAAAAGATGCTAGAATTTCAATTTCGTTTATTCATTGCAAATATGTTGGTAATTACTAAGAAAATAGTGCTCCTTCAGATTTTACGCAAAAATAATAAAATTCCTTCCTAAACCTTTTTGTCACTGATACAGTTTGCCGCAGACAGCCCTTGTCGACGCGGGCTGCTTTACTAATAATTCGTACATTCAGTAAAAACGAAAAAGTTCAACGCGAGTTCCGTTTTCATTGCATTACAACTACATTTAAAAAAGAGATTGTACGATAGTTGATAAGACCAGAAGGAGGTTTCATGATCATCTGTGATTTATCACCGGCATACATCATAAGCGAGACATCCGAAGCATAATAAAAATAAATAGTACAAAAAAGTGAGCAAGAAAGGCGATCATTTTGGTGTGCTCACGGCCAGGGTACAGTTGGGGTTCAACCCATTAACCCGCCGTTAATTACAGATGCTATCTGTTAATTGGGGACGGACAGGCGGCCATATTTATACACTTCCTCCTAGGACTCGCGGATTTAATTGAATTCGGTGTTCTACGATCTCGCCGCCAGATACAATGCCTAGGCGGAGCCGCGCCCGCGGAATAACCGCTCCGATGAGTTGTATCTGCATGTTTGATTTTGAATTATAACTCAATAAAAACCAGCTACATATAAATTTTATAGGATTAGAAATAATATTTTATTTTGTTTTCTAAAATGCGTCTCCATTTAAAGTATTTACATAATCAACGGAGAATTTGTTTAACGAATACTAGTAGCTCCTTTTGTTCCACTTCAATAATAAACGTAATTTATATTATAGTAGTCAAGTGAGCAATTTGTAAGCTACCTGATTCGTATTGAAATACAAATTACTTATTATTTATGTATACGGCTTTGGGAGATAGCGGGCGTTTCATAATGTGTAACGGCACAGCGAATCGCTCGGCATTGTGCGGCGGCGGGCGCGCGGCCGCACCGCAGATTACTCCACTCACCTTTGGCTCTGGAGCTTACGGAGTTCCGCGCTCAACAACAGCCACCACAGTTTGTTGTAGCGGTTACAATAACATATGCTTCCTGCTTTTCATACCACTCTTAGGGATGTACCTGTATTTTTTTAAACACACACAGTAAAGCACCGAAAATTTTGTAATTATTACTAACAACGCTGGCTAAATACTACAATATCAGCTACTCCAGTTAACTATGATGGGCAAAGTTGCCACGACCTGGAAGAATGAAGAAAATATCGTATTAAAGAAACATTTTGCGAATAGACCATCATAGTCAGGTACACCGCGCCGCGTCGGTTGCCCGGAGGTACAGTGGGGGGAGCACAGCTTCCATTGACTACGACCCTGGCACACATTCCTTACTTTGTTCATTGTCATACATACTCGTTGGTGTAGGGCACTCTTTAGCAGAGTGAAACTAATCAGGTAAAGTTTTTTAAGTAATAGCAGCTTATGTCTTCTTAGGTCTAGTTTTTATTTGCTTTATTATTGCTTAATTTTTTTTTGCATATAGATATCTACACTGTTTTTCTGATAGCGAATTGGACAATTTTGGTGCCTACAATTAACCACACATAACACTAAAACTGTCTTCGATGTAATTGAGCAAGTCCGTTGTGAAAGTAAATAACAATAACAAATAACGCCTTCCAAAGGTCGCGTCACCGCGCCGCGGCCGCCACTCGCGCTTGACAGTATGTTTATTTCTAAATTAACAGAAGTAGTGTGCGGTGTCGCGGGTCGCGGGTCGGCCGCCGGTAAATAACCCCAAATATTCAATTCTGACACGTTAACAGCGCGCCGGGGTTATTACCATAAATCAGCCACGACCGGCCGCTTAAGGGAACCGTCCACTTTAATAGCCCCGCGCCAACAGCTCGCGGAGGATCCGGCGACACAAGCGCGGCAGCCGCGCGGGAACGCTACGGTTTACTCTACACTGTTAAATAAGTTTGTTCTTAGATTAATTACCGCTAGCACTTGTCTCAGGAGATTGAATGCACTGATTTTTATAATCATCTAACTTGCTCTGCAGAATGGAAGTTTTAGAAAGTAATCTAAATTTAAAATTTTGGAGATCAGTTTTAAAAATGGAGATCAGCGATTGTTCTTCAGTTTTCTTGACAATATTAGTTAAGTTAAGTTTTAGTTAAACTAAGTACAAACTTAGTTATACACTGATAGTATTAATAAAAAATCTTGCTTTTAAAACAAAAGAATAAAAATATTTTTTTTGTTATTCAGTGCAAAAGACATCAACGCAGTACTTATAAAAAAACATCTTTACCAAAAATCAACTTTTTAATTTAAATTTATAACTGATTGATTATTATCGTTATACGAGTTTAGATTTCCTAACAATTATTAGTTTGATTTGATATTGGTTAGTAACTTTTGCAGTCGCGTCGCAGCCGCGCGTGTCCCGGTCCGTGTGTTCTGCGCTCGTGCGCTCGTGGTACTCTGTATCCAACGGGACTTTAATTCTCTTTGTCTGTCGGTCCGTCCGCGGCTATCGCGCGGATATCTCGGCGTGTGATTGCACGCCCAGCGCCCAGCGCCCACCGCGCAGCGCACAGCGTTGCAGCAAGCAACGTCTTTCGGAAAAGCTTTAGGTCGGAATTATTGTTTATCTTTGTTTTAAAAGATAGGGTTTTGTTACATTTTTTAAACTGAATAGTAAAGCTATTTCAATCTTTCAAAACTGTACGATTACTTAACTTGCACAATCACAACTCGGGCTCTTTACATAAGGATAAGAAAAAAAAACAAATACGAAAGAAAACCCCATCTCTCTCCTGTGTCATGCATATACTCATACCGGAACAGGCTGGTTTTTGACCTGGAAAATCCTGCACCACTCAAACTTTAAACCTACGTTCTTGTTTTCTCTTTTCTACAGCACATGTCACTTCTCTGCGAACGTTCGGTAGGGCTGTCTTGACGAGGGAGTAGGTATAGCAAATGAAGCGGCGCCGGCTTAAGGCAGCCCGTGATCGCCCGGTAGGTTTCGTGGAGAGTAACATCTACCTCTTTGGCGTGCACGGACCTCGCCTAAACCAGGCAAGCTAACTCTCCAGTTATGTTTCTAGTGCAGTCTCGCTATATAAGAATCCCTTCGGACTCTTAAGTCGGCACGCAGAAGTTTGGGAATAAAGTGGATGTCTGGAGTGCCCTGTCCGCGGATGGGCAAACCTCATTAAATGTCCAGAAAATTGTTCGTGCTGCGGATGGCTCGTTAATTCGATGGTTTCGGTTGTTATAATAGATTAGCGGTCGGTAACGCCAAATGGATCAATGTGGTTGATAATGGCTTAATCTCTGTTAAATTGAAATTCATTCTGTCTGAACAAAATACAACAATGGCAAAAAAAAAAATGATTTTATGGCGTTTTTAGTCAGTTTTAACCAAGGTAAGCGATTAAATATTTATAAAACGTTATATTCAAAAAAGAGTAGTGTTAACGAAATTTTATAATACACCAGTCTAATCAAAAGGAGTGGACTTTTAAGCGGTGTCTTTAGCACATCTACCTCTTCGCTGCAGTGCTTTGCAGCCGCAGCACCGCCCGCCGGCGGCCCCCTCAAGCGGGTGCTCTCGGATATGCCAACAATTGGAGACAGGGCGGCGCACAGAACTGTTTGATTAAACAAAAAGTTAATTGCATATCAGTACTAAGAGATGTCCTAACTACGGTGCTGTAATCTGGGAGATAAGAATTCTCATTAAATCAAAAAGCTTCCTTAAGTTGAAGAAGTTGAAGCTCCGCTCTGAAGTAAGGCGCGTACAAACATTTCAGCTTGATTTTTATTAATATAGACACTTGCTGTAGAGTCTCGTATACATTTTTATGCAAAAAAGAAACAAAACTATTTAAAAATTAATGGATGCTAAATAATTATCGATTTGTTTGTTTATGCACTTATTTTGCATTACATTTGCATGCATCGAAATTTGTTACCAAACTAATTTATAAAAAAGCAATACTATAAAGTATCAATGTACTCTACATACAACGAAATTGTTCATGAAATCCTTACATTTTAAATATCCCACGTACAATTAAGTAACTAGTACGAGGTCAGACACAGTACCATTTACTGTTTGCAGACCATATATTTAATAACCCGCAATTTGGGTACATACTTACTTATATAAAACCAAATCATGTTACTTAAAAGACAGTGATGAAATCGTCGTGGTTGGAAAAGGAATAATCGGTAACCACCAACACTCAGTGATTTCGAAACGTCTATTGTCTTATCAATCTGTCTCAAAAATGTGTAGAAACAAATTCCTTTTCTCTTTTAACCGCCTTCGTGGTCTATTGGTATTACCACCGGTCTCAGCCTAAGAGATCCTAGATTCGATTACCAGTTGGGGGATGAGGTGTACAAGCAGTCATCTATCACACAGATTGCTCTTACAATGTCGTTACAAACATCGATTGACTTTGAAGACCAACGCGCTTGGTTCTCTTCCACATTAGCAGAGTTTATTGCCGATTGACCGAGTGCGTTCTCAGCGCGGCCAACAAGCGTTGCAACACCGAGTTTGGACGCACAGCACCATACGCTTGTTTATAATACGAATAACATTAATTGCGTCGGTAAGTGCATTCGCCTGTAGCTTTTGGGACGCAACCACTTTTGTTTTTATAGAAACGTTTGGTAACACGCCGTTAATTGATGCTAATCTTAAACTCGTAGCTTACAGTGAACAGCGAGCGAACATGACTAAGGAATTCACAAAATCAATTTAATTTACATTTACTGAACTGTGTGACGTGTGAATGTAACTTATAGGAATGGCGTCAGAACCAACAATATTTTAATTTTTAATATTATTAAAATTAAAAATAGATTACAATTTTTTTCATTCCTAAATACCGTACCCATGAGCCCAAAGTTGGAGGACAATTTTTATATATAGGTTTGTTTTCTTTAGCTTTAAGTTTAGGTAAGTGTTTAATTTTGTTTAAGTAATTAAGTTATGTCGTTGTTTTATTATTACTTTTGTTTTATTAAACAGATTCCATTTTTACGGTTAAGAACTTTTATTCATCTCATAAAGAATTACAATTCACTTACTGAGACAAACACTTTTTACACTTATATCTAACAAAGCAATAATGAGCGTACATTTTAAACAAGATTTAATCATAATTAACACTAAAAACAGAAAACTTCACTAAGTCTGAATGGTAAGTTTTAATAATTATTAGTGATTTTCGGGTAATCGCTAAAAACAGTAGTGCAGCGTCTATCGTTCCGACTCGGAACGAGCAACCACGGATGTAAACATACTTGCATTCTGGATGTGGCACAATAGTGCATGTAATTTAAAAGTTGATATTTGTGTTGTTTTATATATTTAGATTAGTTTTATGTATGTAGTAGTAGTTTGTGTTGTATTTGGGCGAAATAATTTGGATGTGTTATATAGGAGTATGGCGTTAGTATTGTGTAACGGTACAGAATGAATGGTATCCGTCCGTTAGTAAGGAATGCATGGGAGTAGCACTAAAATAAATATTAATGCGTAGCACCATTAATAATAAGCATGAAAAGGGAATAATAAACTAGTTCAGAATAATGGTCAGTGGTCTAGCGCTTTATCTTTAGTTTGAATTTCGCGGGGACTGCTCTGTGTGCTCCTTGCGACATAGGCGCCGTCTAGCGTGAGTTATTTACTTGAGCTTCGTGTTAGGTTGGCAACGGGCTTTATCTTTATTTTGAATTTCGCGGGGACTGCTCTGTGTGGCCTTGTGACATAGGCGTAGGTTGGCAAGCCGGTAGACATACGGGCGGGCGCCACCTATGGTCGGAATACGGAACTTTTTATAATTTCACAAAATACAGGATTATTGGCTTAAGTGGATGATTATTGAGAGGGAATTGTTAATAGAAGGCTACATTTAGATATTCAAAGATGTAATATTGGCTATCTGACGAGATTTGGTTAGATTATGGAAAAATTTTAGAATTGCGCGGCGAAAGCGGCAATGAGCGAGCGAGAGGTTGAGAAAAAGACAGAAAGAGAGGTCGGATGATAGCTCCACGTGGCGCGACGCGAAGGCGGGGGGCATCGGGGAAACGGCTAGCGATTGGTGGAAGGGAAGAAAAGCGGACTCGCGCGGGAAAAATCTTAGGCGCGCGTGGCGGGAAAGTTAAGATGCTTGGGAAAATTAGCGGACATTGAGTTTTGGGGACGTCAACGGAGCGGTCCAACTTAAGAGTGCGGTACGACTCATACGGGAAAAATAGCGTCCGAGCTTGATAGTGCGCTAAGTGATATTCGAGCTGCGATATTAATTAAGATTTGTGAAATTGAAAGTTATTAATAAAGTAAACTATTGCGATCGCAACTCGAATCCGTTAACAGAATGAAGTATTCTGGGGTACATCGGCGGAAACGAGTCACGGTGACAACAAAACCCTATGTACCTTTCAACAGACTTCGGTCTGGATGATCTTTGATTGTATTTAATAAGATCGGCGTTTTACACTATTACGCTAAACAATACACTATCTTCGACGGAGTAATGGGGGAGAGACAGTTGTCTCCCTAGTGAAAGTTGAAGATAGGTCAGACACCATTTAGCTGGAGGTAGACCCGTATGACCCAGTCCAATCTCGAGTCTATCTCCATACATACAGTGTAGTGATAGGAAAATAACACACTGAGTATACTGGCTCGACTGATAGAACATTTAGGAGTTAGTTGCTTTCAGGGGCAATGCGACTCTCACCACACACCACGAATTTAAATTAAATGAGGCTTGGCCTAGTTTGCAAGGTACACAAGAGGGACTGTTAGTTCGACAAAATATAGGCATTTTCAAGTGAGGAAAGTTGTAGGAATCTATAGGTAGGCGGATATATATATATGGTTAGTTATTAATTCAGACTAATAAGGCAGGGATAATTAAGTTACGGCGCTAAATAAAATTATGATGAAGTGATGTGGGTCCTAGCTAGGCAAGTAATCTGTTACCGCAGGCCGGTAAAATTCTAATTGTTTTCCTAAAGTTGTTACCAATTAATTATTCATTTTAAATAATTAACAGAAGTATGATAATATCGTACCATCATTACTTTGGAGTACCTAAAAGTCTAGACTGGTTTTCTATTACAAGAAAAATACTAAAAAGTTATAGCAAATAAGCTTAGTCGTACTGTGATGTTTGATTTCTAACACTGATATGACCAAACAGGCATTTGTTAGCTTTCCCTGGGATGCAATACGATCTCACATGGCTATACTCTTCAAAGTATGGAAAATTTTACATCCGATACCTTAGCAAAAATAAGCTGATACAAACTGAACAACTAAAACCAGTTTAGAACCTAGGATAAGTCGTTGAAAGAAGACATTGCAAGCTATGAGCTTCTAATAATCTGAAACATAGAAATAATTGATTGATAACAACCAGCTAATTAGCCTGACAATGGTCTACTAATACCATTTGAATAGACCTCTTAAGATATGTAAGTACTTACTTCTAATAATATGAAACATAGAAATATTTGATGAGAACAATCTAATCAATCAGACTAATACCTAGTACAGTCTAATTTATACTTATTAAAGTGAGTAAAAGATAACTTCTAAATGTAATTTATTTAATGATTAACAGGGATAATTAACTACCTACTAAAAAAATATACTGACTATGATTTGGTAGTCTATTAAATTAATCACTCAGTCTGAGAGACAAAGGAAGGAAGTTAATGGAAAAGTAATTAACTTAAGTCTACTTCCTGAAGGTCAAAGATATCTAAAAGTAAATTCATAAGACATAGTTACTGCATTAAACAATTAACTTCTTAATGTGAGAAGGATATTTGGATGATAGCCAGCCTTGGGGTAAACACTATTGGTTTATGAGGAATAAATATAATTAAAATGCTAACCTATATTTCCTAATATGAGAGAAAATAAGTCATAAGTTGTGATGACTCTTTATAAGATGAAGTTGGAGTGGCGGGGCCTGAAGGACGAATGCGTTGAATGGCACGATAGGGGGCGAGGATGGAGCTCCTATACTTCCACAAGACTTTTATAATCCCACTAAACCTTTATATAAATTGCACCAGGCTTCTTATGTATCATGCTACTGATAATAAATAATAATACCTACAAGCTAAGCTATCATCCGATTACCTTTGAGTGGTTACAAATCTTCCCCGCAGCTGCAGTGAAGGATTTAGGTCACAGTTCAGACGGAATCATTGCTAGGCTACACATATTTATGTTATGATTTATAGACTGGTAGGTAATTAGGTCAGGAGAAAATAATTTAACGCAGGGATAAGCCAATTACTAAACTTTCACGAAAGAACTTGAGTTACTTAAATGCGGTTAACAACGGAGGGTTCACTAGACGATCTGGCCAAAATAGTAGTTATTATAATATTACATTGCTTGACTGAAATTCACTGCAAATAGAATTAAGCTATGCTAAGGTTCCATCTTCATACAAACGCTACACACTCTACAAAACTCCAGACACAACCATTAGATTGTAGATAAATTAGGTTAATTAGTTTTAAGAATTAGATAATAATTTAAGTTAAGGTAAAGCGGCGAGGATGTGTGTATGTATTATAAGCTAGCTAGGCATATAGGTGTGAAAGGCATTAGATTTAGGTTTAGATTTAGGTGTAGCAAATAATATAGAGGGGGGGGAGGTTACAATTTGGTAAGCCATGACCAGGATTAGAAAGTTAAGTTATAAATTATCATTAATATAGTTGTATTGGATTTCAGTCAAGCGGTAATACTTTAATTTAGAAGTGGGATTTTTCCCACAAATTGTTGTCGTGTTGCGATGCGTGAGTTTAGAATTGGCTTAATAGGGAATAATTCAATGAAGATTAATTAATTCAGAGATATTGAAGAATTATAATTTGACACTTTTCACAATAAACGTTGTTATCTTCTAAAGTTGATTCATACACTTTGTATTACGGGCTCTTGATAATGGGTGAATTATAATTTGACACTTTTCACAATAAACGTTGTTATCTTCTAAAGTTGATTCATACACTTTGTATTACGGGCTCTTGATAATGGGTGAATTATAATTTGACACTTTTCACAATAAACGTTGTTATCTTCTAAAGTTGATTCATACACTTTGTATTACGGGTTCTTGATAATAGATTAAGACCAATATTGTAGACAGTCGCAATGAGAGCTGGAGCTAAAATTTTGTTGTCCGAAATCTGTAACAAAAAGATTTTCAGGTTAGGTTAAAGGTCAAAGGAGGAGATAAAGCTACAAAACAATAGCGTAATGAGTATTATTTGAAATATAATACCTTCCAGGGATGTCCGTTGTTGCGAGAGGCAATGTAAGATAATGACACATCTGTCGATTTGGCACTCGATTTTAGGGGACAATGAAATTGCTTCGGGTGTAATTTTTGTTTTGGTTGAGATTGTTACAAGAAAAAATACTACGGTTGAATGTATGGTGATTGAAGATTGTAGTACTAAGACTTTGTATTCGATTTTGAGACGCTAAGTTAATTGTTGACGTTAAGAGTTATGGTAACTGTAGTTTTGTTTCTATTCCTGGTGATAGATTTCATATAGGCATAGGCAACTGGTTCATACAGCCTTGTGTTGAGTTATTTTTAGGATCGTAAAAAGTCGATGGGGTGACATAGTTCAACATTTATTGATTTAGAAAGATTTGTAGAATAGGGGGCGGTTTAATTATTATTGCTGTCGGATGGGAAGGCTAGGGGGCGAGATTGGACAGAGGTAACCAACTTAATTATTGCTGGATTCAATTTATATTATAGGACGGCGATATGCTGTACAATATTATAAAGTTATGACGCTAACAGCATAATATAAAACTAATAATAATTATATTTTGACTAATAATCGTTGAGCGATTGCGGTTTTTAGTTGATGTGCTATTCCACGTATTATATTTTATTTTGTTGGTTATGTTAGAAAAAAAATATAATAATGTACTTGAGTCTCACATCTGAAATCCATAGAGTAGTTTAGGCTAGTCAAGGACTATTACGTTCTTTGTCTATGGTTGGACCATAGAGACCAATGATTTAGCGACACCATAAACAATCTAGAATTAGGAATGATTATAAAACATGACGTCATAAAACCAATCGGAGAGGAAACTTCCTTATCGCGTAATCATGTGATTTTGTTATAGCAAGTGGAATCACCTGTTATTTTCCATACCTGTTATTTTTAATACCTGCGATTTTTACATTGAAAGAGATTTTCCTAATACTTATCACGTAGTAGATTAGAATGCAATGACATTGTGGTGGAATTATTATTATGTGACATGTAAATGGGGACAATTGCTCTGCACAATGGAAATGCCGCTTCATTTTGTTAGTTCGCTAAAATCCTAGGAAAAGTAACATAAAATAGTATTACGGTTCAAAATACACGCGTTGATGAGGAATCGCGATTATAAGTAATAACAAGTAGCAGGGATGTCATGTAGGGGATAGAATCATATGACTATTCATTGCTAGTAGGAATTTTGGTTTAAAAGCAACGTAGTTTGGGATGCATAATATAAACGGATAAATACGTCTAGTAGGCGATAAAAGTCGTTACCGTCTGGAAACAACTATCTAATATCTACTCTATTGTGGGGAGGTTACCTATTAGCGAGGCTAGATGGCGTTGGGTTACCAATAAAAGATTTTATTTTGGATGATGGTAAAAGGGTGCTGTCTAATAATAATATGTATAATTGTAATACTCTTGCGGCGTTGTAAGTAGTCGTTACCGGTAATCATTGCTTCTTACCGTATAGTTGAAATCGTGATAAATAGTTAATTATAAAGATTTATAAAGGATTATTATTAGCTTAAGATGAGGTTAACGTACGCAGAGGTAAAGCTCGCTGGGCACAGCTTACTATACCTACTTACCTAATATTATCAGTTGTGAGTTACCTAGAGATATCTAAGTCGGGAGAGCGGTGAAAAGAAAAGACCTTACTACATGACTAATTAGTTAGGATAGGTAGAGATAGATAAATCATTAAATTCACTGGGTTGGATTAGCCCATTAAGAAGAGTATCTTGCACAATTGTCTATCTCCGTTGAACGATTAAGATGTTGAAAAAAAAAAAAATGATATTACTAGTTAAGTGTTGTGTGAGAAAGTGTAGGAGGTATACTAGTGGTAGCATAGCACAGGATAGGGTGTAGTGAGTTTATTCTACTACAAAATATTATATATATTTTATAAATCATATCCAATCAGTACTTGTTACAATACTCAATTACAGTACACAAAGCAAAACATAATCACCCATTTTACAGACAAAAACATTGAATCGGATGCTTGACCGCGTCTACATAAGCCAGCAGCTTTGCTTGTGGGTAAATCGAAAGAGGCACTTGTACAAGAGGCTGGTACTGACTAAACGGGTAGTGCCGAAGGAGAATATCCTGACGGTGTATCCCAGACACTAGCTTTGGTTAGTTGATGGTTCTTCTAGGGCAACCATGCCGACTTACTAGGGATCATTGACTAGTCGAAGTTTGATTCTACACACACACGACACTAATCTATTATATTTATAAGTACATTAGAACCTGCACTTGGTTATATTTAATTATTGGTTTTATATAAATATAGTTGGGCGGAGATACTCTTGTGGGTGAGAAAGTGTAGGAGGTATACTAGTGGTAGCATAGCACAGGATAGGGTGTAGTGAGTTTATTCTACTACAAAATATTATATATATTTTATAAATCATATCCAATCAGTACTTGTTACAATACTCAATTACAGTACACAAAGCAAAACATAATCACCCATTTTACAGACAAAAACATTGAATCGGATGCTTGACCGCGTCTACATAAGCCAGCAGCTTTGCTTGTGGGTAAATCGAAAGAGGCACTTGTACAAGAGGCTGGTACTGACTAAACGGGTAGTGCCGAAGGAGAATATCCTGACGGTGTATCCCAGACACTAGCTTTGGTTAGTTGATGGTTCTTCTAGGGCAACCATGCCGACTTACTAGGGATCATTGACTAGTCGAAGTTTGATTCTACACACACACGACACTAATCTATTATATTTATAAGTACATTAGAACCTGCACTTGGTTATATTTAATTATTGGTTTTATATAAATATAGTTGGGCGGAGATACTCTTGTGGGTGAGAAAGTGTAGGAGGTATACTAGTGGTAGCATAGCACAGGATAGGGTGTAGTGAGTTTATTCTACTACAAAATATTATATATATTTTATAAATCATATCCAATCAGTACTTGTTACAATACTCAATTACAGTACACAAAGCAAAACATAATCACCCATTTTACAGACAAAAACATTGAATCGGATGCTTGACCGCGTCTACATAAGCCAGCAGCTTTGCTTGTGGGTAAATCGAAAGAGGCACTTGTACAAGAGGCTGGTACTGACTAAACGGGTAGTGCCGAAGGAGAATATCCTGACGGTGTATCCCAGACACTAGCTTTGGTTAGTTGATGGTTCTTCTAGGGCAACCATGCCGACTTACTAGGGATCATTGACTAGTCGAAGTTTGATTCTACACACACACGACACTAATCTATTATATTTATAAGTACATTAGAACCTGCACTTGGTTATATTTAATTATTGGTTTTATATAAATATAGTTGGGCGGAGATACTATTGTGGGTGAGAAAGTGTAGGAGGTATACTAGTGGTAGCATAGCACAGGATAGGGTGTAGTGAGTTTATTCTACTACAAAATATTATATATATTTTATAAATCATATCCAATCAGTACTTGTTACAATACTCAATTACAGTACACAAAGCAAAACATAATCACCCATTTTACAGACAAAAACATTGAATCGGATGCTTGACCGCGTCTACATAAGCCAGCAGCTTTGCTTGTGGGTAAATCGAAAGAGGCACTTGTATAAGAGGCTGGTACTGACTAATCGGGTAGTGCCGAAGGAGAATATCCTGACGGTGTATCCCAGACACTAGCTTTGGTTAGTTGATGGTTCTTCTAGGGCAACCATGCCGACTTACTAGGGATCATTGACTAGTCGAAGTTTGATTCTACACACACACGACACTAAAATATTATATTTATAATTATCTTAGAGCCGGCTTTAATTATATTTAATTGAGGAACGGTAGAAATTATATATGCTGAAGAGATGTTAGTAGGAATACGATAGGCGAATTAGTAGAAAAAAAAAAGAAATACTTCTCGAGGATACCTAAACGGATGATGGATAATTGTGGAAGGTGGATATTAATTGAGCTTCGGGACAAAATAGGGGTCGAAAGAAAATATAATAATAAATAGTAGAAAAAAAAAAGAGAGGAAAAATTTAGAATAGAAAATTTTTAATAATATTAATAATAATAAAAAAAAAAAGAGGAAGGAGAACCACACATCGTTCGTGACGCTTTCCTAAATAAACTAATAGGAGGAGATGAGTGAAAGGAAGAGCTTCGCCGCTAGCTTCCTTTCCTTCAACTCCGAATTGGTACACATAAGAGTTACAACTTACTTAGATAACTAGAGAAAATGGCTACCCGGAAGTCTCAAAGGACCCATAGGCAGCCGGCGAGGTATGAGGACGTAGCCACATCTGGAGAGCCAACTGAGTCGATGGAGAGGAACCTCGAGAACGGAAGGGAGATGGGAGTGACTAGGAGGGTAACCAAACGGATGAGGGTCAATGAGGATAAGGAACCAGGCCGGGAACAGGAAGGAATTATGAGAGGGACTGCGACGAGGGAAAAGGAGTGCGAGGTACCTAGGAGTACAGCTAAGCGAGCGCGGGTCTTAGACCGAAAGACAGCTGAGAAGCAGAACGGGATAGGATTAATATACAAAATGATGAAGAGGACAATAGGAGTGCTTACGGAAAAGGTCGCTAGGCTGAGCGCGGAAGTTGAGGGAGTAGGTACCCTAGTGCGAGGGGAAAGACAACTAATTAATAATGAAGGAATGACAATAGTAGAAGAGGGATCTAGCATGTTAAAAGAGAGGGAAGAGAGTTTGAGGAAGGAGACTACTGAAAACGATGTGGGGACGAGGAAGGCGCGAGAGGAAGGGAAGCTTACTAATGGGACTGCGGGGCACATAGTGTATAATATAAAAAATGTAAACACGGAAAAACCTAAATTTGGAAACAAATCTACTGAACACCCTATCACCTTTTTGGAGGATTTAGAGGGGTATCTAAAGAGAGGAATAGGAGTTGGAAGGGAGCTGGATCAGATACAAGAATGCCTGGTAGGAGAGGTTCGAGATTGGGCTAGAATTTATAAGGAAAGATGGATAGGGGTAGAGGAGTTTAAGGTGGATTTTCTAGCCACTTATTGGGGCGAAAATGTCCAGAGCGAGTTGAGAAGGGAGATGGTACAAGGATGGTGGGATAGGCAAGAGAATCCGTCCATGTTAAACCATTTTCTTCAAATAGTAGGAAAGGCGCAAATGTTAAGCTATCCCATGTCGGAAAAACAGATAGTTTCGGACGTTATAAGACACTATCCTAAAAATGTACAACAAGTTTGGGCGACTAGTGGGATAAACACCATAATTGGCACCGCTGAATTTTTGAGGGACATGGAAAGCATAGGGAAACAAAAGGCTCATAATTACTCCATACCTGAAGGCACTAGGGGGGCAGAGAGAAGGTGGGGAAATACTAAGAAAACTTATCCTGCTTGGAGGAAGCCGGCGGCAATGCAAAACCCCGTAGTGCGTCCAAGGGAAATAATCAATGCGGTAGAAGAGGAGGACGTAGGAATTACAGCTGATCAACAAGGTACAGGATTAAACTAAAGGAGGCTGAGAATGTTGTTCCCGGATCAGCCTCAACCTTAGGGAGCAAAGGTTGGCAGATGATGAGTAGGATGAATTGGAAACCAGGACAAACGTTAGGATTAAATGGTAGAGGACTAGCAATTCCCCTGATAAGGAAACTTTTGGTTAGAGGAAAAACAGAGGGAGTAGGACACTGTGAGGCGTACCCCGTCGAAATGCATGTCGAGCAGAGGTTGGTAGAGACGTTAAGGTTGAAGGTTGAACAGGGTCAAATGAAGGGTAATCTAGTTAGGATTGTAGCTTCAGTATTCGAGGAAGAAAAGGATAGGGGGGAGCTACTATCGAATTATAAATCCGAAGTTGAGGTACGGATATACGACTTTAAGATCCTAGGATTGTTCGACACCGGGAGCGATTTAACCTGTATTTCTGACGAGTTTTGGGGTGAATTAAAAAGTAGGGAACCGGGGATAGCGTTGATGCCCGTGAGACCTTTTCAAGTTAAATCAGCGGTTGGACAGAAGAGTGCGGAAATACGACAGTTAGTACTTCTGCCGCTACGGCTAGGGTCGTTGCAAGTAGATACAAGGTTTCTGATAGTGCCCGGGCTATCTAGGTCGTTAATAATAGGGTTTGACTGGATGAAGGAAAATGAGATTAAAATCGACTTAAACCGGAGAGGAGTGGGAATTAGTATCAGCACAAAGGGGGGCGACCATATTATCAAATTTGTTGCACAGAATGAGCTGGTTAATGTAGAAGTTGAGTCGTTAGTGTGTAACAAGGGGGGAAGGGTTCCGTCTGGGATACAGGTAGGGATAGAATTGGACTCGGAAGGTTTAAGGAAGTTGGAAAGCCTCTTAGGGAAATATTCAAAGTTGTTTTCGTCTAAGCTAGGGAGGGCCAATTGCTATGAACATGTGATCGAAATGGAGAACCATGCTCCTGTAGTACAGAGGTCATATCCGGTACCTTACGCTTATAGAGAAAAAATGGAAACAAAGCTAAAAGAAATGGAAGACCAGGGTATAATTAGTAGGGCCTCCACGCCTTATTGTAGTCCATTAACTTTCACACTTAAGGGAGATGGGACAATACGCGTACTGCTAGACGCTCGCGGTATAAATCAGTACATGGTAGCAGAAACTGAGAAACCTACGTTACAATTAGATGTGATTAATTCCTTCCATGGGGCTAATTACATTACCACCATAGACATGAATAGTGCGTATTTCCAATTCCCTATATCGTTAGAAAGTAAAAAGTATACGGGGTTCACCTTTAATGGGAAATCCTATGTTTATAATGTATTACCACAGGGACTAAAGACGGCGGTGGGTAGTTTTAGTAGGGCCATGGATATAATATTAGGACCGGAGGTACGGGAGTTTTGCGTTAATTATTTGGACGATTTGGCCGTCATAACTAGAGGCAACTTGGTACAACATCTAGAACACCTCGACATAATTCTAGCAAAGTTAGAAAGGGCTGGACTGACTTGCAACAAAGAGAAATGCCGGTTCTTAAGTAAAGAGGTCAAAATGTTAGGGTACATTATCTCAACAACAGGGATCAGTACAGATCCTGAGAAGGTCAAGGGCATTCAGAGCTATCCACGGCCTAGGAAGATAAAGCATTTGCGCGGATTCTTAGGGTTGTGCAATTTTTATCGTAAGTTTATACCGCGGTATAGCTTCCATAGTAAGCCGTTATGTGAGTTACTAAGGAAAGAAGTGAAATGGCATTGGGGAGAAATTGAACAGACAGCTTTTGACAATATTAAGGCATTATTCGTGGCCACGGTACAACTACAGCATCCTGATTTCAGTAAGCCTTATTATTTGCAAACAGATAGTTCAGGAATAGGGATAGCCGGAATTTTGTACCAACTAGATGAAGAGGGGGAACCCAGGGTGCTAGGGTTTTATAGTAAAATACTTAAAGGAGCCCAATTAAATTGGACGGTCACCGAACAAGAATTCTATTCTGTCATTTGTTGCCTAGCTAAGTTTGAAACATATCTGAGGGGGACGAAGGTTATTATTCGTACTGATCATAAAGCCTTGATATTTGCTAGGAGTTGGAAACTGTACAATGCTAGGGTTACTAGGTGGATTAATTATTTAGAGCAATTTCGATATGAATTACAGCATGTCAAGGGCACCGAAAATGTAGCAGCGGATATATTATCGCGATATCTGCCGGAGGGGGAAATATTGCAGGAGGAAAAGGTTAGGTGTCCCGAGATATTATATACAGAAACGCAAGTGAATGAGGAGTTAAATGAGAAACTTAGGAACCTTTCTAAATTACAGCGAGAGGACCCTGAGCTGAGGGAAATAGTGGAAAGGTTATCGCAAAAAAGAAAAGGGAGTAAGTTAGGTAGGATAATAGAGAGATGTGAGTTAGATAACGATATTTTATATTTTACTCCCAGGGAGGATTTAGGGAAGGTGGTCTATTTGCCCGAACGGCTACGGGAAGATTTAGTTAAACAAGTACATCTTGAAATGGGACACCAAGGTGCTTACAAAGTTATAAAGTATGTAAGGGATCGATTTTATTGGAGAGGAATTACTAGATATATAAAACAATTCGTAAGGGCTTGTCATGACTGTCAAATTACTAAAAGCAATACTATAAAGTATGTTGGGCCGTGCCGGTCGATAATCACTAAAGACATAGGCGAATTGGTGATGGTTGATTTATATGGGCCTTTGCCAACGGGACTTTTCGGGATGAGTTATATTTTAGTGATCCAAGATTCCTTCAGTAAGTTTGTCAAATTCTACCCTTTGCGAAAAGCTACTTCTAGGTCGGTGGTAGGGGGAATGAAGAAATTCTTTAAAATAATTAAGCCTAAAGTTATATTGTCAGATAATGGGTCCCAATTCGTAAGTAAGGTATGGAATAGTGAGATGGAGAGGGCTGGGGTAAGAATAGTGCATACTACTGTTCGAAATCCTAGGCCTAATACAACAGAAAGGGTAAATAAAGAGTTAGGACGACTGTTTAGAACTTACTGTAGGAGCAATCATAGAAGTTGGGTTTCGGTGTTGCCCAAGCTAGAGATACTCTATAATAACACCTTTCATGAAAGTATAGGTTTTACTCCTTGTGAAATTATGTATGGGGAACCCACTGAAATGACCTTTGATAGGGTACTTCGGAGACCGGTTGCTAGGGGTACGGTTACACAGATACGAGAAACAGCCAGGGTTAATTTAGAAAGAGCAGGGGAAAATCGACAGTATAAATTTAACCAAAGATATCGAATAATACAATATCAGATTGGGGATACAGTAAAGATAAGGAAGCTAAATAAGTCCGATGCCAGTCAGAAGATTACAAAGAAATTTACCTCTCTGTACGAGGGACCTTTTGTTGTCGCTGCTAGACCCTACCAGAATGTCTATGTCCTAGTGGATCCATATACCGACAAGGTTAGGGGGAAGTTCAACACAATTCATCTATCTCGCTATTATCAATAACTTTGGACACCGCCCTGGGTTGAGGCTGAGCCGGGAAAAGTAGTTAGCTGTAATTACCTTTGACAGGGGAGGGGAAATAGGTTTAGCCAGATGAGGAAGGATTGTAGATTAAATTAGATTAATGTGTAATGTGATGATATAATTATAAGTACCTTAGTTGAGTTGTTATTCTTGGTCTATTAGACAAGGAATATCGGATTATTCCAGCTTGGTTATCTTTGGTCGAGGAATAAGACATAATTATTGTTCCCGCTATTTTATTATTAAAGATTTAATATTGTAATTAAGTAAATAAAGAGTCTAAGCTATGTGATGTAGTCAATGTTACCCTAGTGGCTAAGTTAATTTTAATAAGAAGATTTATGTACTTTGAAAAATGTTTATTAAAAGAGAAGAACCTCAGGTACCCTGTTTAGTAGATAAGTTCGATTTTAATAATAAAAGACATTACTTTGCATTATATAGATTCAGTCGGGTCGGGAAAAGGCACGTTAATATACATTATGCTGGTCTTAACAAATCCCTCTGGGTAACAATTATTTTAAAGATACTAAAGTAGTAAAATTAGATCTTAGTGGTTGAGACTTGTAAATGAATATTGACGTAGGGGTGTGTTGGCGGCTTTTTCTAAAAAAAAAAAAAAAAAAAAAAAAAAAAAAAAAAAAAAAAAAAAAAAATAGTAATGTCGGAGAAACGATAATTAGATGGCAAGGATAACTACTATTAGGGTAAAGGGAATGGACCAGAGAGAGAGGGAGGAGACAAGGGGACGAGTGATCAGAGGCTCTAATAACATAGCTATAGAATAATGAAACTAGCGTAATGGTGGGTTCTGGTAGTAGGGCTTGAGGCAGGCCCATATTCTGGGCCGGGGTAACAGCATCTTGAAGCTGCTTCGGGCTCGTACAGATGTAGTGGAAGGAGAGTAGGCACTGGTGGTAGATTGTTGTAGTTACTGGGATTGTACTGAAAAAGAAAAAAAAATAGACATATTGGATAATATATTAAAACATTATTACTGGACTGGTGACTAATAAGGTTGGTAGCTTCCGAGGCCAAAAGCAAATTAAATAGGCCATGTGGATTCTTGGGGGCGCGTGTAAAAAAAAAAAAAAAAAAAAAAAAAAAAGGGAAAAAAAAAAAATAGATAGGCTGAGTGAGAGGGAGAGGGGGAATTTAGCAGAAAATTTAATGAACTAGAGCACTGTTATGCTATGGGGATCAATAGCATATGTTACCACATCGATTATAAAGGCGAGTTGCGGGCGGATGTCACATAATAATAGTTAGTTAAACCATCATTTTAACATTTTAAAAGTTAACACAAACTACTTATAAAACGGTGAACGATTATATGCGCCACTATTTTTAAGTTGTAGGATAAATATAGACGCATAGTCTGCAGAACCATTCATGCCGGAAATAAAGCAACTGGCATTGCGAGCTGAGAATAAATCTCTTAGAGTAAAGGTTACTAACAGGTAATTCCCTGTTATTAGTAATGGATTTTAGAGTCGCTAAGAAATTTATTTTCCCGAGGTGAGACCTGAAACCTAGTTCGCACTAGGCCATTCAAATACTTAAGCAGTAATGTTGATGTTTGGAACTTACAATAATATTCTAATACTGCTATATTAAAATTGTTATTATGGAATTAAATAAGCTTGATTAACAGTTGATTAGCAAATAATAACTCAATGAATTGGTTAAAAGCTAGGAATAATAGGACGAACGAAACGCGGTTTTGACTTGTGGGAAGGTCAGCGCAGACTGTCAAAGCGGTATTATCTTGTTTTGGTTATTTATTATATTAATATGAATTGCTAGAATTCTTAAATAATCTAGATTATTGGCATCTAATATGTACGTGATGAAATTGTAGATGATTAAAATTAGTGCTAAGGTAGGTTATTGTCGAAATTATGGCACAACCTTAAAATTGTTAGTTAATGTGAACTGCATGTTGCATCTAGATTGTTTTATACAAACTAATTAATTGACAGTTTTCACATATGTAGGCCGGGACATTGAGTTGATGAAATAGTGTTATCAAAATCATTCATCACGGAAAGATAAAGATATTTTATTTGCAAGTGTGAATACAAAAGTTTACTTCGGTTAGTATTATTCTGTTCTATACTAGTTTTGTGGTAGCGTTTTACCTAGGGTTGTTCTAAATTATAAGTAATTAATTGTTAATTGTCTGTTGTTGTCTTCTACGTTAGAAGAGGAACGGAGAAAGATAAGGGGGACTCATTTTGTTATAGTCAGCTGTATGATAGATAATCCTTCTAGTAAATATTTCTTGTGATTGCGGTAGTAACATAGAATGTTTATAGGATGTTTTGTTCATTAACTAATTATCTTTACCGCAGCTGTGGATAGGGATGGCTAAAGTATGTGAACAGGGGTGGAGAAGATAGGTCATTATAAATTAAAATAAATACTTGAATTGCAATATGCCTGACTTAATAGTGCGAAGAGATGGAGTAACTATGTTAGAGAAATTCTCTATTGCATAATATTCGAACTTTTGACATTTTCAATTGTAACTTTAGAATTTTGATTAGAGTATTTAACTAAGCGGGTCCAACGAAGAAGGCATGCTGAAAGCGAGGTCTTTGGTCGTCTATGCACACAATAAAATTATAGATGACACAAGGGAGCATTCTTAATTGGCACTGTTAAATTAGTAAAAGTAGCTTGTTTAGGGTGTTCGAATATTTTTAGTCGCACTGGGCACAAATAGAACTTAGTTAAGCGTGTAGGGTTTATTTTGATTTACCTGGTGAAGTAATTGAATCGAAGTTTCGGAACTGTGCTGTAGAAGTGGGAATTACTCAGCACACAATAAAATTAAGTGGTTTCCATTTAGCTTCATTTCCTAAACTAGCCTTTCTTAAAGTTGCGGAAATTCTGCTGTAAGGTGGTTCCTTTGGGGGCGTCTTGTGAAGTCTAAATCAGGACAATTATACTTGACTAACCTATAGAGAGATAATGTCTTAGGCTGCAGAAACAGAGGCCATTGATGGCATTTCATTTTGGCGTGGTCAGGGGATCTCGTGTTGCTGGGGAATTTTACCATCTGGACGGAAGGCTGAAAAGTAAAGTAGAATGCATAATGAGTAACCAATTAGAGTTACAAACATTCGGGAGATTACCATCTTAATAATGTGTCTTGTGCGAGTATAAAATTTAAAACATCTAATAAAAAAAAAATAAAAAAAATAAATAAAAAGAAACTAGCACTATTGAATCACGCAGTTTGGAATTCAGTAAATACGAGAAAGAACTCACGATATTAATTACCATGAATACTAAAACTAAGTGTCACCTTCAGTGGCTTATTATTTACCGATTTGATCGTTATTAGTTATATAAAAGGTAGGAAGTTAAGTAGAGTTGTGGGGGCGGATAAGATAGTTACCGGTCTGTTTAATTTAAAAAAGAAAATGATATTTTTCAAAGGTATAGGAAAGTAAGGGGATATTGACGTATTATATATTAGCAAATGAGACTAAATGTTGTCTTTCGTGCATAGTAATAACTAGGGATGAGACATAGTTACTAGATAGGTTTTGGCATAAGTATTTGCTTATACGTATAAGCTCAGTACTTGTCAATTAGTATACAATGTCCAACGCGTACCGGGGTATTAACAAGTACTTATCGATGACGCATACATTGACAGTTAGATATACATAGCACACAAACTTCTAATAGATCTGAACTACGGGGTAGCTAGTTCAAAACTCAAGGATGTGTTTCGAGATGCGTACCCCCTTAGAGTGAATGAGTTTTTCCTAAGTATTTACGATCGACAACCTTATTGTAAGGCGTTAAGACCTCTATTTGTATGCACGGTGAGTGGGTGTCACTGCGTACCGGACGGAAGCGAGTCTAGTATTCTATCTCGGTTATTTGCAGGATTAGACATTAGATGTATCTCATCTAAAATAAAGTTATAACTCTTGGGCGATGATGGTATACCTACTGGGTTTGGTTGATATGGGGGTTTGGTTAAGATTTCTTATCCGCGGAGAGGAAAATAGGTTTCCGTTAAAAGAAGTAGCTAATTAGGAATTGTGGAGGACGCGGGTTCGATCCCTGCCTGAGGTAGACAATTGTTCCGACGTTTCGTTATCTTAGGTAATTATATAAGCTAAGATGAGATTGGTAGCGTTGAAGTATGAAGGAAAGTTTTAATTCAAATTATTAATAATTATTCATTAACCTAGTTGGAACTAAAAGACCATGACGGCGAAGTGGTTGATGCTTCACCCACGAAAGATCCCAGGTTCGATCCCTAGGTTGCAACATTTAGATGCGGAACAAGTTGTAAGAAAAGACGTAAGTTAAAAGAAGGCCATGATGACAGATGTACTTGAAATTATTCTAGGAAAATAATTTAAAGAATAGAATAATTGAATGGTTCGGAAGATGTTATAAACTTACGTCGGAATCGTCATAGAGTTGAAGAGTTTTCGCTAGGGGGCGTTACTAGACAGCGCAAGAGACTGTTATATTGATTTAAATTATATTAAGATTTGTTGTTATGATGGTAAACAAAAGGCAAATCATTATTCGGAGGTTGTGTATGATTAAAGAAATGGTAGATGTCTAAGTTATTGGGAAATATTTACCGAGACTAAGTTTACTGGGATTTCGTTTCGAACACGAGAACTGGGTATGCGATTATGATTTTGTGTCAGTTGAATAGAATGAGGGGTGTGGGCTATTTTGCAATAAGAAAGCTTATGGAGGAAGGAGTCATTAGGGATTTGGGGAGGAACTATAAATAGTAGGAATATCTTTGAGGGCTAGGATGACAATGAGGTTGGCAAGGAAGGAGGTGCTATTTTGTACTTAATTAAGTACAGGGTTTAGATATAATTCGCCGCAGATAAGAGTGGTACTTTATCTGCTTAAATTCTATCGGGGGCGGCTGTAACGGTACAGAATGAATGGTATCCGTCCGTTAGTAAGGAATGCATGGGAGTAGCACTAAAATAAATATTAATGCGTAGCACCATTAATAATAAGCATGAAAAGGGAATAATAAACTAGTTCAGAATAATGGTCAGTGGTCTAGCGCTTTATCTTTAGTTTGAATTTCGCGGGGACTGCTCTGTGTGCTCCTTGCGACATAGGCGCCGTCTAGCGTGAGTTATTTACTTGAGCTTCGTGTTAGGTTGGCAACGGGCTTTATCTTTATTTTGAATTTCGCGGGGACTGCTCTGTGTGGCCTTGTGACATAGGCGTAGGTTGGCAAGCCGGTAGACATACGGGCGGGCGCCACCTATGGTCGGAATACGGAACTTTTTATAATTTCACAAAATACAGGATTATTGGCTTAAGTGGATGATTATTGAGAGGGAATTGTTAATAGAAGGCTACATTTAGATATTCAAAGATGTAATATTGGCTATCTGACGAGATTTGGTTAGATTATGGAAAAATTTTAGAATTGCGCGGCGAAAGCGGCAATGAGCGAGCGAGAGGTTGAGAAAAAGACAGAAAGAGAGGTCGGATGATAGCTCCACGTGGCGCGACGCGAAGGCGGGGGGCATCGGGGAAACGGCTAGCGATTGGTGGAAGGGAAGAAAAGCGGACTCGCGCGGGAAAAATCTTAGGCGCGCGTGGCGGGAAAGTTAAGATGCTTGGGAAAATTAGCGGACATTGAGTTTTGGGGACGTCAACGGAGCGGTCCAACTTAAGAGTGCGGTACGACTCATACGGGAAAAATAGCGTCCGAGCTTGATAGTGCGCTAAGTGATATTCGAGCTGCGATATTAATTAAGATTTGTGAAATTGAAAGTTATTAATAAAGTAAACTATTGCGATCGCAACTCGAATCCGTTAACAGAATGAAGTATTCTGGGGTACATCGGCGGAAACGAGTCACGGTGACAACAAAACCCTATGTACCTTTCAACAGACTTCGGTCTGGATGATCTTTGATTGTATTTAATAAGATCGGCGTTTTACACTATTACGCTAAACAATACACTATCTTCGACGGAGTAATGGGGGAGAGACAGTTGTCTCCCTAGTGAAAGTTGAAGATAGGTCAGACACCATTTAGCTGGAGGTAGACCCGTATGACCCAGTCCAATCTCGAGTCTATCTCCATACATACAGTGTAGTGATAGGAAAATAACACACTGAGTATACTGGCTCGACTGATAGAACATTTAGGAGTTAGTTGCTTTCAGGGGCAATGCGACTCTCACCACACACCACGAATTTAAATTAAATGAGGCTTGGCCTAGTTTGCAAGGTACACAAGAGGGACTGTTAGTTCGACAAAATATAGGCATTTTCAAGTGAGGAAAGTTGTAGGAATCTATAGGTAGGCGGATATATATATATAGTTAGTTATTAATTCAGACTAATAAGGCAGGGATAATTAAGTTACGGCGCTAAATAAAATTATGATGAAGTGATGTGGGTCCTAGCTAGGCAAGTAATCTGTTACCGCAGGCCGGTAAAATTCTAATTGTTTTCCTAAAGTTGTTACCAATTAATTATTCATTTTAAATAATTAACAGAAGTATGATAATATCGTACCATCATTACTTTGGAGTACCTAAAAGTCTAGACTGGTTTTCTATTACAAGAAAAATACTAAAAAGTTATAGCAAATAAGCTTAGTCGTACTGTGATGTTTGATTTCTAACACTGATATGACCAAACAGGCATTTGTTAGCTTTCCCTGGGATGCAATACGATCTCACATGGCTATACTCTTCAAAGTATGGAAAATTTTACATCCGATACCTTAGCAAAAATAAGCTGATACAAACTGAACAACTAAAACCAGTTTAGAACCTAGGATAAGTCGTTGAAAGAAGACATTGCAAGCTATGAGCTTCTAATAATCTGAAACATAGAAATAATTGATTGATAACAACCAGCTAATTAGCCTGACAATGGTCTACTAATACCATTTGAATAGACCTCTTAAGATATGTAAGTACTTACTTCTAATAATATGAAACATAGAAATATTTGATGAGAACAATCTAATCAATCAGACTAATACCTAGTACAGTCTAATTTATACTTATTAAAGTGAGTAAAAGATAACTTCTAAATGTAATTTATTTAATGATTAACAGGGATAATTAACTACCTACTAAAAAAATATACTGACTATGATTTGGTAGTCTATTAAATTAATCACTCAGTCTGAGAGACAAAGGAAGGAAGTTAATGGAAAAGTAATTAACTTAAGTCTACTTCCTGAAGGTCAAAGATATCTAAAAGTAAATTCATAAGACATAGTTACTGCATTAAACAATTAACTTCTTAATGTGAGAAGGATATTTGGATGATAGCCAGCCTTGGGGTAAACACTATTGGTTTATGAGGAATAAATATAATTAAAATGCTAACCTATATTTCCTAATATGAGAGAAAATAAGTCATAAGTTGTGATGACTCTTTATAAGATGAAGTTGGAGTGGCGGGGCCTGAAGGACGAATGCGTTGAATGGCACGATAGGGGGCGAGGATGGAGCTCCTATACTTCCACAAGACTTTTATAATCCCACTAAACCTTTATATAAATTGCACCAGGCTTCTTATGTATCATGCTACTGATAATAAATAATAATACCTACAAGCTAAGCTATCATCCGATTACCTTTGAGTGGTTACAAATCTTCCCCGCAGCTGCAGTGAAGGATTTAGGTCACAGTTCAGACGGAATCATTGCTAGGCTACACATATTTATGTTATGATTTATAGACTGGTAGGTAATTAGGTCAGGAGAAAATAATTTAACGCAGGGATAAGCCAATTACTAAACTTTCACGAAAGAACTTGAGTTACTTAAATGCGGTTAACAACGGAGGGTTCACTAGACGATCTGGCCAAAATAGTAGTTATTATAATATTACATTGCTTGACTGAAATTCACTGCAAATAGAATTAAGCTATGCTAAGGTTCCATCTTCATACAAACGCTACACACTCTACAAAACTCCAGACACAACCATTAGATTGTAGATAAATTAGGTTAATTAGTTTTAAGAATTAGATAATAATTTAAGTTAAGGTAAAGCGGCGAGGATGTGTGTATGTATTATAAGCTAGCTAGGCATATAGGTGTGAAAGGCATTAGATTTAGGTTTAGATTTAGGTGTAGCAAATAATATAGAGGGGGGGGAGGTTACAATTGTAAAAGTATTACAAATATAAATCATTTTATTTTTTGAGATATTTTGTTGCTTACTTATAGTACTTCATCTAGTACATATAATTTTAGTTGCCTTTTAAACCTAATCAATGATTTTGAATTTTTTATTTCTATAGGTAGTTTATTATAGAGTTTCACGCCCTCGAATTCAATGTTTTTTATTCCATAGTTTGTTCTCGGAGGGCGAGAAACTAGGTGATTAGAGTTTCGTAATTTCATTCTTTGATTTATACCTTTTTTATGAAACGCTAATGTTGTATGGATCAGGCTATTTAGAATTTTATAAATTAATATACATGTATAGTAAGTATAAGTTTGTTTGATATTCATTATCTTGGTATTCATGAAGTATTTCATGACTTATACTATCGAAGGC
Organism: Scoparia ambigualis; assembly: GCA_963921215.1. NCBI lineage: Eukaryota > Metazoa > Arthropoda > Insecta > Lepidoptera > Crambidae > Scoparia > Scoparia ambigualis. The sequence goes on along the minus strand of OY992520.1, from coordinate 32,415,349 downwards.
CTTTTTGAGGTCGATGAAAACACCAACCGCTATTTGTTTTTCATCAATTTTATTTTTTATTTTAGTTACCAGATCGACTGTTGCAGATAGTGTATTGGATCTAGGTCTGAAGCCATACTGTTTTCTGTATAAAATTTGTTTGGTATCTAGGTGTTTTTCTATTCTAGAATAAATTACTTTTTCAAAGATTTTAGATATAACTGGTAGGACCGAGATCGGGCGATAATTGGATGGATCTGTTCGTTCTCCAATTCGATTCGAACAATTAGTTAGAGGGGTGACTATTAATTGTTTTATACATTTTATCGATTTAGTACTAATACCATCAATACCGCAGCTCGTGTTTGGGTCTAGTTTGTCGATGATTTTAGCTATTTCATCCGTGGTTGCTGGTTCGAAGTTCGTCAAATATGCAGTTTCCGGAATATTAGTTTGTTTGGGAGTTGCACTTGGTAGGTGATTCAGAGGAATTCTGCTTGCTAATACCGAACCAATAGCTGAAAAATAATTGTTAAAGCACTCGCAAATTTCTTGTTCATCTGTGATAGTAGTCGGGCCTATAGTCAATTTGCTTGGTCCAGCTGCATCTTTTATTTTATTTTTTGCAAGATTGTTGATAGCCTCTTGCATTTTCTTGGGCTTCTTTGCATGTTTCGTAAAATAATTATAGCAATACGATTTTATTAGTTTACAATAAATAAATAAGTATTAGACAAAGTTAAATCGTTGGATCTCTTATGAAATGATCTCTGTTTGCTTTGTTATTGTTGTTTCATGAAAGTCTTGGCATTACAACTAGCAACACTATAATGGTGTAACTGTAGCAGCTATCTGCGTGTGTGTCTGCTATAATGGATCGTGCATTATTATTTGCACTAAAGTATAACAAAAGTGAAAGTGCTTGTTTGACCTTCCTTTTACGTCTCGATTGATCAACGTATCCGAGTGACTTTCAAACGCCGTAAAGTAAACAATCTTATTACTTAATCATTTTTCGAGTTAATTTTCATTTTCTTTAGTAATTGTTGCACCTTATCTAAGGTTGCAACAATTACTAAATAAAATGTAAGTAGCAATATTACCACTTTAAGATATATGTTATATAGTGAACCAGCAAACGAGAAGATGGCGGTAGCCGAAGTAAAAGAAGAAGGCGGAAGAAGAAAGCGGGCAGAAGATGAACTTATGGAAAGTTGCGGCAGCTGCCCGTCGGCTGCGGCTGCGGCACGGGCACATCACGGGCAGAAGATGAACTTATGGAAAGTTGCGGCAGCTGCCCGTCGGCTGCGGCTGCGGCACGGGCACATCACGGGCAGAAGATGAACTTAGGCTCGGACTACATGCATACGGAACCAGTCCGGCCCGGGAAAAAACCAAATTCGGCAAGTAATCGACTACACGCGCTCCGTTTTGAATCCGGAGAGAAATTTACTCAGTCGGTCTCTAGCACTTGCGCTGGATAGTCGTCCAGTCGACAATGGAAAGTTTAACTTTAGTTGAAATTGTATGCTTAGCTGTAGCCGTTAAGAGGCCTATTACTAACATCTCGACTGTGATTTTTGCGTAAAATGCCCATTTTCGCATTTTGTTGTAATTTAACAGTTGTATTTATCGTCATTATCGAAATAGGATAATAAATTCATGCTTAATATTACAAATGTCCTTTTGCGAGGATAAGCTGAGTTCGGACGGCCGGCGCGTCGCATTTTGAAGTAATTTTACAGTTGTATTTCTCGTTTTTATCGAAATAGGATAATTAATTAATTATAAAATATTTACTCATTATGAAGTAAGTAACGATTATTCTGGTATAAATTTTGCTCAATAATATTATCGTAGATAGAAGAAATTCACGGTTACCTTAAAGCAATTTTCGAAGTTTTTTGGTTTCGAATAAGATTTTTTTTTCTATATAAAATCAATGATATCTAAAAATTCCGAGACCGCTACGCACTTTAAGACTATAAAAGTGATAACATTCTATTTTTTTTATTTCATTTGTTTAGAACAGTACTTAGTTCAATCTAGGAGCTTAAAAAAGTGCCTTCCCGCATTTTACGAAAATCTTTCTCTGCAATTTTGGGTTTAATTAAAAATCTTTATTATTGAAATTTTGCATTCACAATGCTATATAGTTGTAGAATAAAATGTTTACTAGAAAAAAAACAACCAGTCTCTGGAAAGCTCGAACGGGATTCGAACCCGTGACCTTTGGATTGCCGGTCCACTGCTCTAACCGCTAAGCTACCTCTCGGAAACCACAGAAGACTCTTGAATTATTATTTTTTTATCGGGTAAGCGCTTGGTCTTCATCTCACCTTATGGTAAGTGACGATAAGGCCGAAGGTGGAAGCGCGCTTCACCTGGAATCCTCACTGAGGAACTGGCTATCTTATCTCAAACTGCCGAAACACAACAATGCTATAAACATCGTTGTTATGGCGACAGACTTAGATAAGATGGTGGTAGCTAGCCAGGCGGACTTAACAGCCCTACCACCAACCAAACCGAGCACACAAAGATGTACCCCCCGCTGGGAATCGAACCCGGGACCTCTAGGTCTGAAACAGGTAGCTTAGCCACTAGACCACACAGGCAGTTAAATTTTATGATTTTTTCTAGTAGTGCTGCAAGCCAGCGGTATTACGTCACTGTGAAGTGTGTGTGCGTGTGATTTTTCTAGTAAACATTTTAATTAAAAAGGACAAATTATTACAAAAAGATAAGGAAATAATATTATGGCCGGAACATGGGTCTAAAACAGACTCAGCTACAATCAACAGTCTGGTTGGCATTTGTTAAATCACCCGGACCCTAGTATTTGTCCGGTGCGTCCTATACAATTAATAATACAGGCTTCTCAAAGGAGAAGATCAGAAGTAAACATAGACCAACTGTTTATTTCAGTAACAGGAATAGTTAAGACTGCCACCAGGACTATGTTGTCTGGATGGATAAGATCCATTTTTAAAGTTGCAAATATAGAAGCACCTCCGGGCAGTATACGTTAAGCAAAATTTACAAAATGCGAGGCCGCTACGCATTATTCCAAAAGCTATTCTACATTATTCAATAAGTCAAAATTGTTAATGTATTTTGGTTTCCGAGATCCGCAACGCCAAAATTGGCCATTTTACGCAAAAATCGCAGTCGAAATGTAATTGGAATAAAAATGGAAACAGAAGAAAGTGAAAAGATATTGGGTTAATCCGTTTCACATAGACCGCATAACGGAATATGAATTCTACAAGTCTTATACAAAAATAAGGTTCTTTTCTGATAAATTCTACGAACACTACTACTACTAGTGTACTAGTAGTAGGGTACTATTATTTAATCTGAGCTACTACTACTATCACCATAATGAGGCGCTCGGAATCAACTACTATTTTGCAGTTTTGCTTGCGCACGCGACGCGACCGACCGCTTCGAGCGTCTGTCATCGACTGGCGCGTGATTCCTCCGGACCGGACCGGAACGGACGTTTCTCGAGTTCTCGTGTGGTCAGCTCCATACAACTTCATACGATATTGATAGGCCCCGCCCCCCGTGCCGAAAAATAACGGACCGGCTACTCGGAGACGTCCGGAGCATGTTTCGGTTGCTTCCGGGTGAAAATCGGGATCGGAAGGCCCCTGATCACATGTAGTCGATGCAGTAAAAACTCATATATTTGTTTGAGCTACGGAATGAATCCGGGGCCGTGTTTTTTCGGGTCCGTGTGATTCCGGATGCATGTAGTCCGAGCCTTATGGAAAGTTGCGGCAGCTGCCCGTCGGCTGCGGCTGCGGCACGGGCCACATCACGGGCAGAAGATGAACTTATGGAAAGTTGCGGCAGCTGCCCGTCGGCTGCGGCACGGGTCACGTCACGGGTCACATCACGGGTCACACGCACATTCAGATTAATCAAATCATTTTTATTATTTTCAAAATAGACTAACCAAATAAGTAGAGCCAATTAAAACATATAAACTTTAATAAGTCCACTTTTATACTTATAGCTTTACTTGAGACGGGCAAACTTTACACTAAAACCTTTTTTTTTACCTTTTTTATTTTGTAAACAGCCACGCCATGTAACGTAAAGTCAACAACAATAGAAAATAAAAAGAGAAAGGTAAAATGTTGTTGAGTTATTTATACCATTCATAATAACGTTAATCTCTAAGCTAAATATAACCGTTGTCTATAAAGTTGAACCTAATAAGTATCAAATTACTTGGCACATGTGCGGACGTCGTAAACAGCCTCTCCTAGTCTCGTGTATGGTGACAAACGCAGCGGGGGCGGGAGCGGGCGGTGCAATTTAACCTAGCATATAAAAACATACCAAAATTATGACTTCACAGATAAATGACTCAATTATCAAGGTATTTGTTGCGTTTAGGGTAAAACACGTCAGGGCGTTGAAGTTGTCTGTCGTTAGCACCCAACGAATAGTTGAAGAATTGGAGTATGACAATAGCAGTAGCGGCCAATGCCAATAGCTATTTTGCAGATAAGTTTATCAACAGAATGCTGTTGAGCTGTTATGCGCCCCAGCAAACCTAACATACCGTTGTAACTGTCAGTTTTGTTACTCAGCCACGTAGTTTCATCGCTACTCGTGGTGGTGGAAATAATGAAACCCGTCATTCCCAAAGTCACGTAAGGTTCGCGATGTGAACCTACTTCGCTTAAGCCACGTCATATTGTTTACTTGAAAAAGCTGTCAGTGCTTACGACAAGCACTTAGCGTTTTGTGTTAACATAAGAGCTCAGCTGCCTGTATAATGAGACACAATACTATTTCAATCGTTACCAACAAAAAAAATATAACCAAAACTTTGTTACAATTTTTCTATTTGTTTTTTGTCACAATGACATGCACGGTTTAAAAAATGTATCATTGAAACATTTGCTTGTATTTCTTTATTTTTTAGTTGCAGTTTATTCATTTATAGATAATTTAAAACATGTTCTTGAATTCAGTTTGCTTGTATATTTATTACTTTACTTGTAATATTGGGTTTGACGCAGTTTGTCCCATTCGCATTTAGTCACGATTTCAGAAAAGGTCCCATTTGCATTCTGTCCCATTCGCATTTGGTCCCATTCGCATTTGGTCTCATTCGCATTTGGTTCCATTCGCATTTGATCCCATTCGCATTTGGTCCCATATTATCATGAGGTTAATGGTATTGGTTGCGTAATTACAACAATTGTTTTGAAATTATACGTTTGTAGTAGTTATTAAGCTTTATTACGCATTTGTTTGTTATACTAAACAACAAAAAAATAAAAATAATCATCTAGGAGTTTTCGTGATAGAGAAGGGAATAAGTAAACTATTACCTTATTTTCATTTTAAAAAGACGTTAACTGATTTAAACGTATTGTGTTACGATGACATTTCCTGTTAGAGAACAGACGCGAAAAGTACTTAAAGGTACTGCGGCTTATGTGAGCTCCGCTCGTGCGCTTAAACGCGTCCTTATTCGGGTCATGTCATTCGTTCGTTGTTTTTATAGCGACCGCCAACAAAGGCACGTTAAACCGTTCTGTAATTGTTATCGGCGGATCGGACGTCCGACGGCTAGTTCGGACGTAATTGCTAATAATCACTATACAATAGAACGTTGTGACCTGCAGACCTCGGAGCACAGCGGAATTAGAGCCAGCTCTACAGTTCACGATTCACATAATTTTATGGCAGCACGGGCTATTGTTATAAATAGTAACGTAACTATAGGTACGTAGTAAGTAAGGCACTAATCTATAAATCAAATATACATAACCTTTATTGTTTATGAGTTCGATATTTTTGTGAGTCATACATTGTATGGCAATATTATTTTTTTACATTTGTCCTCAGAATAATAACTAGTTACACATACTGACCACCAATGTTAGTCTCCATAGACAGGCTTACCCAGTTTGGGGACTACTATAACAATAAGTAATGCATGAAACTCTTTTAGTCAATAAAGCATTTTATTATCTAAGTAAATAAAAAAAGAAAACAATAATTAACATTTTATTATTGTTTAATAAAACATTTTATTTGCTTATTTTTAAATTATCGTTACTCAGCCCGACTACAGATAATAAAGAAGAAAAAGATGAAGGCCCACTGCTGAGTGAAGGCGTCTCCTCTCTCACGCCAGTCCCGGTGCCAACCGGATACGCTGTTCTCCTTTTAGCCACCTATATTTATCTATTGGTCTATGGTCCATCAGTGATATTTCCGCCGCACCAAGTGGCCCGCCGAGCTCCAGTAAGCCTAGCAATCTGTATTTACATAATCCGTAGGTACCGATCGATTTTTCGAAAACTCGTTCGTAAAGGAGAGCACTGAAACTGCAAACTGTTTCGCGCGCAATCACTGCGCGGAGGTGCACAGTTTACGAGCGAAACCACTCCATGTGCCTGCTGCCTGCGGCCCTGGTGCACCGCGCTGGCTAATATCCATACACGTCACGCTGCCGATGCGCTGACGACACAAATCTATTCGTAAGCCTGACTGTAGCATGAGTCATACATGAAAAAAATGAAAAGAAACTTGAAAGAATCTGCGCTAAAGCAGTCTTCAGCCATAGTCCACTTTTCACCAAATAGCAACTGCACATGTGCTCAACGTGACAGGTGGTGAGCCGCTATGCTGATGTATGTGCAGTCTTTAGTCCGTGAGTCGCCTTTTACGACATCCAAGCGAAGAGTGGGGGTGGTAGTAATCTTTCACCGCTACACGACACGGTTAATAATCAAATACGGCGGCCCATAGCCTTAAACAGTTGATTCAGTTGATGATGGTAATTACTTCCATGAGATTTCAGTCATGGTGTTAAATTTTAGCTGTCAACCAACGTTCTTAAACAATTGCTACATTTGAGGACAAATACAGCGTCCAAGTAAGCAAAGATCACGAAGACATGACGCTCATTTAAACAAGCATCAATAACAATGAATCTATGCGAGTCCGCGGTCTGCTAATCGCCGGCTTTGTCCCGAGTCACGTCCGCATCGCGCAGCCCACAGCCTACAGCCTGCCCGCGACTGCCTACGGCCCTATAAGGGCGCCTACATTACGGGCCAGATAAGGCGCAGGATCGTTTAAAACCGATTTGTTTATTGGCGTTGTAATTTTTAATGTCATTAATGAAGCTATTATGGCATTGTTAATGATCGTTTGACGGTGATAGGCAACTTGCAAACGTACTTGTTTGCTATTGGAATGCAAAGCAAATAGTATGAAAGTAAGTAATTTAATACTATTTGCTTTGCTTTAAACTAAAACATTGCAATGCGCACTGCCTGCTTGGCGGTAGTAATAGCCTTCTGCTTTGCTCTGCTCTCTTTCTTAGCTTCTTTATGCTATAATAAATGGACGTGGGGCATACTATTAGGTAGATACGTCAGTTTGCAAGTGGTTGAGGACCCGTGGAGTTTGTAACAGGAACATTAGAAGTTAACAAACCAACTGCCCCCTGCAGTTGGGTTGGATCCAGCGTGGTGGGTCGTGGCCGAACTTCGCCATGTTGATGTCGAAAGATGAGAGGCCAGCGGTGGGATATTCATAGGCTGATGGTGATGATAAAACGATTTCATTGTAAAGCTATATTTTACTTTGCCTATCCCTAGATGGCAGTAGAGAAGATCAAAAACAAAATAACTTTCATAATCAGCCCGTATCAGTAAATAAAAATTAAATGTAGTACTCGTATTAAAGTAGCTTGTAACACACCACTGCTAGAGATAGGCCTCTAGTAAAATTAAATTGTTTAATGGGCTGTGTAAGAAGAGAAGGAAGTATACCTAAATAAGTATATGTGTTTATGTTAATAGAAACGCTTAACTGGATTAGTATTGTTATTTACAAAATCAGTATTCAAGTCAAACTTTGTATTAATAGTAATACTTAACTGTAGCCTAGATGCCATTAAGATTAGCCGATCATGAGCTGTGAACAATTTCGATTATAATTGTTTTTATTATTTACTATTTATGTTTGGAATTGTGATGTGTTTCGTGCGTGTAAATAAATAAAATAAAAAAATAGCTAAGCCGTTTGCGTTAATCCAATAAGTTAAACATCAAAGTATGCTGTTGTAAATGTTAAGATTTTATATAAGTCCTTTAACTTCCCTTATTGGTCAATTTATATAAGTAAACGATATCGTGTTGTAATTAAACGAGCTCGCAACATTAATATTGGTTAATTAAAGTTGCAAATGGTCAGATCGCCGCGGCGCTCGTGTCGTGTCTGGCCCGCCGCGCCGTAACGCTTTAGATAATGTCGCCGGATATTGAGCACATCGCCGATTTCGCAAAAGCCTAAGGATGCCGGAAAACGGACAGTATTGCAGATCCAATTTATTTACCTGGTCTTACTAAAAGTACGTTTTTATCGTGACAATATAAAAATATTGTTACGTTCTCCGTGGAACCTATTTCATTTTATCACATTGATGCAAGTAGCTACGGTTAAAGAACTGGATTAAAGTCAGTAGTTGGACAAGTTACGATTCGTTTACTTTAAATCACCTTTCTTTTTATCACCTGTGCATTTGTCTGAGAAAATTTTCATATTTATGACATCACATCAGCCTATAAAGTATATCAGTTATGATACGGAAATATATTATAAAATATGTTGTAAACTGGCAAGCGCAAACTGGTAGTTTAACTATTTTAACATTAATATGTAAAGTTTGAAAAAATATTATTGTTTTGTAAGCTATTTTTTTAATAAGAGAGCTTTTAGTTTTGCTTGTTGACTGTAAATGTTATCAAACCTTCTATTTCTTTATAACAAAATACCCAACCTGTTACTGCGCAGGCCTTCCTGCACAGTCGAAATAGCCTATAGCAAAATCAAACCTATAGCAAATAGCCTATTGCAAATTCAAGACGCTCTACAACCACACATTTTCATAGTAATCAGGCAAAATAAAGTGTTTAATGTATTAATGAACAATTATACAAACTTAACTCATCCTATGTACAGTGCTTCCTCGAAATACTGCATATCCTCATGTCCCGCGACATATCGACCAATTAACTGGAAGTATCGACTCAGCATCAGCAGACATCGAACCCTTGACTGCGCCAATTTACGCGTGACGCCTTCGTTAAGATAGGGGCCGCGTTGAGATATGACTGCATGCATAAGTTCCCTCTGATGGCGTATCGGATTTAGTTTAATAACACCTCACCACCGATTATTTTGCATAATGAGATAAGTAAAAGCGACTTCCAATGTCGGCGGAAAAAACATTCCGGGGCGAAATGTATAAGTTGATCATTTTTATCGCTCACGTATTCGGGCTGGTGTAAAGTATTTTGAAAGGCGGTATCAAATAAGTGATTACGTTCAGTTAGATAAGCATTTTAGTAATTAAATAAGGAAAGATTCTTAGAAAAATATTATTTAAATATAAAATAATTTACATTAAAAAAAATGAATGAAGTACTAGGTAAGTACTTCATTCAGCTTCAGAAGCGAATATTATGTTTTAATATTTTTTATTAATGAAATGTTTTAAATGTGTTCTGGGTAATGTTATTAATGTTTTAATTTGGTAATAAGTTCATAAATACTTCCGTAAAAAGGAAGAAAAAAAAGAGCCTTTGTCAAGTTTCTTTGATAAAGTTTTAGTAACAAAAGCAACAAAATTTTTCCTTGACAGCAAGTATAATGAAAGCTTTTGCCGGTGTTACCACTAGCTTCTATTCAAATGACTGTCAGCCGCTTTCTCTGCCCATAAATAAAATTATGTAAACCGGGGAGCTCGGCCGGTGACGTACGACGAAAGCGCGACTCCATTAGTCCATTACCGAGATAAAGCCTAAACAGGAACATGGACAAGACGTTTCATAAACAAATGTAATGGCTCAATTTCTATTCAGGAGGAGAGCGCGCGTGGGCGGGCGGCGGCGGCGCGCGAGCGGGCGGCCGTGCGGGGCTCAGGATTTTAGCTGGTTTGTTTTTGGAAAATTTTGCTTTATTGGTAGTTTCACAATCATCAAAGTCGTGCGTCAAATAATATGTATACTGGAGCTATTCTCTCTGTTGATGTTGTAGTTTTTTGCTTTAAGTTTGTCGAAATGCTATGTTTAAATGGTCATTATCTGTCCTGCACATCTGTCCTGTGCTACAGCCACGTCTAAAAATCATAAGCATACTGTTTTCGCGCGTCACAGCAGATTTATGAAGCAGACCCAGTATATCTAAACGCCGAATGGTATCATTATCGGTGCGGAACATATCTAATTCTGTTATTGGTTCAGTTGTATCTCCGCGTGTCTATTTGTTAGTGCCTGTGTGCCTGGGCTCGGCAGCCATGCGGCTCACGTCCTTAATTGCGTTTGCAAATCCCGCGTGACCAGGCGCCGGCGCCGCGTCTCGTCTAAGTAACGTGCCAAATAAATAGAACCGTCTTATCGTCGACTTTCGTCCGGTGTAATAGATTAAAGGGCTCCGTTCGTGTATGCGTTACACACGTGAGGAGCTTATACAAAACAACAGCGTCTTTCGCGCGCATTATACCTATCAACGCATTGACCAATTCGTGGCCAATAACTCATAACATTCATAATAGTGTATAAAGGAATTGAACTCTGAATCCTGCCTTTAAAGATTAAAATTAAAGATTACTCCGAAAACTTCCAATAGATAGATAGCTATGCATTATTTTAATAACAATAAGATCGCATACATAAGAGTAGCAAAGCTTACCATTTGGCAACATTTATAGATTTGTCGATGACTCTGAATTAGAGGGACTTTCTTTTATAGGTACCTACTAAATCATATTACCACAACCATTTTTATAACTGAACGCCATTGTACTGAGCCTTAACGCGTACATGTTAAATGATCGTGTAATAAGAGTCACTCAGTATTCACTCAATGGAGCGACTGCTATTGTGTCTCGAAGGTGATTGATGTGTTCTCATGCGCCACAATAGTTTGTTTGCGTTGCGCTCCTGCTGAATAGCCGGGTAATGTGGCCGCGCCGCGCCGGCCGCACGCGGTGGCGGCGGCTGCGGCTGCAGCGCTGGAGCTGGGCTACGATTCTGCTAGTGAGTGGCGCAGCCTGAATGCATAATCATGCTGTCCCTTAGTTATAAACATTATAAAAATATTTTCTTATTAATGTAAATAGCTAATGCGTATTCTTTTCTACAGAATTTTAGGAAGTTATTTAGAACCGTTCAAATAGCGTATGTTAAATGATAATAGCTAACAATAAATGTTGAATTGAAAATGAATCCTACAAAGTTCGTATGAAAAAGGCTCCTATTGAAAATCAAAGATTTTAACTCGAATGCTTGCTCGGGAATTGGAAACGATAATAAAGTGTCCTTTCGAAAGCTTAAAGCTGTAATTATGAGAGTCGTGTTTCTCAAAGCACTAACAATAACTGGAGCATTAGTTGCGCCAGCGCACAAAGGCCGCCTTTGTCCCGCCAATGGCGTCGCGACGCGGCACGCCCACCGCCCCGCGCCCGCCCCGCGCCCGCCCCGCGCCCGCCCCGCGCCCGCCCCGCGCCCGCCCCGCGCCCGCCCCGCGCCCGCCCCGCGCCCGCCCCGCGCCCGCCCCGCGCCCGCCCCGCGCCCGCCCCGCGCCCGCCCCGCGCCCGCGAGGCGAGGGCTACCGCGCTTCACGTATTGCTGAAAGCTAAAAAAAATATACATCTTAACACAAAGATTGCATGTAGAATATCCACATCAGTTTTTGGTCTGAAATTATAAATTGGTCACACTTACCGATACATACACTTAGTACTTGAACGATTGGTTTCACTCTTGGACCTTTTGATAAACAGTTTTCTGGTTACCTAACTACAATAAGACATGACTAACTATCTAGTATCTAGACTCACCTCGAATCGCAGATCAATAAATGAGGCTGCTAGATTTCCATGTAGATAGCTGCTAGATTTCTATGTTTCCATGATAACCCACCAACCCGCATTGGGCCAGCGTGGTGGGTTATGGCCCAATATCCCCATGTGGTAATGTCCACGTGGGAGGCCTGTGCCCAGCAGTGGGACGTTTATAGACTGATGATGATAGATTTCCATGAACATCAACAGCGTTCTTATAGAAAAGTAAGATAACACAACGTCTAAAACATCTAGAACCAGTCAGCCCTAGAGTTAACTATATCGTGAAATAGGTGTTAAGTGGATATAAATCAGAGACAGGTCAGCCCTATTACGAAACTAATCCGTCGCGAGACCTCCTACGCGGAGGGGGAGCTGCGGCACGATCGCCCGATCGCGGCGATAAGGCCAGCTCTCAGGCTAGGCTGCACTGCGCAGCCCATCGCCCCATCGGCCAGATCCGCCGCTGATGCATACTAATGTTGAAAAATGAGCCATTCTCTTTTGACAACAGAGCTTTCTAACGGGCTTATGCTAATGCGGAGATGATCAGGATGGATGTGGACGCGAACAAACATTACTTTATCAGATCCATGTCGAACATTTCATATAGCATTCAAATGGTGACTAATGAGTGTGTTGAAACAGCTCGCGCATGCAGCCAGCCTGAAAAATGCATAATGGAGATAATATCCGATGCTTCTAAGGCTGTCGGACTGGATACGATCAGCAATAGATCAAACGCAATTGTCTGTAGTTATAAATGAACGGTAAAGCAGCAGAGAGGAGTTTTGCGTTTGTGCCGAATTACAGGGAAATAACACAATAGGATTTTACAGAAATGTACACTAGGCCAAGAGATCCTAGTAGCCAGGCGGTCATTTTAAACTACCCTTACCTCCTACTTACCTAACAAAGTTTCTACAATCATATTATACGAACTCCAAGGCTTGAGACCGGTGTGGTCTGTGGTCTCACCGGGTGCGCCAAAGTTCACCTAAATTTTCAACTCCGATAATTGAAACTCCGAAAATGTTCTTCCTAACATTTTTCATCATAACAATCACAATTTCTAACTACTCTGTTTCTAATGTTCATAATACCGAATCATTCAACTTCATAATGTCAGTAGCAATAAATATCTTTCATACTTTTATTTGTTTTCCTATATTTTCTCAACATAACTTTTACACTATTATTCAAAAGATTGAGGATACTAGCTGCCCTACTCCTGTAGGCCACTGTTGAATTTTCTTTTAATATGAGTAAAAATATTTGGAAATTATGTTTAGAGATAAAAGCGTTATGAAAAACAACAGTAGGAATTACAATTTTCGGAAACATGAGAGTTATGAATATCGTCGGTAGTACTACAATTGTATGAATGAAAACTTTAGATAAATTTTAGGAAGAGTGATCATCAGAATGTGATTACAAATCGGTAGGAAGGACAATTCCGGGTAAAGAACTATAGGTGAGCCAATATGGATGGACCCGGTCTGAACACTACACCACAATGTTGGGAACCTATATTTTCGACTTAATGCTTATACTTACCTAAAAATAATGGATAAAATACTACAAACTATCTTGCTAATAAAATTTCAACAGTTTTGGTAGGTACATTTAGAGGAAAATTCAAACAAAACTCTGTGATTCTTTCAGTTTTCATAAAAAAGTCCCTATCACTGCCACCTATGATGCAACAACCCAATAAAGAGCGACTTTTGTAGTGAACAAGGTGTGCTGCTCACCCCAGCATCCCGGTTGGAGTCTCGGCGCGCGTTTATAAATAAGTGGCCAAGTACCGTGCTCATTAGCAGAGTCCAACGATCAGCCATAAGTGCGCGCGGCCATTACCCGCTAGCGCCGGCCTCAGATTGGCTTTGGTAATCAAACCGCTGACCGAAATGCGCGATTCAGACAGAAACCCTAAGCCGCGGTGCGCTCATGAAATTGTGTAATTGGAGATCTGAGATGGTTCGAGAAAAGATGGATTTGCAACATTAAATGGTAACAAAGAGTTCTTGCCTATGTTAGTATCTGCATTATCTAGTACCTAGCATTAGATCGTACTTTCTTTTCTTAGTATTTGTATGTCCGCACGTTATTATGATATGGCATAGGTAGGTATGTTTTGGTTAATAATGTATATTAGTAAAATTATGACGTGCCACCACCCGCCTGAGGTACACATTTTTTTCAACGTTTCGTTAACTTTAACAATGTATATTTTGGTAGCTTTATTTTAAGACTATTTTGTGTATGTTATTATAGCAATAAACATGGGGTTTTTGTAACGATTTCAAAGTAAGAAAGCCCATGCTTAGTTCAAATACAATTTACGTCGGTATTATTATTATTGTTATACTATCGGTCCCCCGCGACTTCACCAGCGTTCAGACCCGGAGGTACCCCATTACGAAATTTGCATACATTTTCTTTTATAAGTACAAACCTTATCCTAATAATCACAAACACAACAAACAAAGAATGAGCCAAATAGATCCGTGCTCAATTGCTGATGCGAACATACACCCGTGGCATTTGATTTTTACATACCTATATAGATAACTAGAACCAGCTCCTTACATTAAACATATTTATTTAATACTTTATGCACAACTGTACAGAGGCGGACTTAATGCCTTAGGCATTTTCTCCCAGTCAACAATAGGGTGGTAGGGTGAAAAAAGTGGTAGAGTGCACAGCTAAAATGGAAATATTTGTAAATTACATACATATACTATAAACATATATACAACGCAGATACATATACACCACATTTATACATATAACTTAAGCTCCAGTTTCAAGACGAAGTACCTTCACAAAATAGTATTATTGAGTTTATTTCAAAATAGTATTTCCGCGGATTTAAAGTGGCAGAGGCAATATTTCACGGCTGTGATTAAATCGGCTTCGTCTACGAAACACCTTTCCGTTTGCCGAATCAGCCGCGCTCCGCTAGCATTCCGATAAATTACTGGGATTGCGAGTGTTCGCGTGCCGTGTCGCTTTATCTCGGCGCGGTGGGATCGCGGGTTCGGATCCCGGGAGCGGTGAGTGCGGCCTGGTTTATGGGGTGAGCCGCGCCGTGACCGCGGATCGTGAGCCTTCCTGCATGTTTATGCGTGTTAGGATAGCGGCTAGATAATGCTGATTGTGAGATTTAGTATCATCGTGATCTGTGATTTCTGTTCGTCGACATCCGCTTTTACTAAATGTGCATACTGCAAGCTTGCAAATAATAAATACAAAATATTGAACACATTTTACTATCATCACCTGTTAAAAAATATGAAATTAATCTCTATTTTATATAATTAATTAGGTTACCTATATTATTACCCGAGTTGATAGTAGACGATCGATACAAAGAGCATACTGACTAAAGAGTAATACCACAGTTAATAGGTACGCCATCCTTTAACAACTATGTGTACTAACTATGACTTGATGTAGTAGTTTAAAACAGAGCATATTTCAATGTTATTTAACTATTTATTACACACAAGAAATCATAACAGGATGTATCCCCATTAGATAAAGTAGTCCCTACTTCTGTAAATTATTAGGACCTATCAGCAGGTTGGTCGTACCTAATACCGACTTCCGTGGTGGAGGGTGCAGCGAAACCTTACTGGGTTTTGGTGTTGGACTCAGGTAGCCTTTGCAGCGACTGACGCCAGATGACGTTTGTCGGATGCCGGCCACCAGCTGTCCTACCCACAGAAGGCCGCGGGTCGTGATGCGGCGGGGCGACGGCGGCGGCGCGGCGGCGGCAGTATCGGCAGGCACGGCATCGCCCGTAAATCGCGGCCGACAAACGACGCCGGGACACGCCACCGCCCAGCCCGCGCCCTCCCCCTCCCCCCGCCCGCAACCCTCAGCTAAAAATAATGGTAGGAGCAACCATTCCGAACCGGGAGCTGAACCCTAAAATGTTAGATATAAATTTATATATATCGCACCCCTAGATGAAAACTCCGGTAAATCAAAAAACCTAACTGTTCAGAATAGACGAAAAACTGATTATGGCATATTTACTAGAGATGTCAAGAAATTAGTAATACAAACAAGAATGTAACATATTCTAAAAACTTTTTAATTAAATATTTTTTATACTATACCTTCATAACGTTAATAAATTCGGTTTTTTAGTTACTTTAGTTTTCTTTACGTAATAAGCAAATTTTTTGCGTCATAAGTAGAATTACCTTACTTTATCTGAAATTAAAATGAGTTAAATACGTTACTGTGCACCTTAAAAATATACTGGTGGTGTTAAAAAACTACTTAGTTAAACACTAGCTTTGTAGGATAGGTAAAATAGGATTAAAAACATTGAAATAAAACAATTTTGTAACCAAATGATTCTTTTTATTTGTTTGATTAAATAACAAAGATGACGAAAATATAAAAAGTTCACTTATTTACATAGTGACCTATATTATACTAGATAGGTAGTACTTACTAGGTATTCTTATTTTATTTTTTTTTTTATTTTTATTTTTTTTTTCATTTTTTTGGAAAACTTACAGCTAATACATAAAATAAAAGTGATTATAAATAAAATACGGCCAATTACAAGTTTCCACTTATAACTTAATACAGATTAATACGATTTTCAATGGAAAATGGAAAATGTTGGTAAAAATTATTTTTTTTTTTTTACAAAAAGAAGTTGTTATTAAATTTCTTTTTAAACTGGTTCAGGGATGAGTTAAACAAGTCCAGGTTCATATCCTTATCAACACTATTATACAGCTTGGACACTCTGATGGCAAAGGAGTTGCTATGATAATTAGTTCGAGAAAGCGGCACGTGCAGTATATTAGTGTGGCGCGTTACTTTTTTAGGTGCATTAATAGTAAAAAGGTTATTAAATATCTTCTTTTCTTATTGAAATTTTGCATTCCAATGCTATAAAGAAATAGGACAAAATGTTTACCTACTAGAAAAAAATCAACCAGACTCAGGAAGCTCGAATGGGATTCGAACCCACGACCTTCAGATATCCGGTCCACTGCTCTAACCGCTGAGCTACCGAGACCCCAGAAGACTCGCTGAATTTTTCCTAGTAGTTTGATTTACGCTGCAAGCCAGCGGTATTACGTCACTGTGAAGTAAATTATTTATAATGTCTTAAATTATAAATATCTTATAATATTGAAGTTAGTCTATTCTAGATACTTTTAAATAAAATGTTTTATGATGTTTATGCTTGCCGTGGCATCCTTTAATTGGAGCAACATCAGTGTAACAGACATAAAGTTTGTAATGTAAGAACGTGTTGGTGTAGGCTTTGTTGGATGTCCTTTTTTAAATAAATAAATAAATTGAAATTTATAGCATATTGTAAAATTTCAATAATATAAGATATTTATAAGCAATTACGTCTTTATCGATTGTTAAATACTTGCAATAGTATTTCTTTCAACTGTGAGGGTAGACTTCACAGTGACGTAATACCGCTGGCTTGCAGCGTAAATCAAACTACTACGAAAAATTCAGCGAGTCTTCTGGGGTCTCGGTAGCTCAGCGGTTAGAGCAGTGGACCGGCAATCCAAAGGTGGGTTCGAATCCCATTCGAGCTTAATGAGACTAGTTGATTTTTTTCTAGTATACATTTTATCCATTCTTATTAAACTTATTACTCTTATAATAACAGCTGCTTTTTATGATTTTTCTACGTAACAAGAAGATAATTTGTATTTTTTAATTAACAACGTTACTAAGAAGTACTATTACAACTTTTGTATTTATAATTTGCAAACAAACTATTTCCTAACAAATAGAGCAGGCACACACCTAATTTAATTATTAAGTACTAATTATCTAAGATTTAACATCTTTACTTTTTTTGATTGCCTCTGTGGTCTAATGGCTAAGCCAGCGGTTTCCGACCCAGAGGTCCCGAGTTCAATCACTACATCTTTGTGTACTCGGTTTGTTATGTTGTAGGGCTGTTAAGTCCGCCTGGCTAGCTACCACCATCTTATCTAAGTCTGCCGCAAAACAACGATGTTTATAATTATCATGGTTGTGGTCCGACAGTTTGAAATAAGATAGTTACCACAGGATTGAGCTGCTGGCTGATCAGGAATCTTTTTTTCTGCATTGATGAGTTCCAACATAATTTGGCCCCAGCCTTTCATTGTCCTAAAATCAATGCAAATGTTCTAATCATTTCAAAAATCAAGTAAACTCAAGCAACTCAAAATTCCCAATTATCGACACATAATGGGTCATGAACATTAAAACGAATAAAAAAATGTAATTTAAAATTAATGAAATAATTAATTGTTATGTACCTACCTAATAAGTATCTTACAGACTTATTACATAACAATTAATTGTTTTATTAATTTCCTTAAACAGCTGAAAAAAGCAAAGTTTAAGATTCATTCAACTAAACCAGTGTAAGTCGAAATTTATATTATCGGTCATTTAAACCAGAGTAACTCGAAATATGAAAAAAAAATATGTGACGCAATATCATCGTAACCCCTCAAGTCAAAATAATACAGTTTCATTTATCAATTAAATTTCAGCAAAACACAATCAACCTGAAATAAAATATGAAACTTACATACCTAATGAATTTCACATAAAATCCAGCAACTCAAAATAGGTCACAATGCAAACTGCTTTACCTCACAACGGGCGGGAGATAACTCAAAATCTCATTCAACTAAAGCAATGTTTCGCGCCATCTTTCGACATCGGTTGAAGTTATGATTACGTGAGTTTTATCCCCGCGTAGTTAATTATGTCGGGATTTCGAAAACGCCATTAACTAAATATGAGTACTTTTTGAGTTAGTGAGGTTTTCATCTAAGGGTGTAAAATTAATATTATGCCAAAATTGTACAATAATTCGGAAGCATTAATCTTAAACTATTTTATTTTTCATGACTTACCGACCTACTACTTACCTTTCAATCATTTGTCTCAAACTTGTTTTTTTTAATCTTACATCTACTAATTTTTAATATTATGTATTCAACTATTTTATTAATATATCCAGGAAGTACCTAGTTATTCATATTTAACAGTTGTCATAAAAAGTTATTTTCTCTAAGAACTCTTAGATAGACGATATTATTACTCAAATCTTAGACATTATTAGAAAGGATGTGGTCTTAATAGGTAGGTCGCTTTTGATTACTGTATCATGTTAATTTGTTAATTTATTGTATAAGTCACCGGCTCCCGGGCTATGGTCGGTGGCGGCGCGGCGGCGTGACCGCGGCGCGATTGCACGTCACGCGCCGCCGCCCGCCAATGCTTTATGAGCGACGGGCTTTTCATTTTGCTCCCCGCCCCGAGAGCCCGTGAGCCCGAGAGCCCGTGAGCCCGTGAGCCCCCTAAGCCCCGCGCGGCTGCGCTGTACGGACACCATGCTGCAGGCTCCACTGTCGTCGCTCATGCTCGAGAAGCAGTATAAGTTGTACCTATGGATCAAGCGCCAGATCGCCAGATCGACATCCGCTCTATCGAATTTGAATCTGTAATGGTTTTTCTTTATTTATTTCTTTCGGATCTCAGACGTGAAAACTTTTAAGGTTTGATGAAGCAATGTTGACTAAAAAAACATTAGCATCAAGCACTGACAAATTTCGACGGGTGAAAACAGTAGCCAAGTGGTTAAGGCAGCCGCCCGGAATGCGGAAGGTGCGTGGATCGATTCCCGCCTGAGGTTGTCGTCTTTTTTCAGTGTTTAAAATTTTACTTAAAAATTATACTTAAATGGTTATGTTTTGTTTAAATAAATAAATAAATAAAATAGTTGTAACGGATACAATTTTTAACTTTGTCAATGATTTCGGGCGTGGCGGCCCCAATCGACCGCCTGGTAGGGGATTCATCTTCAATTCTTCTCTTCCATGGAGTCTCTTCCTCGCCATAACACTTATAAACCTTGGCTTTACCAGGATAAGAGCCCCCGTCAACGAACAACAATTCTCGAAAAAATCTCGAGCGGACTTTCTTTGTTTGGTGTGGAATTTAAATTCCCGATGCTCGAAAAAAGTCTACTTAATATTGTCAAATAAATAAAAATGTTATGGCTGAGACTCTTTGTGTTTTGTGATGAGAAATAAAGTTTTGTTTAGTTCGACTTATCGATGAACAAATAATTAATAAAATCAATTAGGTAAGATTTAACACTTTAACAGCCGAACTATTTTAAATCGCGTACAAACCACCCATACCCCTACTCATTATTTTATTAACCGGTGGTGAAAGAATACTACCACCCTATCTCTTCGCTTGGGTGTCGTAAAAGGCGACTAACGGACTAAAGACTGCACATACATCCAACAGCTTAGAGCGGTGATGGGCTCACCACTTGTCACGCTAAGCACATGTGCAGTCGCTATTTGGTGAAAAGTGGACTATGGCACAGGACTGCTTTTGCGGTCCTCAATGCCTAGTCTCTGACAACCCTTCGGGGGTAAAGTTGTGATTATAGTATGTGTATGTACATAGGTCACACCAAAAGTTTCCGGAACGCCACTTACGTAAACAATACTTCAAAAGTAATTATAACATTTGAAAAGGAACTCTTTGGCTGTAGAATGCAGTTTGTTCCATCTGACTGTCAAAACTTTTACATTGTAGCGCCATTTTAAAAATTGCGTGTCTACATTAACATGGATTTAATTCGGGAAAATTTTCGTAGTATGATTTTCTACAATTTTAAGTGTAATTTGACAGCTCAACAGAGCATCGCTCGGCTCCAATCTGCTTTTGGCAATGAAGCACCATGCAAGACGACTATTTACACCTAGTTTGCAGAATTCAAGCGCGGTCGTGTCAATCTCAGTGACGAATCTCGCGATGGTCGCCCGTCCACCGCTGTGAACTACAAAAACATCGATGCTGTGCGCCGTATGATTAAAACAGACAGGCATGTGACCTAACATGAGATTCGCGCATCCTTAGACATAGGCATGAGTCAAATACAATCAATCCTACACAAACATTTGGGTGTGAGAAAGCTGTGCTGGCGGTGGATCCCACACAATTTGACCGATGCTCAAAAAACGGACCGCGTCACTTGGTGCAGTGCCATGCTTATCAGATTCAAAGAAGGTGCGTCAAATTTGGTGTGGGACATAGTAACAGGTGACGAAACATGGATTTATTGCTACGATCTCAAAACAAGGCAGCAATCGAGCGTATGGGTCTTTCAAGATGAGCCGAAACCAACTAAAGCGGCGCGCGTGAAAAGTGCATCTAAGCGGATGATTGCTTCTTTATTTTATAAAACTGGACACGTGGCTACTGTTGCTTTAGAGAATCGTCGTACCGTGAATAGTGACTGGTACACGACCATTTGTTTGCCGGAAATTATTGACGAACTCCGTAAAAATAACCGTAAACGCCGTGTCATCTTGTACTACGACAATGTTATGCTAGTTCCCACACGGCCAGACAGACAAATGAATTTTTGAAGGTGAAAAACGTAGAACTTATGAGCCATCCTGCATACAGTCCCGACCTGGCACCTTGTAACTTTTTTCTGTTCCCAAAAATTAAGAACCAATTACGCGGTCAACGATTTTCATTACTAGAAGAAGCTGTCGAAGAGTATGAAAAACACGTTTCTGAGGTCACCTCGGAGGAGTGACACAAAAGTTTTCAAAATTGGTTTAATCGAATGAAAAAGTGCATTTACGCAAAGGGAGAATATTTTGAGAAACAATAAATTCATTTTTGACCTTTAATAGTATTTTTTTCTTATTCATTCCGCAAACTTTTAGTGCGCCCCACGTATATGTATGTATTATTTTATCCGAAAACAACCGGAACGTGCAGTTGCAGTAGCGCCTGCCCCGCGCACCGCCGGCCGCAGCCGCCGAGGTCGGCGGGCCGAGCGCAATCTATCTGTCACGGATACTCTCATTGTGCCGCATTTTGGATCGGCCAGAGCGAGCGGCCGGCGACTGCGTGCAACGCTTAATAGCTCGCTAAAAATAGCGCACGAGCTGGAGCTTTAAAATGAAATTATAAGTTTACCCTACTTGTTGATTGCAGGTTGCGGGCAGGATAGCAGCGTCGAGGGAAGTACTTGCGCACGCAATAGGCGTATTCGCGGCGGACGCTGGACTCTGCAATCACTGTTAGGTAATTAATTGCCTTTCTGACAATGTAATTTTTCTAAAGTTTCTCAAATAAAATTTTGCTGTCTTAAAAGATCGACACAATATGTTTACTAAAATTAAACAAACCTGTCCTGTACCGTTAGTTGTAAACTCGAAGTGTTTATAATGCCGATTAACAGGATTTAATAACTTTCACGTATCAAATTTTACGTAAGTTATTTAAAATGGCCATGCCAAGGTACCGTATTTTTAGTTTAATAACTTGTAGTCAGAACAGCCGGCGTACCCCAAAAACTAGGGAGTTTATAGGCAGACTGCGTTCTCGATTGTTGCTTGTGATTATTATTTATATCTTTTAAATGAACATGTTAACGCACTATCTTTTACTTTTTTTTAAAATGTTTCCAGAAGGAAAAGCGTGTGTAAATCCCGCGCAATGGTGTGCATGTAGTAGAGATGGAATTTGACGTATCACACATTGTTACATTCTGATCTGACAGCCGAATTCGATGACGAATGTTTGTAAACAGATTACTGTCATTTCTTTGTGCCAATATCTAGTTTCACTCGGATTTTTATTTTTTCTTGAGAGAGATTCACAAGAAAACAGTTAACTATTGTTTGTGTCTTTCTTACAAATAAAAGGTTTTCAGATTTTTCCCTATACTTGTAGTGTAAGACGGTAATACTTGCCAAATTTTATAGTTCTAGGTCAACGGAGAATTTTGTTTCCTTTGAGAGTGTCGAAAT
Source organism: Scoparia ambigualis (assembly GCA_963921215.1). Lineage (NCBI taxonomy): Eukaryota > Metazoa > Arthropoda > Insecta > Lepidoptera > Crambidae > Scoparia > Scoparia ambigualis. The sequence continues at coordinate 32,392,612 of OY992520.1, read as the reverse complement.
ATACGTTTTTTTGCCATAAACGACCGTATTTTCTTTTCTTAACTGAATGTTTAAAATATTGTAAGTTATTTTCAATTTATTTACTTATTTAATTGAAACAACAAAACTTTATACTACCATTACAGAAAAAACCCAATGCGATAGTAAAAGCACTTATAAAATTTTCTAACCTAACCTATTTACAAATGATTTTTTTTTATTTATCTATTTACAAACTTACAACTATAAAATATTCAGGACATATTTAGTAAAGTAAGTAACAATTGGGTCTCTTAGGATGTAAATTCAAAGAGGTTTAATAAAGACACTGTTGCTATAAAAACATAAAGTCAAAAGCGTTGCAAACTTTCGAATGGTATAACCGCGGCGCGGGTTGGGTTCCCACCTGAGGTACTAATTTTTTAAATGTTTCGTTACAATCCAGTTATTTGAGCGTCATTAACGCAAAAAATCAAATATTACGATACTGTTGTGTGTGTGTAATATTACTACATTATACCAGCTATATTAAAAAAAATACCAGCATAATTATCTCTAAAGTCAAACGAGTGCTTTTTAGTTGCCACCACAAAACAAGCTGCTATTTCGTAGCAAATAAAATGAAACAGAACACACTCATTGTGAGCGCATCGCGCACCGTTAAAATAAAGAATGAGTAAGTGCAGAGGTCCCGCCGACCATTCCCGGCGCGCCGCGAGTGATGCGTGCGTCTATTGCGTGATGCATTGTGGATGAGCCGTCGCCCAGTGATAGACGGCGCGGCGGGCGCCGACAAAACTGCACGCACACGTAATTTTTTTGCGTCAAACCAAAAGTCATTAGCGGAGTCAAGTGATTGGCAACTCTAATTAGGTAGCTTCATTATGCGAAATGTTATTCGAGAAGAAACATAACTCATACCCACCTACATTAACTAACTAAACTTGTTAATTGTAATTTCTAAAAAGCATGGAGCTATTGAAAGACCATTTTAAACATAGGTACCATAAATCTTCGATTAAGAGAAAGTGGTCCATGTCCAGCCGTCATAACCGCGGTGACGCCGCAGCCGCGACCGCCCCGCAAGCCGTCTAATTAACTAAACTTCGTCGTGTAATTGAAACTTTTAGTAAGAGATACGACGCACCGCATTTACATAAAGGGCAGAGACGCGCGCTCGTATTAGTATGCTAATGTACCCGAGTCACTATTTATTAGTCGGGATCGTCGAGTTGTGAAGCGTCACCCACGCGCGCCCGATCGGCATTTTTATGTTTACGGCGTCCCGGCCCCGTAATGTGCTCTTCAATGCGCTTTAGCTCGTGACGATCGGAGTTTCTCCAATTTATTACAATAATGGCAGCGATAAAGGGCTCCATACACTGGTATTGTAATCTGTGGATAGGGCGCGCGATAGTAGCGAAGCGCGTCGTAACAGGGAGATTATCAGAATTGGTCGAGGAACGGTGCGCCCGGCGGGAAACATCCGTTCCTAAACTTTTCTTCGTCATAAACAAGTGTTAGATTTTATATCGCTTCATTTTGGTTGGGAACCGAACCCACAATATTCATTGTGGCGTACATTGATTGATAGATATTATATCATATATCTATCAATCTATCTATCTAATCAAGCGGAATGTGGATATGATCCATACGATCCGCGATTCTACGTCTGCTCGCACTTCTTAGACTATTCATCAGCAAAGTTATGCGGGCGCATAGTGCACAGCGACGCATTTATACAGCCAACAAAAAACGACAGCTCACATAAAGAGTTGTCTCTAAGGAAGTAATGACAATTGTACTAGCACCTACAAGTGGAACAATCAACGCCATCTTTACCCGCACCCGATGGTATCTGCAACCAACATTTCCAGTTGCCGCCGTCCCACAGCCGCGCTACATAAAATTCATTAAGAGCGTACACGGGCCCATATTCTTAATATCGCGGCGATCGCCGATAGGCCGCGACACGACGCCACTTAACCCGACAAACTGCGGGCTAATTAACTGGGATTATTTAACGCACGAGGAAGGGCGCTCTTATGCAACAACCGGGTTGTCGAAGCCTCAGTTTATGGAACCGTTTGTGGAACGGCACCAGCGAGCAAGTGTAGAAACACAAATTATCTTTAACTTAACTATTAATTTGTATTTGTTACATTTATTGGTATGGTGCGGGACGAGATAATTGAGACTGAATAAATTGCTGGAGACAGAAGCATAATAACTAAGTTTTCCAAGTGGGTAATGCGCGATTTATACCCAAGGTGCCAATGGCTGAGGTGGCCGCTTGCCTTCAAGCAAACCGTAGAGAAGCTAAAACAATTGTAAGCAGTACCTATACAATATATTTACATACTTACTTGATGCACGACAATTATTCCCTAAGGGCTAGTTAGAAACTAGCCAAGGAGGGTCGCACAAGCACTCCACTGCCACAGTTCACGGCACACCAAGTTACAACTGCACATGTGCTCAACGATAGGTGGTGAGCCCATGGCCGCTCCATGCTGTTGGATGTGGGTCCATATTGGGTTGCATTAATTATAGAGTCATATTTTAAGGCTGCATAACGTTTTTTTGGCATTCTCTTCGTTTCGCATAACGTTGATTAAGAATAAATCATTAAGCATACTTTATTTCCCCATAACTTCTTATATAATAATGACATATCAGTATCAAATGTTCATGCATAAATGTTTTTACAATAACGATTACTAATCATAACATTTATTGGCAGTCATACATATAGAATACCATAATGTTAACATTTAGAATATCACAAGAGTATAACGCCTAATCGTCTACCTATCACGGGACCTACAGGAGTAGGGCACCTAGTATTTCTGTTGTCTAAAAAAAATAACCTCGAAATTCAAGACAATCGCTACGCAGCGGTTCGTGATTGTCTTAAATTTCTAACCTATCACGTGACCTGGAGGAATAGGGCAGCTAGTATTTATGTTGTCTAATAAAAAAAAACCTCGAAATTCAAGACAATCGCTCCGCTCTGCGCTTCATCCATTATGCGTTTCGTATTTTATGATAAATTAAATTTAGACCTATTACAATTATGTTCTTTATATTTATGCTGATTAAAATTATGATGATGACAATATTTATAGTAAGTGAAAATTATGCCGATGAAACCATTATGGGTTTATAACACTCTGCTTATCAAAATTATGCGACAAAACTTTATGCTGAAACTGTTATGCGAATTACAGTATGACGAAAGAGATTATACGACCGAAAGGGTTCCCGTTGGATGTATTGGTGCAGTCTTTATCTTTAGTCTTTGCGCCTGTGTCGTGTCGGCTAATGACGACAAGCTGCGCGACAAACAAGCGCGCCGGGAGCGGCGGCGGCAGCACAAATTAGACCGGGACAAATCACACGGCCGGCCGCGCCAGCACTAGGCTCAATAAATAAAATATGAACCGCCGCATACACCTAATGTAGGTATACGTTAGAAAATCAGCCAGACCGCTCCAAGCCTTACGTAGAAGCCAATTACAACAATCTGACGACCATCGTAGTCGAGTGGTTAGCACGCCGGCTCTGGCGTCGGGCCATCTCTGAGGTCCCGGGTTCAATTCCCGGTCGGGTCAATTTAGAGTAAAACTGTTTTTCTAAATGGATTTTGGGTCTGGGTGTTTTTTCTATGTTTATGTATTTATCCGTTATCTTACTATAATTAACGAATTTCAAAAGAATACTCATCTTGGGCTAGAGATAATAAAATTGTTGTTATCGTAAAAAATAATTAATTGTAATTAAATTAAATATTTAATTCATTTTAATTTAATCAACAAAGAACATGAAATTAACAGCAGTCACGTTTTAGGTGAAAACCAAAGCGGGTATACCTGCTATAAAAAGTGATTAGCCCAAACCAATACCATATTTATTTAATAAGTCAAGACGTACTAGAAAATGTGCACATGGCATATTACATACATAATACCTACACTCAGGACTGTTACCGCAAAGGGTTCATCAGGAACTAGGCAATGAGAAGCGCACAACTGGTGTTCGGCTCCTCATTGGCTGTTCCTAGCGATGCCACAGGACTGCTCCTCTACCACAGTCCACGCTTCACCAAACTACAACTGCACATGTGCTCAGTGCAATAAGTGGTGAGCCCATCGCCGTTCTATGCTGTTGGATGATGTGCAGTATTCAGTCCGTTAGTCGCCTATTACGTCACCCATGGGAAGAGAAGGGGTAAAAATACTATTAAAAAATCGTTATCGCTTACACTAATAATAATTATCGCCAAGATAAGTATTCTTTTGAAACTCGTTAATATGGTAAGATATCGGATATATATACATAAACATATAAAAACAACACCCAGACCCGAAATCAATTTAGAAAAACAGTTTTTCTCTAAATTGACCCGACCGGGGATTGAACCCTCCTCCTCATTGACCTCGTAGAGATGGCGCGACTCCAGACTAGGCGTGTAACCACTCGACCACGGAGGTCGTCAAAAGGATGTGTTTAGCGAGCCACCACACGCCACGGCACACCACTAAGCTACTTTCTTATAATTCAAGGATGGGTGTATTATTTTGAAAATCTCGATAAAAAATACTGACAAGCTAACATTGCTCACAGAGATTATTTATGGCTTCTGGAAAGTTACACGAATATCAACAAGCAGTATTCCAACAGGGATGTTTCAGATCACGAGCACGTTCCTATTCAAATAGTAATGGTTTGAAGCGTGCTAGGGCATGGTGCGTGGCCGGTCACGAGGCTCGTTAGCGCTGCGAGGTGTGAAATAACGAGCCACGACCAGCGACACGCGACGCCCGGCGCCCGCCTAACAACGCCCGTTAAATCGCTACCGAGCCGCGATCGCCGCTCCACGACACATGCATCAGGCCAGAGCTGATATAACATGGCCTCACTATGTTCCATCGTTGCCTGAGGAACTGAAAATTGTGGCGGAAATCGAAACAGCCATCCTAGTTGGGGCGGTTACATAGGCTACTGTTTGCGATAGAAACTTGCGATTGTGCAGCTCACGACTGAATCGCGATAATAGCGTTTTTAAGAATGCTAAAACGCGTACATATCAATCAATAAAGACGCGTGTACGTCGAGACAAAAAAGCAGCACGCAAAGAAGACGCATTTATCACTACGACGACGATTATATCACTATAACTGCCGTGTTTGCAAAGGTATAGACTGTCTACGACTGAATCGCTTTTCGAAATCGCGATACGTGTAAAGATAGACGGTTAGCGCCCTGTAGATATCGTAACGGCATCGCAAATGAAATGCTGCAAAAATTTACTCTTGTATTATTTGCATTTGCATTGCTAAACAATGCATGTTACCGCAGAATATAGCATAAAAGCCTCCCTTTGTGTGATTGGTAAACCTTACCAATGAGAAGATATAAACGAATGAAACCTTTTTAAGTAGATATTAATAACTAAGGCATAAAAATGTTTTATTGCGAATGAAAAGTAATTCATGATATAAAACGTTTTATTATGTTAGCCATTACCAAAACAAACACACTAAACGATTTTAACGGATTATAAAACGCATCACCGCTCGCAGGAGCCATCATTGGAATTAAGCAATTCGTCACGATCGTTCTAATCGCCGATCAAACGATACACGACTTATTTATTATGTATTCGATGGGTATCGCTAATCGATCCGATTTCACGCCGAGCCGCTCCGACGCACGCAGTAATCGGCGTAATGAATAAAAAGGATAAATTTCATGAGGGCTCTCAATTGCCCCGCACATGTTGCGATCGTAAGCGAATCTGCTCGCTATTCATATAAAAAATGCACCTTATGTGTTGTAATAAATTTGAATGATGTTATTATTGGGGCCGCGTATTGTCGCGAATTGCGGACAATGGCTTCCCCACTTGTGCAGCTGACACTATAAAAAACCTGCCCGAGGGAGTTAGGTCTCGGGCATTGTGATCGCGACCCTCGCCGCAGATTAATGAACGTGTTTGTTCAACAAGTGGGCAGTCTGCACCGCTAACGTTTGGGAAAACATGTTCGGGATTATGCAAGCTGTCCATTTACACATTTGTCTCATTCGGCTTCTATGATTCTGCTTTGTAACTGATGCACAGTCATTGAACATGTTTTGTGCTCACAGTATAAAAAATAACATTATTAACAATATTATTTAAGTATAGTTAAAGTTTCCACAACTGTATGCCGGGAGTGAAGCCCTCGTTTCACTACCTACATCCAACTGAAGGTACAGTTATTGTAAACAAAATCCTATTTTTAAAATGTTTGCGTAGTTTGTTTGTAATTTTAACATAATAGCTAACTTTACTGTTTGAAAGTGGTTTGAACAGTGCCAATCACGCGTTTATGTCTTTTGTATTAGAATAAAAAATCATATATTTTTCAACACACTAGCTCGTAAAGTGGTTCTTAATTAATACACTGATTTCAGCATCGTAATGTAGCTTATTACACACTAGTGCGGTAATGTCGTTTAAAAATAGAATCTCGACCAAAGCGAAGAAATAATACCTAGCATTTTTTTTCTCTTAAATAATGGCTTTGTGCGTTCAGCACGTTTAGCCAGTGTCAAGTTTATAATAATTATTATTTTTTTGACGTGACAACGTCTTAAATTAGGTTAGCTGGGAGACACTTATGAAAAAGTGTAACGCTCGTCGGGAACGTAACGATGAGTCACCGAACGAGAGAGAGGCCCGCCGAATGCCTTGCGTCTCTCTCCCACTAAATAGTTAAGTTTAAGTTTACATGTACAATGTTTTAGTAAACAAAATAAAACAAAATAAAATAAAATAAAATAAAATAAAATAAAATAAAATAAAATAAAATAAAATAAAATAAAATAAAACAAAAAAAAAAAAAATAAAATAAAAAAAAAAAAAAATAAAAAATAAAAAAAAAAATAAAAATAAAAAAAAAAATAAAAAAAAAAACAAAAAAAAAATATATTTCTATAGTTAAAATTTGTGCAATTCTTATTTTCATTCAATTCCTTGTTCCTATTGTGCAATTTAATTATATTCATATCAATAAATATTCTACCGAGAAAAAGACGTTGTCACGTAAAATCTTCGCCCGTAAAACCGACTTTACAGGCAACCAATTTTTTCTTTACATTAAGTGGATGATAATGAGTGATAATGAACGTTTAATGGTAAATGATTTTCCCACAAACCCCTCGAGACTCGAGACTCAATAAAGCTGTGGGACTTTATTTAGGTCTCACACGGACTTCATGAGAGAATTTGAAAAGTGATGTTGCACTGTTTTGTTTTATTTGCTAACACTCATGAACGTTCACGAACACTTAACAGTAAATAATCCACCATTATTTCACATCAATATTCAACAAAACATTAACTATAGAAAATAATACAAAACTGCAGACATGATGCTTCACTTTCCCGCCAAGAAGTCTACCTAGCATTTTTTTATGGCTTAATGCGGTTTACACATTTAGCCAATGTCAAATTTAGGGAATGATAGTAGGTACCTAGCATTTCTTCCACTAGGGAAAAAAGTTTTTTTTTTCTCTGTCAAATGATAATGAGCCTACAAAACGATAAATTGTTTAGTCTTAAGTAGAATAATCATGAATAAAGACTCGACTTATTACTTTTTACATAAATCAACAACTTTTTTGAGATATTTATTTAAAATTAATGGTAAAATTAGTACCTAATCATCATTGAGGTACAATATACTAGAGAAGACACCGCGAAGCAAGTTTGTGCGCAACTAAGGTGCAGCCGCAAGGTCCACAATCGCTTGAATCACGCGCAATCACTGAGGCGTTTGCAGCCCAAGTGCGGCCGGCAGGCCGCACTTGAACGGAACACATTAGTGGTGAGCGGTGTCTTCTCTATACGTAGTAATATAGCTCAATGCTAATCATTTGAATCTATGGACAACACAGACCACGCCCACACAGTCCACGCTTCAGCAAGAAACAACTGCACTGCACAGTCTGCACATGTGCTTAGGTAGTGAACCTTTAGCAGGTTAGTCGCTTTTACGTCACCCAAGGGAAGAGAGGGGTTGGTAGTATTATTTTGATGAGCCCATCGCCGCTCTATGCTGTTGGATGTATGTGCAGTCTTAACTCCGTTAGTCGTCTTTTATGACGCCCAAGGGAAGAGAGGAGTTGGTAGTTTTGATGAGCCCATCGCCGCTCGATGCTGTTGGATGTAAGTGCAGCCTTTAGTCCGTTAGTCACTTTTTAAAAACACCCAAGGGAAGAGATGGAAAGACTTCCTACCTTTCATATACCTATATTTTGTCGATTCATACAGCGTCTTCTTGTTCAATACTTCTTACTTTGAAAGTTTAAAAATAAATAAGTCTAGTTGTAGTAATGAAGAACTTTTACAGTCTACACCGCCGGAAATATTAAGGGGTACAATTTAAACGCTTACCAAAAATATCTTTAGACCCTAAGCCTTAGGACCAAATAAATTAAATGCTCCAAAAAATAAAATGCCTTTATAAAAAGGGTCCTAAAATATACAAAATTATCGTCCAAAATAAATAAACACACATCACAATAATTGCATATATTGTACAAATATTCTTTTTGCTTTCCAAAGTGGATAAATGATCACCAAATAATCTTACATTATCATCATAAAAAAAGCATTTTTTATACTTACCTTTATGATATTATTTGGTGATAATTTATCCATTTTTGAAAGAAAAAATAGTATCTGTACAATATATGCATATATTAAATACATACTAAAACGCATAATTCAATTAAGTCATAGTATTATAAAGCATAATCGAGGTTATTTTTTTTATTGGACAACAGAAATGCTGACTGCCCTACCCCTGTAGGTCACGTAATAGGTTAGAAATTTAAGACAATCGCGAAGCGCATTACCAGCAAAAATTACCAAATTGAAACTCGAGGCATAAAATATTGCTATTATCTATTTGGTGACAATATAACATAATATGGTCTGCAATGCAGTTAAAAGGTATTCATATTATTATTAATAGGCAATGTAAGGTATTTAATAAAAATATGAATTGTATCCTTTTTATAGTGTTTTAGGAAACACAATTTGGTGATCATTTATCCGTTTTGGTAAGCGTTTCGAATTTTATTGGTAGTAAAATTGATACACGTTTGGAAGGCGTTTAAACACAAGCCAATAACTATTAAGTAAAGCAGAAAATGACAGTCTACACCACCAGAAATATTATGTGAAGCACTAAATGTTATTGACAGCCTATTACCATCTAAGTTCAAAAAAAATATAGTTGGCTTACCAAAGATTTATACTTTAGAAAAACAACAAAAACACGCAGTTATTTTCAGAAAATGTATTTTCCTCACAAGTGTGTTGAAAAGCGTCTTATGAAACGCGTGTGCATTGGTAATAATGTATCATAATGAACTATTTCAACACACTTGCTCGTAAAGTGGCTCTTATTTCACCGATTTCAGCATCGTAACTAACAACTAACAACATCGTAACATAACTAATAACGCAGATGGCGCTGCCGCCACGTTAATTTCAGCTCCGTATAAAAGTACATTTTAAAATTATAAAAGTGTTCACATCTACATAAAAATAAGTGCAAAGTATCCGTAAAGACTCAGGACGTGTGGGATATTGTTATCGCAAAAAACAAACCAATAATAATTATTACCAAACAGTGACTAAAACAAAGTGTCGTATCAATATTGAATTAATACCTATTGCAAAAGATAAGCAAGTGTAGACGGATAAAACATTTTTGGGGATAATATTTAAAACACTACAGTGCTAAAGTGCTTAAATAATAAAAAAGAACACAAGTGTAAATTAATATTATGTGACAAAAGCTTAGATTAAAACAAAAAGGGAAGATACGGCATGCTCCTACTTGTAGTCAATCAAAATATAGTCCTACTCAATTACTTAAGCAAACACTCACACACGCACACCTATAAAGTGTAAATCGAGCGAGCGAGACAAAGCGGTAAGTTTCAACGTCAGCGCGAGGGAGTCAGCGAGTAGCGCGTTGACGTCTCGGTCGCTTCGCAACAGACGAGTACGTACGACCGATTCCGACGCCACTGCGGAGTAGCGTCTTTCTCTTTTTCACACAGTAGAATATCTGCAATAGGGCGATGTAGCCTGTTCGCTCGGCAAATTGTGACTGAAGTGAAATTGTGCCTTTAGGCCTAATTTTGGCGGCTCACTCACGAGACGTTAATGCCGTATCTTCCCTTTTTGTTTTAATCTAAGGACAAAAGCAAATTAACTTCCACCGACTTCTGCTGTATTAAAATAAATGTTTAAAGTTGATTCTAATACACATTTTTGTCGTCCTCTGTAAGCGCTCGGTAGCCTAGAAGGCAAGTGGATGGACTTAGATGCCCACGGTTAAGGTGCGGAAAACACGAGTTCAAATCCCAAGGACAATTAAACTTTTTGCTTTTTGATTTTGCTTTTTTACTTGCTTTTTGCTTTTTATTGGACTTTTTTGATGCTTATTTTATAAAATATAATAAAATAAACAAATAAATAAAAACCTAAATATAACTTTTATGAAAACGACAAACATAATTTATAAATAAATTAAATAAGGACTATTTAATATTTACGTATCGACATTTACGTAAATAATAATATTAATAAATAATATATGCGTATATATACATTAACAAAACAATAATAATAAAAAACTCACCAAAGTCCAAATAATGAAAAAGGTCAAGTCTTCAACTTTAACTGACGGCCAGAAGATGTCACTATCTGTTAAATGCGGAATATGCAAACAAACAGTGGATCGGAAAAAAACATTATCATGTTCATCGTGCAAAACGGCATTTGAGTTCGACTGTATCCGATTCTCAGAAAAGTTATACCGCATAAAAGATTCGGAAGCAAGAAAGTGTTGGACGTGTGAAACTTGTAAAAGCGGTTTAAAAATGCGTTCCAGCGTCATTACAACCAGGAAAATGTTTCATCAACAAAGCAAGAAATTTATTCTAAAGGACCAAACGATGACAAGTGAACAAGAACAGGTTCCTGAAGTGGAAAAAAACCTGACATGCAATTCCATTTCAAGTGATTCAAAATATAACTTGTCGGATGATTATGATTCTGCAACAGAAAAAATGTCTAGAAGCTTGGAAGTTTGTCGTTCTACACATGAAATTCAAGATCTGAAAGATGAAATTACGCAACTTATAGTAAATCTTATGAGCTCCGAAAATGAACTGGAAAACACAATTTGTGAAAATAACGAGCTAAAAAGATCTTTAGAAAAAGTCACTAAGGATAACAATACACTCAAAAACTTACTGAATCGACCCATAATTACGCCCATAAAATCTATGAGTGCAAAGAAGATTCGACACAGTGCCATTAACAAGCAATGGGGAAGTAGTACCCCTAATACTTCATCTACCGACCGTAAACATGCCATACACCTATTGAGAAACACTGGAAAACACACAGAATTGGAATTTTTGATAGCGGATCTCCAGGAAAAATTAACAAACGCACACAACGAAATTGAAAATTTAAAACAAAGATTAAAGGCTTTTGAATCCAGAAATCAAGAGCAAGTCAGTTACGTTCAACAAAAGCCTTGTAATGGAAACAACGATGTCAAACACGAAAATAGCTCCTCCAGGATAGCAAAGACTTTTCATAGCGAGCAAATTCCAATGATAAGGATATATGGAGCACAGCAGAGTGTAGGAATAGCGTCAGTTTTGCTCAAATCAGTGGGTAAACAAAACTACAAAGTGTTTGCACACAGACCCTATGCCGGCACCGCTGATATACTAGAAGACTGCTACAGTTTAAAGCCTAACAAGAAAGACATTTTAATATTAAGTGTAGGGCAAAATGATAAAAATCCTAAACATGTTCTATCACATACTTCAAAGATTTCATGATTGTGTTGTTATTTTATTGAGCGTACAATATAATCAATTCTTTAACGAGTCTCTGTTCAATTATGAGGTTGCCAGTTTGTGTAAACGTAACAAAAACCATCATTTTGTAGCCTCTGATATAACATTGTCTGTTTATGAAGTTTGTAAGAGGATCAAATTTGTTATTGAATGTGTAAGCTATGAACATAAGTATTTAGATGTAAAAGAAGTAAAAAAAATGTACTTAGTAAACAAGAAGCAATCAAATTGAAAAGTCGGGAAAATCGAAAGGGAACTATTCCGTATTACTTTTCTAAGCTTAAAATAAATACAAACGCAGAATCAGCTCCAGCTGCCCTAGCAAAGAGGGGAACTATTCCTTTTTATTTTCCGACCTTGAAAACTAAAAATAATCTTTTTCGTGTCTCCTTGTGAATTTACTGGTCCAGTTGATAAACAATATTTAAAAAGCAAGGAAACGCATTGCACCTTAACTATATTACACCAGAATATCCAGGGTTTATTAAGTAAGCTGGATAGCCTTGAACTGTGTATTGATAATTTTAATGAAGGGAAAATTAATTTGGATGTTTTGTGTATTTCCGAAACATTTCTGAAATCAGGGCGTGAAAGAAATGTTAAGATAAAAAAACTATAATTTAGCTTCCTTATATTGTAGATCTAACGAGAGCAGAGGTGGTGTTTGTATTCTAGTGAAAAATAATTTAGAATACAAACCACTTCAGATTTGTAAGGATTACGCTGTTGAGAAGTGTTTCGAATGTTGTGGAATGGAGTTACCAGCTCATAAATGTCTAATACTTTGTGTGTATAGAATTCCACAAAACTACACGCTAACGACTTTTTTCGATCAACTGGAACTTCTTTTGCATAAGCTGTCAATAAAAAATAAAAAACTAGTACTTGCAGGCGATCAATAAATACATTGAATAATAGTGATATCTCCCAAAGGCTGATCAATTTGGTCCATAGTTTCAACCTTAAGTTTACATGTTAATGAGCCAACACGAGCATTATCGTGTATTGATCATATTGCATCAAATATAAAAGATGTTAATTGTGTAGTCTATAGGGTTTGCTTGTCTGATCATGACACTTGTCAGATCCTATCTTTTCAAAGTACTTGCAACAAGCCTAGACCACGTTTTTGGTACAAACGTACTAGAGATCTGTCTAATGAGAATATGGAGAAATTCAGGGATTGCATAGCTAGCTTATCATGGCAAGACGTATTAAACAACGATAATTTCAATTCCGCATTCACGAGGTTTCATAGCGAACTTTGTCTCTTTTTCAGTCTTTGTTTTCCCGAAAAACGCGTAAAAATTAATTCCTATCATCAAAGGCCCAGGTGGATAACGCAGGGTTTAAAGGTATCATCTAGGGTTAAACGCAAGTTAAGAATATCTTTTTACAAAAATAGAAACGATAAAAATAAAACGCTTTTTAAGAAATATAGTAGGATTTTACGCAAGTGTATCATAAAATCACAAAAGATACATAATGCAAACATTGTACAAAGATCGCAGAACAAATGTAAAGCATCGTGGAATGTTATCAAGGACAAGACAGATCAAGTAAGAAAAGTTGACTCGGAAATAAAGTCTATAAACATAGATGAAGGGACTATCACAGATCCAAATGAAATAGCCGTTTCATTTAACAATCACTTCATAAATAAAACACAAAATTTAAATTTACATCAAAGTTCAATGTCAAGCAATATTAATAATGTAAATTCTTCTATATTTCTGAAACCATGCACTGAAGGGGAAATAGTGAAAATTATTAAATCTCTCAAAAACACCAGCTCAGTTAGCTACGATAATCTACCAACAAACCTATATAAGTATTGTGCTGAATACTTAGCACCAGTAATTACTTATTTAATTAATTTATCTATTGCTCAGGGTATTTTCCCTCAACAACTTAAGCAGTCTATAGTCAAACCTATGTTCAAAAGGGGCTGTAAGCAGAATATAAGTAATTATAGACCTATAGCTCTTGTGCCGGTGCTTTCCAAAATATTTGAAAAGGTCTATAAAGCTAGATTGATTGAGTATTTAGAAAAATATAAAATTTTAGCCATTGAACAAAATGGCTTTCGTAGTGGTAAATCTACCAGTCTTGCTGCCTATCAATTAATTTGCAGTACCACACAGTATATAGATAAAAAGATTCCAGTAACAGTAATATACTTCGACATGAGTAGGGCCTTTGATCTTGTTAATCACAAAATCTTACTTTCAAAATGTGAAAGAGGAGAAAGATATCAGAGGTCCAGCTCTTGATTGGATTAGAGTTATCTGAGTGATCGCACACAATGTGTACATATAAGTAAAATTAACAATAATAATGAGAGTGTTGACTTTCGGTCCTCATTTCAGCTTAACAACACTGGCTGGGGTTCCTCAGGGCAGCATTCTTGGCCCAATTTTATTTTTATTATACATAAATGACTTGCCAAGTATAACTAGATTTAAAACCGTGCTATATGCAGATGATTTTTTTTTAATTATACCCTACATTGACAAAAAAATAGCATACGAACAAGTCATAAATAAAACTATCGAAGACATCGAAAACTGGTTACGGGCAAATAATCTTAATGTAAATGCTGTCAAAACTAATTATATACAGTTTACTAATTATAAAACAAATAAGTATAAACTTAGTTTACGGTGTAAAGGGGAAACTCTTATCGAGACTAATGAAACCAAATTCTTAGGCATTGTGGTAGATAATCATTGTAACTGGAAAAGTCACGTGTCTGATGTTTGCAACAGGTTAAGTCGATTCGTGTACGCTCTTTCTTTATCGTCTTAGGCTTAATGCTGGTGAGACAACAGCACTGCTTGCCTATCATGGCTATGTAGCATCTGTACTGAGATATGCAATAATCCTATGGGGAAATTCGACAGATGTAAAAAAAGCTTTTATCGTTCAAAAAAAGTGTATACGAGCCATAGCTGGTCTTGGTCCTCTTGAGAGTTGTAGGGATGTTTTCAAGAAATATAACCTGTAATTTTGAATTGTTTGAAAAACCTATTCATAATCAGCGATTACGTCCAAGAGATCCATTCAAACTACAGATGCCGTCTTGCAATACAAGCTTATTTGAAAAAAATTGTGCCATGATGCCAATACCTACAATAACATTCCTACTGAGATACGATAATTACCCACGGCTCAGTTTTTACATAAATTGAGAGGCTGGTTGATTGAAAAATGTTTTTATGACCATAGGGAATACTTTGACATCCAATGATTTGCATTACATCATATTCTATACAATTATTTTGTTCTGTTTTTAGCTGTTTTTGAGATATTTTCTAGGATTTATATTTGACATTTATTTCAGTACTTACTTATGTATGATAAAATTGTAATTCATATTAGTTTACTTATATAAAATTAGTACCTACTTTGTGACATTACCTAATTCTAATATTGTTAATTTTGTAATTTAAAATTTTGCATGTCTAAAACTGGACAAAATACGCTTGATCATGACTGTTTATAAGAACTAATATTTGTCTACCGTATTTTTATAGTAAATTTTTTATAGTTAAACTATTTCATTTCATTTCGTAATGTAGACACACTAGTGCGGTAATTTTGTTTAAAAATAGAATCTCGTCATTGAGTCTAGTTATAAAAATAACTAGAATTTTTTTAAAAGGCTAACATTTTTGTGAATAAATTAACTTTTTTGATTAAAATATGAATAAATAAACTGTTTTATAAAACACGGAGTAATTTCACCAAATTATTCATTTATTCAATAAAGTAACCTTAATTCGTAAGATTTTAATTTATTATATTTTTCACTCCTCTTGCTCAAAAAGACCGTCATTGTGACGTACCAGAGCGAAGAAATAATAGCATTTTCACTCCTCTTGCTCAAAAATACCGTCATTGTAGCGTTCCAGAGCGAGGAAAAAAAAGCTTTGCTTGCCCTAGGCGAAAAAGTTTTTTTTTTTTTAATTTTTGTCTGTCAAATGACAATGAGCTTACAAAAACGAAAAAGTATTTAGTCTTAAGTAGAATAATCATGAATAAAGACTCTACTTATTACTGTTTACTAAAAGCAAAAACTTTTTTGAGATAGTTATTACTATGGACAACACAGACCGCGCCCACACAGTCCACGCTTCTGCAAGAAACAACTGCACAGTGCACATGTGCTTAGGTGGTAAGCCTTTAGCCCGTTAGTCGCTTTTACGACACCCAAGGGAAGGGAGAGGTTGGTATTATTATTTTGATGAGCCCATGGCCACTCAATGCTGTTAGATGTATGCGCAGTCTTTAGTCTGTTAGTCGCCTTTTACGACACCGAAGGGAAGAAAGGGGTTGGTAGTATTATTTTGATGAGCCCATCGCCGCTCTATGCTGTTGGATGTATGTGCAGTCTTTAGTCCGTTAGTCGCCTTTTAAAACACTCAGGGGGAAAAGGGGTTAGTAGTATTATTTTGATGAGCCCATCGGCGCTCTATGCTGTTGGATGTATGTGCAGTCTTTAGTCCGTTAGTCGCCTTTTACGACACCCGAGGGAAAAGATGGAAAGACTGTACATACTATCCAACAGCATAGAGCGGCGATGGGCTCATCAAAATAATACTACCAACCCCTCTCTTCCATTGGGTGTTGTAAAAGCAAATAACGGGTTAGTTTTTAATAAAATAAATCAATTCATATTGTATTGAAACAATCCAATTTATATATTTTCTCGCATTCTTAGTGAAAAGCAGAGTGTAACACACGGCGCTAAAAACCCATTAAAACTCGGTTTCTCTTTACTCCCTCGCTAAAGCTCGAGAATAAAACTACCTCGTATATAATGGGTCATTTTAGCCCCTTGTATAACAATCTACTATTCTTCCACTATAGGGAAAAAAGTTTTTTTTTCGTACCACTAGCTCAAAAAAGTGACATTCTATGCCACAAAAAGCGAACATAACAATAGTCATTTTTAATCTGTTAAAAACAGGGAAAGAAAATTGTACTGAATTTCATTCATCCTCTAGGGGGAGAATGTGATTTAAATTTGGAATACTTACCGAAATTTATACTGAACTACATCTATGTTTATACCATTGAGTTTGTATATAAAGCATTATACATCTTTTTGAAAAAGGAGATAAATAAAAAAAATAAAATTACAAATCAACTCATCATTACATCAACAATAAATGTACCAAACAAAAATGTAACTCTCTCTATCAATAATTGGACCAATGTTTCGAATGTTAACTTTTACTTTTAATTGTCATTATTTTTAATAAATGCTTATCTCATATTATTATTGTGTTAATTTTTTCGCAAATGGTACGAAAAGTAGAGTATTTTCCTAGGTGATAAAGCTGTCTTAGTCTTGGGTGAACTTAAATCCCTCGCTACACTCAGGACTCGTCTTAAATCCCTCGCGTCGCTCGTGATTTAAGTTTTTAACACCCTCGCTACGCTCGGGAGTAAACCTCGAGTCCTTCGTTACGGTCGCGATTTAAATCGTCACCCGCGACAGAAGACACTGCTTTATCCCCTTGGTTAATAATCTACAATTAAAACGCCAAAATTACAACCAATCAGGGTGTTTACTGTAATCGTGATACAGTCGGAACAGGAATCGTGATACAGCAGGAACCGGCCTTGTGTCATTGTCGGTATGTAACTGTCTTTATTACAGTGCTTTCTACAATGCTTTCTATGGAGTTTCTCCCGTGTTCTTTTCGCAACTACACGTGTTGTGAGACTCCATTTTAATTCCATCTACCGTACAATACAAATGTACTAAAAATATAATACTTACCACTTGAAATTGGCTTAATGCTAAACGCGACGCTATTAATTAAACTATAAAAAACTGTTTTCTATCGAAATAAGCTAATTCGCCCAGTAGAGCTTTCAGAGAATTGCCTTAGATGCAAATGGTGGTATCGGTAAAACATTTATTATTATTAACATTCTTTCGACGTCTGAAAATATTCTCTTTGTACCGATGAACGGCGAATAGTGATTTTTATTTATAATTATATCGCTCAAGGGTTATTCTATATACAGGAGCAGTCTCTACTATATTAGACATCAGTAGGTATGCCATTATTCCAAACATCAACTTTCCTCAAATCGGTAGATCTTCTTTCATTCGACTTATTTATTGTAATATAGCAACGCGGTTGCAGTCACTAGACCGTTTTATTTACCTATCTTAAAACGGTAATGTGTTTGTGATAAAGAAAGGAGCGATAACATAATAATCTAAGTAAGTATTTACTGTGCCATCTACCTACCTATGCCTTACAATTTTACAGCTATAATGATAAAACCTTTTAAAAGTTAGCTCATAGGTCTTAAGTACTTTCATTTGCGGAATACTTAGATTAAAACAAAAAGGGAAGATACGGCATGCTCCTACTTGTAGTCATGCAAAATATAGTCCTACTCAACTACCTACTTAAGCAAACACTCACACACGCACACCTATAAAGTGTAAATCGAGCGAGCGAGACAAAGCGGTAAGTTTCAACGTTAGCGCGAGGGAGTCAGCGAGTAGCGCGTTGACGTCTCGGTCGCTTCGCAACAGACAAGTACGTACGACCGATTCCGACGCCACTGCGGAGTAGCGTCTTTTTCTTTTTCACACAGTAGAATATCCGTAATAGTGCGATGTAGCCTGTTCGCTCGGCAAATTGTGACTGAAGTGAAATTGTGCCATTAGGCCTAATTTTGGCGGCTCACTCACGAGACGCTAATGCCGTATCTTCCCTTTTTGTTTTAATCTAAGGCGGAATACAATTGTTCGTCTATATACCTACCTACCTTTCATTTTCGTTTATATTTTCATGGGCCGCGTCATTTCTTACTAAATAACGGATAACAAATAATATTAATTTAATAGTTAAAATCAATTCGCCATTAAAAGTACTCAATTATCATCACAGAGCATTCACTCTGCTTTTAGCCGAGGAATAGAAATGGTTTCCTTGTTACGACTTCTAGGACCGCCATTGCAGTTAGTTTGGGTCCCTTAGCGTAAAATGGTAGTTAAACCATTATTATTAGAACAAAATACTGTAATTTATCCAAACTCCAGAGGAATATAGGTAGGTACTTACCTAGTGTGTATTTATAAATAAATATAAAATACCTACTTACTTTAATTACCTACTTTAAATTTTTGTACACAAAATAGTATGTAGTAAAGATAATTCATCGATAAAACAAGCAGAAAATCAAATGAAAAGCTGCCTGCCATCCTATTAACTACAAAAATAGATCTGCTGCTATTAACAGTTTCATTGAATTTGGAAATTCATAGTTGGAATTTTTATCGACTTCGTAATCTGAACTATCATTGTCTTCAAACTCTGATCTTACTAATGTAATTCCTTATTATGGTATAATGTACCTAATTACATTTAAAATAACTATTAGAACCCAAATCGCGATCAGCGGAGATATTTTCGGAACAAGAACACACTTTACTAGTACTTAGACGGTTCACAAATCTTTATAATGAGTAGAAGCGTGAATATTTTGTACAGAAGCCGTACTTATATTCTTTGACCGCTCTTCACCCTTACGTAGCCAATGTAGATTTTAATTGTTTCAATCGTGTAAATATCGTGCTCTTTTTTTAAATTTTTTTTACCAATTATATAGTTCATATTGTGCAAAATAAAAGCAAATACGGTTGTTGGTGTACCTACAGTGATCCAACAACAGTGCTATCAAAGATTTTATTAAAATTCCATACCACTATTAGGTACGCTGTATGATTGCTTTCAAATAATGTTTAGAAAATCTTTGAGGCTGTGATAGTTCATTTTAAAAGCGATTTCTAAACTTAAATAGTTAAGTCGAATGAAAGCATTACAGAATGCTATCACATGACTTTAGTGCTGATAAAGTAACAGATGTTATTTTGTTGAATGAACAGCTTTTACTTTAAGTACAATAATGCTGTAATAAATAAATGTCGAAAGAGTGCTATGAAAGCTACTTTAACGACAAATTCGCAGTTTAGTTGCTCTTAGAGCGCAGAAGGAGGCAAACGAGCAAGCGGATCAACTGATGAAAAGTAATCACCGCCGCCCATGGACATCCGCAATACCAGAGGAATCGCAGACGCGTTTGCCGGCCTTTAAGGAAGGAATAGGCTCGTTTCTTGAAGATCCCTAAGTCGTAACGGTCCGGAAATACCGCCGCCGAGAGCTGGTTCCAGAACACAGTAGTTCGAAGTTCGAGGCAAGAAATTTCGTGAAAAACGCGCAGTAGTAGACCGCCATCCATCAAGGTGATGTGGATGGAATGACAGTCGATTGCGTGTAGTGCGGTGTAGGAACTTACAGTTGAATGAAGACGATCGAGATAATCTTTATACTATTATCGAGAAAATGAGATAAAAGATATCTTTGCTAGTTAGGATGTTCTGTTGTGCATGTGGGAAGGAAAGGGATGATGGATGGTTATGGTAGCTAGGTAGGTACATACTTTATCCATATTATGACGGTAATATGATATCTACTTTATAGACTTCCATTTCTGTACGGCTACTAATATTGGTATATGGTTGCGACGCCACGCCGCGCGCCACGCAAGGAACACAGAGATGCCAGACAGCTGCGTGACGTCACAGCCGCGAGCCGTATAAAAAGCGGCCGCGCACGCAGCTCGCAATCAGTCGCTGCCTCGGCGCCGTCGCCGAAGCATCGTCTGAGCCGACCTAGGCTGCGCGGTACGGGCTTTCACCTTATGTGCGCGTCTGGGCCGATAGGGATCTCGGGTTGTAGCGGTACGGGCTTTCACCGTATCTCAGCTCACCTGGCCTCCGTCCTCAGGGACGTTTGAGTCTACTCGCGAGCAGTCGATGCCTCGACGCCGTCGTCGACGCATCGCCTGACCCGACCTAGGCTGCGCGGTACGGGCTTTCACCGTATGTGCGCGTCTGGGCCGATAGGGACCTCGGGTTGTAGCGGTACGGGCTTTCACCGTATCTCAGCTCACCTGGCCTCTGTCCTTAGGGACGTTTGAGTCGATCCGCGGTAGTTATAGATCCCGTAGACGGGCGTGATTTAGTGGTTGTGGGTACGTAGTATCGGTGTAGACAGGTATCCTCAGGTTGGAGCAGTGCGGGCTCCACCGAGAGCTGCTCGCCTGGGTTTCCCTGTCTGTAGATTAGTGGAGTGTTCTCTTACCGTAGCTGTGACCGTGCGGGCACGCCCCGCACTCGCTCGTCTGAGACCTCCGTTCCCCTGGAACTGTTCATGTAGGGCCGTATGCCGTTTCAGTAGAAACCCCACGATCACTATCATCACGCCTCCCGTAGACATAGCTTAGTACTTAATTTAAATAAAGGGGCGTAAGAGACCCGCCCGTCCGATAATTATATACCTGTGTTTGTTTGTCGCATACCCGTGGCTAACCCTTCTAACGCTGAGCTAGCTAAGAAACCTTCTAAGCCCCTCCGGCGGAAGGAAATGTAGGATTCACTCTCGGCGCGCTCCCACCGCGAGAGTCCGGGGTTCGACTCCCCGCCCGTAATCTATTACATGGTCTATACTTACTTTTTTTGTGCATTTAAAAAAGTTATAAAATTTATAACAAAACAAAAAAAAATTTTTTATCCGTGCGGTGACGGAGAAAGAATACCAATCGTCGCCCTTCTCTCCGTCCGGTGGGTGTCGTAAGAAGCGACTAACGGACTCTTTCGAGCGATGATCTGCTCCACTGGTGGTAGGGCTTGATCCGTCTGGTTGGTGACCACCGTACGCATGGTGTAAAATCCGTCAAGTGACTGCTTGTTGGTCGCGTTTCGGGATCAGCCAGCGTATAACCAGAGCTCGAGAGGATGATGCTGCGATGTATTTGGTCTGTGGAGGCTTCCGTCAAACCAGTGCCAGGAGGACTTTGTTAACCTGCCGACCAGGGAGACCCGTAGAAACGGTTGTCTGCTGGCCGCCCGTGGCACAGTACAGGGGCCCAAGCGAGCCTAACCAGCTCGTGAGGCTGCCTCACCATGCCACGCATAATCTCGGAGTGGTCCGTCGTGCCGGTTGGTGACCGGAAGGTGGGGTCCCGGCGGCCATTCCCGGGGCGGTTCGGGGGCCCTTCCGTTCGGCAGGTTAATAATACTCGTCTGTGGGCAAATTCCTGGGGAAACAGGCCTCCACACTTTGACCATTCGCATCGCGGCATCATTTTCTCGATTCACGCCTCTCTCTTTCTACTCCTAAAATGACAGCGCCTAACAACAAAACTGGTACTACAGCGGTGCACACCCCCACCTCAACCTTACCGTTTGAGGTGGAATTCGCTAACATCCGCGGACTCCATGCAAACCTCAATGCCGTCCACCACCATCTTGAGACGGCACGGCCAGCAATGTTGTTCCTGACGGAGACGCAAATAATCCGCCCAGCTGACACCACCTACCTGAACTATCCCGGCTTTGTGCTTGAAGAATCCTTCAAAGCCAAAGCCGGAGTTTGCTTATTCGTTCGGGCGGATGTTTGCTGTCGCCGTCTGCGCTGTCTGGAGGACCCTTCCTTCTCCCTCCTAGTGGTACACGTCGACTTAGGCTCTCATTGCCGTGTCTACGTCTGCGTCTACCGATCCCATAACGGCGACATGGAGACAACTCGACTAATTGAACATCTTAGTCGGGTAGCAGATGATGCGCAGGAGCTGTTTCCATCGGCGGAATTGGTGTTTTTGGGGGACTTCAACGCCCACCATGAGTTGTGGTTAGGTTCCTCCAAAACAGACCATGCTGGTAGAACTGCCCACGCATTCGCTCTCACGCATGACCTGACGCAACTGGTGAACCAGCTCACCAGGATCCCAGACATAGTTGGCCATGCGCCCTCCTTACTCGACCTTCTGCTGACGAGTCGCCCAGCTGGATACCGGGTGGAGATTCGAGCTTCTTTAGGTTCCTCGGATCACTGCTTGATATCCAGCACAGTGCCCTTGGCATCGCGCCCGCCAACAGCGGTTTCGAAACGCCGGATTTGGCACTACGCGCATCAGACTGGGACGGTATGCGGGAGTATTTTGCATCCGTCCCTTGGAGGCAGCGCTGCTTTAGTGGGAAGGACCCGACCGCTAGCGCCACTGCCGTTGCTGATGAGATAGTATTAGGAATGGAATACTATATTCCACACTCCTATGTCATCAGCAAAGGCAGACGCAACCGCTGGTTCAATCGCGAGTGTGCCAGCGCTGTTGAGAGCAAACAGACGGCATACCGCGCTTGGATCAGAGGTAAAGCTCATGGGGATCCCGAAACTCGCTCGCTAAAAGCAGCCTATAATAATGCCACCAAGTCGTGTAAGAGGGCCTACATTAGAGCGGATGCCCAGCGCGTTGCACGAGTAGGCCAAGAACTCCTGACGCATCCTACGGGCAGCCGTAGCTACTGGCGTCTGGCCAAAGCCGTGCAATCCAACTTCTGCCAACCCTCGCTGCCACCACTGAGATGCCCTGTCGGAAGTTTAGCTCACAAGCCGCAGGAAAAGGTCGATCTCCTGGCCAAACTCTTTGCGGCTAACTCCCGGATCGATGACTGTAATGCACAGCCACCCTCAATTCCTCACTGTGGCCACACAATGTCTGATATCAAAATCAGGCAGTGTGATGTCCGTGCGGAGCTGCAGTCAATCGATGTCCGGAAAGCTAACGGTCCTGATGGCATCCCAGCAATAGTCCTGAAAATGTGTGCAGCAGAGTTGTCCCCTGTGTTAATGCGTCTGTACCGTCTCTCGCTCTCTTCGGGTTGTGTGCCGGAATCTTGGAGAGAAGCTAATGTGCAACCGATCCCTAAAAAAGGAGATCGGTCAGGTCCGTCTAATTACCGCCCTATAGCCGTAACTTCAGTGTTGTGTAAGATCCTAGAACGAATATTGAACAAACAGCTTATTCGATACCTAGAAGATCACTCCCTAATTCACGATCGTCAATATGGGTTTCGGCCAAAACGGTCAACGGGTGATCTTCTAGCGTACGTCACACATCTCTGGGGTGAGGCTATTGACAAGCGTAGCGAGTCACTGGCAGTTAGCCTTGACATAGCCAAGGCTTTTGATCGGGTCTGGCACAAAGCTCTTCTCTCCAAGCTCCCGGCATACGGTTTGCCCGCTCAGTTCTGTACCTGGATTGCTAGCTTCCTGCATGAGCGTAGAATCCGTGTCCTTTCGGATGGATGCGCTTTGCGGTTCATGTCAGTGAACGCTGGTGTTCCTCAGGGCTCCGTTCTATCCCCCACGCTGTTCTTTCTGCATATCAATGACATGCTTCCTCTTGGAAACATTCATTGCTATGCAGATGATAGCACAGTGCATGGGGGATATAAAGGTCACCCAACGGCTGGGCGGGTAGACACCGAAATGAAGCGAGCAAATCTTGTCATTGAGCTCGATCGGGTGTTGGACCTCATTTCTAAATGGGGCTCCGATAATCTGGTGGAGTTCAATGCCAAGAAAATACAGGTGTGCGCGTTCACAGCGAAAAAGTAGCCATTCCTTTCCCTTCCCTCTCTTCAGGGTACATCTCTAGGCCTGCAGAGCAGTATTAACATGCTCGGTATGGATATCCGCTGCGATCTGAACCAAAAGGATTACATCGAAACCGTAATTAAAAATGCCTCACGTAAACTCGGTGTCCTGAACAAGGTGCGGCGATTCTTCACACCTGATCAGTTGTGTCTATTATACAAGACACAGGTGCGGTCTTGCGTGGAGTATTGCTCTCACCTTTGGGACGGCTCCGCAAAGTATCTTCTCGATGCCTTGGACAGATTGCAGCGCCGCGCTGTGCGCATTATCGGCAATGCGGAGGTCACTAAAACTCTCGAGCCTTTGCAATTGCGTAGAGATATTGTGTCACTCAGCGTCTTTTACCGTTTATACCATGGCGAATGCTCTGAAGAACTCTTTGACCTCATCCCTCCTTCTCCCTTCCTCCATAGGAGTACGCGTTCTGCTCTCCGGAGTCACCAATTTACAGTTTCTAACATTCCATCACGCACAAAGAAATTTGGTGACTCGTTTCTTTGCCGCACTTCCAAAAGATGGAATAGTCTACCAGCACACGTATTCCCTCCTACCTATGACATAGGGTCCTTCAAACGAGGCGTGAAGAAGCACTCTGTGGGCCGGCAGAGTGAGGGTGACTGATGCTACGTCTCTTACGCTGCACCAGTTGTCCTCGCGCCTGGACTTCATTTCCACTTAACATCAGGTGGAGTGGAGTCATTTGCCGGGGCTTAGCATTAAAAAAAAAAAACACTCCAAAAAGTTTGACTGAAATAAGTGCACTAAAACATAAAAAATAATTGCTTAATTTAGTTTGTTCAATTTACTTGCAATATTAACCCTTATTCTACTCAATTCTATAAAAAATATTTTTGGAGTCGGTGCCAGCCAAGGCTAATTTAACATTAATATTTAAATATAATAAACGACATTATATTATTATTATATTAGCCCATATTGTCCCATTGTTGTGCAAAGGCCTCCCTCCCCCTCTTCCAGTATTCGCGGTCTTTTGCGTGTATTGACCAATCATTCGCGTACACTATTTTTCATTTCACACTAATAGAAATGTTTCGAAAGGAGTATTAAAAAGTGGCCTATGTTACTATTTGTCCTTCAGCTATCTATGTGCAAAATCAGGTCGATGCGCAAGTGAGAAACAGACAAACAAACAAACACGCTTTCGCATTTACAATATTAGTTAGGAAGGATTTATTGCCGGAGTGGATCTCATTTGACTTATGGCTGTAAATACTAAAATCTTTATAGGTATGCCTACATTATTTGAAGAGTTCCCTCAATTCCTCAAGGATCCCACCATTAGAACTGAGTTCCAGTACCTGCCTTCTTTTGCTTCGTCATAGTCGCTTAACTATCTTATTAGAGATATCTAATCGCCACCCGTAAAATTCTTATCATTGAGGATTTTCAATGGCATTCTGTGGTATTTTTCATCAGTTCTATTTCATCAAATGATACTTTCTGAATGCAAATGCTTGACTTATTGCGGAAAATACCAAAATCGCTATAGTTAGGTATGCCTACAATATTTGAGGAGTTCTCTCAATTCCCTAAGGATTCCATTATCATAATTAGATTTTAATAAAAATGGGACCAATCTGGAATTATATCCTTTCAAATAAAAAAAGAATTTTCTAAATCGGTGTATAAATGACGGAGTTCTGAGGTAACACACATAAAAATAAACCGAATTGAGAACCTCCTCCTTTTTTTGAAGTCGGTTAAAAATAGCTTGGCGCGGTGCGCACGTTTAGTCAAGCAAGTTTTTTCTTTTTCGTTATCCATTGTTAAGCATTTTGACCACACTCTTGGTATTACTTAATAGTGAAGATGGCCTTCGGCGGTTTGGTCATGATTTCTCCTCGCGTCGTATTCCTCATGCCTGAGGGTTGTGACCACCGGGTGGTGGTCACCACCAGCAGTCTCTCATGGATAATCTTTCTCCACCGTCCCCATCACCGTCCGTCGGCATGCTGCGCTACGAGTGCGTAGATGTGACGTACCGATGGCGCAGACGTAATCGGTGCGAATCTAAGAAGACCATAGAATAATAACTAATTATTATTCTGAGGATAAGACCAACGCATCGGGGTGTGACGCTGTCGCCTTTCCCCGTAACTATTAACTTTTCCAGGTTGTCGCCTTCTTTCCTGGCAATGTGACCTAAGTAATCAAGGGAACGTTTGAGACAGTCATGTCGTGAACTCGAGACACAGCTATTGTAATATGATTCGTTGGTCCGATGTGGCCTTAATAATTAAATCATTTAGATGCAGAGAGTGTAACATTGTAGCTAACTTTTGTGGTCTAGTGATTGAGACTACACCCAGGAGGGTTCCTATGCAGTATTTACTTATAATTATTATTATAAATGTTACTGCAGGCGTGGTGTATCTAGGCACTAGGTTTGGTTAGTAGATAAGTCTAGTTTTATCTCCTCCAAGCTAGCTAACACAATCTTATTTAATTTTATCGCTCTAACAACAATATTGATAGCATTTGTGGCGTTGCTGCTGTTCGAGATAAGTTCGCATGGCGAATGCTCTGAGGAGCTCTTTGACCTCATCCCTCCCTCTCCTTTTCTTTCCAGATCGACGCGTGCAGGTCTTAGAAGCCATCCTCATACCGTGCTGACCATCACGACACGTACCAAAAAGTTTGGACAATCGTTCTTTTGCCGAACTGCCCGTATGTGGAATGCTCTTCCCGCACACGTGTTTCCTTCCTCTTTCTCTCCCGGGTTATTTAAGCGGGGCGTGAAAAAGCATTTATGCAGGCCGCCATAGTGAGAGCGTTCTGTTATATCCTGGGATAGTTACCTAAAGTGCTGAGATGACAGTTTTATGCTGACTTGGCAACTCATGAAACTACGCGTCCCGGCAGACTGACTCTGCGAGCCAGTCTACCCTGAGTCCGCGAACGGAGTGGTTGCTCCGCGTCTTAATCAAATAAATCACTGTCTTTATTCCAAATAAATATAATCATTTCAATTCACTTACACAGCTATTAAATAATTTGTTTTTAAAAAGGCATTTCAATTCCGCTTTATAAGATTGGTGGCAGCGTAAAGGGATTTTGAAAGTGTAATTAAGTGATCCTCGGAACGCCTCTAAAGTGAAATACTTTAAATCCAAAACTGTCTAAAGTGAATTGTGAAATACTTGAGTTTAAAGTGCCTAAAGTGAAATATTTCCATTTTAATAACTTTTCACTAACAACAAAGTGTCAAAAGTGAAACTCAAAAGTCCAAAGTGAAAGTGAAAGTCAAAATGGGTAGACTTCATCCTTTCATCAACCCATTTTGACATCGAGAAATTCAACCATCGTGCCAGGAGCCGGAAGCTGTCGCTATCTGCGCATTCCTGCTATCTGCTGGAACCCATTTCCTGGTACTCAGTTCCTGACAGTCAAGAAATAAATCCGAAGAAATGAAAGTGCAACTGTATTTGTGAGTGAATTAATTCCTGAGTTCAGTTACTATCAATCCGTGCATTCTTCACGCTTATCGCAACGCGCCGTGGCCGTCTAGACCATACGCCCACGTATTTCCGACGCGTCGCCGAGTTGCAGCATTACAAGAGTTGAATATTATAAGACAATTAATCTTAAGCTACTACTTTTCAGCACGTTAGTTATTCTTTGTGTTTATTATTTTGATTTAATTTTGTGTTTTCCTTTCTCGTAGCTTTCTATTTAGCAAAATGTCTAAGAGTGACGCCAAGAACGATACAAAAGAGCAGGAAGTACCTTTAAGTGTAATTTTAAAATTCATTAAGCCGTTTGACGGCTCACGAAATAAATTAAATCCATTCTTAACTAATTGTGATAACGCGATTTCTCTTGCGTCTACACAGCAAGAAGACATAGCAAAGCTGAAAGTGCCTGCTCTATTAAAGATTTCAACACCTGGAATTCACTCAAAGAATTCCTGAAAAACCAGTTTGGTGAACGGAAACACTATGCACATCTGCTCACCGATTTACAGGAATGTAAACAATTAAATAATGAATCAGTAAACCAATTTTCATTACGAATCGAGACTTGTTTATCCAAATTATTAACAGAGGTTACAATATCTAATTCCAAGAAAAGCGAACTTTCTGGCAGATTAGCTGCTATGGAAGAATTAGCGCTTCATACATTTACATTAGGACTACATCCTCGATTGTCTAATATTATCAGATGTAGGGATCCTAAGAATCTTAACGAAGCAGTCAACCATGCGATCTCGGAAGAGAAAATTCAGCAGTTCTCTTTCCGAAATAATAATACTTCGATTGTCAAACCTAGGACACCTAATCCCGTCGTTCAAAGATTCTATCCATCGAGGCCTAACGTAGCAAATCCACAACATCAATCTAGGGACCTACCATTTTGCAGATATTGTAAAAAGCTAGGTCACCAACATGAAAATTGCAGGCTTCGCGAACACAACAATAAGCGATTTAATAACGGTAGCCAACCATTCACTCCGGCTCAGCCTTCTTCTTCAAATTTTAGACCTCGATATGATTCACGCGTGACCTTCATTGAAGATGATCAAAACCAAAACCAATATCATGATCAGAACCAAGCTGAATACAGTAATAATAATAATTTAAACTAGTAAGTGTCCCGTCCCGGTGTCGCACGGGGCAATATCCAGCTACCCATAGTATCGACACCACTCAACACCGTTTCGTTAAACATGTGACCCATGGACAGGGTAACCAGCCCCAAACTCGTGGACAACTTCCGTCATTGACCCATGGACAGAGTAACCAGCCCCAAACTCGTGGTCAACTTCCGTCATTGACCCATGGACAGGGTAACCAGGCCCAAACTCGTGGTCAACTTCCGTCATTGACCCATGGACAGGGTAACCAGCCCCAAACTCGTGGTCAACTTCCGTCATTGACCCATGGACAGGGTAACCAGCCCCAAACTCGCGGTCTCCTGAAACAGGAAAATAATACAATTAATACTAATCCTAATCTAGAAAAAATTTATAATATTACCACTAATCCATCGAAAAAATACTTGACATTTGTAGTAGTTCAAACATCAATATCTAGTAAACCTTTGTCGTTGCTTGTTGATAGCGGAGCATCCATAAGTCTAGTGAAACAATGCTCAGTAGAGATGATGCCTCCTATAATGTCAAACAATTATGTTAATTTTACCGGATTTGGGAATGAAGACAACCCCATGAAATCACTAGGCACCATTCCCGTCGGTTTCAATTATTTATGGCATCAATTCCATCTTATAGGCAAGGTAGATTTTCCTTACGATGGAATAATTGGGAACGATTTTCTGTCAGATTCACAAAGTAAAATTTATTTTCAAGAAGAAACACTTACTATAAATGAAACAGAACTAAAATTAAAATTTAGCGAACCAATTTACATTATTAAATCCAGATCTGAAACTATAATAGAATGCTCCGTTCTCAACCCTAAAATAAAAGAAGGTCTCATTGTTGACCAACATATTAACGATACTCTTTTAATAGCCAATTGTTTAGTCAGAGTAAAAGATAATAATAGAATAAATATAACAGTCTTAAATACGTCTGAAAATCCTGTTTCTTTAAATTCTAATCTTAACCTTACCTTATATCCGATTGATTATGAACCTTTCCCTGAGTCTCATTCCAATCAGTCATGTTTGAACAGAACTGAAGAAGTTCTTAAGCTCCTTCGCGTATCACACTTAAATCCTGAAGAATCCGAAGCATTATACAATACCTGTTCTAAATACTCTGATATATTCCACTTACCTCATGATCAACTGTCTTCAACCGATGCTATCCAACATGAGATCCGAACTACCTCTGATCAAACTGTTAACGTGAAATCCTATCGTTTTCCT
The DNA here is from genome assembly GCA_963921215.1 of Scoparia ambigualis. Classification (NCBI taxonomy): domain Eukaryota; kingdom Metazoa; phylum Arthropoda; class Insecta; order Lepidoptera; family Crambidae; genus Scoparia; species Scoparia ambigualis. The sequence continues at coordinate 32,362,295 of OY992520.1, read as the reverse complement.
GAAGTTCACAAGCAAGAAGTGCAGTCCCAAGTACGAAAGATGTTAGAACAAAACATCATCCAACCTTCTCTGTCTCCCTGGTCTTCTCCTATATGGATTGTTCCTAAGAAAATTGACGCATCAGGCCAAAAAAAATGGCGTATCGTCATAGACTATAGGAAACTAAACGATATTACCATTGGCGAAACTTACCCGATTCCTAATATCAGCGAAATACTTGACCAATTAGGGAACTCTAAGTATTTTTCAACTCTTGACCTGGCTTCTGGATTTCATCAGATAAAAATGTCTCCTCGCGATTCTTGCAAAACCGCCTTCAGCGTCCCTCAAGGGCACTTTGAATCTACAAGGATGCCATTCGGTTTAAAGAATGCACCTTCAACATTCCAACGTTTGATGAATAATGTCCTTACCGGTCTCCAAGGAGAGAGATGTTTCGTATATTTGGACGATGTAGTTATTTACTCTCATGATCTTCAATCACATATTGAAAATTTAACTTCAGTTTTCCAAAAACTCCGATTTTTTAACCTTAAATTGCAACCCGACAAGTGTGAGTTTTTAAGAAAGGAAGTCGGTTACCTAGGTCATGTCATAACTGAAAATGGAGTGAAACCTGACCCTAACAAAATTAAATCTGTAAGAGAATTTCCTATTCCTAAATGTCCTAAGGACATAAAATCCTTTTTAGGGCTTATATCGTATTACAGACGATTTATACCTGATTTTTCTAAATTATCAAAACCTCTTACTTCTTTACTCAAAAAAGACGTTTCTTTTGTTTGGTCTAACGAACAACAACTCTCATTTGAATCCTTAAAAAATAAACTTATAACTGCTCCTGTACTTATATATCCAGATTTTACAAAACCGTTTATACTTACTTGTGATGCATCCAATTATGCCATATCAGCCATCCTTTCCCAAGGTCCAGTTGGTAAAGATCACCCTATAGCATACGCGTCTAGAACCTTGAATAAAGCAGAGAACAATTACAGTGTTACTGAAAAAGAATTGCTAGCAATTATATATGGCTGTAAAACCTTTAGACCTTACCTCTTTGGCCATAAATTTATAATAGTAACCGACCATCGTCCTTTAAAATGGCTTTTCAACCATACCGATCCTAGTAGCAAAATGCAACGTTGGCGACTTCAACTCGAAGAGTATGAATATGACATAGTATATCAAAAAGGAAGATTAAATTCAGCAGCTGATGCTCTCTCGCGTTATCCTGTTCATCCTATTGTATCCGAAAATCCAGACAATGATTTAAATGCCGAAAATCCATCCGTTCTACCAGAAGTCGAAGTAGTTCCCTCTGATGAAATTCTACCTATAAATCCCGAAGTTCCGGGTTTAATCGACTTACCTGAGCTCCTTAACTTACCTGGTGGCTTTGATCTTCCAGATGATTTCGGAATTCCCGACGATCTCGACGTAATTCCTTTGTCTCCTCCAAGTGACCACACTGCAGATGAAACTTACTCTAAATGTCTTAAAACACTTAATAGTAAGACATTTGATTTGAATGCTAAAATTGAAGAACATAATGAAAATCTATTAAAAACTAAAGTAAAAAATATAATTATACCTACCTCTATAGACCTCGACGAGTCTAATCACTACGTGTCAGAGATAATTGCTAATGGGCTAGTATCTCAAGAATCACTTTCTGAAGACAAGACACTAAACTCCTTTTTATCATTCGAAAGTAATAACACTAACTATTTCTTTCTCTTTTTCAAAGTTCACTACTTCGATAATAGTAGCTATGAAGATATTTTCATAAGTCTTAAATGTCTAAAAGCAGAATTACTGTCAAGAAATATAATCGAAATCGCCATAAGTGATTTCCGAAATCAATTCGATGCTCATAATTTCTTAAAAATATATAACATTATTATGTACTTGTTCCATAATACAGGAATAACTGTACATATATATAAAAATACAATCATATATCCGAGTACTAGTGAAGTTACAAGAATCCTCAAGGAAAATCATGACATACCTATTTCCGGTCACCTAGGTAGTAACAGAATGCTAAGTAGAATCCAAGAGAAGTACTACTGGCGCCACATGCGCAGTGATGTAGAAAATTATGTGCGTAAATGTGAGCAATGCCAGACAAACAAAGCTTTAAGGAAATGTAACCGAGCCCCGATGCAAATAACGACAACATCAACACAACCGTATCAGCGGGTTGCATTAGACATTGTGGGACCTTTACCGGAAGCCGGTAGTAATAAACTTAAATATATTTTAACAATCCAAGACGATCTGACAAAGTACTCTGCCGGTTATCCTATGCCAAATGCGACGGCAGAAGAAACTGCTGAATGCCTAATCCATTTTATCTCCCAATTTGGTATCCCAAAAACTATCCTGACTGACCAAGGTACCAACTTTACAGCAGAGCTTTTTAAACAAACGTGTACTTTCCTGACCAAGGTACCAACTTTACAGCAGAGCTTTTCAAACAAACGTGTACTTTCCTTAAGATAAAACAACTTTGGTCAACGCCATATCACCCGCAAACTCAAGGTGCTCTGGAAAGGAGTCATTCAACCTTGAAAGAATATCTAAAATCCTTTGTCGATGAAAATTAAAGTAATTGGCCCCGTTACGTTTATTCGGCCTTGTTAACATACAATACAACCGTTCATAGTACTACTAACTATACACCGTATGAATTACTTTTCGGACATAAACCTTTTATTCCATCTTCAGTTTATGATACGGCTTTAGAATCAACATACAGCGATTATGTTCGAGTTTTACAACAAAGACTGCAATTTTCAAGGGAAAAAGCTATCGAAAATATTCTAAAATCTAAAATTACATCAAAAACATATTATGATAAACGCTCAAGTCCAGTTAAATATAAAACCAGAGACATGGTCTATGTCAAGAACCATCTGCGTCTCCGCATTATCGTCCTGCATATTATATTATAGTCCTGCATTATCTCCAATATGGAAAGGTCCCTATAAGGTTGTAAAGATCAACGGTAATAATACACTTACCTTACCAATAAATAGGAGACACGTCAAACATCACTTTGACGAAGTAAAATTAGCAGAAGTTTCTGTTTAAGTAAATAGTAAGTATAGTTTTAAATAAAAAATGTTAACTTAAAGTATAATTATATTAATATCATATTTCAGAGTTGCTGCGGCAGCCTTTTGCTTGGTCATGTCCCAGAGTATTCAAGATTACGTTCAACAAATAACTGTATTGTCTTTACCTGTACCTCATAACGATAATGATTTGAATAGCTTTAGTCTTATAATTCCTAATGCTAAATATATCATACTAAGTAAAGATAATACTAGATATAACTATTTACAAAATTTAAATAAATGTGATGTACCTACTGTATCCTAGCAATTATGTTTGTGAGATTCCAAACATGTACCCATCTGATGTAAAACCTAGCTGTGAAAGTAATTTACTCATAAAAGTAGTTAATAAAATACCGAAAGAATGTAAAACTAAATTTATAATTGGAAAATTAGATTTATGGCAACCAATATCAAATAATAAATGGATTTTTGTTCAAACCGATTCTGTAAAACTAACTTTAGATTGTTTAGATAAGAAACCTTTCGAAATGAATATTCAAGGAGTTGGAATTTTGTCATTACCTAAATTTGTACTGGTTATTCAAAAAATACTGTATTATTTACTCAGAACGATGTTTTAAACATAACATCTCCTGTATTGTTTACAGATTTTAGTTTAATAAATGATGAATGTTGCAATTTACAAAAACTTCATTCTAGGATGGACGATTGGCACATAGAAAAACTACAAAACATTGATATTAAAGATATTAATTTAGAACATAGTAACCTGAAAAATATTGTAATAGATATAAATAAAATACAACAAAATCCGCATATTGTAAAATATAGTACTCACAATTCCGTTTTAACTATTATTATTGTATTAGTTTTAATTAGTGTTATTTTATATAAAATAAGTATATTTTGTAAACGTAGAAGCAACCAACCCGTACTTAGAGTTCTATTTAGAAAAAAAGAAACTACTAATATAACCGAATCAGATTCGATCCCGGATATCCCCTCAACTTCAGTTAAAATTATGAAATAAAATTATATGTAAATTCAAAAATAAACTTTGGAAAACTGACCCAAAGTTTACTCTTAAGGGGGGAGGTGTTATATCCTGGGATAGTTACCTAAAGTGCTGAGATGACAGTTTTATGCTGACTTGGCAACTCATGAAACTACGCGTCCCGGCAGACTGACTCTGCGAGCCAGTCTACCCTGAGTCCGCGAACGGAGTGGTTGCTCCGCGTCTTAATCAAATACATCACTGTCTTTATTCCAAATAAATATAATCATTTCAATTCACTTACACAGCTATTAAATAATTTGTTTTTAAAAAGGCATTTCAATTCCGCTTTATAACAGTTCGGCATAGCGTGGTAGCGCTGTGATGAACGCTTTCACTTCTTGGGCTTCACTGGCTGCTTTTCATAAGGCAGAGTGAAGCCATTATGGCGTGCCACAATAAAAAAAAATAAAAAAAAGAATATCTGATTACACCAATAATATGTCGAGAGTATGTCGAAGTATGTCGCCAAATATCAGAGTTTGTCGGTCTACCGTTCAAAAGTTATAAGGGTCATTGGTGGCCATGCCAGAATGAGCGCTCATCCTGGCATGGCCACCTGTATCTCAAAAACTACTGGTCGTAGCTAAGATCTGATTTCACCAATAGTATGTCGAGAATATGTCGAAGTATGTCGAAAAACTCCAGAGTTTGTCGGTGCTTCTATAAAGAGAAAAATCAATTTTTAATTTTCCCATAGTAGATGTACAATCGCGTGCATAAAGTTTATTGAAAAAGTAAATGAATAATTTTAATCTGAAAGGTTCCTTGATATAAAGAGCGCAACTTTATTAATTATGTGTATATGAGTGATAGGTAGGTACTTAATCCGATGCTTGGATAATAACAAATAGTTCATTCAATATAAACCATCACAGGCTATATTGAATGAAATAAGTGCCTACTTATTGACGTCGAAAACTAATAAAATAACAGTTAACTATCATTTAGTTAAATCTTAACAATAGTTAGATTCAGTAGAATCTAGCACCAGTTCCAATATAATCAATCACGCATGAAATTTCGCAAAATGTACAATAGTGTCTACAATCAATCATAATAATACTGAACCTTGAGAAACCAACTTATGTACATAAGTTGATAATACATACAGATGGAAGTGCCCTACACCCAGAATCCTCAACTACTGAGGAACTGGCTGTTTCTTGCATCTTATCTACTACTGCCGGTGTTAGAATATACGAAAATACTCTATTCAATTGTATCTATTGATTATACTATACGATTACTTTGTGTAACATCCCTATTTTTATATTAGTCACTCAAACGACTTTTCATTATAAAACCGTTGTGCCAACGGAGCGACCTTTACTTTAATAAAAGCATTCGTTCAGACAACTACGAAGTTTTACTTTGCCTTCACTGCGTCCCTGCCAACAGCCGGAATATAACAATGCTACACGAACATTGATGTTATGGCGAAATATTTACATAAGATGGTGGTAGCTTATCTATCTGCTGTGAGTTGAAGCACCCTTTTTGTCGATGTTACAACGGGTAGGATTCCGAAGCCAGCAAGTCAACATCCCCAAACTTTTAAATTTTTTGGATTTGATATTTTGTAAACGGTTAATTGACCTGCGGTCGTCTATACCTTAGTTAGTAGTTACCTATCTGATTGATATTTTCAAATAAAGCATATTACACTTACATATTTTTTTATTAGTATCCCCTTTTTTAAATAACCTATTGTAATGTTCGTAACTCTCCACTAAACTATTACAAACAATGGTTTGTTTTTAATCTATAAAACAGATAACAACATGTACAGTTCTAAATTGCGCCTATTCGCTAATAGCCCATATAAAGAAATGCAATGATAAAATATAAGTCTAAATTATGATACCAAAATCAAGGCTATATCAGGTACCGCTTTATTTTCGGTGAACAAATGTTTTGCATGATTATAAGCATCTAATAAACATACATACACATCGAAGTTCCGTTCTTCGTTCAACACTTTATGCGTTCATTAAATAGCCGAATAAAAATTATTTAATGCTCGTGTACGCGATTGTACTATTCGCTGTTGTATGGAAAAAAGAAGTTGATATAACTTTTCCTAGAAGCACCGACAAACTCTGGAGTTTTTTCGACAAACTTCGACATACTCTCGACATACTATTGGTAAAATCCGATCTTCGCTACGACCAGTAGTTTTTGAGATACAGGTGGCCATGCCAGGATGAGCGCTCATCCTGGCATGGCCACCAATCATCATCATCATCATCATCAGCCTATACTCGTCCACTGCTGGACATAGGCCTCTCCAAGAACGCGATCCGCAGCCATTCTCATCCAGCTCTTGCCAGCTGTAACGGTACAGAATGAATGGTATCCGTCCGTTAGTAAGGAATGTGTGGGAGTAGCATTAAAATAAATATTAATGCGTAGCACCATTAATATAATAAGCATGAAAAAGGGAATAATAAACTAGTTCAGAATAATGGTCAATGGTCTAGCGCTTTATCTTTATTTTGAATTTCGCGGGGACTGCTCTGCGCGTCCCTTGCGACATAGGCGGCGTCTAGCGGAAGTCATTTATTTGGGCTTCGCGTAAGGTTGCTAGGTTGACTAGGACCGTATTTTATTTTGAATTTCGCGGGGACTGCTCTGCGCGTCCCTTGCGACATAGGCGGCGTCTAGCGGAAGTCATTTATTTGGGCTTCGCGTAAGGTTGCTAGGTTGACTAGGACCGTATTTTATTTTGAGTTTCGCGGGGACTGCTCTGGGGTCGGCAAAGTGGTTCACCTACGGGCGGACGCCATCTATGGTCGGAATACGGAACTTTTGATAGTTTCCCAAAATATAGGATTATTGGCTTAAGTGGAGGATTATTAAGAGGGAAGTGTTAATAGAAGGCTACATTTAGATATTCAACGATGAAATATTGGCTGTCGGACGAGATTTGGTTAGATTATGGAAAAATTTTAGAATTGCGCGGCGAAAGCGGCTATGAGCGAGCGAGAGGTTGAGAAAAAGACAGAAAGAGAGGTCGGATGATAGCTCCACGTGGCGCGACGCGAAGGCGGGGGGGATCGGGGAAACGGCTAGCGATTGGTTGAAGGGAAGAAAAGTGGGCTCGCGCGGAAAAATCTTAGGCGTGTGGCGCGAAAGTAAGATGCTTAGGAAAAGGGCGGAAAATTAGCGGGCATTGAGTTTTGGGACGTCAACGGAGCGGTCCAACTTAAGAGTGCGGTACGACTCATACGGGAAAAATAGCGTCCGAGCTTGATAGTGCGCTAAGTGATATTCGAGCTGCGATATTAATTAAGATTTGTGAAATTGAAAGTTATTAATAAAGTAAACTATTGCGATCGCAACTCGAATCCGTTAACAGAATGAAGTATTCTGGGGTACATCGGCGGAAACGAGTCACGGTGACAACAAAACCCTATGTACCTTTCAACAGACTTCGGTCTGGATGATCTTTGATTGTATTTAATAAGATCGGCGTTTTACACTATTACGCTAAACAATACACTATCTTCGACGGAGTAATGGGGGAGAGACAGTTGTCTCCCTAGTGAAAGTTGAAGATAGGTCAGACACCATTTAGCTGGAGGTAGACCCGTATGACCCAGTCCAATCTCGAGTCTATCTCCATACATACAGTGTAGTGATAGGAAAATAACACACTGAGTATACTGGCTCGACTGATAGAACATTTAGGAGTTAGTTGCTTTCAGGGGCAATGCGACTCTCACCACACACCACGAATTTAAATTAAATGAGGCTTGGCCTAGTTTGCAAGGTACACAAGAGGGACTGTTAGTTCGACAAAATATAGGCATTTTCAAGTGAGGAAAGTTGTAGGAATCTATAGGTAGGCGGATATATATATATATAGTTAGTTATTAATTCAGACTAATAAGGCAGGGATAATTAAGTTACGGCGCTAAATAAAATTATGATGAAGTGATGTGGGTCCTAGCTAGGCAAGTAATCTGTTACCGCAGGCCGGTAAAATTCTAATTGTTTTCCTAAAGTTGTTACCAATTAATTATTCATTTTAAATAATTAACAGAAGTATGATAATATCGTACCATCATTACTTTGGAGTACCTAAAAGTCTAGACTGGTTTTCTATTACAAGAAAAATACTAAAAAGTTATAGCAAATAAGCTTAGTCGTACTGTGATGTTTGATTTCTAACACTGATATGACCAAACAGGCATTTGTTAGCTTTCCCTGGGATGCAATACGATCTCACATGGCTATACTCTTCAAGGTGTTAAAGTTTTACATCCGATACCTTAGCAAAAATAAGCTGATACAAACTGAACAACTAAAACCAGTTTAGAACCTAGGATAAGTCGTTGAAAGAAGACATTGCAAGCTATGAGCTTCTAATAATCTGAAACATAGAAATAATTGATTGATAACAACCAGCTAATTAGCCTGACAATGGTCTACTAATACCATTTGAATAGACCTCTTAAGATATGTAAGTACTTACTTCTAATAATATGAAACATAGAAATATTTGATGGGAACAATCTAATCAATCAGACTAATACCTAGTACAGTCTAATTTATACTTATTAAAGTGAGTAAAAGATAACTTCTAAATGTAATTTATTTAATGATTAACAGTGATAATTAACTACCTACTAAAGGTATACTAACTATGATTTAGTAGTCTATCAAATTAACCACTCAGTCTGAGAGACAGAGGGTGGAAGTTAATGGGAAAATAATTAACTACATTCACTCTCTAAAAGTCAGGGATGTTGAATGAATTAAACATCTTTCAATAAACTTGAGATGTATTTATACTTTATAAGATTTGTATAATGAACACTAAGAGTAACCCAAAGTAATTTACTTCAAATGATAGTATTCTATTTCAGTTCACTTCCTAAAGTCAAGGATATTGAATGAATTAAACATCCTTTAATAAACTTAAGATGTAATAATCTGCCAATGCAGCAATCCAATGTAGTTATATTGGAACTTTACAAGACCTGTATAATAAATACTAAGAGTAAATAAAAGTAGTTTTACCTGAATTAATAGCATTCTACTTTAGCCACCGCCTGAAGTGGCGTTTGATTAAATTATCCACCCTTTACGGAACTGAATATAAGTTATTGCATTGAATAATTAAGTTCTTAATGTGAAAAGGATATTTGGATGATAGCAAGCCTTGAGATAAACTCTATTGATTTATGTGGAATAATAAGAATTTAAATTGCTAACACATAGTTCATAATGTAAAATGAAATTAGATTTTGAGAGGAGATGTAAATTCTCAGTTTGAAAGAATTAAAGCTACAAGCTAATAATTAAAGTTAAAGCCAATGTGACGGAACTGTAATTAAACCATGAGATGTACAGTACGCTATGGAGCGGTGGTGGGGCTCATAAATTGCACCAGGCTTCTTATGTATCATGCTACTGATAATAAATAATAATACCTACAAGCTAAGCTATCATCTGATTGCCTTTGAGTGGTTACAAATCTTCCCCGCAGCTGCAGTGAAGGATTTAGGTCACAGTTCAGACAGAGTCATTGCTAGGCTACACATATTTATGTTAGGATTTATAGACTGGTAGGTAATTAGGTCAGGAGAAAATAATTTAACACAGGGATAAGCCAATTACTAAACTTTCACGAAAGAACTTGAGTTACTTAAATGCGGTTAACAACGGAGGGTTCACTAGACGATCTGGCCAAAATAGTAGTTATTATAATATTACATTGCTTGACTGAAATTCACTGCAAATAGAATTAAGCTATGCTAAGGTTCCATCTTCATACAAACGCTACACACTCTACAAAACTCCAGACACAACCATTAGATTGTAGATAAATTAGGTTAATTAGTTTTAAGAATTAGATAATAATTTAAGTTAAGGTAAAGCGGCGAGGATGTGTGTATGTATTATAAGCTAGCTAGGCATATAGGTGTGAAAGGCATTAGATTTAGGTTTAGATTAGGTATAGAGAATTTATAGATTTAGGTGTAGCAATAATTATATAAAGAGGGGGGGGAGGTTACAAATTGGTAAGCCATGACCAGGATCAGAAAGTTAAGTTATAAATTATCATTATTATAGTTGTATTGGATTTCAGTCAAGCGGTAATACTTTAATTTAGAAGTGGGATTTTTTTTCCCACAAATTGTTGTCGTGTTGCGATGCGTGAGTTTAGAATTGGCTTAATAGGGAATAATTCAATGAAGATTAATTAATTCAGAGATAGTGGGTGAATTATAATTTGACACTTTTCACAATAAACGTTGTTATCTTCTAAAGTTGATTCATACACTTTGTATTACGGGCTCTTGATAGTGGGTGAATTATAATTTGACACTTTTCACAATAAACGTTGTTATCTTCTAAAGTTGATTCATACACTTTGTATTACGGGCTCTTGATAGTGGGTGAATTATAATTTGACACTTTTCACAATAAACGTTGTTATCTTCTAAAGTTGATTCATACACTTTGTATTACGGGTTCGACCAATATTGTAGACAGTCGCAATGAGAGCTGGAGCTAAATTTTGTTGTACGAAATCTGTAACAAAAAGATTCTCAGGTTAGGTTAAAGGTCAAAGGAGATAAAGCTACAAAACAATAATGTAATGAGTAATAATTGAAATACAATACCTTTCAGTCATTATCTTTTTCTTCTTTATTTAATGGTGGATTTCGCCAGCATCAGGTACCGTGCGGCTGTTAGACGTTGTTGTTTTCCCAAAGGATCATAAGTGCACGAAGTACATAGATATAGTTATTATCCGGGGGTCTGGAGTATTAAATTTTAAAATTGTTGAGTTATCTGTGAATACTGAAACCTTTAGTAATTGTTTTCTTGAATACTGAAACCAGATAACCAATTTTTGTTGTTGACGTTAGGAGCTATGGTAACTGTAGTTTTGTTTCTATTCCTGGTGATAGATTTCATATAGGCATAGGCAACTGGTTCATACAGCCTTGTGTTGAGTTATTTTTAGGATCGTAAAAAGTCGATGGGGTGACATAGTTCAACATTTATTGATTTAGAAAGATTTGTAGAATAGGGGGCGGTTTAATTATTATTGCTGTCGGATGGAAAGGCAAGGGGGCGAGATTGGACAGAATTAACCAACTAAGTTATTGCTGGATTCAATTTATATTATAGGACGGCGATATGCTGTACAATATTATAAAGTTATGACGCTAACAGCATAATATAAAACTAATAATAATTATATTTTGACTAATAATCGTTGAGCGATTGCGGTTTTTAGTTGATGTGCTATTCCACGTATTATAATTTATTTTGTTGGTTATGTTAGAGAAAAAAAAAATTATAATAGTGTACTTGAGTCTCACATCTGAAATCCATAGAGTAGTTTAGGCTAGTCAAGGACTATAACGTTCTTTGTCTATGGTTGGACCATAGAGACAAATGATTTAGCGAGACCATAAACAATCTAGAATTAGGAATGATTATAAAACATGACGTCATAAAACCAATCGGAGAGGAAACTTCCTTATCGCGTAATCATGTGATTTTGTTATAGCAAGTGGAATCACCTGTTATTTTCCATACCTGTTATTTTTAATACCTGCGATTTTTACATTGAAAGAGATTTTCCTAATACTTATCACGTAGTAGATTAGAATGCAATGACATGGGAAATGCCGCTTCATTTTGTTAGTTCGCTAAAATCCTAGGAAAAGTAACATAAAATAGTATTACGGTTCAAAATACACGCGTTGATGAGGAATCGCGATTATAAGTAATAACAAGTAGCAGGGATGTCATGTAGGGGATAGAATCATATGACTATTCATTGCTAGTAGGAATTTTGGTTTAAAAGCAACGTAGTTTGGGATGCATAATGTAAACGGATAAATACGTCTAGTAGGCGATAAAAGTCGTTACCGTCTGGAAACAACTATCTAATATCTACTCTATTGTGGGGAGGTTACTTATTAGCGAGGCTAGATGGCGTTGGGTTACCAATAAAAGATTTTATTTTGGATGATGGTAAAAGGGTGCTGTCTAATAATAATATGTATAATTGAAATACTCTTGCAGCGTTGTAATTAGTCGTTACCGGTAATCATTGCTTCTTACCGTATAGTTGAAATCGTGATAAATAGTTAATTATGAAGATTTATAAAGGATTATTATTAGCTTAAGATGAGGTTAACGTACGCAGAGGTAAAGCTCGCTGGGCACAGCTTACTATACCTACTTACCTAATATTATCAGTTGTGAGTTACCTAGAGATATCTAAGTCGGGAGAGCGGTGAAAAGAAAAGACTTTACTACATGACTAATTAGTTAGGATAGGTAGAGATAGATAAATCATTAAATTCACTGGGTTGGATTAGCCTATTAAGAAGGGTACCTTGCACAATTGTCTATCTCCGTTGAACGATTAAGATGAAATATTTCTCGAGGATACCTAAGATTGACGGATGATGGATAATTGTGGAAGGTAGATATTAATTGAGCTTGGGAGCAAAATAGGGGTCGAAAGAAAAATACAATAGTAAAGAAAGAATAATAAATTGAAAAAAAAATAATAGTAGAAAAAAAAAATAGTTGACTGGCTTGAAGTCGAGATTTAACTGCAAAATTAACGAGTTATAGCACTGTTACGCTATAGGGATAACAATAGCGTATGTTATCACATCAATTATAAAGGCGAGTTGCGGGCGGATGTCACGTCATAATCAATAGTTAACTCGTTTTATTATTTTAAAAGTTAACGCAAGCTACTTATAAAACAGTGATCGATTTTATATACCACAATTTTAAGTTGTAGGATAAATTTAAACTCATAGTCCGCAGAAACATTCAAGCCGGAAATAAAGCGATGATATTGCGAGCTGAGAATAAATTTCTTAGTGTAAAATTTATTAATAAGTAAATCCCTGATATTGCGTTATCGAGATTACAATACAAAATCAACTATCACAATTCGAATCATACAAAGTAATTATTTAGATGTTATCTCGCGTCGACAGGTACAAAATTTAATTTAGATGGGTAAAGAAATTAGAACTGAAATGGGTTTCGGATGTGTGACGTTCTTAGGATACGTACTGTTTAGTAGCATAATTTAAATTTAATAAAATCGGCCGAATTAGACATAATTCGTTTTGCGGATATATATATTTAATCGAGATTATTGTGGAGGTAGCCATAGTTCAAAGTTTACTAAACCCGACCTAGAGTCATAGCCTATCTTTATATGTCAGAAGAAAATAATAAATTTATAAGTAGTAGATTTTAAAGTCAATAGTAAATTTATTTTCCCGAGGTGAGACCTGAAACCTAGTTCGCACTAGGCCATTCAAATACTTTAACCGGTAATGTTGATTATAATAAATAAAGATGTTCGAGATTTATAATAATATTCTAATACTGCTATATTAAAATTGTTATTATGAAATTAAATAGGTTTGCTTAACAATTGGCAAATAATTATTAACTCAAGAATTTGTTTAGTACAAAGTAAATGTCTACAGGTTTAGAAATGATAGGACGAACGAAACGCGTTTTTGACTTGTGGGAAGGTCAGCGCAGACTGTCAAAGCGGTATTATCTTGTTTTGGTTATTTATTATATTAATATGAATTGCTAGAATTCTTAAATAATCTAGATTATTGGCATCTAATATGTACGTGATGAAATTGTAGATGATTAAAATTAGTGCTAAGGTAGGTTATTGTCGAAGTTATGGCACAACCTTAAAATTGTTAGTTAATGTGAACTGCATGTTGCATCTAGATTGTTTTATACAAACTAATTAATTGACAGTTTTCACATATGTAGGCCGGGACATTGAGTTGATGAAATAGTGTTATCAAAATCATTCATCACGGAAAGATAAAGATATTTTATTTGCAAGTGTGAATACAAAAGTTTACTTCGGTTAGTATTATTCTGTTCTATACTAGTTTTGTGGTAGCGTTTTACCTAGGGTTGTTCTAAATTATAAGTAATTAATTGTTAATTGTCTGTTGTTGTCTTCTACGTTAGAAGAGGAACGGAGAAAGATAAGGGGGACTCATTTTGTTATAGTCAGCTGTATGATAGATAATCCTTCTAGTAAATATTTCTTGTGATTGCGGTAGTAACATAGAATGTTTATAGGATGTTTTGTTCATTAACTAATTATCTTCACCGCAGCTGTGGATAGGGATGGCTAAAGTATGTGAACAGGGGTGGAGAAGATAGGTCATTATAAATTAAAATAAATACTTGAATTGCAATATGCCTGACTAAATAGTGCGAAGAGATGGAGTAACTATGTTAGAGAAATTCTCTATTGCATAATATTCGAACTTTTGACATTTTCAATTGTAACTTTAGAATTTTGATTAGAGTATTTAACTAAGCGGGTCCAACGAAGAAGGCATGCTGAAAGCGAGGTCTTTGGTCGTCTATGCACACAATAAAATTATAGATGACACAAGGGAGCATTCTTAATTGGCACTGTTAAATTAGTAAAAGTAGCTTGTTTAGGGTGTTCGAATATTTTTAGTCGCACTGGGCACAAATAGAACTTAGTTAAGCGTGTAGGGTTTATTTTGATTTACCTGGTGAAGTAATTGAATCGAAGTTTCGGAACTGTGCTGTAGAAGTGGGAATTACTCAGCACACAATAAAATTAAGTGGTTTCCATTTAGCTTCATTTCCTAAACTAGCCTTTCTTAAAGTTGCGGAAATTCTGCTGTAAGGTGGTTCCTTTGGGGGCGTCTTGTGAAGTCTAAATCAGGACAATTATACTTGACTAACCTATAGAGAGATAATGTCTTAGGCTGCAGAAACAGAGGCCATTGATGGCATTTCATTTTGGCGTGGTCAGGGGATCTCGTGTTGCTGGGGAATTTTACCATCTGGACGGAAGGCTGAAAAGTAAAGTAGAATGCATAATGAGTAACCAATTAGAGTTACAAACATTCGGGAGATTACCATCTTAATAATGTGTCTTGTGCGAGTATAAAATTAAAAACATCTAAAAAAAAAAAAAAAAAAAAAAAAAAAAAAAGAAGAAACTAGCACTATTGAATCACGCAGTTTGGAATTCAGTAAATACGAGAAAGAACTCACGATATTAATTACCATGAATACTAAGACGAAGTGTCACCTTTAATGACTTATTATTTACCGATTTGACCGATTATTAGTAATATAAAAGGTAGGAAGTTAAGTAGAGTTGTGGGGGCGGATAAGATAGTTACCGGTCTGTTTAATTTAAAAGAAAATGATATTTTTCAAAGGTATAGGGAAGTAAGGGGATATTGACGTATTATATACGAGGGGCGTTCAAAATATTCTCGGTATGTGGATAAAAACAAAGAAGTACGAAAAGTTTGATATTTTTATTTTTCAATATACTCCCCCCCTATGTTCATACACTTATAAGATCGATCAATTATTTTTTTTAATCCCTCATAAAAATATTTTTTATCTTTGGTGTAAAAATGCTCCTCCACGGCCGTCTTCAACGCTTCATCGTCAGAAAATTTATTTCCACGCAGATCCTTTTTAAGATTGGGGAACAAAAAGAAGTCGCTTGGGGCTAAGTCCGGACTATAGGGTGGATGAGTAACAGTTTCAAACCCACATTCAACAATAGCTGCCTTGGCAATATGAGCAGTATGGACAGGGGCGTTGTCATGCAGAAGCAGAACACCTTTGGTTAACTTTCCTCGCCTCTTTTCTTTGGTCGCATCTCTTAATTGACGTATAACGTTAGCGTAGTACTGCCCTGTGATATTTACACCTTTTTCTTTATAATCGATAAGCAAAACTCCTTCACAATCCCAAAATATTGTGGCCATGACCTTGCCAGCTGACGGGATTACCTTGAACTTCTTGGGATGAGCTGAACCCTTATTGTGCCACTGCATGGACTCCTGTTTGCTCTCTGGGTCATAATGATGAACCCAGGTTTCATCTCCAGTAACTATTTTTTGCAGCACCTCATCGGGATTTTCACCACACAGGTCGATAAAATCTGAACAGCAAGCCACACGCATATCCTTTTGAAGAAGCGTCAGCATTCGCGGAACCCATCTTGCACTTACTTTTGACATATTAAGATGGTCATGTATAATGTCATGTACGGTACCAATAGAGAGATTGGTTACTTGAGCTATAGATTTTACCTTCACTCGGCCGTCTTCCAATATAAGTTTTTCCACTTTATCAATATTTTCTTGTGAGGTAGCCACTACAGGCCGGCCAGGTCTAGGGTCATCTTCAATACTCTCCCTTCCACGCTTAAATTCGCTTGACCATTTTTGAATAGTAGATAAAGAAGGAGCAGACTCACGGTAAACACAATCCATTTCCTCTTTTATGGTTTTTTGATTTTTACCCTGTTTTGTCAAGAATTTTATGACGGATCGGTGCTCTAATTTCGTTAAAATTGTTAATTCGCTCATGGTGTTCATGTTTGTTCGGCAATTGCAGAAAAACAAAAGAACATCTCGGTTCCAATTTTACTTTTTTTTAATGTCAATGGATGAATCTTAGCGGCCAGTAACAAATATATATATAAAAGAGGTTGTAACGTATCAATACCGAGAATATTTTGAACGCCCCTCGTATTAGCAAATGAGACTAAATGTTGTCTTTCGTGCATAGTAATAACTAGGGATGAGACATAGTTACTAGATAGGTTTTGGCATAAGTATTTGCTTATACGTATAAGCTCAGTACTTGTCAATTAGTATACAATGTCCAACACGTACCGGGGTATTAACAAGTATTTATCGATGACGCATACATTGACAGTTAGACGGATATACATAGCACACAAACTTCTAATAGATCTGAACTACGGGGTAGCTAGTTCAAAACTCAAGGACGTGTTTCGAGATGCGTACCCCCTTAGAGTGAATGAGTTTTCCTAAATATTTACGATCGACAACCTTATTGTAAGGCGTTAAGACCTCTATTTGTATGCACGGTGAGTGGGTGTCACTGCGTACCGGACAGAAGCGAGTCTAGTATTCTATCTCGGTTATTTGTAGGATTAGACATTAGATGTATCTCATCTAAAATAAAGTTATAACTCTTGGGCGATGATGGTATGCCTACTGGTTTTGGTTGATATGGGGGTTTGGTTAAGATTTCTTATCCGCGGAGAGGAAAATAGGTTTCGGTTGAAAGAAGTAGCTAATTAGGGATTGTGGAGGACGCGGGTTCGATCCCTGCCTGAGGTAGACAATTGTTCCGACGTTTCGTTATCTTAGGTAATTATATAAGCTAAGATGAGATTGGTAGCGTTAAAGTATGAAGGAAAGTTTAATTCAAATTATTAATTATTATTCATTAACCTAGTTGGAACTAAAAGACCATGACGGCGAAGTGGTTGATGCTTCACCCACGAAAGATCCCAGGTTCGATCCCTAGGTTGCAACATTTAGATGCGGAACAAGTTGTAAGAAAAGACGTAAGTTAAAAGAAGGCCATGATGACAGATGTACTTGAAATTATTCTAGGAAAATAATTTAAAGAATAGAATAATTGAATGGTTCGGAAGATGTTATAAACTTACGTCGGAATCGTCATAGAGTTGAAGAGTTTTCGCTAGGGGGCGTTACTAGACAGAGCAAGAGACTGTTATATTGATTTATATTATATTATGATTTGTTGTTATGATGGTAAACAAAAGGCAAATCATTATTCGGAGGTTGTGTATGATTAAAGAAATGGTAGATGTCTAAGTTATTGGGAAATATTTACCGAGACTAAGTTTACTGGGATTTCGTTTCGAACACGAGAACTGGGTATGCGATTATGATTTTGTGTCAGTTGAATAGAATGAGGGGTGTGGGCTATTTTGCAATAAGAAAGCTTATGGAGGAAGGAGTCATTAGGGATTTGGGGAGGAACTATAAATAGTAGGAATATCTTTGAGGGCTAGGATGACAATGAGGTTGGCAAGGAAGGACGTGCTATTTTGTACTTAATTAAGTACAGGGTTAAGATATAATTCGCCGCAGATAAGAGTGGTACTTTATCTGCTTAAATTCTATCGGGGGCGGCTGTAACGGTACAGAATGAATGGTATCCGTCCGTTAGTAAGGAATGTGTGGGAGTAGCATTAAAATAAATATTAATGCGTAGCACCATTAATATAATAAGCATGAAAAAGGGAATAATAAACTAGTTCAGAATAATGGTCAATGGTCTAGCGCTTTATCTTTATTTTGAATTTCGCGGGGACTGCTCTGCGCGTCCCTTGCGACATAGGCGGCGTCTAGCGGAAGTCATTTATTTGGGCTTCGCGTAAGGTTGCTAGGTTGACTAGGACCGTATTTTATTTTGAATTTCGCGGGGACTGCTCTGCGCGTCCCTTGCGACATAGGCGGCGTCTAGCGGAAGTCATTTATTTGGGCTTCGCGTAAGGTTGCTAGGTTGACTAGGACCGTATTTTATTTTGAGTTTCGCGGGGACTGCTCTGGGGTCGGCAAAGTGGTTCACCTACGGGCGGACGCCATCTATGGTCGGAATACGGAACTTTTGATAGTTTCCCAAAATATAGGATTATTGGCTTAAGTGGAGGATTATTAAGAGGGAAGTGTTAATAGAAGGCTACATTTAGATATTCAACGATGAAATATTGGCTGTCGGACGAGATTTGGTTAGATTATGGAAAAATTTTAGAATTGCGCGGCGAAAGCGGCTATGAGCGAGCGAGAGGTTGAGAAAAAGACAGAAAGAGAGGTCGGATGATAGCTCCACGTGGCGCGACGCGAAGGCGGGGGGGATCGGGGAAACGGCTAGCGATTGGTTGAAGGGAAGAAAAGTGGGCTCGCGCGGAAAAATCTTAGGCGTGTGGCGCGAAAGTAAGATGCTTAGGAAAAGGGCGGAAAATTAGCGGGCATTGAGTTTTGGGACGTCAACGGAGCGGTCCAACTTAAGAGTGCGGTACGACTCATACGGGAAAAATAGCGTCCGAGCTTGATAGTGCGCTAAGTGATATTCGAGCTGCGATATTAATTAAGATTTGTGAAATTGAAAGTTATTAATAAAGTAAACTATTGCGATCGCAACTCGAATCCGTTAACAGAATGAAGTATTCTGGGGTACATCGGCGGAAACGAGTCACGGTGACAACAAAACCCTATGTACCTTTCAACAGACTTCGGTCTGGATGATCTTTGATTGTATTTAATAAGATCGGCGTTTTACACTATTACGCTAAACAATACACTATCTTCGACGGAGTAATGGGGGAGAGACAGTTGTCTCCCTAGTGAAAGTTGAAGATAGGTCAGACACCATTTAGCTGGAGGTAGACCCGTATGACCCAGTCCAATCTCGAGTCTATCTCCATACATACAGTGTAGTGATAGGAAAATAACACACTGAGTATACTGGCTCGACTGATAGAACATTTAGGAGTTAGTTGCTTTCAGGGGCAATGCGACTCTCACCACACACCACGAATTTAAATTAAATGAGGCTTGGCCTAGTTTGCAAGGTACACAAGAGGGACTGTTAGTTCGACAAAATATAGGCATTTTCAAGTGAGGAAAGTTGTAGGAATCTATAGGTAGGCGGATATATATATATAGTTAGTTATTAATTCAGACTAATAAGGCAGGGATAATTAAGTTACGGCGCTAAATAAAATTATGATGAAGTGATGTGGGTCCTAGCTAGGCAAGTAATCTGTTACCGCAGGCCGGTAAAATTCTAATTGTTTTCCTAAAGTTGTTACCAATTAATTATTCATTTTAAATAATTAACAGAAGTATGATAATATCGTACCATCATTACTTTGGAGTACCTAAAAGTCTAGACTGGTTTTCTATTACAAGAAAAATACTAAAAAGTTATAGCAAATAAGCTTAGTCGTACTGTGATGTTTGATTTCTAACACTGATATGACCAAACAGGCATTTGTTAGCTTTCCCTGGGATGCAATACGATCTCACATGGCTATACTCTTCAAGGTGTTAAAGTTTTACATCCGATACCTTAGCAAAAATAAGCTGATACAAACTGAACAACTAAAACCAGTTTAGAACCTAGGATAAGTCGTTGAAAGAAGACATTGCAAGCTATGAGCTTCTAATAATCTGAAACATAGAAATAATTGATTGATAACAACCAGCTAATTAGCCTGACAATGGTCTACTAATACCATTTGAATAGACCTCTTAAGATATGTAAGTACTTACTTCTAATAATATGAAACATAGAAATATTTGATGGGAACAATCTAATCAATCAGACTAATACCTAGTACAGTCTAATTTATACTTATTAAAGTGAGTAAAAGATAACTTCTAAATGTAATTTATTTAATGATTAACAGTGATAATTAACTACCTACTAAAGGTATACTAACTATGATTTAGTAGTCTATCAAATTAACCACTCAGTCTGAGAGACAGAGGGTGGAAGTTAATGGGAAAATAATTAACTACATTCACTCTCTAAAAGTCAGGGATGTTGAATGAATTAAACATCTTTCAATAAACTTGAGATGTATTTATACTTTATAAGATTTGTATAATGAACACTAAGAGTAACCCAAAGTAATTTACTTCAAATGATAGTATTCTATTTCAGTTCACTTCCTAAAGTCAAGGATATTGAATGAATTAAACATCCTTTAATAAACTTAAGATGTAATAATCTGCCAATGCAGCAATCCAATGTAGTTATATTGGAACTTTACAAGACCTGTATAATAAATACTAAGAGTAAATAAAAGTAGTTTTACCTGAATTAATAGCATTCTACTTTAGCCACCGCCTGAAGTGGCGTTTGATTAAATTATCCACCCTTTACGGAACTGAATATAAGTTATTGCATTGAATAATTAAGTTCTTAATGTGAAAAGGATATTTGGATGATAGCAAGCCTTGAGATAAACTCTATTGATTTATGTGGAATAATAAGAATTTAAATTGCTAACACATAGTTCATAATGTAAAATGAAATTAGATTTTGAGAGGAGATGTAAATTCTCAGTTTGAAAGAATTAAAGCTACAAGCTAATAATTAAAGTTAAAGCCAATGTGACGGAACTGTAATTAAACCATGAGATGTACAGTACGCTATGGAGCGGTGGTGGGGCTCATAAATTGCACCAGGCTTCTTATGTATCATGCTACTGATAATAAATAATAATACCTACAAGCTAAGCTATCATCTGATTGCCTTTGAGTGGTTACAAATCTTCCCCGCAGCTGCAGTGAAGGATTTAGGTCACAGTTCAGACAGAGTCATTGCTAGGCTACACATATTTATGTTAGGATTTATAGACTGGTAGGTAATTAGGTCAGGAGAAAATAATTTAACACAGGGATAAGCCAATTACTAAACTTTCACGAAAGAACTTGAGTTACTTAAATGCGGTTAACAACGGAGGGTTCACTAGACGATCTGGCCAAAATAGTAGTTATTATAATATTACATTGCTTGACTGAAATTCACTGCAAATAGAATTAAGCTATGCTAAGGTTCCATCTTCATACAAACGCTACACACTCTACAAAACTCCAGACACAACCATTAGATTGTAGATAAATTAGGTTAATTAGTTTTAAGAATTAGATAATAATTTAAGTTAAGGTAAAGCGGCGAGGATGTGTGTATGTATTATAAGCTAGCTAGGCATATAGGTGTGAAAGGCATTAGATTTAGGTTTAGATTAGGTATAGAGAATTTATAGATTTAGGTGTAGCAATAATTATATAAAACGGGGGGGGAGGTTACACAGCCACCTTGCGAAGATCGTCTCTCCACCTTGTCTGAGGGCGTCCTACGCTACGCTTGCCGATACGCGGTCTCTACTCTAGAACTCGTCTACCCCAACGGTCATCGGTTCTGCGACAGATATGGCCGGCCCACTGCCACTTCAGCTTGCTAATCCGGTGGGCTATGTCGATTACCTTGGTTCTCTGCCGGATCATCTCGTTTCGAATCCGATCCCTCAGAGAAACACCGAGCATAGTCCTTTCCATAGCCCGCTGAGCGACTTTAAACTTGTGAACCAGCCCTACCGTCAGTGTCCACGTTTCGGCTCCGTATGTCATGAGGGGTAGGATGCACTGATTGAAGACTTTCGTCTTTAAACATTGCGGAATTGGCGACGTAAAGACCCGACGTAGTTTCTCATATGCAGCCCAGCCCAGCTGTATCCTTCTGTTGGCCTCTTTCTCGAAGTTGTTTCTACCCATCTGTAAAATTTGCCCGAGATATACGTATTATACGTATTCTTTAACAACTTCGAGAGCACTGCCTTGTATTGCAATCGGTTCCGGGACGACACGTTCGTTGAACATAACCTTGGTTTTGTCCAAGTTCATCCGCAGACCGATGCGTCGAGAAGAATCAGCTAGGCCGTTCAGCATGTGTTGTAGCTCCTGCAACGTTTCAGCCATGATGACGATGTCGTCTGCAAATCGCAAGTGTGAGATGTATTCGCCGTTGATGTTGATGCCACGTCCTTTCCAGTCCAGCGTTTTAAACATATCCTCTAAGGCATTTGTGAATAGTTTTGGGGATATCACATCCCCCTGTCTCACACCTCGATGTAAGTGGATATGTTTTGTCTGCTGGTTCTGTACTTGGACGGCCATGGTGGCGGCATTGTAGAGACACCTCAACACTTGGATATATCGCCAATCGACTTGGCATCGTTGCAGGGATTTAAGAACAGCCCAGGTCTCGATAGAGTCAAATGCCTTCCCATAGTCCACAAATGCAAGGCACAGGGGCCCATTATACTCTTCGGCCTTCTGTATTATCTGCCGCACTGTCAAAATGTGGTCTATGGTGCCGTATCCTCCTCGAAACCCAGCCTGCTCCGGGGGCTGAAATTCGTCGAGTCTTCGCGCAAGGCGGTTTGTGATGACTCTTGAAAACAGCTTGTAGACGTGGCTCAGGAGCGAAATGGGTCGGTAGTTCTTCAGAAGGGTTTTGTCTCCTTTTTTGAATAATAACACGACGACACTCCTACTCCACGCCTCCGGAGTTCTCCCATCAAAGAGAACGGTGTTAAAGATGTATTGGAGCTCCTTTAACACAGGTTTACCGCCTGCTTTCAGGAGCTCAGATGTAACACCGTCTTCACCTGGGGCTTTTCCGTTTTTAAGCTGTCCAAGAGCCAACTCAATTTCGCCTAGGCTGATTTCTGGCAAGTCTTCGGTAAAGTGGCGGGTCAACGTGGCTCTGGTTTCCTCATTTTCGGGATCAGGTTGAGATGCATGCGAAGGCGTATAGCTGTCCATAGAAGTTTTCTATTTCCGAAAGGACGTCTGGCTTCGAAGCAACGACTGCTCCGCTGGCCGTAGTCAACTTCGTCAGGTGGCTCCTACCAAGAGACTGGACAAACACTTTAGACCCCCGATTCTGCTCAATTACTCGTTTAATCGAGCGTGTATTGGAGCATCGGAGGTCATATCGCACCATTTTGCTGCCAATCTTCTTGTTGAGGGCCCGTTGGTCAGACGAAGTGACAGGTGGGTCTTCGCGCCGTCTCTTCATAAGCCTGAGCGTTTCTTCCCAAAACTTTGACTTCCTGCCTTTACGCTGAACTTCACAAAATCTCAAACCTTCTTCCCTGAGGATTTCAGACACGTTTTCGATAGCCTGGTCAACGTGAACAGCATTTCTGGTTTCCACGGCAGCGAATCGGTTCTCGAGGTTTGACTGGAACGTTTCAGATCCCATGATGGTTTGGAGCAGATTAGGACGGAGCCTGGACTTCATCAAGCGAACGCGTTCCAAGCTTAAAGTTGATATTGAGAGAGCCTCGTACAAGTCGGTGGTCACTGCCGGTATTGAACCTGTTGATCACTGAGACGTCTCTGAATATGTGCTTCTTTATATCCGTCATGATGAAGTCGATCTCATTTTTTGTCATAGTATCGGGGCTCAGCCACGTCCACTTCCGTTGGGGTTGTTTCTTGAAGAACGAATTCATCAAGAAAAGTCCCTCCCGCTCGAGGAAGTTGACAAGCATCTGCCCCCTATGATTCCTGCTGCCAAAACCATAACATCCTACTACCGATTCGTCGCGATTCTGTACTCCCACTTTAGCGTTGAAGTCCCCCATGACAACATTATAGTGGGCCTTGGTGGTGAAGTGTAAGGCCTTGGATATGTCTCCAAACATATCTTCCACTTCTTCGTCCGAGTGTGTTGAGGTCGGTGCGTAAACCTGCACAACCTTGAGGCAATACCTCTCGGTTAGTTTAATTACGAGGTACCCAACCCTGCTTGACACACTCGACACTTCCACAACGTTGTCACAGAGGGCTTTATTTACCAGGAATCCTACGCCACCTTGGGATAGCTGGTCTCCCTCTCGGAAGTACATGAGGTGACCCGATCTAAGGGTAACAGTGTCCTCCCCCTCTCTTCGGAGTTCACATAACCCAAGGATATGCCACCTAATCCTCCCGAGTTCCTCTTCGAATTGCGCCAGGTGCTAGTCTAGCCGTAGCGTGCGTCCATTATACGTCGCCAGGGTCAGTTGTTTATGGCGGCCTTTTGTAACCCGGGGATTCTTCGCATCCCCTATCCTGCCGTTACCGTGACCGCCGACGTGATCAGGAATAGCAGGGCGGCCGGGAACTGGGGGCCGTGGTCTTTTTTGTGTCGCCATGGAGGGTTTGCCCATAATTGCCACGCTGGGCATGCGGGTTGGCAATCGCAGTGCGTAGCTTATCGCACTGGTGTCGCTGCTGCCCGACACCAGTCTGTGCACTTATTAAGCTACGCATGGGCTGTGATGGTTATCCCGCCATCGATCAGTCGCCAGAACCTCGTTCGTTATTCGGCAGGATGCACCACGAGCAGGAGAGGTTGACTTGGGCTCCGATTGGTCTAAGATAGAACCCCGTAACACCCCATAAAACCCCGTTACACCCCACCAACCAATGACCCCTTATAACTTTTGAACGGTAAACCGACAAACTCTGATATTTGGCGACATACTTCGACATACTATTGGTGAAATCAGATCTATGCTATGACCAGTAGTTTTTGAGATACAGGTGGCCATGCCAGGATGAGCGCTCATCCTGGCATGGCCACCAATGACCCCTTATAACTTTTGAACGGTAGACCGACAAACTCTGATATTTGGCGACATACTTTCGAGATACTATTGGTGAAATCAGATCTTTGCAATGACCAGTAGTTTTTAATATACAGGTGGCCATGCCAGGATGAGCGCTCATCCTGGCATGGCCACCAATGACTCCTTATAACTTTTGAACGGTAGACCGACAAACTCTAATATTTGGCGACATACTTCGACATACTATTGGTGAAATCAGATCTATGCTATGACCAGTAGTTTTTGAGATACAGGTGGCCATGCCAGGATGAGCGCTCATCCTGGCATGGCCACCAATGACCCCTTATAACTTTTGAACGGTAGACCGACAAACTCTGATATTTGGCGACATACTTCGACATACTTTCGAGATACTATTGGTGAAATCAGATCTTTGCTATGACCAGTAGTTTTTGAGATACAGGTGGCCATGCCAGGATGAGAACTCATCCTGGCATGGCCACCAATGACTCCTTATAACTTTTGAATGGTAGACCGACAAACTCTGATACTTGGCGACATACTTCGACATACTATCGACATACTTTCTATAAAGTCAAATTTAGAGTTGGTGATGGTGGCCATGCCAAGATGAGCCACACGATTAATTTTCAGATAGAAAACAGTTGCTTGAAATAAGAGTACCTACGAGCTAGTTCATATTCTGGCATACTTTTGTTGTTATAATAATGCCTACCCATGTTTTTGCAGCTTAATCTCGAACTTATCATCATAATTGCAAAACTTGCCATAACCTCACTTATTATGTATTTCGTGAAGGAAAAGGAGTAGGGTACTATGTGTAAGTAGGTGGCTCAATAAAAAAAATCAAGCTAATCTATTTTCATTGATTTAATAGACATGTAGGATTACATATACATATTTTATCTCATCATAAAACTATATCATATGCATTAATTTACTCAGCTAAATGTGTCCTAGTAGTGATCAGTGAACAAACAACAAATATAGACAGAGCGAGCTCACCGCGCCACCTCGCGGCCGCGCGGCGCAATGGCAGCGGAATAGGACTACCCAATACGTTACATAACCTGCGGACCTATTACGAAAACATTTATTCACTGTAAATGATTATGACATGAATATTAAAGTTTTGCAATATATTATTTGATTTGTCTAATTGCTGCTAATGACGTAGTGAAGTATGCTCGCAACGCGAAGTGCAGCCAAGTGTAACAAGATCTATCCGCACTAACAAGATCTACAGCAGCCCAAGGCACGAATCTCTACAGTGTATCTCATAGGCGCCATTGCCAGCGCGGCATGCGGGGCGCGGTGAGCTTTCTCGACATCTCACCATCCTCTGTGTTAGCTACAATTAAATAACACAAACGATTTGAACATACACACGACGCGGTATGGGACGCACCCTTAAGTACAGAAGCCCTTCAACATAAGAGGTGTCTCCTTGTAAAGGCCCGGCTTCACTCATCTGGTGATGTTTCATTTTGCGAGTTCGCTCGAACGGCCGAGCTCCCTACGACGCCATGTAGGCCGCTAAACGTCTCCGCGAAGACATCATACACTCGATTTGAAACTATAAACTTTAGACACATACAGTTCGAATTAGAATAACATTAATTTATAATAGTAGCGCCGCCCCTCGGCCGGCGCCGCGGGTGCGCCCCAGAGCCACCGCCGCACGGAACGCTCCTACCTATGTTACGAGACTGCTTCCTATCTATATTTAGGAATTACCACTGGCAAGACGATATTAAACTAATAAACAACAAAATAAGGCTCAAAGCCCTTTGTACAATATACCATCTTTGGCTTATAACACCTCTGGGAAGCGTAAAATATATTTCATATAAAAGCTTTCAAACATGAGTACAAAATAACGTGAATGCGCGCGCAATCTCCACAAAATAATATTATTACATTAATAAAGCCGATTACCTATAACGCATTAATTTATTATTCATTTTATTATATTCATACAATCAAATTCATGTAAACCATTTCAATAATTCTAAATATTAACAAATAATCGATTTAATCAATTAAAATACAATAAAAAGCACCCTCAAAATAAGCACAATACATTAATAAAATTATCTTTATACAATCAGAGTATATCAGACGGCGCACGCACGCCATCGGCCATTGCACTTCGTCACACAAACGCGAAACATTGGAACCGGTGGCCATGCGAATGGGCTAATATGGGAATGTCCAAAACGATAAGGGATAGGGATATATCTTATATAATTGTAAGACTAGCTATGGGCCGAAACGAGTCCCCGCGCGTGATCTAGCTCACCGCAATTTCGGTCTTAAGACGAATTTTGTTGTTAAAACAAAAAGTACAAAAACGGATACTTAACCTGTATAAATTCCCTGTTTTGTAAGTTTTAGATTTTTTTATTAAACAAATTAACAATATTTTGAAACCGCCCAACAAACTGGCCTATATCCTACAGTTTTGTAGTTCCCCCACGCTGGCCCATTCGGATCGCTCGCACTGTATTTCAAAGTTTCAATGAAAACAATCCCCACATTAAAAATACATGTAACATGATTGTATTAGTTATTCCGTAACAACAAAACAAAACGCGCCCAGCTGCGGCGCTGGCTCTCGTACAGTAGTGTTAGATCACAAACCGACTACAAAATATTCTTCAAAGAAATATTCTAGCAAACACAAATAATAATATTACAACATTTCCTTAATAAACTATACAAGAGATAATTGTGAAGATTGCGGTCGCACCGCCGCGATACAATCAAACGTGCTATGTTTAACACAGGACATCAACTCAGCGATACTCGTGTCTATATCAAATATAAATATTTAAAAAACGTAACAGAAAATAGCGTGATATGTCAAGTTACCGGTGGCGCAATGGCGGGAAGTATTAGAACGGCATCGCACGGCCGCGCATCCCCGCTGCAGACAGTGCATCTTTTATCGAACGATAACAATAAATAACACTATATTTGTGCAACGTAATTATTCTTGACCCTTGTACATCTCAATAATGAAAATGCCATTAACAGTAGTTTGTACATTAATATGGAGCGGGTTAGTGCCGGATCTGCGAGCGGTTGGACTACATTCTTATTCTACTTAGAAATGCATGACGCCAGCCGGCATCGCTGCGTGCATGTATATTGCACCGAGGTCCCACGTGTTAACCTTATTTCAGTTTTTTTTTCTGATAATTACTATGACCATCTCCAAAACCACATTATTATGCTATTACAAAAGTAACCTAAGATAAAAATATTGCACTTCGTTTACTTTTTGTACCCCGGGCAGCATAATACCACTGCCAAGCATACGGCCCGCTGATGGAAAACTAGCGCCGTAGCCTGTTGGCCGAGGCTCTCGTTATATTATACAAATTTTACAAAAACAATAAGAGATCTGAAAACTCGCTCATAAAAACATTACTTTTGAAATAGCATTACATCAGGTTTTATAAGATTTGAGAGTGGCCCCCCGAGGTGCTGCTGCTGCGTGTGCCAAGCAATGGCATCGGGTGGCCGAACCCGCCGCGCCGGCCGTCGCCGCATTCGCCCGTCTTGCAGTATATGTTTCTATTTATTCATTTAATTAAGGAGTATATGGCGTCAGCGTTGAACACAAATGGCAGTCCCTAAGATTAAAAACCATAAGAGAAGAGCTTTATGCCGACACGAGCTCAGGTGTCGTTTCAGCACGCGTCCCGTCCGCGGCGCGAGCGGCCGGCGCCCGGCCACGCCTGTTACTCTGAGGGTTTTGGCACAGTCGGTGACAGACACACAACACTTAACAAGCATATTTTGTTAATATATCAATTATCTTCCCACTTAAGTAATAAGTACACCGACTACGAACGGTTTGATCCGAGAAATGAGTCCGTACTATTGTTACGCGGAAGGGCTCGAATCGCCGCACGCGACGGGCCCTGGCACCACTTCTATTACATTTAATATACATTTATTTCGAGTAAACATAACATCTCCATAGTATAACATACATCTGTACCGCCGGCCGCCCTCAGGCGCCGGACTCTATTCAAATTGTACTACTTCAATTACGGCTATTACGTAAACAATAAAACAAAATCAAAAAATTATCTTGTGTAAAATCTCAAAAATTAATACATTTCAAAAATGTTTTGTTCGTACACGATGAATACAAAAGGTCGGATATGAGAACACTCGTGCGTCACAGAGAAAAGTCCGCCTCAAACTAATCACAGTAATAATGTATGTCCGTTCGATCCAGCGCTGCGGTGGCTGAGGCAGCTGCTTAGGGACACGGAATCTTACATGACGTACCTTACAATTAGTCTAACACTTCAAACGCCGTTCAAAATAAAGTTAATACTAATTTACTAGACGCAATCTTTGCACACTCCAATTTATCAACATCGCTCTACCGAAAACTCCATCGCACGTGACGGACACTAGTGTTACAAAACAATATTAAGAATATAGGCGGAACCAATTTTGCGAAAAGCATTATTAAAGAAAATTAATAAACTCGATCTGAGAATCAACTTATGCATTTTAGGCACTATTTAATGGCAGAAAAATGTCAACGAAATACTGATCGGCAGGTGCCGGCGGCGGGCTGCGGGGAATAGGGCGTGCGACCAAACATGGCCATTACACTTGATTTTACTGACTTTGCAAAAACAACAGTCAAATATATGAGGCAATTTGGCTTTTAAAATAATTTTGAAATTGTGTGTATTTATGAAATTTAGAGTTATTTTGCAGCGTTAATGGTTGCCGTATATCATAAACTAGAGAACTTTATAGCGAGATTGTAAGACGGGCCCGTGTAGTGTGTAAGGCCTCTAGGACATCCCGAGGCAACCCACCGCCGCCTCGGGCCGCGCCGACCCACGCGCCTACAACGCCACGGCGCAATCTATTTCATTTATTTGTACATCACACGGCGGCTCGGGACGCTATGCAAGCGATGTATATAATAGTGGAATAAATAACAATATTAAATATGGTGAGTTCTGTATGCGGCCGCGGGCGGCGACAGGCGTGTCCCGCGGAACCAAACTAAACGACCAACAAAACTCGTGTTATCTTTCAAACGTCACAAATATACCGGGAACACGTACAGAGATTTTATAATTTATTATTTATAATATTTCCTTTTTAATTATACGCTAACCACTACATAAAGCATTACATTTGTGCATCGGCCGCTGCGCCCGCCGCAGCCGCAGCGCCGGTCGGCTCTATATACACTTTGTACTCTCAGTACTCAAAATACCCGAATACATACAACGAAAAATACAACAGAACACTTCCGAAGCGTTACATACTGACGACTTCAACAGAAACATTGTCAAAAAATATTAAGCTAAAAGAAAGAGATAAAAAGAGATTAAAAAACGATTGATCTTACACCGCGACACGCGGTACGCATGTAATGCACTAGAACCGTTCGCGTCTAGCTGACAAACGAAAATTCATCGCGAATACTGCGCGCCACCGGGGGGGGCCGGGGGAGGCGGGGGGCCGCTTTAGGGTTTAATGCTAACGCGCGCGCTCGGGACCCGAACCTCACACCGCTAAGCCGGGCATCGCTCGTTATGACTGAAAATCAACCTTCCCTTTTTTCTCAATATATTTTTCTAACTGATTACCATACTACAATGCTTGAAGTTCAACATAACACATGGCCACTATTTTCTTACGTTACGAGAGATTCTAAAATAAATACTGTCAATTCAAGTGGAAGGCGACCGACTTTGTAGATCTATCGTGACTACAAACGACCTTTTGATTTCCTAAAGAAACCTACTACCTATGATACGACAGAATGTCTCCGGAGACATGACTCCCCCCGCGGTGTTCCGGCAACTCGAATCCCTCGCATGCGCCCGCAGCCGCCGCTCCAATATATATATGGAACGGCTCTATTACATTCGCATGGACTTATTCATAAGACACAACTGAATGAAGCGTTAAATCTGTAAATAAATCTGTTTTGACTAAATTCAAGTATCGGTTCGGATCGGCCTTCGCGGGCGGGGCCGCCGCTGGCGCGTGGACAGAACGTGAATAAGATAGCTGTAGGCGCGGCTCCCCGCTACACTCAATATAAGTATTCCAAAATAATACTTAAGCGCTTTCACACTTTATTCTTAACAAAACTAATAATAAATTATTTGGTAACATAAAAAATTAAATATAAAAATAATTTATGTGTAAAATGTAAGATGTTTTCAATGCCGTCCCGACATAATCGTTTACACGAAATACACGATTTGCGGTCAACATAAACATAGAATACGCACCTCGGCTTCGTCGGAGCGCCCCTCGTCGCTCGCTTCACATGAAGTACCTAACACGAATAGGACGGGCGCCGGCGAGCCCCGCCGCCGGACGCGATCGTTTCGATACTAACTATATATTCAAACTTCCATGTCCATCCGACCGTTACACTAAAATAAACATCGATTTCACCATTACGAACACCTCCTTACGTCTGACTAGAGAAGGGACTTAGCCTATTTA
This sequence comes from Scoparia ambigualis, assembly GCA_963921215.1. NCBI lineage: Eukaryota > Metazoa > Arthropoda > Insecta > Lepidoptera > Crambidae > Scoparia > Scoparia ambigualis. The sequence continues at coordinate 32,330,575 of OY992520.1, read as the reverse complement.
TACCGTATCTTCCAATTATCCCGACGAGCCGGTTCCAGCACAACGAAATCAAGTTTACTCTGCAGTTGAAAAATTTACGACAGCGGACCGTAGGTCGGGACTCCGGCGAGCGCTCCGGCATTGGCCCAATAGTTATAGTTTAGAAACCATCGCATCCGATCGAAAGCCTTCCTTTGCGGTGTCCTGCGCCCCGCCGGGGCCCGAGCCGGGGCCGCCGGGGCGCCGGGGCAAGGGGCCGGGGCCGGGGCCGGGGCTCGGGGCTCGGGGCCGGGCGCCGCAAGGGGCTCACACGGGGGGCCCCGCGGGGTTGAAGTCCCCGTTGACGAACGAGAAGCCGCGGAACTCCTCCTGCGGGCAGCGAAAGCGCCACGTTAATGGAAACGCTTCAATGAATGTCTGTTTCACAATGTTGTGGGTTTGGTTTACACATTGTGTGAGACAGACCGCACATTACAATAAAGTTCTGCACTTCTTTATTTTTCATATATCAGCAGAACCTGTATTTTTGATACGATTCTTCTGAAAACGATGAAGTATGACAACAAGAAACATCGCTTTGGCAATGCTAGGCGAGTTATCACTAATGACGGTTTGAATAAGTGCGACGGCTGCGTGACGGTATGATAACGCATAACGCAGCATCACTGATAATGGTTGATAACGCATGACACGTTTATTTCATGTAATAACGTAATATTTTCAAGAGTAAAATGTTTCAACTCTACACAAGTGTCTCGAGAGGTCTCATTTACCGCTTTAGTTTTCTAGTACTTACGAAAATTTATTTTATTAAAAAGAAGAAACAATAGCAAATATAACCGTTTGGTAAAAATTCATCAAGATATGTCGTTACTCATAAAGAAAACTGAGACACGGTTGTATGGAACAAACGTCGCGAGCATTACCTCTAGCTAACGTTATATGACAAATATGGCCAAATATGTGTAATGATGAGACTGATGAGAACGACCATAGATGTGGATATGAGTTTTTACAATTAGTTTTGTGATGTTGGCAGACTTAGTTATTTCTGAAATCTGGTTAAATGTAGTTGTAAATTAATAGAAAAATAATGATTCCGGATGTAACTAAAACTGCAACAGTTTGACGTGCAAAAGACGCAATAGTATATTATCTCCTTTATATCCATTCTATTTATAACATTATGATAAATAAATAAGAAAAATACGTTATTTAGGATAAAATGTTTCATAGAAAAAAAACAAGTAGTCTCAGGAAAGCTCGAATGGGAATCGAACCCATGACCTTTGGATTGCCGGCGCACTGCTCCAACCGTTGAGCTACCGAGACCCCAAAGCAGACACGTTGAATTATTTTCTAGTAGTTTGATTTACGCTGCAAGCCGCTGCGGTATTACGTCACTGTGAAAACAACCCTCACAGTCGAAAGAAATACTATTGCAAGCATTTAACAATCGATAAAGACGTAATTGCTTATAAATATCTTTATTATTGAAATTTTTGCATTTACAATGCTGCATACATATAAGTTAAAATGTTTACTAGAAAAGAAAAAAAAACGTTATTTACACAAAGCAAAGGAAGTGTCTCAGAATCGTAGAAAATGGAAAGCCGAGGTCTCCTCCTACCTTTCAGGGAAACTGGGGTGTGACACATGCATGCAGCACGGGTGTATGAGTACGAGTGATGTACGATGTAGTAGGTCCGCGGCCGACTACTAGTCGGCAATGTTCTTGCACACAATGTACGCCGGGAAGTAGTCGGAAGTGCCTCGTGTGTGTGGGTGGGTGTGGGGGGGGTGTGGGGGGGTGTGGGGGGGGCTGACCTGGTTGATGGTGCGCAGCACGTCGGCGGGCACGGGCGTGAGCACGGGCTCCTCCTTGGTGAACTCCGCGTCGAAGTTGGCCGCCTCGCGCTTGCTCTTCTGCAACAGCGGGGGCCCGTTATTCGCTTGCAACTACTCGCTCATGCTTTTATATAATAACCCTTTGTTCACATGTACAAACTAGATGTACGATCGACGCTCTCAAAGCCTCCGCACTCAAACAGTACTTGGAGAGATGTTTAGATACTCATTTCTCTCATTAGTGTCAACATGACGAAATGCTCCTTTGACAATTGCTGTTCTGCCACACATACACTGCAAATGTGTATGCCAAAGCTGCCACTATTCCATATAAACAAACATTATAATAATGACTATTATCCCCGAAGGGTTAGTCAGAGACTAGGCAATGAGGACAGCAAAAGCAGTCCTCTGCCATAGTCCACAGCACGCCAAATAGCGACTGCACATGTGCTCAGCGTGACAGGTGGTGAGCCCATCGCCGCTGTATTCTGTTGAATGTATGTTGCAGTTTTTAGTCTGTTAGTCGCCTTTTACGACATCCAATGGAAGAGAGGAGGTGGTGATATTGTTTCAGCGCTACGCGACACATTTAGTTTAATGTTTATATGTAATCGAAGTCAGGGCAAGAATCGAAGGAAGGCAAATAGAGCGCATGGTGTTAGGTGAAAATGGAGTCCAGGCGCAAAGGCAGCTGGGGTAGCGTCAAAAAGACGTCACTTCACTTACTCTGACTCACCCAGTTGCCCGAGGTGCTTAATTGACGCCTCACTCATAATTTTATTTTTACAACATTTTGCTATTGAATGTATCGGTTTTGCGGCTAAGCCTGAACTAATGATATCTTTTATCTGTCTAATAATCAACTCAAAGTTTTGTTCTGGAATGTTAAAAACTAATAGCACCGATTCAACTCTTCGTCGCTGCGAGCTCGGTCAACGTTGCGCGTCACTATACCTAAGCTTAAAGGCAGCGCCTCTGATCACATAAACTATAGATACACGGCGAAAAACGGCACCATAAAACAAGGTAAAAATCAGAAATTGCCTTGATTTTCTCTCAAAATTTCGAATTTAGAACTTCTTTCTGAATCGCTTAAATCTAGCGAGCCTAGTTCTAAAGCGGAATAACTTCACTAATATTTAAAAAAAATATGTACTTTAGTACCTACCTAATAAAGTTTAAGGTGAACTTTACAATAAATGTTTATCTATAAAAATGTCGTTTAATTTCTGATGTTGATCTATGGTGTGATATAGTGAATTACACTATCAGCACGTACTCAATAGTACGTGATAATTAAGGTCTTCCTGATTGACAAGGCGTCCTTCCTCTAGTCACGTATAGATGTGATGTTAATTAGTATTTAAGATGATACACTAGAGGATAAAGATTATTGATTCAACGCAAGACATTGTTTCATTTCGGGTCTCCGTCCCAACGCCATTACATGGCGACCGTGACAGGACTCTTGAGTGAGCTTAAGGCTATTAGAGACTCTATTATTAAATTAAGTAAGGACAAACGTTATTCCGCTCAGGGGCAGAATAAGTTTTTAAGAGCAAAGGAAATTAAAAATATTTTTGAACAAATATCTGCAGACTTATGTAAAAAAGGGATAGATGCTGTAGAATTACAAATAACAAAAGCAATATCGTCTAAGTTTTTATGTAATTTTGAGGAAATCGAGTCACTCGTTAACCCGCATCATTCAGAAACGATCACAACCATGGCCACGTTCGATCTAAAAGTCGCGCTCACGCTCCTCCCAGTAGTAGATTGCGACGAAACGCAAATTAACCAACTAATAGACGGAATAGAGTATTATAGTAGTACCCTTAGAAACGAGGATCAGCCTCTGTTAATCAATTTTGTTTTAAAAACTCGTCTTTCTAGCAGTGCTAAAACAAAAATTAATAAGTCTTATGTGTCTGTGGCAGACCTAATAAAAGATATAAAAAATGTTTTAATTCCGATTAAATCATACACAGCCATTTTAGACCGAATGCTACGATGTAGGCAAGGAAACAAGACCATAGAAGTGTTTGGTAGTGAAATCGAAAAAATGTCCAACGATTTAAGTACAGCACAGGCTAATGGAGACGAGTCGGCATATAATTTATTAAAGCCGATTAATGAAAAAATGGCTATCAAGCGTTTCGCTGACGGCCTAAACAATGCTCGTACAAGCATTATAGTTACGTCTAGGTCCGTAAGCACAGTTAGGCAGGCAATAACTATAGCCTTAGAACAAGAAGACTCGGTAGTGAAACCACCAATAAACAATTATGTTAACTATGTTTCGAACCAGCGATTTGAAAAGATAAATAAAAACTATCATCAACAATATAATAAGTCACGTAACAACAACGCGACGAGTCAGCAAGGTCGGGGTCGTGCCTACTATAACTCGAATAGGTTTCAGGGTCAGCGCAACACCAGGTTTACGTCACCTCATAATAAACGTAGGAATGTACATTTCTTAGTTGACTCAGCAGAACAGTCTAATGACGAGAACGAAAGTGAACGTCAGAGTATACGTCAGAACGAACATCATAGCGATGATTTTTTTCGTTCTGAATAGCGCTGAGGTAGATATTTGTAGTTATGGTAGTGGTAATTACGTTTGTTTTACTTGTAGTCAAACTCAAATTTCTCTATTAGTAGACACAGGAGCAAGCATTTCAATTTTAAAGTTAGATTGGTTAAATAAACTCCGTAGCGTGTCCCGCGACGCAAAGCTAGTAAGGGATGAAATTAAGATTAAAGGAGTATGTGGGGATTTAGTATCAATAGGTTATGTTTATCTAGACTTATGTGTTAACAATTATAATTTTAGGCATAAGTTTTATGTGTTTAGCAACTTCCACTGTAAAAATGATGGAATTTTAGAAGATTTTTTATTAAAATATAGTTGTAAAATTAACTATGAAAATAAGCTGGTTACATTACAGGATAAGATAAGTCTAGAATTAGGCTTAGGTAAAAACGTAATAACGACTATTCCAGGGAGATGTGAGGTCGTAAAATATGTTTCGTCAGAGATAAAGGGCGAATGTGTCATTTTAGCGGAGGAAGTTATTGCAGGCGTATTTGTAGCAGGCGCCGTGGTAGTAGGAGACGGGAAAAAGATTCCGGTGCGATTTTTAAACACACGGGAAGAAGATGTAAAATTAAATAACTTTAGCCCGAAAATTAGAAAATACTCGGATTATTTCGTATGCTCTTTTGATACGGAAAACGGAAAATCTGTCGAGAGGGTTAAACAACTATTCGATTTTCTTAAATTAAAAACATATCTTGGTGATGAAGAGAGACGGTCTATTGAGAAAATATGTGCAAAATATGCAGATATCTTTCATATGCCGGGTGATAAGCTATCCGTTACAAACTTATACGAGTACAACATTAAACTGCAAAATGACGCGTCTCCTGTTTATGTCAAACCGTATAGAATACCGCACGCTCAGAAGGCTGAGTTAATAAAACAGGTAGGTAAATTGTTAGAAGATATTATCGAAGAGTGTACCAGCGAATGGTCTTCTCCATTATTATTACTTCCAAAAAAAGCTGACAGTAGCGGTGAAAAAAAGTGGAGAATCGTAATAGATTATAGACTTTTAAATAAAAAAAATAGTAGACGAAAAGTTCCCGTTACCAAATATACAAGAAATTATTGACTCACTTTCGGGATGCTTATACTATTCTCATTTAGACCTCAGTTCTAGTTATTACCAGCTAGGGTTATCACCAGAATGTAGGAAATTCACTTCTTTTACAGCTGATAAGCAATATCAACTGAAAAGATTACCTATGGGTCTCAAAACGAGTCCTAGCGTATTTTCTAAACTTATGTCTATGGCTCTATCGGGTTTAAATTACGAGATATGTTTTCTATATCTCGATGACGTAATAGTTTTCGGGAAAAGCCTATCGCAGCATAATACAAATTTAATGAGTGTATTTGAGAGGTTTAGGTCAGTTAATTTAAAACTAAACCCTTGTAAGTGCGAATTTTTGAGGAAAGAAATTAATTATTTAGGGCATGTTATTACGCCAAACGGGGTGTTGCCAGACAACAGTAAAATCGAGGTCTTGGAAAAGTTCCCAGTACCTAAAAATGTAAATGAGATTCGTCGTTTTGTGGCTTTTGCGAACTTTTATAGAAAATTCATAAAAAACTTTGCCACAATAGTGTACCCACTAAACCGTCTTTGTAAGAAACATGTCGAGTTTCAGTGGACGGAAGAATGTGACGTGGCATTTCAGACCTTAAAAAAGTCACTTAGTTCATTTCCTGTCTTAGATTATCCAGATTTTGGAAAAGATAATGTTTTCCGGTTGCAAACCGATGCGTCAGGGGTAGCCTTGGGGGCTGTATTATCAAATGGAAATAATAAGCCCGTAGCTTATGCAAGCAGACAATTAAACAGTTCAGAAATAAACTACCCAACCATTCATAAAGAGTTATTAGGGGTAGTGTGGGCTATAAAACATTTTCGACCATATTTATACGGACGAAAATTTAAAATATTAACAGATCATAGACCATTGGTTCATTTATTTAGCATAAAAGATCCTAGTAGCCGTTTAACTAAGTTTAGACTTTGTTTAGAAGAATATGATTTCGATATTGAATACATAAAAGGTTCCGAAAATGTAACGGCAGATGCCTTATCGAGAGTCATTATAACATCAGACGAGTTAAAAAATCTAAATTCAAATTTTTTGGGGGTATTAACCCGTTCAATGAAAAGAACCATGGAGCAAAATAATGAACCCGCTACCTCTGGAAGTAGCAGGGTTGAGCCCCCTGTTGATCATAGGCAACCAAGAGTGGTAGATATTATGCAGAAATCACAAAATGATGTAAGGTTAGATATTTGTTCGTATGAAAACTTCGTGAAGTTGAGGAAAAAGAAAAGATACGTCTCACAGACGGGTGATATGTTATTTAGTGACTCTACTATTTACATAAATCAGGAATCTCTACTAACGGAGGCGCGCCGAGACGCAACGATAGGAGAACTGAGTGCATTATGTAAAAAATATAATATTGTAGAAGTCGTTGTGATTAAAAATGGGTTTAATAAAAAGTTTATTAAAATTTTGACCCAAACTTTCATGAAACATAAAGAATTACCGCGGTTATGTATTATTAATAACCAAGTTGAACATGTTACAAATAAAGACTTGATACGTGTTATACTAAATGATTATCATTTATTGCCGACAAGTGGTCATGTAGGCATAAATAAAATGACTAAGAATATTCGAAAAAAATATTTTTGGAGTAATATGCAAAAAGACATAACTGAATATGTGACTCGCTGTAAAGATTGCCAAAAGCAGAAATTTTGTAATAAAAATAATAAAGAGAAAATGGTAATAACCACTACAGCATCTACTTCTTTTGAAAAATTATATTTAGATATTGTGGGGCCGTTGGAGGTCGATAATTTGGGTAATAAATACATATTAACAATACAATGCGAATTGACAAAGTTTGTAGAAGCTTACCCAATACTTGATAAGTCAGCTGAAACTGTTGCTAGGGTTTTTACTGAAAATTTTATTTTACGATATGGTACTCCCAGGGTTATTGCGACTGACTGTGGAACGGAATTTATTAATTCCACGTTAGAAACAGTATGTAAATTGCTAAATATTGATAAGTTAAATTCAACACCCTATCATCATGAGAGTATAGGTTCGCTAGAAAACTGGCACAAACATCTCGGATGTTACTTGAGAATACAAACACAGAATCAGTCGGCAAATTGGAGTACCTGGATACCATATTGGTGCTTTGCTTATAATAATTCTGTAAATACTAGTACCAAATACTCCCCTTATGAACTAGTTTTTGGGAAAACATGTAACGTACCTAGTAATTTAGTTAGTAAAGTTGATCCCTTATATGTATACGACAATTATCCATCGGAGTTAAAATTTAGATTGCAAAAAGCTCATAATGATGCCAGGAACAACTTATTAATATCAAAACAAAGTAGAAAAACTAATTATGATTTAGATTGTAAGGAAGTACACTACAAAAAAGGTGATCTACTCTTGTATAAGAATGAAAATTATAATAAATTGAATGACTTGTATTTAGGTCCATTTGAAGTTTTAGAAGAGCTAGGTACTAATGTAAAAATATTAAAGAATAATAAAGAATATATAGTTCATAAGAATAGGACTAAGATATTTAGAAAATAAGAGTTTACTTTTCAGGGAAGGGATGCCTAGCCTTTTCAGGGGAGGTGTGATATAGTGAATTACACTATCAGCACGTACTCAATAGTACGTGATAATTAAGGTCTTCCTGATTGACAAGGCGTCCTTCCTCTAGTCACGTATAGATGTGATGTTAATTAGTATTTAAGATGATACACTAGAGGATAAAGATTATTGATTCAACGCAAGACATTGTTTCATTTCGGGTCTCCGTCCCAACGCCATTACAATGGATATGTACGTGTATACGCGAGGACATTATTCGATGTAGATAAAAGATGAAATATTGTTTATCGTACACCATATTAACACAAAGTAGTATAGCATGCATTTAGTCCGGTACCTTGGGCTTGAAGGGCGGGCGCAGCTTGCGCGCGGCGAGCGCGTCCCAGTCCACGTCGCGGAAGAACGCGTGCGCGCGGATGCCCGCCGCGCCGCCGCACACGCCCAGCCGCCGCTGCGGGCTCTTCGTCATGAACCCTGCGCGCAACATACGCACATTATACTATGCCACCCGATCGCAACTCAACCATGTTACGATGAGGTATAACAAAATGTATGGAACGGTTCTTTTTAATCATCATTTCAAAGTTGGATTAATAAAAGTTATGCAAAATTATGAATAGAAACCTCAGTTTAAAAATTAAGCGGTGGAAACCTGGTGCCATGATGAACGAGTAACCGGTCTTCTACATAGTTCACCTTTTTACAGGTTTACAAAATAGAACCGCCCGTAAAACTATGATATCTTCAAGACTATGATAATGTCTATATAAGAACTAGCGGAGTGCCAAGCAGTATGCAGTCGCTATCTACTTTCATCGATACATCTGACAGTAGCTATCCTTACAACAAAAATACCTCTTGAGGATATAAGTCACCTTTGCAAATATCCTCTTGCGGCAGTAGTTTTAATTTCATCATCAGTTTTACAAGCCTATACCAGCATGGCACCGATTACCCTTGAGAATGGCCACGGCCTCCTTGGTGAGCCACACGGGGTACAGCACGTCGTCGTGCAGGATGGACTCGAACAGGTCGTCCTCGTTGTCCGCCTCGAAGGGCGGCTGGCCGGCCAGCATCTCGTACACCAGCACGCCCAGCGCCCACCAGTCCACCGACGGCCCGTACTCCAGCTCCTGCAGGATCTGCGCCCATCCCACACGAGGTACCGTTACTTTTATTCAAACGAATACTAACATTCGTAATATTTCATTTTTTGCGTAAATAACGACAAGACAAGACACTGTTGCTATAACAACATAAAGCGTTGAAAACTGCAGGTCCAACCGATACCTCGGTGACGGAATAATCGCCACAGCCGCCCGGATTGCGGAGGACGTGGATTCGATTCCCACCTAAGGTAGTCAATTATTACAACGCTTTGTTATCTCCGAGAATACTACCAACCCACCTCTTGGGTGTGAAAGGCGACTAACGTACTCGAGACTGCTCATGCATCCAACAGTAGAAAGCGGCAATGGACTCCCACATATCAAGCCACCATGCCGTCGGTCCGTAAGTCCGATTTGTAAGAGCGAAAAACCTTATACTGAGAAGAGCCGGCAAGTAACTTATCATCATCGACATCGAAACACATGTCGGCTAATGGTTTGCATGAATGCTTACATTTATGTCTCCTCTTTGCATCAGCATATATTCTTACATAGGTATTTAAATAAGTTTGCAAAATTAAAATTACATATTATTTTAATTGCATTTTTGTATCAATTTTCGATGTAGGTATACAGAAGTTTTGTTTTCTAAATATATCGTCGTTTAAATATTTATTTTTTTAGACCCGATTTCACCAATATCAAAATTACACGAGAATAGCTACCCGAGTATAAATTTACTACATAGATTTATCATACGTTTTACTTGTATTTCATTTCACCGCGCTAATGTAAGAATAAGTTACTCTCGCATAGTTACTCTGTGCTATTGAACGAACATATGCGGATCGAACGAATGAGCGTATTAGCCACCAAAGTATAATTGCAGTTTATCTCGTACGAGAACAAAGGCGATTTACACTTTTTTATTTTCTGGCGTAACATCAGATTTTTTTTTGTTGTTAATCTTTTAAGTAATTTGTTTTTTCCTTAAACCATCTCGGGCGTGGGTCTAAAGTAATCTTCATCACTGCTATCAGATTTGTCAATTAACAATCTCAAACGACGCGGCGTTTTTAGGTTACAATAATAATTTGAAGGCTGCTTCAAATGACATTAGTGACATTATTATTCTAAGGATAGGGGCTAACACGGCCAAAATTGGCGGTATATGAATTTACTCTAGTGTAGTGTCTTTATCATTAGGTTAAGCGTTGGTGAAACGTAAAGTTCACTTACACGCGAGTAAATAAAGATTTATTCGTAGAATAAGACTTATACTACTTTGGTGAAATCCACCCTGAATCAGTAATATTAAATATTCATTCAGTAACATTTATTCTAACACATATAGCATAAATGTAACGATAAACAAGATTAAAAAGTATTGCACATACCTCAGGCGCGATATAGTCAGGGGTGCCGCAGAAAGTCGTAGTGGTCGCGCCCTCTGTGGACATTAACATAAACCTGTAGTACGCGACAACACCCCGCACCTTACAGGCTACAGGAAGCGTTCAAATGTCCCCACGCCTCATAGCGTAGCAGACGCCGGGCACCCGCGGCGCGCCACTCGCCCGCAATCGGGCGATCAGCACATTTAGCCAGTGACAATTAAGATAGAGTAGTAACTATTTTCTTTGCATTAAGTAGATGATAATGAGTGATAATGAACGTTTAATGGTAAATGATATTGCCCAAACCCCTCGAGACTCAATAAAGCTGCGGGACTTTATTGAGATATCACACGGACTTCTTGAGATAATTTTAAAAGTGATGTTGATGTTTAGTTTTATTTGCCAACACTCATGCACGTTCACGAACACTTAACAGTAAATAATCCACCACTATGCCACGTTAATATTCGACAAAACAAAATAAAACAAAACTGCAGACATGAACCGCCAAGAAGTCCAGACATCGATTTAAGAGAAGAGAACGGTGTGACAGTAAATGAAGCAAAAGATGCGTGTCAGGATGGCATCAAATGAAAGGTCCCCGCCCCGGGACACGAGCGTGATGTATGCGTGCAGTGCTATAAACCTAAGGCCCCCAGTCCGGCGCGTGCAATCAAGCAGAACGGTCGAACACTGCGCAAGCTCGCACTCCCGTTTAATATATATAGTCCTTTTATGGTGTAATCCAGGTGTTTTGGTGGTCTAAGTAGGGCCCCTGGTCAGTTATTATGCCGTGGTATCGCGTGCAAGTGTTTCCAAACGTGAAGAGCAACAGCTCGTGGTTGTGGCGCAGAGTGGTGCCGGTATAGAAGGAGCGCTCCTTCCTTCTCTGCTGTCCTGAGGCTGCTGATGGGACACTTGCAGTTCTAGATTTAAGATTAGGCTAGGCATATCTATCGTGCCATCCTAGACGCCGTGAAGCGATAAGTACGCCCCGGCGTGATGGATGAGGTTAGGTTAGGAAAACACAAATGGAATTCGATTTATCTATGCCTTTGAAGAAGACGACCAAATTGAAACGTGTCGAGTTCCTCCGTGCTGTGTTTGGCCCGTACAGCTATGGCCCCGGTGTGGCAGTGGCTAGTTACCCAGGATGCCCTCCTTGCACATGCCGAAGTCCGCCAGCTTGCAGTGGCCGTCGCTGTCCAGCAGGATGTTGTCCAGCTTGAGGTCGCGGTAGATCACGCCGTGCGAGTGCAGGAACTGCAGCGCCAGAGTCACCTCCGCCGCGTAGAACCTGCCAGAACAACCACGTGTGGTATGTAAGTACACAAATTTGCAGGTCTATTAATAAAAACTCATTTACTAGCGTGTCAACTGTCGTAAAACTAGACGAGACAATAGAAATACAATTGTTAGTAACCGATTTAAAATTTTCTCACAAAATCAAAATTATAATTTCTTTATTCAGTAAACTTAAAATCAGCATTTTGAATAGTCTAAACTCAATTTTACTACTATGGATGGAAAGGCCCACCCAACAGACGAAAGGATAACATTTTATTAGGTTTAAAATAATCAACATCTGCACTTTTTTAGATACATATAAAATTAAATTAATCTATGCAAAAATTATTTGAAAAAAGGTACGATTTTTTAAAATATGTTAATTTTACAAAAGTTTATTTGCAGTGTTAGGTAAAGATAATATGATCTGTAGCAATTTTCTTAATATTTATTTATGTCACTGCTGACATAAATAAATATTAAGAAAATATGTATGAAATGAAAATATATACATTCCTTCCTATCCCAATCCTATATGGAATATTCGATTCTTCGTGTTCATCGTGCATCGCTGGTGGTCAAGCTGCTCCCCGTTGCGGCTTCCATCCCAGTAACGGTAGAAAATCATCTTAAAACTAAATCTATCAAATCATCCGCGGCCGCGGTACTCGCGCGCGTACAAAAGCATCGGTTGCGCCAAAAAACATCGAAGAAATAACACCCCGAGGAGCGACGCCATTGTACAAGGTCAGTCGATTATTCCATCCCTCGATTAACTCTTTTTTACTCAACAGCAGTGTTCACAACGCACTGTAAAAATGATGGTATCTCACCTGGCGCGCGGCTCGTCGAACTTGCGCGCGCGCTGTATCTGGAACATGAGGTCGCCGCCGTCCACGTACTCCATGACGAAGAACAGCCGGTCGCGCGTCTGGAAGGCGCACGCCAGCGCCGTGAGGAACGGGTGCCGCGCCGCCAGCGCCAGCACGCGCCGCTCCGTCAGCGTGCACTCCACGTCGTCGTCCTGGATTATGGCGTCCTTCTTCAGCACCTTCACGGCGTACACCTGCGGAACGGCGAGGCAGAGCCGAATCAAATATCACTGCGATGATGTTTGATCACTGAGGTAGTGTAAAGGATCAAAATACTCCTTTAGAGCGCTTTCACGAATAGGCGTTTCAGTCGCGCGGCTGCAGCGCTGCACATCGAATCGCTTCATACTACAGCGGCTGTAGCGCGGCCGAGTCGAGCGCCGGCGCTAGCGACAGCCGCGCAGTCACACAGACGCGCGTTGAACGCGGGGGTGACAAGCTCATTTCCAATATGGATTCCAACATTCTTCTTCGTTTATTATTTTGGTATCAAAATGCTATGACGTAGGTAATTTGCAACTTGCTACAGATGCGCTCGAAACAATGATCTAACGCCGACTGATCGCACGCGCACGACTACGCGGCGTATCTACATATTTTTTACTGACTGCGCGTGCTCCACCTTCGTCCTCATTATCACTTTCCAACAGGTGAAATCGGGGACAAACGCGCAATCAGTCTCCAATAAAAATAAAAATAAAGTATCCGCCACCACAAGCTCGCAGCGCTGCACTCGCGCTTCTATGGCGCGTAAGCCGCGCGTCTGTCGCGCTGCAGCCGCGCTACTTAACTATGTATGGATACACAGTCATAATACTGCAGCGCTACCTAGAAGCGCTGCAGCCGCGCGACTAAAACGCCTATATGTGAAAGCGCCCTTAAACTCAATAATAAGTCGCGTGGTACAATAACGAGGTTCTAGTGTGTACGCGTGTAGCAGTTTATGCTCGTTTCTTTGGTAACAGTACATGTAAAGGTTACGGTTCCAGCTCGCTAGTGAGTACCCGGCTGAGGGAAAAATCGGCAGGTCCCACAAAAGTAACTAATCAAATATCTATTTACAAACCAAATAAATATATTGGCAAATGAAAACGTACACCGTACATAAATACTACACAGATTGAATTGCAGTTTGCAGTTCATTCTTTTTTGAGAAATGGACCTTTTGTTACAGTAGCAAGCCACCAGACTAACATATACGGCCCGACTAATAGAAAACGGCCAGTGGACGCTCGCTACAAAGGATAAGGTTATACAAAAGATAAGTTAACGGTATCACTCATACGTCATTTGCCAACCCCTAAGCTTTAGTTCTATACCCCTTTGCCTAGTAATTTGACTGGACCTAGTACCCTTCATATCATGTTATTCAATTACTTCCGTCAGACAGCCTGCAGTTGCGATTGACGACATAGTGTGTTACCTCGTCGGTGCCCTTCTTCTCGGCCAGCATGACCTTGCCGAAGGAGCCCTTGCCCAGCACCTTGATGAAGTGGAAGTCGTCCAGCGACACCGCCGCCGCGCCGCCGCCCTCCGCGCCTGCAACCCGAGCGCGTTAGGGCTGCGCGAGTACTGCAGCGGCTAGTGCTAGCGGCTGCGCGAGTACTGCAGCGGCTAGTGCTAGCGGCTGCGCGAGTACTGCAGCGGCTAGTGCTAGCGGCTGCGCGAGTACTGCAGCGGCTAGGGCTAGCGGCCGCCACCGGCAGATGGCGGCGCTTGTACTTTGGCACGCCCCAACAGGTTCGTCGACGGCTGCCGTCAACGTGTGGATGGCTTCCGTTGACGTATCGATGGCTGCCGCCGAAATGTCGACGACTAGCTAGTGGCCGACAAGCGACGGTAACTGCAGTTACTCTGCCGTCAGAAATGTGCCGCTCGTGTGCCAGAGCCCTTATACTGCACTCATTATGACCCTCGTTAAGCTTTGGTCTCTTGATCGTAACGCACGACGCTGCGGTATGCGGCTCAAACGCAGCGTCACGACGCAGCGTTTACCGTCTCTGCGGAGAAGTAGTAAGTTGATTTTTCCGCAGCTACCAAAGTAGACGACAAAGAAGCAAGCCGAGAAATATGTTTTTACAATGGAGGGATAAAGGTCGTCTGGAAACTTTAATAAAAAGGCATTTAATTGATTGTGAAGAAAAGTTCATTCAAATTCTATTAAATTATCTTCAAACAAATCCATTGTCAACCCGCGTCGCACACCGCAGCACATCAACGAAAACGCCGCCGCGCAGTGCGGGATACCCGCCCCCCACTTCACCGCGCTTGCCCTTCGCCGCTGACGCATACTGCGACGGAACAAGAGACCATACTAGACGTTTTTCATACAATTATGTGTCGGGCACCGCATGCCGCATACCGCAGCGTCGTGCGTTACGATCAAGAGACCAAAGCAAATTAAATTTGCAAACTACAAGCTTTTGGTCAGTGCAGGCACCACTGCTTACTTAGGGCGCATTTAAATTAGAGGCAAAGTGCCGAGCTGCTTTTTTAAATCATACAAATGAAAAACGAGCGACTCACTGTTGCTTAGTAGAAAATGCCCTTAGTGTGTAAAAGATACATTATAATTTGACCACTAACGAATTTTCAATTACTAATCGCATGCATTGGTCACTACAAAACGGTACATTGTACACTACAATGATTAATAAAATCGACGCCCGGAGATAGCAACCAGCAACACGCCGCGCCGGCCAGCATGTTCTTTATGAACTGAAAATGTGTGCGCTTCCTGAGTTTAATCTCGATTTGCTGTAAAAGCACTTTAAACATTGTAGACATTGTTCACAAAAAGGTTCTTGAATCTAATGAAATTAAAAAGTTTTTAAATCGAATCATAGAAAAGTGCAAAGCTATACTTGGAATGGAATGGAGGGACAATGATAAAAATCTAATGTCTTTAGGACATAATATTGAATTTAGAAAAAAAACAATGAAAAAGTTCATTGTTATTTGCATTCTTTAATTACATAGGGTAATGTGTTAATCCGAAAGTAAGAATCCATCATCACAGGCCACTAATGCAAAACAATGATCCCATCATACTACCACCAGTAAGCATTTTAATAAAGCTACAATACCACAAAGAAAATGAATTGTCGTGTATAAAACAAACATAGGCTGCACTTTAAAGCGGGGTTAGAAACGCGACCTGGACCATCTGTAATATGCTGCCTTAACAAGCTTGGCTAACTGAGCGAGCTTATCCCATTTAACCGCCAGTCCACCACCCATTAACATAAGCTCATTTTCCCAGCACCATCAAAGTAGGATTCGTACTGTAGCTGTATGCGTCGGGGCAGGCGAATATCTCCGCGAGCTCGCCCCAGTGCGAGCGCCAGCCGCCGCCGCCCGCTGCCGCAGCACGGCGGGAACACGCGGGGGAACAATGCGGACGAGACCACCGGCACAGTTACAATAACAACACATCGAGAAAGCGCTTCAACTCACATTTAACACAATGACCGCTAGAAAAGCTGACTAACTCATTTTATTGTTAATCGGTCATCAATCAGTGACTTCCATGGCGCTTAAAAGTGTTAATTGTATGCTGATTCCATTAAAATAAAAAGTAACAACATACGTAGAGTGAGCTTTATAAGAAACAAATTGTAAATTTTAATAGGTAATTTTAGCAAAAGAATTTACATAAAATAACGATAGTAAGTGATATAGAGTTTGAGTTATCAGTGAAATTGAATTGAAACAATAGCACATAAAACAAGTGAGTGCGTGCGCTTGTGCGCTCGTGCGTGCGTGTGGTACCTTTGTCGTCGTGCTTGTCGTCCTTGTGGTCGCCGTCGCCCGCCGCCAGCTCGGACGCGCCCAGCTCCAGCAGCTGCGTGTTCTGGTACTAGGGGGAGCACCACGTCAAGGATATATTACCATTCAAACATTAATTAATGTTCGAATGAAATCAATAATCCGGCGCACCGGTTAGTTGATGAATCAGATAGGCATTTACTAGGTGTACATTAATCTTTATGAGTACTAAAACATTCGGAAATTACATGTGTTAATATGAATAATATGAATGATTATGATAAAAGCTATGTTCATTATTCTGTGAAAGATTTCTTATAAGCTAAGTAATTTATAGTATTATGGGGAAATTAAAGACTAAGAAAATGTTGATAGTTATGACAAATTGAGGACAAGTTTAATTGATGGTGCAAACGGTTTTTTATCCAGTGGTAATTCACGACACAAGTCGACACTAGAGAGGTACTTAATTCCGCTATGCATAAAGGCGTTACCTTGGAGGTCCTCGGGCGCGGGTTCTTGTCGGGCGAGATGCCCATCTCGTTGAGGATCTCGGCCATCATCTTGGTGTTGATGCCGCAGTTGTTGGCCACGTTCTTCTGGCAGCGCTTGTGCACGTTCATCGAGCATACTGCGCCACAGAGCGAGACGCGGTTACTTACATTAAAAATTACATTTAGTTTGTTTTTTAAAAAATCACTTGAGTTAAAAACTTGTAATTTTAAGGACGTAAAATAGTAGGTATATAGAAATGTTAATTATTAAGTTATGCTATAAATGATTGCTGATGTACAAACAAACAATTTTTCTGTTTATTATGTTCAATTTTTGAGCAATCCAGAGGTATCAGTTACAAACGTAAGCAGTGTAATAAAAATGCCCACAAATACATTTTTTAAATAGTATTAAACAAACAAATAAAGTATGTAATTGGCACTGCAAATAGTAACTAAAAAGCGTTTTTAAAACAAAAATAGAGTCCAACACTGTGTTGGCACCTTCGGCGCTGCGCAAATGTAGACTTTTTCTGTTGACAATGCAGGAACCCATCTTACAAAAACGCGGTTGCAGCCTCCGGTCACGACACCTGATGACCTGAACACACCGCAAATCACGGTTTGTAGTACTGTGTCCCGTGTCACTAACAAGTTTATGTCTGTTAAGTACCTGTTAAGTGAGGTGTCGAGTTAGTTTACCTTCGCACTGTAGCCCCTGCTTGATGAGCCCGTAGAGCAGCGAGCCGCAGTGGTCGCAGAAGGTGAACCGCTTGTAGGAGTGCACCACGAACCGGTGCGGCACGTTGACGTTGAACCGCTGGCCGCCCGACACGCCCATGCTGCCGTGCTGCTGCGGGCCCGACTCGCGCTGGAGCAGGCAACGTCGGTGACTACTTACGCAATCTCATGTGCATCAGAAAGTAAGGTAAGCCGTTGGTCCGGATTGTTGTCGTAAGATGGCAGCCGTTACTGACACTGACACCTCGAGAGATTCACGAGAAAACCACTAATAATGGTGTCTTTCTTGCAAAAAATACAGTAAAAACTTGCTAGAAGCACAAAACATTTGAGAATAATTAGTTGACCAAATATTGTTCATAGAATTTGGCCCTACTATAGCACTGAGACGTTTATAGGCTGAAAATGATGCAAAAAAAAACAGTCTTCCCTCAAACCCAGCCTATATTCTTTTCCCAGTTACAAATTGTACTGTCTAGTTCTCTCGATGTACTTTTAATAATCAGTTCCTCAGTTATTAGGATATCCGAAGACACAAACTTTTATTTATTTGCCATGGTATCCTATCTTATTTAAATTAAATTCTAAACTTTCCTGTACAAAAAAGAACGCCAAAATTACTATTGGACTTCGGACCAAGACTGAGCTTTTATGAAATAAGTAGCAACTTATGACATTCTTTTTTAAATAATTCTTTTGGGAAAATATAATTTTACTACACTTTGTGATATTAGAGAAATCTTAATTATTAGTGATCATTTTGAGGTCATTATATTCAAACATTTGACAATGACAACTGTTTATGTACCTATTAGTCGATTAAAATACATAACTGTTAGAATAATTATTTAGAAATAGAAGGTTTAGAAAATAATAAAATACCTTCCCAGTTTCAAACAGCAGCTTAACCGCAATCAAACACACAGTACACACAGAGTACCTTTTCGCTCAAACAACCACAGCCTAACTCTTACTTCATAACCATTGACTAAAATATAATTATGTACTTCTTAAAACGTCTAATTAATATATTCGATATGTTTACAAAAGAATAGGATGAGCTTTTACCGCGTCTCCTGCGACCTATTCTCGCAAGCTACTCACAAAATATCTTTTTATCTAAAGGAGACCAAATATTTGTTTTGTGTGATATTCCAGTAGGGTGTAGATAAGGCTGCACAGACCTAGACGCCTTTGCCTTCCATGAGAAATAATACGGTGGTAGAGGATCAGTGTAGCAATTTTTAATAATTATTTTTTTAATCCTAAAGTGCTTTTCATATTTAATTAACTATACGAAATCATAAATAGAAAGGATTTTTTGAGACATCATTGGTTATTGCGCAATTGCGCATGATAACGACTTTTACATAATTATGTCAATCCATAAACTTATCATACATAGGTATTTTTTCCAGAAAAACTATTAGCCGATTATCAAAACTATTTTTTTCTTTTGGAAGATATTTTGTTTACAATAAATTTCATATAGTATTAAAATTCGAAGTAACTTTTTCTCTAAAATATCATACCCAGATTTTCATTTTTTTTTTCATTTATCCATAATATTAAGTAAATAAACTAAAAAAAAAATTTAGGTTAGGTCAATTAAGTCTGTACCTTTGTAGGTCTAGGTGAGGTTTGAAATGTAAGGTGATCTGTTGGTTAGGTCAATTAGGTCTGTAGCTCTGTAGGTCAAGGTGAGGTTAGAAATGTAAGGTGATCGATGGTTAGGTCAATTAGGTCTGTAGCTCTGTAGGTCAAGGTGAGGTTAGAAATGTAAGGTGATCGGTTGATTAGGTCAATTAGGTCTGTACCTCTGTAGGTCAAGGTGAGGTTAGAAATGTAAGGTGATCGGTTGGTTAGGTCAATTAGGTCTGTGCCTCTTTAGGTCAAGGTGAGGTTAGAAATGTAAGGTGATGAGCACCTTACATTTCATGGTATTTTTTTTAACAGACATAAATGAAACTCCCACCTTTGGCCGTATCATAACTGACCATCAAATAAGATGAGGATAAGCGATTTTGTTTTTAAATTACTACTGGTAAGCACTTGGATTTCATCTCACCTGTTGGTGAGTACATTTTTTTTATATACTATTACGGGTAAGCGCTTGGCCTTCATCTCACCTGATGATAAGTGACGATAAGGTCGAAGGTGGAAGCGCGCGAACCCGGAATCCTTAACCACTGAGGAACTGGCTATCTTATCTCAAACTGTCGGAGCTCAACAATGCTATAAACATCATTGTTATGGCGACAGACTTAGATAAGGTGGCGGTAGCTAGCCAGGCGGACTTAACAGCCCTACCACCAACCAAACCGAGCACACAAAGATGTACTCCCCGCTAGGAATCAAACCCGGGACCTATGGGTCTGATCTGAAACCGGTGGCTTAGCCACTAGACCACAGAGGCGGTTAAAGTAAATATAAGGCTGAAGGTGTTATTTTTTAAGATTTTAAGATTACTATTAAAGAATATCGTAATACATAGATAGGGATATTGATTGCAACTCACCTCGTCCTTCATGCCGGGGCACTTGGTGACGACGGAGGAGTGGCAGCGCTTGTGCACCACACACGTGCACACTGCCAAAAAACCGCCGCATGAGTCGCACGCCGATCACACGCCAAGGCACACCCACGAATTTATATCATATACTAATATATATAAATACTTTATATTCTTTTTAATGGCTTTTTATTTCATAATTAAAACCTTGGAACTAAGATTGCATAGAGGCTAGAGCGGGATATTTCTTTGATTTCAGCAACTTTAAGTAACCCAAGTCTGCTAATTTACGAATGGCATAATTGAATCGCAATTGTATCGCATTGTAATAGTTTGACACATTTGGTATTCTCTTACTCATTTATGAATACCAAATGTGTCAAACAATTACAATGCGATCCAATTGCGATTCAATTATGCCATTCGTAAATTAGCAGACTTGGGCCCCAGATTGGTAAGCGAATAAAAATTGATACCTATATAAATTTCATGGAGATTAATAATTATAAAATGATAATTACCTTGACATTGATAGCCTTGTTTACCGATGCCCCTGCATAATAAAATCGGAATCAGTAGATCTTATTAATACATGTACAGTCAGACATTGAAAATGCAGTAATTTTAGGAAATTTTAATAATCAATATTTTTTATATTATTGTATAATATTTAGTAATATTTAAAGAATAACTAAATTTTATAAGAATGAGTTAACTAGACTATTGCAGCTTTAGGGCCGATTTTTCAATCCTCGGATAAAATTTATCCATCTGATAAAGTATTACGCGATTAACCTAAAATGTCACCGGTTTAAAAAGAAAAGACATGATAGGACAATATATTTTACAAATACAAATAAGTTTATTTGCTTTAAATAGGGTGATTACATTTTTGATGTTCTAAAAATAAAATGGGACTTAAACCTATTTAGCCATATTACTTACACAGCATGCAAATATTCAGGATACCTACTAAATTTGACATTAAACTTCGCATTTTATCACAAGGTTTGCAATACTAACTAATGTTCAAATCATAATAATGTCCAAAAATAAATTTTCAAAATGGTTCTCTAATTCTTTATTAAACGGATTTAGTTTTATCTGTGAATTGAAAATTCGGGCCTTATAGTAATAATTTTAAACATACTGCATGTTGAAAACATTATCTTTAATAAATTCTGATAAGTATTAATACTTTGTAATTTACTAGTAGTAAATAGTAAATACTACACTTCTGGACACATCTATTGGCCCACCTTGCATTTTCAGTTTCGTTTAGTCCTAGCTAAAAATTTATATTAGGTCGAGCAAAAAGTTTTTATACAGTTTTGAACCAGGCACATTCATAATTTTATTCAATAGTCTTTTTTAAATTTCGAACACAGAATTTAAAGAAACAAAAGACAATTTGGAGCCTGTTCGTTGATATCAAACGATCGAATAGTAAGAAAACTTGATTTTATTGGTTTACTTGGATTTAATTCTTGAAAGTGTGATTTTTCTCTTTAGTTTTGCAACAAACATTACTTATTCTTAACATTAAGGTGAGCTTCTATCAATAATCTATGGATACTTGTCAAGCCCCAAGCTGTGGCACTTATCCAGGCCGGACACAGCCAAAGAAATGTGAGTGCTCAATTTAATTTAAGTCGATCTGCGGTCCGAAATGTTTATCGGAGGTACCTAGAGACTGGCGGCTTTGTTCGTCGCCAAGGATGGCCACGATCTCGGGTCACAACTGCAAGGCAGGATCGATTCATTGTGACGACCAGCTTGAGAAATCGTCACCTTACCTCAATTGAGATACAAAACCAACTTCGCGACTTTTACGGAGTATCTGTGAGCGCTCGAACTGTTCGGAGAAGTTTAAAAGAACACGATATGGTACCACACAAGCCAGCTAATGGCCCCAAACTAACGCGAGCCCACCGAACAGCGCGTCTTCATTTCGCGCGCACTCATTTAAATTGGACTCAGCAGCATTGGAGCCGTGTACTCTTTTCTGATGAATCTAAAATTGCGTTACATGGCAATGATGGAAGGAAGAAGGTCTACCGACGTAAGGGAGAGCATTTTGCACAATGCTGCTTTGAAGAGAGGGTTGCTTATGGCGGTGGCTCATGGACTGTCTGGGGCGGTATATCCGCGAGGGGCAAAACTCAACTTGAGGTTATTACGGGACCACGGCTGCCAACATTAAATGCTGAAAGGTACATTCGTGAGTGCTTAGAACCTCACGTGATGCCATCCCTGGACCATGTGGGCCCAAATTTCCTTTTTATGCATGATAATGCAAGAGCCCATACGGCCGGGATCGTCAGGGAATATCTTCGGGATGTGAACATCACAATTATGGACTGGCCAGCCAGAAGCCCAGAGATGAACCCGATTGAGCACATGTGGGACGAGCTAAAAAGACGTGTTAGGGCTCGTCAGCCAGTTGCCCAGACGATGCAGGAGTTGAAAACTGTCATAGAAGAGGAATGGGAGATGATCCCTCAAAATTTCATAGAGCGGTTGATAAACTCTATGCCTGATCGTATGAGAGTTGTCGTAGATGCCCATGGAGGCAACACGCGTTACTAAATTAAACCTTTATTTGATAAAACATGTTTTTTATTCAAAAATCAACTGCCTTCATCAAGGCGCATACCCGACTTGTTAGGCGTAGCTCCATGTCGTGTGGTATTCTGAATTTAAATTTAAAACAATACGATCTAAAAACATGGTAAAATGAATCAGGTTTAAAACTGCATCAATAGTTTTTGTTTAATCTAGCAATCATATTTAAGTAGGGGCCATAGAAACCTAAACTCTAAGGCGGGCCAATAGATGTGTCCAGAAGTGTAATTTTACCTTACTGAAATAAGGATTAACACTTAAAACGCGGCGCCACTAAACATTATAGAAATCTATTCATTGAGCACAGGATCAGATCAGTGTGCGGCTGCAGTTGAAAGGTTAATAGGTTGACAATGAAATTTTATTGTTATCATTTCCAATGTTGACTGTACACAGCAAATATTAAACGTAAAAAACAAAAATGCAAATGTACAAACGACACAAGTAGCTCCACAGTTCCCAACACTTAAACTGACACAAACCAAGTGCATTGATATTCAGCGTGAGTCTCATAACCTCAACCTTTGGAAGTTAGTTCAGTCAAAAGATTTTGCCAAGTCAAGGTGCAAGCCGTATGCATTGTTAAATCGCAATTAATTACCCTTACCACATTATTATAAGCATTTTGTTAGTTTCTTCATTAACAAAAAAGATCTGTAAAATTAAATTAACACAACCATCGTTGGTAACAATTCGGTAAGCATATAAACTGTTATTTTGTAATTTTAAATATGAAATTTTAGGATTTTAGTTAAGTTATTTTTTGTTATAAGTTTTTGCATCCAACCCCACAATGGGTCTGTACAATATTAAACTTCTGGCAAAGCGTTTAAAGTTATTCAAGACTCCCAGTAGCTTTAATAAGATGTCAAGTACTGTTATGTACAAGTAGTGTTGGGCGGCCAGCAGTGGCGTGACGTCACAAGCGCCTGCTGCTGCCTGTGGGTACCTGAGGCGGGTACAGAGTACGGACCAGATGAACTCGCGGCAGTGGCTGCAGAAGGTGGGCTGGCGGAGGAAGGTGGCCATGAACTTGTGGCCGTTGACCTGGTGCACGCGCCGCCGCATGGCGCCGCGCCGCCGCGCGAACCCCGCGCCCTCCTTGAACTCGCGCCCCCCGCCCCCGCCCCCGCCGCCCGCGCGCCCCCGCACCGGCTCCATGGAGCCTGCGCCACGCACTACTGTCAACTCACGCTCATTATACATCACGTGACCAGTCTACAGACATTTTATCTACTCTATAGGAGCCTTTAAGTTCAAAACCCTCGGAGTTTAGGGCAATTTTTACTAAACACTTACATGTAAAGTATTATGTCAAGATGGTACTTATTGAAGGTCTGAATTGAAATTTTATGCATCTAGCAAATAATTTGTTACTATTTTTTTGTACATTCAAAAAATATCAAAAGGTATTAAGAAGCCTATTACATCTCGAATGTGATTTTTGCGTAAAATGCCCATTTTCGCATTTTGTAGTAATTTTGCAGTTCTTTGTATTTATCGTTTTTATCGAAATAGGATAATAAATTTGTGCATAATTACAAATCTCCATTCTGTAAGCATAAGTTGAATTCGGGCGGCCGGCGCATCGCATTTTGTAGTAATTTTGCAGTTGTATTTTGTCGTTTTTATCGAAATAGGATAATAAATACATTATAAAATCTTTATTCCTCATGAAGTAACAATTACTCAAGTATAAATTTTGCTCAATAACATTATCGTGGATAGGAGAAATTCACAGTTAACTTAAAGTGATTTTCGAAGTTTTTTGGTTTAGAATAAGATTTTTTTCCTACTTATATAAAATCAATGATATCTAAAAATTCCGAGGCCGCTACGGTACGCTATTTTTTTTATTTCACTTGTTTAGAACAGTAGTTCAATCGATGAGCTCAAAAAGTGCCTTCGCGCACTTTATACAAATCTTTCTCTGCAATTTTGGGTTTAATTAATAAGTTAAGCAAAATTTACAAAAAGCGAGGCAGCCACGCACTATTCCAATAGCTATTCTACACTATTCAATAAGTCATAATTGTTAATGTATTTTTGTTTCTCAGATCCACAACGGCAAAATTGGCCATTTTACGCAAAAATCATAGTCAAGATGTAATAGGCCGCTTAATACACTGCACAACAAAATTGCAACTTTTGTCTGATGATTGACTTTTATCGCATGATGTTTACTAATTTGACGTCGCTGATTCTAGATATACCCTCGTTTTTTTTTGTAACAGCTCTTTTTTCAAGTTATAGCCTTTGATTATATACATGTCTAGATAGACCCTGGCCGTAAAAAAACGTAGAAAAATTTATAGACCAATATTGGCCTATCGCGCAATCCTGGCAGTCAGTGTCATTGTGCCGTCAAACAGTGTTTACCTCTCGCGTTTCGGTTAAATTGTTCGCAAAATGACCGTTTGCTCAGTGAAATCCTGTCGAAACTACAAAGGAAAAATCTTTTCGAAAAGGAAAGTCACATTCCATCTGTAAGTATCGATAAATTTTAATAAAAATTTAAAGTTTAACAATAATTACAGCCATGTATGCGTAGTGTTGCTGGTATTTAAATGTAGGATTCCCATTATTGGTGGCAGAATATAAAAGGAGGTTTAAATATAATAAGTATGATAAAAAATACTCAAGTCTTGTAAGTTAGTATTTATAAATGGTCTTGTTGTAAATAAAGTAAATACATTAAATATAATTATTATTGTAACGCTTTCAAAGTTTCTCTTTTTTTTAAACTGATGTCTGATTTATTATCGCATTATTTTATTGTACTCGCCCTCGCCTTCAATCATCCATTTCTTATAAACACACCAGCTTCTTTTATGCGTTATATCTACATACGATAGACATACCTAATTTAAAAAGTTATAATAATTTTATTATAATCATTTTAAAATTGTATTGTGCATAAATATTTTTTCCCTACTTTATCGGAAATTAAGCATTCGCTGGCAACCATTCGCGCTATTGTCAGTCATACGCGGCTGTCAAGCACACTTCAAATTCTATACAAAAACCGAGCGGATTTTGAGAAGCGTTTGTACCGCGATGCTCCGTGAGACATGTATAATATAGTCAAAGGTTATAGCTTTCAAAATATTTTGCTAAAGAAGATGACTTCGTATTTTGTAAAGATGTACCTGGTTTAATGGCTGGAATGGGATTACAAAATTACGTTTCTAATGAGTTTGAGGTTTTGGTTGGTGGTAGGGCTATTAAGTCCGCCTGGCTAGCTACCACCATCTTATCTAAGTCTGTCGCCATAACAACGATGTTTATAGCATAGTTGTGTTCCGACAGTTAGAGATAAGATAGCCAGTTCCTCAATGGTTGAGGATTCCGGGTGAAGCGCGCTTCCACCTTCGGCGTTATCGTCACTTACCATCAGGTGAGATGAAGGCCAAGAGCTTACCCGTTACCCGTAAAAAAAAAAGAGTGGCGTTTATTCATAGATTCGTCGAAACGGAGTCTAAAATGTGTTCTCTTACACAATTAGGGTTGTTGCCTTTTGCACATTCCACAAAAGTAAAAGAAGAATATTCAACTATTGCTTTGGTTTTGGACAAAATTAATATGTGGAACACAACTGGCTTATGTGTGTTGATTTAAAAATGGTAAACTTTCTTTTGGGCCAACAAGGTGGTCATACAAAGTACCCCTGCTTTCTTTGCTTGTGGGATAGTAGAGCGAAAAATCAACATTGGATTAAAAAAGATTGGCCTCCTCGGGAAGCGCTAGTTCCAAGAGAACAAACCCACCTTTAGTATCAAGAGATCGTATAAGTTTGCCTCCGTAACATATAAGACTAGGCCTTATAAAAGAATTTGTAAAAGGTCTTGACAAAAATGGAAATTGTTTTTTTTCCTATCAAAAAAGTTTCCAAAACGAAAAGATAAAAGCAGGAATTTTTGACGGGCCACAAATAAGGTCATTAATTAAAGACTAAAATTTGCATTTTTTGCAAAAGCATGGAATGACTTTGTTTGGCTGGTACAAAATTTTTTGGGAATTAAGAAAAGTTAGGACTTTTCCAACACGTCAAAGAACTAATGAGTCACTTTCAAAAGCTCGGATGAAACATGAGCATCAAGTTACACTTTCTTCACAACCCCTTAAGACTATTTTCACGCTAATCTTGAGGATTTAGGTGAACAACAGGGCGAGTGATTCCACCAGGACCTTCGTACAATGGAGGAACACATCAAGGCTACTGGAACGCTCACATGATGGCTGACTATAGTTGGAGCATTCAGAATAGCTCTCTGCTTTCAGCTTCAGCAAGAAAATCGAATAAAAGAAAGTTTTTTTCCACTTAAAATTAAATAAATTGAAATCATCTCCAAATATAAAGTGTTTAATTATAAAAAAACCATGTCATATATTTTTTAACTGAGACTAGATCTGATACACTGACAAGAGCTGATACAGAAATTTCACACACAGATTTGAAAGGTCTATTTGGCCCCTGCCCTCTTTCTGATCTAAATCGTCATTGAAAATTGGACTTATATCATATAACATAACCCAATCATCAGAAACGCTGTTGTACAGTGTAATTATTTTTAGAAGCAAGATAAAACAACAAACATACATATTCCGTTGGTACAATAATGTTTGTTTGTTTACCTCTCATAAAATACTAAACCATATGGTCCTACAAACTGTAGAATATTTATAAATAAATATAATATTCACTTACTTTGAGAATTCCATTTCAGATCAATTTTGAGATGTAGCTTCCCATTAGGTTCTAGATCCACCTGTAAATTGCACGCAAACTTAGTAAATGTTGGTTGTCACAGATATTTACATAAAATTATACACATTCAGAATAAAAGTCCACAACATACACATTGATCTCTTACAAGACATCTTGAAATTATTGGTCACACTAAGTAACTAATAAGGAAAGTTGCATCATGAAATTAAGGGGAACAAACTCCCGCTGATTCACAAACAAAACAAACAGGATACTCTAATTACATGAGTCATGCCCTCTTCCTCCAGTTGGACATATCTGGGGTCAGGGCTTGAGAATCTCCTCCTTAAATGATGCATGCTGGCACTATACTTGAGCTACACCACTGTTTTATGTAAAAGTGCCAGATTTCAATGCCATTATGAAATAGAAAGGTTTATCAGTCAAAATAAACATTGTGCTGAACCTTGATATCAGCTTATGGCACAAACAAGCAATCAGTGTATCTTATCACAAGATTAAGAAAGATTAAGATAACCTACTGTCACTTCTGATTATTTTTCAGTTGTCTGCCTGAGACATTATTGGTAAGACACATTGCCTTATAATGCTAAAACCCACCCAAAAATCCGAGGCGTCTTTATCCCGATGCATGAGGTCTTCAAATGGAATAGTGCAGTTTGCAACAAAATCATCTGGTGGTATTGCAGCATCGTGAAACACAGTGATTCCCAGGCTAAAACACAGTAAGATATTATCATCACATCACTATATTAGAAACGGAGTAATCGTATTTTAGGTTGATGCACCAACATACCTGGTGACATTATGTACTTCATGCGAGAAGGTTTCGTTCCATACTGGGTCAAAGGTTTTGGGTTTAGTGCTTGAACGGTCTAGATGATGTTCGTCGGCGTCGATCGAGACGTACGGGTCCATAGGCTGATCGTCTGCAAGCAGAGTGCGTATTTACATAAAATATCTACACCCATTTTGGTAAACATGCTACGCCTTTTCTCGCGTATTATTGTACATAAACGAATGACATTCGCGTTTTTAGAGCAGTTATTTATACGCAGTGGAGTTTCCAGCAATGTAATAAGATAACTCCAGGGACTCACCTGGCTTCCCGAAGGTCATGTTGTGTCTTTTCTGAAAGTCGGTCGGCCTCAGTCCCGTCGCCTCGCAAACCCGCACTCGCACCGTTCCGCTGAACATGGTGCCGCCGACAAACGAGTCGTATCACCGAGACCGCGCCACCACACGATCACTTCCGCACTATAAACCCACCCAAAATCATTGAAGGAGCTTCATATTTGCAACAAAATTAATTCTACGACATGACAGCGAC
Source organism: Scoparia ambigualis (assembly GCA_963921215.1). NCBI lineage: Eukaryota > Metazoa > Arthropoda > Insecta > Lepidoptera > Crambidae > Scoparia > Scoparia ambigualis. Next base: position 32,301,638 of record OY992520.1, on the reverse strand, counting down.
GAGATCGGCCATGGATGGATAGATAGATATTTGACTTTATGGTCAGTAATGGATTCCTTTCCTTCGATTCCCTGAAAAAGTTTTTATCGGTTGGTTATGGTTTTTATAGATTCGCAATCGCAAACCATTGTAGGTATTGTGATGTGAGTCTGAACGAGAGTTAGGAAAAACGGGTTAGATGACAATTATTCCAGTAAAGAATCCTTCCAACTGCTCCTCATCTATTCTCAAACACTTCGATAACAAATCAAATGGGATTTGCCTTATTAAAAAAAGCCCTCAATACTGCCCCTTGGCCGAGTGGTCAAGCGCTCGGCTCGATATCCGGAGATCCCGGGTTCAATTCCCAATAGGGCAGAGTGCGTTTTCGGATTTTTCGATGCATAGCCCGGGTTTGTGATCACCAACTCGCATTTGGCAAGTTTGCTCTGCATTGGGACAGTATTATACAAAATTAAATACCCACCAACACGATGGTTATAGGGTTTAATCCATAAAGTTACTATACCCAGCGTAGGTATAGTAACTTTAAGGTTTAATCGCAGCGATTGGCTATTGTCAGTTTTTCGAACACGCCACGAGACGCACGTAGCAAACATAAACCTATAGTTACTACGCGTAGTAACTGTAGGTTAATGCACGATCGTTCTATATCTATATGTTTGTTGAACGACAACAAGCTATCATAAAAAAGCCCCTTACGTTAGTAGTATAGGTACATTACATGCTATCGTATCGATGGGATGATCATATGGTGGTTCAGTCGCAGCCGTGCCGAATTTAGACGATCTATGCCGAAGGTGTGGAGGTCAAAGTAACCATCTTAGAGTATAAAAAAGCGTAGTTCTAGTTATTTTAAGACTAGGCTGTTTATGCCACTGTAATAACCCTAGTATTGAAAGACAAAAAAACGTCGGCTTGACACATTTGACAGTCTTCTTTTCTGTCTGTCATGAGTGTCATGTAATTAGTATTGCCGAACTATCAACAGTTTGACTGTCGAAGGTTGACCTCGAAAATCATCTTTAAAATCGTTAGGCCCATCGGTTGAATCGATAATATCGATAGTATCAATAGCTCAGTTTAGTACAAATTGTATCTGTATACTCAATACTATCGATCGTATCTATAGTATTGAAACTCAATATCGTAATAGGCGATTTTCCATAATCAAAAAAAAAAGAAATTGGTTTGTAAATGACTTCATAGATGGCGCTTAGCATAGATTAGTATGGCGCTTAGTTAAAGACGAGTTCATGAAGAGCACAGGTATGGCTGCGTAATATTTATTCTATTCCAAAATAGAAATAGGTTCTGGATGTCCTGAATAAAAATAGGTAAATACTATTTTTTTGTTTTTTTTGGTAGACAAGTAAAAGTGTAGAATTTATTACAGCCCGTAGGTAGGTTCGGGTCGGCATTCATAAAACGACATCTATCGAGTGTTTTTGAACTAATTTTTACTTTTTAATTTGGGCTGTCAGAAAATCGCCCATTACTATCGATAGTAGCGGCTACGACTATTGTACCAACAATCGATACCACCGATAGTATCGATACTACTGATAACAAAATATCGATTGTTATTGCAATAGCCTCGATACTATCGATAGTGCCTTCAAAATGGGCGATTTTCTGACAGCCCAAATTAAAAAATTAAAATTAGTTCAAAAATACTAGATAGATAGCGTTTTATTTAAGCCGACCCGTTCCTACCTAAGGGCTGTAATAAATTCTACACTTTTGCTTGTCTATCAAAAAAATAAAAAAATAGTACTTACAAATTTTTTTTCAGGATCTCCAGGACCTATTTCTATTTTGGAATGGAATAAATATTACGTAGCCATACACGTGTTCTTCATGGACTCGCTTTTTATTAAGCGCCATACTAATTTATGCTAAGCGCCATCTATGAAGTCATTTACGAACCAATTTCTTTTTTTTATTTGATCTCGGAAAATCGCTTATTGATTTTCGATAGTACTTATTCAATAGTATTGCTGTGTGTTGATAATATCGATAGGCCTATCGATACTATTGCTTTTGCTCAACTATCGATAGTCTATCGATAGAGGACTATCGAGCGGCAACACTACATCATACATGTAATGTAACTTCTTGGCGGGTAAGTGAAGCGGAATGAAGCGTCATGTCTGCAGTTTTGTTTTATTTTCTACGATTTGTGTTTTGTTGAATATTAATGAGAAATAATAGTGGATTATTTACTGTTAAGTGTTCGTGTACGTGCATTTGGCAAGCGTGGTGATGAAGCCAATATGTATTAGCAAATAAACTAAACAGTGCAACATCACTTTTCAAATTCATTCAAGAAGTTCGTGTGAGACCTCAATATAGTCCCACAGCTTTATTGAGTCTCGAGGGGTTTGGGGGAAAATCATTTACCATTAAACGCTCAATAACATTTATCACTCAATAACATCCACTTATTGTATGTAAAGAAAATAATTATTATTTATTACTATATCTTACTTGACACTGGCTAAGCTTGATGTGTTGATCACACGAAGCCATTATTTAAGTGATAAAAAAAATGTAATTGTGTCATGCACACAAACATACTTCTTATTAAATGTCTGTGGTCATACATCTGTAATGTCAATGGACTTCTTGGCGGGAAAGTGAAGCGTCACGTCTGCAGTTTTGTTTTATTTTCTAAAATTTGTGTTTTTTTAGACATTAATGTGAAATAATAGTGGATTATTAACCGTTAAGTGTTTGTGAATGTGCATGAGTGTTGGCAAATCAAACAAAACAGTGCAACATCACTTTACAAATTCTCTCAAGAAGTCCGCGTGAGACCTCAGTAAAGTCCCACATCTTCACTGAGGACTCAAAGGGTTTGGAGGAACATCATTTATCATTCATCATCTTAATCACCACTCATTATCATCAAGGGAAAAAAGAAATAAAAAAAACTAATCAGTAGGAAGTATGGTCTCTGACCTTAGCCTGTTCCTTCACGGAACAAATATTTAAAAAAAATTTAATGTCAATGTCAAATCAAACAAATAGCTGCTTTGCTTTTTGCTATGAAAGTAAATCGTGAAAATTAAACAGAAAAATCTGTAAAGAAAGAAATGAAGATTTATGCACTTATTTGTAACAAGTAGCGATAAAAATGGGTTTCCTTACAATTTTGAAGAAGCTACGACAAAAGGAGAAAGAAATGAGAATTCTCATGTTGTATCCTTTTGATAAGTTTTTATTAGAAGTACACAACACATGTTTCATTTACTAGCAATAATTTCTTAAATGTTTTGTACAGAGGTTTAGATAATGCCGGTAAAACGACTATATTAAAGCGGTTTAATGGTGAGCCGATCGATACTATTTCTCCGACGTTGGGCTTCAACATAAAGACGCTCGAGCATCGCGGCTTCAAACTGAACATCTGGGATGTTGGGGGCCAGAAGTCTCTCAGGTAAAATTACAATGTTTATAGATACATTAATACTGACAATTTAACATAATTGATTTTTGCTTTAAAAATTAAACTTAATCTAAGGGATGCCTTTAAAGTTGTTGTTCCGAACTTGATAGAAGCTTGCAGATAATGACAATAATGGAAAACAAGCATTTCCGTACCCGTAGCACAGAATAACTAATAGTACTACCGTACAGAAGACTCACTCGCTAACTAAAGTCAAGTTAAGGTATAAAATTTTGCCTACTCTTACGACTTTCATGTGAAATTAAAACTTATCCTGTGACCCGTTCATATTCCGTTAGGCAACACTGACTCGATATCGATTTGACGTCAGGAGCGCAGAGTTCCCAATCATGGATATATTTAACCCTCTCAAGCTCCAAGCAGCCAAATATAGCTGCACCTAAAAAACTCGCTTTTCTGTCCGACCCCAAGCAGCCATATATGGCCGCGCTGGCCTCGCTATCCACTTTACTTTGTACCGTGTTGTGATACACTTAAAGACTACTTTAGTATGAACAAGGTCGATTATTTCGGTTGTGTGGTACATTTTATGCATCGTGAACGCAAAAGGACATTTTCGAACTCCCATACAAACTTTTGTAAACTCTTTTTTTAAGTGCCTATAAATGAAAAAAATATGTTGGTATAGAGTTTGTAATCCTGAACAACATAGTCTTGGTTTTACTTCTCTAGTAAGTTTACAATTAAAGATATTCCAATTCAAAGTTTTGGAGGTTATGTCTATCATAATTGGGTAGAACAATACTTACCTACCTAATTGTGTTGTCCTTTCAAGGATTGGCCAGCACAAGCAACAGACCGCGAAAACTGGAAAAAGGAGGGTGGGCCTTTCCCAGCAGTGGGAAAATATAGGCTTATAATAATAACAATGTGATTTTAACTAACTAATGACTAAGCAGTATGGTCTCTGACCTTAGCCTGTTCCTTCAAGGAACAAATTAAAAAAGAAATAGTAAAAATATGTTTTGCCAAATTTAAAATAAAAACGTGGACTTCTTGGCGGGAAAGTGAACTGTCATGTCTGCAGTTATATTTATTTTCTATAATTTGTGTTTTGTTGAATATTAATGTGAAATAATGGTGGATTATTTACTGTTAAGTGTTCGTGAACGTGCATCAGTGTTTGCAAATTAAACAAAACAGTGCACATACTTTTCAAATTCTCTCAAGAAGTCCGTGTGAGATCTCAATAAAGTCCCACAGCTTTATTGAATCTCAAGGGGTTGGGGGAATATCATTTACCATTAAACGTTTATTATCACTCATTATCATCTACTTTATTGGGACTTTATGCAAAGAAAATATTTACTTTAATATACTGGCTAAATGTGCTGACCGCACGAAGCCATTAATTAAAAGAAAAAAAACGTCGTCATTGCCCTAAACAGCACAGCACTAACTAGTAATTTACGTGTCTTTTAAACTTGTTTTTATTTCGAGACTTAGACAGGTTTTTCTTATGGTTTCTAAAATCTTACGAATTAATTCATCCGTAGTTGTAATAGTGAAATTTGTAGACGCTAAATAATTCATTCAGGAATGATTTCGCCTTTGTCCTTTAACATGAACTGCGTTCGATAAATCAGTTTTTTTTTCCATTTTCGCAAATTTAAACTTTTTTAAATTCAGATTTATTATTCTTTCTTTTATTTAGACACCCGTAAACACAACAGTATTGTTTATACAGATTATAAGATTGTTTAGTAGTCTTTGTTCGGTGCACAAAAATCACAGAAATTATCGTTCGTTTTACGCGCGACGTAGAGCGTGCGTCGCGAGCGGCAACCTACTGCCATACGCGTGCCCGCTAGGCGCGTCGGCCGAATGTACCTAAACTGCGAAGTGAAACCCCCCTATCCATAGCACCGCATCTTACTACACTCGGCGTCAAAAAAATCGCACCTTTTAAAAATCATCTTTAAAAATTCTTAAACCTTATGTAGAGGATAGTGTTGGGTATCATTAGAAAGGTAACAAAAAGGAGTATCAAAAAACAATTAAATTTAACTTTCTGTTTAATTATAATTATACAAACAACATTAAAATTAATAAAATAATAAAAATCCTTAATTAAGTCCTAATTAACAACAGATAATTTACAAAGAAAAATGTACAAAAAGTGTCTTAAAATTAACTTAAAATCTAGTGTTACCCCCCCTTGCCCTGATCACGGCTTCCATACGGTCCCTCATGGACCTCACCAACTTCAGGAGCTCTTCTTGAGGGATAAGCCCCCATTCTTCAATCACCGCGTCTTGGAGCTCCTGTAGAGTCGAAGGAGCTGGATCCCGAGATCGAACCTTACGTTTAAGATGGTCCCAGAGGTGCTCTATAGGATTCAGATCCGGACTTCGCGCTGGCCACTGCATCACAGAGATTTGGGACCTCTGCAAGAAGTCGCTCACGATGCCTGCAGTGTGAGCGCGAGCGTTGTCGTGCATTAATGTGAACCCCTCGCCAAAAGATTCGGCAAAGGGGACCACATGCACTTCCAGGACCTCAGTGACATAGCGGCGAGCAGTCAGCGACCCTTGTCCGCGAGCACCTCCAGTCCGGGAGACGCAGACAAGGTCGGTTTTGCCGGCAGCAGACATACCGCCCCAGAACATGCAGGATCCGCCACCATATTCCACCGTCTCCTGGATGCAGGCTTGGGCGAAACGTTCACCCTGCCTCCGGTATACTCTTCTCCGTCGGTCGTTGCAGAAAAGACACACTCGCGTCTCGTCTGAGAAGAGAACAGCTCTCCACTGCTCAAGGGTCCAATCGACGTGGTCACGAGCAAACTGCAAGCGGGCTCGCCGATGCGCTGCAGTCAATTTTGGACCCGTAGCAGCTCTGTGGGCCGCTATCTTCTTCTCCTTCAATCTTCTTCTAACCGTAGATACGCTTACGGTGCGTCTGCGAACTGCCTGGAGCTGCTGTTGCAACTCAACAGCGTTGGAGAAACGATTTCTCAAAGAGTTCGACACAACGAACCGGTCGTCTCTTTCCGAAGTGCAGCGACGTCTACCCGAACCGTGTCTGCGGATATAGCCACCGGTCTCTATGAAGCGCTGGTACACTCTTCGAACGGAATAACGGCTCAGGTTCAGTTGCCGGGCGACATCACACTGCCGCACCCCTGATTGCAGTAGTGCAACCACTTGAGCGGCTTTATCAGCTGTGGTATCCATCAAAATCTGTGCGTGTGTCCTCTTCAACGGTTGAATAGCGAATGACCCACATTGAACCCGTGTTGACCGTTTTATACCCACAAAGGAAGCGCAACTAGCAACTCTCACGGGTAGCAAAATTTGCATCGAATTTTTGTGACACTTTATTTGTTGCATTAGGTTTTATTTGATAATGAAAAGTAATGTTTTTTATTAAGTTAATTAAGTAACCTTGTAAATAAAATCATAATTAATGCGACTGCATGTGCATATCAAGAGTAAATGACATTTGAAAGTGATTTTCTAAGAGGTGCGATTTTTTTGACGCCGAGTGTATATGGGAGACAAAATCTAATCATAATGTTAGTTGTTTAACCTTTTCACCGCCCAACTATCCTGCACGCGATGTCCCGCTGTACGCCAACGTATATATGTATAACAAATTCTATAGTACGAAAGCAAGGATGGCGGTAACGTCATATCGATAATAAAAAAAATTACGTGTAAATTTAAGTTTGTATCTAAATTTACAAATATAAATAAACACTGATACATTATAATGGTAGTTGGTTTTATTTTATGAACAATTTTAGTAAGAAAAATGAAAATCCATTATCAGAGACAAAAAGACATGCATATACTTGCTAGAGATATATTATAATAGGCACTTCACTATTCATTTCATAACGTCGTCCGTTGACTTCATATCAAGTCTTTGGCGCTCGTAGCACGATAAATTTCTTAAGGAAAAGGGTTGTCTAAAGTCCGGTCCAGTTAGCTCACAAACTAATCAGCCCTCCAAGCTAAAACTTACCTCTGATCATACAGCGACGGTCGATTTTTGAGCATTCGTAGGTAAATGCCGCACTCCGTAAAAAAATAGTTATTTTCAAAAAGAACATGTAAGTAGGTAATAGGTACCTACCAGTACTACATAAAATAATATGGTATTTAAAAACTCAAGCGTATCGAAACTGTTTAAATAAATTCGAGTGATATTCAGTGCAATATTGATTGAACTTAGTTGAGTAGGTATTGTGTTAGTTACTGTATTTATGAATTTGTGAACGAGATTGTATTGTAAGTGATTCGCGATTCGCAACTTAATTAATTATCTTCCTAAGTTTAATTAGCACATAACTATATCCACATATCAAGATAACTTGTGTTTTCTTTGCACTTTAATAATTAAATAAAGCTAACAATAAAACAAGATAATATTTACTGATTAAAACTTACCTCATTATCGTCCTCTTCCGAAGTACTACTATTTTCCGTTTCGCAATCAAATTCTGAATCAGGTTCCACACCTTGTAAAATCCGTAACAACTCATTAGAACATTCACTGTCACTCATCATTTGCACTTTTCCCGAACCGGGCAAAAAACACGGCACACGTTTGTTTTGTTTGTAACGCCCAGCACTATGACACGATGACCTTGACACCTGTGCGCTTACGACGTCACGAGCTAACTTGAAATATAGTCGGTGGCGCAGGTAGCACTGACATCTTGCCATTACGTAGAGATGGGTGTTGCAATATCGAAAATCCTCAGTAAACTTAACTAATTTTAATAAAGTGATTTGATACGTTCATTAATTTTAAAATGTATTATGTAATACGTTATTTCCTGACCGGGATTTATTTTAAATCATAGAATTTATGAACATTTGGATGGAATAAAACATAGTAAATATGGAGGATTGTAGTGAATGCAACTTTCGCGTCACATCACTGGCCTACTTGATATGAAGTCGTTGGCGTGCGGGACATCAAAATATTTGAGACGTTTTTGTTTTTATCCATTTTAAGACTCAAAAAAGCCTGTTTTGCCTAGGAAAATAAAAAATAGGGCTTCAGCTGTGTCCATCTTACAAAATTACAAAAGAAACAAATGTTTTACGTATCGTAAATGTATTTTATCAAAGTAGGTATAATGAAGAACTTCTATAGAAGTCCTGGCGTGGAGGGCACGAAAATCTCGAACTTCTATAGAAGTCGTTGGCGGTGAAAAGGTTAAAACCGTGCCGTGCAGCAGCTCTTTAAAAGAATACTACGACCCTCTCTCTTCCCTTGGGTGTCGTGAAAAGCGACTAACGGACTAAACATACATTCAACAGCATAGAGCGGCGATGGGCTTACCACCTGTCACACCGAGCACATGCGCAGTGGTAACTTAGTGAAATGTGGACTAGGGCAGTGAACTGCTTCTGTAGTCCTCATATTGCCTCCATATCAATCTCTTGTTAATGCTTTGTAGCTATTATTTTATGCATACTTTTACTATTGCCTAAAACCCTAAACTTATAGTCAAAGTCAATAGGGGCCTATGTTTATTTAACAGCAAATAATATACTACTATTTTTTTTTTAAATTTCAGGTTCCGAAGTTTCTTTATAGGTAGGCAGATGCTTAGTGATGTAGCTTTACATAATAGTATCTGAGGCATCCATCGACACTTACGTTTAAATTAAACACTTTCACTTTGAATCTTAATGTTGAAGTTATAAAAAAAAAAACAGTTTAATATATATTTACACAAAACTTTAAATACACACGAAGTATCATATGTTGATTAGTATGGATATCATTATAGAATTGTCTTAAATGCATAGTTGATTGAATACGAAATAAGTCAAATGCGTGCTAGCACCAAAACGTATGCCTTAATAAAACTTATAAATTTATTAATTTTTTTGGATGTACTCTCGTTTGAATAATGGTTTCCAAATTTGAATAATAAAATGTGCGGTGGCCAGGTCGTACTGGAAGAACTACTTCGAGAGCACCGACGGCGTGGCGTGGGTGGTGGACAGCGCGGACGCGCGGCGGCTGGCGGACTGCGGGCGCGAGCTGCGCGCGCTGCTGCGCGAGGAGCGGCTGGCGGGCGCCACGCTGCTGGTGCTGGCCAACAAGGCCGACCTGCCCGGCGCGCTCACGCTCATGGAGATCAGCGAGGTGCTCTTTCACTGTTTCTCAACCACCCAGAACAGAAGCCGCATAGCGCATTCATGACTTCGTTGGCCTAATTCGTACAATGCAATGTTTTTTTACAAGCGATTGACAAGTAGTTTAGGTAGTGTAAACCTACGTCGACCAGCTTCCCCACACAAGTCGCATTTCGTCCTACGACTACTGCCAATAAAATTGCTAGTGAAAAATAAGTGCAGCACTCGCGCATTGTACGACGAATTACGAATAGACAGGCGGGAGCGTTTGCCACTTGTCTAGGAGGGCAGGGGCCTTATATTTTAAGTCTAGTTCGCATTTCGCACCTGAGCTAGTAATTTAGTAGAGTCAGCTTAGTAGAGTAGGTATACACTTTGCTTATTGAAAATGAGCTGAATCAAACTAGCAAAGCTATGTACTTCCTTCTAAATAACTACGCTAGGTGCGGAAGTAGGCACTAAGTACGCAGGTAGGGATGGGTGTTACCTTTGAAAGGTATTGCGATAGCTGCTGAAGATAGACAATCCCTGTGGGTCCCGGGGGATGATTGTCTAACTTGCTTCCAATCCAATACCAAAATCTTATTATTATTCTATTTTTATTCCGTGGTGGTTGTACTATGCCATCATAATGATCTATGCATTGCCCTGAATCCATCCTAACATGTTGCAGACTGACAATATTTACTCCGATGGCTATACAACACAAAGTGTCTTTACCTCCAAGCTTTCTCTCGATCTTGCTGACCGACAAACCCACCAACCACCCATGGCCTGGCTCAACCATCCGGTTATGCAGGCCGAAGCGCGGGAGATACGCGCGGAATGGGCTCCACTCCACCGCGCGTACTTCTTCACTCCCTACAAATTAACACCTATATAATACTAATAATAAAACGTTTATTTCGGACAAATATCCATACAAGTTGTTAGTAAATGACTATGCTATGTTATTAAAAAGAAAATATTAAAAGAAAAACTCTAGGTACCTAAGTCAGTTCATGTACTTGATTGTCCCACCCACATGCATTCGAATCCAATGCCTCTGAATGGGACAGTCAAGTCGCTCCTGAAATACCCTCAGGATACCATTGGAGCTTCCCCGTAACCTACGTAACATTGACGCACTTCGCTTTCGTAGGATGCTGTGAAACCCATCAACACCCGCTTCAGCGAACATTCCTGATGCACTACAATATCTAGGAAGCCCCATCAGCATCCTGAAGGCATTGTTATATTGTACGCGGAGTGCATTGAGTGTCTTCTGCGTATATTCACACCACAGGCTGCAGGTGTAGAAGGTCTGGCAGTACGCCTTAAATAGGGTAATTTTCACTTCTCTTGTACACCTAGCAAACCTGCGAGCTATCATGTTGCATCGGACTGCCATGCCAATGCCCTCCGCTCACGCTCCATATCACCGTTGTCAGTAAGGTCTTCGTTAATAATGTGTCCCAAGTATTTAAACTGGGACACTCTATTTAAGGGTACTCCAAGGGATTTACCGGCGGTACAGATAACGGCTTCTTACTGCTTACACGAAAGACTATTAACTCACTCTTTTTGGTGTTATAGAGAAGTCCATGTTCGGCAGCGTACCGTTCACAGACAGCTAATAGTCTACGCAACGCGCTCACCGAAGGACTGAGCAACACCATGTCATCGGCATAACTTATACTATTGGTAATATGTCCGTCAACAGAACAGCCCACCCTGGTGTCGCTGAGTGCTCCGATGAGCCCATCTACATACAGGCTGAACAGCAAAGGCGATGACAATCCCCCCTGTCTCACCCCGCAGTCCATCACATACTCTTCGGACAGTGCTCCAGACCATCTGACCTGGTTAACCTGATGACCGTACCAATACCCAAACGTAGCGACTAATTCCTCTGGGATAGATTTTTCGCGCAGTTTTGCCCAAAGTATGTCATAGTTAACCAGGTCAAACGCCTTGGAGAGATCCAGAAAGGCAGCATACACCGGCGTCTGCCTCTGTGTGTAATATTTGTGTCTATGTCCTTGTCCCTATTGTCCTTTTCCCCTTTCTGGGGCGAACAAAACACGAAACGCCTTCGGTATCTTCCAGGTCACTCCGTGCCGCTGGCTACTTTTAGTTTGGTCGCAGTTCAATCAAGTATCAGTCTTCGCCCCTCTCTCTCTCTCTCTCTCTATCAAGTCCACTCCGAATCCTGTGCCACACGCGCGCAAAGTCTGAGCCGCTTGAAGTTCGCCTCAGATCCCACGAGGTCATGGTAGTACACCGGGCCGGTTCTCTCAAGAGTCAACAAAATCTTCCCCAAATTTCATGAATGTATCCTTTTTTTCTTAATCCATATATTATATATATATTAAGGGGTTATCCCGCTGGGGTCATGGACATATAGCAGCCCTATACTGTCTCTTAAGCTAATGGAACTGGTCCTTAACGTCCGCCTCGGCAGGCCCCCAGCCCTCCGAGTCTACTGCCAGGCTCTTCGTAACCTATTATTGCCGCAACGCAGTCTATCTAGGTCAGGTGTCCGCCGTTCGATTTCCTAACTTTAGCCACTCCAAGCGTCTGCTTTGCGGTGGTGCCCTCTACCAAAGCGGTGAATTGGGCAGACGTCTGAAGCAGGACGATTCCATGTAATGTTACCCACCCTCCCATGTATCCGGTGCTCGAAACAAGCCCAGTCCACCCCGCGATCCCGAAGTCTCTTTGGCTCTTCTAGCAGCTGGGCGCGTGGAGTGCTGACCGACAATAATAATGAGTAGTGTATGGTTGTGGGCAGGCGCTGGAGCTGGACAGCATCAAGTCGCACCACTGGCGCGTGGTGCGCTGCTCGGCCGTCACGGGCGAGAACCTGCTCGGCGGCATGGACTGGATGCTCGACGACATCGCCTCCAGGATATTCACTCTCGACTAGCGGCCACCACTATTCCACTGACGTCTTAAGCGGTTCGCCTTACATACAAGGCTAAGTGTGGAGGGTACATGTATAAATTTTGCACAAATAAGCAAGTGGACGCAAGTATCAAATACGCTTAACCCACAGTTTTTGGTGACAAGTCAAAGATTTAATCTTTTGGCCGCCACGGCATGAATGCATCGCCGTGCCATGTACGCCATGCATTAAATTGATTTCCTATTTGTTTCCAATATATTAACATTCATGGCATATTTTAGTGTATTTTGAAACCATAAATTGTCAATCATTACCGTCGTTGGCGCACAGGGCACGCTATCGCTTGTCGATGACTGGCGGTCAAAAGGTTAAACGAAATGTGTTGCGTTGACCATCCACACTTGATTCGCTCTGTAGTGCATACAGCACAGTAAAGTACAGACAGCAGCAAGTGAAACTGCCCCAAAATGTCAAAATTCTGTATTCAATCTTAACCACTGGTATACTAATCTGTCCAAATGTTCCATTCGAGAAAGGGGAAGGCTATAGCCTGAAGTGCTCTTGTGTGAACATCTTAAAGCGACCGCAAAATTTATTTCGCTAATATTATTGCTAAATAATAGAGATGTTGTGAGCAAACAAGCAGTAAGATCTGATTGGACTTAATTTATTTTGATAAAATCCTTGTAATAAGATTAAATTCTAAAAATCTTTTCTCCTATCATTTTGATCAGTTACGTATTATTTAGATAATATTGAAACTGATGTGTTCATTCCATCTCTATCGCTTGTAACCTCCAATGCAAATTGTAATCTGTGATGTTTACTTAATAATTCTACTTACGAATATAAAGTTTTTGTAACAAGCAATGGTGTTTTATTTGCATATCATAAGTTAGGAAGCTTACTCACTCATAATAGTTTATTTCTTAGTACTATTTTACAGTTCAGTATACAGTGCTACATTCAATAGAGCGGGAGGTTCAGTAGTTGTTAGGAATGTTTCGAAGGTTCTGCGTCTGTCTGTGTGTCCTCAGGCTTAGTTCCATTGACTTCGCTTGATTCTGCAGTTATGTCCGGGGTTTGATTTATTGAATTTGCTTCCAATTTTAGATCTATACTTGTATTTTGGTCTACATTTGTATTCTGGTCTGTACTTGTATCCATTTTGCTTTCATTTGCCTCTGTAACTAAATATTAAAAAAAAATTTTTGTTAAGTAGGTAATTATAGTCCATAACCATGTTTTGTAAATTTTTTTTCACTATAAAATTATTGTTTGTACTTACTAAACATCTGTAATTAAGTTAAATAGAGTTAGCTATTTTAAAATTTTTCTAACATCTTTCATGCAATGAAATGGCATAATAATAGAGACAAAAATCACCTTTTTCCTCTTTAGTAACAACTTCTTCAGTTACCGGTGCCTTAGTAACAACTTCTTCAGTTACCGGTGCCTGAGTAACAACTTCTTCAGTTACCAGTGCCTGAGTAACAACTTCTTCAGTTACTGGTGCCTGAGTAACAACTTCTTCAGTTACCGGTGCCTGAGTAACAACTTCTTCAGTTACTGGTGCCTGAGTAACAAGTTGTACAGTTACGGGTGCCTCATCATGGCCGTCGTCGCCATCGCTGTCTTCCTTCTGATCGGCATCCGCAGCAAACTTATCTCTCTTCTTAACTTTATCATCATCATCTTCTATCTTCACCTGCTGCTCATGATCAGAGACTGAGTCTTTACGTTTAGATATTTCTTCTTTGTCATTCTGTAATTCGGGATCGTTTTCCTTGGCACCTGGTCCCCGCGGCCGCAGACAGCGCTGCTCTATCCGTTGTAACTCCTCCTGCAGCTCTTCACGTTTCTTGATCATACATTCTATAAAAAGAATTTACGATAGTTAAATAGAAGTCAACATTAGCATGCAACAAATTAATGTATCAGTAGTAGTCATAAAATACTATTTGATAGTAGTTTTAAGCTTATACGAACAGTCAGTGGCCAAAAATATTAATTTTCAGCAAAGAAGACAAAAATGAAATACCTACAATTTCAATTACATACATACATTATATAATCACAACTATTATCCCCGAAGGGTTAGTCAGAGACTAGGCATTGAGGACCGCAAGTCCGATCCAAGAGGAAGCAGTCCTCTACCATAGTCCACTTTTCACCAAACAGCGACTGCACATGTGCTCAGCGTGACAGGTGGTGAGCCCATCGCCGCTATATGCTGTTGAATGTATGTGCAGTCTTTAGTCCGTTAGTCGCCTATTACGACACCCAAGGGAAGAGAGGGGGTGGTAGTATTCTTTCACCGCCACGCGACAAGGTGACAAAAGTGACCTCAATTATAACTGTTTAACCAGATGAAAGACCATGAACAGTAAAATATACTATGAAAAGTAGTGATTTTGATTTGTTGTTATTTTTACTTACTGCGAAACAAATAACCATATTTAGCTGTAAATCATAATAACTTCATAAACAACAATTACGTAGTATACAACAAATTACACAATAAATTATTTTACTTAACACTTTTACTTTTAGCTTAGACTCATCTTTTACTCTTTATTTAGACTGACATGGAATTGAACTTTAGGGCTCAGCAAGTCATTTGTGATTTAGAATCCAGTTCTTTCAAAATACAAATCTGAAGGTAATGCACCTTGGTACCCAAAACACAGAAGTACATGAACACCTTTTAACCACCTCTGTGGTTTAATGGCTAAGCCACCGGTTTCAGACCCAGAGGTCCCGGGTTCGGTTTTTTCGGTGACAATATATACAAGAATGTCACTGCCTAAAATCTGAAGCACAGTAATATGATTACCGTGATCTGAAGTTAAGTCAAAAATATGTATGGTCGGGGTCACCGTCGTCGTCGTATGAAGCGCACCGCCCGCCCGGGTACGTGCCCGTACCAAATAGACAATGCGGTGTGCAAGGGATTTTGACCTTTAGACTGGTAAAGCGACGGAGTCCGCCATTGTACAAAGCTGTTCATGCCTAAAATTTAAGTGGCCTTTTATCTGATCATAACTTTGAGACCAATTACAGAAAGAAAAAAGAACAAAAAACAGAAATAAAAAAAAACGAACAACAAAAAATTATAAAAAAAGTTTATAAACTAAATAAGCCTTACTTTCATGGTACTTTCTGCTGGTGTTTAGCTTTTCAGTGGCTTTGTCAGTCATCTTTTTAGGAATCCAATAAATATGAGGTTTTGCTTTGGTGAGAATAAAGTGACTTAGACTTTTCTGTGAGGTCTCCCACTTTTCAAACTCTTGAACACGCGCCATCTTGGCCTCCAGAGCTTTTATGGTTGCTTTTTTGTGATCCCTTTCCAAGAATAAAGTCTTCCTCTCTTTTTGTTCCCTTTCCTTCTCCTGACGAGCCTGTTCTTCAATTTTACGTTCAACCTGAGCTTTTTTATCTTCCTGAAAATTATAATACTTTTATTATTAAAGGAATAGGTAATTGCTAAAAAATCATTATACTTTTTTGTTACTTGGCAGTTACATACAAAAGTACATGAATAAAATTAATTCAGCACTTAATAGTAGGGCTTCCAATCCCGAAATACCGAGATCTCGGTATTGCGGGATCCTTCGTGCGATCATTTTCCAATCCCGCGTGATGCGGGATCACGGGCGGGGGATCCGCGGGATTTGCGGGACTGAAAAAAAGCGAGCATGCGACCTCTTGCGAACGCTTATCTCCAAAATCCTCGTAGTTACCACGCGTCGTGTAACAATGAAACTTCACCAAAAAGTTTACTTCGAAAAGATATTAAAGCTTTTGTAACGAGAATGAACTTTAAGCCTTTTAAATTTCATCAGAGCAATGATGACAAAGAGGCTGATCAAGTAAGAAACGTCAATGTAGAGGTTCCGCCATTGGGTTCCGATCTTGATCTTACATTGCAACAGGAGTTAGAGTTAACTATATCATCAGCATGTAATGTACTTTGCCTGTCACCATCTGGAGCTAAATACACTTGAGTCCAATATAAAAAAAGATAAGTGCATTGTTTTTTTTTGTGATAAATAAACAGTGTAATTTGATTGATCTGTGGGGGGGGGGGTGGGGGGGTAGGGAGGGGTCCCCCCTAACCCCCCTTACTAATCCCTCCCCCCCCCCGAGGAAACGCATACTTTTGGAGATATGCAATAAAGAAATATTGAGGTTATGAATCATTAAAACATTATTATACAAAATGTGAGGTTTGGGGGGTGGGGAGAGGATTAAATTTCAAACCTCTCGTGACCTACAGGAGCAAAAAAAGAGAGAGTATGTAAAAAAACGTCGTTTCTGGCGCTTTGCCGGCCGCTGCCGCGGCACGCTCGCTTCGCTCGCTCGGCTCGCGCGCTTTTGGTCAACATACTACCTAACCTAACATAATTAACTCTTTAGACTGTTTTTGTAGCCCCCCTTGTGGGGGAGCTGCGCCCCCCCGTCCCCCTGCTTCGGTTCTGTTCTACTTTGTTTTATTAAGACTTAAATTTCTAACGTATCATTTCTCAAATATCCCAAATTTAATACTTTAACATAAGTACGCATATTTTTTAAGTATCCATTTGAATCATTAGATATTGTTTGTGAGTTATAATAATTAATTTTACTAAGATGTAAAAATAAAAACGTCATTTTCGTGGCTCTATAAACTCATTACCTTTGCTTGAACACAAATAACAAGTACAATAAAAATCAATCCTGTCAAAATGGAGTGCAAGTGTGAAAAAAATATCGATTTTCATAATATTTTTCAAAGAAACTACCAATATTCTCGGTGTGAAACTTTGCATAAACTACTTCTTCAATACAATAAAAAATTACGAACATTCAACAGAGGAGACGCTATTGTACATTTAAGCCTAATACTTAAATAAATTTAGAGTTAGTTGATTAATTCATTGTTTTATTTGCCTTTTACTTGATCATGAATATTTTCAATATGCGGGAGCTCCGCAAATATCGAGATCCCGCAGGATTGATAATTCATAGTCCCGCAAATACCGAGATTGAATTCAGGCTGCGGGATTGGAAGCCCTACTCAATAGTGTTTATGGATCAATATGATCATTGAATTACATTTTGATAACATTTATATGGTAGGTATTAATAAATATAAGACTAGAAAGCTTATAGGTACCTTGGTTTGCAATACAATTTCTTCTTGTTTAAACTTATGTAATGTTCCCAAAAGGGAGCCAAAGATGCGTCGGTTCCTTTTGCGGGCCTGCTCATCGTCACCCTGCGCTCGCAGCACCGCTGCCCTTGTGGGCAGTTCCCGTGACACTGCTGACGGCATCCGCACTCTCTTGTTACCAGGGCCATCGTCTTCACCATCACTGTCTTGGGTCCGTGCCGATAACCTAGACAGATTCATTATATTTCAAGTACCTACCTAATAATGCAAAACTTTCTGTGTACCTACGCCTGGCGTACTCACCATGGAATTCTGTTATTTCAAGAATGCCAAAAAACTGTGCCCAAATAGTACCAAATAGTGCCCAAAGGAAATAAATAGTACCCTTATGGTTCAAAAGTTTGGTGTGTACGCTAGGCGTAGGTTACGCCTAGCGTACTCACCTCAAGTCAAGTCAAGTCAAAATATATTTATTCAATAAACTCAATTAATAAGTACTTTGAATCGTCCAAATCTTTTTTAACCTACCACCCATTCAGGACATAATTTTTTAACTGTGGCAAAGAATGGGCGCAAGAAACCACAGCGCACAAAAGCAACGACATTTACAAACAAAAAAAAGAGTATGTCGTTACCAGGTCAATACAAAATATGAATTTAAAAATATAAAAAAAAATTGGTTGCCTGTAAAGTCGGTATACGGGCGAAAGTTTTACGTGACAACGACTTTGAGTGGTAAAATAATTTTAATGTGAATATTCATTCGTATAGTAGGAAGAAGGATGAAATAATAGTAACAATTTAAAACATTTATTTAAACAAAGAATTATATTTAAAACATAGTTGAGTGGGAGAGAGACGCAAGGCATTCGGCGGGCCTCTCTCTCGTTCGGTGACTCATCGTAACGTTACCGAGCGTTACACTTTTTCATAAGTGACTCCCAGCCGCAATCTAATTTAAGACGTTGTCACGTCAAAAAAATGATGCAATACAAAATTACAATACATACAATGTAGTATCAATTAAATAAAGACAATTAGAAATAGCTGTTGGAGTGCTTGGAGCATTTCAGATCCAAGCTGTTTTGTCTTCTGTGTAATCTGACACTTTATAATAAGCTTTTTTATAAAGCTTTTCTTTGATTTTGATTTTAAATTTATTAAGATCTAATTTCTGGATATCATTTGGTACTTTGTTGTAAAATCTTACACACAGACCCCTAAAAGAATTATTTATTTTATGGAGCCTAGTATAAGGTACTGCTAATTTGTTCTTACTTCTAGTGTTTACATTGTGAATATCACTGTTTTTTGAAAACATTCCAGTATTTTTATGAACATAAATCAAATTTTCATAAATGTATTGTGATGCAACTGTCATTATATTTATATTCTTAAATCTCTGTCTGAGAGAGTCGCCAGCCTTTAGGTTATATATTGCTCGAATAGCCCTCTTCTGAAGCACAAAGATAGTTTGAATGTCGGCAGCAGTAACTGAAATAAACTAATCTGGATGTATCAACGTCAGTTAACTGACGGATCTTCATTACTGCATAAGCCGCAGAGCTAAGTCTATTCGACAATTTAGCTATATGTGGGCCCCACTGAAGCTTGGCATCTAACGTGATGCCTAGAAACACAGTGGTGTCCACAGGATTCACATTCTTATCTTTAATTTGTACACTAGTTGTTACTTGCTTAACATTAGGCAATACAAATGTGTAAGCATTTGGTTTTTCCCTCGTTTAATAGCAAGTTATTTACACTAAACCAGTGAACAATCTTTGAGATCGCATTATTCACATCGTCATAATTTGGGTGTCGTCGTTTCACTTTGAATAAAAGTGAAGTATCATCAGCAAACAATACTATCTCATGACTGTCTTTTACAAAATAAGGTAAGTCATTAATATAAACCAAAAACAAGAATGGACCTAGTATTGAACCCTGCGGAACTCCCATTGTAACCACTGATCCCGGAGATCTTTTACCGTTAATGTCGACCTTCTGAATCCTGTTACTCAAGTATGAGATTAGAAGGCTCAAAGAAGCATCCCTAATTCCATAGTGGTTAAGCTTCCTGACCAAAGTTTCATGTAAAACACAATCGAAAGCCTTGGATAAATCACAAAATACCCCTAGGGCATCCTGTGATTCCTCCCAGGTATCAAATATTTGGATTAAAAGCTCAACACCGGCGTCAGTTGTTGAGCGACCCCTAGTAAAACCATACTGTTTACAATGTAAAAGTTTATTTCTATGAAAATGAATTTGAATTTGGTCTAGCATCAACTTTTCAAAAATTTTACTAAATGTGGGTAGCACAGAAATAGGTCTAAAATTAGAGGGGTCAGAAGTGCTACCTGATTTAAACAATGGAATTAATTTGCTATGTTTCATTAGGTCAGGAAAAACACCACAGTCAATGCATTCGTTAAATATGCAAGCTACAACTGGAGCTATTGTCATAATTACTGATTTAGCGACATCCACGGAATTACCCCACAGATCAGCAGTTTTCTTTTTATTGAGAGTGTTAAATGTTTTTAATATATCTATAACACAAATTTTTTGAAAACTGAAATTACTTTCACAATCTTTAACATTCTCCTTCAAAACAGATTCAGCTACAGTGGGGGAGGAAATCAAGGCTTTTGTAGTTGAAACTGGAATGTCAGTAAAAAACCTCTCAAATGCTGCAGCAACATCAGCATCAGAAGTCAAGGTTTTATTATCACAATTTAAATTGTACTCATTATTACGACTTCTGACCTTTCCTGTTTCACTATTTATAATATTCCATGTCATTTTTATTTTGTCATTACTATTCTTAATCTTAGAACTCAGATAGTTTGCCTTGGCTAATCGGCATACTCTTTTAAATAACTTTGAATAATTTTTAACATATAATTTGAAGTCGTCGC
This sequence comes from Scoparia ambigualis, assembly GCA_963921215.1. Taxonomy (NCBI): domain Eukaryota; kingdom Metazoa; phylum Arthropoda; class Insecta; order Lepidoptera; family Crambidae; genus Scoparia; species Scoparia ambigualis. Next base: position 32,281,096 of record OY992520.1, on the reverse strand, counting down.
TGGTGTTATAGTTGCGTTCACCATAAAGTTCATAAAGGCGTTTCCTACTTTTGTGAATACCAATTGTAGCCCATTCATTAAAAGATGCAGTACCACTAACCGAGATCTTTTTTGGAACAAAAGATTTATTAAATTCTGAACAATATATGTTAAAAAAATCATTATAAAAGACATCAGGGTTGTCATTGTATTCTAAATAATTTAATTTTGTATCTAGATTGCTTTTAAAGTGTTCCAACCGACCTGCAGTTTTTGGCACAACAGTGATATATTCTTTTTCATCACTTGCTTACGCTGGTGTGGAAAGCTGACCATTTGGCCACAATGATCAGAGTCCAGGTTATTAATAATTTGCTTAGCCAGTGGTTTTACATTTGTATATATGTTATCAATACAGGTGGCCAAAGTGGCAGTTATTCTTGTCGGTTCAAAAAATAAATTATTCAAATTGTATGATAGAAATAAGTTTTTAATTTTAGTTGACAATGTGGAGTTTTCTAGCAAATTTATATTAAAATCACCGCAAACAATTATTGTTTTACCTACATTGCGGACCTGACGCAATGTCTCATCCATAACTTTTTCAAAAAGATCATACAATGCTGAAGGAGGTCTGTATACACTTATCACAACAAACTGCTCCAACTCCACACAAGCTATTTCTATTGTTCGCTCAACCGAGAGGCTCACTATGTCTTTGCGTTCTTTTAATTTAAACTTTTTACTAACAATAATTAAGGAGCCACCATGTATTGCATTTCCTCGACTGAACGAACTTCCTACCAAATGATTCTTAAAATTGAACATGAACTCATGGTCTCCAAGCCAGTGCTCGGTAATGCAAAGAATATCAATATTATTACAGTTCATGAACAATTCAATCTCTAAATCTTTGCCCATCATTCCTTGGATGTTCTGGTGAACAATGTTCAAAGATTCTACATTTTTTAAATTTAATGATTGACTGGGGCTTTTTATAAAGCTATTTTTACATTGATTTAATTTCATTTTATTTGCAAACATTTTGCAGTCCTCAGTTTGGGAAATCTAAGCAAGCTACAACTTTAACTAGTATCTCAAAAAACTGTACCCAAATAGTACCAAATAGTCCAAATAGCCCAAAGGAAATAAATAGTACTTTTATAGTTAAAAAGTTATAGACATAGTTTGGTGAGTACGCTAGGCGTAGGTTCTACGCCTAGCGTACTCACCTCGTTGCGCGAAAACAGAACCAGCAATGGTTCTCATTTCTATCTCATAAATAGTACCGGAAATAGTACCCTCTAAGAGTGTAATTGTTATTTGACTTTTACACTAGAAAGTCATTAAATTTGATAGCAAACTTCCACATACATTGACATGAGGTACAGGCGAACTCATAATAATTTTAATGTTATTAAATTTCGTATTATGAACCTACTACATATTACTTTTAATTTGTTGAAATTAATAGGTGTATATACGTAACGAGGAAGTTTAATATCAGTTATATAAATGATTATAATTATTTTTCTTATAAATAAGATCCATGTTTTCCAAAATATTGACTATCGTATTTTTGCTGGATTTCATAAAGTAAAAGCACCTATTTAAGGAACTATTTGCCTTATGTCTGAAATTGAAAGCTCAATATTGTGCGAGAACAATCTGTTACTTTTGTTGATCATAGTGCAACTTATCGACAGCGATGCATCTTAGTATGAACAAGTTACAATAGATGGCGCTTATCACACTTCTTACTTTAATTACTTACAAACTGACCTGTATTATGAAAGTGCTAAAGATCAATATTGCAATTCACAACAATTTGCTTGACGCCGCGGTGGGAACGCATAGTTTTCGGCAACCGATTTTTTTAGTCGTTTACTTTGCCTTGCCACCGCAACCGCAAGGCTTGTGAATACTTAGTTAATTTGTGAAACAATTAATGAAAAAACTTGTGAATTTTGTTTCATTGTGATGTGAGTGATCTATAAATGAGTAAGTACCTATGTATATTTCATCTGTAATAGCATTTTATGTTCATGTCGATTTGCAGTTGATCTTTCATTTGCTAGGTAGGTACCTACTCAGTTTGAATATATTATATATACTTACCTACAGAAATACGTTATTGTTTTTTATTAATCGTAAAATAACAAATTAAATCATATTCTTAGTTTTCTGGACTGTATAAAGTGTTTAACTAAGTCGCGTACTTACTGGTGAAAGAATACTACCACCCGCTCTTCCCTTGGGTGTCGTAATAGGCGACTAACGGACTAAAGACTGCACATACATCCAACAGCTTAGAACGGCGATGGGCTCACCACCTGTCACGCTGAGCACATGTGTAGTCTTTATTTATGTAGGTCAATCTATACAATCTGTATATTAATAAAAAATCAATTGCCAAAATGTTTGTACGCGCATTACTTCAAAACGGCTGCACCAATTTGGCTAATTCTTTTTTGTTGTATTTGTAATTGTCGGGACAAGGTTTGTATAAAAATGAACATTTTTGGAAATTCGTGCCGGGGGTAAGGGGTTCACGCAGACAAAGTTGCGGGCGGGCTGTCATTCACGATCAACAAATCATAAATAAGCAATGCTTGATACATAGATATAAGTTGGAGTGGGTCTCATTCACCCTCGACTACACATTTTGTGATTTATAACAGTTATCACTAGATTTATAGTCGAAGTAAGAATCACCGCTAAAGACCAGCCTTCATATAAAAAAGTCCGCATCCAAATCTAGGATATTTAGGAGCTACGGTGCCAAAGACAGACACACCAACCTCAAGACCCCCCTTTTTTGGCCACCCTTGGTTTACTGTTATTAAATATGTACCTATTCTATTTTAGGTCGTCGTCTATTAATGAACTCCATAGTTATTCCAATCTTAATTCCTTTGGTAATAAAAATAATATTTTACTATTCACTGTGCTCGACTGTACCACACGTAATTTTTGTATGTAGAAGTTTGCTATCAAATTTAATGACTTTCTAGTGTAAATGTCAAATAACAATTACACTCTTAGAGGGTACTATTTCCGGTACTATTTATTGAGATAGAAATGAGAGCCATTGCTGGTTCTGTTTTCGCGAAACGAGGTGAGTATGCTAGGCGTAGAACCTACGCCTAGCGTACTTACCAAACTATGTCTTATAACTTTTAAACTATAAAGGTACTATTTATTTCCTTTGGGCACTATTTGGTACTATTTGGGTACAGTTTTTTGACATACTAATTAAAGTTGTAGCTTACACAGATAACCCAAACTGAGGTGAGTACGCTAGGCGTAACCTACGCCTAGCGTACTCACCAAACTATGTCTATAACTTTTGAACCATAAGGGTACTATTTATTTCCCTTGGGCACTATTTGGTACTATTTGGGCACACTTTTTTGGCATTCTTGAAATAACAGAATTCCATGGTGAGTACGCCAGGCGTAGGTACACAACTTTCTTTAGCCAGAAACATCACACCCAATGGTAGGCAACAATTCTAAATTAGGATAAGTGTTACAAACCTGCTAAACACAGTTTTAGTCTCATGCTTTCTTTTGCCAAACTGATCTTCATTCTTGTAGCTGTTACCGGCATCTTGGTACGAATTCCGACCGCCTAAACGAGCACCACCTCTTGCGTAATCTCCCGACGAATTATTAAATCTGATAAAAATAATGTACACAGGTTAATGTCGGTAAATTCACTAGGCAGGTCCGGATAGAGGTAACATTCGAAGGATAATCACTAACCTATCATTGGGAAACCGCCCAGTTACTTGTATTTTTTTAATATTCTCGTCTATTTTAAACAAACTAGTTTTTTCATTTTCTAGCTGAGTACGTAAAGCACTAAAAGATACAGCCACTTCTGTCCCCATTGTAGAGAATTAAAAAACAATTCACTAAATTCATTTACAATTTTACCACTACGCTTTGATTTTGTTTTTTTTTTATTGATGTGAGTGAAGATTGACGCGAGTCTCCACAGAAAATAAAAAGCAGTTACGTTTCGTTCGCCTTGTAATGCAACTTTTACAAAAATGTATTTAAATATTTGAGACTACTTGAGACTGCATGTACACAACTGCAACTACACATTAAAAGAAAGTTAAGAAATAATAATAATAATCAAAGCATAAAATTTAGAAATATTAAGTAGTTGTTTTGTCCAGTGTAGTTAGCATTATGTTTTCTCTTTCCGTTCATAGATGGCAGCAGTAGTCCAAAAACATCTGAATAAATTTTTTCTAAAATGCAATACATTTGCTCGCTCGAGGCTATGCTTCGATGGGTGAGTGGCAAAGCGCTCGGCTTGACATCTTGGCTTCAATTCCAAGCTCGGGAAAATGTTTTTCGGATTTCTCGAAGTTCGACGCAAATCCGGGTTTGTGTTTTGTAATGAAATGTCGGTTCATCAGCTAATTTGGCTGCTGTTTCATTTCATTAATTCAATTAGGAATTCGCAATATGATTATGGTCCAAACAATGATATTAAACTATACCTACCTAAACCTAAACGGTACCTACGTTCATAGTACAGTCACCAGCATTAAGATGTGACTATCGACGGCCTGCAAAAATATCTGATCATTGGTGGAAGGCATATATCGCTGGCCCCGGGCAATATAGCGGTAAGCGCCGGTTACGCCCTTTTTAATGTTATTTGATTTTTGGTTTCTTTAAGTATCAATCTATCACTTCTATTTTTTTTAGATTTTTTCTATTAATATTTCTATAGAATAAATGACAATAACAGCTTTATTGCATGGAAAGTTCACTTAAGACGAAGTTGTATATTAATGCATTACTCTAAGAAACATAACACAAAACACCGGTGAAAACCTTTACACTAAATTTCTAAATAAAGAGAAACAGTAATACATTTAACCGCGTTTTATAAAATAAACTTATTTTATCAATAAACTGTAAACACTAATACGAAGTAATCACAGGACATTTTATTCTGTACAAGCGATTACGCCTTTCTTCCCGTAAATTTATTGTAGCTTCGGAGATGTACCTACTGTCATGTTACGCAGAACGTCATCCCTTTCACTCCTACGCATAAATAAATACCGCTTGCTTTTTAACACCATTTTTAGGTAAACAATTGATACAATGGCGGGCAGTGTCAGTGCAGCGTGTAACGTCTTACGCTAATAATGTTCTTTTAGCGCGATTGTGTGGTTTTGAATTTTACGAAAATACTTTCATAAAATTTATTTTGTATAAAGAAGACCCTTCGCTAGTAATAGTAAGACACGTAAGGGGGGATGAAAAGAAAGATAGGAAAGACAAGAACCCAAGAAGGGAAGCAAATAGAAGTAATTTATGAAAAAAAAACGAGGAATCCACACGTGGCGCATATGGTAGTCAAGGTGGCCCCAGCTATATGGCAGCAGCTGACAGAGGCGGGGTCTCTTCAACTGCAATGTGGAGTCTCCAAAGTAGAAGATCAGACCCCGCTTATCCAGTGCTCCCGCTGCTTGGGCTACGGCCACATCAAGCGGGTCTGCCAGGAGCAGCTGGACAGCTGCAGACACTGCGGGGGTAACCACCTGTACGCCGCGTGTAAGAAAAAAGACAGTTCCCCCAGCTGTCTGAACTGCAAGAGGGCCGGCCGGCATATTGAAGGTGTTGTGGCAGTCTTCGACTGCCACAACACCTTCAATCTGGTATGTCCAATCCGAGCTATGTATTATCGCCTGGCTCGAGCGAAGGTACCCTACAGGTGTTAAGGGCCCCGCGTCAGTTCAAGAAGAGAAGAGAAGAGAAGAGTATACACGGTCATACAAGCGAACCTCTAACGCAAAAAAATGCAACATCCGAACTCCTTATTGAAGCAAAAAAGATGAGGATCAGCTTCGCACTCATTCGGGAGCCGTAGAACAACGGACTGGACGATCGGCATTATATCTTTTATTTTGAACCCGGCGCCATCGACATTGCCCCCTACGTAGGGCTTCTGAAGGAGATGATAAGGGAGTTGGGGTGTGACAGGATTGTTATTGGAGGCGACGCAAATGCATGAAGTGAGTGGTGGGGCAGTGTAAGAATTGACGATATTGGTGTGGAACTAATCGGTGTAATAAATGAACTATAACTAAATATTTTAAATGAGGGGGATACTCCAACTTTCGACACATGGCGAGGAGGAAAAAGGTATAAGAGTAGCGTAGACGTCACATGCTGTATTGGCAAGATGGTGGGAGGTGTTTAAGAATGGAAAGTGGATACTAACCTAACGACCTCGGACCACAATGCGATAATAATAAAAATAAGACTAAACAGTATCAAAGAAAGAAATAATAATAGGACGACAGGAAGTATATAACAAAAAATGTAGATTGGGGAAACTTTAAGGAAGAGTGCAGGGAAGAGCTGGCTAAAGAGGAAATAAACGAAAAAGACATAGCAATAATTAAATAAACTAGCGAATTGAAAGTTACGGTAGAAAAATATATTAAAGCCATAGACAACACATGCAACAGAGTCCTAAAAATTAAAAAAGAAAAAAGAGACATCAAAATACCTTGGTGGTCCGAGGAGTTAGAAGAGCTAAAAAGGAAGACAACTAGATTTAAAAACAGAATAAGATGGGCAGCTCCTAGCCGGAAGGCATGGGTCGTAGAAGTATGTGGCGGAGAAAATGAAATACCAAGAAGCTATGGACAGGGCCAGAATCGAGAGTTGGAAGGAGTTTTGTGGCAAACAGGATAGGGAAACGACGTGGGAGGGGATATATAGAGTTATAGGTAAAACTAAGAGCAGCTATGAGGATCTACCAATAGTCAGGGACGGCAAAAACACCAGCTCACGGGAGTCGGTCCGCATAATGGCCGACAGCTTTTACCCGGAGGATACCGAAGTGGGGGAGAACGAAGACCATGAAGAAACGCGAAGAGGGGCAGCCGAAACGAATGAGGGTGGTAAAAATGGTTTTTACGATCCTCCTTTCGTGGAGGCTGAACTTTGACACGTAGTGGCCTCGTTCAACCTCAAAAAAGCCCCGGGTAAGGATGGCTTTACGGCCGATATATGCGCGGCCGCAATACATACCGACTTCCCTTTGTCCCTGGCGTTGTACAACAAATGCCTAGAGCTCTCCCACTTCCCTAAACCCTGGAAAGAAGCCACTATAATCCTCCTCAGAAAACCCGGTAAAGACAACTACACACACAGCAAGTCATATCGTCCAATAGGCTTTGTACTCGCTACGGGCGAGACGTCTCGTTATAAGCGTATTAAGATACGCCTAGCGCCATCTAGCGTTGTATCGCGAAGTTGGCGCGCGGAGGTGAAACCGGACGCGCGCCCGCGTCAGTCTGTCTGTTAGCGACCGCGAGACGCCAAAAGATATACGCGCCCTGATATTGCCGTAGACTGCTTATATATAGTGACTCTGTGACCCTGGGATGATAGTGCCTGTGATCAGGTGAAGTGACTTTGTGCTGTGCCGTGACCATCACATCGCCTTTAATCGCCGCCCGTCAGCTCGTGTCCCGGTGCCAGCGACCTCGTAAAGCCTGCTCCCGGTAAGCTCCTTTCTACCTCCCGCCTAACCACGTCGTATGTTAGTGCCTCTCGCACCAACATAAATGGTCATTCGAACCGGTAATATTAAAAACCGGCGACCTTCCCGTAACCAGTAAACTGTTTACCATTTCACCATAACTTGGTTTCACGTTCCATCAGCTCATTCAATTACAGTCCGCTAAAAATAATTATTTCCGCCCATAATCTAATTCGTGCCATCATTTCTAAATTCATTTGTTCACGTAACTTTACCCTGCCGCAATAAAAATTTCGTCGGGTAGTCGTAAATCATTTGTGTGAGGATTGCGACTACGCAACATACAAAATTATTTTAACGCAATTATTTCTGCACGTTGTTTTAATGTTGATTTCGTGTATGCATCCGATTGTCTGATCACAGATCTATGGTGTCATACAATGTTGTTGTGATTTGAGCGAACTTGTGTACCTATACGATTGTTGCCTAAAATGATACTTTGTTCGGTAAATTGGTAGTTAAATTATCACGTTACGTTTGCGCTACGTTTATCGGCTGCACATATAATTCTTGTTACATAACACACCCGCCAGGTACAGATTTAGTTAATTGTATAGACACCATACAATGCCTGGTATTACAACAGTTAAGCTAATTTAACGCTGCATACTCGTATAATAATTCAGCTCAGTTGTTTGGCCTTTATTTTAATTTTTTCTTGCTATGTTTATCGGCTGCAGATGTAATTTATCTTACATAATAATACGAGATTTTTTTTTCGTGTTGATTTTTTAGTTTTATTGTTTTTTGATTGTTGCCTTTGTGATCGGCTCATTTCTTGTGCGTGCTCACCACACGAGCTTAGTGTGATCATTTTTTTTTTAAATCGCTTCCGGCTATTTGCGTGCATCGCCTTCGCTTCTACACACGTTTGCCCACTTGTGGGACACACATACAGAGTATCCCAATTTTTTTTTTTATTTAGTTTTTATTATTTATTGTTTTTTTTTTTTGCAACGAAGTCATTCTTCGCGCTCGTTTCCGCTACAGGTCTGCCCAACTTTTTTTTTATTAGATTTTTTTTTTCTTTTCCTTTTTTTCCTAACGCTTTTCCGGCAGATTGGATGAGCCGCCATCGCTTACGCATGCGCTTGCCCACTAGTGGGCTACGGATGACGTGATTTTTTTTGTCTTTTCCTTTTTGCGGTTGGCCAATCTTACGTACGCGCGTCCAATAAACACAAGCATACACATACACATGCATTTATCGGCCCACCCGTGGGCCATATACAAAGCGTCCCAAATAAGTTTTTTTTTTTGTTTAGTGTTGCATTAATCTTAGCCCATTTGCCCTTACCTTAGTAAACAAATACGTCCAGCCCAACTATAGAATATACAGGGTGTTGTTCTTTTTACTGCCTTTAAATTTGTTTATTTTTTTATTATTTTTTTTGTCTCCTTTTATTCATCGCGATGCCGACCAAGTCACAAGCCGCGATATTTAGCGAGGCCGCCAAAGCTATACACCAGCTCCTAGAGGTGGGGTCACGGATCATTGCTGGCGACACCAAACATTCCATAACGGAATTTAACGTGCGTTTCGCACAGGTACAGGGTATTAAGGAGAAGCTGGATTCAGTATATTACAGCATTCTTGACGCGGAGAACTTAGACGAGGGGATTGAGAGGACATACACTGAGAAACACACAAAAGCCTCCGGAGCGTACCTGGGGATACTTATGGCTAGGGAGGAAATCTCAACCTCTTCCACGTCATCCCCAACCCATAGCGCTCAGCCCAGTTTCGGCGTCAATACGCCTACAGCCGTCCTCCCCAAGATAGCGCTGCCCAGGTTCAGCTCAAAAGTGGAGGACTGGCCCTCCTTTATTGCACTGTTTAGGAGTTTGACTGACGACATGGCGACCTTGTCGGAAGCAGTCAAGCTCCACTATCTCTTCTCAAGTCTCAGCGGTGAGGCATTAAGCATGGTGTCCCACCTAAAGGTCACCAATGAAAATTTTGCCGTGGCCATGGACATCCTCACCAAGCGGTACGAGAACCGCCGGGTTCTCATCGATAGTTTCGTCGACATAATCCTGGGGCTGCCAAGCATCCACACGCGCTCTAACATACGCACACTTTTCCTCACTCCGCTCGTGTCCGCCCAGTGTGCCCTTAGTAATTTGGATCTGCCCATAGGAGACGACTACGTGTTTGTGTCGATAGTGGTGCGAAAGCTTAAGGGTGAGCTCCGCACGTTATTTGAACGCAGACACGGGTCTAGCAGCACCCTGTCCACGTTTATTTATTTATTTATTTATTTATAATGAACTACCAACAAAACATACACTAATTCGAATGTAACAAAAAACAAGTTTATCTTAATGCTAAGTGCTCTCTCAATTATAGGTAGTCACGACATGCAATATCAAAATACAATCATATTTGTTGAACAGTAACTCAAACCAAAAGGGAATTTTAATTAAATAAAAATAAATCGCATTAACATTGATTATATAAAGTTAAAAAAAGTATTAAAATAAAGGTTAAACAATTCAAATTATATAAAATAAAGGGAATTAAATAAAGTAAAAACAATTAATTAAATTAATAATTATTAAATTTAAATAAAAATATTACAACCAATAAATACAAAATTGAATCAAATTAGAATGAAACAAAATAATTAAAATTAAACATTAACAAAACTAAAACTTATATAGTGTCGGTAAAGGGGAAGCGACCGAAAAATCTCAAAAAACGTCAAGAACGCACCGTCTGAACACTTGCAAATTATTTGCAAAGATGTCGATGTCTGGTTTTTTTGCTAACTCATTATACTGACATTGTAGTCTTTTTAAAGTTGAAAATTGGGCAGAGTTGGTTTTGCTTAAACGAGTGGAGAAAAGGTTATACTTGGATGGGCGTGGTAACATAAAAGGTATGTTGATGTATAGATCCTGCAATAGTTGGGGGCAATCCACATTTCCATTTGCCAGTTTGTGCAAAAACAGTTGATCCAATAGAGTTCTTCTGTTTTGTAGACTGTACAAGCCGAAGAATGAGAGACGCTCCTCATAGGTACTTAAAATCTTAGCTTTATTGCATTGATACGCAAGGTGCCACAAAAATCTCTTTTGTATTCGCTCAAGTCTTTTAATGTGAACATCATAAAATGGAGACCAAACCTGGCTGCAATACTCGAGACAAGAACGCACCAGTGTAGAGAATAGCAAAATCTTTGTCCATGGCTTCTTAAATTCCTTGCTGTTTCTAAGGACGAAGCCCAACATTTGAAAGCCCCGCGATGCCGTTTTATCCACGTGAATATGAAAATTTAATTTTTTATCAAGATAAACACCTAGGTCTTTTATGTTATCGACTTCTTCTAAAGTTTGACCATCAATAGAGTACACGGCAGGGCCGCTTTTCTTATTCCTAGTGAACCGAATACATTTACTGATGTTCAAATACATTTTATTTGTGTTGCACCAAACCGATAATTTATTTAGGTCTTCTTGAAGGAGTAAGACATCAGTGTCTTTTCTAATCGGTAAAGCTAGTTTTAGGTCATCAGCATAGAGAAAGCTCTGCGCGTGTCTAAAATTGGTCACTATATCGTTTATGAATATATTAAACAATATAGGCGCAAGATGAGAGCCCTGAGGAACACCAGAGAAAGCTTCGTAAGGCTGAGAGGAGAACCCACCGACCACAACTTTAGAGGTTCGTAAATTAAGATATGAGCCAAACCACTTTAGCAAGTTACCTGCGATGCCAAATAAAGAAAGCTTTTTTAAAAGTATTTGGTGATCGACGGTATCAAATGCTTTGCTGAAATCCGTGTAAATTGTGTCTACTGGGACGCGATTATCCATTGAGTTACTAACAAAGGAGGTAAATGATACTAGATTCGTTGTTGTGGAGCGAGCGTTTACAAATCCAAACTGCTGAGGAGCAATGAGATGCTTTATATGCCATGATATAGCGGGACTTAGCAGCAATTCGAAGATTTTACAAAAAACAGGCAAAATGCTGATTGATCTATAATTTGCATCCAAGGAAGCATCTCCTGACTTGAATACAGGGACTATTCTAGCCTCCTTCCAGGCTGAAGGAAAGATGCCGTCACTCATAGATGCGTTGAAAATAAAAGTTAATGGAAGTGCGAGCACCTTGCAACATTCTACCACGTACAAAGGAGGTATACCGTCACTGCCAGCCCCCTTACTACGGTCCAAATTCTTTAAGGTCCTTAGCACTTCCTCCTCACTAAAAAGTACCTGACTGAGAATGTCAAAATCTAATTGCGGGCACAGATTTGCACTGTTTGCAGATCCAATAAAGCTACCTGTGACGTTCTGGTGATTGTGGGCTGTTCCGTATACGGAGGCAAAGCTGGTGGCGAAAAGATTACTTACCGGATCTTCACCGGAATAGGCATTGACATTGCTGAAGCTCATTGTAGAAGGATAGGTGCTACTGTTGCGCCTCTTTGCTTTTAAAAAGGTCCAAAATAGTTTAGGGCATTTGCGTAAGGAATCCTCCTTGTTATAAATATATTTATTAAACTCCCGCTTAGTTAGTTCCACACAACGTTTTTTAATTATTTTGTAAGAGATTTCGTCCATTGGGTTGTTATACTTTAAATATTTTTTTCGCAGTCTAAGCTTGTCACGTAGAAGTTTGATAAGATTTTTTGAATACCATGCAGGAAATTTATTTGACCTAGGCTTGCTTTTGGGGACATACTTTATAATGGACTCTCGAATTCTAACATAAAACATAGTCACCATCTCATCCACATCAGAACAGAGCCGCAGCTCATCCTCCCAAGGTACAGATTTTAGATAGGCTACAATACTTTCATAGTCAGCTTTATAAAAATTAAACTTGTTGCTTGGTATGGATGGTAACAGCTCTAGTCTAGTACGGATGGATGCTGAGAATTCTATAGGTGGATGATACTGGTCGACTAAACTCAAGATATATCTACTAGGCACTAAATAATCAATCGTTGTGTTTGATAACACTAGATCTAAAACTTTTCCTTGATTATTGGTTACTCCATTGTGTTGGCTCAGGTTATTTAGGGCAATGAAATCCATCAACGTATTGGCCAGTATGCCATTTGACCGCAACATCGGACTGAGACCATTACCGTCGAGTGAGCTCCGCCACGATACACCGCCAAGATTAAAGTCTCCAACAATGAGAGAGTTCCTTTGAGTTTCGAGGACTTTGTTTGTGTTACTAATAAAGTGATCAAGAACATGCTTTTAAAGAAGCGGTGGTAAATAAACTGCGCACAGGTAAAATTTATCAGGATTATGACTATTTCCATCTCCTATCTCAACCCAAATATCCTCACACCCGCTTTCCAACTCCAATAGTCTACGTGAAGTAAAGCGTGTCGAGACAGCGATGAGAACGCCACCGCCCGATTTCCGCGAGTGAAAATTACTTGTTCCTCGGTCTCTTCTATAAACAGAATAACGATCACAAAAAAGCTCACAGTCAAATATTGTGCTGTTAAGCCAGGTTTCACAAAAGATTATTATATCGTAATCGCAGCATAAAACATTTTTAAAAAGCTCACTTCACTTAGTACGGAGACCCCTAACATTCTGATAATATATATTTAATTTCGTATATTTTACAGAGTTCAGTTCCAGAGCATACACAGACAAAGTTAACTTAAAAGTATTACAATAATAATTAATTAGCTTAATCTAGATAAAGTATCCAAATTCTTTACAAAAGTGTAGGCTGCAGAGTCGTCTTTACGCATGAAGATCTTTCCGCCACGGATCCACACATATTTGTAATCAAGCTGTTTGGCTCGCTTCCTTGCAGCAGCATGTAGCTCTTTGTTTTCAAGAGATAGATTCTCGGTAACGTATACCGGCGTGGATGTATTGCCACCGATACTCAGATCACCTGAATGGAGTTTATTTTTTAACATTGCTTTTGTTATATTTTATGACGGATGCAAGTAAGGTATCACGTAAGCGGGGGCTACTTAGCTTAACGAGAAAAGAGCGAGGGCGTGCGCTGTTAGGTGACATTTTTGCGATACGGGAGCAGTAGTGTATATCGTTTTCTTTAATGGGACACTTTACAGTACGTGCAAGTTGTTCTACAAGTTTAACCACATTTTCAGACTTAGATTCCGGCACACATTGAATTTCCAGGTTGCTTGCCCTCGTCAGTTGGTCCATTTGGTTGAGACGCGTTCAGAGGCTATAAACCGTGTCTCGGAGTGTGATGTTCTCTTTCGTAAGCTCTTGTATAGCGTTAAACTTGAGAGTACACTCTGATTTAAGCTTTCAAATTTCTCGTTGATAAACGACAAGGATTCCTGAAATGTTTTTATTTCATTTCTAATTTCCTTCAGGGGCTCATTAATATGCTTCCGTAGAATAGAATCCAGTACGCTGGTAACCTCCTGTTTTATTAATGCACGCATGGTCTCCTCTGGAAGAGTAGTGCCAGTGCCAGTGCCAGTAATTGAGCTTTTTGGTTTCGCTCGAAGTGTGACATTGTCGTAGTCAGGGCGATTGGGTTGCATACTTAAGCGTACAGCAGTTTCAGCATTGTTACCCGCTTTTCGCTGCTTGCTATTGCAGGAGGGGCACACCCATTCTTTCCTCAGCTCAACGTTGAGATCCTGGTACGCCTCAATTGAGTAACCGACACATTGGTAGTGATAATGTTCTGAGCAACGCAAACATCTCAGATCACACTTGTCCTTTATTTTACTAAGACATGCTGAACAGGATAGTACCATGTCTATTTTTATTCTTTAAAAACAAACACAAAAAGAAAAAAAAAATCCAAAAATCCAAAAAAAAATAAAAATTAACGCAAAAAGTTAACAAATTAAGATTGTTCATATATTATTGCCAAAAAAGTCCTTTCGCCCACTGGCCAGGTTCGAACCCGGAATCGTAGACTATCCGCTGAACGGTCACACCAACGCACTAAACGCCTTATAGATTTGCCGACGAAAGTTACAGTGCGTATGGTGAATACTACGATAAATTTCGCAGTAATACCTAATTCTGTGGTAATACCGAAGTTTTAATTCAAGCACACCGTCCATAAATTTTTAAAAATCACTGTTATACCGGCACTGTTTCAGTTTATCGTCTGATTTAATTGAAATGGATTAAGTTTATGCCACTGTTCACACTGTTCCGTATGGTAAATAAGTTTCAGAATCGAAGTAACGCAACGTGCACACCGCAAAACAACTTTTAACCACTTTAAACTTTTTTTAACAACAGACGTAATGTTACGTGACTGCTTTGAGTTGCTGTCGTCGTCCGTATTTCGTTGAGCGACCTCATCTCCTACCTCGAGGAGCACGCGCGCTGTGTGGAGACAGAGTTCTCCAACATAGCCCAACCGCAACCCATTCACGCCCTGCCCGGCCCTTCTCGTAGCCGCGCGCCTCCTCAGTTGCCCCATCGCACTTATGCTCAGATGGCTCAGCAACAGCCCGACCATTACCGTGGCCGCTCCTCAGCTCCATCGCCTCACCGCGCCTATGATCAGCCTACTCACCAGCCGTTCCGCCCAGCGCGGCAAATGCGTCACCGCCCATCCACCTCCCCGGCTCGCAGTCAGCCCTTCCCCGTTTACTCGGCCTTCCAGCAAAGCTGCTCCTCATCATCGTCCTCGTCTTCTTCCTCACGCTCGACGTCCTACTGTCCCTATTGTGCCACTAGGGGACATAGGCTCATGACGTGCAGATGGTACAATGCCCAGCCAACACAGGGCCGTTGGGACTTTGTACAGGCACGCGAGCGCTGCCAGCGTTGTCTCGGCCCTCACTACGAGAGCGAGTGCAGGTCAAGGGGAGCATGCAAGGACTGTAGGAGCTCCAACCACCACACGTCCCTACATCGACCAGACGACCCAACGCACTCAGCTCATTCGTCGTTAGTACACATACCCTCACCACAGCTAAGAGAGCACTCGAGGGAGCGTCCCAGAAACAGCAGGCGGCACGAACCCGCACATGCTAAACAGGTGCAACCCAGCTCTGCTCACAGAGCCAGCCCGCCCAGGTCTGGTTCGCCAGGTAGGCCCCGCGAACGCCGCCAGCAATTATGACTCCCAACTATCACGGAGCACCCTAGCAAAGAGGTAGAACAAGACCATGCCCATTCAGACCACGCTCATTTAGCCCATGTCCCATTAGCCCATGCCCAGTCAACCCATGCCCACACAGCTGATATATACTCAACTCATACAATTTCAGCTGATACTCAATCAGCTCACTCACCTTCTGTGCCCACTGGCACACCCATTTTGTTGCCAACCGTCTCACTAAGAGTCGCGGACGTACATGGCCATCTTCACACAGCCAGAGCTTTATTGGACTGTGGCAGTATGCTGACATTAATAACGTCACGCATGGCACGACTTTTGAACCTGCCATCAAAACCCACTTCTTTAAAAATTACAGGAGTTTGGAATCAGCACAAACATGAGTCAAAAGCGGCAATAACAATAGTATGCCGACCCACTCACAATGATACTCCTACAATCACTGCCACAGCTCATATTTTAAAAAACGTCACTGGCTACCTTCCCTTAGAGAAGGTACCAAACATTTCCCACATACTAGGCCAGCCACCCGTGCCATTGGCTGATCAGCTTTACCACACACCAGCCCCGATCGACCTCTTATTGGGGTCGGACGTTCTTGGCCAGGTGTTGGACGGGACTAAGGTCTCGTTGGGCCCGGGCAAGCCCATAGTCTTCGGCACGATTTTCGACTTCGCGTTGATAGGACCCATTGAGGACTTGTACGCGCAGCCGGCGCAGCAAGTTAAATCAGCTCACGTCGTTAGCTCACAATCAGACTCAGCTGAATCAGCCCAGGACATACGTCAGAGTCTGGAAAGGTTCTGGGAGTCTGAGGAGCCCCTCCCTCAATGAGATTGATCTCACACTCATAATGATCCCCTGGAGGAACAATGCGAGGAAATCTTCCGCTCTACCCCTACACGCGATCCCTCAGGCAGATATACGGTCGCTCTGCCCTTTCTAAAGGACGCCCCTCAACTAGGTAAGACTCACTCTATCGCATTACGCAGATTCCTCAATATTAAGAAGAAGCTAATAGCGAACCCGTCTCTGCGTTCTAAATACGTCGACTTTATGGCCGAATACATCGACTTAGGGCACATGGCTCCCTGTCACCCAAATACATTCGCCCATAAACCTCACTTCTACATCCCTCACCACGGCGTATTTAAGTCAGGGTCGGACAAGCTGCGCATTGTTTTTGATGGTAGCTGCAAAAGCTCCAATGGTGTCAGCATAAATGAATGCCTATACATAAGCCCCGCCCTTCAACAGGACATTGTGGACATCATCATGTCCTTCAGAACGCATCCAGTCGTTTTCAGCACTGACATCCAGAGGATGTTCAGAAATGTGCTGGTTGCCCCAGACCAGAGACGGTATCAGCTGATACTATGGCGGTCCTCACCAGATCACCCTCTGCTCACCTACGCCCTCAATACAGTCACCTACGGCTTAAGATCAAGCCCATACCATGCAATCCGCACTCTGCTTCAGCTAGCTGATGATGAAGGCCATCGCTACCCTGGAGCCGCTCAGGTTCTTCGCAAGTCTATCTTCGTTGATGACATCTTGTGTGGTCATGACACAGTTGAATCCGCCCAAGCACTCCAGGACGAGTTGATAAGTCTGCTAGACCTAGGCGGCTTTCAGCTCAGTAAGTGGACATCTAACTCGCCTAAGCTGCTCGAGAGATTTCCCGACAACCAATGCGACATGCCCAAGGACTTCGACATGAACCCAGAGTCCACGTCCATTAAGGTCTTGGGTATACAGTGGAGCCCTCAGTCAGACGAGTTCACCTACCGCATCTCTCTGTCCCCCATCACACATGTCACAAAGCGGTCTATTTTAAGCACCGTAGCCTCACTTTATGACCCAAACGGCTGGGTTTCTCCCGTTATCTTCCGCGCAAAGCTGCTGCTTCAGCAATTATGGCTACTGAAGCTGGAATGGGATGAGCCCACTCCCTCTGAAGTACAAACGGAGTGGCACCACATCTCAGAGGATCTGCCGCTGTTGTCTAGCATTCGCTTCCCTTGGCACGTTTGTGCAAACAAAGGCTGAGCTGCATACTCGCTTCACGGGTTTGCAGATGCCTCTGAAGTTTAATAATAATACTTAATAAAACATATGTGATTTTAAAGGTTTTTATTTAGTTATACAAAAACTTGGAAGTAGTATAATTTAAAAAAAAATATAAAAATAATAATGACTAAAAAGGTTAAAAATAAAAATAAATTACAATATAAGGTCAGTTTTTTTACAATGGCTACATAAAAATATTTTTCATTGATAGGATTCTAAAATAGCGGTTATTGAATGATACAGCTATTATATTTAGTTAAACAAAAATTAGGTAGGTAGTACTCTCCTACTCGTACATTAAAAAAATAATAAATATCATAAAATACTGTCTTAAATGGTTAAAAATAAAAATAAATTATAATGTAACGTCAGTTTGTTACAGCGGTTACTTAAAAATATGTTTCATTGATAGGATTCTAAAATAGCGATTATTGGATGATACAGCTAAGCTTTGGCTACAATATTCCCTGAAGAAGGTGGTAATCGGCCGTTACGCTCCTAATCTAAAGTGGAAATTACGTCGTATTACATACTTACATTCCTGAATCTCAGTAGTCGGTGTGTTTATAAAGTCGTTAATGATGTTACAATTGAAACTGTATCGTCTATAATTTGTATTATAAATTTTTTCAATTATTTCATTAAATATTTATAACATTACAAATATTATTAAAAGAATAAATTAATAAAAAAATTAGCTTTCATTTGACATATTGAACGCCTGTTTTGGATCACTGTAAGCTGAACCATAAACAAATTAGCTTCTTTTATTTTCTCCTGTAAAATTAGATTTTTGATATTACCGCTTTATTGCCAGCGATATATGCCTATAATATGCCATTCACCAATGATCAGATATTTTTGCATCATCACATCTTAATGCTGGTGACTGTACCTAATTTGCGTTTAAAATCTGTTCCGAGCAAAGACATTAAACTATTACTATTGTACGGTGTAACGCACATTAAACAATACCTAATTATTGCAATATTTGTAATTTGCTTACATGCATTTATGTTTGTACACGCGCCGTTATTTTATTCAATAAATTAGTTCAAATACGGTAAGCACTCAAGACGGTTGTATCATTTCCGACATCCTAATATCAGTTAATAGTAGCATCAGTTTATCATATCAATCAGCTATCATAATTATCATCTAAAGTGTGTAGAGCCAGTCCCTACATATTTTTGGTCCTTCGAGCATTTATTTACCTATCACCTGTTTATCAGTCCTTTTGGCTTTAATCGAGTGCGCGCATTCGTGTCAAATAGGGATCCGCGTAAGTCGGGTGCCGTGAGAGCTATCAGTGCCTATCATCAGTAAAATCTTAAAAAACTTACAAACAATTAACTATTTAAGTATCAGTGACATTGTTTTTTTATAAAAACTCAGTTAAGTACAAATCAGTGACAATAAATACAGAACAGTTATAACATAACAGTGACTATATGTGTGATTAAGTGGCATACTTTAGCATTTCCTGGATTTTCCTGGAGTTCTTTGTCTGTGCGCCCCAAGGCAGCACGGCAGAGTCATCACCAATACAGAGCAGTATCAGCCAACTTCACCGTAAGCAGCGCAGTCGGTAACTGAATCACCATATCCAGCTACCAGCATCAGCACTTATCAGTAAGCTTGTTCCTTTTTTTAGTACTAACTCATTAAGATGGAAGCTTTAATTAAACGCCAAGCAGAAATTTTGGAAACCATTAAGCAAGTTAAGAGTAACTTCAATAAGGATTCGGAAAGCAGGAAGACATCGGACTATATCAAGAGACGTATAGACACGCTTTTGAACCTCTGGGCAGAGTTTGACCACAACAATAACCTTCTTTTAGAGAGTGATTATTCGAGAGATGAGCAATATTTTCAAGAAAACATTTACGAGAAGGCGCGTAAAATGTATGTGGAAATTTATCAAGTACTGTTTTCATATAACCAATCCCCTTCCGTCGATTCTAATGTTAAAATATCAGAACTAACTCCACTACAAGAGTTGTTATCAAAACAGAAAACTAACATTAGAGCATTTAAGCGATTATTGAACGGAATAAACCTTGACCTATTAACTGAAACATGGGAGATCGAAGACGAGCTACGTAATCTACAAATGGAATGCGATTGACGTCCTTCATTTAGATATTGACAACATCACCCAAGGTAACAACAAAGAATACGGCACCGAATTTAATGAACATAAAATATTGTTCAAAGACATGAAACGCAAGATAAATCAAAAATTATCAGCATCGAGTCATCTTCAGCTGTCCACTCCACGCCTAGAAATTCCTATATTCGCCGGAAACTACGTTAATTGGCTCACATTTTTGATCTCTATTCCGCCGCCATTCATAATAACAATATGTTGAGTAAATCACAAAAAATGCAGCATTTAAAGGGAAAGCTTAAGGGCGAAGCAGAAAGACTGATCCAGCATCTGTATATCTCCGAAGAAAACTGTGACACTGCTTGGGAAATATTCGTACATAGGTACAATAACCCTCAACTTATTTTTACCAAACATATCGAGATACTTCTCAATCAAACAAATATACAGCGACAGACAGCATCAGAAATCAAACGCTTGCATGACGTCACAGCAGAATGCATTCATGCCATTCACAACTTGGGAGTAAACACAAATATATGGGATCCGTTAATTGTACATTTGGTATCAAAAAATTTAGACCCTGAAACTTTTAGTAAATACAAGGAGGCTCGTGAGTCACCAAGAGAGCTACCCACTTTAACAGAGTTTATGAATTTTTTGGAAGGGAAATTCATTGCTCTCGAACCTATACATAAAAGGGAAAGAGAGCTACCGAAACCTATCCAACAGCAGACATTTAAGAGGTATCAAAACCAAGAAAATACATTCAGAAGAAATAATTTTTATCCTAATGAACAGAAGCAAATATCATCATATCAAAAGAAATTTGGAACAAATAACTTTCAATCTAATGCAGCTTACACGCGTCGTTGTCCACTTTGTAATCTAGGCCACGATTTATTTCAATGCGACAATTTTAATTCAATGACCCCAGATGCTAAAATAAATACAATTGCGAAACTGAACGTATGCAAAAACTGTTTATACCATCATTTTAATAATGTGTGCATTTCGCAGAAACGTTGCAAGCATTGCAACGGCGATCATAACACGAAACTTCATGACGCATTTGCGTAATCACGGGCGGAAACCGCATCAAGCTCTAAGTCCGTCGGAAAGTCTACTCCTAATATCAAATCAGCAGCATATACACCATTAAAACATTTCAGTACACATCACGTATCTCAAAATGATGAAGAAACTTTATTAACGACGACCTTGATTCAGATAAAATCTTACGATAGCTCTTATTTTACACTGCGTGCCGTATTAGATCAGGGATCACAGATTTCGTTAATTACAGAGAGACCAGCTCCAGCAGCATCCATTTCGGGGATCGGGCACGACTCGAGGCAAAGCAAAGGAGCTGTGTTATTGGAATGCAAATCAATAAATAATGACTATGATTTAACTACACAAGGTTTAGTTATATCATCTCTTATCAGCAACATACCTAATTTATCATCCCACAAACAGTCATGGCAGCATCTTCAACACATTGATTTGGCAGACCCAGAATACAACCTTTCTAAACCTATTGACCTTTTATTGGATGCGAGTGTGTATTCTGAAATAATAATGAGCGGCCTCATTAAAGGACCGTCACATGCACCGATTGCACAGCAGACCAGGTTAGGCTGGATACTATCAGGCAACGTACATACCTTTCACTGCAATGTAGTTGTCAAAAAGTTATCAGATCTATCAAAATATTGGGAAGTTGAAGACATCAGCAGTGGTACGTCAGAGCTATCAATCGATGACCAACAGTGCGAAGATTTGTATAAGTCAACAACGGTTTGCCTAGACAATGGTAGATACCAAGTAAGCTTGCCAATGAAAAACGGCTTTGAAAACCAGTTAGGCAGTTCAAAACCAAAGGCTTTTGCCCAATTTAAGCAGCTGGAACGTAAAATATCGTGCAAACCTGCCTTTGCGGAGAGCTACAAATCATTTATGAAAGAGTATAAAGAGTTAGGCCACATGCGTCCAGCATCCCTCACTAAGGAGACAACGTATTATCTTCCACATCACGGCGTTAAAAAACCAGACTCTACCACAACGAAGCTCCGCGTTGTGTTTAACGCCTCATCAAATACAAGCTCTGGTAAAAGTCTCAATGATCTCATGCATTGCGGCCCGAACCTGCAACAAGACCTTCAATCATTGATATTAAAATGAAGACACTATAATTATGTAATTACAGCAGGTCGAGAAGTTCTATGGACAGCTATACACATCCACGGGGCCACCTGTACAAAGCTTAGCTACAGACCCTAGAGCTAAGCTAACCCGACACTACACCGAAGATATCCCGGACATCAGCCTGTACGAGATTGGTATGGCTTTCAAGCAGCTTAAGAACAGCAAGGCATCGGGTGCTGGCGGAATTACGGCTGAGCTTCTGAAAGCAGGCGGAAGACCGGTACTCGCAGCTCTTCAGAGACTATTTGTTTCCGTCGTACTCGGAGGTAGAACGCCAGAAGCGTGGCATGAAAGTGTGGTTGTGTTGTTCATTAAGAAGGGCAACAAGGCCCTACTAAGGAACTACAGACCCATATCACTTCTAAGTCACGTTTATAAGCTGTTCTCGAGAGTTATAACTAATCGTCTCGCACGCAGGTTTGATGACTTCCAGCCAATCGAACAAGCCGGATTCCGAAAAGGCTTTAGCACCATAGACCTCATACATACGCTGCGGCAGGTTATACAGAAGACCGAAGAGTATAACCGGCCTCTTTGCTTAGGACTATGAGAAAGCCTTTGATTCGATCGAAACATGGGCCGTGCTACAGTCTCTCCAGCGGTGCCAAATTGACTACCGGTACATCGAAGTGTTGAAGTGTTTGTACGAAAACGCCACTATGACAGTTCGTCTTCAGGACCGGAGCTCGAAGCCAGTCCAGCTGCAGCGTGGAGTGAGACAAGGAGATGTCATTTCTCCGAAACTCTTCACTGCTGCACTGGAGGACGTGCTTAAGCTTCTGGACTGGAGAGGACTCGTCATCAATATTAACGGCGTGTACATCAGTCACCTTCGATTTGCCGACGATATAGTAGTCATGGCTGAGACCCTGGAGGAACTCGGCACAATGCTCGGTGATCTCAACAGAGTCTCTCAACAAGTGGGCCTTAAAATGAACATGGAGAAGACGAAAATCATGTCTAACTCACGTGTCGTACCCACTCCTCTGAAGGTTGGAGACTCTGCTCTTGAAGTTGTTGACGAATATGTGTACCTGGGACAAACAGTCCAACTAGGTAGGTCCAACTTTAAGAAAGAGGTCAATCGTCGAATCCAACTCGGCTGGGCAGCGTTCGGTAAGATACGTAATATCTTCTCGTCCAAAATACCGCAGTGTCTCAAGACGAAAGTCTTCGACCAGTGTGTGTTGCCAGTGATGACATACGGTACCGAAACGTGGTCGCTCACTATGGGCCGTATTAGCAGGCTCAAAGTCACGCAAAGAGCAATGGAGAGGGCTATGCTCGGGGTTTCTCTACGTGATCGAATCAGAAATGAGGAGATTCGTAGACGAACTAAAGTAACCGACATAGCCCAAAGAGTCGCCAAGCTCAAGTGGCAATGGGCAGGGCACATCGCCCGTAGAACCGATGGCCGTTGGGGCAGAACGGTTCTCGAGTGGCGACCGCGCACCGGAAGACGCAGTGTGGGCAGGCCTCCAACAAGGTGGTCCGACGATCTGGTGAAGGTCGCGGGTAGCCGCTGGATGCAAGCAGCACAGGACCGGTCGTAGTGGAGATCCTTGGGGGAGGCCTTTGTCCAGCAGTGGACGTCTTCTGGCTGATGATGATGATGATGAGTAGATATATAAAAGGCATTTCGTAATTTATTTATAAATGAATCGCATCAAAATTTACTACGCATTTTGTGGAGAGAATCACCGAATTCACAATTGCAAGAGTACTGCCTCACTACCTTTACATACGGAACCAAGGCGAACTTAACAATGCGAACCCTAAGACAGTTAGCTTTAGATGATGGCAAAAAGTACCCCTTAGCCGCACCAGAATTGCAAACATCATTTTATATGGACGATCTGGTATCAGGCCATAATTGCAAAACAACAGTAATATTGCTTATAAAACAGCTAATTAACATTTTAAAAGGAGCAGGCATGAATATCAGAAAATGGTCCAGCAATCAATCTGACATTTTATCAGACTTATCAGAAGATCAGTTGAATTCTATTTTCGAGTTTAAACGCAAGGAATCGAGAAAAACTCTTGGACTACAATGGAATCCTGTAAATGATGTTTTTACCTTTCAAAATAAACTTAAAAAAGAAATAAACATTAAGCATACTAAACGTCAAGTTTAGCCGACATTTCTCAACTTTTCGACCCCTTAGGATGGTTATCGCCACTGACTGTCAGGGCAAAATTATTTTTTTAAAATTTGTGGAAGCAACATATATCATGGGACGATGAATTATCAGATAATTATAAAAAGGAATAGTGTCAAATTAGACTTGATTTAAACAACATCGATCAGTTTATAATACCACGACAGGTTGGGAATACTGGGTTGGCTGAAAGGTGACTTATCATAATGGAAGCAGTTCGTAGCTAATCGAGTACAAGTAATTAGTGAAGTCATTCCGGCAAAAAATTGGTATATGTATCATTAAAAGAGCACGCAGCAGACTGCGCGTCGCGTGGAATATCAGCTACGCAGTTGGTTGAGCATGATTTATGGTGGTCAGGCCCAAGATGGCTGTTAAATTTCAACCCTGAAAACTACACAAAAATTGATTATGCCACCCCTGAAATAGAAACGAAAGAAGTTATTCATGTGAACGTTGCCTTACAACAAAATGAAACATATTTATTTTTTGATAATTTATTAAATAAATATAGCTCCCTTACGCACGCTACAATAGTCTTATCATTGGGTGTTTCGTTACATCGCTCTCGCGCGGAACGATAGTACTGTGACTCATGCAAAAACATTCATGTTTTGAATTACCAACATCACTATTATGTCATTTGACACAGCCATTTTACGATATGAAGCTCGAGCAATCATTGTGTAATATTAAATTTATTAATTCCGCGGCAAATAGTGATCCTTCAATATGTAAGTCGCAAGTGACAATATGTAAACAGATCAGGATCAAGTTGCATGCCGATAACACATGGATATTCACGTGCTGCGCGGAATGTAATGTTCGCATTCTATGCCCGTCAGGTGTGACAATGAAAAGGTTGAATGACCGGGGCATTATCAAGATAGGTCACGGTTGCACACTGAAAAGCGATGAACTTACAATATTCGCTCATAATCACTTTCTGAATCAAATCAACGTTGACCACCCTGTTTCTGTACCAGAAGTGTCTATGCTAAATAGTATTATGAAGAATTCCACAATAAACTTTACAAAAATCGAGAACCACGAATCGTATTACCATCAGATAAACAAGCAAATCAATGAGTTAAAGGAACAATCTGAACGTGAGTTTACCATTCGCGACAATCATCACTACGCAATGTACGGCATCTACGTCATAATCATTATCGTAGTTGCTGGTTTTGGTTGTATCTTCGGACTTCGCAAGATCAGACATCGGTTTGCGCCCAATGCGGGCAGCGGGCCACAGTAGCAGCCGCCGTAGCAGCAGCCTCAGGCCGCGCCCGGGGTGGAGGCACCCAGGGCCGGCGCACTCAACGATAACCGCGACAGTATTAGTGAAGTGTTAGTGTCAAATGTCCCGCGGGTGAGTGCGCGACGCGATCAATCTATTGCGAGTGAATCGAAATTGAAAGTGGCTCCCAAACTTACGAGGTTCAGATTAGACAGTGACAGTCAATGACAGACAGTGAACTACCTACCGCGTGTGTTGTGGTCGTACCAGACAATCATAAATATTAACCTTTACTTTTAATTAATATACATAGATTATAGGCTAATTGAAATCACCTTGTATCATTTTCACCATTTTTATAACATTTAACAATAGTTTCATCTTAGACATGTAAAAATAAATGCTTCATAATCTTTATCATCTTGCATCTTCTTGGTGCGGCAATATGTACGGTGTAATGCACATTAAGCAATACCTAATTATTGCAATATTTGTAATTTGCTTCCTTTAAATGTTTAAAAATGAAAAACACTTGTGATATTGGGATATTTCAACAAAATTATTAATAATATTATCGAGTCCATTGCGCCTTTTCTTGTAGTCATATTCAATAGCTGTGTAGACGAAGGAGTTTTCCCAGATCTCATGAAGCATAGCAAAGTTCTGCCACTTTTCAAATTGGGTTGTAAAGATGACCTGAGCAATTTCAGACCTATTTCGATTTTACTTACTCTTAGTAAAGTTTTCAAAAAACTTATTTTAGATCAACTCGGCTCCCACTCCGCTATAAACCACCTTTTTCAGAGTATGGTTTTACCAAGGGAAGGTCTACTACTACTGATGCAGGTGTAGCTCTGCCAAAACACATATTTGAGGCTTGGGAGGGATCGCGGAATGCTTTTGGAGTGTTTTGTGATCTCTCCAAGGCTTTTGATTGCGTTGAATACAACACCCTTTTAATAAAGCTAAAACACTATGGAGTGCACGCCTTGAAATTGATTCAATCATATCTCAGCTGCAGAATCCAAAAAGTTAGCGTGAATGGATATATATATCATCCGGATCTTCTGTGCTAATGGGGCTTCCACAAGGGTCAATACTTATTCTTAATTTATATTAATGATTTACCATTTTATGCGGAAAACTTTTGCAATATTGTTTTGTTTGCTGACGATACATCTTTGATATTTAAGACTAATTGAAATAAAAATAGTTTTGATGACATCAACAGTGCCCTAACAGATGTGTTGAATTGGTTTACAACTAGTAATCTTCAATTAAACGCGAAGAAAACCAAATGTATACATTTTACTCTACCTAACGTAAAGAATATTATAGTAAATAAAATTAAACTGAATGGTGAACTGTTGGACCTTGTTTATTCAACAGTTTTTTTAGGTATTACCTTAGATTCAAAAATACAGTGGTACCCTCATATTAGCACCGTTGCGGGGAGACTTAGTTCAGCTGCTTACGCTGTTAGAAAAATTAGGCATTTTACAGACGTGGAAACTGCTCGATTAGTTAGTTACTTTCACAGTGTTATGTCCTATGGTATTCTACTTTGGGGTAAAGGAGCAGATATAGAAACCATTTTCACTTTGCAGAAAAGAGCAGTAAGGTCCTTATATTATCTAGGATCATGTGACTCCCTTAAGGAGCTGTTTAAAGAAATATTCTTACAGTTACATCACAATTTATTTATAACTGTATTGTTTACGTGCGTCAAAACATTTCTCAAAAAAAATTGCGATATACACAAACTAAATACTAGAAATAAGTATAAACTTGTAATTCCTAAATTTCGACTTCAGAAAGTTTATGGATCATTTATGGGACAAAGTGTCATAATTTACAATAAAATCCCAATAGTCAATAGTCAATAGTATAAATATATTTATTCAATAAACTCAATTAATAAGTACTTTGAAACGTCCAAATATTTTTTAACCTACCACCCATTCAGGACATCATTTTTTAACTGTGGCAAAGAACGGGCGCAAGAAACCACAGCGCACAGAAGCAACGACATTTACAAAATATATATATATTATATGTCGTTACCAGATCACAAAATACAAAATATGAATTTGAATGTAAATAGTTTAATTAAATATGGTGCTCTATATAAATTAATTATAGGCAATTAGAAATAGCTGTTGGAGTAGGTACTTGGAGCATGTCAGACCCAAGCTGTTTTGTCTTCTGTATAATCCGACATTTTATAATAAGCTTTTTTACAAAGCTTTTCTTTGATTTTGATTTTAAATTTATCAAGATCTAAATTCTGAATATCATTTGGTACTTTGTTGTATAATCGTACACACAGACCCTTAAAAGAATTATTTATTTTATGGAGCCTAGTATAAGGCACTGCTAATTTGTTCTTACTTCTAGTATTTAATTTGTGAATATCACTGTTTTTTGAAAACATTTCAATATTTTTATGAACATACACAAGATTTTCATAAATATATTGTGATGCAACTGTCATTATACTTATATCCTTAAATCTCTCTCTGAGAGAGTCACCAGCCTGTAGGTTATATATTGCTCGAATAGCCCTCTTCTGCAGCACAAAGATAGTTTGAATGTCGGCAGCATTTCCCCACAGTAAAATGGCGTACGACATTACACTATGAAAGTAACTGAAATAAACTAATCTCGCTGTATCAACGTCAGTTAACTGACGGATCTTCATTACTGCATAAGCCGCAGAGCTAAGTCTATTCGACAATTTAGCTATATGTGGGCCCCACTGAAGCTTGGCATCCAACGTGATGCCTAGAAACACAGTGGTGTCCACAGGATTCACATTCTTATCTTTAATTTGTACACTAGTTATTACCTGCTTAACATTAGGCAATACAAATCTTACACATTTGGTTTTTCCCTCGTTTAATAGCAAGTTATTAACACTAAACCAGTGAACAATCTTTGAAACCGCATTATTCACATCGTCATAATTTGGGTGTCGTCGTTTCACTTTGAATAAAAGTGAAGTATCATCAGCAAACAATACTATCTCATGACTGTCTTTTACAAAATAAGGTAAGTCATTAATATAAACCAAAAACAAGAATGGACCAAGTATTGAACCCTACGGAACTCCCATTTTAACCACTGATCCCGGAGATCTTTTACCGTTAATGTCAACCTTTTGAATCCTGTTACTCAAGTATGAGATTAGAAGGCTCAAAGAAGCATCCCTAATTCCATAGTGGTTAAGCTTCCTGACCAAAGTTTCATGTAAAACACAATCAAAAGCCTTGGATAAATCACAAAATACCCCTAGGGCATCCTGTGATTCCTCCCAGGTATCAAATATTTGGATTAAAAGCTCAACACCGGCGTCAGTTGTAGAGCGACCCCTAGTAAAACCATATTGTTTACAATGTAAAAGTTTATTTTTATAAAAATGAATTTGCATTTGATCTAGTATTAACTTTTCAAAAATTTTACTAAATGTGGGTAGCACAGAAATAGGTCTAAAGTTAGAGGGGTCAGAAGTGCTACCCGATTTAAATAATGGAATTATTTTACTATATTTCATGAGGTCAGGAAAAACACCACAGTCAATGCATTCATTAAATATGCAAGCTAAAACTGGAGCTATTGTCATAATTACAGATTTAGCGACGTCCACGGAATTACCCCACAGATCAGCAGTTTTCTTTTTATTGAGAGTGTTAAATGTTTTTATTATATCTATAACACAAATTTTTTGAAAACTGAAATTATTTTCACAATCTTTAACATTCTCCTTCAAAACAGATTCAGCTACAGTGGGGGAGGAAATCAAGGCGTTTGTAGTTGAAACTGGAATGTCAGTAAAAAACCTCTCAAATGCTGCAGCAACATCAGCATCAGAAGTCAAGGTTTTATTATCACAATTTAAATTGTACTCATTATTACGACTTTTGACCTTTCCTGTTTCACTATTTATAATATTCCATGTCATTTTTATTTTGTCATTACTATTCTTAATCTTAGAACTCAGATAGTTTGCCTTGGCTAATCGACATACTCTTTTGAATAACTTTGAATAACTTTTAACATATAATTTGAAGTCATCGCTGGTGTTATAGTTGCGTTCACCATAAAGTTCATAAAGGCGTTTCCTACTTCTGTGAATACCAATTGTAGCCCATTCATTAAAAGTTACAGTACCACTAACTGAGATCTTTTTTGGAATAAAAGTTTTATTAAATTCTGAACAATAAATGTTAAAAAAATTATTATAAAAGACATTAGGGTTGTCATTGTATTCTAAATAATTTAATTTTGTATCTAGATTGCTTTTAAAGCGTTCCAGCCGACCTGCAGTTTTTGGTACAACAGTGATATTCTTTTTCGTCACTTGTTTACGCTGGTGTGGAAAGCTGACCATTTGGCCACAATGATCAGAGTCCAGGTTATTAATAATTTGCTTAGCCAGTGGTTTTACATTTGTATATATGTTATCAATACAGGTGGCCGAAGTGGCAGTTATTCTTGTCGGCTCCAAAAATAAATGATTCAAGTTGTATGATAGAAATAGGTTTTTAATTTTAGTTGACATCGTGGAATTTTCTAACAAATTAATATTAAAATCCCCGCAAACAATTATTGTTTTACCTACATTACGGACTTTATGTAATGCCTCATCCATAACTTTTTCGAAAAAATCATATGATGCTGAAGGAGGTCTGTACACACTTAATACAACAAACTGCTCCAACTCCACACAAGCTATTTCTATTGTTCGCTCAACCGAGAGGCTCACTATGTCTTTGCGTTCCTTTAATTTAAACTTTTTACTAACAATAATTAAGGAGCCACCATGTATTGCATTTCCTCGACTGAACGAACTTCCTACCAAATGATTCTTAAAATTGAACATGAACTGATGGTCTTTAAGCCAGTGTTCTGTTATGCAAAGAATATCAATTTTATTACAGTTCACGAACAATTCAATCTCCAAATCTTTGCCCATCATTCCTTGGATGTTCTGGTGGACAATGTTTAAAGATTGTACATTTTTTAAATTTAATGATTGACATGGGCTTTTGCTAAAGCTATTTTTACATTCATTTAATTTCATTTTATTAACAAACATTTCGCAAGAGTTTTCCTCTTTTGTCATATAATTTAATTTAAATAATTAATTGGAATGTCAGTAGAAACACTACTGACGTCTATGTCAAATATACATTGCTCAATAGAAGCAACTTGTTTAGCCAAGTTTTTGGCTGACGTTTGAATACAATAGGATAGCGATAAAGCTATTTGTCGCTTAAAATAATTTGGCAGATAATAACTATCTCTTGTCAAATAAAAATTACTAACATAATTGTTAGTGTCAATTAAATGCATTATGTCATTTTTGCAAAATAAATGTAATGTCAGGTTAAGCTTATGTCTAATAGAATTTTCCTCCTGTGGCAAACTACTACAATAAGGTAATGTAAACAATATAATTTTCTTTACAATTAACTTATTCAAACATTCTAAACATTTTAGAAGGCTTGTTTTGTTCAGATTACCTCTATTACCAACAAATAATAATAAGGTGCTATTGGGTTTATATTTATGTTCTACGAACGATGTTATAATTTTGCCCTTTGACAAATTTAAGACACATGTTAAGGACAGACTTTTAGAAAAGGGCTATTAGCACTGTACGCGATTACATCAATGACAAAAATGCATGGAATTAACATTTCTCTAGTTTCGCACATATTGTTCTAATGCGTTCATAGTGCCCGAGTAAAACTTTTAGATTCACTTTCGTTTTTATTATTTCTTATAATTTAAAATTGTTTTATGATTATTGATTGTATAATTTGGTAACGACATTGTTTTGTAAATGTCGTTACTTCTATATTATCATAAGGCTGTGGAGTTTCTTGTGCCCGTTCTTCTCCACAGCTAAAAGACGTCCTGAATGAGTGGGGCGGGTGGGTGGGTTCCTATGCCTATCCATCCATCCATAAAAGTAAAAATAAATTCAGACGATTCAAAACGCTTATTTTAAGCTTACTGAATAAAGAAATTTTGATTTTTGTTTTTCGATATATATTTTGTAATTTGGCTGCTGTTTCTTATTTCTTTATCCTTCGGTGGTGTTCCCACTTTGCGGAAATGATTAAGTAGATTCAGCGCATTGAGTTATAATGTACTACGTAAGAGGAGCTATCTCTCAGAATAATAACTAAAGCAGTTATTATTCCATGAGCTATCCCAAGCAAAAGTCTTGTTCTATTTTTTAAAAAGTTTAAACAAAAGTGCGCTGCAGCGCTATAACAATAATAATTCATCGTCTTTCTAAACAATCCAAACATACAGCGTGTAACGGTACAGAATGAATGGTATGCGTCCGTTAGTAAGGAATGTGTGGGAGTAGCATTAAAATAAATATTAATGCGTAGCACCATTAATATAATAAGCATGAAAAAGGGAATAATAAACTAGTTCAGAATAATGGTCAATGGTCTAGCGCTTTATCATTAGTTTGAACTTCGCGGGGACTGCTCTGTGTGCTCCTTGCGACATAGGCGCCGTCTAGTGTGAGTTATTTACTTGAGCTTCGCATAAGGTTGCTAGTTTGACTTCTTTATTTTGAATTTCGCGGGGACTGCTCTGCGCGTCCCTTGCGACATAGGCGCCGTCTAGCGGAAGTCATTTACTTGGGCTTCGCGTAAGGTTGCTAGGTTGACTAGGACTTTATCTTTATTTTGAATTTCGCGGGGCTTTGCGAGTCGGCAAAGTGGTTCACCTACGGGCGGACGCCATCTATGGTCGGAATACGGAACTTTTTTATAATTTCCCAAAATATAGGATTATTGGCTTAAGTGGAGGATTATTGAGAGGGAATTGTTAATAGAAGGCTACATTTAGATATTCAAAGATGTAATATTGGCTGTCGGACGAGATTTGGTTAGATTATGGAAAAATTTTAGAATTGCGCGGCGAAAGCGGCAATGAGCGAGCGAGAGGTTGAGAAAAAGACAGAAAGAGAGGTCGGATGATAGCTCCACGTGGCGCGACGCGAAGGCGGGGGGCATCGGGGAAACAGCTAGCGATTGGTTGAAGGGAAGAAAAGCGGACTCGCGCGGGCGTATGTTAGGCGCGCATGGCGCGAAAGTTAAGATGCTTGGGAAAAGGGCGGAAAATTAGCGGACATTCAATTTTGGGACGTCGGCGGTGCGGTCCAACTTAAGAGTGCGGTACTACTCATACGGGGAAAATAGTGTCCGAGCTTTGATAGTGCGCTAAGTGATATTCGAGCTGCGATATTAATTAAGATTTGTGAAATTGAAAGTGATTAATAAAGTAAAACTATTGCGGTCGTAACTCGAATCCGTTAACGGAATGAAGTATTCCGGGGTACATCGGCGGAAACGCGTAACGGTGGCAACGAAAACCTATGTACCTTTCAACAGACTTCGGTCTGGATGATCTTTGATTGTATTTAATAAGATTGGCGTTTTATATTATTACGCTAAACAATACACTATCTTCGACGGAGTAATGGGGGAGAGACAGTTGTCTCCCTAGTGAAAGTTGAAGATAGGTCAGACACCATTTAGCTGGAGGTAGACCCGTATGACCCAGTCCAATTTCGAGTCTACCTCCGTACATACAGTGTAGTGATAGGAAAATAACACACTGAGTATACTGGCTCGACTGATAGAACATTTAGGAGTTAGTTGCTTTCAGGGGCAATGCGACTCTCACCACACATCACGAATTTAAGTTAAATATGGCTTGGCCTAGATTGCAAGGTACACAAAGGGACTGTTAGTTCGACAAAATATAGGCATTTTCAAGTGAGGAAAGTTGTAGGAATCTATAGGTAGGCGGATATATATATGGTTAGTTATTAATTCAGACTAATAAGGTAGGGATAATTAAGTTACGGCGCTAAATAAAATTATGATGAAGTGATGTGGGTCCTAGCTAGGCAAGTAATCTGTTACCGCAGGCCGGTAAAATTCTAATTGTTTTCCTAAAGTTGTTACCAATTAATTATTCATTTTAAATAACTAACAGAAATATGATAATATTGTACCATCATTACTTTGGAGTACCTAAAAGTCTAGACTGGTTTCCTATTACAAGAAAAATACTAAAAAGTTATAGCAAATAAGCTTAGCCGTACTGTGATGTTTGATTTCTAATACTGAAATGACCAAACAGGCATTTTTTAGCTTTCCCTGAGGTGCAATACGGCCTTAAAATAGCTACACTCTTTAAAGTATGGAAAATTTTACATCCGATACCTATTAGCAAAAATAAGCTGATACAAACTGAACAACTAAAACCAGTTTAGAACCTAGGATAAGTCGTTGAAAGAAGACATTGCAAGCTATGAGCTTCTAATAATCTGAAACATAGAAATAATTGATTGATAACAACCAGCTAATTAGCCTGACAATGGTCTACTAATACCATTTGAATAGACCTCTTAAGATATGTAAGTACTTACTTCTAATAATATGAAACATAGAAATATTTGATGGGAACAATCTAATCAATCAGACTAATACCTAGTACAGTCTAATTTATATCTATTAAAGTGAGTAAAAGATAACTTCTAAGTGTAATTGATTCAATGATTAACAGGGATAATTAACTACCTAATTTACTACCTACTAAAAGTATACTGACTATGATTTAGTAGTCTATCAAATTAACCACTCAGTCTGAGAGACAGAGGGTGGAAGTTAATGGAAAAATAATTAACTTAAGTTCACTTCCTAAAAGTCAGGGATGTTGAATGAATTAAGCATCCTTTAATAAACTTAAGATGTGATAATCTGCCAATGCAGCCAATCCAATGTAGTTTTATATTGGAACTTTATAAGACCTGTATAATAAATACTAAGAGTAAATAAAAGTAATTTTACCTGTATTAATAGCATTCTACTTTAGCCACCGCCTGAAGTGGCGTTTGATTAAATTATCCACCCTTTATATAACTGAATATAAGTTATTGCATTGAATAATTAAGTTCTTAATGTGAAAAGGATATTTGGATGATAGCAAGCCTTGAGATAACCTCTATTGATTTATGTGGAATAATAAGAATTTAAATTGCTAACACATAGTTCATAATGTAAAATGAAATTAAATTTTGAGGAGAGATGTAAATTCTCAGTTTTAAAGAATTAAAGGCACAAGCTAATAATTAAAGTTAAAGCCAATGTGACGGAGCCATAGTTAAACAATGAGATGAAAGGCACGCTATAGGGCGGCGGTTGGGGCCCGTAAATTGCACAAGACTCTTATATTTCCACCAGACTTTTATATTTCCACAAGACTTTTAAACTTCCACAAGACTCTTACATTCCCACCAGACTTTTATATTTCCACAAGACTTTTATATTTCCACAAGACTCTTATATTTCCACAAGACTCTTATAATTCCACAAGACCTATATATAAATTGCACCAGGCTTCTTATGTATCATGCTACTGATAATAAATAATAATACCTACAAGCTAAGCTATCATCTGATTACCTTTGAGTGGTTACAAATCTTCCCCGCAGCTGCAGTGAAGGATTTAGGTCACAGTTCAGACGGAGTCATTGCTAGGCTACACATATCTATGTTATGATCTATAGACTGGTAGGTAATTAGGTCAGGAGTAAATAATTTAACACAGGGATAAGCCAATTACTAAACTTTCACGAAAGAATTTGAGTTACTTAAATGCGGTTAACAACGGAGGGTTCACTAGACGATCTGGCCAAAATAGTAGTTATTATAATATTACATTGCTTGACTGAAATTCACTGCAAATAGAATTAAGCTATGCTAAGGTTTCATCATCATACAAACAATACGCACTAAACAAAAACTCCAAACACAACCATTAGATTGTAGATAAATTAGGTTAATTAGTTTTGAGAATTAGATAATAAGTTAAGTTAAGGTGAAAGCGGCGAGGATGTGTGTATGTATTATAAGGTAGCTAGGCATATAGGTGTGAAAGGTATTAGATTTAGGTTTAGATTTAGGTATAGAAATTATAGAGAGATGGAGAGGTTACAAGCGCTAGACCGCTTTTTTTCTCGCGACCAAAAGGTCTACTAAAGCGCCGAAACATGGCCACCGATCATGTCTCGGCGATTTGATAAAATAATTAGTCAAATGCATGTTATATCGATAATTAAGTGCGTATTTACAGGTGAAAGGTGATTCGTTTAGTTTTATTCGTATTTCCTGAATTCTTTAAACAGTACCCTAACACACATGAAAGCACATTTTAATAAAATAGAACACAGAATACACACGTATTGTTACGTCTAGCGCCTGCCACAATATAATATAATTGGAGCGAGCGAGCTGGTTCTAACGCGTGTAGCAAACAATCTAGTTAAGACGTCTTCTCTAGTACGTACTACATTATAACTCAATGATTCAATTATTATAATGATTAAATTGAAATTCGCACCGCATAAAACCAGTAGTTTGGTTATTACTGTTAAGGTCATTTTCCTAAAGCAATAGTTAGTCGTCGTGAATTATTATATTTATTATTTAGAACTTCGTTCGAACTGATTAATATTATCTTTGATAGTGTTTACTTTTAATAAACCGTCTTTTCCACTTCCTGTTACATGGTGATGTAAAAGACGGTAAGGCGTTTCCAGCTATGCTAAATAAATCTCATATTTATATTGTTGCTAGAATATAATTATAAAATGTTATGAAATAACTTTAGAGACCTTAAAAATTTAACTTCATTTGTTTTTATTTAGTTCAGTGTGTTATACTCGTACTTCCGGCGTGATTGCCAATACGTTTTAAGTTAATATTTAGCCAGAATATAATTTTAATAAATTAGATACTATATTTTGGAACTTGTTGATAATATTACAATAATTTATGATTTAATTAGATATTAAAATAATGTTTTGGCGATTCGACTGCCCTTTTGCGCTTCCGCACGCGCAAAAGGACGGTCGCCCGTAAAAATGGCGGCATTGATTCACCGACTACGAAAGGGTAAAAAGAACCTTTAAGGCCCATAATAAAAATGTCCGACTGTGGGCGGCTCGGAGTCTAAAGTTAAAAGAGTCTAGAGCAGAGAGGTCTGTAGCTAAGTACAGCCTCGATTCGTGCTGTGCTGAGTTAGTGTGTGGTACGAGTTTGTATGGGTGTGTATGAGTGTAGGAGGAATGCATGAACCGTATAGGCTGAGAGCGCTGAATCCATGTGTATATTTCTGTGTATGGGATGAATGCATGAACCGTATAGGCCAAGAGCGCTGAATACATGTGTGTATTAGTGTGTATGGGATGAATGCATGAACCGTATAGGCCGAGAGCGCTGAATGCATGTGTGTATTTGTGTGTATGGGGTGAGTGCATGAACCGTATAGGCCGAGAGAGCTGAATGCATGTGTGTATTTGTGTGTATGTGATGAATGCATGAACCGTATAGGCCGAGAGCGCTGAATGCATGTGTGTATTTGTGTGTATGGGGTGAATGCATGAACCGTATAGGCCGAGAGAGCTGAATGCATGTGTATATTTTTGAGTATGTGATGAATGCATGGACCGTATAGTCCGAGAGCGCTGAATGCATGTGTGTATTTGTGTGTATGGGGTGAATGCATCAACCGTATAGGCCAAGAGAGCTGAATTCATGTGTATATTTGTGTGTATGTGATGAATGCATGAACCGTATAGGCCGAGAGAGCTGAATGCATGTGTGTATTTGTGTGTATGTGAATTGTGTATGGGCTGAGTGTATTGTGTATGAATCACAGCTGCTGCTGCGACTTATGCGGCTGCTTCGCGTGCGCGGACGCGTGCTTCGGTCTACCACTAGCCTGCTGTCTCGGCATCTCCCTTAGGTGTGGTGGTAGGAGATGTGCCGACGACTGGTTTGGCTGGATCGAGTCGTCCGGTCGGCGAAGGGACGTGTGGTTTTCGACGCGTCCACAAACCTTGCATCCCTTGTCCGACTTGTATTCATCCTCATAATGTGGGCCGAGGCAGCGGGCCCATCGCTCGCGCGCCAACAAAAAATCCCAGCGGCCCTGTGTCGGCTGGGCATTGTAACGCGCGCACGTTATAAGTTTATACCCCCTAGCAATGCAATAGGGGCAGTAAGGCGTGTTTGGACTGGCCTGGCCTGCGTTGTGTAAATGTAGTGAGTAATACAATGTAAATTTGAGCGTAGCACGAATCGAGACGGCTTACAAAATATTAACCGGGTGTAGGTCTACAATTAAGTGCGCAGTGCGGCGAAATGCGGTTTTGATTTAAATTATTATTGTAAGCGGACTGTTTAGAGTAAGTCGCCGGAGGTGGGATATCCGGCTCGAAGGACCAAAATGTAATCGCGTGTCTTAAGGACGCCGCGTTTACAGCAGAGTATAGGAATGTCGGGAGGTAGGTACGGGCGACACCAATACAAAGGTCGCGGGGTAGGCACGGGCTGATTCAC
The DNA here is from genome assembly GCA_963921215.1 of Scoparia ambigualis. Lineage (NCBI taxonomy): Eukaryota > Metazoa > Arthropoda > Insecta > Lepidoptera > Crambidae > Scoparia > Scoparia ambigualis. Next base: position 32,243,232 of record OY992520.1, on the reverse strand, counting down.
TTGCACTAGAGGCAGGGCGATGTGATGCCCTTCACTTCACTGGTACACACACAGGATTGTTCTTTCTTATGACGAGTCTAAATATGACTGGCGTCACGGGCTGAGGGCGCGCGCGTGGGTTCTGCCTTGGAGAACTTTGGAACACACTGTCGGCGCGAGCGGCACGGTGCGCGCTGTCTCATTGCGGGCCGTCACCAATCCGCGTTTCTAATTGGCCGGCGTAGGGACGGCTGCCATTGGTCGTTGCGGCTTGTGGCGCATACAGAAACTATAAAGGACTTTGGACTTGGCGAAAGCTTATAGTTCAGAAGTGGGATAACGAAAGGGATACATAAAATTTCCCTTCACGCCTACAAAAATGTAAGTAATGTTTTTTTTTCTTTTCTCTTTTAAAAAGTTATCGTTTTCCCTCTCTTTTATTTTACTTTTCTCGGCTTGAATAAGATGTAGGATAATTTTGTTTAACGAACAATGGAATTTGTATTTTTTTTTCTTCTCGCTTTATAAAAGGTAGCCATTTAAATCTAAATTCCGTTAGGCCGAATTCGGGCCGGTGTAACAATTATTTTTAATTGTGTCTGCAAATTCGGAGATCTGAATGAATTATCCATTTGTTTTTGCTGGCTACTAACGATAGTGCCCCTATTCTGTGCGCATAGGTTTATAAGATTTTTCTCTTTTTTTCCTCAAATACCCGCCTGAGGTAAATAAGTATTCGCGTAGTGAACATAACTAAACATGTATTTCGAGTCGGTACCTACCACGTTACAAGAACGGGATCTCTTTCTTAACGTAGGTAATGCTATTCCAAGAATTATCCATATTACTTCAGCATTTGTGCTGAAAATATTATAGTGCTGAATAATTTTTTTTTTGTTATACTGGAGCGAAACATAGTTTCCCCGCAGTAGCATTCTATGAACCAGATACTAAATGGGTGCTACATCTGAAACATTATTTTAGAGCGAATTTTAATTATCCATTTATTATTATTTTTTTTTGTTGGCCAACCTTATTGAAAGACCTTTTATGACTGCTGTTTTAAGCTGTACCTTCTGTAAGTTCCAGGGACATGGATACGAACGAAGCCCGAGGTCAAGGGCCAGGAATGGACGATGCCTGAGGTCAAGGGCAAGGAATGGATATTGCCCGAGGTCAAGGGCTCGGACCGGACTCTGCCCGAGGTCAAGGGCTAAAACTGGACAATACCCGAGGTCAAGGGCTACAACCGGACACTGCTCGAGGTCAAGGGCTAGGACCGGACACTGCCCGAGGTCAAGGGCTAGGATCGGACACTGCCCGAGGTCAAGGGCTAGGACCGGACACTGCCCGAGGTCAAGGGTCAGGAATTGATAGTAAGATGGATCAAGGATTTCAAGGACGAAGAAGGAAACGGGGAAGAAGGACACATTCTACAGAGGAATTTGACAGCGAAAGGGACTATGACAAAAGACGACGTCACGGCAGGACCAGGCGGCGTTGTCGTGAGCGACGAGATAGGCGACGACGGAGGCGTTCCAGTATCTCATCGAGTGAGTTGGTTAAAGCTCATTCAACATCCAAACGCTCTAAACCTTCAGAAAATGACACAAACGTAATTTTAGATAAAGTTCTCTCTATTATAAAAGATGTTAAGAGCTCAGAGAAACTAAAATTAACTTTCAACAATAACGTCATACATACCTGACTTCGATCCCATGTCCAAGGAGCAAACTATTTTAACATGGATAAATAAGGTTGAGAAGTGTGCTGAGATATATAATTGGGATGAACGGGAGACAGATAAATTGGTTGGCCTTGCTTCTACATGGTATCGCGGTCTCAACTCTTTATCGGACACCTGGTCCGAATGGAAAAAGCTGCTCCTAGAGAATTTTCCATGTCGGGAGGATTACGCAGAACTTGTCACAGAGATGTTATCTAAAAGGGTTCGTTATGGAGATTCTCTGGAACACTATTATTACGCTAAAATTAATCTATAGCTTTCACTATTAGAACTGATCAACTTCCATCGCAATCATACAACCTCACCGTCCATATGTGCCTCACTCAGACATCCAGAATCTCCTGCGATTGCCCGACCCTCGAAAGAACGAGCTCAATCAAATATTTAGGAGTAATAATGGATCAGTGTCTTAACTTCAAAGAGCATATCAATACGCTCACCTCTAGGTTAAGGCAGCTCACGTACATCTTCAAAAACCTCAAGCACATCGCTGATCACTAGGTTTTACGAATGGTCTACTATGCCTTTTGTCACTCTCTTCTGGAGTATTGTATCTCAGCTTGGGATGGAACGGCCAAAACAAACATGCTGGGTCTAAAACGGGCCCAGCGTCTTCTTCTCAAGGTTGCAATAGGTGTACCTTATCGTTTTCCCACTACTGAGCTTTACAAAAAATGGGACTTACTCTCAGTCAGGCAAACGTTCATTCTTAAAATAATTTTAAAGAAGCACTCAGAAGAATTTTAAGACCCTGAAAAAACTAAAGGGAAACGTCGCATAGGCACTGTATGCACCATACCTGCCCTGAAAACCGCCTTCTCGCATAACTTCTACGGCTTTCTTGGAAGTTATCTTTATAACAAAATAAACAGCTCCCTTAACATCTACCCGCTCACAAAATACAGTTGTAAACAGTCTACCACCAAATTTCTTAAGTCCATGGACTATCCAACTACAGAAAAATTTCTTTCTCCCCTCTCATAATCATGTTTTCTCGTAAACTATATTGTTAACAAAATTTCTACATGGTCAACTGCTTTCATCCTCCAACGAAACGTCAAAAATACACACACCCACCTACACACCCAGACGCACACTTATACACAAACGCAACACACTCATCCAAACGTTCACTCACACCTCATACTCAATAGACTTACACAAACGCGCACGAATTATTATTACTCTACAGCTCGGCTAGTCTAGTTTAGTTTAATTTATTGTATAACTATAAGCTACATTATTTCTGAATAATTGCATTTTAATTAGTAACTCTTGTCATAAATTAGTTCTGTATCCTTTCTGCGGGTAGGGCCTGGTGACCTGTGGTATAGTTTTGTTACAAACCCGTTTCAGGCACCAGTCCTTCACAATGTTAGGTTACCTACTTCGTAAAATAAGATTTTATAAATTTGTATTGTTTGTGAAGGAATAATAAAGAAATTTTATTATTATATTATTATTATAATCTCTTAAACCGATGTAGAATAAGCGGTAGGCAGGCTGTTGGTTGCTTGTTGCATGGTGTCGATAATCGTACCGTAAAAGTTGAGGCGAAGGCGGCTCAATTTAAAGAACCAGAACAAGTTCTTAAATATTTCAGATCGATTAAAGTAAATAACATTAAAGAATCTAACGATAATTCAAAAAGGGCTAAGTTACACAAAATAATTATTCTCCGAACACTAAACAAAATAATTCTAGATTCGTGGGCAACAACACAAACATACGATGCTTTAATTGTAATTAGCTAGGACACCCTAGCTTCAAATGCGACAAACCACTAATTAAGTGCACGAATTGTGATAGGATGGGACATCAAGTATCAAATTGTAATAAAAACAAGGTAGATAACGTTCCAAATACTAGTAATAACGCAATTAAAACGACAGATAAGATTCCAACAGATAAGAATGAGAAACAAATATCTATACTTAGTGTTGTAGATAAATCAGAGACAGATAACCCTGGATCTAACGATGTAAATAAAAGAAATAATTTACATAATTCTGAACCCAGCATTTTAGACAAATCTAGTGAAAAATACATAATGACCATTCAAATCAATAATATCCCCTTTCAATGTCATGTGGATCTGGGTAGTCAATGTTCCCTAATGAGATAAAGTGAGGCGAAATTATTGAACATGAAGCTAGACACTAATTCAGAATTACCAATGTTGAGAGGTTTTGGAGCAAATCTTGTTAGGCCTTTGGGCCTCATCGTCGCCAGTGTTAAAGTTCAGGATATCGAAGAAATTGTTGATATTTACGTAGTTGAGGACTATTTGTTGAGTTGTCCAGTTTTATTAGGTCACTCCTTTACAGAAAAACCTCAAATTATAATAATTATAACAAAGACTCCAGATCAAATTATATTCCAAAAGATTCCTCAAAGTCCAAAGATTCATCTCGTTACTCAAAAGAAAAACACGATTCCCGTTAACGGGTTACGTGCCATTTCTGTGAAATGTGATTCGCTAACTCAGGGCAAAATTTATGTAAATGGGACTATTAGAGGACTCGAAGGGCAGAAGTATTATATATTACCTGGGAAATATAAAATAGCATATATTCAAAAGAATTTTTTACTAACAAGGGCTACCCAAATACAAATGACTGTAGACGTTTGTGAACTCACTATCAGCAAAACCGAAGTAGACGATACTATAAACTGTTGCCCAAATTTAACAATCGAGCAACGGTTACAGCTTCAATCTACGTTGGCCCATTATAGGGATTGTTTCTCTAGTGGGCTTAAGGACTTGGGTTACACTGAGTGTACCCGCCAATGCCGGGACGTTTAGAACCGGCCCCCGCCCGCGCGAACGAACGTTAAACGAAGCGCTGGCATCTGTCTGTCTGCCAGCGGCCCTCAGCGCAAACGCACGCACCCACCGCCGGTAGCGTGACACGCAGCCCGCTCGCGTCCTCCGATACTAAAGACCAATCAAGTGTGTGTCATCAGTGTGACCTGACAGTGAACCTAGAACCAAGAATCACCCTACAATCTCGCTCAGCCGTGGTCAGCTCGTCTCCCGGTTCTTGCGATCCCGTACACCTCCCGGTAAGTCCCACATCTTCCTCCCTTCTCTGCTGTATTTGGCGGTGTCTTCTGACCCGCGGATACATTTTGGTCCTTCGAGCCGGATTTTGTATTTGTATGCGCAGCCGGCGCACCGTTGCCTCGGCCCTCACATTTTGGTCCAATTGAGCGCGGAATACCCCCTAAACTTTATGGTCACCACCATAATCAGCCCGAATCAGCATCTAACTTTATATGATTACAGTCCGCTAAAAATAATCATTTCAGCCCAAGATTACATATTTTGTCACTCTAAATCAAGTGACCCTTCTCATATTGTCACATTAGTTACGTACCCTGCACATTTCGGCACATTATTTCAGCCCATTATGCACATTTGCTACAAATGATTTCTCAGCTCAAGATCATCAAAGTGATAGTATTTCATAATCATATCTCGTAGTTATCACGTCATTTCATTTTAATTTCTAATTTTTAAATTCATTTCCTAACATTTATAATTTCATTACCATACAAAATCTTTTCTGCACGATTGTCGTTGCAAAGTCCGGGCAAATTTATTATTAATCTACCTACACGAATAAAAATTCGTGTTTCAAGAACAGTATCCGATTCGTGTTAATTCCAAGTTAACTTACGCTAACAAGTTTTGCAAATTGTTGCTTTTCTGTTGTTAATGCATGAACACTCTGACCGATTTTGTTAAATATTAATAGTCAATAGTCAAAATATATTTATTCAATAAACTCAATTAATAAGTACTTTAAAACGTCCAAATATTTTTTAACCTACCACCCATTCAGGACATCATTTTTTAACTGTGGCAAAGAACGTGCGCAAGAAACCACAGCGCACAGAAGCAACGACATTTACATATTATATGTCGTTACCAGGTCACAAAATACAAAATATGAATTTGAATGTAAATAGTTTAATTAAATATGGTGCTCTATATAATTTAATTATAGACAATAAGAAATAGCTGTTGGAGTACTTGGAGCAATTCAGACCCAAGCTGTTTTGTCTTCTGTATAATCTGACACTTTATAATAAGCTTTTTATAAAGCTTTTCTTTGATTTTCATTTTAAATTTATCAAGATCTAATTTCTGAATATCATTTGGTACTTTGTTGTATAATCGTACACAAAGACCCTTAAAAGAATTATTTATTTTATGGAGCCTAGTATAAAGTACTGCTAATTTGTTCTTACTTCTAGTGTTTAATTTGTGAATATCACTTTTTTTTGAAAACATTTCAATATTTGAAACATCAGATTTTCATAAATGTATTGTGATGCAACTGTCATTATACTTATATCCTTAAATCTCTCTGATGAGAGAGTCTCCAGCCTGTAGGTTATATATTGCTCGAATAGCCCTCTTCTGCAGCACAAAGATAGTTTGAATGTCGGCAGCATTTCCCCACAGTAAAATGCCGTACGACATTACGCTATGAAAGTAACTGAAATAAACTAATCTAGCTGTATCAACGTCAGTTAACTGACGGATCTTCATTACTGCATAAGCCGCAGAGCTAAGTCTATACGACAATTGAGCTATATGTGGGCCCCACTGAAGCTTAGCATCCAACGTGATGCCTAGAAACACAGTGGTGTCCACAGGATTCACATTCTTATCTTTAATTTGTACACTAGTTATTACCTGCTTAACATTAGGCAATACAAATCTTACACATTTGGTTTTTCCCTCGTTTAATAGCAAGTTATTAACACTAAACCAGTGAACAATCTTTGAGACCGCATTATTCACATCGTCGTAATTTGTGTGTCGTCGTTTCACTTTGAATAAAAGTGAAGTATCATCAGTAAACAATACTATATCATGACTGTCTTCTACAAAATAAGGTAAGTCATTAATATAAACCAAAAACAAGAATGGACCAAGTATTGAACCCTGCGGAACTCCCATTTTAACCACTGATCCCGGAGATCTTTTACCGTTAATGTCAACCTTTTGAATCCTGTTACTCAAGTATGAGATTAGAAGGCTCAAAGAAGCATCCCTAATTCCATAGTGGTTAAGCTTCCTGACCAAAGTTTCATGTAAAACACAATCAAAAGCCTTGGATAAATCACAAAATACCCCTAGGGCATCCAGTGATTCCTCCCAGGTATCAAATATTTGGATTAAAAGCTCAACACCAGCGTCAGTTGTAGTGGGACCCCTAGTAAAACCATACTGTTTACAATGTAAAAGTTTATTTCTATAAAAATGAATTTGCATTTGGTCTAGCATCAACTTTTCAAAAATTTTACTAAATGTGGGTAGCACAGAAATAGGTCTAAAATTAGAGGGGTCAGAAGTGCTACCTGATTTAAATCACATCATCATCATCAGCCTATAAACGTCCCACTGCTGGGCACAGGCCTCCTACGTGAACAATAGCACGAGGGGATATTGGGCCATAACCCACCACGCTGGCCCAATGCGGGTTGGTGGGTTTTAACGACTGCCATCTTACGATAGCAACCGGGACCAACGGCTTAACGTGCCTTCCGAAGCACGGAGGAGCTCGAGATGTTATAAATTTGGTCACCCATCCAGTGACCCGGCATCGCGAAAGTTGCTTAGCAAGCAAGATCGCAAGCCGATCGCGCTGGCCGCTGCGCCATCGAGCTCCTCATGATTCCTGATTTAAATAATGGAATTAATTTACTGTATTTCATGAGGTCAGGAAAAACCCCACAGTCAATGCATTCATTAAATATGCAAGCTAGAACTGGCACCCCGAGCATCTGCAGTTGCTGCGCATGCAAGGGATTTGCTCTCCTTAAGTCGCGATAGTGGACGCTTTAAATGTGGTAAAAAGTGACAGAGACACACTAAGAAGATTAAAAACCAATTCAATGAAACGCGCGAGAATGTGCATCCAAGTTAATGGTAGACATTTTGAACAATTGTTACGGTACAGAGAGAAGTGTAAAGTTGTGTTTTAGTGTTTATAAAACACTCAGAAAAATAAGGTAATTTAATTGATTATTAATTATTGTAAATAGGTCGATTCAAATTTTTAAATACGCCGGAAATAAGTAACTCGTTTAGTACCTAAATAATGAATGTAATAAAAAAAAGTTACGTATTTATTTTAGTAAATTCGTATTTTTTAAAGTAATTTAGTACTTACCTAACTTATTTCTGACGGTCCTAAGCCCGTAAAAAGTATGAAGGAAAAGTTTGTATCGTATTTCAATAGTGATTAGAATAACAAATAGAACAAATATCACAAAAATCAGCTGTTCCACAACGCGCGTGTAAGTAGGTACATACGCACACTCGATCGACTGCGACTTGCGACTTGCGCTCGAATGCGTGAGTTCATAGGGGTCACGGTCACGGTTTGTACAAGTTGATAAGGAGAACGTTACTACGTGTTTTCGACAAAAAGTCACTTTTACAACTTTTTTATATTTGCTCGTAAAGCGATTATTATTTCTTAAATAGGTACAACACTTTTTTTGTATTATAACGTTTTCGGCTCCAAAACCAATGAAAAATCTCGTTGTATACATATTTATTCATAAATCCACATACAACATACATTCATCATTCACGCGCCACACGTACAAACTTAATAAATATTTAACACAAATATTCATCGCAAGCATTGCCGCGGTATCGGCTAACATACGCGGAACAATAGATCGGCCCCGCAGGAGCGCATAACTAGTCCGATCGCTCGCCAGTGCGCAACCACACCTTCCACGCGAAACTCGTGTCGCCCGCGCATCTGCGCCGCTTGCTTACGCCTTCTTAAATCTAAATTTCTTTCGCTGTATCATCTGTGCTTTAGCTATCCTTCTTATAAGACTATTAAGTAGCTTACATCTTGTGCTTGTGTGTACACCTGTTTAACCGTGGCACTACAAACCAGTGTACACTATTTAGCTATTTCATTGCTCCCGCACTTAGACTATTCACCTAGACAGCTACCTATATTGAAAATTAATAGACTAAGAACTTTAGACAATGAGAAGTAAAAAAATAAAAACACTAATAAAAATAAAGAAATACTATTTAAGAGAACAAATTGTGTAGGTAACACAGAATTGTATGTAACCCTAGCATAGATAAGTTAAGAAAAATATATATACTGAATTAAAACCTTAGAATTAAGAATTGGGTAGCTGAAAAACCTTATTTTACGATAAAAAAAACTTAATATTCAGCGTAATTAATTTTTAAAAATGTGTGAATTCTTAACCTTCCAAGTACTAACCTATCAGCATAGATAATACATTATAGACTGGTATCAATCAGTTAAAGGAGTTGAGTGGGAGGTCATGTGGGAGTTCGCTCGCACTCTTCATTACGTCGTGGTGCTCGATTCTTTTGTGCCCACTAAAGGGACTTGTTAACTTCGGTGACTTTAGCATTTAATCTGCGGCCTGATGTAGCATTTTTATGGTCCTCGAAGTCGTAAGCAGCATCTTGCTTTTTGACTGCATCTCTGTGCTCGTGGACTCCGTGGACTCCGTCAGCAGACATATATGGGTATGGCCTTACTTGGCTCTAAGACTTTCTGAATTTGTGGACCTGCCGTTCGCAATGGTGATGGAAGCTGTATGGGGGAACCGCTCGTCGCAAGACTAGGGAGGACTGAATAAAACCATTTCAAAATCCTAGCAGCTCACATAAACAATTACTTCGTAACCTTGTAAATACATAGATAAGTACCTTACTGCGTACACTTGCTAGTGTGGCATGTTAGGTTGTCAATTTGTTTTTTTATACGTTTTTCGAAATAAAAGTGCAGTTGCTAGGTTCTCATCATAACTTTGTTTGTAAGTTGTTTTTACATGTTTGGACAGGCGCAATACATCTACAGCAAACATCTAGCAAGTCAACTTAAGTAATCAAAATCAGATCCCATGTTTGAAAAAAATGTCAGTTGCTAGGTTTTAAAATTGCACAGTACTTACTTTACATTACAGTTCTTAGTAAAGAAACGGTATCATATTTAACGGTCTTCTAATTGAAGTAAGCAGTTGACGACGTACAGGAGCGGTTTCCGTCTACAGATGTGGTGCTTTTGGGAGATTTTAATGCCCACCATGAGACCTGGTTGGGCTCTTCCAAAACAGACCACGCAGGCCGAACTGCCCACGCATTCGCTCTTACGCATGACCTAACTCAACTGGTTATCCAGCCCACCAGGATTCCAGATATATCAGGTCAAGCGCCTTCCCTGCTAGACTTACTGGTGAGGAGCCGACCAGCCGGGTACAGAGTGTCAATAAGTGCTCCGTTAGGCACTTTTGACCATTGCCTGGTTGGTGCCACCGTACTGCGCCGTAAAAGCTCTCCCTCAGTGGAGTCTAAACGGCGTTTATGGCACTACTCTTCAGCAGATTGGGATGGTATACGCGACTATTTTGCGTCCATCCCGTGGTGCCAGCGCTGCTTTGTGGGAAAGGACCCATCGGAGAGTGCCTCTGCTGTCGCTGACGAGGTCATGTTGGGGATGGAATATTACATTCCTTACACTGATGTCGTCAGCAAAAGTAAGGCGCGCCCTTGGTTCAATCGCAAATACGACAAAGCTGTTGAACTTAAACAGGCGGCGTATCGCGCTTGGACCAAGGCTCGCACGCTTAACGATCGTAACATCTCTTCACTCAAGGTAGTCTTCAACAAGGCCACCAAAGTCTGCAAGAGAGCTCTCTCGAGAGCGAATGCCCAGCGCGTTGCTTGCGTTGGCCAAGAGCTGTTGTCGCACCCAACGGGTAGCCGAAGTTATTGACGACTGGCCAAAACGGTGCAAGCCAACTTTTGCGCGCCTTCTCTGCCCCCACTGCGGTACCCTGATGGCTCGTTGGCTCATCGGCCGCTAGACAAGGCTAACCTCTTAGCGAAGCTCTTTGCGGCGAATTCGCGCGTCGATGACTGCGGCGCGGAACCACCTACCATCCCGCACTGTGGTTCCTCAATGCCTGACGTCCAAATCAGACAGCGTGACGTCCGTGCCGTGCTGCAGTCACTTGATGTGCGGAAGGCTAGCGGTCCTGACGGTATACCGGCAGTCGTCCTTAAAAAATGTGCTCCCGAGTTGACTCAAGTACTGACACGCCTATACCACCTCTCGTACTCTACTGGAATTGTGCCGGAGGCTTGGAGAAAGGCGAACGTCCAGCCGGTCCCCAAAAAAGGGGAGAGGTCCGACCCAGCCAACTATCGACCTTTTTTTTCTTTGTTTTAGTCGGAGAAAATGCTTCTCTGCACTGGCATGGGGCCTCGAGAGGAACGTGAGACACCCCATGCACTGTCCAGGGCTGGAACCCATATGTCCCCACCCGCCCCCCCCCCGTGAGGGAAACGGGTGAGTAAGAACATACAGGCCCGACCTGGTAAAAGAACCGACACCTTCCTTTAGAAACGCGACGCGGCGCCCCGGTACCGTGTGAATACGCCCCGGGAAACGCCACCCGCTGCGGACCCAGTTTTACCTGGGTCCCCTGCACCAGAGGAGCAGTCTGGTAGGTTCAGGCTGCTCCCAAACGGGAGGAGGGCTATTGCAATGCTCCTCAACACTAGGCCGCGGCCCTCCTAGGGGGGGAGGAGGTTTCCCTCGACCCCCCCCCCCTCCGCCTTTTCCTTGTGTAAGACCGGGGCCCCACCCGTGAGCCTCCCGCGGCCTCCCGTGTGAGACCGCAGTCTCACCCAAGGAACATCACCACCTTGGGCTAACGGGGGGTAAACGCATAATAAAATGCTCACACCAAAGCCCAACCACCGACACTTGCGCAACCACCCACGTCCGCAAGCGCAACACACCACGCAACCTCGGCCACAGACGCATATACTCTACCCGCTACTCGTCGGTACTCAGCCTCCCAACGAACGAACAATCGCTTACTGCCATGAGCTTCACTGACATATGTGTATGTGTCACAATCCAATCCCAACCTTACCATGTCTGCACAAAGCCATTGTTGCTCATCACAAAAGCTCAGCAGTTCCTTACAAAACGGTGTATGTGGGTGTGAAATAAAATTACCCAATATAAACACAGCTTCGAGACTCTGTTTGCGCCAACGCAACGACGAATCGCAGCCGCCCGTTTGTCGGCCAATGAAAGTGCGTTTCTTCGTCGCACGGGGGCTATGACGCCTGTACCGGACGAACTTTTTTTGGACCGCGGGCATCGCGGTCGCCCAAGCAGTGCCCTTCGAGATCTCAAGGCGAACCCACGCGTCACGCGCCCTTGAACTCAGCCCACGAAGTGACCATATGTGTACAGTTGAGAGCTAGTGCAATAAGCTCGACCTAAACGCCCTTAACCACAGTGCCCTAGTGAAGTGTGTGTGTGTTGCCGCCCTGAACGAAAGCCCGCCTCAACGCTCGCACGCCGCGGCGCGTTGCCCACCATCATTCGTCATCAGCCTACAGCGCGGAACCCCGGTAAGCCCGTTCCCATCTTACTCCTTTTCCTGCGTCGCATGTTGGTGCCTTACGCGCCAACATTTATGATCCTATGAGCCGGATACATCCCAGTAACAGTCCACTTATTATCACCTACCCGCCACATTTAATATTTTCGCCTCGACTCGTGCCGCCACCCATATAGACATACACATATAACACACGCTCACACAATGCACGCGCAGGCCGGGCCTAGCTCAAATACGCCCTACTGTCCCTACTGCAGGGAAAGAGGGCACAAGCTTATAGCGTGCACCCGCTACAATGCCCAACCGACACAGGGCCGGTGGGACTTTGTGGTGTCGCGCAAGCGCTGCGCCCGCTGTCTCGGGCCACATTACCCGGACGACTGTGAAGGCGTGCAAGGATTGTGGGAGCTCCGAAAATCACACGTCCCTTCACCGACCGGACGACTCGACACAGCAGAGCCAGCCACAGTAGGCGGCGCGGTGGCCACCGCCCCATCTACGTGACACCCCGAGGCAGCGACCCATCGACAGCCCGCTGCATGCGTCTGCGCACGCAAAACAGCCGCAGCAGTAAAATCACATTCAGCCCCCTACCTTTAATACAGTCCGCTATATATATAGGATAACTATTTCAGCCCATAAGATAATCATTTTCTTTATTTTCCTTTTTGTGCCATCATTTCCTAAATTCATTTGTTCCAGTAACTTTACTAGTTATATCTCGTGCCCTAATAAAAATTAATTAGTTGTTAGTAGTACACAAACAACACATGTAGTCAGCCCGCACCTATACGGTGCATTACATCAGGCGCTTCTGCGCCCCCGCACCCCCACGCCTTTGCGCTCACGCGCCCCCTGCGCTTCTGCGCCCCCGCGCCGCCTGCTCTTCTGCGCCCCCGCGCCCCCACGTCTTTGCGCTCACGCGCCCCCTGCGCTTCTGCGCCCCCGCGCCACCTGCGCTTCTGCGCCCCCGCGCCCCCCACGCCTTTGCGCTCACGCGCCCCCTTTGCTTCTGCGCACCCGCGCCGCCTGCGCTTCTGCGCCCCCGCGCCCCCACGCCTTTGCGCTCACGCGCCCCCTGCGCTTCTGCGCCCCCGCGCCGCCTGCGCTTCTGCGCCCCCGCGCCCCCACGCCTTTGCGCTCACGCGCCCCCTGCGCTTCTGCGCCTCCGCGCCCCCGCGCCCCCTGCGCTTTTGCGCCCCCGCACCCCCACGCCTGTGCGCCCATGCGCCTTCTGCGCTTCGCGCCCCCGTGCCCCCTGTGCTTCATGCGAACAGGCATTCAGCTCTCAAACAACCATACACATGCTGTTTGATTTAGATAGTCTACATCAACTGACTTCCCTAATCTATCTTTAAAATTATCTTATCTTATCTAACTAAACTTAAATTATAATTAAACTAAACGACTTACGTACTATTCTTCCCTTGAGACACGCCGCTCAGCCCGGTGCAGTCCGCCGCGCCCAGGCCGCTGCTGTGTTGGTGAAGGTAGCTCGCCTCCCCGGCGACTGCTCTGGCTGCGGTGGTGGTGAAAAGGCCCTAAGCGTCCTGTGGCTACCCCTGAGAGCTCTCAATCCCAGACAAATACGTACCACTGATGCACAACAACACTTAGTCCACTTAGTTTAAACTTATTAAAGTTCACACTCCAACGCGAGTACACTGCGTGGGTCTCATAACCAAAGGGGCCAAAATGCCTCGTGCTTGACAACCGCTGTCGAAGCTCCAATCAATGAATTGTTTGTCACTAGCCCGCCCTGGTACTAATGTTTTACACTGTTTAATTATTACGGACCCCCGAATCAAAACAATATGTGCCCCTCACAACAAATTATCAATTTAATATTTTTCTACGCGACCCCGCGATATTAAAACTTAACCTCACCAAAGTTCCAATGTGAGGGTGTGTCACACTGACATTGACAGTCGTCTGTCAATTACAAATTAAAACTAACACAAAAGGTTGCCAGCCGTAAGTGGCCATTTTGTTCCGAACATCCCCCCGCTTCGGTCTGGAGGGCCAGCCCCAGACCGCTAGCTCAATCAATCGGGCAAGGGGAGACAACTGCTGTGGCTCATCGCGGACTCGAACCGCAGTCCCATACTCGCCAACAAACAACTTTACAATGCTGCCCTAGCTATAAGCAAGGAGAGCAAGTCATTCTCCTTCAACAACATACTAAATCTAATTAACCAAATTAAAATAATGCTAAATTGTCTTATTCACCAAAGCTTATTTTCTAAAAATTTACAAACATCATTTAGATACACCCGTGCCCTTGCCATTTTGTGCCATTGTCGGAGCGAATAAGTGAAGGTAGACCCTTACGCGACACTAAACGATCCAACGCGACGACGAAGGCCCCCGTGGACAACGAAGAATCTCCCAAGAGGACGACCTTAGTAGCCAGGCACAAAAAAAACACAAAATATATACCCACAACCCGGACGTTGCGCAGTTGATCGGTTTTACCGAGAAAGGTCCAGCAGAACCCGTTGCGTGAAACCCCCAAGAACGGACGAGACTGAGTGACTCGGTCCGAAGGCAGACCCCCCGTCTGCGGCTGCACGGGGAAGACGTCCACTGTGACAAAATAAACACCGAAAGAGCACTACACAAATAAAGCTCTTTGAACAAACAATGTTCAAAATTACAAATTAGGTTACCTAGTAACACATCCAACAGACGTCAACCGTGACGTACTGGCCTATTAAAAGGCTTCACAATCCTCATGGGCATGGGCTACCATGTAGACCATGGGAGGTTTCTCAATTTCCCAAACTTGTGCATAGTAATGGAAATGGTACACAAACGCAACTCTAGACTATGCGGAGTCGAGTCGTCAAACTGTGTACATAATAGAAACAAGACCAAAATAGTTGGCACTGCCAGCAGTGTAGAGCGACCCAGAGCTATCTGGGTGCCTAGTAGGATCCGTCCTAGTACACCCGAGCCCAAGAGAAGGTCAATTGGGCCAGGTGACAAAGTGTGGGTCTGCCCGATCTAGACCAATGTCTGTGCCGTTATCCCTGCGGGCGAATCGGTAAAAGGCTATTAACCTACAATGGTAAATTCATTACCGTTACCGAAATTAAATTCCTCACCGCAGATTGTGTACCGATGTGAGGGTGACTAGTGTTTGCCCCGTCAAACACCCAGTAAGCATGCCACCAAACAATGTGGCACAAATTAAAATTACAAATCTAAGATTTCTTTAAAATCTTTCAAACGCGGCCGCCGTAGTAGAAAGCAAAACCGTCCGTGGTTTTGCTCTCGCAAAGGAGCAGGCTAGCTATGTCCTGCCCGAGTCCCCCAACTCCAAAGAAGGCCCCCGCCCGTGTGATACCGCGGGTGGTACGATAAACGCTGCGGCATAGCTCGATTGCGGCTGCACGCTGGCGCGCACAGAGCTAGTTGCAGGGAGGGGTCCCTCCTTCGTGACACCGTCGGGGCCCCCGCCCGTGTGATACCCAAATCGCACTCGGGCCGGCGGCATGGTAACCTGCAGGCGCGGGTTTGCGCGCCTGCGCATGGTTCACCTTCCGGTGTGGGGGCGCGCCTCGCGCATGACTGGGCCTCCAGTCCGCTGGTAGGTGTGTGCTCCGCGCTGGAGCACCCCTGCCCGTGTAACGCTGCCACCGCTGTTGTGTGGTCGGTGAAGCCGCTCCCGACCTGTGAACACCCAACAATAATAAAAGCTGTGGTCCACCAAATGCACTGCGGCGTTGAGGCCTATAGCCAAAGCAAAGGCCGCTGCGCCTTGCTATGCGCCGCCTTGTCATTACACGCAGCCCTCGTCGGTCCTGGCACCGCGTCTTAGTATGACCCGGTTGGCCACACTGTGTACAAGCCGGGTCCATGCCGGCCGCTGCAGTCAGCGCCGCCCGCCGCGACGTAGTGTATCCTGGGTGCAGCTGTACAGTGGGATTCGCCTGGCGTCCCATTGAAGCCTGCGCCTCTGATGGCGGCAGGTCAGGCTGGGAGGTCGCTACGACCCCCGTCTCATCGCCGAGGAACTTTAAAAGTTCCTCCAATCCCGGCAGAGTAGCCCCCCCATTCTCTGCCGTTTCCCGCTCAAACCGGGAACGAACGTCCGTTGGCAGCTTGTCCAAAACAATATGCATCAGTAGGAGCGACCACTCTGCTACTGGCAACTCTAACTGTCGCAACGCATTACACGCAACTGTGACTGGCGTCAGTATTAACAACATTAGTTACGCAGACGACATGATTTTGCTGAGCCCATCGATCAGTGGTATGAGACAGATGTTAAAAACATGTGAAAAGTATGCTAAAACACATGGTTTGCTGTACAATGAGAAAAAGTGTGACTTCATTATTTTTAGGAGTGGAAATAAGTTAAGCGTGTACCTCCTTTGTTATTAAACGGAGTACCACTTAATCATGTAAGCAAATTTAAATATTTAGGTCACATTGTAACCGAGGACCTAACGGATGATTCAGATATAGAGAGGGAACGTAGGGCGTTGTCGGTACGTGGAAAAATGCTGGCACATAGATTCGCACGCTGCAGTGTACTAGCCTAGCCCATAGACCACACGTGTATACAATCATGCGCAAAAAAAACTGCCTCGTTGATGCTGCGACTGCTGGGAGGGGGGGGGGGGGAGGGCACCAATGGAGTCCTGAGAATGATACATGAGAGGTGACTCTGCTGTCTTTGGGCGGTTCATTGAATTGCACGTCATAAAACGTTTAAAGCGATGACTGCCCTGGACTTCTTTTCAGACTGAATGATAATTTAATAATTTAATTTAATATTTTAATTTATTTGATTGAACTTTATTTTATTTTATATTTCAAATTTTATTTTATTTCATGAATTTAGTAGTTTGTAATTTTTAATTTGAATTTTGTATTTTAAATGTTTTGATTTTTTCATTTTTAATTTTGTTTCTGTATTTTTGATTCTTATTTTATTTAATTTATATAAATTGTTATGTTGTATCTAATTTGTATAAGTTGTTCTATGATCTTAAGCTGGTCGTAATAAATGTTTTCTTTTTTTTTGTTTTTTTTTTACTTTTTTTAATACGGGTTCAGACCAAAACGATCAACGGGTGATCTCCTGGCGTTCATAACACACCTGTGGGGTGAAGCAATGGACAAGTACAGAGAAGCACTGGCTGTAAGCCTGGACATCTCCAAGGCTTTCGATCGAGTTTGGCATCGTTCGCTTCTCTCCAAGCTTTCGTCATACGGCTTGCCACCTCGCCTATGCGATTGGGTCGCCGGGTTCCTGCATGAGCGCAGCATTCGCGTCCAGTTCAATGCCAAAAAAACACAGGTCTGCGCTGTCAGGTCAACCCAGGTTACAGGTCAACCATCCTTCTAGAGCAACCTATTACCCAACCAGACTGGACACAGTCTCTTAGGTATGGACATACACAGCGACCTCAACCCGAAGAGCTATATTGAGAGCATTATAACCACAGCCTCACGTAAACTTGGAATCCTGAACAAAGTGAAGCAAAGCGGTTCTTCACTCCGGAGCAAGCAACGTTGTCTTTTGTATAAGACTCAGGTGCGCTTTGCGAGTATTGCTCTCATCTTTGGGATGGATCCGCCAAGTACTTGCTCGAAGCTCTTTGACAGGTTGCAAAGACGTGCTGTCCGTATTATCGGTAACAATGATGTTACGATCAGTCTGGAGCCGTTACAGCTACGTAGGGACATTGCTTCCGTTAGTGCTTTCTACCGCCTTTACCACGGTGAATGCTCTGAGGAGCTCTTTGACCTCATCCCTCCTTCTCCATTCCTTTTCAGATCGACGCGTGCAGGTCTTAGAAGCCACCCTCATACCGTGCTGACCATCAAGACACGTACCAAAAAGTTTGGACAATCGTTCTTTAGCCGCACTGCCCGTATGTGGAATGCGCTTCTCGCACACGTGTTTCCCTCCTCTTTCTTTCCCTGGTTATTAAGCATTTGTGCAGGCCACCATAGTGTGAACGTTCGGCATAGCGTGGTAGCGCTGTGATGAACGCTTTCACTTCTTGGGCTTCACTGGCTGCATTTCATCAGGCAGAGGGAAATCATTATAGCGAGCTACAATAAAATCGTCCCACTGCTGCTGCGACTGCAAACATAGGGAGTGGGTCATAACCCACCATTATACGCCCAATGCGGCTTGGTGGCTTAAACTAAATACCTATACATATTTAAAATTTACTTATTAGTATAACAGAAAGGAAAAAAAAACCTATAAACTAAAACAAAATAACTTAAATTCTAAAAACCTATAAATACCTTATAAATAAAAAATGTCTCTAAGAGAACCGCTGCCGCGCGGCAAAGTCCCCAAATGGCTGACAGCGTTGCCCTTTTGAATAGCTAAGCTAACTCGTTGGCAAAAGTAGCTGCCAGCCCTCCGGTCACCCGAGGCTTCAACAAGGCGTTTCGATAGATCTTTAACGAAACGCCGTGCTTCTGGCCCCCATGGCCCCAGCGTTTCCACCCCAAACGGCACAAACACATAGCTCTCGCCAAGAGCATCATATTTGCGCCGCTTGAGACTTTCGGCTGCGGCTGCTGCCGCGCCCGCTTCGCAGGAGGTCGCACGGATGTGGGAGGGAGCTAGAGTGTCTACACAAGTCGCGTCCCACACCAGCGACATTCCTAGCTTCCATGGAATTAGAGACATTCCGTCGGGTCTCTTGCCATCGCTCCGAAACATACCGTTTAGCTCTAAGATTGCCGGTACGTCTGCGGAGGTAAGGGCCCGACGGATAATATTATTTAACGAGGCGTAGCGCGACTGACAAACGGCACTTCGGGAACAGGACAGCCCGTAATGACCCAACTCGTCAACGGGCTGGCCGCAGCTGCAGCGGTGCGGTTGATTGACGCGGGCGCCTATGCGCAGGCCAACAACAGCTGTTAACATTTGGTTACTCAGGAGAGTAACGATGTTTGCCGATGGTAATGCCTGCAGCCAACGTCCTGACTCCTTCTCAGCCACAGCAAGAAGACGAGCGCGATCAGCTTCGTTGTTGCTCGAAGCATGCTTGCTTCGAGCAACAACGAAGCTGATCGCCACCTGCTGGTGGTCATGCTGTTTTTGGCATAGTAACTCGTCCCACTGTTTGCGGAGTCCTCTACAACAGACATTTTTATGATAAAAAGGGGACTCCAGATAAACATTGTTTATTTTTATTTTACTATGAAAAAAAAAAGATTTAAAAAAAAAAATCATATCTTTATTCTTACAATATTTTAGGTATTGGGAATGGTTTTAATAGATTAAGGAACTAATGCAGAGTTACTAGTTATCATATTAAAGCTTAATTATGAATAGAACGGACGGTAGCAACGTTTTTAGCGGTAGGTAGCTAAAAAAACCCCTGTCTGTGGAGATGGCTCAATTGAGCCACACAGACTAGAGGGCGCGGCAATACCGGCTCTCCACAGACGAGAGGTTATCTGGAGTCCCCTTTTAAACATAAAAATGTCTGTTGTAGAGGACTCCGCAAACAGTGGGACGAGTTACTATGCCAAAAACAGCATGACCACCAGCAGGTGGCGATCAGCTTCGTTGTTGCTCGAAGCAAGCATGCTTCGAGCAACAACGAAGCTGATCGCGCTCGTCTTCTTGCTGTGGCTGAGAAGGAGTCAGGATGTTGGCTGCAGGCATTACCATCGGCAAACATCGTTACTCTCCTGAGTAACCAAATGTTAACAGCTGTTGTTGGCCTGCGCATGGGCGCCCGCGTCAATCAACCGCACCGCTGCAGCTGCGGCCAGCCCGTTGACGAGTTGGGTCATTACGGGCTGTCCTGTTCCCGAAGTGCCGTTTGTCAGTCGCGCTACGCCTCGTTAAATAATATTATCCGTCGGGCTCTTACCTCCGCAGACGTACCGGCAATCTTAGAGCTAAACGGTATGTTTCGGAGCGATGGCAAGAGACCCGACACATTGTTATAGTTTAGTTTTAAAAGGTAAATAAAGATTTTTTTATTTTTTTATTTTTATTTTTACTGTCGCTGAGAGTGAGGTGCCCCGGGTAGACTGTTCGGACATGTCAAAGACCAGGCGCTCCTGGCCTCAGCCAAGTACGACACCTCTACGGAATCCAACGAAGGGCTAACGATACTACACGGAAAGAATTTATTAGTTGGTTTTACCATATTTCAACAAAATTTTAGGGTTAATATAGCACCTACTCTTGAGTTTTGTTGAATGAACAAAAACTATATTGTTGATCAGTTTCGGTAATTTTGACTTATTACATATTTGTTGATTCAACATTTCATTAAAATGGTAAAATTAACCCTCTAACAAGGGGTTAATATAGCACCAACCCGTGGAATTTAGTTGTTTTTTCCAGTAGCACAATGGTTATTTTAACCGTCTAGCAATATGTTAATTCATTACCTACCTTTAGATTTTTGTCAGTTTTACTAGTTTGCACTTGGTGCAAACCTGTAAAAACAACTAAGCATGACAGTAAAATTGACTCTCTAACAAGGTTTGCTTTAACGTATTCGAAAAGTTAAAAATACAAGTATGTTTGTGTTAAATCGACTTGCTTTTAATGGTTAGTTTTACTGGTTTGCACCTAGTGCAAACCTGTAAAAACAACCAACCATGACAGTAAAATTGACCTTCTAACAAGGTTTGCTTTAACGTACTCGAAATGTTAAAAACACGAGTGTGTTTGTGTTAAATCTACTTGCTTTTAATGTTAGATTGACCTTCGAACTCAAGGTTGTGTTAACTGAGTTACTATATTGGATCAACTCGTACTATATTGTTGGGTCAACCCAAAATATTTTGGGTATAACCAACAGTATTTTAGCAAAATCGTTTTGTTGATTCGATCAATGTCAAGGTGTTGAACTTACCAACTTTAAAGGTTAAATGTACTTTCAAAAATGGGTAGGGTTAACTGTCCTGCACTGTTGAACCAACTTTTGCTGTATTAGTTAGATCTATATGTATGTTTTGTTGAATTAACCTCAATTAAATGGTAAAATTAACAGTGTAGTTTTGTTGAGGCAATAAGTGTCTTGGTGTTGTATTAACCCATAATCAATAGTAATTTTAACAAAGCAGTTTTGTTGTGTCAACATCTACTAATTTAGTTGGGAACACTCAAAATATTTTGTAGTATCAACCTAGACATAATAGTATTTTCAACAAAACAGTTTTGTTGTGTCAATATGTGCGTTTGTGTTGCATCTACCTGATAAAATACTATTGAAACAACCCTTTCGAAGTAGAGGTTGGATTAACACGAGCTACAATGTTGTATCAACTTACGCTATAATTGTTAGGACTAAAACTTGGATTATATTGTCAAATAATTATTCAACTTAGGGTGAATATACTTAAGAGGGTTTACGCATTTCGGTTTCCCATTTAAATTTCCAAGTCAACATTTTTAAAAACCAGTAGGCCAATTTTGATGAAACTCGGCATGCTGTGGTAAAATATAAAAAAACTAAATAGTTTGTTGAAAACATTTTCAAGAAACGTTTATTTAACTGAGTTATTGCGTTTTTAAACTTTCTATAGTGAACTTTAAATCGCAATAACTCAGACAAATAAACCTTTTTAAAAAAAATTATCGGCAAACTATTTAGATTCCTGTATTTTACTTTAGCATGCAAAGTTTCGCTAAAATTGACTTATTGGTCTTTAAAAATTTCGACTTGAAAAATTGTATGGGAAACCGAAATGCGTAAACCCTCTTAATGGATTACCTTAACTTGAATTATGTTGAAATTTACCTCGTATACCATTGTAAAGTAGTTAATTTGGCAATATAATTCAAATGATCCTAACAATTATAGCGCAAGTTGATTCAACATTGTACCTCGTGTTAAGCCAACATTTTCATTGAGAGGTTGATTTAATAGTTTTTTTATTTGTGAGGCTAGTACGCTAAGTTTTATGTCGTACATAAAGCATTCGTCCCTTTCTGGCAAATATGCGTGTGCGACAAATGCTTTACGTCGGACAATTAACCGAGCGTGCTAGGGGGACAGGTAAATGCAACAAAAAATATTGACAAAACAAAACTGTTTTGTTGAGAATACTATGTCTAGGTTGATAATAGGTACAAAACATTTTTAGTATTCCCAACAAAATTTGTAGAAGTTTACACAAAAAAAAGGGTTTGTCATAAATACTATAGATTCTAGGTTAATACAACACTAAGACACTAAAATAGAATGACATAACATTATTTAAATCACACAGATAGAAGGTAGGTAGAAAGTAGACACGACAAGTAGACAAACAAAAGTATCTTCTAACTAATACATAGCTACACATATCTTTAGCCTAACTAAGAAAACAAGTTGGTTCGACATAGCAAGTACTGTAAAAACAACATTAAAAAACGATTCATACGGTAAAAAGTTTATTCTTAAACAATTTGGTAACGGTTTTTACAATCTTTAAACGATATTAAATCATGTACACAGTATTTAAAGTCTATATTACCCAGCCGCGCGTCGCAGCATACTTCCGGCTACGAAAGATTGCGTGTCGCGGAAGACGCCCGATGTCAAGCCGGTGCCCCGACGCGACGACGCCTGGAAAATAAAAATTATTTGAACTTATATAAAACACTCACAGGCACAATTAACCGCCCACCTTGTATTTCCTAAAATTTTTAGAAATGTTTAAACATAGATCACATTTTATGAATGCTACGTTATAAACAACATTTAAGGCGAAAAATAAAATAAAAGGTTTGATTTTAAAAAGTCGTTTAATACAGAATTATGACAAAAATCGATATTTTTAAAATTTCGACCAAAATTAGAAATTTTAAATTTAGTCGTTTAGACATTCAAAAAAAAAAACGGTCTTACTAAAAAAATATAAAAATTAATAATGGGTGTTGCCGCCTCTGGCCCTTATGACTTCTTGGAGCCGGTTTGATAGTCCATCCATCACATCTTGGATATCTGTAGTGCGATTGCGTAAGGTTGTTCATGGATGGATGATCGTTACAATTGACGATCGATCGTAACATGTCAATTCGAATTGCGTAATTATTGTCCATTCCATGAAGACCGATGACTTAAAAACGTATCATGAATTTGCGTTTTATTATGAAAGTTACTCAATGAAACCTTGATTTATTTTACAATAATCATCGAATAGTAAAAAGCAGTGTATGTTTTGTATCATTTTTTACCTCAAAAGTCATTTTTCATTGATAAAAACATTGAATTGAAACTAAAAACATGTAAAAAATCTTTAAGTAACTAAACGCAAGGAACGAATGAAACGAGAGTTTCAGCTACCGGACCCTAGATGGCGGGATAAGTTTTCTACTACTCGACAAAAGGTAGCGTTGTTGAGGTACAAAGTACTCTGTGGGGCTGACAAAAAAGCTAAAATGTCAATGTGACGCAACGTTGATTTGATAGTTTTTCATTATAGCAGCAAGAAAAATACAAAATAGAGTATTTAAATTGTCGAATTTACACACAAGTAAGTAAAATATAGTAGATAAATTATAAAAATGAACAACACAAAGTGTAAACAATCTTTCAGTGTGCTGTATGGATGTGACTGTAAAGTGAAATTATGAAAACAAAAGGTCATTGATGAAAACTAAATAAATAAACTTCTCAATGTGTATCTTTGCTTGGTAATTTCATATCAAAACAAATTCAGTGCCAAAGGCGACAGCAATATCAAGTGGAAGCCTTACTCTTAACATAAAAATGTACTAAAAGATCTCGTATCACAGAAATGTAGTTTGTAAGAAATAGCTACGTAGGATTCGTAGTCTGTGGCAGAGAGTGTAGGTTGCATTACAAAGAGTCCAATTTGGAGATAGCATGGCCAGTCAGCGCGTGGATGACTTTTGGCGCAATATTCTAGCTCTTAGCATGGGAGATGTTGAGTGAGTCAATGATGTTACAATAAAAAGAGGTAAATACTTTACATGTGCCAAAAACTGGCAACAGAAAACTTTGCTAATTGGCTTACCTTAGCATAGTCTCAGAAAAGCGTTGACATGTGTTCTGTGGACAGCGGTCTGTGGTAGACAGTGTCAGTATATTCGTTTCCGTAAATTAGTTTAAAAATGCCGTCCTGTGTAATACGACACTGTAGAAACAACACAATTAAGACTCATGGGATGTTAACATCGTAAAGCTTTGGTCCATTATTGACATTACATTAGTACTGACATAACCTATCTACCTCTTTTTATTCTAATATGTGGAAAACTGTAAAGCTACCTAGTTTTAACAGTTAATTAATAATAAACAGAGAACACAACAGCTGTTATTACTTTTATATTTTTCAGTATTGGCATGAACTAAAATACCGGAGCCGAAAGCGGGATACTGATATGCGGCAACATGCCTGTGGGACTGGCGGTGATCTAGCAAAAAAACCACTCTCAATTATAAAAAGCCGGATACTACTAATACTGGGGGATTCCCATAATGTAAGTAAAAGAAACAAAGAATAAATGTATTTTAAATAACAGTATGGTATCAAATAGAGGTTTTTGTGATGTATGTATCATTGTCACATTCCAGCTATTCCTTGTTGCTATCGCCATGGATCTTATTATTTTCTGTTTTTGCAGCTCCCACAAGCTGTAACTGCAGTGCAGAACTCTCCAACGGTAGAATCTGCACACCATGTAAGTAAAAGAAATATAACTAAATGTACCTATACTATTATAAAGCTGAAAATTCGTTTGTTTGAACACATGATAGTATACAATGATGAGTTGAATTAACTATACTACAATTGAAATAATAATGATAGTACAAATTGATCATGCATGATAAGATAATATTATTAAAATAATTTTGAAAATCAGAAAAAAAATCATTAAATACAGTCAAAATATACAAATCTTTATCTGTCAAAAATTCATTGAGTGTGTAGTAGCATTTTTCCAACAACAATGTCTTTAATTTCTGCTTAAACGTAAAGTTATTATCACTGTGTCTTATTGATATCTTCATAGACATGAGGTGCATTACAAAAAACACTCTTACTCATAAGCGCGGTTTTACAAAGAACATTGCAAAGTTTATCCATAAGTTGTGCAGATGAAAGAAATGTTAACAATTCATTGTTAGTTTGACAAAATTAGCGCATTCAAGAATGTACAGACACGGAAGTGTAAGAATCTTGTAATTTTTAAAGTAGGGCTGTGTCTGTTTGTTGTAGGTTGAACATAGCTCTAATACAGCATTTTTGAGACCTAAATACAATTTCTTTGTCGGTTGCGTTACCCCAAAACATGCCACCGTATCTCAATGTATATCCATGATAGGTAGTTAACAAAGCCTTTATGCTTACTTTTTTACTAAGCTATGAAGCATACAATGACTACTCAATATTATTTTATTTTATAGTTATCACCAGGGAATAATTTATTTTTTTCTGTTAGCCCAAAAATGCTGGTTCTGGACCGAGGCGGGGTCGAACGGCTCAAGGGCGCAACCCTCGACCTTGTGAGTACTAACTACTATATTATAAATACTGTTGTATGGTTTTAGAGGCCACACACACATCTCGATTGTGATTTTTGCCAATAAAATGGCCAATTTCGGCGTTATGGATCTCAGAAACAAAAATACATTAATCATTATGACTTATTGAATAGTGTAGAATACCTATTGGAATAGTGCGTAGCGGCCTCGCTTTATGTAAATTTTGCTTAAAGCGAAGGCACTTTTTTGAGCTCATCGATTGAACTACTGTTCTAAACAAGTGAAATAAAAAAATTATAATGTTATCTCTTATATAGTCGCATAGTGCGTAGCGACCTCGGAATTTTTAGATATCATTGATTTTATATAGGAAAAAAATCTTATTCTAAACCAAAAAACTTCGAAAATCGCTATATAAGTTAACTGTGAGTATCTCCTGTCTACGATAATATTATTCAGCAAAATTAATACCAGAGTAATTGTTACTTCACGAGGAATAAAGTTTTAATATAATAATGGATATAATGAATTTATTATCCTATTTCGATAAAAACGATAAATACAACTGCAAAATTACTACAAAATGCGAAAATGGGCATTTAATGCAAAAATCACATTCGAGATGTAATAGGCCTCTTAAGAAGAGGCTTTTATTGGAGCAATAATGGCAACGTGCTGGGTATTAAGACGCCGGCGACACGTCAGCCTCTCATAGTTACAAACGTTATAATAAAATAATAAAAAATTGAGCGTGATTCACTGTACTTGTGATGTATTCGGATTAATTTGTGTAATTATTTTGGACTATTTTTTATGGCGACCTAGATAAATACTGTCTTAATCCGAACATCACAAGTACAGAAAATAAGGTCTAATTGCAAATCATTTTGGTAATACGTTAGTATGGAAGGCTCATTTTAGGTGACCGGTCGCCAGCTTCTTAAGTCAACATACATAGATAAACAATCCATCAAAAATTTCTATTGTTTCAGACCGCAGGCTGCGTTATGATGACCCTCCAGAGTGAGCACGCAAGTTCCGAAGATCAGTGCCTTCGTATAGATAGAAATCGGGCGCGCTTGCTTTAACGCTTAGTGACGATAGCCGAAGAAGCGTTGGAAATTTTATTTTTATTTATTTAAGGGAAACATACAGCATATTATACACTTATAAAACAGAAGTTAATAAACATTTCGTTAGCCAAAAAAGTTTTCACAAATGTAAAAAACATACAAATTAGCTTAACAACTTATCTTTAACAATGAAGGCCTCTACAAGTTACATATTTAACTTAATCATAACATTTTTATTTTGCTATAAGAAATATTAGAAATATTAACTACATGTAAATGTAGCGACAATAATATAAGGCTGTGATGTGAATAATATTTTCTACTCCTATTCCTTTCTATTTACTACTCTAATACTGATTTAGTTTTTAAGTTAAATTTGGGCTGAAAGCTGCTTAGTCGTTTGTTGCAAGTATTATTACTAGTACAAATAGGTAGGCTGTTTTTTTACAAAAAATTATCTATATAAAAGTGTTGTAACTTGAGCTAGACTGACAATATAGAAATAAAAACGATATTTCTATTTTAATAGTTTTTATTATTTGTGGTGACAACATTCCCTCCACAGTATTTCCACTAACACTTGTCGCGAAGTGGCACCATCTCTGGCAAAGACTAGCTGCGCCACCTTGCTTTTAAGACCCCACTGCTGTGTTCTACTGTGTTGCGAGTGCTGCAATGGAGATCTGTATAGTGGGATTCTGGGGAATCTGGAACTGCCTGCAGAATCAGTCATCATGCACTCTCGCTGGGCGTATCCGGAATCCCCTTTAAGGGAAAAAAAATACTTAGGTATGCTGCACAATAAAGACTTGGTTCATAATGAGCTTATGTCCTATAAGTACGATTGCACATTTATTTTAATGGGCAGTGCAGTAGGTCATACAAAGTTATTCCTTGTGACTGTTAGGACTTTTTGAATTTATGAAAAATATAATTATAATTGTGTCAAAGTTATGGGCCCTAATACAATATTAATATAAACTCGATATTACATAATCATGTTTGCAGAACTTCCACGTTTTGTACTGGTCTAATGTCAGATGACTTCACAAGGTAACTTTTAAGGCTTAACTTTGTAATTTTTTTTGTGAGACAAACTCAATTATCTATCAAACATAAGGGCAGCCTACTGAAAATTAGCCTATTAAAAAATAACAAGATGAGGGTCCAACAGTGACTACATGATGTGGACACATTTTTATTATAAAGCTTAGCACGTCTTTGGTGGAATAGCAACTCTAGAATAAGTTGAATTATGGAATGATATTCTTTGTTCAATGTCTTACCTAACAGCCAGCAAACTTCTCCATTTTCATGGAGACGCCGCATGTGTGCTTCCAAAGGGCTCCTATTCCACACATGCGAGTCATGGCTGGTACCTTCATATGAAGCCTCGACATGGAGGATGTTGGAAATCCACATCACAAATCTAAAACAAACAAAAATTATATAACCATTGCATTTAAGAAACTATAGCAAATTTTAAATGGTAATAAAGTTAGTTTATCATAGTTTTTGACAACATTAGTTGTAATATAACAATCGCAGTACCTATTATAAAAATGCAATTTAATAAAAACTTACGATCATTGCATTCAAAGAATGATAATGCTTCCTATTAAAGAAAGCTTTCTCATACATGTGGGGTTGTATGATGGCAATGTGAGTGCCGTCAATACACCCAATCACAACACCCGGGACACCAAAGACATCCATGAATCTGTAAAAAATATCCAAAGGAAAAATTATTGGCTTTGAAAACAAAACAGAATATTCAAACACTCATAATTTTTCTATTATTCATACCCTCTCATAAGAGTCATCCTGTCTTCTCTATAACTGGGAAATTTGATGTGCCGCAGCAGGACTTCTGGCTGATTGAGGGCATCAGTGACCTCAGCCACACACTTGTGAACAGAAGTCTGACTGATGCCCAAATTAAAGTCTTTGCCGACCCGTCTTTGATAGCTGCCCCTGCATAAAAATCTAAGGCAGCCATGATCTGTAATTTAAAAAGATAACATTAAAATTAAAGTAGGTACCTACTTATCATAAAAAATAGTAATAGTACCTAGTAAACACTCATTTAATTGCAAAAAAGGACTTACTTTTATCTCATTGCATCAGAGATCCCTGTGGACCTCTGTCTTTGCGGCATATGTGGCTTGAGCTCATCAACAAGTTGTTGAAATATAGGTAAAGACAACCTATAATTGATCACAAATTAAAAGTATACCGACACACTACAATAAAATATTAATTAATTAGGTGTTACTGTATAATTTGGACACTCTGTTATCGATTGTCATGGGTCGCGAGTCACCGCAATCGTTTGACATTAGCAATGAGCTCAAAAACCTTACGCAATTCGAATTAGCTGTCAAAATCAGTAAATCATTCACTCATCGATAAAATTGACGATCCTAATCGTAAACCTTATATGAAGTCCTTAGACAATTAGAATTTACCGTTTGACACATGAAACCTTACGTTATGAACTGTCAAATGAATACGATGGCTTTACGCAATCGCACTTCTGATTGTGCCACTCCTCTACCGCAGCCGTCTTGAGCTCTCCAATGGATGTAGGGGCTGGTACTCTTGCTCGAATACGTCTTTTGAGGTTGTCCCATATGTGCTCTATTGGGTTGAGATCCGGACTGCGTGATGGCCATGGCAAAACTTGAATCCCGGTCTCATTAAGGTACTCAGTAACCAATCTTGCGGTATGGCATCGTGCATTGTCATGCATTAATCTAAAATTGTCAATAATAAATGGTGCGAACGGTATGACATGTTCTTGGAGAACTTCTTCCACGTATCTTTGAGCATTTATACTGCCTCTGTCGAACACTATAAGATCGGTACGGGCCTCGTAAGAGATACCTCCCCAAACCATTATGGACCCTCCCTGGTAACTCACTGTTTCCGTTATAGCGCATGGAGCAAACCTTTCATTTGAGCGTCTGTAGACACGCTGGCATCCATCTGGACCTCTTAAGGCTATTCTGCTCTTATCTGAGAACAGTACGTCCTTCCATTCTCGTACAGTCCATTCAGCATATTCTCGCGCAAAAGCAAGTCTAGCTCTACGGTGTTGTGGGAGCAGTTCTGGGGCGCGAGCGGGACAAAACGCCCTTAGATTTCTTTCTGCCAGTCTTCTTCTAATCGTACGTTCACTCACACTGACGTTTTGTACTTCAAAAAAACGCGTACGAGCTTCAGTAGCGGTAGAAAAGCGATTTCTCAACACGTTGCCGACAACGAAGCGGTCATCTCGAGCCGAAGTGCATCGCTGTCGACCTTGCCCTGGCCTGCGAGTGTATGAACCTGTCTCCCGGAACCGTCTGATGGCATCCCGTATGGTTGTTCGTGGTACACCGAGTGTACGAGCGATGCGACGTTGGCTGTACCCAGCGTCAGCAAAGCCAACTGCCCTGGCTACACCAGTTGCATCGAGTGGCATTTTTTGCAGTCACAAACAATAAGCTAACACTAGAAACTCGAATTAAATAATAATCGCACACTATGGTAGAAAAGAACACGAAATGATAACACAGTAACAGATTTGCAACAATGTCAAAGAACGACTAAGTTCCAAAAAACCCGTCATTGACACAAATTTAAGAAACGAAATAAGGGTAAAAGTGTTTAATTTATAGCAGGACTACCCACTTAACAAAAAACAAAACACTCGATAAGCCATAGTTAACAAAAACAATCAGGGAGACGAATGATATAGGTGGACGGTTAATTGTGCCTGTGAGTGTTTATGTGACGATAATAATTATAATAGGTTTAAAATATTATTTGTTAGTTTTTACAGTAAGTATATTTTTTGTGACGGGGGGCTTTTTAATTTTTTAATTTTACTTTTATATTGTCCTTTTTAAAGTGATGAACTTCAAACGGCTGATCAGGTCATGTTTACCTTACCAAATACTTTATATATCATTGAAGTAACGCGGTACCAAATTTCGAATCGATAGGACATAAGGAAGTTAATCAAATCCCCTTATCAACTAAAAAAAAAGAGCTGATGATATTCAAACGGCTGAACAGATTTTCATGAAACATGGCTAAGAACAGTCGGGATAAAATTATCTATGACACAAAAAAAAACTAAACGAAAATCGGTTCATCCGTTTGGGAGCTAAGATACCACAGATAGATAACTTTGTCGCACTTCCAAAAGATGGAATAGTCTACCAGCACACGTAATCCCTCCTACCTATGACATAGGGTCCTTCAAACGAGGCGTGAAGAAGCACTTTGTGGGCCGGCAGAGTGAGGGTGACTGATGCTACGTCTCTTACGCTGCACCACTTGTCCTCGCGCCTGGACTTCATTTCCACTTAACATCAGGTGGAGTAGGGTCATTTGCCGGGCTTAGCATAAAAAAAAAACAGACAGACACGTTAAGCTTATAACACCCCTCTCTTTGCGTCGTGGGTTAAAAATATTTACAAGTAATGTTTTATTCAAACACTTACGCGTGATATTCTTCAGGATTTCGAGAGTTTGTTACTACGTAATGCCGGGCTCGACGGCGCTGATATTATATCATAAACATTATCACTTGCTGTTGCCGCCTCCGGAGATGTGCCCTGTAAACACAAACATTTAAATAAAGAAGGGAAAACTGTGGTTTTAACGAAAAAAATGGGTTATTTTAACTGATGTATATCAGTTGAATCAAACGCTTTCCTTTAGTTAAAGTAACACATTATTTTTGTTTGATTCAACCGATATATATCAGTTGAATCAAAAGCTTTGCTTTAGTTAAAATAACAATAGATTAGTTAATCAAATTCCTCATCAACTAAAAAAAAAGAGCTGATGATATTCAAACGGCTGAACAGATTTTCATGAAACATGGCTAAGAACACTCGGGATAAAATTATCTATAACACAAAAAAAACTAAACGAAAATCGGTATATCCGTTTGGGAGCTAAGATACCACAGATAGATAAACAGACAGACACGTTAAGCTTATAACACCCCTCTCTTTGCGTCGTGGGTTAAAAATATTTACAAGTAATGTTTCATTCAAACACTTACGCGTGATATTCTTCAGGATTTCGAGTGTTTGTTACTACGTAATGCCGGGCTCGACGGCGCTGATATTATATCATAAACATTATCACTTGCTGTTGCCGCCTCCGGAGATGTGCCCTGTAAACACAAACATTTAAATAAAGAAGGGAAAACTGGTTTAAACGAAAAATAATGTGTTATTTTAACTGATATAGTTGAATCAAACGCTTTCCTTTAGTTAAAGTAACACATTATTTTTGTTTGATTCAACCGATATATATCAGTTGAATGAAAAGCTTTGCTTTAGTTAAAATAACACATTATTTTTTGTTAAAACCACAGTTTTCCTTTCTTTTCCTTTAGTTAAAAACACATTATTTTTCGTTGAAACCAGTTTTCCTTTCTTAAAATACAAAGTTTTGTGTTGAACGTGGCGACACGCGGTACTGAAGACCGATTTACACACCCATAAGTAAGTAAGTAAGTTGAACTTACTACTTCCTTGCTTACCTAATGCGATAGGTAGACAGACTTACTTGCCGCCCGGCGTCCACACGTAGTTTTTACTTACTTAAGGATGTGTAAATCGGCTATGAGCTAATGTAACCACGTTTATGAAAAAGGTATGTAACCGATTGCGTTGCGACACGCAGCGTGGCGCTAAGCTTTAGTAATCAGACAACGAACACAATAAACATGTAGGTACCTTCAAAACGTTTGACTGTTTCCGCCGTAATACCCCATTCGGCTAAATATATGAAACATAAAAATAAGTATATAATTAAGGTACCCAGGCCAGTCGCGTTTTACGGCGAAAATAGAATAAGCACGATAAAACTTATGTGCTAGATGGGTAGATACACGTTTTTATATCAAAACACATTTATATGTCCGCACACTTACCTAAATCCATTACACACTGAACTGTTCACCTCACCTCCTTAAATACGTACTGCAAACTATATAAGTTAATCTATGCTGCAAACCTTGCGTGCTCTTTATTCGAATTTTCTCGTTCAACTAAGCTGTCGGCATCACAGCGCGACGGCGGCGCGCGCGCGTGCGGGATACGGCAACGTCGCTTCGTCTATCGATAATTTTTGTACAGGACTTTACATGTTTATATTTTTAGTTTAACCCTAGCTCGTGAGTTAGTTTAAACTATGTGAATTAGTTGATTTAGTTATAAATCTTGCTGTTGTTTTTAACTGTTTATATTGTTATCCCAACTGTTTATGTAACGGTTAAAACAAACATTTGAAAGGGCCAGCTTATACATAATTTTATCCAGTGCGTTGCAAGTATTGACACGATGAATGTTTCTTTGTAGACTAACGACACGCCCTTTTTGTATACGGTTTAATCTACAAGGCTGAGCTATGTGAAACACCTACGAGCTTGGTTAGGCAGAATATCCAGTTGAACATCTGACGAAAATTCTCCTGGCGCTCACTTATTTTTAAGCTAGATTTAGTTATTAGTCGATAATAAATACCATAAACGTGATCAAAGTGCCCGTTATTTTAACGGGATCCCTCTTTTTCGCCTATTTTCTTTGTCCTAATTTAATTTGGCATAACGAGTTAGGCATATTTTTATTTGTCATAATAATATTTTGACCTAATTGTTTTTGGCATACTATTTCATTAAGCATAAATATGGTTTAGGCTAATGTTTTTCGCCCTAATTTTGATTTCCATAAAGTTACAAGGCATATTGTTTATTCGTCTATTAGTTATTAGGCATAAAGATAGTCTGGTAGATAACATAAAACAGAAGGTGAGGTTACAGTTTCAAAATCGGCTATAATTTGAATTGGTTTTTTAACAGGTTTTGTCTTTGCAATATTTTAAATTTTAGTGATAGATAATTGAATCTGAAAAACCAAAAGTAGGTATTAGGTATATCTAATATAAATTTGTTACTGTAGTGTAATAGTAGGTTAGGGTGCGGCGTGGGTGTGGCCCTAAACATGTTTATTTTATATACGAAAAGTATTTTATCAAATGCAAACACAAAGTTTCCAAACCTTACTTTTTCCCGATAGTATAATTATTATGCCCAACAAAATTATGCTTAAATATAATTATGCGTTAGCAAGTATTAGGCTTTAGAATAGTATGTTTAACAATTATTATGCTAATACAAGTTATCCTTAAAAAAATGTGTCTTAAAAGTTATGCCTAATTAATATTGTGCGTAACTATTATTAGGATAAGTAAAACCTATTTTAACACCCAGGACAATCCATAACATTATCACTATCATGCTAAATTATCGGGCAAAAATTCGTGTCGCATTGACGCGATAAAAACTTCGTGTTTTTTCTACGGCAAACTATTCTACCTATATAATTATATAAAATTTTCGGGCGAACTACATTGGATCAAATGAAAACAATGTGCCTGCTGAAGACTGTTGCTTTACGGGCCTAGGTAGGTGTATTGGGCTGTATAAAATTCCTTTACATATCATCTTCACTCATCGCACCGGTTACGTAGTATTTCCAGACCTAATTGAAGTAAGTCATGTCAACATTTCATTGCAAGTTTGAGAAAATATCCCTTTGATGTGCGGTAGGTTCAGCAAACTGTTTGGCTATAGCTACACGACGCGACAGTTCAAACATTCGCCGAATCGCGATAATGTAACCATAACATCATAAGTGTCCACTCACATGTCATTGTCAACAGCAGTGCGATTCTCTAAGTTCGGCTGCCGCATCGCTGAGAATTAACTCTGTCTCTTTTATATTCATAGAATTGGAAAGAGAAAGCAGATCACCGCCATGCGCGCTGCGTCTGTGTCGCTTAGAGAATCGCATAGCCGAACTTCTCTTGAATAGACGCCCTTGCTTCTTGAGCGCGCGCAGATAGTAATTTGCGACGTTGCCGGGAGATCAGCACAAATTATTTAAATTGTTATTTCAACTATTTGTGAAAGGGTTAAAACAAACATTTGAGAAGTTTGTGTCCTGTTAAAGCACTAATTATAGCGTAAACATCGAAATCGTTAAGTACAGCCGTTTTCGACAATCCATTAAAAAATCAAAGCTCGTTTAACAGTAGGGACCTACTTACACTGTTAAGGTAGGTAAGTATGGCGTTTAATTCCACTTTTCATCTTGTTATCTTCCAAAACAAGATCATAGGGCCGGACATACAAAAGCATTTTGCCCTAACTATAAATAGGTATCGAGCTCGCTCACAAATTTTCACGAGAATCGGTTGAGAGAGTGACCTATACTATAGACGGAAAAGCTGAACAGTCAGACATACGAAAGCAAATACAAATATAGATATAGTTTCGCTATGTCGGTTTGTCTGTATTGTAGGTAGGTATGTGACACAGTAATTTTATCTCAGATTACTCGTATTTAGCATTTAGGTAGCGT
Organism: Scoparia ambigualis; assembly: GCA_963921215.1. NCBI lineage: Eukaryota > Metazoa > Arthropoda > Insecta > Lepidoptera > Crambidae > Scoparia > Scoparia ambigualis. The sequence goes on along the minus strand of OY992520.1, from coordinate 32,208,095 downwards.
TTAATTTAACAACATACATTTGAAAGCGTTAGCTCAACCATTCAAACTTGTTGATTTAGTTTTTTTTCTTTGTTGTTTTTACCTGTTTATATTGCTATCCCAACTGTTTGTGTAACGGTTAAAACAAAGACTTGCAAGGGTTGTGTGAATCGTTTTTTTTTGTTTAGGACGTAATTTGTTTATATTATTATTTTAACCCTAGCTCGTGAGTTAGTTTATCCATTCAAACATGTTGATTTGACCTCATGTGTTGCTGTTATTTTTACCTGTTTTATTGCTATCCTAACTGTTCGTGTGACGGTTCTTACATACATTCGAAAGCGTTAGCTCAACCATCCAAACTTGTTGATTTAGTTTTTTGTCTTGGTGTTGTTTTTACCTGTTTATATTGCTATACCAACTGTTTGTGTAACGGTTAAAACAAACATTTGAAAGGGTTGTGTGAATCGTTTTTTTTGTGTAGGACTTAACTTGTTTATATTATTATTTTAACCCCAGCTCGTGAGTTAGTTTATCCATTCAAATATGTTGATTTGGCTAAATGTGTTGCTGTTATTTCTACCTGTTTTATTGCTATCCCAACTGTTCGTGTGACGGTTCTAACATACATTCAAAAGCGTTAGCTCAATCATTCAAACTTGTTGATTTAGTTTTTTGTCTTGGTGTTGTTTTTACCTGTTTATATTGCTATCCCAACTGTTCGTGTGACGGTTCTAACATACATTCGAAAGCGTTAGCTCAACCATTCAAACTTGTTGATTTAGTTTTTTGTCTTGGTGTTGTTTTTACCTGTTTATATTGCTATCCCAACTGTTTGTGTAACGGTTAAAACAAACATTTGAAAGGGTTGTGTGAATCGTTTTTTTTTGTGTGTAGGACTTAACTTGTTTATATTATTATTTTAACCCCAGCTCGTGAGTTACTTTATCCATTCAAACATGTTGATTTGGCCTCATGTGTTGCTGTTGTTTTACCTGTTTTATTGCTATCCCAACTGTTCGTGTGACGGTTATAACATACGTTCGTAAGCGTTAGCTCAACCATTCAAACTTGTTGATTTAGTTTTTTGGCTTGGTGTTGTTTTTACCTGTTTATGTTGCTATCCCAATTGTTTGTGTGATGGTTAATACTAACATTTGAAAGAGAATTTTAACCCTTGCTCTTGAGTTAATTTTATCTATCGCACATGTTGATTAAGCTTTATGTGTCGCTGTTGCTTTTACCTGTTGATTACTGTTATCTCAACTGTTTGTGTGACGGTTAAAACAAACATTTCAAAGGCTCGTGTCAATCGATAATTTTTATACAGGACTTAACCTGTTTATATATTTATTTTAACCCTAGCTCGTGAGTTAGTTTAACTATCCGAATTTGTTGAATTAGTTATGAATCTTGCTGTTGTTTTTAACTGTTTATATTGTTATCCCAACTGTTTATGTGACGGTTAAATCAAACACTCTGAAGGGCTACTTTAAACATTCAAACAGGTTAATTTAGCTTTTTTTATTGGTGTTGTTTTTACCGGTGTACATTGCTATCCCAACGGTTTGTGTGACAGTTGAAACAAGCAGTTGAAAGGGTTGTGTCAATCGTTTTTTTTTGTATAGGACTTAACCTATTTATGTTGTTATTTTAACCCTTGCTCTTGAGTTAGTTTTACCATTCGAACATATTGATTAAGCTTTATGTGTTGCTGTTGTTTTTACCTGTTTAATACTGTTAACTTAGCTATTTGTGTCACGGTTGAAACAAACATTTTAATGGGTCGTGTCAATTACTTTTTTTGTATAGAATTTATATCATTATTTTAACCATCATTCGGGTGTTCGTTTAACCATTCGAACGTGTTGGTTTAACTTTATGTCTTGCTGTGGTTTTTACCTGCTTATATTGTTATCCCAACTGTATGTGGATCGGTTTAAACAAACATTTGAAAGGGTTATGCCAATCAGCTTGGTTCCAACATTAAAATTTACATTAAATCAACTATACGGAATAGGCATCATTAACAAATTTATTTTGTTGTGTCTGGTAATCGACAAATGGTTGAATATCTTTTGTTGTTTTAACGTATTTATTTTGTAAATTTAACTTTAAAAATGGTTATTTCAACAACTTGAACAGTAAAATCAACAATTACCTATTGAATTATGCATGAATTGTTACGCCAACGTGTACAAATAGGTAAAAACAACTGTTTTTATACCAACAAAAACTTTTCTGTGAAAACAACAATTTGTTCATGTTGCTTTAACCCATCACTTTGTTAATTCAACTAATGTGTCGCCAACCCGTGCAAAATCAACCTTTTTGTTCTTTCAGTGTACTGTAGAGTCTGTGCGTACTGTGGGTAGAAGACAGGAACGCCGGTAATGACACTTCCGAAATTTTGCGAATACCTAGGCCGCCGAAACGGATCGGGGAAGAGAAGCCTGGTCCCAGGACCTGTCGGTTAGAGGGCAATTCAGAATTTTTATTAAAACCATTTAAATTAATTTGTCCAATTTTTTTAGTAGAGAATCGTAATTCAAAGTTGAGAACACCGGAGCACATAGGTGAATTTGGGCACCAAAGCACAAAAGTAGCTGGTCTTTGAAAGACATGTTTCTTAGAACGTAGCTACTTTTTGAACAATGCCACCTAAACCAGGATGAACATTTTCAATCCTTGCAAGTGGCCAATTGCACAGATGGGCTTGATCGTCTTTAACTAAAACTAAATCTCCGACCTTCAAATTAGGTGAAGAAGTGAACCATTTGGCTCTTTGTTGGAGTGTATTTAAGTAATCTTGAGTCCATTTTCTCCAAAACAGTTGTGAGCAATGTTGTAAGTATTGCCAACGTGACAAATGGTTAATTGAAATGTCCATTAAATTGTATTCCGGTACAGCAGTCAAACTCTTGCCTACAAGAAAATGTCCTGCAGTTAAAACATTAAAGTCGGGTCGTCACTAGCCGGCAATACTCCTAATGGGCGCGAATTCATTATAGCCTCTATCTTACAGAACATTGTAGTAAGTTCCTCGAATGTTAAAGCTTTATTTCCAACGGTACGCACAAGATGATACTTGGCTGACTTAATACCAGCCTCCCAGAGTCCGCCCATGTGAGGAGCACTGGGTGGATTAAATCTCCAATCAATCTGACGGTGAGCGCATCCGTTGAAGATTTCATTACAGTTACCTGCATCCGATAGAAACCTCTGTACTTCCGTTAAGTGTTTATTGGAAGCAACGAAATTCGTGCCGCAATCCGAATAAAGGCATGCGCATAAGCCACGACGAGCACGAACCTATGCAATGTAGCCAAAAACAATCAGCTGTTAAAGAAGATAGAACTTCTAAATGGACCGCCTTTGTAGAAAAACATACAAAAAGCGCTAAGTAAGCTTTTCCTACTTTCGCGTTACGACGTTTTCTTTAATAAAAAAAAGGCCTCCCTAGGTCTACTCCAACATGCTCAAAAACTTTATTCGGCATCAACCGCGTTGCGGGTAAATCTCCCATTTTTGGTTGAAGTATGGGGGTTACATTTAAAACAGGTCCTACATTTTGAAAGTATAGAACGAACAACGCTACGAGCGGATAGTATCCAATAATTTTGGTTAATAATATTTTGTAATGTACGTGGTCCCGCATGTAAATATTTTTTATGTAATTATTCAATTAAAAGAAATGTGAACCTACACTTCTTAAGTAACAATAATGGATGTTTAGCATTGTAAGGTAAATTTGAGTGATGGATACGACCTCCTACCCTGAGGAAGCCACGATCGTCCAGGAAAGGTTCAAATTTCCTTAACGAAGGAATATATGTAGAGTCTTTTGAGAGAGTTGTTATTTCCATTTCAAAGTAAGCGCCTTGAACTAGTTTTATTAAACTATCATGAGACTCATTCAACTCATATGTCGTTAGATTGGAATTACTTTCAATATTTACTCCACTTTTTTACGAAATAATTCGAGCAATTGTTCTTTTTAGTTTAGTAAATGACGAAAACTGATTATAAAGTCTGTCACAGAACTCACTCATGGTTTCAAACAATGTTTCATGTTGACTTAAAAGATAAAATGAGTTAACGTTTAGTTTCAACTCTGGAATATCAGTTTCACTTTTATTAAAAAATGTGGATATAGACCATTTAACCCTATCATCACACAGCCACTCAGGGCCCTCTAGCCAACGAGTAGCTCCACGAGAACTAATGTCTGCGATATTGTTTTCGCTTTTGACATGACGCCAAGACGGGGGCGGTATAAAATCAATTATTTGTGTAACACGGTTACATACAAAAGTTTTATGCTTGTAGGCTTCAGTCTGTAGCCACGCGAGCACAATTGAGGAGTCTGTAAGGGCTGCAATGCGAATGATTTTAACGCGGGATAAGGTTTCACACACGTACTTCATCTGTTTACTTAAAAGAACAGCTACCATAAGCTCCAGCCTCGGAATAGTTATGGGCTTCACGGGGGCCACCTTTGACTTGGATGGAAGAAGTCGTGATTTAACTAAGCCGTCGCTTCGAGTAATTACGTATACGCAAGCAGCAAAACCACGAGACGACGCGTCGCAAAATCCTACCAACTCGCATTCAGCCTGACCAGGAAGCAATGCATGACGCTTATTTGCAACTCCGATAAAAGCGGGAGTTCAGAAATAAAACTCAGCCACTGATCGCAGACGTGTTTGGGCAGCTGTTCATCCCATTCAATACCTAATTTCCATAGATCTTGAAGAATACATTTGGCTACAAAAGTGCAGGGAGAAATAAAACTAATAGGGTCATAAATTGAACCTAAAATTTTTAAGATTGATCTTTTCGTGGTTACAGTGTCACTTTTATTCACGGAAAAACCAAAAGTATCATTCAACGGAGACCACTGTAAACCAAGTAGTTTTATAGAGATATCGTTATGATCTTTATTGAAAGAAACTTTCTCTTCGCGGTGTTCTATTTAAATAAATACAAGTATATTAGGTATATAGTTGTTGAGCCGTATACCACTCACGAGCACTCACGGCACGCGTTGGGCGTATTATGGCGGCTCACTAAACATATAGGTACTATATTAGCACCCCCTCTCATCCCATGCCCATGGGTGTCGTAAAAGGCGACTAACGGAATAAAGTCTGCACATACATCCAACAGCATAGAACGGCGATGGGCTCATCACCTGTCACGATAAGCAATACCTATACGATACAGGAGTAGGGCAGATAACCTCGAAATTCAAGACAATCGCTACGCTGCGCTTCACGATTGTCTTTTTCTAACCTATCACATGACCTAGAACTAATCATTTCCACAGAAAATGAAAATAAGCATTAGGGTCTCTGGATTAGGTACTTACAATAAAGTAGCATAAGTAATTACACAAATTCGTGTACAGCTACATAGATAAAATCCAAGCCGTTTTGTATAGTAGGTACTGGTTCTTGCGTCTTAACCGCTTTAAGTCAATAGACCCTCAATGGCGCATAAAGTAATTACAGTTTAGATTCGCCTGTGCATCAATCAATCGCCTCGCTCAGCCCATCACACGACGGACGCGCGGGCAGCGAGATGTATCGCGGCGCGGTGACAGCCCGCGTGCTGTGGGGCGCTGCGACGCGCGTGATGCGGGCGCCGGTCGGGCGCGCGTGAAATTAAACTACGCCTACCTCTCATCGCCTGTGTAAACGGAAACACTTACAAGCGGCTGTACAGCACTCGAAAAACGCTAAGTATAGATATCATTTTTAATTGTAAATTTTTACTGATATTTAGTGGATAGGTTACAAAATACCTACCTACCTGCAACCTACATCTAATTTCAAAATTACGGCCTGTCTGATCTACATAGACCCCATTGGAGTTTCTCCCGTGTTCTTTTAGCAATAACACGTGTTGTGAGACTCCATTTTAATTTAATCTACCGTACAATACTAAATGTACCTTAAAAATATAATTACCACTTTAAATTGGCTTAATGATAAACACCAAGCCATTAATTAAGATAAAATGATAGACCCCATTGCATTCGTTACAAAGTAACTTAAAAACACCGGATTTTTTGGATTTTTCTAAGCGATCTTTACTGTTACTTAAATGAAGCACGTTTTGATTTGTCCTAAAAGTACCTAGTAAAAATGTTGTTTTTTCTAAGAATATTTGCGATTTAATCTGAGATAGGTCAGATTACCTACATATTTGTCAATACGTTCGGGGACACGCATAAATTAACACTACTTAGAAATTCAATTAGCCATGCTCTATTAGTACTGGGCGGGCCACGTAACACGTTAGCCGCATGCAACCAGAGGGATGGCCAGTGTGGGGCTGGGCACACACCATCCCACCGGTGGCCTGAGAACGAGAGGCGTGGTTGGGGTCGACCGCGGAAACGTTGGCGAGGCGACCTTGATGCCTTTGTGGTCAACTGGTGGGAACTGGTGGGAAAGCGCACAGGATAGAGATGCGTGGAAGGGCGTGGGGGAGGCGTTTGCTTAGTAGTGGGACAAAAATAACGCAAATTTTATTGCGAAGAGATTTTTGGAAGCTAGCTGTTTAGATACAGTTAGATGTATGAGAGCCACGGTAACTTAATTAGAATAGTACCTGACCCAGAATGTCAGGATCGAATCCTGGTCGCGGATTTTTTTTCAACATCTCCAATTTGTAATACATACCTACATATAATCACAACTATTATCTCCGAAGGGTTAGTCAGAGGCTAGGCAATGAGAACCACAAAAGCAGTCCTTTGCCATAGTTCACTTTTCACCAAATAACGACTGCACATCTGCTCAACGTGACAGGTAGTGAGCCCATCGCCGCTCTATGCTGTAGGATGTATGTGCAGTCTTTAGTCCGTGAGTCGCCTTTTACGATACCTACCCAAGGAAAGAGAGGGGGAGGTAGTATTCTTTCACCGTTAACGCGACACGGTTAATTTGTAATATGTAGGGTAGACCGGGTACAATTGTAAGATTTTAACTTAAATATTTTTTTCTGGCTCCATTTATAATATTATGGCAATAATGTGTATTGATATTTATTTTTTTTTTGTTTTAAGGCAGCGTCATCTTTAAGTGTGTTGAAACAATATAAACAGAGATATTTTACATTTAAACGGAACAGGCGAACTGCTATGAATGTTCCCTACTCAGGGTTAGTTATACCAGATACGTCATGAAACGAAACATCGTATTTTAGTTGGATAATATATTTATTTGAATTACAACATGACAGCAGACCGTTTTTTTATTAAACTAACAACAAAGCATAACAATCTTCTCAAAAGTAAGTATAAAAAAATGACAAACGTAAAACACAACCTTAGACAATAATTTTAAAGTATTGACTACAAAAGATGGTTCTTTAAGGCATAAGGGCTACGTTTTTTAGTTGTTACACTTATAATTAGTCAAAAATATCAAATGTTACTAATTAACAAGACTAGAAAATCACTTGTAACAATTCGGCTGTCCCAAATAATAACACAGTAAGGGACATAATACCTTTTTTACAGTAGAGCCAAAAAACATATTTTTGGCCAGCCGTACTTACGTTATTACGTAATATTGCACCAAAGTAACTATTGTATGCCATAGAGAAGATTATTGCCTATGTTTATGAGTATAAATAATTCAATTTAAGGTACGTGTGCACGTTTTATGTGACTTACTAAATTTCAAATGGTTATTTTGACCTATTATACCCAACATACCAAATAAAAACACAGCATGAGGCCTTACTAACTTGTGTTATGATTACTAACTTGTAATACTAAATAACGGATAAACATTCCTTTTTTTAAATACCTATATTTAATTAACACAGCCAATTTACACCCAGACCATGACAAATAGACACGTTCATATCACGTGCACTCAAATATTAATTTGTCTTTTACGGGAATCGAACCCAGGATCTCTGCGCAAAACACAATTAGTATCCCAACCACTCCGCCAAATAGGTCAATTAAGATAACACTGAGAATAACGGAAAACAAAAGCTATATTTATTATGTAGTACCTAATAAAAAAGGGCCAACTTGAGGGTGGAAGAAGAATTATATCTTTAACCCCGCCCGCAGTGAGTACTTATGTCTTACGCCAGCTGTAAGTACTTAAGTACTACATAACAAATATCGCGTTTAAGTCTCGTTATTATCAATATACTAAGTAAGTATAATAGAAACGAAAGTTTAAAATCTAATTTTACTATGAATTGGTTAACGTGTAACAAATAACCTAAAGAAGAAATAAAAATAATTATAGGTGTGTAATCTTTAAAAACATATCCATTATCTGCATTTCAGTTAACTCCTACACCCAAGGCAGCTTCTAAAATCTTTCTACATCGACTCATAATTATAAAAAGATAAAAAACAATCTGGGAATCCGCTTCACAACTGTATTCGGTTCACACCACAGGTTTCAACGCGCTCTTACGCCGATGTGATAACCGGCAGACGATTGCTATCTTCGTCCCTCGAAGCCCCGCACACTTCTCCAATAAACGGCGCGCACTCTGCAGTTTCCCTTCAAAGACGTAACACAAAATCTCATGTTAAATGACGATGAGCGTGTGCCTTGCCGTGAAAAACGTGGTTGTAATGTTATATTGTCAATTATAATCCCCAAATAAATAACCCAGCAAGTGTCAATTACCAACAAAAAACACAGTAAGTCATGCGACTTACTGTGTTTCATATTGGTAGCTGTCCCTAACTGGAATCTTGTGTCAGTCCGTGCCCTTACTGTGTTTTGTCATTTTGTAATTCCGAAACTACGGCCTCCTTTTGAACTTATATTGTAGGGAATTACTGTGTTAGTAACATGGTGTCAAAATTTTGATTCTGAGTACTATGTCCCTTACTGTGTTTATATTTCGGACAGCCGAATTGTCCCCGTGGTACAATTATCCCCTGGTACAACCATCCCTTAAATATAAAAAAAGTTTTTTCTTCTTATTACGGTAATCAGTTATTATTATATATCAATTATTAATATTAGTCGCATACTCTTGCCATAAATTATGAATGATTGAACTTAATTATGAATGAAGGTTTAAGCACCTAGTGTCAGCTCAGCACTCAGCATTAATACGGATATTATCTTCGCTAATATGCATTTTAGAACCAATGTTCCTTGGACTTAGTTAATTATTTTTACCTTAGGTTCAAGGAAGTTCAAATAGAAAAGGCTGTATAGATTTTAATACTTTCTTTATTTGTAGGTATTTTCTAATTTGAAACCTGGTGTAATGTGCTATTGGGGTCAATCGTACCACGGGTATGGTTGTTCCGCTACAACCATCCCCGAAAATTTGCTACAATCGTCCCCTCAAGGTAATTTTTTTTAAATCGTTAAATTCTCGTTGATTTAAACTGATAAATGCACTCATTACACTGCTAAAATACAGCCAACAATAGCAAGAAAAGTTTAAAATACAGCTGGGAAAAAATTAATGCAAGGTTTTTTAATTATGGTAAATGAAATAAGACGGAAAAAAGTTCCCGTCGTTTACTTAATTCACCTGCGTTAATGCACCCAGGTGAATTTACTTTGACTACGTTGAAATTTCTTCTTACCGCCACAAGCGTCCGCGTGGAGCCGCAGTGCCGCACGCGCGGGGTACTGACATTTAGTCGGCACGTGACACGTGTTTTAGGGGGGGTTTTCCCCTGAGGGGAAGAGAACAGGCATGCGGGGCGTAGTTACAGAGATATTCCCGATGCTACTACTGTACCCTGCTACAACTATACCCGGTCTACCTTACTTATTAAAACTTTCTAGGGGCCCGTCTAACTTTTTCGGTCAGAGCGTTCCATAATCGGATAGCCATCTAGGCTAAAAGGAAAGGCGTAAAGGAATCTGCCACCAAGCTTGAATGGTGAAGGGAAGTGGCAAGATGAAGATTGTTTCATGCGCGAAACTGACGGTCATGAGAGAAGCAGAAGAGGGGAACAAGATTTTAAGTAAAAGGAGATTTAGGATGAGAATAATGTTAAGACTTTAACGACCTTGTCAGATGATGATGAGATATTAGACAGATTAGCCTAGTAAACTTTATTGAATTAAATTCGCGCGGCTCAGGGACTCTTTCTTTCTTGGGCAAATTCTGGTAACAAGATGGGATCGCAAGCAATAAAAAAATCATTTCTGTACAGTGCACAACATTCTTGTTTGATATTTTGTGTGGTGGTGATTGTTTGTTTCCTAAGTTGGCGTCGTTGATCCCACTCGGAATTAGTCTCGAGTAAACGCTACTTAGATGATACTTAAACATACAAAAACGAAGTATTTACGCGTAACAGCAGTGTCTACTACTAAAAAATTAAAATAGAGCTATTAAAAAATGACAGCTTTGACATTGATAGCCGCGCGGCGGTGCGCGGTGCCTTCTGACGAGCTCGCGGCGCATCCCGCGCCATAACGGGCTGCCAGCGGAGCATGCATCCTCCTGCGCGGGCGCACTGAAAAAAGCAATTAGCTGAAATGCGCGCCAGAGCGCATGCGCACGGCTAAATCCGGGCGGCTCTCATGCGTTCACGCGTGCCATGAAAAATGGTGCGCCTAAGGACTGGCGCGGCGGGAGATTCAGAAACAATGCGGTATTTTGGTCTTGACTAATTCGATGTACACTTGTTTGTTACGCAATGGAAGTTTAGCGATGCATTAGGGATAACAGAACACCGTAGATTCAGTAGCAATTAACTGAGGCTACTAAAATTGCCATGCCGTAATTTACTTTACTTATTTGGGTTACTGTGGTCAGGATCATGAAATGCAGTTTTAGACAAATGCTTTTTTTGGCTCGAAATGTCTGTTTAGTTTATGGGCCCATGCGGCATATTTATTATTTAGATGAAAAGTTTCGGTAAGTGGAAACTTATTGACGCCATTTTCATAATATTTGCTTTTCAAAGGACTATAGCCAACGTATCACAAAGAAAATTTATTTTTTAGTTATTTTAATTAAAAGTAAGGACTTAATAGATCGCTTATTGCAAAACCTATAACAAAATTTCTATAAACTAGTTTTGAACCCGGACGTACCTATGTGGGTAGATTGTCAAGTTTCTTTACAATATTTTTTTTTATGTTTATCTGATCAAGTATTATAGAATCAAATACCTAAACATTAAAAATTATACCACCATAACAAAGCCATCAATTTGTAGCAATGAATCTCGTCGCCGGGTCACGCGATCAAAGCGCGGGCCACGCCGCCGCCATTTGCAATCGTTCCCTGCGAAGCACGCGCCATTTTGTTTGTCATTTTGCGTCCACCGCCGACGGCTGTCAAGTGCACGAAGTATTTGCCGGAACCGCAGCGTGCGAGCCCTGCTAATAAAACAGCTGATTAATTGCAACGCCCATTAGAAATAACTCTTGTCGACTGTCATGGTTTATTTGTTAATAATATCTTTAGAACAGCGGTGAAAATTAAAAATAATATCGCGGCGGAAAACGCGCGGAACTAAATGACATTTTACGACGTGCGCCTGCGATGCGGAACAAACTGTATTTTTTATTCTGCTTTACTCTGACGAATTGAAATTAATCTTATGCAGAAAAAGAAGTCAAAATGTAACATGCTCTCTCTCATTCTTACCGGCTTCTGTCGAAAACTTGCTGTTTTAATATTTACTAAGGAAAAAGTAAGTAAACTTACTTATATCATTTAAATTGTTGTTTTGCAATGTCTTTTTATAATGACAAAGTACCCATATCGTTTTTGACAAAAACCGGAAGAGATTCGCCACACGTATAGGTACTACTATGCATCCAAAACTTCTTCATCATTATGTTTTTTAGTTTGAGTGTCTTTTTGAAAAACTAATAAATATTACATAATTTAGCCATTTAGCAATATCTTTTACGCTATGCCTTGAGCTGGTTCCATCCGCGGCGTGTGGCGTGGCGGCGGCGGCGGCGCGGCGGCGGCGTGTCGTGCTAACGCCGGTGAACTGTCGGCCGATAACTCACGTGCGCTCATTGGCGACACTTAGAACTGCAATGGCGTGTGTAGAGGTGGCTGGGTAGTGATGTCACATGCTAATTGATAAACGGGACAGGAGGGAAGAGACTGCAGGTATTCCGGTTATAACTAATCTATATGCTGCACGTTTTACATACCAAAATATGGTTTTCAGCCTTCTGTGAAATTAGAATTTTAAGCAATCTCCAAGTTGTATTGAAGTTCTCCACGAGATTTTGCTTCGGCTTTCCGTCAATACCTGTCAGATAGCGATGGTCGAAGCTGTAAGTCCCTACATTCGATTTCGTTGATTTATTGACCTGGGTCAAACCAGCTTCAACGAAATGAGGCATCATTAGATCTAACTGTTGTAGCTCGACAATGTTTCAGTGTCTCACTGTTTTGTGTGTGTGTCTGTCAAGTGCCAAACAACACAAAACCGAAGCCTTACACCAAACCGTAGCAGTGCAGTGTGGACAGTGGCCAGCCAGCTCTCCGTGTACCGGCACAGATAAAAAAAATCATCGATAATGTAAGACATGATTTATTTTTAATTAAATTAATGAAAACCTGTTTTATTTCATTAAGTATTCTTTTGGATGTTGTTGTGTTTGTCTTGTAATCTGACTAAATGTTAAATATCTTGTAATGGAAAATATCTTTCTACAATAGGGAGGGCGTTTTCCAATTTGTATTTGAAACTGTATTGAAATGGAGAAAAGAAAATGTCCTTGTTGAGTTTTTTTTCGGTTTTTCTCAGTACAAGGTCTCCCGCCTTATAGACTTAGCGTAGGCGACATTCAGAAGTGCTCAATTATTGTAGTCTTAACTAAATAAATGATAAGTATTGAATTACTTAAGTGAGTTGAAAAGTGTTAGGAACCGGCTGCGGCCCAGCCGCATGGCGCGCGCCGCGGCCGCTGCGCGCGCAATGGGGTGCGGCGGGGCGCGGCCGGCCACTTGCCGCTAATTGTGGTTTATCATTACGATTATAACTACATTTAGCACTCATAACGAACTAGCTAGTGACGGATACATAGAACATTTCTGCTTTTATTCTTTTTTTATAGAGCGTGTTTATTCACGTTTATTATTATTACTAAGTACTCATAAGTATTTCAGCCCTGCTTGTCCCACTGCTGAGTAAAGGCCTCCCTACTCTCTTTCCACTCTAACGGCTTAGGGCTGTAACTAAATCGTAGTTAATTTGATCACATTGCTTTCTGTGAAAGTTACAATCAATACCTTTCAAACTACCTAAGGTAGGTTACCTACCTATATTGTGTAGAAAAGTTTTCTACTTGTTTGTGTTTGATTTCTCAATGGAACAGTCCTTTACCTACATATTGTTTTAAAACCTAATTATAATGATAAAATGAAACACTTTTACGAATGTACCTACTCGCGTGGATATACCTACATAAGTTATTAATAAAAAACCGCCATTAAATATGTTTCATTGCATCTCGAAGTATAGCCTTAGCGTTATTTGTATAATAATGCTGGCATCCCCTCTCCTTAATTCACTAAGTTTATTTGTACTGGCACCTCGAGACCAACCGTTAGGTTATGCAAGAAGTGCCAGACGTCCCTGCGCCAGTAGAACACTCGCGCAGGAGACCACCAACGTTAGGTCTTGACGCCAAATTAGTGCCCGCCGCAGCGCGCTCTTCATTCGGTACTCATAAGACTAGTGTCTCGGGAGAGTATCCCCGTGAACACGTGTAGTTCACTGCCTATTGTCCAGATAGGTAGCCGGAGCTGTCGAGCTCGCTCACTTCTCGTTGCACGAAGGGCACAACTCGCAGTTGCCACTGCTAGGGTCGTCGACTCTAAAGTCGACTCCCAAGTGTCCACCTTGGTAGCGGAGTAGTAAGCACACTCACTTCTCGGAACCCATCCGGGAGCCTAGCCAGTTCCCACGTCCTACGCGGCTGGCTGGACCGGAGACCTACGGCATCTAGGAGGCCGTCTCTACTAGTTATCCAGACTAGTACCGGAGATGTCAACACCAATGTCCAATGAAAACCACCGGACAAAGCTGCCAACTATAAGGGAAACTCACGTTCCCCGCAGGACTTTTCGCTTCTGGCCCCTCAGAGACCGCTACTAGGCCCCGCTCGCTGTGCACGAGTTTGGAAGTCCTGGCACACAATACCAGGACAAACGAACATTCCCAAGCTCTACAGCTAACCACATGCCACTACGAGTCCAACCCATGTCCGGATCCCGCCGGAGGCGCCTGGTTAAAGGCACGACCAGCGGGGGGCTAGAACCGGAACCCCGTAGTACCTCTGAAAACACAACCGGACCCGTAGTTCCAGTTGCGATACCCTATCTATTGAGGTCGGTAGATAGGGATAGGGAATAATGCTGGCAGTACTAATGCAGCACAGGCCGCGCGGCTATTGGCCATTGAGCACTGTGAATCATGACGCTGAAGTCTGATATAGCTCTAAGCAAGGCCAGTAAAACTTACTTACATTCGATCACGTTTTCAAAAAAGGATAATTTGTAAAGGCAAAGCCATAAATTATATGCAGTCAATCATCACCAGCATCGGGATACACACGTCCCAAAGTTGGACTAGCAGCAGCGGCGGCGGGCGGCGGGCTTAGCACAGCATTCCCGCCTAATGCGGGGCTGTGGATTACAACGAGTCTTCCGAAACACGGAGGACCACGATTTGCTTTTTTAGTTATTTGGTCACCCATCCTGTTGCCGGGAATCGCGAAAGTTTTTTAATTGACAGGATTGCGAACGTTTTAGCCACTGGCGCCATCGAGCTCCTCTAGAAAAAAACACAATTAACAGCTAACTAAATTCAGAAACTAAGATCTAAGCAAAGACAAGTAGAAAGACAAACATCAGTGCTACGGTTTTCGTAGCGTTACGAGTTACGCTTACGACTACGCGTAGACCTACATTCCTCATATTATTAGTATTTATTACTGACAGAATTTGTATTAATCTAAGGATCAAATCCAAGCCGGAATAGTCCTATTCAACGTTGCCCATTTCCGTTTTGCTTTTTTTTATAAAAAGAGTTTGCGAAAACTGAAAAAAAACCGAATATAGTGTAAAAGTAACCTCTGAGTAAATTTATTGATTTTATTTTATTTTTACGAAAGCCATGTGATGTGACAAAAAGAGTGATGAATATGAAGGTATTGACGGTAGGAGAGGAAGAGGAAGACCAAAGAAAAAATGAATGGATTTTGTGAGGGATGACATGAAAAATGAGAAGGTATTGGATGATTTGATGACGAACGACCGATTTTTATGGAAGAAAGAGACATACTGCGCCGACCTCCAATAACATGGGAACAGGGCAAGCGAATGATACATAAGTAGGTACATACTTTGCGATTTTTTATCTGTGGATTAAAAGACCCGAAACACGGGCGGCTATGATTGAGCTTCGTGTGACGTCGCATTTCACAAAATAAACAAACAAAAAACAATACTATTTCGCAGTACGGTATCTGGACAATAATTTATTAAACAAAAGGCAAATCCAAACATCATAGATATCCATAAAACTGGTGCACTCCGTAAAAACCACCGAACGTACACTGCGCGCACGCGCACCGTTTGAAGTCACGCCGTAAATCAGCGCGCAGGCGATGCGCTCGCGCGTGCACAAAGCGCGCTTCTCTGTTTATTTGTTTAATGAATTTATGCTTTAATGTCGGCTGGGAGTGACACGTACACTTACTAGAAAGTTCCATTTAGTTCTAATCTATTTTCAATTTAGCTCCACTTTTGTTGAATACAAATATGATTATATTACCCGAGCTCTGCCTCATTAAGACGCCATGGCGACGTCGCTGGCTACGTATCCAATCAGTTAATATTGAAATGTAATGTATGGTAGCTAACTCACTTGGCGACGGTTTGGCAACGTCGCCAATTTAGAAGGTACAATACATTCTGCTTGGATACGTAACCGGCGACTTCGCCATGGCGTCTTTATGAGGCAGAGCTCTTAATTTGATCAATCGAACATCCCTAATGTCACCGCGTTCCGTAGGTACTTCAGCACTTGTCGCCGGGGCTACATTTGAATTACCGCGCTTTAAGTAGTTGTTATTAAGTGATTCTTACTATAATAAAAAAATAATAAAAAGTTAATAAGAAAAAAGTATATTATGCCTATAAGTAGCGAATAGCTTTGTTCTAGCCGTGTGAAATTATTCATTTAAAATAAAAAAAAACTGTATTATAAAGCCGCAAAACTCAGTTCTGGGTTCGTTATTTAAAAATGACTGTGTAAAACGTTATGTGGCGATACGTTGTATTTAACGTTTTTATAATATGTGATCGAAGTATTCACGTTAATAAAAACGGTTTACTATCCATTAACATACAAATTTTAACCAATATCTTGGCATATGGTAATTTATGCTAATGATAATTACGCATAATAGTTTTAGCCATAACAAATTTAGCATTATTGTTTTAATCATAAATACAATCACTATAATCATGTTTAAGCATAAAATTCACAACCATAATTTGAAAAAGGAATAATTGTATCAAACCTTAAATAATATAAGCATAATTGTTTGTAAAAGTAATGAAGGTAGAACAGAACGATGGCGCGTTAATTCAAATTGTATCTAATAATTTCTGTGAAGGTATGCAATAAACGAACACGGGCTTTTAGTCATGGTCCTTAAAACGAACCGGATTTATTGATTGATTGTGCTGTCCACTGATTGATTTGATAGCTGTCAGTGATTTGATAACCCAGGGTTTCTTAGCCGCCTTCAAACGGTTTGTGGCCAGGCGTGGGCGGTGTAGTAATATATGGAGCGATAACGGGACCAACTTTGTCGGTGCCTCCCGAAAGTTACACGTCCTCTTCTCAAAGGAGAAGTCGAACATAGCTACAGATTTTGCAGAATGGCTGGCAAATAAAGGCACTAACTGGCATTTCATCCCCCCTCATGCACCCAATTTCGAAGGTCTATGGGAGGCGGGGGTGAAATCGACTAAGTACCATTTAAAACGTATTCTCAGAGACTCAACACTTTCATTATGAGGAGATGGCTACCGTTCTGGCGCAAGTCGAAGCACGTCTCAATTCGAGACCGATCGCAGGGGCTTCAGTATTGAGTGTCAATCCTGAAGACCTAATAACTTTAACTCCTGGTCATTTTCTCGTTGGCGAACCTTTGGTGATACCTCCCGATAATAATTTTGCTTATTCAAATATGAGTACCTTGAAACGGTAGCAATTGACGCAACGCATGGTGCAGGATTTTTGGCGGCGTTGGTCACGTGAATAACTTACACAGTTTTCTCAGCGTTTTAAATGGGCAAAAGCTAATCCGGAACCTAAAATCGGGGATATCGTGTTAAAAGAGGAAAATTTGCCTCCGGCAAAGTGACTGTAGTACGGCAGTGTAGAGGCAAAGCACCCAGGGCGAGATAATTTAACTAAGGGTAGTAACTTTGAAATGTAAAAATACTGCATTAATCAATAACCAGTATCGAAATTGTGCTTTCTACCAATATCTGAATAATGTATATATTATGAAACTGAAATCAAATTATTACTGTTACTGTTCGTTTTGACTAATTTTATTTATTGTAATAATGTTAATTGAATTTTAAGTTGTAAAATAAGTACTTACCTAAATAAAAGTAAAACCATACAGTCCACATCTCTTGAATAACGAAAGTATTGTTATTTATAATTAGTGTCCGGCCGAAGTTTCAGTTTCGGTTTCGGTTTCAGCCAGTTTCGGCCTAAAAATCAAGCTTCGGTCAGAGGTTCGGTTTCGGCCCAAAAACAGCCGAACCTTTCAGCCGCGCCGAAACTTTCAACATCCTACTTTCGGGTAGCGTTCGGCTAACGTCGGGTGCGCTCGGCACAACTGGCAATATGGCGTCGCTCGCCTTGCCTAACTCCGCCGGCCGCCGGCCACTGAATCAGTGCTCTTTGCTCGTGTAGAAATAGTTACATACATTTATTGCTGATACTGTGTACAATTTGCTACTGATAATAGAATACATGGGACGCATCAAAAATGCCCATTACGGGCATGCAACATTATTACGCAAAAAAGCAACTTAACTTCATTATTTTTAGTATGAAACTATTCATTTTAAGTGTAAAAAACATTCTTTACAAGCCAGGTTTTTAAAGATTGCTTTAAATTTAGTAGATATAGCAAGGGCTTTGATATTAGATATCAGATGGTTAAAACTCTTATGCTAGCACTGAAAGCACTCTTATAAAACAAATGCCGCCGCCTCTGTGGTCTAGTGGCTAAGCCACCGGTTTTAGACCCAGAAGTCCCGGGTTCGATTTCCAGCGGGGGGTACATCTTTGTGTACTCGGTTTGGTTGGTGGTAGGGCTGTTAAGTCCGCCTGGCTAGCTACCACCATCTTATCTAAGTCTGTCGCCATAACAACGATGTTTATAGCATTGTTGTGTTCCGACAGTTTCAGATATGATAGCCAGTTCCTCAGTGGTTGAGGATTCCGGGTGAAGCGCGCTTCCATCTTCGGCCTTATCGTCACTTACCATCAGGTGAGATGAAGGCCAAGCGCTTACCCGTTGTGGATTAAAAAAAAAAAAAAAAAAATGATTATTTATCCTTAGTATACTTAGATTGTGTTTAAATATATCGCGAACATTTTGACGCATATTATTGCTTTAGAAATATTCTGGACGTTTTTGCCATGTTAGCCAGAGACAGAAAACCTTTTTCCTAAAAAAACTTCTAAGTGTAAATTAAAAGTAAAACTGAAAGAAAATACATCATAATAATTAAGATTATCATATTAATACTAAACATGTTTTATTTTAAACAATCTAAAATTAACAAGTCGCTGCCTCAGTATCAGTACAGTTAATGTAACATTTTAAATTTTTTAGGTAAATTTTGACCCAGTGTCACTATAACAATGTTGAAATTTCAATTCGATAACAGTTGAACGTTGAAACCTGTAATATTAGGCCGGCTATATGTTTCATTAATCAAATATCTGGAAAGAACGGCCCACTGACATTTTTATTTTACGTTTTAATCACTTTTGTAAAAGGTTCGGTTTCGGCCGAAACTATAATCAAACCTAACCTTCCGTTTCGGTTTCGGTTTCGGCAAAAAAATATGTTTCGGTCGGACACTATTTATAATGTTTGAATTATGTTATTAATTTTGTAGTTTATTTGGCTATACTGAGCATCGAGTTAATAATAAAAGTATGTAATAATATTTTCTGTTTGTTTAATAATTTCAGTAATTTATCAATGTATCATATCAATTTACTTAGGTACTATAAGCATATCATGATATTAATCATAATATTGTTTAACAAATATTGAAACTTTAATTTAATGAATGTTGCGTATATAATGTCGAATGTAAATGCTCTCTAAGAACTGCATAAACTGCATTCTTAGGAGGCGGAATGTTTGTAAAAGTAATGAAGGTAGAACGATGGCGCGTCAATTCGAATTGTATCTAATAATGATTTCTGTGAAGGTATGCAATTAACGAACAATGTTTGGTGGAGCAACGCGGGCTTTTATTAAATAATCATCTTACGCAGAATAAGTAACTCTTATTATATTAGACAGCAATAAATTATTACATAAACCTTTCTCTTATAACAAATATTTTTGGGTGTGTGAATTACGACGAAATGACAATTATAAATAATTGTAGAATTTTAGTAATTTAAGAGTTACCTCTAGAATAACTAAAACACTGAACGAATACCAACAACATGAAATAATATCTAAAAAAATTAAAAACCACAACCATGAACCAAATGTTTTAAAAGAATAGGTAAGTTTTATAAATTCTATTTAGATGTATGAAATAGTTTTTTCCCATGTCAAAGTACTTTTAAATTAAAATCACCCAGAATAATGGCTCTATCACCGCTATTCTTTAGGATACCATAGAATTACTAACAAAATGTTCCAGAATTTGCAGCTGAACGGCAAATAAACACCGGTACTCAACCTTGTTCTTCGTATTACGCAATTCCAATTTAACCCAAAGGTCTTCACAATCACCTTATTACTTAATACATTTTTAGACTGCAATTAAAACTCCGCCGCCCTCTCTCCTACTGCGGAATCCGCTACTCTCACGATCACGTCTCTATAATATTATCATCAAACAATTAATTATCCGACACACTGCTGTTAAACCAAGACTCCGTAAAAACTAACACATCAAAGGACATTGGCGAACTCCCATACAAACTTTTGCCGACTCTTTTTTAAAGCGTCTATAAATGGTAAAAATATGTTGGTATAGAGTTTAAATCCTAAACAACATGGTCTTGGTTTTACTTCTTTAGTAAGTCTACAATTAAAGATATCCCACTTAAAAGTTTTGGAGGTTATATCTAACATTATCCTTTTAAGGATTAGCCAGCACAAGGAACAGACCGCGGAAACAGGAAAGAGGGCAGGTCCCAGCAGTGGGAAAACATAGCCTTATAATAATAAGGGAACTAATTTTTTGAGCTTTTATTTAAATATTCGAGATGTTATTATTATCAGTTGAAAAACATATTGAGCAGTTATTTAATTTAATGGCGGTTGATTAATTATTGCGACAGTAAAACATTGACAGTAATAAAAAATCAATTAGTCGGTTATTTTATCATTTAATGTCAATTCTAAAAATAATTGAGCAGTCCAATAACTGAATGAGAGGTAAAATGATGGAATGAGCGGTTCGATAAATAGGTTATAGAGTGCCATAGTAACAGAACCGAAGCGGGGGGACGGGGGGGGGGGGGGGGGGCAGCCATGGTCTCTGACCTTAGCCTGTTCCTACAAGGAACAAATTATAAAAAATTACGTCATGCCAAATTAAAAATAAAAACGTGGACTTCGTAGCGGGAAAGTGAAGCGTCATGCTGCAGTTTTGTTTTATTTTCTATAATTGGTGTTTTGTCGGATATTCACTCAAACTTGAACCTGGCTAATTGTGCTGACCGCATAAAGCCATTATTTAAGACAAAAAAAGAATATATTTTTTATTACCAAAATGTGAGAGGTCTGAGAACTAAAACCGTACACCCCTCTGAAGCTTAGCATCTAACGTGACGCCTAGAAATACAGTGATGTCCACAGGATTCTCATTTATATTTTTAAATTTATACACTTGTTGTTACTTGCTTAACATTAGGCAATACAAATCTTACACATTTGGTTTTTGCCCCGTTTAATAGCAAGTTATATTAAACCAGTGAACAATCTTTGAGATCGCATTATTCACATCGTCATATTTTGGGTGTCGTCGTTTCACTTTGAATAATAATGAAGTATCCTAAAAACATTATGCAAATTATAATTAAGCATAAATATATTAGTCTTACAGCTGCGAGAAAATTCCCTATCTCCATCAATAGAGGGGTCCGGCAAGGGGATGTTATATCTCCTAAACTTTTTATTAGCGCCCTTGAAGACTTATTTAAGACCTTAGATTGGTATGGGAAAGGTATAGATATCAACGGCATGTATCTTAACCATCTTCGTTTTGCCGACGATATTGTAATAATAGCAGAATACGAACACCACCTGCAAGACATGTTGGAAGACCTTTATATCGCTTCCTTACGAGTCGGACTGAAGATGAACATGGGAAAGATCAAAGTTATGGCTACAGCTGATCTGACAAATGCCCCGATCACACTGGGCGGCCGAGGGATAGAACAAGTATCCGAGTATGTTTACCTTGGGCAACTCATAAGGCTCGGAAAGGACTCATTAGCCAAAGAAATAAGCCGTAGAATTCAGCTTGGATGGGCAGCCTTCGGAAAGCTAAAGACTGTGTTCCGGTCCGATATCCCACAGTCGCTAAAGACCAAGGTATTCGACCAATGTGTACTCCCGACCATGACATACGCATGTGAAACGTGGACTCTCACCGCCACGCAAGTTCGGAGACTCAAAGTCGCCCAGAGAAAGATGGAACGCAGTATGCTGGGATTAACCAACTTCTTAACGCGCGACAGAGTAAGGAATGACGCGCGACAGAGTAAGGAATGACAGATAAGACACCGCACAAAAGTGACCGATATCGGGAACCGAGTTGCAAGGATGAAGTGGGCTTGGGCCGGTCATCTTTGTCGCCGTGATGATAAGAGATGGAGCAACTGCGTTCTATTCTGGAGACCAAGAACGAGGAAGCGGAGCATCGGCAGACCTCCAGCTCGTTGGTCCGATGACCTCAAAGCGGTCGCAGGACCGATCTGGACCAGATTCACTGGCGACCGGGCTGGTTGGAGGAGGACTGGAGAGGCGTAGGTCCAGCAGTGGACGATGATACGCTGAAAAAGATAAAGAAGAAGATATTAGTCTTAATTATATTTATGTCACAATACATAATATGCTGCATAAAATCAATTATGCCAAAGTAATATTATGCTAAAAAACATATGCCTAATTCGTTATGACAAATTATTTTAGAAATAAAATACATTATTTCTAAAATAATTTTTAAAAAGTTTGCATGTCAAACTCGTAAACCACGTCTCGTCACCAGTAACAATGCGTTGCATAAATGTTGGGTCGGAATTGACTCGTTCTAGCATGTCCTCAGCGACTCTTCTGCAATTGAGTTTTTGGAGAAAATTCAGGTCTTTTGGGACTAGCCGAGCGGCAACATGTTTCATACCCAAGTGATTATTTCCATTATATTATTATCTATTTATATTTAAAATGGTACAGATCGACTAGTGAGACACTGAAAGTTCAGCGGCTATCTCTCTCAAACTTGAATGAGGATTTCCAGTCACCATTTCCTTCACTTTTGCGATGTTAACTTCAGTTAAAGACGTTGATGGCCTACCAGAGCGAAGCAAATCTTCCATCACATCTCGACCGGTTTTGAACGCTTGTACTACTCATAAGCACGTGGTTTTGATAAAGTTGATTTACCGTAAGCCTTCTGTAACATTTTCAGTGACTCCGAACACGAAATTTCATTGGCGACGCAAAAAAGATAAATTCTTTGTTCGATGTTTTTATCCATTATGAAATTTACAATACACACTACATATAAACTAACTAAAAACAGCACTTTTTATCTAAATACCAGATGCAACTCCAACTCCGCGCTAAAATAACAACTAAACAACAACAACTAACAACTAAAAAAAAAACAAAAAATTGAATTTGTAATCATAAACAAATCATCCGTTCCCGAAATTTATTTGACAGAATATACGTGCTTACAATTAAATAGATCAACCTCAACTTCTCATACACAGTACAGAATCTAAAAATAGAAAAGTATTACTTACATAATTGGTTTTAGCCAAAGGTATCGAGAACAGTTTCAGAGAACGAGAACTTGTCCGAGGGCATCTCAAAGAGATATTCTTAAGAAGAAATGGAGAATCAGTGTTATTATTTAAGAGGCCTATTACATCTCGACTGTGTCTTGAGTAAAATGGCCAATTTTGGCGTTATGGATCTCAGAAACAAAAGTACATAAACAATTATGACTTATTGAATAGTGTACAATAGCTACTGGAATAGTGCGTAGCGGCCTACTTTTTGTAAATTTTGCTTAACTTTTTAATTAAACCTAAAATTGCAGAGAAAGATTTTAATAAAGTGCGCGAAGGCACTTTTTTGAGCTCATCGATTGAACTACTGTTCTAAACAAGTGAATTAAAAAAATATATAATGTTATCTCTTGTATAGTCGAATAGTGCGTAGTAGCCTCGGAATTTTTAGATATCATTGATTTTATATAGGAAAAATAATATTATTCTAAACCAACAAACTTCGAAAATCGCTATAAGTTAACTGTAAATTTCTCCTATCAACGATAATATTATTGAGCAAAATTTATACCAGAGTAATTGTTACTTCATGAGGAATAAAGATTTTATAATGAATTTATTATCCTATTTCGATAAAAACGATAAATACAACTGCAAAATTACTACAAAATGCGAAAATGGGCATTTTACGCAAAAATCACATTCGAAATGTAATAGGCCTCTTAAGATCTTAAAGGAAGATTTGATCTCTCTCCGTATGACGATCTTTTAGTGAATGGGAATAAAGAACTGATTGGTTAAAACGCAAAGCTTTGAAATTAAGGTGCTTTACCATTTTATTCTGGATCTTCTCAATAGCATCAATATAAATTTGATGTTGAGGATTCCATACCGTCGATGCATATTCCAAAACGGAACGCACATAGGCGTTAAACAAGAGTGTAAGCGTGGAGCACTGTTTAAAATCTTTGCTAGTCCTAAGCACAAATCCGTTTTTCAACAATCCTAAAACAAATTCTTTACAAAAAGAAAAAAATATTTTCATTATTTTTACAAGACAGTCACGTTACGAGTCTGATTCATCATTCTAGGAAAATAATCGTGTCGCACCGAAACGGCAGAACAGATCTCAGCGTACAGAAGTCTGAAGTCTTTTACTTTATTTTCACTGTTGCTTTGTTAGAGAACAATCATAACACGGATCAGTGAGCCAGAGAGGAGCAGGCTAACCTGCTCCTGACGTTTAGTTACTGTGCCACGCTGCCACCATCTCAGGTTCCCCTGCCCGTCACTAATTGCACCTGTCTTTTCCTGACCGCCATTGGTCACTCTTGTCCGCCCTTGGCCACAGCTGGCACCCCTGGCCGCGGCTGGCCGCCCACGGCCGCCCCCGGCCGCCCCTGGCTGCCCCTGGCTGCCCCTGGCCGCGCGCTGCCACGCTCCCGTGCACTCGCGCACTGATTGCGTTTACTCGTCTCGTGTTGCTTTCAGGGCGGTTGCTACTACTCTCATTTTTCACTCGCAACAACATTTCAATTCCTTTGTAATAGTCTCCACAATCGACAACAAAAATGTTTATATCGAGTCACAAATATACTTAGAAAATGTATCCGACTTCGGAATATTTTCTCATGGTTTTGGACGGAGAATAATTTCATTGTCGTTACTTACATTTTGGGTAGGTACCTTTCAAACTGTGCTTAGGTATTAGTAACTCATAAGTTACTAATACCTGTGGATTAGGTGCTCGCCGCTCCAAAATAATGTTGATGTCATGCTATATACATTTACCAATGGATATATTCCATAAACTATGTCCATGTATTTAGCACTGTACGGTAAATTAGACTTATGCACTTTATTCACTCAAACCTAACATCATTTATGTAGGTAAGTACTCTATAATCGTGTAAATTGTTCTGAGTATATAAGCGAGTGCATACGCTATTACTCGTGTTCGGTTACGTAACTTGAGTTGACGTGGGGCGGTCGTCGCCACGAAGTGAACAAGTACACGCTGAATGTCACCATTGGTATGTATTTTTTCAGCGCTTTCCTCGGCGCTGTAACCGAAGCCGTGTGCGCCGCGTTATCGCGCGGCGGGCGGCGCCGGGGCCGTAACGTAACTAGCTGCATGTGTGACGCCTGTCCGTCACGCCATGCGCCATCCGCACCACAATACCTCACGCTGGAAACGGTAGAATGTTCATTAAAAACCTTGTTACAAACGGAACTTGGAAAACCAACGGAAAACGAAATACACAGAGAAGAAATAAATAACGAAGGGTCGGTTACAAAAACATTGAAAGTTTGATAAACTAATTGGTTGCACTCATTCTCGAGATAAGGATTAGGAGTTATTGTAACCGAAATGTAGTTAAATATCCTATAATATTTTGATGTTCAGTGTAATTTGTTACCAACTGAGAAACACTTTTTAAAAATAAAGGTTTTAAGTTACACCTAAGGGTATATAATATACTAACTAAACATTTACTTATCCTTATAAAAATTAAGGCAAAGTAGACCTCTTTTGAACGTGACATATTATTATGAACATGAAATAAAAAAGCTCTCAAACTTTGAGAATTTAAATGTTAGAAACAATTGTTACAGCTATTTTACAACAGTGTTTCTCACAACAGTGTTAGTGGTAGTTTTCGGCCGTCTCACTATGGCTTCACCTTCTTACATGAACATAATATACAGAAGAAGAATAAACAGAAGCTAAAATCAAGTAGAAAGATGAAGTAGAAAGTAAAGTAAGAAAGTAAAGTCGCACGTTTCCGGCATGGAGCAGGCGCAGTGTCATGTGAAGCGCGGCGCCTTTGTCATCGACACCGCCGCCGCTTGTCGCTCTGAGGGGCCTGTGACAGCCGCGGGGGAAAAAAGTGATCTACTGTCCCAGAATAAGATACACCAGTTCCGTCGAAAACAAATAAAATATAAAAACAATATTACCAAAGACCAACTTTCAGCGTCAATGGCCAAATGAATTGTCCGCTTGAATGCGAGGAACCAAGGTCAAATCAATCCTCATTGCTCAGTTAGACGACAGAATGATATCATATCATATCATCATCATAATAATCACGACAATTATCCCCGAAGGGTTAGTCAGAGACTAGGCAAATAGGACAGCAAAAGCAGTCCTTTGCCATTGGCCATTTTTCACCAAATAGCGACTGCACATGTGCTCAGCGTGACAGTAGGGGGTGAGCCCATAGCCGCTTTATGCTATTTGATGTACATATGTAGTACATTCGTTAGTCCGTTAGTCGCCTTTTACGACACCCAGGGGAAGAGACAGGGTGGTAGTATTCTTTCACCACACACACAAATGCATGAATGTTCGTAGATAGTTTGCGGCCATACTTAGGCAAAGCGCTCTGACATATTTACATCAACTAAAAGCAAAGTTGGGGAAGCAACAGCCATGTTTTCTCCCTTCCTCAAACACAGTCATCGACGATTAGATTCACATTCAATTCAGCCTTATAAATACTTTAGAAATAAGTATTCAGTTTCCGAAATAGCCCTACCCACCGACAAGCTCACACTCGATAGACGGAACCAAATTAATGAACCAATTATCGCATCGGATAACTCGCATTTCTTAATTAAAGCTAATTAAAGAAGCAGATACCATCGGCTCAGCCGCTTCCGTTGTCTTACGCCCTTTGTTCTGACTGCATTCAAAAACTGATTCTATGGCTCTGTATTAAGTTTCAGAAGATGTTGTGGGAGGCAGTTTGCGACAAGTAAACTATATAGCGGAGTGTGTTAATTGAAGCGCGACTTTGTTGGGACGAGTTAGGCTAGTGTTTGCGTTGTACGGGCGGAGTGTAAAGGGTAGGGTAGGCGGTACTATTACTGCGCCCAGCGGAGCGGAACGCCCGCCGAGGAGATGAAGGCGCAGGAGCCGCGCACTCACTATTTATAGTGCGCCGATGCCGGCCCGCGCACAATGTAAGGACACTGCTCTGGATTTATAGATTACGAACCCTGATATTACAACTCCTTTCCTGGATGCCCGTATTTGTATTACGAAACGGTAACTTTGCAGGTTTATAGTGTACTGTTGTCTTGATTAAAGAAAACTGTTAAATCAAGACAAGCATAGCTTATACGAATTTATTTTGTGTGACACAGTTTATATCATAAGCTCACTCCTGGTAAAACTCATCCTCAACTTACTAACAGTTTTTCCAAGTAAAAACTAGTACCTAATGAATAAAATTGGACTTGATTGTAACATCGAAAGCTCAAAAGTTGACAATTTGTATAGGAGCCTTAAACTTTTAAAATAATGTTTTACTACATTTTTTTAGGTGAAGACTTCTGTCACTTAATTAAACGTCTTGAAGAAAACTCTTGGACCAGTTCCTTGACTTTGGGTTTTTCAAAAACAAAATCATAATTTCCTTTTCAGTAAACTTAAAAGGAGGTAAGCATTTTGAATAGTCTAACAATATTGTTACATCTCTATGTGGATGGGTAGGTTTGTTCCATTCATCTAGCTTACACCTAGTTAGATGTATTCCATAAGCTTGGGAGCTCGGTGGAGGTACTCTAAACATCGTTTCCTCATTTTATTTACGCGGGCTATACATAAGTATTTGAATCAATAGTACCTAACTAAAAAGTAAAAATAAAGTTATTATTATTTTATTGCAGACGCAGATTTGGCTAATCCTATTTTTAAAAATTGGTGCCCACGGTGATTTGTTTTAATTAACATGTTATTAACGAGCTTACAGAGCTGAAAATTAGAAACGTTCAGTCACGGCCGGCGGCGCGTGCCCAGCCGTGCCCGCGTGCCCAGCCGTGCCCGCGTGCCCAGCCGTGCCCGCGTGCCCAGCCGTGCCCGCGTGCCCAGCCGTGCCCGCGTGCCCAGCCGTGCCCGCGTGCCCAGCCGTGCCCGCGTGCCCAGCCGTGCCCAGCCGTGCCCAGCCGTGCCCAGCCGTGCCCGCGTGGTCAGCTGCGGCCGGCTGTGTCGCGGCGGAATTAATCAGAAGCCAATGAACATTATCTTCACATGAGTCCCTCACCTGCCACATGAGCCTCTCGCCTGCTACGAGCACTCCTAGAGGTGACTAACAATTGCATTGCTACTGTGTCTGGTTTTACGGCAGCTGAGCGCTTAGGCTATGAACGGTTTACTGATGGCCACAGGTTTTTCACGTTACCAATAGCACATGAGAGATCGAGACCACCAATAGCACAAGAGATCGAGACCTATCCTACCACGCTACCAATAGCACATTCCTACCACGTTACCAATAGCACATGAGAGATCGAGACCTATCCTACCACGCTACCAATAGCACATTCCTACCACGTTACCAATAGCACATGAGAGATCGAGACCTATCCTACCACGTCACCAATAGCACATGAAAGATCGATACCTATCCTACCACGTTACCAATAGCACATGAGAGATCGATACCTATCCTACCACGTTACCAATAGCACATAAGAGATCGAGACCTGTCCTACCACGCTAGCCCAAAGCGGGAGTGGGATTTTAACAACTGCCATCTTGCGGCAATCGAAGTTGACGAGCAAGCGGGTTACCTGATGGAAAGTGTCATCGCCTTCCATGGACACCTCAGAACCAGAGGAGTCGTAGATGCGTTAGCGACCTTGACAAAGGAGTAGGATCTTTGAGGAAGGAGTGAGAATTGGGAAGGGGGGGGGGAGATTGGTCTCCGGTGCTTTCACTCACCTGACGAAACACAATAGCAACTAGAATGTTTTTGGCGGTACTCGAACCTACGACTTCGTCAGTCTGAGTTCTTCCGATTGAGTTACTGAGATCTGGTTTCAGTCTAATTTTCAAGTGCTTGTTCAGTCTAGTTTCGCTTAGTCAGCGTTGTTCCATCAATGTTTTAGGTAATTGCCGGTGCAAGTAGAGCTATTTAGATTAGTAAGTAGAGTTATAGTCTATGTACTTGTACTGTCCAATTGTCCAAAAACGCCTTGAAATATTTGTATGTAACCTACTTCATACTCCGGTATTTTTAGAATTCTAAAATATAATTAAATTACCTAGGTTAGTTTTCTTTGTAACTAATAAGTCATAAAAAAACCTGAACTAACACTCTCATAACTTTTGTTGAACTAGGTAGGTACGCGAACTAGGCCGGGTTCAGTTATTACTAGTAGGTAAGTGAATTATGCCGTTTTATTGCTTAGATAAGGAAAGGTTAGGTTCTTCTAGTATATTACAGTACAAGTACATTGTAGTTTCCAATAACGGTATATATCGGGAGCTCAGTTTAGGTTAAGATTTTTAAAGTAATTTAGTAAACAATATGTAAAATATTTTTCCTGCTCACTTAATAAGGTAAAACGGAGCGGAACCGAACCAGTGGTTGAGGATTCCGGGTGTGCGCGCTTCCACCCTCGCCTTTACCGTCACTTACCATAAGGTGAGATGAAGGCCTACTGTTTAGCCGAAGTGGATAAAATAACATAGGTAGGTACTGCAAAAATTATTGAAAATAATAACATTGCACTTGTAATGGGTCTAAGTCTCGAAGTTTAATGATACAAGGAACTGGGAACTGAACGCCTCACCTTGGTGAGGCGATCAGTTCCCAGATCCTTGTATCATTAAATAGCGATTGCACATGTGCTCAGCGTGACAGGTGGTGAGCCCATCGCCGCTCTATGCTGTTGGATGTATGTGCAGTCTTTAGTCCGTTACATATTTACATTATTAGAAGTACACTTAAAGCTTTATTTATAATAATGTAAGTATGCAACGGACCAAAACCTTTATTTATTACATTTAGTGAAAGCGATAAAAAGCATACAACAAAATACAAGACGAAAAACAAACAGGATATAACAAGGATAACAAATATTATATTTTATACAACATGTGAGGGAGCACAGCTCTTTAAACAAACTTCCACCAAACATACTTTTTAAATATTTAAAGCAAGATTGTACTGATATGTTTTGCAAAACAAATAGCTTGCTACAAACAGCTTTTCCTCTTCATATTTATTTGTTTATAATTCTAATACTATAAAACACGTATACAGGATGGAAAAAAAGACAGTGGTTGGAGGAAAAGTACCCTTAATGGTGACGATGGCAAATTTTACTGAAAGGAAACATTCCTTTATTTTCAAAAATAATTAAAACTGCATTTAAAGATTTTTGTAAATGGCTTGAGCCGGGAATCGAACCGGTGAAATGTGAAAAAAAACGGCCCTGTATTTTATGATACCAACCGAAAGAGTTATTCTTAATGATCAATTTATTTTAAATAAAATAGTATCATAATTTAATGAAAGACCAAGAAAAATAATGCTTTTATTGTAACTACTTCTATCTAAAAAAAAGTAAGGGGGTACCGCGCGATTGCAAAAAGTCTTATTTACTATAAGTTTCTTAATGAACTTCAAAGCAAAATCAATTCTATTGATATTTTAAATTAGAAGCTTTGAAGTTTCAGACCTAGTAATTTGATTAAGTAGAGCAATGTTTTTATTCTGCGAAATGTACAAGACCATCACGCGCTTGGTTTAAAAATTACATTTTTCTTTTTAGGGTTCCGTAGCCAAATGGCAAAAAACGGAACCCTTATGGATTCGTCATGTCTGTCTGTCACTGCCACTTTTTTCCGAAACTATAAAAACTATACTGTTGAAACTTGGTAAGTAGATGTATTCTGTGAACCGCATTAAGATTTTCACACAAAAATAGAAAAAAACAATAAATTTTGGGGGTTCCCCATACTTAGAACTGAAACTCAAAAATTGTTTTTTCATCAAACCCATACGTGTGGAGTATCTATGGATAGGTCTTCAAAAATGATATTGGGGTTTCTAATATCATTTTTTTCTAAACTGAATAGTTTGCGCGGGAGACAATTTCAAAGTGGTAAAATGTGTGTGTGTGTGTGTGTCCCCATGTAACTTCTAAAATAAGAGAATAATAAAACTAAAAAAAATGTATGATGTACATTACTATGCAAACATCCACCGAAAATTGGTTTGACCGAGATCTAGGAAGTAGTTTTTTTTAATTCGTCATAAATTAATTAATTAAAAAAAAATACACTATTATTAAAACATCGATCAAAGTTTCATAGATAATGGTACGGAACCCTTCGTGCGCCAGTCCGACTCGCATTTGGCCGGTTTTTTTAAGATGGGGGTGACCTGCGGAATACGAATATTTTCATGTAATAATTGTTGTTTCATGCGTAAAAATAAGAAAGTTGTCGAAAAAAAATGTTTTTAGGAGTCATTAGATATATGTCATTGTATTGTTTGTTATTGTATTTTTTTCTTTCAACAAGGCCGCGACCTTGTGCAATGATCAGGCTAACATACGTAAGTTCTTTTATAACATATTTGCTCGTAAAGTGGCTCTTATTACACCGATTTCAGCATCGTAATGTAGCTTATTACACACTAGTGCGGTAATGTAAAATTAGTAATAACACACTAGTGAGGTAATGTAAAATTAGTAATAATTTGCATCTATGGACAACACAGACCACGCCCACACAGTCCACGCTTCAGCAAGAAACAACTGCACAGTCTGCACACGTGCGTAGATGGTGAGCCTTTAGCCCGTTAGTCGCTTTTACGACACCCAAGAAAAAAAAGGGGTGGGTACCTATTATTATTTTGAAGAGCCAATCACCGCTCTATGCTGTTAGATGTATGTGCAGTCTTTAGTCCGTTAGTCGCCTTTTACGACACCTAAGAGAAAGGAGGGGTTTGGTAGTATTATTTTGATGAGCCCATCGCCGTTCTATGCTATTGAATGTATGTGCAGTCTTTAGTCCGTTAGTCGCCTTTTACGACACCGAAGGGAAGATAGGGATTGGCAGTATTATTTTGATGAGCCCATTGCCGTTCTATGCTGTTGAATGAATGTGCAGTCTTTAGTCCGTTAGTCGCCTTTTACGACACCGAAGGAAAGAGAGGGGTTGGTAGTATTATTTTAATGAGCCCATCGCCGCTCTATGCTGTTGGATGTATGTGCAGTCTTTAGTCCGTTAGTCGCCTTTTACGACACCCAAGGGAAGAAAGGGGTTGGTAGTATTATTTTTATGAGCCCATCGCCGCTCTATGCTGTTAGATGTATGTGCAGTCTTTAGTCCGTTAGTCGCCTTTTACGACACCGAACAAAAGGGAGGGGTTAGTAGTATTATTTTGATGAGCCCATCGCCGTTCTATGCTGTTGAATGTATGTGCAGTCTTTAGTCCGTTAGTCGCCTTTTACGACACCGAAGGGAAGGGAGGGGTTGGTAGTATTATTTTGTTGAGCCCGTCGCCACACTATGCTGTTGGAGGTATGTGCAGTTCTTTAGTCCGTTAGTCGCCTTTTACCTTGAAAGTTTAAAAATAAATATGTCTAGTTTTAGTAATGAAGAACTAAATTTACAGTCTACACCACCGGAAATAATAAGTGAAGCACAAAATGTTATTGACAGCCTATTACCATCTAAGTCCAAAGAAAATTGGTTGCCTGTAAAGTCGGTTTTACGGGCGAAGATTTTACGTGACAACGTCTTTTTCTCGGTAGAATATTTATTGATATGAATATAATTAAATTGCACAATAGGAACAAGGAATTGAATGAAAATAAGAATTGCACAAATTTTAACTATAGAAATATATATATATATATTTTTTTTTTTTTTTTTGTTTTATTTTTTTATTTTTTATTTTATTTTATTTTATTTTATTTTATTTTGTTTTATTTTGTTTACTAAAACATTGTACATGTAAACTTAAACTTAACTATTTAGTGGGAGAGAGACGCAAGGCATTCGGCGGGCCTCTCTCTCGTTCGGTGACTCATCGTTACGTTCCCGACGAGCGTTACACTTTTTCATAAGTGTCTCCCAGCTAACCTAATTTAAGACGTTGTCACGTCAAAAAAATACATGTTGGCTTACCAAAGATTTATACACTAGAAAAACAACAAAAACACGCAGTCATTTTCAGAAAATGTGTTTTCCTTGCTAATATGTTATAAAACGTCGTATGGCATACGTGCGCTTTGATAATTACAGCCTCTGCTTTCTTGTAGCCCTCGCCTACGGCTCGGGCCAGCAATATCGCCTCTGCTGTAATTTTCAACGTACCGCACTTATATCATAATGTACTATTAACTAATTCAGCGCAATAGTACAAGTAACTTAAAAATACGTAAACTTTCACCATTTCGTGCAGAAAAATGAGACCCATTTTCACGTACGCACACACGTATCCTTGGTCTTTCTTTAATTTAAGATACTATGTTGTTCAAAAGAAGTTGATGCATAAGAATGACTTTTTCGGTTGGTATCTAAAATACAGGATGTTTTTTTCCCATTTCACCGGTTCGTTTTCCGGCTCAAGGGTGATTTTTAAAAAAAGGGAAGGTTTCCTGTCAGTAAAATTTGCCATCATCAATATTAAGGGTACTTTTCCTCCAAACACGGTCTTTTTTTCCACTCTGTATATAAAAACCTCATGGTAATATTAATAGTCTACCCATGTTACTCGTAGCACTTCCGACCGATCTCCATCTCTCAACTCGTTTGACATTCTAATTCTTTTTCATGATTTCAAATTATATGTTTTATTCATATATTATTTCAACGTAGAACCTGCCAGTGCACTAACATAGCATAGACTCCACTGTACCTAAGTATTCAGACTCAGAATCTGAAACAGAATATTTATTTGTGAAACATAGGTATTACATAAGTATTTAACATAAGTATTACAATGATGTCATGAATATATAAGGTATACAAACACAGGTTCAAAAAACTAGTCTAAAACAATGTTTTAATCTAAAAGTACTTATTAAATGTCAAAATTAAGCAACAAAATGTCATTATTATATAGTAGGTACTTAGGTATGTCTTTTTATCAGAATTAAGCTCTAAAACGTGAATATGTACATACGGCGATGGGTTCACCACCTGCCACGCTGAGCACATGTGCATTAGCTATTGGTGAAAAGTGGATTGTGGCAGAGGACTGCTTTTCTGTCCTCATTGCCTAGTCTCCGACATTCCCTTAGGGGATACCTAATAGTCGTGATTATATTATGTACGGATGTAGGTATGTATGTAAATATGTATGAATGGTAGGTTTGTTTAATTTTATTAAATTAGGTTGTAGACTGAGAAGAGGTACAATAACTGAGCCACTTGCAGTCAAAGTCAAAGTCAAATTATTTATTCAATGTAAACCTTTACAGGTACTTATTGACGTCAATACTAATAAAAATAGTTAACTGTTTTAGTTGTAGTTAAGACTTAACAACTAATCTAACGAGCTATAGTCTGCGTGGTTGGTTGTATATTCTGATATTGTCCTCGATGAAATAGAAAGCAAAATGGCAACAGGCCACGGCAGGCACACGCGCGCAGCAGCAATAAAGTTTCAATAACCGCGCGTTACCTTTGCAGTAATGAAACGATTTGAAATTATTTTGTTTTCCACAAAAGTGTCGCATTAACGACTGCCATAAAGTGTTCCCATACAAAAGATAAAAGTTTACGAAACAATACTGGCGATATGTGGCGTCCGGCGGTAGGGTAATGTCCCACAATGGCCCATAATCCACGCTCCTGGTCGCGAACAATGGCCTTTATAGCGTATTTAATAACGCAGGCGCAGGCACCGCAAGCACGAGTCATGTAAATATTTCACCAAATTATTAGTTACAAGCTGGCCTGTTATTGATATTTTATTTCCGCACTGAGCGCTACTGATGTGATCATAATTGTCCCGGACACAGGTGAGGCATCAGGAGGTGAACTCTGCATGAGTAAGACGCCAGGCGGCTGGCGAAGTTATGTCAGAGTCCTACTGACTAAACACCCCCTTGTTTGCCTTAGACCTGGATAGATCTATGCGGCTTAAAACGAAAGCGATCACTCCCCCGTAGGACAGGGGATGATGCAAGTGCTATTCAATAATCATTGAGCGTAATGCGCTAGTACAATATACGGCGTGCCCGTCTAGTAGGACGCACTCTGTCTGCAGTGAGGCTGCGCAAGCTGAAGGTTTGCTATTTGGTACGCGGCTACGAATTTTCTGCTTCTAATAGGCGATTAAGATCTGATAGTTGATCGGGGCAATCCGAAAGAACGTTTTTCGGTCTACGATAATGTGGTCGCGTTGGCCGGCTCATAATATATTATTCTGTGCTCATAGTTCGACGCCTCGCGTATTAAGTGATATTTGCATTCACAATGCTTATTTATATTTAAAAAAAATGGGATACTAGAAGAGATTGAAGAGAATGGATTTGGCGTTTTTACTTCCTTCATTTTTAAAATAAAAGTAACCGACAAAACTAAATGCATGAATCTACAATGGATAGATATACAGGTTGGAAAAAAGACCGTGGCCGGAGGGAAAGTACGCTTAATGTTGATGGTGACACATTTTACTGAAAGGTAACATTCCTCTATTTTCAATAATAATTAAAACTGCATTTAAATATTTTTGAAAATCACTTGCTTGAGCCGGGAATCAAACCGGTGAAATATGAAAAAAAACACCCTGTATTTTATGATACCAACCGAAAGAGTCATTCATAAGGAGTAATTTCTTTTAAAACATACTATCTTAAATTAAAGAAAGACCAAGAGAAATATTGATTGTAAAGCTTACTTGCTATCTAAAGAAAATAGTTCACTTAACATATAAATTGCTCGGGTGCCCTTCGGTTCGCCTAAAATTTTGGGTTCTAATTTCATACGGCCGAACTATGTTGGCTTCAACTTTTAACGCACAATAATTGTCTAGCCTAATAGTTGTTTTCGCGCCATTATAGTTTTGCCTAAAAA
This sequence comes from Scoparia ambigualis, assembly GCA_963921215.1. Classification (NCBI taxonomy): domain Eukaryota; kingdom Metazoa; phylum Arthropoda; class Insecta; order Lepidoptera; family Crambidae; genus Scoparia; species Scoparia ambigualis. The sequence goes on along the minus strand of OY992520.1, from coordinate 32,172,012 downwards.
TGAAAAACCCTAATTTTAGAATCCCTAATACTAAATGCACTAAAATGTATCGGCATAACATTCTTTCGGCATTACGAAGATAACGCTTTAGTGTTGAAAGCCCTAATTTATTATTATAATTAAGTACGCCTTAACGCCGGCGGAGCCAGCCAGCAAGCCGAAGCTGCGGTGGTGAGCGAAAGCCATCTGCGACGATAAGCTCGCGTGGGACCGCCGGAGTTCCGCAGTGCCGGAGCCGTGACAGAAACCATGCTTGCTGCATGCTGCATGCCCGCTTGCATGCTGCATGCCTGGCTGCATGCTGCATGCCTGCTTGCATGCTGCATTCTTACTTAAATGCTGCATGCTTGCTTGCTTGCATGCTGCTTGCTTGCATGCTGCTTGCTTGCATGCTGCTTGCTTGCATGCTGCTTGCTTATTACATGAATAATGTTTCATATGAGAACGTTATTATATCAAATGTAAATGTATTATATCAGAAGTACCTACATTATAGCAAATGAAATTATACTAAGAATCTAAAATTATATTAAATCTTTGTTATATTAAGTCAGTTGTAATAATTAATGAAGTTATATTATCTGAACGTTGGACCATAAGTATTAAATCAAACATTACACATAAATACTAGCGTTATACTCTTGTGCGTTTAAACTTTGTGCGAATTACAATTTAGTAATTGTAAATAGTAGGAATTATGAATGGTTCCGCCTAATGTCGCATTTGGGAAGTTTAAATACGGCGATAAAGAGTTAGGCGAACTAAAATTAGGCTTAACATATTAAGGAAAAGCTAAATTGTGCGAAAAAAATTGAGGCCTACGGTTTGTGTGCCATTGACAATTAGGAGAACAAAAAATTCGGCGATCCAATATAGACCCAAATTGCTCAAAATGAGACCCATTTTCAAGTAGGCACAGACGTATCCTTCGACTGAATTTGTTAATTTTTCTTGGTCCTTCTTAAATTTAAGATACTATGTTGTGTAAAAGAAATTGATCCTAATGAATGACTCTTTGATTCGTTGGCCCGAAGAAACCAGAAATGATAGCGATTGGTGTGTTTGACCAAAATTTGTGCTATATTGTTGATAATAGTTTGTAATACTCGTAATCGTTTTATAGTTTATGGTAACACTTGAATCGCTCACACTTTATTTTTGTTTGTAAAATCACTCAAATATAACTATAAAAACAATATTAAAACTTAGTAAGTCTGCTTGAGGAGCTCGATGGCGCAGCGGCTAGCGCGTTCGGCTTGCGATCTTGCTCGCTATGCAACTTTCGCAATGCCGTGTCGCTGGATGGGTGACCAAATTTAAAAACATCTCGAGCTCCTCCGTGCTTCGGAAGGCACGTTAAGCCGTTGGTCCCGGTTGTTGTCGTAAGATGGCAGCCGTTAAAACCCACCAACCCGCACTGGGCCAGCGTGATGGGTTATGGCCCAATATCCCCACGTGCTATTGTTCACGTGGGAGGCCTGTGCCCAGCAGTGGGACGTTTATAGGCTGATGATGAAGTCTGCTTACTAGGTTATCAATTTGATTTTCTATGGTGTAAGTAAAGACTATACCATCACTATTGTATGAACTTTCAGAATTAGGGATGGAAGTAGAGTGACTTGATATACTAGGTACCTACCATTCCAGGTTCATATTTTATCGAATACGTGTCTGCATACAGGATAAAATAATACAAACACACGAATGCGTGCACACATACTTACCTACTTAGGTACCTACACAAGGTAGAGTGTAGTGTCAAGTGTTGATAAGTGCGGTGACAGTTTTAGTTTTAGACATATAAACACTGACACCATTTTAAAAGCTTTTAAAGCAATAAATATTAAAAATACAGAAGATTTGTGGGGTATCTCTACAAATGATGCTCAAACAATTATTAATTCCTTAGCTCCTCAATTAGCCGATATTTTCAATAGGTGTGTTGAAGAAGGTACTTTTCCAATTTTAATGAAGCATGCTAAAATCATTCCATTATTTAAAGCTGGTGACAAAAACAACCCCTCTAACTTTAGACCAATTTCTATATTACGAGCCTTTAGCAAAGTTTTTGTGAAAATTATTTACAATCATTTACTGTCTCATTTTGCAATTAATAAACTTTTTCATGAAAAACAGTTTGGTTTTACTAAAGGTAGATCTACAACTGACGCTGGAGTTGATCTTCCTAAACAAATGTTTGACGCCTGGGAGGGTATCAATATCAATCAATCAATAAATTTATTTGCACAAAACATGGTACAATTTTAAGGTCTTATAATATAATATGGCCTTCGGCCTTATCGTCACTTACCATCAGGTGAGATGAAGGCAAAGCGCTTACCCGTTGCAAATTAAAAAAAAAAAAATATGAACCAACATGTTTTACCGATTTATCGATATGCAAACATTTCGTCGTCATGCAATTGAATTAGGTAAGTACTTATAAAATATCACATTAAAATAGAATTCCAACATTACAATAGCATTTTAAATACTTAAATAAAACTGTAAGATGTCAACGTCAATGAATGTTAAAGAATTACACAGGCAAAGTCAAAAAATGCAAAATGTCAAATAAGTAACAATCTCAACCATAAAATTACAAGCATTTCAATTATCAAATAAAACAGTACGATGTTAATGCCAATGGATGATATATAATTGTACAGGTGTTTTAATCTCAGAATAATAACCAAACTATGGTCTTAATGATGCAGAATGTCAGAATAATAATAATGTCAACCTTAAAATTAATAATGATTTGTAAATAGTTATTGTCAATTTAACATGTCAGAAATCGATTACAATTCGTTTAAAGTGACCATCTCGGCAAAGTTTAATAAATTCATTTATGTCATAAAAACAGTTATCAATTAGAACACATAGAATAATTCTTTTAAAAACATTAAGTTGCAAATTTTGAATGTGGTTTGGAAGTAAATTAAAAGTTTAACGCACATGCTATGACAATTACTCGAAATACAAGCTGTGCCTGCTTGGAGCACAGATAACTTCCATGGGTTCCTTGTACCACCACGACTACAGTCATCCTTTTGTTTTGTGAAAAGGCTGGCATGTTGCTTTGTAAATGTTAAAATTTCAAATATGTATAGGGATGGTAATGTGAGAATTTTTAACTTTTTAAAGAGAGGTCTACATGATTCCATCTGTCCTATATCGCAAATGGATCTTATACATTTCTTCTGCAGGATGAAAACACGACTAATGTGTGTCGAGTTCCCCCACAGAATCAGCCCATACCTCAGTATAGAACCAACGTATCCATGGTATGCCATCAGAGCTGTCTTAAGGTTAGCTAACTTTGAGAGACGATACAAAGCTAACACAACCTGTTTATTCTCTGGCATACAATTTCAACATGATTTTGCCATGTGAGTTCGGAATCGATCACAATACCGAGAAAAGTCGCTGATGCAGTCATGGTAATGGGATCGTTATTGTTGTGTACTGATAATTGTTGAGCTTTTCCATTTTTGTTGTGAAATTGTACATACTTTGTTTTACCCGTATTAATTTTTAAATAATTATGTTCTAGCCAATTTGTTATATCTTTAATTACATTATTTATTTCATCATTATAGTTAATGTTAGGTATTTTGTGTATTGTCACTGAAATATCATCAGCAAATACTGTAACTGGATATTGCGTACATTTGGGAAGGTCATTGATGTATAGAATGAAGAGTAATGGTCCCAATATACTACCCAGTGGGACAAGTTGCAAGATTGCAATGCAATTTGCTTGCTTGGTAAGCAAGATGCAATAGGTATTTTCTGTGATGTATCGAAGGCATTTGATTGCATTAGTCATGAAACTTTAGTTCATAAGTCGGAGCATTATGGTGTCTCAAAAATAGCACTGAGCCTTATTCAATCATATTTGTCGAATAGAACTCAAAAAGTTGTTATTAATGGTGCTGTGTCTTCAGGAGCACCCATAACTATGGGCGTGCCCCAAGGGTCAACATTGGGCCCATTACTTTTTTGATTTACATAAATGACCTGCCCTACTTTGCTAGAAACTTGTGTGAGACTTTGAAAAGAGGCCTTGAAAATGTTGACTATGTAAATAGTGCACTTTCAAAGGTATAACATTGGTTCACCATTAATAATTTATTTCTGAATTCAGCAAAAACAAAGTGTGTAAAATTTTCTTTACCTAATGTAAGGCAGGTCAGCACACAAATTAAAATGAACGATAACGTAGTTGTATTAGTAGACTCTACTGTGTTTCTAGGTGTAACTGGACTCACGCTTACAGTGGGACCCACATATTGATACCTTGTCAGGAAGACTGAGTTCAGCTGCATACGCAGTTAAGAAAATAAGACTTTTAACTGATGTTGAGACTGCAAGAGTAGTTTATTTTAGTTATTTCCATAGTGTGATGTCTTATGGCTTACTGTTGTGGGGCACCGCTCCTAATATTGACAATGTATTTATTCTACAGAAAAGGGCAGTCTGCGCCATATACAACCTGAAGTCTAGAGACTCACTCAAAGAAGTGTTTAAAAACCGATATATTAACTATTGCGTCACAATTTACTTTTGAAAACCGTATGTATGTCAAGAAATATGAAAAGAAATTTGTTAAAAATTGTGATCTTCATAACATAAACACTTGTAGGAAAAATAAGCTTGCCATCCCTAGTTTTAGACTTCATAAAACAGGTGGCTCTTTCTTGTGTAAATGTGTAACGCTTTATAACAAACTTCTACTAAATATTACTGAAATGCCTTTACATACATTTAAAGCCCATGTTAAAAAAAACCCTCATGAGTAAAGGTTACTACAAAGTGGAAGATTATGTAAATGACAAATATGTATGGACATAGTGCATGTACGAGCATAACATATTAGTAATTTGTATATTGTGTAATTTGGTAACGACATATTGTTTTGTAAATGTCGTTACTTCTATATTATTATAAATCTGTGGAGTTTCTTGCGCCCGTTCTTCTCCGCAGCTAAAAGATTTCCTGAATGGGTGAGGTAGGTGTGCGGGTGCCCATCCATCCAAATAAATTTAGACATTCAAAATACTTATTTAAAGTTTATTGAATAAATAAATTTTGAGTTTAAGTTTGACTTTGAGCAGGATAAGTAACAGCCCGAAGGTACTGATACAATTCATATAATGTGTATTGTGGTACTGACGACAGTAACTACTACAATAAATTACTTTCTAAGATTATTATAATTTAATTGAGATATGAAGCCAAGGTAACTAAATGGATAGGGATCCCCTATTTAAAACAATGATAATTTCCTGACATTCTTCTTAGCTTTTATCAATCGCGTTGATGCAGGCCTCCTTCAAATACGCCACACGCCCCTATCCTGCGCTCTCTCCATCCACTTAAAGCCGGCCACTTTCTTCAGAAAGTTGGGTATATGCAGATCATCCAAGTCTAATGCGTCTGCCAATTTCGTTCCCTTGATTGTCCTTGCTCATTACGATTTCCTGTCCTAGGTACACGTATTTATTCACCATCTCAATAATGGTGTAGTTTATAGTTTATTACCATGAAGTAGGCTGTGGTCGTGTCTTCCGAGCTATAGTCAGGCAGGACTTTTGTCTAGGTTCATCTCCAGACCACAACAAGTAGAAGCGTTGTTAAGTTCCCCATATATCATTACCTGTAGATCCTCTGGGTTTTCTGACAGGAGAACTATTCATTGGCGAATCTTACGTTTGTAAGTCATACCTTATCCTGAATATTTTAGTAAATCTACCAATCACCAATTACAAACATTCAGTGTAGTTTCTCGAATGTATTTTGCTGAAGCGTCACGCAATACGTCTTAAATCGCTGTAAGTGCACGTAGACACGTCATGACATCATCCGAGGAGACAAGATACAACAACTCCAGCGGCCCCAAGGCGCACAGTCGCATGGCCTGCGCCTGCGGCGGCGCGTTTGTGTCTGCGCGCCGCGCCGCATCATTTGCACGCGGCAATTTGTCGCTGCGCGGGCGCACCACACGGAATCATTTTACACAAACACACGACATATTTGGGGTAATTAACAGAAATACGCCTCCGACGGAACCTCTAATCTGTTTTTGTGCGGCTCGTTCTAATTATAATTTTTACTACTTCATTTTATTCGTGTCATGTGAAGTTTGGCTTCCGTAAAGGATAAGCCCTTTTCGGGTTTAGTTTAAGATAAGTAAAGTATGTGAAAAGTATTTCAACCAGTTTTTGTTGTGCTATTTGATACTCAACAACACAGGAAACTTTATTAATCTGGAAAGAAAACTTCCGAGATTATGTAATGTAAACTAAGCAGGAACTAATGTAGACATTCTAAAATTAATTTCGCACATTGTACGGTCTCATTTTATCGGTTCGCAATCAACGCGCATAAAAATATCAATTACAACAGCGAGTTACATACAGGTACAAGGCGGACGTAGCGAATAGGTACACATTTATACACATAGAACAGAGCGCGGCGACACGCGGCCGAGGCAGCGACGTCCCTGCCTACTCGAGCGAGGCATTTTCCTCGGCCCCGGTCGCGCCGCGCCCGTGCGCAACCGACCGAACGGGAAAACAGAGATATTGTTACTGCAACCGTCGCACCAAACTCAACGCTGTGCCTCATAGCCACAGGGTATAAAATCAGGTTGTTGGAAAAAAGGATGCATCAACACGCTTCGAATAGAACGCGACATGGAAAAAGGAAAGCGTTTGAAATGAAGCGCAGCGATTGGCCGCTGCGCGCCAATGGCGGCGGGGGGCGGAGCAGCGCCGGCGGCCGCGCCGCGCGCCGGCGCCCGCGCACATGTCACGGTCGCGCGATCCGTGCTCAACGTACCTTTCGTAACGCTATCTTGAATTTTGGACGATTTTTTTGGTACACGGTTTAGGTAATTCGAGACTCAGCTTAAAAGTTTGCAGGCATACAACACTAGTAGTGCAATTAAATACATCGTTTCATAAAACACTGGAGTTAATTTTCAACGCGTCCGGGCTCAGAACTTTAAAATAATCGATTTGAAGATTTTAAAGCTTTTTTAAGAGCCACGTCTTTTTGTTTGTTTGGAGTGGCGAATATTTGAAAACAAGTGTTGAAATACTATTGTTTCCCCGGGCGGTGCTGCGCGTGGGCGGGCATGAGCCCTGAGCCATGATGCTGGGCGGCATGGATGGCAAGGAGTACGGCGCGCTGCACGCCGCCGCCGCCGCCGCCGCCGGCTACCCCATGGACGCTGGTGAGTCACAACCCTTGTTTCTAGTACCTATTTAGTTTCTATAATTGCAGCGTTTGTTCTATTACCAAGTTGTACCCAACTATGTACTACAACAATTTGCATCGCCACGAAGACGCGAAGCGTAATCCGGCCGTTTTATTAATAATAATAAAAACAGTCGCACCATCATTCAGCCCCAAGTACCAAACTGAGCTTAGCCCGAACTATGGTGACTGAATAACGGATAGACATACATAAGTACTAACAAACATCCATGACTCGGTCACAAATGCTCGTGCTCACCATACAAACATTTGCCCCTCCCGGGATTCAAACCCGGGACCGTGGGTTGCGCAATCAGGGTCGCTGACCACACGACCACCCGGCCGTCAAATTACTCCTCTCCTTTACGTGCCAAAATAAGTAAGTTATAAAAAAGAGCAGACAACAGTGCTATCATTTCAATATTAACGAAGAAAGCAAGTACTACCTCTAAGATAATAATAAACTGCATAAAAACTTGCCTGCAGTAAATGTTTTGCCTCACCGATAGGTATTAGAATTTCTGAGCGTAAAAATATTTCAATAATAATGTAGACCAGAAAGGTAATTTCACGTGTGCTTATCAGATCCATCAGTAGGTACCTACCTAATAACAGAAATATTGTAAATGAATCACATTATACAGTCGCGTTTATTTTACTCAATCAAATTATAAGTAAATATAATTAAAAAAAACCTTTTCTATATTAGACATTAATTTTTTATTCAAATGTTTTACGAATCAACACTATGAGATCAATTTGCTAATACAAAGCTTTAACAATCAACAATCACAACTTTGTAGTAAACAGTCATTACACTTCAGTCTTATACTTAGTTAAAATAAATCAAAAGATACGATAGTCATCGCTACCATCATCATCGCCATCATAGTCATCTGTAATATTTTTATTTACTAATTTATTTTTCTCATCTACATCTACTTCTGTGCCTTCATATTGTGCTAATATTTCGCTATTAATATTATCAAAAAAAAGAAACATTTGGAGTAGAAATTTGTTCGCAATCTAATATACTATCTAAATTATGAGAAGAACCGGCAAATTTGTTTTTTAAGAAAAATCGTTCAGACGCTTGAAACCTGTTTATTTGAGGTTGCTGAACATTAGAACGGGATTTTAATTATATTTCGCTTTCGGACAGTCTCCTACTTGCAAAAGAACCAACGTCGCGTGTCCCGAACATTATTTACAGCTGTCAATTCATAATAACCCATATGCTTCCCATGACAGCACCTGATTGCATCATAAAGACAGGCTGGCTCAACACAAGAAATTGAACGCATTACCAAGCCGTTGGTAGAATTCTTTGTCCAAGTGACTTGGTGAACTTTCATTGATCCCGGGAAAGTTTTCAGATTATCTGAAAAAGTTGATCTTTCTCAATGACTTCATCTTCTTCGACAGTTTTAATTTTAACTCCTGGGACAGCTGTCTGTCTTCAGTTTTCGGACAAGACTGTCGCTATCCGCAATATAATTTCCAAAAGCAACCAGACGATCATTTGAGTACTCCACCTACTCCATCAGGTGCACCTTTTCCGTGCCTACATTCGCAATAGTGCCATAGGACACATGCTGATTAAGAAAGATAGATTTTAACTGAGATGTAAAGAAGAAAACTTTTTTGTTCCTATATTGTGCTGACGGTGAATCGGAAACAAAATGAATAGTGCAAACTTCTGGAATGTTATCTTCAACCTCTTGCAAAATTGGTTTTAAATTTGCCCATACTGAAGATGCGTCATGTCGCAATTATGTACTGACTGTGCAAAATGCTGAGCTTTGGTCTCACCCCTTAACCGATAGTAAATTACTGAAGTGTGCAGTGTTATTTAGGATCGGCTTGCGCTAAAATGAACGGATTGAACTACGGAGCCATATTTAGTGCTATAATTTTCACTAAAGTCCATATGTATTAAACATTCATTTTCAGTAATTGGACCTTTAATCCTTTTTATAGAATTATATTGATTTTTAATATTGGCACAATGCGACATTCGCGTACTGAGTGGTAGAGCCACGCTGGCAGCGGATTGGGCCGGCTTGCCCGGCGAATATCCGGCGTGAAATATTGGCACTTGGTGCTGTTGTGTTTAGTCCGGCCAGTAAGAGTTCCGGAGCCCCCCCCCCCCCCCCTCTCACAATTCCTATTCCTTCCTTAATGGACGGCCACGCGCCTGCGATTCCTCTGGTTTTGCGGGTGTCCATGGGCGGCGGTGATTACTCTCCATCAGGTGACCCGCCAGCTCGTTCACCTGGCGTCGAGCAAAGATCGTGTTATAATTGGGAACATTTGTGCGCAGTCGCCTTTTCTGCGTAGGAAGTTGAGATGGGTCGATCTTTTTGTGGTGTCGAATGATTGAGTTAAAGATAAACAATTGTCTTACAGGAAGCAATTGTGCCACCTCATATAATTTACTAGTCGGGTATTTCCTAGGTTTCCGCAATATGACTTTGATGACGGCCCTTTGCGCTCTTTCAATCTACAAGAGATAGATTTTAGCTGCACCACCCCCATATCGGAATGCAATAGGTCAAAAGCGATTGACAACGAGCAAGGTAGATTTTTGTCATAGCAGTTAAATTAGCTGATTCACGAAGGTTTTTAAATATATGGAGCAGCTTCCGGACCCTTTTACTTAAGGCAGAAGTATGCGGAGCCCAATTTAATTTTTTATCAATAATGATTCCCAGGTATTTATGGGTATTGGTTTCAATTAGATACGGACAGTCACAAAAAGAATTAACTGTCCATGGAACACCTAACAGTGTGTTCTTTAAGATTAAAGTAAGTAGGAGGTTTTGTGGCTTCAGAAAATCTAAAGCAAATAAATTTCGTTTTTGATACTTTGATGGTTAAAAGGTTGTCATTTAACCAACCTAAAACCTTTTTAAAGCCACGTTCAGTGAATTCCTGGACTTCAAGCTATGATTTGGCACGAAAAACGAGAGCGATATCGTCAGCCAAGGCAAGCGTACTACCGTTGTCAATATGGATGTTGCAAAGATCATTGACGTAGGCTAGAAATAGGGTGGGTCCAAGTATACTACCCTGCGGTATCCCATAGGTAATAGGAAAACTGGAGCTAACCGTGGCAGAGACTTGAACAACTTGATTTCTGTTTGTAAGGTAATTACAAAACCAGTCATGCACAGTACTTCGTAATCCGAGATGTTCAAGTTTACGTAAGAGTAATGGAATAGAAACCGTGTCGAAAGCTTTTTTTAGGTCTAGGAAGATGGCTAGGCATCTTTCACCCTTGTCTAGAGACTTAGTAACTACTTCCGAGAGCTTAACGACTGCATCTTCAGTATTTCTACCTGAACGAAATCCGTACTGGTTATCAGACAACAATCGCTTACTCTCCAAAAAATATGTGAGACGAATATTTACCACCTTTTCAATAATTTTGCTGATTGCACTGAGTAGAGAAACAGGCCGATAGTTAGACACCGCTTTGCATCACCACCACCCTTATAAACAGGGACGACCACAGCTTGTTTGAAAATGGTTACAAATTTTCCAGTGGAGATGCTTAAATTGCACAGGTGGGCAATCAATACAATCATAATTTTGAAAGAGGGAATGGGGTCGATTCCTGGTGCACTGCTAGACTTAAGGTTAAGAATGATCTTGTCAATTTCTAAATAATCGGTAGGCTTTAGATACATTGAATTTACGTTACTAGATGTAGGAATATTCTTAAGCAAATTGGGCTCATTAGTATTTTGATTGCTCAAAGTGTTAGATGCGAGTTTTTCGCCAATAGATGTTAAATAGTTATTAACAAATTCAAGAGATTCCTTTGGTGAAGGTAACAAAGTAAGTAGAGCAGCTGCTGGAGTGCGGTTAGTTTTAATATTGTATAACTCCTTCACTGTCTCCCAAGTTCCTTTATTATTTTTATAATTTTCATGAAACTTTTTCATGTAATGATTACGTTTTAAAGATTTAACTGTCTTATTGCATGTATTACAGTATTTGATGTAATAGTTCTTTAAACTAATATCGTCATACTTTCTTAATAATATTAGCAGGCTTTTTTTTAATTTTTTTTTATATATTTTAGTGATTTTTTCCCAAGTTTAATAGGAAATACTATTTGAGTTATCAAATTCTTTGTACTAAATAACTTTATTTTTACATTGGCTGCATTACGTTGTAAAAGTTCAACTACGGACTGGTCACAGGTCGAACTACGGAGAACTTCCGAGGTGTTTCATTAGCGATCTTCTTGTTATTTAAAGAAGAAATCATGTTTCACGGGATTTTAGCGTGAAAGAGTAACAACAAATACTACCTACTCACTATTTTTGTTCTAGTTTCATAAGTTTGAGAAACTTAAGCATAAAACTCAATTTTGGTGTAACTAAACAAATTTTGGTGGATTTGACCAAAACCACCAAAATTAGAAATGCAATACATATATATTTTTTTAATAAAACTATTGTAAATATAATAATTACTGTTATTTTATATTAAAACTATACTTAACCTTTATATTACAAATAATTACTGTTACACAAATTTTTTTTAATTGCCAAGTCACGGTTTTTTTTGTAACCTATTATATGTTTTCCTGTTACAACTATTTACGTCTTTACCAAGATACTTACATCTACTTTACTTACACCGGTCTCAATAACTTCATATTTATAAATTACGTATTGTTTGTTTATTTATATATTTATATTATATTTATATAGGTATATATTTAAAGTAATATATGTACTTTTAAAATATAGTGTGTTTATAGATTTTACTACTTATTTGTTTTTGTATTAAGTATGTTTAAAATATTTAAACTATACCAACGCTTCCACTTTTATTATCGCACCTAAATGCATCTACCATGTCATCTCTGCACCACCCTAAGGTTGGCTGCTAGAGAATGCCTCAGGCATTAAGTCCGCCATGTAATGTTATGTTGCAAAAGTATAAATAAATAAATACCTTATACAAAAAAAAAACGTTCGTTTATTTTCACATTAACCACTTGAGCACCGTGTAACCAGACACAATTAAAAGTAAATTGTTTCGCGACCGCCGGCGGCCTTATGATCAATGACCTAATACGAGTTATGATTTTCAGCCCTGAATTATTTTTTTTTAAGTTTTTTTTAATTACGTTTGAGAAATTGCACTACAATTTCCTTTTACAACCAAATATAGGAGTTTCTCCCGTGTTCTTTTAGCAACAACACGTGTTGTGAGACTCCATTTTAATTAAATCTACCGTACAATACAAAATGTACTTTAAAAATATATACCACTTGAAATTGGCTTAATGCTAAACGCAAAGCCATAATTAATTAAGTTATAATAATAATACAACCAACCATTGTCTAAAACATGATTTGTCATTTCATCATTAGGCAACGAAACCAGGGACTGAAAGCGGTTATGGTATAAGGTTACGTTACCGGTATAAAATAAGTGTACCCTAATAAAATAGAGGTAAGGCTATACCGTTATTTAACCTTTATGCGATATCGGTACCGAAAAACGTTGCATTAACAGTTGCAGGGCGCGGGGTGAGGGGTTTTGATATCTAGAACCTCAGATCATAGATTCTATGATCTGAGTCGAGAACAAAGCAAACTAATGCAAATTGATGAGAAAAACCATTATATTAGTCGTTTTATTAGGCAACAGAAATAAATACAAGCTGCCCTACTCCTGTAGGTCACGTGATAGGTTAGAAATTTTAGACAATCGCGAAGCGGAGCGTAGCGATTGTCTTGAATTTCGAGGTTATTTTGTTTTATTAGACAACAGAAATACTATAATAGTTGCCCTACTTCTGTAGGTCACGTGATAGGTTAGAAATTTAAGACAATCGCGAAGCGCAGCATGTCATGCTGCATGCGTGCTTGTTTTACTTTGTGCGAATTACAATTTAGTAATTGTAAAGAGTAGGGATTATGAATGGTTCCGTCTAATGTCGCATTTGGGAAGTTTAAATCGGCGATATAGAGTTAGGCGAACTAAAAATTGGCTAAACACATTTAGGAAAAGTAAAATTGTGCAATAAAAAGTAAGGCTTATGGTTTATATGCCATTGACAACTAGGAGTACAAAAAATTCGACGATCCAATGTAGACCCGTATATCACCGGGTTATGCGAGATGCGAGAATAAACCAATTACTTTAAAAACTTCGCGGAATATGAAGTGCTCTGATCTGTGTCCGTTGATTGTATTATTGGCAAATACTCCTTTGTTATTTTTGCGGGCAAGACTTGTGTTGAGTTTAGTCGTAAGTCTTGATAAACCTTGATATATTTCTGTGAAGCGAACTAAATTATAAAACTCCCCTGAAAGTAAAACGCTTCCTTCAGAATCCATTCCAAACGTTCAACGCCAACTTTAACAGTGTCTCCTTAACTGCGTCATTACAAAAGATAGTACATTCCCATATTTGTAGTTAGGCTGTTTTTTTTTACTTTTGCCATTGTTGATGACCTGAGACAGGCGTTCTCAAGTCATCAAGCATGGTAATGTAATGACCTGGTAAGTTCTCTGTCATCTCATCTCATCTGCCGATGGCCCTTCTAAATCACTGGTAAAGTTTGGCGGAAGTCACCTGCTAGTAAATCTACCATTCCTCGTATGATATCTGTACTGTCCCGCAAGACCTGAAAAGTACAGTTTAAAGCCTCTATATCATTTTTGTGGGGCGTCGTCTTTCGGCCCCCACTAAAAGTCACACATATGTACATCGTATTAGCATCATACTTAGAGCTATTTTTGCCAAACAAAATTGAGATCTATATTATTGTTTAGTAGGTACATTGATTTGATGTATCTCTTAAGTTTTACTCCAGCCAGCGTTACTCATGTAAGCGTACGAAAACCGGTTTTTAGACAAAACATCATCATAGCTCAGCCATTTAAAAAAAAATCTACAAAATATAAACAAAAACTTTTCATGAAAACCGCATAAAAATCTATTGTGTGGTTGAGGAAAATAGTGCGGTGCCACAGACAGAGGGAAACGGCGACTTTACTTTATAATATGTAGGTAATGATGATTATTTGACAAGAATATTTATTTTAATTTTGGGTGTCAAAGTATTTTTAAAAGTCATAATATTGTGGTGGTGTGTCAGCGGGCAATGGAGCGCAGTATATTGGGTGTCCGCCTAACGGACCGTATAAGAAACTCAATTCTGTGCTCAAGGACCAAAATTCAGGACGTCTTTCAAAAATCTGCCCAATTCAAATGGAATTGGGCCGGGCACGTTTACCGCATGCCAGAAGAACTTTGGGCCAAAGCCACTACCTTTGGGTTCCTCCCAATGCTAGAAAGCGACGCGGCAGACCGAGGCGAAGATGGCGTGGCGAGCTGGATGCATATCAGCCAGATTGAACCACTGTGGCGATAAACAGAAAAAAGTGGAAAGAAGGAGAGGAGGCCTTTGCCCTGCAGTGGGACAGAACAGGCTGACAATACAATATTATTGCATATTTTCGTGTCAATGTGCTTGCATGCAACTTGAATGCATGCTGCTATGCGATTCTCTAAGCGACACATAGACGCTGCACGCATGGCTGTGATCTGCTGTCTCTTTCCAATTCTATGAATATGAAAGAGACAGAGTCATTTCTCAGCGCTGCGGCAGCCGCAGCTATCACGGCTTTAGCTTAGGGAATCGCACGGCTGCTTGCTTGCATTGCCCGCAATACCCGCTATAAAGAAAAAGTTGAGTATTCAAAACCCTTTTAGACGCGTAAAACCATATACGTAACCAACTCGAGGTTTTGTGGTGTTTTGCGGATTAGTAAAAATAATTACGTCAATTACCAACTACGTACAATTCCACAAATAGACCGATAGCGCTAGGCTATTTTGGGGTCATAAGTTTAAAAAATTCTAAAGTTACTTTTTTTCTTGCTTGTCGATACAGTCGTACCTAAGAAGGTTATTATTAAGTTTTGTGTCACATCTGTCACTTGCATTTTCAGCAATTCGATGTTTTGTGGTTGATTCTTTTTATTCAAAGCAGAAGTGGTAAAATTAATTTAAAGTTTAAAATAATTATAGTATCATATCTATGATAGCCTGCGGAGTGTGCAAACACAGTTTGTGTCATCTTTGTCCAGTGCAAACTGACTTAGGGTCAGTATGTAAAATTAGTGCAAATAAAAAAATTACAATTGATAAAATAACTATTTCCTATCTCAGATCACTTTCATATGCCCATTAAATAATTTTGTGCCACATTAGGCCACGCAATTTTAAGATTTTTTATTATTTTGTTTGTTCAAGCTACAAACACATTAAAAAAATATTATAATGATTAGAGTTCACATATTCAATATCATAAATGCATGAAAAATCGACTTTATAAATTTGTGTCATTTTCATGCACGATATTTAAATAAATAAAACACAAAAGCAATTGTTGCGGTCTAAGCGGGCGGACGCGGGCTGACGCGGGCGGACGCAGGCAGGCGACAGCGGGCGGGGGGGATACGCACGCACACACGTTCGTTTGGTACGATTTCTTTCATATAAATTACATACCTATCATATTAAGTATTGATTAACTCCTATTTATCTTCGCTACGCAATTAACAAATGTGTACCTACCTATAGAGATTACAATAATGACGTGCTAATTTTGAACGAAGCGCGTCTGCAATCCTACAAATGGCAATGGTCAATGTGGTCAATACTTTGCTCTAATGCTACGGCCACACTAGACGGCGAAAATACTGATTCCGTTTTCGCGATAAAAACTTCGTGTTCCGTTGTCGCGATAAAGCTTAGCCACGTCAAAAAAAACTTCGCTACGTCGCGATAATCTTGAACTTTGTCGCGATAATGCAATTTAACTACCTGGTGGTGGGTAATATATTCAAAATCATATATCGTTATTTGATATCGGATTATTAAACTATGGTACATTCTTAATTATATTTTAATATCGGTATCGACCATATCAACGGACTATTAAAAATTCATGCACTATCGTGTTTTTTCCACTATTTAGTTTCAGAAAGCATCGAATCGATATCGGATTTTGATGTAATATAGGTACTTATAAGTTTCTTTTCAATAGATTCAGACGACTCAGTCAGTTTAACCACGTTCTAAGTGAGTGAGTGCCTATTAATTAAGTGATAAGGATTTAGTTAAGTAAGTTGAATTTTTCTAAAATAAAATGTAGGTAAGTAGGTACCTATAATAATTTTATTTTATTAAACATTTACAAGCACAGTTATTTGTTAAAAACTACCGATTAAAGATAATTTCAATAAGTATAAGCGATACGGTACAATATTCTTTAATCGGATCACGTACAATAGTTTTTAAATTGGGAATAGGAAGATTATAATTTCTTCCTAATAAACTTGGAATAGAGTTGGAATAACTATTCCCTAGTTATTTTTGTATTCTGTGGATTGGTATATGGTTTTATTTGTTTTGCCGTCACTTTGATATTTCAGGTGTTCGTGATAATTAACTTTTGTTCATTTTAAAATAATTATTACCACTTAATTCTTCGGAGAATTCATTTGCTTTAATTTTTATTTTATTAAAATTGATAAAATATTAAAAAGTTAATATTTAAAAGGCGGTTTGATGGCCGGGTGGTCTAGCGGTCAACGATAAATGCTTGTGTGGTGAGCACGAGCATGTGTGACCGAGGCATGGATGTTTATTAGTATTTATGTATGTTTGTTTATCCGTTATTCAGTCACCATAGTTCTGGCTATGCTTAGTTTGGGGCTGAATGATTGGTGTGACAGTTGTGATTTTTATGTGATTTGGGTCTTGGGGGTTCCATAAAACGGGTTCTAATTCGTAATATTGTATTACTTCTAATACTTTATCGAATCTAAATCAATCCATAAGTCGTATTTGCAACACGTTTACACCTCTAGTTGTCTCACAGTCAACTAAAGTGTGCGAAGGAAGTATAACCGCACGAAATTTATCGCGACAAAATCCTTTGATGTGCGGCAATTAACCGACAGCGGTGCGATAATGCTACGGCCACACTATCGCGCTAGCGCGAAGATTCGCTTTGTCGCAACACGTCTGGCAAAACACTTCGTCTTAGCGCGATGCATCATTGCGTTAACGAGCTGCTGTCGGTAAATTGGCGCTCATCAAAGAATTTTGTCGCGATAAAGTTCATGCAGCTACACTTTATTCGCACACTTTAGTTGACCTAAGAGGAGTTGACTGCGAGACAACTAGAGGTGTGAACTCTGTGAACGTGTTGCAAATACGACTATCGAAATTATTATGTTTCGATCATTATGGATTGGAGTAACGATAAAGTATTAGAAGTAATAAAATATAACGAATAAGAACCGGTTTTATGTTACCCCCAAGTCCAAAATCACAAAAAAAAAATTACAACTGTCACACCAATCATTCAGCCCCAAACTAAGCATAACCCGAACTATGGTGACTGAATAACGGATACACAAACATACATAAATACTAATAATCATCCATGGCTCGCTCATAAAATGCTGGTGCTCACCACACAAACATTTGTCGCTGATCACTAAACCACCCGGCCGTCAAACCGCCTATTTGTGCAACCCCGTCCTATCACTCTGCCTCCTCAGTGAAGATAATTGCCATAAGCTTGGCAATGTCCTTGAGGGCGAAGAGCCTAAAATCTTCTGGTTTCGGGTAGGCCGATCCCAGAAGATTCATATTTTCCTGGCAAAAGAGTCGCAGTCACACAGTAGGTGCTGCATGGACTCCGTTTCTCCTCCACATGCCCTGCACAGGTTGTCTGTTGCTAGTAGCATTTTGTAGAGCATTTGTTTTATGGCACAGTGCCCATTCAGGGCACCGGTGATTAATCGGGCCTGCCTTCTGCTATCTCCCCTACGCATATGATCTTACTTTGTTCTAGGGTGCCTTCGCCTATGAAGGATTTTGAGTGTCTTACGCCGGGTAGCTTTTTCCATTCGGTTCTATGCCTGTTTTGGATGTGGTCCTTGAAAGCTTTGTTGATGGTACTCGATGCTAGTGCCACAAACTGCTCAGGACCAGTGTATGGGGTCCCTGAGCCCTTCCTAGCAAGTGCATCGGCCATTTCATTGCCTTAGATTCCCATATGGTACGTTAAAATCAACGTACCCAGATCAACCTCACCCTGTTGTGCCTACCTAGCTTGTTTAAGGCTTTCGTGGTTTCAAGTTCAAGGCTGGAGTAGATTCGAGGCTATATAAGTGACTTGGGAGCGGCTTGGCTGTCGCTCAGGATGTATATGTTACGCTTCTTGAGAGCGACTTCTAAGTTCTTCTTTTTAACGCACAGGAGAATTGCGAAAGTTTCTGCCTGAAAAACAGAAGCGAACTTTCCCATACTCTGATTGTGAAAGTCATTGCTAAAGATACCTGCTCCAGTGCTCGACTCCATTTTGGATCCGTCGGTGTACCAGATCAGGCTGTCTTTCTCTGGAGACGGTGGTCGGTGTCCCGAGTTGAGACATGTATACTGAATTTAGCTTTTTAATATTTTATTATTTTTAATAAAATAAAAATTAAAACAAATGAATTCTCCGAGGAATTAAGTGGTAATTATAAATGGAGCAAAGTTTTCAGCATTCTTTACATGCGTTGGAAAGGGTAGAACTAAATCCTACTTAACAGCCTAACAGCCCTAGCCCTAACCATAAGTTAATAAATACACATCTAAATAAATAAGGATGCTTGTACCGGCCGACTTATGGTAACAAGCAGAAAATTGAAGGAATAAGGTATAAAGATGGATTTTCTGACTGCCAGTCAAGCAGGCTCATAAGACTGATCAGATATCTGACAGCTAAAGGTATCTTGGCCGCAGTGAGAGCATTTGTAGGTGATGGGTCGATCTGGCCACCGACAGAGTAACTAAGTGTGTTTAATTTTAAATTACAATGCTATTAAACACAATTTTATTTTACATATTTTTTTTTATTTTTTTTTATTGTGGCACGCCATAATGGCTTCACTCTGCCTGATGAAAAGCAGCCAGTGAAGCTCAAGAAGTGAAAGCGTGAATGTGTTAATTTATTTACAAATATGTGTAGGTAATAAAATAAGATTTAGATGCTGTATTTATTTTAACAATACAGCAACATTATTCTCAATTCAATTCCGGGTCAATTCCGTATTCCGCGCTGTGCTGTGATCTGCATGTTTGCGTCACTTGAACAGTAATTTTAAAATGAACAAAAGCAAATTATCACGAACCCCTGAGTGTCAAAGTGACGGCAAAACAAATAAAACCAAAGAATACATAATATAACTAGGGAATAGTTATTCCGACACTATTCCAAGTTTATTAGTAAGAAATTATAAACTTCCTATTCCCAATTTAAAAACAAGTTTTAAAAAGTTTTTATTTGTAAGACAATATTATATTATAAAAATTATTTAAGAAAGTTTATTTTAGCGTTTTTTAACGTAAATAATCAAATATTCCAATTAAACTAGTATTTAAAACTAGCAAACTTAAGCAAAGTTGTACAGTTTATAAGTAATAACTTTGTCTGATTTTTGTGTATAGATAGTTAACATCCACCATCGCCTTTTATTTTTTTTCTTCACCCTTTTATTTATTTTGTTCAAAAAATAAAGATGCGGTAAATATTATTTGCCGACATGTAATGTAAAAAAGCGCAACCGCCTCTTCCATTTTTTCCGTTGTGATTAGGAGTGGGCGATACAAATCGTATATAGTTACTGAAAAGTATGCAGATACAAATCGTATATAGTTACTGAAAAGTTGCATCCATATCGTACAAAAATGTAACAGTAATGCAATAAAGATTTATTCTATTCTATTTAAATCCGATATCGATGCGTTCTGCAGTGCGATTCTCTAAGTTAAAGCCTTGGTAGCAGCGGCTGCCGCAGCGCTGAGAAATGACTCTGTATCTTTCATATTGCAGTCATGCGCGCAGCGTCTATGTGTCGCTTAGAGAATCGCATAGCTGAAACTATATATTTTGGAAAACACTAAGTATCGCGTCAGGAATGCGGTGTGCGTTGAGATCACTAATCTATATTGTACGTGATCCGATTCAAGAATATTGTACCGTATCGCTAACAAACTGATGTGCTTGTAAAAGTGTAATGAATAAATTTATTAGACGTACATAAATTTATTTTGGAAAAATTCAACTTACTTAACTAAATCCTTATCACTTAATTAATAGGCACTCACTCACTTAGAACAAGGTAAACTGACTGAGTCATCTAAATTTATTGAAAAGAAACTTATAAGTACCTATATTGCATCAAAATCCGATATCGATTCGATGCGTTCTGAAACTAAATAGTGAAAAAAACACGATATTGCATGAATTTTTAATAGTCCGTAGAAATGATCGATACCGATATCACTGATATTAAAATATGTGTTAGCTATAGTTTAGGAATCCGATATCAAATATCGATATATAGTTTCGAATATATTACCCACCACTAGCTGAAATGCATTATCGCGACAAAGTTCACAATTAATTCGACGTCGTCGCGAAGTTTTTATGATGTGGCCAAGCTTTACCGCGACAACGGAACATAAAGATTTTACCGCGACAACGGAACAAGAATTTTACCGCGATAGTGTGGCCGTAGCATAACGCGATGATGCATCGCGTTATTATGACGAAGTGTTTGGCCAGACGTGTCGCGACAACGCGAATCTTCGCACTAGCGCGATAGTGTGGCCGTAGCATAAGGGTCAATATTATTTTAGATTGAGGGATGAATTATATTAGACCGGGCCGCGCACGGGGCGTGCCGTATGCGTGGCCTGGACGGGGAACTGATTTGATACGTTGCATACATTTTGTATTTATATTATATAGGCTTAGGGCCCTGACGCGAGCATGACGCTTCGATTCGCTTCGAATTTTGCCCGCCGCGCGCCGGCGCCGCCGCCCGCGCCCGCGCTCTTCCCCGCGCTCGCCCTACACGAGCTTAGAAGTCTGTTTTTATTAAAATAATAAGAATTCGTGGATAAAAACGACACAAATTATGAATAGTGTTTTGATACACCATAATAATCAAAAACACTTAAACTCTAATAACTTGCACTTTCTTTTGTGGCTTTTACAGGGTTTTGTAGTAAAAAAATGAAATATCTGTAAATGTCGTGGATGAATTCGACACAAAATATTTTGAACAACAGATATCAGTACTCTAAAACGCGTAACACCTATTTAACCAATTGTAATATTCTTTAAGAGCTAGTTGGGCGACGTGTTATGTACTAGTTAAATATCAGGTTTCTCGTGGACAGAAATGACACAAATTGCCTATGTACATCAGTTACTACTTCGTTATTATCATGACACTAAAATTTTCATCTCTAATTTTCTTTTCGTTCAATACTGATCGAAACGACAAATACCTAAATTTCTACGTATGCAAGTACCTAGGATGACACAAACTAATATATTAGGTTGGGCAAAAGGTCCGGAAACTATATGTGAAATACCAACAACTTTAATATTTTTGAAACCTCAAAACCTAGCGCTATCGGTCTAAAACGCAAAACACAACATTACTGATGTTGACAGATTTATTCGATTGTTTCCAATTTTGGAATGTAGTTTCTACTAAGTGTAATTTATTTTTTAATTGACCACAATTATCGGTAGGACTAATAGAAATCTTATAATGGAAGACAAAAGGGAAAAGGGCTATTATTAGGGCTGGCAATCGGGGCCCCCACCCTAACAACCCATCTCTTTTCTAGAGTGTGTGTGTGTGTCGTAAAAGGCAACTAACGGACTAGACTGCACTTATGTCCAACAGCAAAAAGCGGGTGTGGGCGGTGGGCTCGCCAACGATCACGCCGCGCGTATGTGCGGTTGCTGTTGGTTTTGTGCCGAGTGATTCTAGGGCCGCGTATCGCATGCCCTCGGTCTAACCCTCAGGGATCATAGTATTGATTGTATGTGTATGGGCAGGCAGAGGCCACCGCTTTAAATGTGTACGAATACCAGGCAAGCCACTATACATTTTTTTTTAATGCTCGCAGCTCTAACATAATCAGAGCATTTTGTTTTCTTAATTAAATATGTTTTAAAATACTAGTGGACATTGTCCTTATTATTGAGATGGACTGAAGGTCCACTCCTAACAGAATTGCGGGGCGCTTACTTAGTGTTGTGCTTTTTTGGTATTTTGGTTTTATTTATTAGTTTACGGTACTACAAGATACTAATAGTGTTTAATTTTATTTTGTAATTTTGTTTATTTAGTTTTATATGGCTTATGTTAATTTAGTATGAAAAGTTTTCTTATATTATTATATTTTCTTTATTATATTATGTATATTGTTCATGATTTGGTTATGTCGTTTTTGGTGGAGTTTGAGGACTGATAAGTCTACAAAATTTTGTTATTTTTCCACTGACTTCTAAGCTTTTTGTGTTTAGAAAGCTGTAAATAGCAAGTTTTTAGGACTCTAATGTAGTTAAAGTTTTATGTTGTAGTTTGGTACGGTACTACATGATTTGTAATATTTTATTAGGTTAATGTAGTTTAATTTTATGGGTTTTAATTATATACGATTTGATTATATTTTTATTTATCTAGGTAACAATCTGTAGTTTATTTAATATTTTATGTAATGATACTATAGGTTCAAATTTTTTGTTAATTGGGTAATTTTTTATTTTGGTGTTTAGATATTTTTAATTTTGTTTTTCTGTTTATTTAGTCGCTAAAGTTTATATAGAATTTAAAGTTTAGAGTTTAATTATAAAGGTACAACATTTTAAAACTTTTGCTGAATTTAGTAGCCATAGTTGGTTTGGCTTTGCAGGCGTAGGACCATTGCCTTAATCCTAGGGCATTCGCGGGCATTCGTGGCATTGTGTGCTGAGTCCACCTTTGCGCCCGTGCGCATGTTATGTGCCGTGCAATTGTAGCACTTGGGTTGTGCTGACTTGCTTGGGCACTCAGCCACCTGATGTTCGAGGCTGGCGCAGTGGGCGCAGGGCTTCCTCTCTGCCGTGCACTTGGTTTTGGTGTGCCCGAACTGCAGGCATAGCCTGCACTGTATAAATCGGCTGAAGTCCTCAACGTGGACTCTGCCGTGGTCCACGTTGAGCCTCCCGAGAGCGAGGATGATCTTTCGTGTCTCGGGGGTCACCTCCACCACCGCATTATACAGTGCAGGGTTCCTGTTCGAGGTCAGGAAGCAGAGCCGGGAAACCTCAACGTCGTTCTGGGTCGCAAGGACCTCTGCCAGATCCTCGCTGGCGAGGTCCTTGGAGACGCCCTTTAGGATCAACAGGGGTGGTCGTTGTTTCGCCAGTTCGGCGGCGAAGTTAGGGCTCCTGTCATGACGTGAGATTGTTTCCTGGCACTGCTCCCTGTGCTCGAATTCTACCCTAAGTTTGTTATTTGGCAGCGGCAAGACCTTGACCGGGGCGTATTTGCATTTCCGGAAGGATATCTCCCTTTTCCAGAGAGCCATCACTTCCGGAGGCCTCAAGGTGTTGTTGAGGGAGCTGACGATCACGGCTGGATAGGTCTGGGGTGTTGGGGGCCTTGCCGCGACGCTTGCGTAGGTGGCCTTTGAGACGGGTTGAGCGGGCTGGACTTCGACCAACGAGCTGTGGGCTAAGGGCAATTGATGCTGCTCTTTAAGCGCGGCAGTGAGCATGTTGCCCGATAGGCGCACCAAGTCTTCAAGCCTATCGCCCTGCTTAAGCAGCTCGTCGACTTTATCCGCGATCTCCCGACGAACCTCCCCCGCCATCTCGCCTTGGACAGTGATCAGGGCCTCTGTGCTGATATCCAGCTTATGGCCCAGTTCTCGGACACTGTCCTCAACGATTTGGGAGGGTGGGTCCGGCGCCTTTATCTCATTGAGCACCGAAACGCATCGATAGATCTCATTTTTTGCGTCTTCAATGTCCAGTTTGTTCTGCCTGGTCACTGATTTATTTTGTGATATAGCCATTTGTATACGGTCGAGCTGGTGGAAGACCGCGAGCTGGAATGTCCTAAAACTGCAAATTTGATCGTGCCGAGTGACCTTCACTTGGGGCGACATAGTCGTCTCACCCTCCATAGCGGTACATGCCATTTCGAACGAACGTAGTGGAGTTAGGTTAGGGTAAGGTTAGGTTAGCTAAAAAATTTCTAAAGTTAATTTTTAAGGAATTTTGTTATAAATTTTTTTTGTGAAAAGTTACTTTTTGTGTGTTTTTAAGTTTAAATTATGATTATATAACGTTTTGAAAAATTTTAAATTTTGAAGTTTTTGGCCGAAATTTGAAAATTTTTGTTTTTGAGCGAATTTTGAAAATTTTTCCGGAAGTAGTCTCTATAATTTTAAAAAAGCTTATATTGTGAGTTTGGTATATTTGGGGTATTTTTTTGAAGGAAATTTAAGAGTTGCCACTATACATATTACAGTTACCTATCTTCCGTTTTAAGCTAAGTCTTAAGTTAAAGCCTTTATTGGGACAAGACCACCGTTCCACTAAATTATAACTAAGGGTATCATTAGTCACAAATTATGAATTTTCTTAGACATAACAACACACAAACACAACACAAATACTTAGAAACTGTTAAACAATGAAACGTTGGAGAAGTACAATACACTCTTTAACGCAACTGTACTCATACAGAAATAAAATATTTTTTTGAAAAATGAGAAAAACTAATATTAACCGTCAAGAAATGTTGTGCACGTACCTGTAACTTCTTAGATCTGGTACTAGAGTGAGGCTTGCATTCAAAAAAGTAAGAAAACTAATGAGAGTTATGAATGGAGAGTGCCTAGAATTTTAACATCTAAATGCTCTATTTTTGTAAAATCATGGTAAAATCTTCTAAGTATATTGTATTTTTTCAAGTGAAATGAGAACAAATTTACCTTTAAAAAAATACTAAGTCTTATTTATTCTCTCTGGAAAGAAAATTTTAGTAGAGGTCCAGAGATCAAGGTACTTTCCTGAAAAATAACGTTTATAAACAATTAATAGCGGCTCGCCCGCGGATCGTCCCGTGAGCACCCCGTGGCCTAGTTTTTTTTTTCATATGAACCTTGTTCTGACCAATCTTTTATAATGATTTTTTTAACATATATTGTTTAGAATTTAATAAATCTTTTGTTCCAAAAAAGATCTCGGTTAGTGGTACTGCATCTCTTAATGAATGGGCTACAATTGGTATTCACAAAAGTAGGAAACGCCTTTATGAACTTTATGGTGAACGCAACTATAACACCAGCGACGACTTCAAATTATATGTTAAAAATTATTCAAAGTTATTTAAAAGAGTATGCCGATTAGCCAAGGCAAACTATCTGAGTTCTAAGATTAAGAATAGTAATGACAAAATAAAAATGACATGGAATGTTATAAATAGTGAAACAGGAAAGGTCAAAAGTCGTAATAATGAGTACAATTTAAATTGTGATAATAAAACCTTGACTTCTGATGCTGATGTTGCTGCAGCATTTGAGAGGTTTTTTACTGACATTCCAGTTTCAACTACAAAAGCCTTGATTTCCTCCCCCACTGTAGCTGAATCTGTTTTGAAGGAGAATGTTAAAGATTGTGAAAGTAATTTCAGTTTTCAAAAAATTTGTGTTATAGATATATTAAAAACATTTAACACTCTCAATAAAAAGAAAATTGCTGATCTGTGGGGTAATTCCGTAGATGTCGCTAAATCTGTAATTATGACAATAGCTCCAGTTTTAGCTTGCATATTTAACGAATGCATTGACTGTGGTGTTTTTCCTGACCTAATGAAACATAGTAAACTAATTCCATTGTTTAAATCAGGTAGCACTTCTGACCCCTCTAATTTTAGACCTATTTCTGTGCTACCCAGATTTAGAAAAATTTTTGAAAAGTTGATACTAGACCAAATTCATATTCATTTTCTTAGAAATAAACTTTTACATTGTAAACAGTATAGTTTTACTAGGGGTCGCTCAACAACTGACGCCGGTGTTGAGCTTTTAATCCAAATATTTGATACCTGGAAGGAATCACAGGATGCCCTAGGGGTATTTTGTGATTTATCCAAGACTTTCGATTGTGTTTTACATAAAACTTTGGTCAGGAAGCTTAACCACTATGGAATTAGGGATGCTTTTTTGAGCCTTCTAATCTCGTTCTTGAGTAACAGGATTCAAAAGGTCGACATTAACGGTAAAAGATCTCCGGGATCAGTGGTTACAATGGGAGTTCCGCAGGGTTCAATACTAGGTCCATTCTTGTTTTTGGTTTATATTAATGACTTACCTTATTTTGTAAAAGACAGTCATGAGATAGTATTGTTTGCTGATGATACTTCACTTTTATTCAAAGTGAAACGACGACACCCAAATTATGACGATGTGAATAATGCGATCTCAAAGATTGTTCACTGGTTTAGTCTAAATAACTTGCTATTATACGAGGGAAAAACCAAATGTGTAAGAATTGTATTGCCTAATGTTAAGCAAGTAACAACTAGTGTACAAATTAAAGATAAGAATGTGAATCCTGTTGTGTTTCTAGGCATCACGTTAGATGCCAAGCTTCAGTGGGGCCCACATATAGCTAAATTGTTGAATAGACTTAGCTCTGCGGCCTATGCAGTAATGAAGATCCGTCAGTTAACTGACGTTGATACATCTAGATTAGTTTATTTCAGTTACTTTCATAGTGTAATGTCGTACGGCATTTTACTGTGGGGAAATGCTTCAGACATTCAAACTATCTTTGTGCTTCAGAAGAGGGCTATTCGAGCAATCTATAAAGGCTGGCGACTCTCTCAGAGAGAGATTTAAGAATATAAATATAATGACAGGTGCATCACAATACATTTATGAAAATTTGATTTATGTTCATAAAAATACTGGAATGTTTTCAAAAAACAGTGATATTCACAATGTAAACACTAGAAGTAAGAACAAATTAGCAGTACCTTATACTAGACTCCATAAAATAAATAATTCTTTTAAGGGTCTGTGTGTAAGATTTTACAACAAAGTACCAAATGATATTCAGAAATTAGATCTTAATAAATTTAAAATCAAAATCAAAGAAAATCTTTATAAAAAAGCTTATTATAAAGTGTCAGATTACACAGAAGACAAAACAGCTTGGATCTGAAATGCTCCAAGCACTCCAACACCTATTTCTTATTGTCTTTATTTAATTGATACTACATTGTATGTATTGTAATTTTGTATTACATCATTTTTTTATATTTTTAAATTCATATTTTGTATTGACCTGGTAACGACATACTCTTTTTTTTGTTTGTAAATGTCGTTGCTTTTGTGCGCTGTGGTTTCTTGCGCCCATTCTTTGCCACAGTTAAAAAATTATGTCCTGAATGGGTGGTAGGTTAAGAAAGATTTGGACGATTCAAAGTACTTATTAATTGAGTTTATTGAATAGGTAAATATATTTTGATTTTGATTTCGAACGTTTTTTTTAAATATATATTTTAGCGTTTTATTAGCTCTTAAAAATTTTACTTGTTATTGGTACTTTACTTGGTACTATTACAAATAAGTACTACAAAAAAAGAAGAAGTCAAATCGGTCGAGCTGTTGTCGAGTTTTGAGCTTAACAACACAATTGGCCATTCATTTTTGTTTATATACTTAGATGATAAGACAAAGTTAGCCAAGAAGGCCAAAGTTCTGTTGAAAAAATCGAATTACAAAAGAAAAGTTATGAAAGTTACAAAAGTCCAATTACAAAATAAACTATAAAGTTACATTTCCCGACACACAAAGTGTGTTCATTTGCAAAACATCATCGTCATCCTATAAACGTGTCACGGTGGCACCGGGCGGACCAGCAGGACCAACGGCTGGCACCGGGCGGGCGGGCGGTGGCAGCCGGGACCAACGGCTGGCGACGGGCGGGCGGGCGGTGGCAGCCGGGACCAACGGCTGGCACCGGGCGGGCGGGCGGTGGCAGCCGGGACCAACGGCTGGCACCGGGCGGGCGGGCGGTCGCAGCCGGGACCAACGGCTGGCACCGGGCGGGTGGGCGGTGGCAGCCGGGACCAACGCCTGGCAGCGGGCGGGCGGGCGGTGGCAGCCGGGACCAACGGTTTCTCGTGCTTTAAGAAGCACGGAGGTGCTGTACAGGTTTTTAACTTGGTCACCAATCCAGTACCCCGGCATTGCGAAAGTTCGCAAACCAAACCCGTTAGCCGCAGCGCTGGGATCTTTACATAAAACAGACAGATACTCGACAAACTTTTATAAAATCTGTGTGTAGTTCCAGATAATTCTTTAGTGAAATGTAAAAAAATGAACATAAGAGTCCGGGCTTATCAAAAATAATTAGCTTCGATTCTCAGGCGCCACTCGCTATAAGTAAATTACAGCGTTGTAGGTAATACGGTTTGGTAAATAAAGATATTATCAATGTATCCGAAAAATGTATTGTATTTTGAAATGGGTTAAATATTTGGTACTTACCTATATTATAAATAGTCGGATAACTACTTAGATGCGATTTTGCGGAGCTTTTAATAAACTAATAAGTATAATAAATCATAACTTTTAAATTTTCGCGTTCCATTATGCACACATAAATAAACGGGATTTAACGCAAAACTACTTAGTAAAGGCATCCTACGCATACCTTTTATACCCGACGTTTGGACCGAGTTGCACCGACCGCGGTCACGGGTTAATGATGATGGGCTATGCGTAGGATGCCTTTACTAAATAGTTTTGCGTTGAATCCCGTTTATATAAGTGTGCATAATAAATCATATCTAATCATCATCATCATCAGCCTATAAACATCCCACTGTTGGGCACAGGCCTCCCACGTGAACATGCACCTGGGGATATTGGGCCATAACCCACCGCGCTGGCCCAATGCGGGTTGGTGGGGTTAATGACTGCCATCTTACGACAACAATCGGGACCAACGGCTTAACGTGCCTTCCGATGCACGGAGGAAGGTCGAGATGTTTTTAATTGGTCACCCATCCAGCGACCCGGCATTGCGAAAGTTGCTTACCGGGCAAGATCGCAAGCCGAGCGCGCCAGCCGCAGTGCCATCGAGCTCCATATCCAATATTATTTATTTATTGCTCTAAACATTTTAAATAAAATACAAAATATATCTTCAATTGCTTTAAAGCTTTAGTTTACGGCCGCTTGTTTACACACAAGTATTTGAAGAAAAACACTTTTAAATTAGTTAGTATTTGATGGCCGAAAACTGAGTCGTATAAGCTACTTTTCGGCATAGGCAAAATTCATGTGGACGAAAATAAAAAAAACGTTGATAAGATTTAATGACACAAAGTATGTTAAGTTAACCTGAAATCGAGATTCCAACCGTTTCTAATACTATGATGGCCGAAAACCAAGAATAAAGAATCTACTTTTCAGCCATAGGTATGTTCTAAAAACTGCCGATTATATATTTAATTTTCGGCCATATTTAATACAAGCGGCCGCTCGCGGTTTCACCCACGTGGTTCCCGTTCCCGTTGGAATATCGAGATAAAAAGTATCCTATGTGTTAATCCAGGTTATAAACTATCTGTATGCCGAATTTCATCTAAATCCATTCAGTAGTTTTTCGTGAAAGAGTAACAAACATCCATCCATACGTTCCCGTGGGAATATCGGGATAAAAAGTATCCTATGTGTTTTTCCAGGTTATAAACTATTTGCATGCCGAATTTCATCCAAATCCATTTAGTAGTTTTTACGTGAAAGAGTAACAAATATTTAAACTTTCACGTTTATAATATTAGTAGGATAAAAAGAGACCTTTTTCTATAGATATGAGAGTTATCAGAAAAATATTTTTTCATTATACTTATTTACTTACACAAAACAGAAAATATAACAACACTTAAAAATACATGGCCGAAAACTAACATAAATACGGCCGAAACCTAAAATAGGTGGCCGATAACCGGCAATATTGCAACTATTCCAGATTTTTTTTATTTTAAATCATAAAGTTTTCGTAGACAAAGCTTAGAAAAACGAAAATTGTTTTAGTTTAATTTTAAAAAAACCTTTTTACTTTACTTTTGTTTACTGTGTCATGGTACGACAGCGCTCTGAAAACGAAACTTTGCTTAAATGGCCGATAACAGGCTAATTTACCCTATTTTGTTTTGGCATTAAAAAAGGGTCGTGCTGTTAGTCGTCAACTAAAACAAGTAACTAATTAACATATTTATTAACGCTTCGATACCTATATAATGTTGATAATCTACTCGCCTCTTAACACCGTATAAATATTAAAACCGCAGAAAAACGTAGGAAATATCACCAAAACCAAATAATATTATTAACAGATACGAAGTGTTTTTGCGAGTTTAATTCAACATTCGATTAGGTTAGCGAGCGTGCCTTCCGAATCACGGAGGAGAGCTTGATATTTTAATATGGTGCATGGAACTGTGAATAATTTGATTATAAACATTATGGATGAATACGATGGACTTTGGCCCTAGTGCAGTGACCCAACCTTTCGAAAATCGGTAAGAGTGTTTTTTGGGAAAGAAATCCTGGCATTTAGCTTTCATAATTAGATTTAGAAAGCTATCTATGTATCTACCTTCTCAAAATATTGATTAGGTTTAGGCCTACTTTTGCCATGAAACGTTAAGTTTCAACACCACTAGTACCTACTAGAAACAACGGGTCTGATGCCAGGTATTTTCTCCCAAGAATGTGTGCCATCGCTGCTTAATCGAGCTGTTCAGACGAGAACGAGCTATTTGTTAGTGAGTCACAAGCATTAGATAAATGCATGCAGCGTCGGCTCCGTACCTAGCTGTCAAAACAAACCGTTAATGATGTAACGACACAACAGCGGCGGCGGCGGCGGCGGCGGCGGCGCGCTATCAATAGCTTGGCACGCTCGCTGTTATCACCCACGGGGGTGCGCAACCTTTCGCTTGTGGGCAATCATTTTTAATGACAGAAAAAACAAATAAATAATATTTAAAAACACCAACTTACTTACTAATGCAAAATAACCCAAAACATACATCTATACAGTAGGCAAAACGGAACTGTTTCTGCGTTTCCTGCGTCCTGCAACTCTTGCCCTGTTTTGTTCCGGCTTAAAAGATTCAGAAAAATGAAGCGGCGTGTATCGAATCAGGGTCAACATGAGCGAGATATAAGTAGAATGATAAATCCATGATTATTACCTACTTATTTCGGTAGTACCGTTTTTGTTACTCCATTAAATACCTAAACACCGAACTTTATGTTGGTTTAAGCATAGTATTATATATATACATGGCCTGTTTAACGAGATTTCACTTTATTAAATTCTTAATATTACCATAAATTGACTAACCAGAAGCAACGACCAACATTGTCGATTGCATTGGCCACACAAGTTGACACAACACTTTAAAAGTAAATTATTTTTTAATTTTATTTGCTACTGACCTATTTCACTTATTTAATAAACAGTAATCTTAAAATTAGATTACAAAGTCGCTCCCCGCAAAACCGTTTCTGCTGTGTTAATTAACATTTAGTTATTGTTAAATATTTTTTATGGTTTACTTGTAAAGTCTAACTATCTCAGCACATCACGTCGCCGCGCATGATCACGCAACGAGACGTGAAGGGTCCAATCACCACCACCATCATCGTACCTCTCTACAAAAAGAAAAAAGTACAGTAGGTACTGCCTGTCTGCTGCCTGTACTGCCTGCACTGCCTGCCTGTACTGAAATCAAGGCATCGCTACTACTGATGGGTGTTGGCTCAATCAGCACTGCCAAATGCGGGCGGGAGATCACAAACCCGTTCGCAGCATCGGAAAATCCGAAAACACACTTTGCCTGAGCTGGGAATTGAACCCGGGACCTCCGGACATCGACTACCTACCCGCGAGGCGTTGGCATTTAGGAACAACAACGAACGCATTCACATCCTGACACTTTCTCCCAGCGCCTGTCATTGACTTACCACGCGAGTGTTCCGAAGAACTTATTTCTCAAATTCCTGCTTCTTCCTCCTACACACAGGGCCAATGTGTACGCGTGCTGCTCTTGGATGTCACTAATGCAACAGTGGTCATTATTCTGTCGCGAATGTAGGAATCGGTAACTCATTTGTTTGTTAAATTGCCAAGAAATGGAATGCTCTCCCAACACGAGTGTTTTCTCCTTCCTGAGACGTAGGGTCCTGTAACCGAGGTGTGAAGAAGCAACTTGCAGGTCAGCCAAGCGAGCCAGCTAGCGCGGGAAAAAATTGCTTCATTAGCTGTCTTTCGTTCTAGGAGTGTGAGGTAAATAGTTCTGACCTCATAATGTACTAAATCGCTATGCATTATCATGGAACAGTAACAGTAAATTAGTTCCAAACAATTTATAATTAATATTATACAGTTATCGAAAGCAATTGAACAATTCATATCATAATGTTATGTACTTATAAAATTTCTTATACCTAACATCGCATTGGTGTAAACTGTAAAGGTGTAGTAATGTCAATAAATAAATAAATAATAAATAATAATAATTTCATCATGATTGTAGTACAAAATGTTAATGTGTTACAAAATGTTTTTTTATTAAAAATAGTCATGTTTCGTTGCATTGTTATATTTAAATCATTCACGAAGTCGAAACTAACGTAAACTGTTACTGATAAAACATAAGCACTCGCATTACGTGATACACACTATAGTCGTGTCTAAATCTGTTTAAACCACTAAGGTATCACCATGGCACAGTAATATAATATAAATTACCCTGACCATGGTGAGCGGCCCCGCACTCCGCAGCCTTCGAGCACCACAGCGCACAGGTACGGGAATCAAAGGAGATCATTCGGGCTCCATACATTTTTGAGCCTTATCTGAAAGTGGCAGCCAACAAAAAAAATAGTACGTATTGTTAGAACTAGCCATTTGGAGTAATAGTTAATATGGCACAAAAGTTGTAGGAATGCTCTGAGTCAAGTTATACAAGTTATCTTAAATTTATTGATTTTTAAAAGTGCTGAGACTGGGAAACATAAAATAATGATAGATATTGCTAGAACTAATGATCTGAAGCAATAGTCATTGCAGCTCAAAAGCTATGAGGTCATCATCTGTTATGTTTATACAAAAAAAAATTAGGAATCAAAAAATGTATAAAATAGATGAATCTTCGAACTTGTATAACTTGGCTCGGACATTCCTACAACTTTTGTGCCATATTAACTATTTCTCCAAATAGCTAGTTCTAACAATACGTAACATTTTTTTTTGTTGGCCGGCGCTTTCAGAAAAGGCCCATAAAAATGATGTCCTTTGCTCACTGATGACACGTTGAAACCTTTTCACGCCTTATCATTTGTCAGTGTACCTACATAAACAGTTGGTTACATACTTTAAAAATGTTAGAATTTCCTAAATGCTGCTACTTTTATTTGTTTTATTAACTAATTTTCTATTAATTATATATGTTGAATGATGTAATGAGTTACAGTAAACATGGTAAGAGTTTTTTTTTATTTTAAATTTATAATCGAGAAAGTACCTTAAGAAGGTTTACGCATTTTGGTTTCCCATACAAACTTTCAAGTCAAAATTTTTAAAAACCATAAAACCAATTTTAATGAAACTTTGCATGCTTACGTAAAATACTGGGATCTAAATAGTTTGTTAAAAATATTTTTAAAAAACGTTTATTTAACTGAGTTATTGAGACTTTAAACTTTCTATAGTGAACTTGAAATCGCAAAGCTAAATAAACGTAAATGTAAGTAAACGTAAGTAAATGTTTTCAACAAACTGTTTAGATTTCTGTATTTTACTTTAGCATGCAAAGTTTTCAAAAATTTCGACTTGAAAGTTTGTATGGGAAACCGAAATGCGTAGACCCTCTTAAGCACACAACCATGTATGAAGAAATATGAAGCAAATGATGTGTGTTAGCATCGCAGCAAAAATGGCAAGCTGCGTGTGCCGACCCCGCCGGGCAACGGGCGGCATGGAACCGAGGAGCGATATCACTACTATGTAATAATCAATCTAACTGCTGGCTCTATTCTTTCCCGCTAAGAAGTTTTAAAGCTTTAAGTTCAGCAGAACCATTTACTTTCCATGTCCAAAGCTATGAGTTCTCGGCATGGTAATGTTGAGTTGAGATGGCCGAGCCAGTGTTAATTACCTGTTAGCCGCGCGGGCGGGCGCGGTGCGGGCGCGGCGCGGGGCGCGGCGCGGGGCGCGGCGCGGGGCGCGGCGCGGGGCGCGGGCGTTTATCTCGGTTCAGAGGGGCCGGGGTTATCCGCGCCGATACGCACGCGCGTCACTATCACTACTTAGTTCACTACTACATGCACTACATGACTACTCGCAGCCAGCATTAGCGCTGCGCAGGATTCGTCAGCAAGTTGCTGGCGCGTGGGAGACATTTTTCTAGTCGTTCTAGATGTAGCTGCTCAACAAGCTAAACACATTCTCATATGTTGAAATCTGCCAGTCGCTAGGTATAGTCTAGAAACCAAATGTTTATCGATACCAGTGATTTAAGTTTACCGACAAACTGCATAACAGCAGGATCGTCATTAATTGATCGTTATGTATGTGATCATAGGACACAATAACCAAATAAGTAGGTAAGATATGTTTTTGGAAAGTCACAAACCAGAAAAATAATTTGCGTAATCCTTGGCAAAAAAACAGAAAATCAAAAGCAACAAATATGGAAATAACCTTGATAAATATTCAAGATACAATGAAGTAAATAATTACTGCACATACATCCAACAGCTTAGAGCGGCGATGGGCTCACCACTTGTCACGCCCAGCACATCTGTGCAGTCGCTATTTGGTGAAAAGTGGACTATGGCAGAGGACTGCTTTTGCGGTCCTCATTGCTTAATCTCTGACTAACTCTTCGGGGATAAATACTCGTGATTAAATATGTATGTATGTATAAAAAATATATACAATTAAAAGCATGTCCGAAACCGTCGAGCATGTACGAAGAATCGTCAGAATCGTAGCAAATGGTCTCTGTCTACCTCTCCGGAAAACAGAAGCATCAACGGTGTACAGTCACGAGCACCAATATGTATACACATTGACTCTTATTCCATTGTATTAAGAGTTACAATTGTTTACGTATTTTTGCTCGTGACTGACAAAACGTAACCAATCAATGTTTTTGTGTACTCTTCATCCTAACTAATACAATTTCAAAGCTCTTGCCATGGCATCCAAGTTAGAAAAAGTGAAACAACGTTAAGTAGTGTTGTGTCGCGTATCGATGCTGGCTGCGGTATCGGTGTATCGAGTATCGACGGGGTCGCGATAATCGGCGGTTATCGGCACGAGCGCGACACACTCGCTTAATGGCGGCAATCAGCGGCGGATCGGGCAGCGGTCGAGTTCAATGATAATTGGGAAAAAAACTCGTGTTTGTTTTGCTACAATGATTGGCACCGCGCTGCGGTTTTTCGCGTGAAACTCATTTTAAGGTCGACTGCTAGTGTTTTTATATTTCATGTGTGATTGTTCCTTTTGAAGAAATTGCGAATCATACAAGATTATATATGTCTTATTTAACACAATCCTGTTAGAAGATCATCTGAGTTGAGATATTTACTTATTAGTAATCAACAAGACGGGACATGTGCATTGGTTTAGTTGTAAGCAAAATTCAAAGTCGTATAATGTTTTAAAAACGATAATTTATTAATTTATAATGAGAAATTGAATCTTTAAAATAAGCAATTTCATATTCGTATTATTTAATGTTTTTGCGCTCAAACATACTTTCATATATTGAAACGTTGAAAAAAATGACTATCTCAGGTAGGAATCGAACCCATGTCCTCCGCAATACTACTACCACTCCGACGCCGAGGCATTGGTTACTAAACCTGTCGAAACTTTTCAACGCTTCTGACTTTTTGTTTTTATAGCAACAGTCTCTCGTCAAACCTTTTTAAATTTTCATACTTAGAGCAAATTTTATATTTGAGCTTGAGTTTTGATTAAAAAAAATGTAAAAATGAGTTCCAGAGCTAAAATATGCTTAAATAAGCAATGACCAGGAGTTCAGAAAGTGCGGTCATGATCAGTTTAGTATTTACCCTTGTGGAACCCCCATTAGCACAGAAGATCCAGATGATATGGATCCTTTCACGCTTATTTTTGTGTTGTACCAGGATAAGTTTGTTTACACAATTCTATGACCACGGCTTATATTTCGGTTCGACGCGATTCTGTTTCGGCGTGCAGTGGTACTGGGGGTAGCGATGCGCGTTTGTCTGGCACAGACTATAGCTCGTTAGATTAGTTGTTTTTTTATTATTATTAGTATTGACGTCAATAAGTGCCTGTAAAGGTTTACATTGAATAAATAATTTGACTTTGACTTAACTTTTTGGGTTCTACAGCTGAGATCTTCTGAGTGCACTCTTTAGTGTTTTAGTTTTAATAAAAGAGTGTTGTATTCAATGCAATCAAAAGCCTTGGAAAGATCACAAAATACTCCAAAAGCATTCTGCGATCCCTCCCAAGCCTCAAATATGTGTTTCAGCAGAGCTACACCTGTATCAGTGGTAGACCTTCCCTTGGTAAAACCATATTGTTCACTGTGAAAAAAGTTTTTCAAAAACTTTACTAAGAGTAGGTAAAATCGAAAAAAGTTTTAAATTGCTCGGGTCATCTTTACAACCCGATTTGAAAAGTGGCAGAACTTTGCTATGCTTCAGGAGATCTGGGAAAACTCCTTCGTCAACACAGCTATTGAATATGACTACAAGAAAAGGCGCAATGGACTCGATAATATTATTATTAATTTTTGTTGAATTATCCCACAAATCACAAGTGTTTTTCATTTTTAAAGATTTAAAGGACTTAAGTGTGTCTGTACAGCTTACGTATTTAAATTTGAACACTTCATCACACGTGGGTACATACATTTTTAACAGAATTTCTGCATTGCTTGATAAAGAGTTGAGTAACATAGTTGTGGCAATTGGTATATTTGTAAAATACTGTTCAAAAGCATCAGTAACTCTATCATCTTTCCTTAAAAATATGCTATTGCCTATCCTTAAAGAAAACTTAGTATCACGTGCCTTTACTTTAGCAGTTTCGCGGTTAATACAGTTCCAATTTATAAATTTTTTTTTTCTAAATTGTCTCGGGTATGGTTGTTTTCTATCTATAATAAGTATATGTTTAAGTATTTTAAATATGTTTATCCGTTGTCTAGTAACCATTTAACGAGTTTCGAGATTTAGCACATGCACTCTAGAAACTTATGTACTCTAGAAAACTTGGACTATGATTATATTTTTTCTGCTCATATAAGTCATACAACTTAACCCTACTTTTATGCAAACCATCTGTAGCCCAATCCCCAAATTTCATTGAAAATTAGTTTCCAACTTTTTGATAGAGAAAGTTTTATCAAATTCACCTTTAATAACATCGAAAAATGCTTGTAAAGAGCATCTGGATTTTCCTGTATAAATGGTAAACATGCAAGTTTTGCAGTTACATTATGCTTGAAAATTTTAACTTGTTTGTCTGTCACTAGCCTACTAGATATTTCTTCTGAGTTAGGGTGTCCACATTCAGTAAAAGTTACTTTTTGCTAGTATGAACGAAACGAAATGAAGTTTAGTTAGTATGAACTTAGAATCAAGAGCACAGTTACCAAAAAAATGTCTAAGCAGGTTGCAGTGTTTGCTATAATTCTAGTCGGTTCTCTAAATTGGTAATCCAAATCAAATGATGTAAAAATGTATTAGTTATCTTATTAATATAATAAGTTAGAATTTATAAAAATTTAATTATGTTTAACATATTTTTGCATGCCTAGTGGTAAAATATGGCTGAATCAATTTAATTTTTCTGTACCACCAATCATGTACCCATATTTGCAAATAAAAATATCTTTATCTTTATCTTATCTTTATCTATAAATAACGAGATTAATCTTACACTAGTTGTATGTCTGTCTTATAAATTTACATTAAAGTCCCCCACAAATTACTATTTTCTTTTTAGATTTACAAATCGACTTAATTACATCTTCCATATTGGCCTCAAAGACACTAAAATTGCCAGAAGCCTCCTTCTGAGGTCGATATACACAAACAATAATAAATTTCTCTAACTCGACACATGACAGCTCAATAACGCGTTCAATAGAAAGGGAAACTACATAATCCTTTCGTTCCATAATCTTATGTTAAGTAATTAACAAATATTAAGGATGCGCCGCGAATTGCATTTTTTATAGTAAAAGCACTGGAAAGCTGAAAGTTTTTAATATTAAAAATTAACTGATAATCTGTAAGCCAGTGCTCAGTTTTACATAAATGTTTAAATTTTCATGTAATAAAAAACTAACTACTTAACTAACTCTTTGCCGGCCAGGCTCTGCATATTTTGATAAACGATTTTAATTTGAGTAAGGCTGGCTTTTATATTTTAAAGTCCATTTCAACGAACTGAAATATCTTGAGCTTGCTGTTCTTTGGAATACACGTACCTCTACTTGATGTTGGCCATTGCTCATGTGGGTATATAGGCCTGATCCCAGCAACGGAAAGCAATCGATCGTTCTAGCGCCAGTATTTTTCCAA
This sequence comes from Scoparia ambigualis, assembly GCA_963921215.1. Classification (NCBI taxonomy): domain Eukaryota; kingdom Metazoa; phylum Arthropoda; class Insecta; order Lepidoptera; family Crambidae; genus Scoparia; species Scoparia ambigualis. Next base: position 32,133,156 of record OY992520.1, on the reverse strand, counting down.
TGTTACGTATTAACTTTTAAGGACCTACTACTTTACTATAGTATAGTCAATACGATATTTGAAGTCCCGGATTATTAGTAATTTCTAGTGCAGCTAAGCAAGGCTCGCCGTTGGGCCTCGAGTATGCTATTTTAAAATATCGAGAATAGTGTCTTAGCGATCTGATTTACTATTTAGACTGCGGGGAAATGGTTAAAACAGGAGTCTTAGACACTATTCACTATCCAGGTATTCGATGTACTTACGGATCGGGCGTATTAGCGCGGACGGCCGTCTGTTTGTGGGCCCAAGGCCTCTGCTTGTCTGTGTGCCGCCGACACGCCGCGGCGCAAACACTCGCTACCGAACACCGAACCCGGCGCACGCTGACCAAACAAGCGTTGTTTGGATTATTCCTACCGACTAATTCATGGTATAGGAAGAAAGCAATTTGGATCATTCTAATATTATTCGGTAGCTTCGGACTGAATTGTTAAGATAAATACAAAAAGTTTTATAACAGAAGAACGAAGGTTCGAGAGTATTAGAACTTGTCAATTCACTGCTGGACATAGAAGAAAAGAAAGAAAAAAAAACATTTTACATTTTACTTAGGCACAGCCAACGCAAGTCCTGAGCCCGATCTTCAGCTCTGCTTGTCCAACTGCCGTCAGCCACTTTATTTATATCGTCGCTCCCCCTATAGTATGAAATCTTCTTCATCATCATCATCATCAGCCTAAAAACGCCCCACAGCTGGGCACAGGCCTCCCACGTGGAATAGCACGTGGGGATATTTTCTTGCCAAAGTCTAAAATGTGTATAGCTGTCCAAGTTTGTGATCTACATTAGCTAATAGATCACGAGCTAGCAGTCTACAAGCTGCACTAGCTACCTACTGAAAAGCTTAAAGTTTTTACAATACGAATTGGTAACACAATGCCTGCCCTAAGTACATCCTCAAACACGGAATAATGTTACAATTTCCTGTCAATTAGCTGTCGCGGGGCCATGTATTTGGGTTACATTGATTTCTAGCCAGCACTACCTATGTCGCATGAATTTGAGACCTTATCACAGGACAGCAAGGTTGAAAATGCAGAACGCAAATAGTGGGCTGTTTTTTGATTGGTTAAACACCGCTGCCGCCTATTTGTAAGTGTGTCTGTTCCGTAATCGCATTAAGTTGTCTCTATTTACTTTGGTGTTGAGGCTTTGACTTAAAGTTGCAAGTACTTAGTTGCATTAAGTTTTTATAAAATGTGGCATCACTGGAAGCCACTAGTCTAGCCGGCTTTGAGAGATTGTGCCGAATTCGGCCTGATTTTAAATAATATTAAAAGTACCTAACAACAATATATTATTCTTTTGGCGCTTAGCACGGGATCGCGTGATCCGACGCATGGACGGTGACTTACGAAACAAATAGACGTGTATTTATACATATTATATAATATTTATTTCATTTCAATAGTAAGTCTCTAACCCGTAGAATTAAGCTGTAGTTAACATATTTCAAATTGTATATTGTACCTATATTGTTTTGTAAGGTTTACGCGGACACTGCTCATACAAATGGAACACTTTCAGGAATGAAACTCGCGTTTAAATTACTGCATTACATGGTTTTTATTTATTTCTGACGTTTCGAACCCTTTACAGGGTTCATAGTAACAGGTGTTATGTAACTATGAGACGACCAACACCTCCACGAATAAATAGAACTATGTACTTAATGTAATAATTAAACTCGAGTTCCATCTATAAAAAGTGTTCACTTAAACAAATTTAAATACACTATCCGTTGTTGTTCGTGTGTTTCCTTTTGCAATATGTTCTTCGCGTTTCTGTAATTAGAAGAACAAGTTTTTTGGGTCGCTGCTGTAGTAAACATAACAAAAGAAAACAAAAATTGCAAGAGATTCGCTCCCTCGAGCGCCCGCGACCACGAAAGGCAGAAATACGAGGTTTATCGCGCCCACCGGTTTTATGGCAAATGGAATTGGATCCGACATTATATTCTGAATAGTTTCACGAGTAATGAAAATACTCTTGATAGAGCACAATTTTTAGTGCGAGGAATACGATATTTAATGGAAGGCTTTTTGTGATGCCTACGTCGCAGGTTGTTCGAAATATTTTGGTAGAGTAGATATTTTAATTTTTATAGAAATCACTAGTTTTCGAATTTGGTCCCTTAGTAAAAAGTGTTAGACGACAACCTCAGGCGGGAATCGAACCACGCACCTTCCGCATTCCGGCGGCGGAATATTTGTAAAAATATTTCTTTCGGATCTCAGAGGTGAAAACTTCTAAGATTTGATGAAGCAATGTTGAATAAAAACATAAGCAAAGCACTGACAAATTTCGACGGTTGAAAGCCAGACCTCGGTAGCCAAGTGGTTAAGGCAGCCGCCCGGAATGCGGAAGGTGCGTGGTTCGATTCCCGCCTGAGGTTGTCGCTTTTTTCAGTGTTTAAAATTTTACTTAAGTATATTTAAGCGTTAATAAAACGCTAAAATATAACACATTAAAAAGTGTTAGTTTCATTTGATGGGGTGTTTCATCGCCTTCTCCTTTCTAAACAACCTGTAAGTAAAGAATGCAGTTTGTCGTCCCAGGCGCTGCGTTGTGCATCGTCTGTCTACCGTGTATCGGTCGTCGGCAAATTGTATTATTCGGCATTTTACAAAACGGCGCCGTCCGTTTTGCAAACGCTCGCTGTTTTGTAAAATGCCGAAGGCAAATTGATGATCGAATTCATATGCCGATAGTCATTTATTAGGGTAACCATGGTTTAAGTGAAAATAAATAGCTATTATAATTATGTCATTATTCGGTATTTATTGACAAAAATAGTAACATACTATGAGGTCAAAATATCGTAAGTTTTGGTTAGGTTATGTTATAACAGTGATCAAAGGGCGAGCCGAGCGAAGCGTGCCGCGGTAGCGGCCGTATTCATTGTAGGTATATTATTATACAAATCAATAAAACTCCGCAGGAGTCCGAAGAACGCCAGTTTTCATGGACACTTTGGCATTTTGACATGTCGAATAACCTCAAAAACTTTTCTCTTCTCCACCATCACTTTAATGATCTCGACGCAGATAAGGAAAATTTATTTGATTCTCTTTAAATAACTAATAAAGGGTTTTTAATTAGTAATATTTGATTTGTGATTGTTTACGTTAAAAACGCTTAAATAAACTCAAAGATATCGAAACGTTGAAAAAAAGCAGTCTTATCTTAACTGAATGTCTACCTACATTGTAAAATACTTTCGTTCAGATCTCTAAGTTGTAAATACTAACTGCCCTACAAATAAACAAATAATAAGCTACGAATAGTTATTCCGTGTATTGTACCTGTCATGTAAACGTAATTTCAAAAGAGATAAAATACGGAATAACTATTCCGACCTTATTCTCTGTTCATTTCACCTCTCTGGTCATCACTAAGAGGTTTGATAAGACACTGTTACTATCAAAACATAAAGCCAAAATCGTTAAAAAAATTTCGTCAGGTCTAACTAATACCTTGGTGGCGACGGAGTGGTCAACGCAGCCGCCGGATTGTGGAGGACGCAGGTTCGATTCCCGCCTGAGGTAGATTTTTTTCAAAGTTTCGTTATGTTTGAAGTCTTTATTTGTCATTAGTTTTTTGCATTATACCAAACAGTTTCCACGTTTACTTGCATAAACACTTACATTGCACGACGCTTTTTTATTGTTTGCGCCACAAGTGGTAGAAAATCGAACTAGTTATTAAAATTTGACGCGGCACTTTATAAACGATTATAAACGATTTTTTTGTAGTATACATTTTATCCTATATCTATTATAGCATTGTGAATGCAAAATTAAAACAATGAAAACGGCGTACAAGTTGTCATTTGGGTTTCGTGGATTATTACAAAACAACGAGGCATTTCACAATTAGCCTTCGGAATTTTACAAACTGGCGAGCGTTTGCAAACAGACGACGCCGTTTGTAAAATGCCGAATTATACAATCTGCCTGAGACATATCGATATGAGAAGGATGTGAGAACGATGAAAATTATCTTTAGGTAGAGCTGGTGGTTAAGTTTTCAAATCTGAATAATTTCACAACGCTTTGCTATCTAAATTAATCATTACCTTGTCTTGTCATAAGTTCTGTCCTAACTTAAATGAGGGTATTTTAAAATAAATAATATGACGGTAGTTCTATTATTAGATATAATTATATTAAGTAGGTTTTATACTATTCATTTCGATCTAACTGATAGCTGTGTAAACATGGAGTGGGGTACCACATACAATCGTGAGAGCCAAGAAGTTGTTGCAGAGATACGCAGACGGTGGCCACCGGACAATTCTCTTTATGGTTGAAAAATGTTTTTTTGTTGAAGAAAAGTTTAACCGTCATAACACGAGCAACTAACTACCAAAGCGATATTTTAGAGAAGATGGTTAAGCCACTAAATAACACTGTGTTTGCTGGTAAACAATGGATATTTCAACAAGACTCAGCAGACGTTAATTTAACGAATTTCATCGCCTCTGAAGATCGGCCCCCTGCCAGTCCTGATCTTAATCCTTTGGATGATTGCTTATGGAATATTTTAGAGGAGAAAGCCTACTCTAAACCTCATCGAAATATCGAGTCGTAATTTTTTTTCATTCGTAAAGAGAATTTTCCGGTGGCCACCGTCTGCATGACTCTGCAACAACTTCTTGGTTCTCACTATTCTCTGTGGTATGGTACTCCACTCCATGTTCGCACAGCTGTGTTAGATCGAAATGAATAGTATTAAACCTACTTAATAAAATGATTTCTAATAATACTACTACCGTCATATTATTTATTTTAAAATACCCTTATTTAAGTTGGGACAGAACTTATGGCAAGACTAGGTACCTATAGTGTCGCCATGCCAATCTATTATAGATAATCAAGAACAACTCGCAATGTGATTGGAAAATGTATCTGGATTATCATTAACCCTAAGAATGCCCGCCGTGGTCTATCGGGCCCTTGAGGCCAAATCCCGCGCTTGTGCGGCGGCGGGCGGCAAGGCAGCGGCCGCGTGTTTGCGCACGCATTAGCCGCGCCGCCTTCTGTCAACAGCGTAATGGCCGCAAACAAAACCCCGCGCCCCCGCGCCCGCCCCCGCGCCCCCGGCTACTGTGTGCAACGGGACTCCGGCGACGTGCCTTACGCGCACTGCTCGGACGACGGCAAATAAATGTCAGACAATACCAACAGTGCACCTTAACTAGGCAGCGGGCCCTTGCTCTATGAAAGCTTGAGTCTTCGACACGAACAAGATTGTTTAGAAATGTTCTTCTTGTATTCACAAAGGTTAATATGTTTATATCACAATGAAATAACTATAGAAAGCAGCTGCCTCATATGGGATGCGAAACTGCGACAATTCGCAAGCAAGCTCTTCTAGCTGACCTTCCGAGACACTTTTATTAAAAAAATACTACTTATAGTGTACCTACTGTACACAAAGTTGTCTTTCACTTTATCACAGTGACGGCTCATCTAACTAATTAAATTTAGAAACAAATTCCTGAGCAAATGTGCAGTCGCTATTTGGTGAAAAGTGAACTGTAGAGGACTACTTTTGCGGTCCTCATTGCCTTGTCGCTGACAAACCCTTCGGGGATAATAGTCGTGATTATATATATGTAGGTATGTATGTGTGTACAAATCCCTTAATAGCTGTATCATTTGACCTATAGTCCCTAAACTGTGCGCGATTTGGCTGATTACCCTTGCGAGTGATTTAGACATTAACAAAAAGACTCTAAGTGTCTGTACCGCTCCTAGTAACCGTAACCAGAAACGATCTCAAACGGCGTGCCGGCATGCAGCACGGTGGCACGGTCCATCTGTGACGGCGCACTAATTGTCTGCGGATCTCTGAAAATAGATCGACAAATCAATATCGGCCACGCGCCTGCCACAGCGCAGCACGTTGCCGCCGCTCACGCTGCTCCACTGGAATTGAGAGGGATTTATCTCAGGGCATTTGCTACCCTGCGGCGGCACGTGCCTCCGGTAATTAGCATACGGTGAGTTATGGTCGGAATAGTTTGACACTGTTTAGGGGTTAATAAGGGCAGCTGGGGGCCACCGCCCGCCGCCGGTGGTAGCGGCCGATCATTTCTCATAACTTTAGTTCAGGGGTGAGCTTGTTGATCACGTGTTGGGACGTGTCTGACATAACCCAGGTGTTTTGCTTTGAGGGTATTTGTCCACCGCATATTGTCTTAGTTAGTGCGATCCTCTGCTGGTGAAGTTAATTAATAGCAGTACCAAAAATTATTCATTCATTAGCGACAGCTTCATTATTTTGTATATTAACACTTACCTGAGAATTTAAGACTATCGTCCTTGACGCTACTTAAAATGTATCTGGCACAGTATGTTGTACATTAAAATTCATATGTACAATAGCACTGCGTGATAAACCCTCCATAATAAAATTTAGGTATTCATCGTTGAGTGTTGGCACACAGGGCGCAGGTAGATGTTGTTTTATTGGTCACAAAATACATTTATTCAATCTCTAACGATTACGTTAAATAAATCCTATGTGCCATGTGTTTGTGTGTAGCTAGGAAGTTATTATAATAAAGTAGTATTCCGAAACTCGATACGAACGGAGTTGCAAGCCACTTATTAAATAAATAAATAAATAAATAAATTTTGTTTACGCTCACACCAACTATCTAGACCAAGATGAGTATTCTTGTGAAACTCGTTTATATGGTAAGATAACGGATAAATATACATAAACATAGAAAAAACACCCAGACCCGAAATCAATTTAGAAAAACAGTTTTTCTCTAAATTGACCCCGACCGGGGATCGAACCCGGGACCTCAGAGATGGCGACACCATGAAAACCGGTGTACAAACCACTCGACCAAGGAGGTCGTCGTCTTATTGATATTATTATACGCTGTTGAGGTGCTTAACCCGTCAAGTAGTCTGATTGCAGCAATGCCGGTAGCTGTTTGACGAGCTGCGGGGGCCCGGGGGCGCGGGGCCGGGGGCGCGGGGCCTTGGGCGCGGGGACGGGGGCGCGGGGCCGGGGGCGCGGGGGCGGCGGCGGCGGGGGCGGGCCGTTTGTCGGCGGCCTGTCGCCGTGTGTGGCCCTCTCCACATTGTAGGGTTACCATTTCAAAACAAAACGCCTCGCTGGTGTGATGATGACTGGCGATTCCGTAAAAATATATCTTTAATCTTTATTTGTTAAAAACTCAGGTGCCTGCTAACTTCAACGCCACCTATGGAATAGTTTTTAGGGTAAAGTTGCGTTTGTTAAACATATTTGTTTCCGAGATATAATACGACAACTTTTACGATTTGAGTGGCCGAATGGCATAGGACTTAGGGCTAAGTTTTTATTAAAATGTAACAGTTGCTGTTAGCTGACTCTGTTTGAACTGAACTGTCTGGACTGTCTCCCTGTGACCACGGACCTTGTAAAGGGTTCGAAACGTCAGGATAATCTAAAAAACTATGTAAATAGTAAATTAAACGCGAGTTAATCCGTAAAAAAGTGTTTCATTTCAAAGTTGCTGTTAGTTGCAAAAACTTTCGAAGTGATTCATCATAAAATTTTGATAAATATTGGGAAAATAAATATAACTATTTGAAAAATGTATACTACTATACCTACTTACATTTAATCTATCCCGAGATCATTTTAAAAGCACAGTCAGAATAGTAGGTACCTACAGAGTTAAACATCTCGCAAACAGCTCTGTAATTTTCACTAAACCTGAAAACCATTTCCCTTATACACCTTAAATGAGGCTTGCAAAAGCCAAAAAAAACAACATTATATTTAACTTTTTAAAAACGTTAACGTTTAACGCGATAAATATTAACAAAAATCCCATCGTTCATGAGTGCTACGATACGCTAATGGCCGTCAGCGACTACGAATCTACGAATAGTTGTTCGACTTAATATCACATCATATCACTCTACTAAAAATTTTAACAACCTCTGATTTCATAGTTTAACGGTTCAACTATGTTACTATATTATTAATTTATTCTGTTAGCAATGTCTACAAATGCTGGTGGACACGATCGGGAATTTATTCGAGTGAGCAAAATTATTGTAAACTCGATTTCTGATTACTTAAAACAATGGAAAAAGCGAGTTTTGTGTGTTGATAAAACATTGTTTTTTAATGGGAAATACACCGTTCAAGCACAGCAATGGCTTATAAAGTGTTATCCTGAATCTGCTCCATCTAAACCAACCATTTATCGGTGGTATGCCGATTTCAAACGCGGTCGTATGGACACAAAAGACGCTGAACGCTCCGGTCAATGACCTTTTATAAATATCATTGGCTCCGGTCATACATAAAATATCATTGGCTCCGGTCATCCAAATAAGCAGTGACTCAACAAAACGTCAACTAAGTCCTGAAAATCGTGAAGAAAGATCGAAAAGTAAAAGTGTGCGAGATAGCTGAGATAGTAAAAGGTCATTGTGAGATAGTAAAAGGTCATTGTGAGATAGTAAAAGGTCATTGTGAGGTAGTAAACATTTGAACTGGTAGTGTTTTTACTATTTTACATCAAAATTTGGCCACGAACGAAATCGCGGAAAAACGGCCAAAAAAGTCCATGATAACGATGGCCAAACTAAACTAATTGGGCTTCGAATTATTTCCTCATCTACCGTGTTCTCCAGATCTGACACTCAGTGATTACTGGCTGCTAGCAGACTTAATAAAAATGCTCCAGGGCAAGAAATTTGACTCAAATGGTGTAGTAATCGCAGTAACGGAGGCTTATTTTAAACCCAAAGATTAATCTTTCTACACTCATGGAATAGAAAAGTCAGAAAAGCGTTGGAGATACTGTATTGCAGTTGAAGGAGACTATATGTTGATAAATAAAAAATAATTTTATCACAAAAACTTTGTTTTAGTATTTAGTTAGGACTTATTGAACCAAATGATAATCATGCATGTCTCGGTAGCTTCCTTATAATAGTACGACTCTAGACTTATTTTACACAATTTACGACAACAACACAAGCAACAACTCAGGAGTTCGATTCCCACCCGAGGTAGTCGTTTTTTATATTCATAAGTATATTCATTCATACATAGTAATTACGACTATTATCCCCTTTGTGTAGGTAAATGTGTATCCTTCACTGTCCTGAGATTTTATGATGACTGTACTTCTGCCTTAAAACGAATCTGCCTGTAAAAGAATCTGCCGTAATAAGAATCTGCCATAATCAGAATCTGTCCCTAGCCGAACGAAGGAGATATGGGACTATTGTAGGCTTACCAACTGCGATCTACTTTATGATCTTGGTTAAAACGTCGGGCGCGCTGAAATTAATAGGCACTATGGGCACTGCCGCGGACGGAATAATGTGTGTATGACACATCAGCCCGGTTGTGAAAATAAGCATCTAATAAAAATTTATGGAAAGGAGACTGCCGAAATTGGGCCTAACTATTACTGGAATCAGATTTTAACTAAAAACCATTGTGTAATTTTTAATAACTTGTGGCATGAAAACCACTAATAGGTAATTGTATGGGGAACAAACTATTGTAATAATAATAACAAAGTGTTTGACTACCTGTTTATACCTACTACAGTAAAAATCGACCAGTTGTTTCGACTCACCACCATAGAGGGGTCCATATGGGCTCACCTAAAGCTCTTTGCCCGGAATTGTACTTCTTACCGATTTGTAATCCGAATCACTATTCCTAAAATTTTTCTTCCTGAAGTTTTCATTCATACATCTGTAGTACTAGCGACGATGTTCATAACACTCATGATTCCGAAAATTGTAATTAATAATATCACTAATCTAAATATATTTAAACTCCTACTGTTGTTTTTCATAACGCTTTTATCCCTAAATATAATTTTCATAATATGGCCTACAGGAGTAAGGCAGCTGGTATTTCTGTTGTCTAATAAAAAAAATAACCTCGAAATTAAATACAATCGCTACGCTGCGCTTCGCGATTCTAACCTATCACGTGACCTACAGGAGCAGGGCAGCTGAGCTAGTATCCTCAATCATTTGAATAATAGTGTAAAAGACTGTTATGTTGAGAAAATATAGGAAAACAAATAATAGTAAAATAGATGTTTATTGCTACTGACATAATAAAGTTGAATGTTTCTAAATAATTATGAACATTAGAAATAGAGTAGTTAGGAATTTGTGATTGTTAGACTTAAAAATGTTAGAAAGAACATTTTCGGAGTTTCGATTGTCGGAGTTGAAAATTTAGGTGAACTTTGGCGCACCCTGCTAGAATACTGTCTAAGTATTCTAGAAGTGGTGAGACACCAATCATTGCTTCTGATTGTACTTTTTTTATTTAAAAATAAACTTCATAACTGTGGCATTCGTTTTACGCGTAACAATTCTTTAGGTTTGCATTTGATCCAAGACGAAGCAATACTGTCAGTTATACAACAGTAATACTCTTACGGCTAGTGCATTTAAGTATACATTTTAGTTTCATACAAAATAAACAATATAAATAGTAAGTAAAAAGTATTAGCTATTTGTTTAATTTTTATTTATTTATTTATAATGAACTACCAACAAAACATACACTAATTCGAATGTAACAAAAAACAAGTTTATCTTAATGCTAAGTGCTGTCTCAATTATAGGTAGTCACGACATGCAATATCAAAATACAATCATATTTGTTGAACAGTAACTCAAACCAAAAAGGAATTTAAATTAAATAAAAATAAATCACATTAACATTGATTATGTAAAGTTAAAAAAAGTATTAAAATAAAGGTTAAACAAATCAAATTATATAAAATAAAGGGAATTAAATAAAGTAAAAACAATTAATTAAATGAATAATTATTAAATTTAAATAAAAATATTACAACCAATAAATACAAAATTGAATCAAATTAGAATGAAACAAAATAATTAAAATTAAACATTAACAAAACTAAAACTTATATAGTGTCGGTAAAGGGAAAGCGACCGAAAAATCTCAAAAAACGTCAAGAACGCACCGTCTGAACACTTGCAAATTATTTGCAAAGATGTCGATGTCTTGTTTTTTTGTTAACTCATTATACTGACATTGTAGTCTTTTTAAAGTTGAAAATTGGGCAGAGTTGGTTTTGCTTAAACGAGTGGAGAAAAGGTTATACTTGGATGGGCGTGGTAACTTAAAAGGTATGTTGATGTATAGATCCTGCAATAGTTGGGGGCAATCCACATTTCCATTTGCCAGTTTGTGCAAAAACAGTTGATCCAATAGAGTTCTTCTGTTTTGTAGACTGTACAAGCCGAAGAATGAGAGACGCTCCTCATAGGTACTTAAAATCTTAGCTTTATTGCATTGATACGCAAGGTGCCACAAAAATCTCTTTTGTATTCGCTCAAGTCTTTTAATGTGAACATCATAAAATGGAGACCAAACCTGGCTGCAATACTCGAGACAGGAACGCACCAATGTAGAGAATAGCAAAATCTTTGTCGATGGCTTCTTAAATTCCTTGCTGTTTCTAAGGACGAAGCCCAACATTTGAAAGCCCGGCGATGCCGTTTTATCCACGTGAATATGAAAATTTTATTTTTTATCAAGTTTAAGAACACCTAGGTCTTTTATGTTATCGACTTCTTCTAAAGTTTGACCATCAATAGAGTACACGGCAGGGCCGCTCTTCTTATTCCTAGTGAACCGAATACATTTACATTTACTGATGTTCAAATACATTTTATTTGTGTTGCACCAAACCGATAATTTATTTAGGTCTTCTTGAAGGAGTAAGACATCAGTGTCTTTTCTAATCGGTAAAGCTAGTTTTAGGTCATCAGCATAGAGAAAGCTCTGCGCGTGTCTAAAATTGGTCACTATATCGTTTATGAATATATTAAACAATATAGGCGCAAGATGAGAGCCCTGAGGAACACCAGAGAAAGCTTCGTAAGGCTGAGAGGAGAACCCACCGACCACAACTTTAGAGGTTCGTAAATTAAGATATGAGCCAAACCACTTTAGCAAGTTACCTGCGATGCCAAATAAAGAAAGCTTTTTTAAAAGTATTTGGTGATCGACGGTATCAAATGCTTTGCTGAAATCCGTGTAAATTGTGTCTACTGGGACGCGATTATCCATTGAGTTACTAACAAAGGAGGTAAATGATACTAGATTCGTTGTTGTGGAGCGAGCGTTTACAAATCCAAACTGCTGAGGAGCAATGAGATGCTTTATATGCCATGATATAGCGGGACTTAGCAGCAATTCGAAGATTTTACAAAAAACAGGCAAAATGCTGATTGGTCTATAATTTGCAACCAAGGAAGCATCTCCTGACTTGAATACAGGGACTACTCTAGCTTCCTTCCAGGCTGAAGGAAAGATGCCGTCACTCATAGATACGTTGAAAATAAAAGTTAATGGAAGTGCGAGCACCTTGCAACATTCTACCACGTACAAAGGAGGTATACCGTCACTGCCAGCCCCCTTACTACGGTCCAAACTCTTTAAGGTCCTTAGCACTTCCTCCTCACTAAAAAGTACCTGACTGAGAATGTCAAAATCTAATTGCGGGCACAGATTTGTACTATTTGCAGATCCAATAAAGCTACCTGTGACGTTCTGGTGATTGTGGACTGTTCCGTATACGGAGGCAAAGCTGGTGGCGAAAAGATTACTTATATCTTCACCGGAATAGGCATTGACATTGCCGAAGCTCATTGTAGAAGGATATGTGCTACTGTTGCGCCTCTTTGCTTTTAAAAAGGTCCAAAATAGTTTAGGGCATTTGCGTAAGGAATCCTCCATGCTATAAATATATTTATTATACTCCCGCTTAGTCAGTTCCACACAACGTTTTTTAATTATTTTGTAAGAGATTTCGTCCATTGGGTTGTTATACTTTAAATATTTTTTCCGCAGTCTAAGCTTGTCACGTAGAAGTTTGATAAGATTTTTTGAATACCATGCAGGAAATTTATTTGACCTAGGCTTGCTTTTGGGGACTTACTTTATAATGGACTCTCGAATTCTAACATAAAACATAGTCACCATCTCATCCACATCAGAACAGAGCCGCAGCTCATGCTCCCAAGGTATAGATTTTAGATAGGCTACAATACTTTCATAGTCAGCTTTATAAAAATTAAACTTGTTGCTTGGTATGGATGGTAACAGCTCTAGTCTAGTACGGATGGATGCTGAGAATTCTATAGGTGGATGATACAGGTCGACTAAACTCAAGATATATCTACTAGGCACTAAATAATCAATCGTTGTGTTTGATAACACTAGATCTAAAACTTTTCCTTGATTATTGGTTACTCCATTGTGTTGACTCAGGTTATTTAGGGCAATGAAATCCATCAACGTATTGGCCAGTATGCCATTTGACTGCAACATCGGACTGAGACCATTACCGTCGAGTGAGCTCCGCCATGATACACCGCCAAGATTAAAGTATCCAACAATGAGAGAGTTCCTTTGAGTTTCGAGGACTATGTTTGTGTTACTAATAAACTGATCAAGAACATGATTTTGAAGAGGCGGTGGTAAATAAACTGCGCACAGGTAAAATTGATCAGGATTATGACTATTTCTATCTCATATCTCAACCCAAATATCCTCACACCCGCTTTCCAATTCCAATAGTCTACGTGAAGTAAAGCGTGTCGAGACAGCGATGAGAACGCCACCGCCCGATTTCCGCTAGTGAAAATTACTTGTTTCTCGGTCTCTTCTATAAACAGAATAACGATCACAAAAAAGCTCACAGTCAAATATTGTGCTGTTAAGCTAGGTTTCACAAAAGATTATTATATCGTAATCGCAGCATAAAACATTTTTAAAAAGCTCACTACACTTAGTACGGAGACCCCTAACATTCTGATAATATATATTAAATTTCGTATATTTTACAGAGTTCAGTTCCAGAGCATACACAGACAAAGTTAACTTAAAAGTATTACAATAATAATTAATAGCTTAATCTAGATAAAGTATCCAAATTCTTTACAAAAGTGTAGGCTGCAGAGTCGTCTTTACGCATGAAGATCTTTCCGCCACGGATCCACACATATTTGTAATCAAGCTGTTTGGCTCGCTTCCTTGCAGCAGCATGTAGCTCTTTGTTTTCAAGAGATAGATTTTCGGTAACGTACACCGGCGTGGATGTATTGCCACCGATACCCAGATCACCTGAATGGAGTTTATTTTTTACATTGCTTTTGTTATATTTTATGACGGATGCAAGTAAGGTATCACGCAAGCGGGGGCTACTTAGCTTAACGAGAATAGAGCGAGGGCGTGCGCTGTTAGGTGACATTTTTGCGATACGGGAGCAGTAGTGTATATCGTTTTATTTAATGGGACACTTTATAGTACGTGCAAGTTGTTCTACAAGTTTAACCACATTTTCAGACTTAGATTCCGGCACACATTGAATTTCCAGAATTTCCAGGTTGCTTGCCCTCGTCAGTTGGTCCATTTGGTTGAGACGCGTTCAGAGGCTATGAACCGTGTCTCGGAGTGTGATGTTCTCTTTCGTAAGCTCTTGTATAGCGTTAAACTTGAGAGTACACTCTGATTTAAGCTCTTCAAATTTCTCGTTGATAAACGACAAGGATTCCTGAAATGTTTTTATTTCATTTCTAATTTCCTTCGGGGGCTCATTAATATGCTTCCGTAGAATAGAATCCAGTACGCTGGTAACCTCCTGTCTTATTAATGCACGCATGGTCTCCTCTGGAAGGGTAGTTCCAGGCGTAGTGCCAGTGCCAGTAATTGAGCTTTTTGGTTTCGCTCGAAGTGTGACATTGTCGTAGTCAGGGCGATTGGGTTGCATACTTAAGCGTACAGGAGTTTCAGCATTGTTACCCGCTTTTCGCTGCTTGCTATTGCAGGAGGGGCACACCCATTCTTTCCTCAGCTCAACGTTGAGATCCTGGTACGCCTCAATTGAGTAACCGACACATTTTTTTTTTTTTTTTATATAAGAGGGAGGCAAACGAGCAGGCGGGTCACCTGATGGAGAGTAATCACCGCCGCCCATGGACACCCGCAAAACCAGAGGAATCGCAGGCGCGTTGCCGGCCTTTAAGGGAGGAATAGGTTTAAGGAAGGAATAGGAATTGGGAGGAGGGGGGGGGGGGGGGGAAGGGGCCTCCGGAACCCTCACTGGTCGGACGAAACACAACAGCACCAAGTGCCATTATTTCACGCCGAATATTAGTGAGAGGGTGGTATTACGCCGGGCGAGCCGGCCCAATGTGTGCTGCAACGCAGCGTGGCTCTACCACTCAGTTGGTGTCACTCATTTAGCACCACCCAGGGATCACGTGTAGGGTCTCAAGGGTAAACCTACGGACGCGAGCAACTTTGACCCCCAAAAACATTGGTAGTGATAATGTTCTGAGCAACGCAAACATCTCAGATCACACTTGTCCTTTATTTTACTAAGACATGCTTAACAGGATAGTACCATGTCTATTTTTATTCTTTAAAAACAAAAACAAAAAGAAAAAAAAAATGAAAAAATCCAAAAAAAAAAAAAATTAACGCAAAAAGTTAACAAATTGAGATTGTTCATAAATTATTGCCAATAAAGTCCTTTCGCCCACTGGCCAGGTTCGAACCCCGAATCGTAGACTATCCGCTGAACGGTCACACCAACGCACCAAACGCCTTATAGATTTGCCGACGAAAGTTACAGTGCGTATGGTGAATACTACGATAAATTTCGCAGTAATACCTAATTCTGTGGTAATACCGAAGTTTTAATTCAAGCACACCTTCCATAAATTTTTAAAAATCACTGTTATACCGGCACTATTTCAGTTTATCGTCTGATTTAATTGAAATGGATTAAGTTTTTGCCACTGTTCACACTGTTCCGTATGATAAATAAGTTTCAGAATCGAAGTAACGCAACGTGCACACCGCAAAACAACTTTTAACCACTTTAAACTTTTTTTAACAACAGACGTAATGTTACGTGACTGCTTTGAGTTGCTGTCGTCGTCGATCTTTTCGTTGGCGTTCTTCGTGGCGTTACTTATTTTCGTAAACACTTTTACTTAACTCCCAATATTTGTGCTATCCCGTATAACTATAGTATAACCAGCTGATTCCAAAAGTATTGTAATTGGAATCAGCTGGTTTTGATCTACGAAGCCGCATATAAATCATCGTGTAACGGCCAAGGCCCAAGGTACATACCTACATATAATCACGACTATTATCCCCGAAGGGTTAGTCAGATACTAGGCAGTGAGGACCGCAAAAGCACTCCTCTACCATAGTCCACTTTTTACTAAATAGCGACTGCACATTTGCCCAGCGTGACAGGTGGTGAGCCCATCGCCGCTCAATGCTTATATGGATGTATGTGCAGTGTTTAGTCCGTTAGTCGCCTTTTATGACACCCAAGGGAAGAGAGGGGGTAGTAGTATTCTTTCACCTACTTGCTTGCTACGCGACACGGTCCTAATGCCGCGACCGCACGCTTGGCAAACCTCGGCAAGCCGTCACAAATTCAAACGTGTGGATAGAGCGTTTGGCTTGGTTTGCAAGACAATCACAAATCCAAGCCTCGTCCGCACGCTTGCCACTTGCCGCAAACTCCAAACCTCGACAAACGTTTGGATTGATTTGGGAAAACAAACGTCGCATCCACACGCTTGCGAGTGCGTTAGTTGGTTCTGAAGAGGCAAGCATGATGGACATGGATGTTGTTGTGTCGGCCATGACATTTGGCGTTACTTATTTTTATTACAAATATGTTGGTGGCATGATATGGCAAAAAAGATGGTGGATGTTAAAAATTCATAAAAACCGTACTAAGTAATTATTTTAGAATAGGATGGTACTTATATATTTTATATAACAATTGATTAGATTATCAAAATAATACTACCAACCCCTTTCTTCCCTTGGGTGTCGTAATAGGCGACTAACGGACTAAAGACTGCACAAACATCCAACGATCGCTCGGTTGAGGACAGATTCTGTTTGGGCCGTAACCCATTGGGCCAGCGTGGTGGCCCAATGCGGGTTGGTGGGTTGTAATGACTGTCATCTTACGACAACAACCGGGACCAACGGCTTAACGTGCCTTCCGAAGCACGGAGGAGCTCGAGATGTTTTTAATATGGTTACCCATCCAGCGACTCGTCATTGCGAATGTTGCATAGCAGGCAAGATCGCAAGCCGAACGCGCTAGCCGCTGCGCCATCGAGCTCCTCGAGAATATACTCCTCCTCGAAATTAATTCACTCATTCCATAACATTAGTAACATTCCAGGAAGTATACGACTTTCTTCATTTTACCCGTCACTCATTTTTCACATGAGTAAAACTAAAACCTAAATAAATTAGCACGTCTGTTCGCCACCAGTGCACTAACGAGACTGAAGTGCGCACAAACGTGTGGGACGCTTCGCAAGCGCTTGTGGCAAATTCCCTTTGATTTGTGACAAAAAACCGACACTCGACGGATCGGCTACAGGCGCTTGCAAACCTAGGCAAACCTACGCAAACCAAGCCAAACGCTCTATCCACACGTTTGAATTTGTGACGGCTTGTCGAGGTTTGCCAAGCGCCTGCCTAGAGTTTGTAGAGGTTTGGAGTTTGTGGCAAGTGGCAAGCGTGCGGTCGCGGCATTAAGAACTTCGCCAATCTCTTTTCAAAATTATTGTTTTTTGACATGTAAGTATTATTATGAATGTGTATAGTATTATGTGTAAGAACTGTTGAGGATAATAATGTTGACCGTTGATTAATTTATTATTTTATATTAATATCTTATTTATTGGTATTTATTACAATAGTAATAGAGACCGAGACCTACAGACGATAAAATAGTTACCTACACAAAGCCTACACATTTTGTAGAAGCAGTACCTACCATAAACTTTTTCCTAAAAAAATATTTCGGTCAGCACATCATGATGACAGCAGGTTAAGTACCTAGTTCTCAGAACAATAACCAAAGCAATTGTTCTAAGACCTAGTTATTCAGCGCGGTTGTATCACATGGGTTAATGGGGTTGGTGCTTGTTACTTTATCACTTCAAATAATAAGGGTTTATAGGAAACTTATTTTTATAGGCAGTGGAAAGCTTGAAACAGTTTACAGTTACCATGTTTAAAACTAATAAATTACATTAATTAGATAAGGAAAACCTAACACTATTACATATAATAACAATTATTTAGATTGGGTAAACGCCACTTATTTACTAAATTATATTATTTAAATAATTCCTTTAATTAAGTGAAATGGTAGTTTTGTTATAAATTTTAGTACACATGATTGTTTGTAATTACCAAATTTTTTTAAAAGTTTATTGTTAATGTGCGCTTAACACATTAATAATAGTCCTGTTAACGCATTCTGTTTGTCTAAATGGCTGTGTCGGAGTGGGTTCACGTCAGTAGTGTAGTGGAGCTATGGGGATTGAACCACGATTTCCCGCGTTCAACCCGAGCATTCATCCGCTCGGCTGCCGACGCCTCAAACCGACCGAAAGCACTGAAAGAGTTTTAAATTCCTAACTGAAAAATTCCTTATTGTAGGGTGCGTATTATAATGCCGAAGTTTCATAAGATGAACAGAACGCCGAATATTAAAATGCCGATTGTTTATATGACCGCAAGAAATTCGAGGTTATTTTTTTTTAATAGACAACAGAAATACTCGCACTAATAGCTGCCCTTCTTCTGTAGGTCACGTGATTGGTTAGAAATTTAAGTTACATTGTAAAAAGTTACTACAAAAATCAAACCAGAACGCCTAGACACGGTTAATGTAACTTTCGGGATTTGGAACTTTCGGTTATTTAATAAATACAGCTTCGGTATATCGGGTATATGTATTTCATACTTTTGGTATTTTCATTTTCGTTGCTTTAAACGTAGGTATTTTAGTTTTAGTTGTTGGTGTTATGAATTTTCAAGATTATAATATATAAGTACTTACCCCTTAATGTATGTGTTATGTATAATTGTATACTTCTCCAAAATATCAACCTTACCTACCTAGTATGTTCACTTTATCACGACCTAGCGGCCCGCTCCCCCCCCCCCCCCCCCCACCGTGACCAATTTATTAATTGTTCTTTTGCACAAACCTAGTTTCACATTACAAACAAAACATAAAGAATCAGACAAATCGGTCGAGCCGTTGTCGAGTTTCGCGATTAGCTACACATTTGGCGATTCATTTTTAGTAGATTAGTTTTTAGAAAAAGCTTGTAAGGAACACCTATTTTATTTCCAAACTACCCATACCATAATTAAGTTTAGTCAACCTTAATTTAAGTTAAGTTTTATTCCAGTTAGCGTAGGTAATTTTTAGTTATCATCGTGGTCGTGAGTTCGATTCCCATTAGATTTTAGGAATAGGTACTCTAATAGCAACAATGGGTTTTGATGATACTGTGACTATTGATTTCGCGTTCCACATTTAAAAAGATTTTCGTAACAGCGTATTCGCAAATCCGTCATTCTGTAGGTATAACGGTTTTCGAAAAGGCTTTTCGAAAGGGTGACCTCTTAAATTTCTTTTCGAAACAGCGTGCGTCACTTATACGGCATTCGAATCCACATATCAGACCCGATTTTCTTGAAACATAGCTGTGAACAAACAAAACAAATTATAATCGTTTGGGACCTATTATAATGACACAGACAGATACATAGAAAACAAAGAACAACCATTTTTTGCGCCGGGACTCGGTACACAACGCAAATTAAAATTTTCTTTTAATTCTTGCCGTATTTCTATGTGTGTCGGTCTTCAGCGAACTACTACTATCTAAAACGTTATTAAGAATTCAAACAGCTAAATAAAACATCAACAGAGAACTAAAAGAATACGGCGAACACATAAAAAGCACACAAATTAATAATTTACAGTTGGCACGCGACCTATCCGCAATATTAACGGACCATGGCATCCTTTGTTCTTCTTCAGATCGCGGGGTTTCACACCAAGAAAGCGATTTATCCCGAACTGAGTATAACTTTACACGTCGTGCTTGAATTAATGAAAGCGTTATGTCCACCGAAAACACTAGTAACTGTCATCGGCGGACGTCAAAGGCGCCTCGTAAATTAGCCGGGCGAAGGCAGATGTGTGTGTGCACGCCTTATGCGCGTGCGTCCCTTTCCCACGTAGTAATTGCTGGATTAATCCATCTCTTTCTGCTACCAATTAGTCGTGATCCAGTCTCAAAGAAACCATTCTGGGAGAACACGATTAAACGGTAGTGATGTGTTATAATCACGAAACGCCGAACTTCGGAACGCTTCGTGAATGTCTTATCTTGTGCGTGATACGTCACGGCATGTTGGAATTACATAATTATTTGTTACCACTAATAAACCAAATCTTAGAGATAAATCATACATTGTGATGGTCTTGTTTGATTACTTTTAATAATATGTTGATACTGGTAAAGTAAGTAGTGATTGATTATAGATTAACATATCTTTTATCACGACGATTTGTTTCTATTATAATTTCATTCATCAATTCATGTTATGAATGAACTAATATTTTTTTTGGCGTAATAACGTATATTAAGTATAACAGACTGATGAACGCCGGGCCGGTTTCACGCACGAAAAAGTGTCACGTTCCGCCTGAGCCGAGCGCGCAAGCGAGAGCGCGGATCACGCGTAGCCGAGGCACGATCGGCCTAAGCGTAGCCGAGGCACGATCGGCCTAAGCGTAGCCGAGGCACGATCGGCCTAAGCGTAGCCGAGGCACGATCGGCCTAAGCGTAGCCGAGGCACGATCGGCCTAAGCGTAGCCGAGGCACGATCGGCCTAAGCGTAGCCGAGGCACGATCGGCCTAAGCGTTTGGGCTTGTGAGCCACAAGTTGTGACGCATCTTATCTCTCTTCCACTCCATCGGACGATAATTTTACGTGAGAAAGTCATAAGAAAACATTACGCATGTTTTCTTATGACGTTATCACGTAAAATTATCGACCGTAAAGCGACTTTACAGACAACCAATTTTTTCTCTTTATTTAGTTTGGGGCAATTATACAAAACATCAAAGGCAATGATATTATATAAAATATCATTGGTTTATTTAGGGTTTTTGTCCACATGGATATGACAGCCCCATTGTATCTTCCCAATTACACTCTTAAACTAATAAAATACATGATTAATTGTTCAGTGAACTTCAATGACATAACTTAAGTTTTAAGATACAGTATGTAATTCGCGTTCCTAGTATAACTGTTGGCGACCTTAATAAAGAAATTTCAGAAAATATATTATCTAGTTTTTAGACAAGTAAAATAGACATAAGTATATAATAGAAATGAAAATGAATCTTAATATGTAACATATTATTATAATGCCTGCAAGTGCACCGCGGCAGGCGGCGAGTCCATCGTCTTCGAGTTGTAATATGATTGGTGAGCATGTTGATGAGAACGACACGCAGAATATCCGTCACTGCCGCCACCAGACTGCGCCAGTGAGATTGCAAACATGACTCATGGTTCGCTGTAAGATGCTTAGGATGCCTCTGGTTCACGGTAGTGTATATTTTCTTTGCCTCTGGTATATTAAAATTAAGAATGCTGAAATGGCCAAAACGATATTGATTTATAACAATCGCAAAATCATATAGGTAACATATAGGTAGGTAGATATTTAACATTTAATTTTTTAGTTATTGCGTAGAAAATGGCAGCTACAGTGATGACTAACGGCAGTAACATTACATAACATACTGACACGAATAATGACTGAAAAGTCAATGCTATTTAGATGAGTTCCACCTGCAACCCCAGGTGGTGAATCCGACAAAAAATATTTAGTAGGATACAGACACCGTCAATGGTTTCAATTGCCTGGTTTTAGGTGCCTGTGATCCTGTGTGCCTTCAGAATCATACCATATGTTCATGTAAACCACATGTAACATAGAAGATAGCTCTAAGAGTATACAGGATCTAGCATACAAGAGCATACAAGATCGGATCAGGATCAGATCAATATTCAAAAGCAGCTCCGTTTCACAGTAATGTAGAAAAAATCAAATCAATAAGAGGCTTTCCTCGCAGTTAATGCGTTTTATAATAGCTCATTACTATAACATTAGTTTTCTCAGAAATGGAGTATTGTTTCAGAGAATTAGCAATTTAGAAATCGTGACGACATTGTCTGCGCGCGTGTATCGAGTTTACTACACGAATCGGTTTCAAATCGGAAAAAGTCAGTAAATATATACATTCTATAATCGCTCATAGATTAATTAGGAAAAACTAAATATCTTACAAAATAAGCAAATAAATTAAATGGCATAACTTTCTTTTTATTATTGAAAAATATTATGAAAAGCTAATAAACTCCCACTTTACTGCCTTACCCTACCTTGGACTTACCTATACCTAACTTTTGGTTTAGGAACGCCATCCCGCTGGGCACAGCCCACAGCTGGGCAAACACCCATCATTGAAATCAAGCCATCGCTGCCGTCGACGGGTATCGGCCTAATCACCACGTCGGCCATATACGGGTGGCGATCACAATCAACAGCCCCGCCCCCGGCCCCGGCCCCAGGGCTACACATCGGAAATTCCTAAACACACTTTGCCTGACCTGAACGAAACCCGTACCGAAATGCTGGAAGCTAGCCAATGTGCAGCCAGTACCCAAAACCGGCCAAGTGCGAGTCGGACCCATGAAGGGTTCCGTAGCAGCAAGTAACATCATATAAAAGTTTTTGTAGTTCGTTGTAACTTTGATCGATGTTTTAATAATAGTGTATTTTTTTAAATTAATTAATTTATGATGTATTAAAAAAAAACTACTAACTAGATCTCGTTCAAACCAATTTTCGGTGGAAAATTGCATGGTAATGTACATCACATATTTTTTTTAGTTTTATCATTCTCTTATTTTAGAAGCTACAGAGGGGGTGGACACACATTTTACCACTTTGGAAGTGTCTCTCGCGCAATCTATTCAGTATAGTTTTGGAAAAAAGTGGCTGTGACATACGGACGGATAGACAGACATGACGAATCCATAAGGGTTCCTTTTTTGCCATTTAGCTACGGAACCCTAAAAAGGGAAGTCGTGCCGACCCGTGCAACTACCGACCGTTCGCTATCACTTCCATACTCTGTAAGATCATGGAAAGTGTTCTAATCAGTAAGTTGCTCTCTTAAGTAGAAGTTAATGACCTACTTAGTGACTATCAATATGGCTTCCGCCGAGGACGATCGACTGGGGATCTTCTAGTTTATGTGACGCACTACTGGGGTGAGGCCCTCGAGATGCACGGCGAAGCACTTGCCGTATCATTGGACATCTCGAAGGCTTTTTACAGGGTCTGGCACGCAAGTCTGCTGCGCAAGCTTCCTGCGTATGGCATCCCCGCTGACTTTTGTAGTTAGATAGCTGATTTCCTGACGGAACGGTCGATCTGAGTAGTCATCGATGGCTGATCCTCTGACTCAGTGGCTATTGACCCTGGACCTCCGGTTATCGGGGCAGTGTTTTCGCCATCTCAAAACAAAGCATATTATAATTTACGAGTGGCAACTCTGTAACACCCACAAAATGTAATGGGACGAGCGCGCATGAAAAATGCACAACGCCAGCCTCCCAGTTTCAGGAACGGGCGGCTTTGTGAGCGCCGCAACCCTTTGATCGCGCGGTGACAGCTACGAAGTGGGTTCGCTTCTGGGAAGCGGCAAAAACTGCGCCGAGACTGCGCCACACGTGCGCCCGCGCCCGCCGCGCAATGCGACAATGTGGGGTAGCCATAGGAAATTAGGAAATAATTCCTTTAATATACCTACATACTTAATTATGCAAAATTAAAATACGATTGATCGAGGACTATCGCTTAGTTGGACCCTTTATAAGGCTGAAGATGTTTGAATATTTGATTGGTTTCCAATCTTATCTCAATCGTACAAAGTTCAAAATGTGGTAGGAATATACACCCCAAAACTGGGGGCCACCGTAAACTTCCAAGTTCAAAATTTCACAATTCACTAAGCCAATTAATGAAACTTGGCATGCTGAAGGCAAATACAGAGTGAATGATTGAATGAAAAATAAAATTCTTTATTGCACTAAAACAAAACTGCAATAAAAATACAACACAAAATAAATATTTTTTGGTGGTAAGCAGCCAATGCAGTCCAAAATAATGAGAGCGCTCCTCACCGTGGAACGAGCACGGTAACAAGCCGCTTATAAGACCCGGGACTATAGGAGCTGGGAAGCACATGCGCTGGCAAAGAATTCCAAAGCCGAATGGTCTTACAGAGGAACGACTTAGTCTTGTCAATTTTTTGGTACGCGTGCTAATAGTCTGCACAGTGTGGTACGATGGTGGTTCCTAAGACCAGCACGTGTAGTCCGGGAGAGGAAAGGAGACGCGGGATTAGATGAAAGAGATCTTCAGAACACTCTCCGTAGTAGGTAATTCTGGTAGAAGACACTAAAATTAGTTGTCAGGCAACTAATTTCAGTGGCAAGAGAATCAGAGATGAGACGAGAACTAAATAGTTAGTAGAAAACAAATAAAAAGTTTATTCAAATGAGTCTATTCGATTTAAAATTTTCTATCGTGAACTATAAATCGCATAATTAAGGCAGAAAAAACGTTTTATAAAATTTTCTAAATAGTTATTTTGATTTTGGAAGTTGGAATGGGATACCGAAATATGTAAGATCTCTTGACGTGCCTTCCGAAACATGGCGAGCTCAATAAATTTTAATTCGGACACCCATCCTCTGAACCGGCATTGCAAAAGTAGTTATTAAATCGACTCTATAAAATCTGCTATAAAAAGTATAAAAATCGTAAAGAAACTTGCAAGCACGCCCTCAAGTTGATTAATTTCATAAGTTTTTCGATGTCTGCTTTGACGGGAGCTGCCGGATCCGCCCTTAGTTCCGATTTGTGGGCCTCATCACTTGGCCACACGTGTCGACTGTGTCGAGTCGTGCACTGCCGCCCCCGGCTCAACCGCCGCCAATTATGACCGCTAACGTCATTAGAACATCGAGATTTCTGCTATTTTATATTAAAACATTAAAACGTTTTAGTACATCACTTACAAACTATAGGGTAAAAAGGTTGGTTAAAATGAATATTAATAGGTAAGATTAAATATACATCCTACTAATATTATAAACGCGAAAGTTTGTAAGTATGTATGGATATTTGTTATTCTTTCACGTAAAACTACTGAACTGAACTACTGAATGAATTTGGATGAAATTCGGCATACAGATAGTTTATAACCTGGATTAACACATAGGATGCTTTTTATCCCGATATTCCCACGGGAACGTATGGATGGATGTTTGTTACTCTTTCACGTAAAACTACTGAATGGATTTGGATGAAATTCGGCATACAGATAGTTTATAACCTGGATTAACACATAGGATGCTTTTTATTCCGATATTCTCACGGGAACGTGGATGGATGTTTGTTACTCTTTCACGTAAAAACTACTGAATGGATTTGGATGAAATTCGGCATACAGATAGTTTATAACCTGGATTAACACATAGAACACTTGTTATCTCGATATTCCTACGGGAACGGCAACCATGCGGGTGAAACCGCGAGCAATCATATTTATTTATATATTAAGCACGTAACTATGTCTCGTAGCGGTGAAAGAATACTACCACCCCTCTCTTCCCTTGGGTGTCGTAAAAGACGACTAAAGGACTAAAGACTGCACATACACCCAACAGCATAGAGCGGCGATGGGGTCACCGACTGTCACGCTGAGCACATGTGGAGCCGCTATTTGGTGTGCCGTGGACTATGGTAGAGGACGGTTTTGCTGTCCTCATTGTGTAAGATTTTATTATTTAAGTCACATCCCAATTATTAATTTTTGGTAAACGGAACACAATGTGTTCCGTTTCCGTAGGTCATACACAAGTTTGTTTCATGAATGATGACCCATTTAATTATATTAGTTTCATTATGGTTTTAGTTGTTAATGTTTAATGTTATTAATATTATTAAATTATGTGAAGGATTAGTAATGTAATATGTGTTAGAAGCATTTGTTAATTTTAAAAAAAAGTAAGAAAACGTTTATGACCGTGACATGTGTAGATCGGTAGAGAGAAGTTCTAAAGCAGAGGGCGCTGTTTTTCACTTTGAAAACGGTTTTGAAACGAGATTGATTGGTTCGGACTGATTTTCTGTAAAGAATTGTGATAATTACTTATAAAGAGCGTGTAAACTAATAAATTAAGTTGATAAAAGGATTGGATTAGTTTTATTCGATCGATCTCTCATATCAGAAGTGGGATAAAACCAACGAATTTTGATAGTTATTGGCTGGAGATCACAAAAAAAGCCGAAGACGTCGCAAGCGCCGATATAGTATCAGTTCCAGTTCCATGTCTTGCCTAGTTCATCTGCATCAAAGCAGTATGAATCACGCAGAAAACATCGTCGTGACATTATTGTGAGTCTCATGCCAGCAGTCTCAGTCAAGAAATATCACAAGAAGCAGGAGAGTGTGACAGTGTGAGGAAAGTAGTGAACCTCAGCAGGCATTACAGAGTACAGATCATCAGCTGGGTCTACAGCGTACAGCCTCAAAATTTAAGATCTCACCACCTCTGTACTTGTACATTGTACTCTTACGAGAAATCGATACATGCAATGAGTCTGTAAAAACAAACAACTGAGCCAAAAACTGGATATTGGCGAAATCCAAAGGGAAACGCCAGTGCGTAAAAAGAAGTAGAAGAAGCTTTCAAGTGTATACTTTATGGTCACAATCATTAACAGTTAAGTAATGGATATTTTAAATTGCTGTATGGGGACTATTTCTTTTAGTTCATTTGATTGGTAATTAAGATTCCTTTCAAAACATCATTCATTGGCATTATAAGTCACACAGGTGTACCTAATGATAACTTGTGTTAAGTTTTCTTATTTTTTTTATGCTCCAAGGTACATATTTTTTTTTATGTATTTGTTTCTTTTAACAAGGCTTTTTGATAGATTATCACTACATTACTAACAACAAACAAAGTGAAAAAGGTTACATTTAACAAAGTTTTCTTTTTATCTTATTCTAAGTGCTTTAATTACTTACATTTATTACATTCTTTATTCGCAAGAAAGAAATGTGTAGATTTTGTTTTAAAATGATGGTGATATCATCTTATCATGGTAATGATGAATCTTATGAAGAGTATACAAAATTATCCCATTGTCTGTCACGAAGACTCCTAGAGGTTGCTAATCACTTGCTAACAATTGAATTTCTATTGGGTCTGGCTAATACCAATCGTAATTGACAGCAGAGCTCTTAATATTGTGTTAGTAAATTATAATCACATTATAAAAAAAAAAAAAATCTAAACACCTTACTGTTTTGAATTATGTTGTAATTGGATTATGCTGTAGTAGTAGTTGTAATTGTGTTTGTAATTAAACAAAATAAGTATATTTCAACAACCGCTGGCACTCACTAAGTTCATAAGTTGCCTTTCGCTAAACCAGGTTGTTATTTGTCCGGGACAGTTTGACTATGATTAACAACTTCCTTACAAAGTTAAGTTAAATGTATATATCAAATTTAATTTACCTATTTCGGAATTTTATTACCTTAAAACTTTATTTGAAAAAGAAAGGGGATAGGTTGAATGCTGTTTACAATTAAGTACTGCAAAGCTCCCATTTGTAAAAATATTTTTTTGTTAGATAATGATACTTGTTTTGTTAATCTCAGATTTCAGTTGAATCACAGCAAACGACAACACCGCTATGACCTGTTGTAAAAACAATGTTGGCAGCAGCGTCTGCAGAATCGCTTTTACGGTTTTCAATGAATCGAGATGCTACAGCAACAAGAATGGCGTTGCAAGGCAGTGCTGGTGAGCAAGAATCTTATCTCAAAGGTATACCTACCGACACCTTAATGAATGTAAATAATGTTTCTCAATTGTTACAATGCATAGTTCGTTCTAATAGTCATGGTATTTCATAGGATCAAAATATAATTCCTATTTTCGACCCCGCACAACAGAATCAGAAAATAGTTAATTGGATCGCTAAAGTTAATGAATGTACCAAAATCTATAAATGGTCTGATGAACAAGCTGCACACTTTGCCCTTCCTAAATTATCAGGTACCTAACGCTAACAAATGGTATGAAGGACAACAGACTACATTACTAACATGGATAGAGTGGCAAGAGCGACTTATTAAGGCTTTTCCATCTGAAACTAATTATGGTGCATTACTTTTTTATGGTGCATTACTTTCAGAAATGTTAGAAAGACTGATGAAAATAGGTGAATCAATTGATGAATATTTCTACAGTAAAATTATTATATTAGATGCTTGTGATATTCAGGGTCAAAAAAAAACAAAAAGCATGTTGACTATCTTGTTTACGGTATTGATGATCGAATGACTAGATCAAGTGTTTCTACCTTCTTCTTTTACCTCTAGGTAGCGTTCTTGGCCCTCTCTTTCCTTGGTGTATATTAACGAGTTTCCAGCGGTACCAAGTCATTTATGTGTTATGTTTGCAGATGATGCCACAATTTTTATTTTAGATAATAGTAAGAACACAACTGTTTTTGAAAATGAAATTAACTAAATGTTAAAATATTTGGTTGACTGGCTTAAAACTTTGAATCTTAAAATAAATTTGAATAAGACTAAATTTGTACGATTTTGTAATTACAAGACCAACTCATTTAAATTAAACATTAAAGACAATCAGTCTAACTCAAAAATAGAAGGAGTTAATGAAAGCAACTTTCTTGGTGTTTCGATAGACTCAAATTTAAATTAAAAAAAAACTTATATTTATAACATAAATAGAAATCAATAATATGCATTATCTATTCTGGCAGAAAATTACTCTTTTGAAATTGTGCAAACTGCTTATTTTGGTAATGTGTATCCTCTCCTAACGTATGGGATTATTTATTGGGGTAATTCTGTTAATTCACAGTACTTTCATACTACAAAAGAAATTTATACGCATAATTTCCAACATGCATTATGATGATACCCTTAGGAATGTATTTAGAGAAAAGAAATTACTTACTCTTACTGATGTCTATATTCTACAAATTTGTGTAACTATTCAATATTAAGTATAGATATAATTTGAATTTACCAATTGTCAATAATAATGTTTATTTTAGGAGTACTTTCATACATGGTATTAAAGTGCATATTCATTTACCTACTGATTAAAAGGCATTGAATGGTCATATATTTAAATTTAAGTTAAAAACTTGGTTGTTTAATAATGTTTTCTATTCACTAAATGAATGCTTTGAATTCAAGACTAATTAATTGTTGAATTCACGATGAATATTGTTAATATAAATGTTAATAATATTTATTTGTACATTGCATGCCTGATCATGGGCAAACTGTTGATACTATATATATTTTTTAAGAACTTGTTACACAGTTTAAGCAATAAAGGAATTCTATTCTATTCGGCACGCTGTAGTGATCCAGATGATTTACTCAAAATTTTGTATACTCAAACCTCTAAGAAATTTAAATTCGTGCTTTAGAACAGGGGTGTCAGACTGATTTTTCTAAAGGGTTATTTATAAGATAAGGTGTGTTAGCGGGCCATATCTTTGACATCCCTGCTTTAGAAGATGTTTTGTCCACCTTTGGTTATCCAAAAAGGTTAATCTCTGCGCAAGTAACAAAATGTGGTCTTGTAGTAGTTCAGGAGTCAGATCTATAACAGGCTAGTAAAAGTTTATAACCACGGAAAAGGGCCCATTTTATACGCGCACTTTTGCTAATAAAACACTCATAGTAGACTTGGCGAGCACCACTTAGACCAATAATACAGTTATAATTAGACTCCAGAGAACCATTTGCTCCCGCGGAGCTAACTATGAACATGTAATATAACCAGGCAGGCTTGTAACGTAGGTACTCCGCGCTTCTAATATTAGCTACTTCAAATATTTGTGAATTGATGTTTTGTAGTGCGGTTGTGAAAAAATAAAATAAAAATAAAAGCTAACTTCATATAAGTATTTTATATAAAACGTTTAACAAGTATTTCGCACGTAATATTATACGTGCATACATGTTTGCACGGCAAACTCGTATGTAGTTTCGGTGAATTATGTTGTGTTTTACATCTTAATTTTTGATCGCCTTTTGAACACGGCGTATTTACTAAGTTGTGTTTAAAAATAATATTAGTCCTAACAGCATTGTCGCGCCATATTGTGACGAATTAGGGTTCCACATACAAATGACTTATGCTTAATATTAATAACTAAGAGTTTATTATTTTTATGTATTAGTTGTGACTTTGATCGGACTATCATGGTCATATTTCCTTTTGTTTATATCCATTTTTGTAATAATTTAATAAAAACCCAATGACTCAAAATAAATCAAAATGGCCGTGAAGATGCGATAAATATTAAAAGCAATTGTCTTTTTAAATGAACTTCACGAAGATATCTTCGGACACTAATAGTTTTACAAGAAACCTTTATATAGAAATTAAGACTATAACAGCATTCGGGAGTCTACAATAATACCAAGTACAGAAGAAATCACAGTAGAACTAATTCACTTATAATTCGCACATATAGTTGACTTATACACCCCTATAAGGTCAAGTAATAAGTACAAATGGTTCTAAGTCTATAAATTACTATTACTGGCGTATGGCACTTATAGCGGATTTATAATTACTTCTTGTAGACGATTATAAGTTAATTTACTGGAGCAAGTTTTCTCAAGTGTATTTACACCTATGCGACACTTTTATAGGCCATATTAGCCTTTACTGCGCCTATAATTTCGTTCTATACACGATTATAAGTCAACTTATAAGAACAGGTGTACTATAAACCCAAACGAACTCCGTGTAACCTGTTATAAGCTTGGTAGTAAAATCTGGAACCAGTAAAAGAGAGGTACTAGTGCTGTAAGCCTGTAAACTGTGCACTACAGGAGAACCTTGTTACTTGGGTGACCAAGGTACTTTGTTTACCTATATCTCATGAGTAAAAAGTTTTGCAAAGAATCGGAAATTCGGCGCGTTCTAAATGCTGTTGCTTAGAGCTATAGCATGCCGAAATTTTTGTACGCGCATCACTTCCGGCTGCACATATTTGGGTAATTCTTTTTTTTTTGTTGCGTTCGTAATTGTCAGGAATTGGTTTCGAAGCCGTGGGCGGGCCGCTAGTTACTCATAGAAATTGCTGTAATGTATGTCGTGGGTAACTTGTATCCATCCACAGTCATATTTAGTTTAACACTCGCTTTGTCAGAGTGCATTCATCCCTCGAAATGGCATTGACGGCATTGATGGCATTCGACCCCAAATAGGGACAAGGGCAAGGAAATGATGATGATGTTGTGGGTAACTTATGATGGAGACAAAGATGACTTTTAGTAGTACCAGTGATGATGATAATGATGATGTAAACCCTGATTCAGTTGTGCACGGGTAGGAAATAAGGAGGAGTATTATATAGGAGTGTTTCAAATTTATTTGCTATTGTATATTTAGAATATTTAGAATAATTGCAAATGATTAATTATCAAATGATTAATTTTCAATGATTAAAACAGATTTTATGAGCGTTTTTATATATAGCTAAGCTAATAAAAAAAAAAGAAGCATGTTATTAATGAGAGGTTAATTATAGTTCATTAATTGATGATTGGTTTACTAATAAGTAATATTGCAATGTGAGTGTTGACAGAACCACTCCATTGGTAATTGTTAAGTGAGTGTTGATAGGACCACTCCTTAATAGTAAGTAAGTATGTGAGTGTTGATAGATCCACTCGGTAAGTAATATTGCAATGTGAGTGTTGACAGAACCACTCCATTGGTAATTGTTAAGTGAGTGTTGATAGGACCACTCGTTAATAGTAAGTAAGTATGTGAGTGTTGATAGATCCACTCGGTAAGTAATATTGCACTGTGAGTGTTGACAGAACCACTCCATTGGTAATTGTTAAGTGAGTGTTGATAGGACCACTCCTTAATAGTAAGTAAGTATGTGAGTGTTGATAGATCCACTCGGTAAGTAATATTGCAATGTGAGTGTTGACAGAACCACTCCATTGGTAATTGTTAAGTGAGTGTTGATAGGACCACTCCTTAATAGTTAGTAAGTAAGTATGTGAGTGTTGATAGATCCACTCGGTAAGTAATATTGCAATGTGAGTGTTGACAGAACCACTCCATTGGTAATTGTTATTAATAGTTAGTAAGTATTAGGATCACTCGATAAGTAATATTGTAATTTGAGTATTGTAATGTGAGTGTTGAAAGGACCATTTCATTGGTAATTGTTATGTGAGTATTGATAGGACCGCTCCTGAATAGTTACTTAGTAAATGTTAGTATGTGAGTGTTGATAGGACCACTCCATTGGTAATATGGTTATACGAGTGTTGACCGGACTACTCCATGGTGATATTGTTAAGTGAGTGTTGACAGGACCATTCCTGGTTATTCGATTGTGTAGTAATATTGTTATATGCGTCAACACTCCCGTAACCAAGAATAGTAATATTAAACAGTCAATTGGATAAATATAGATAATAATGTTAATGTATATAAGTAGAATGAAAACCATTTAAAATTGATGGCACTAGGTTGGGCAGTGACTATAGATCTATATATTGTACATGATGAAACAAGTAATTATGAATATTAAAATGTATAATTATGAAATTGTTTATGAGAAAACAACTTAAAAAGAAATTGTTATGCAACTTGATGAAGGTAATGGAATAGTTTGTTTACGCCTATCCCTATGAGAAAATTTGCATGTAAAACAACTTTAAAATAATGTAGAATTAGTAATTATTGTAATGTACTGTAATACAGTTAATGTTTCTCAGTTAATTATGTTTACTTTTAGTAGTATATGTTCTAAAATAAATAATAACATACTTACCTAGTTTCATAATGTTGACAGAAATTATATTATTGGTAATAAAATAAAGTATTAAATTTATTTAAAAAAAAATATGTTTTTTTAAAGTTTCATATTTGTAAATAATTTGCAAGATACTTTTGTTATGTTAATTTGTAAATTGATGCTGTCAATACTTCTGAAGTTTGAGGACAAACTAAATGTCAGGAAAGGCCGAATGTAAGATTTTATTATTTAAGTCACATCCCAATTATTAATTTTTGGTAAACGGAACACAATGTGTTCCGTTTCCGTAGGTCATACACAAGTTTGTTTCATGAATGATGACCCATTTAATTATATTAGTTTCATTATGGTTTTAGTTGTTAATGTTTAATGTTATTAATATTATTAAATTATGTGAAGGATTAGTAATGTAATATGTGTTAGAAGCATTTGTTAATTTTAAAAAAAAGTAAGAAAACGTTTATGACCGTGACATGTGTAGATCGGTAGAGAGAAGTTCTAAAGCAGAGGGCGCTGTTTTTCACTTTGAAAACGGTTTTGAAACGAGATTGATTGGTTCGGACTGATTTTCTGTAAAGAATTGTGATAATTACTTATAAAGAGCGTGTAAACTAATAAATTAAGTTGATAAAAGGATTGGATTAGTTTTATTCGATCGATCTCTCATAATTGCCTAGTCTCTGACTAACCCTCCGGGGATAGTAGTCGGGATTAAAGGTATGTATGTGTGTATTAAGCACGTACGTATAGAATGGTAATAAAAAAATGTGGTGCAAAACCGCCCAGCATAGTACCTACTTAACTACAAATACAATAGTCTTACAATTTATTATTTTTCAATAACGTAGATAATTACTGTCAACTACAGCTAGCTACATGAAGGAGAGCTCTAAATAGTTGGTAGAAAACATTAAAAATAATGTATTTAGCTGAGTTATTGCCCAGTTTAAAGTCCACTACCTATAGAAAGTTTAAAGTAACTCAGCTAATAAACTTTTTTTTAAAGTCGATAATTAAAACCCAACTTAAGTCTAAACCATTAATGTAGTCACATTAATAAACAATAATGTTTTCCAAAACCCAAAGTATCCTAACAGGGCACGGCAACAAAGCTTGACAAACTCGTATATCGTTTGCATGGTCACCAAGGGCTACAAAAATGAATCATGGGGTAATTAAATGTGTCTGGATCCTATTTTTTTTGGGCTGATCCGCGCCGGGTCGCCGCCGCCGGCGATGATGGCGTTGCTTTGAGCGGCTGGGCTGTGGGCGGGGCGACCAGGCACCACAGTAGCCCCGGCGCTTTGACACCCGACACGGCTGCTGACCTTCGACGACTCGTTACAGCTAATGGCAAAACATTGGATAATCACATTCTAAATCTGTTTCAGTAACATTTGTTGGTCAGGTCTGATATTTATGAGTAGTTCCGTTAGAGGTTTGCCATACTTTTCCTTGCTGCAGTGGTACTGAGGGTTTGATGGTTTAGATACTGTAGATGATACCATGTTGATCACCAAACAGTGTTTAATACTTTTGAATTATATTACACAGTTCACAATTCATGCAAGCAAATATTACTTTATTTAGATACATTTCTGTACGAAGCTGATTAGATTCCACTAAACTGCGTAATTCTTGAAATAAATCGAACAATAATATTAAGTGGTCTGAGTAGCCTGAAGGGAGGCCCGATGCGACATAGTCCGTCGGCGCGCGCATTCATCAAGCAGTTGTCCCCGACGACGTCTAATTTGTGCGAGCGGCGGGGCGGCGGCGGCGGGAGAGGGGCGGGGGCACTCTATCACTACCCTTCATCACTCCTTTTGTCTTGACGCAATTAGTTAACAGCTCCTCTTGTTGCATCGAGATTTATACCGTCACAAACTGCGCGCGATTATTTCAAAACCCGCCACTTTGCGCTGATACAACGATTTGTCCGATGACTTGAAATAAATGCACGACAATCTTGTTACTTACGTAGTTTTACCTGTTTTATGAGATGTGGGATAGTCAATTTAATTAATATCAGAACACTCGTTTTGCTGAGATGGTTAAAATAGCTGTGTTACTGGATTTGATGTTAGGTGGTGGTATCCGGCTTGTGTTAGTCGGTTTGAAAAGCTAGCACCATCTTAAAGCTATGTATGTCATCACAAGACAATGATGGTAACATTGTATTATAGTTTCGATATTCGTAAATAAGGTTCCTCAGTGGCAGCGTATTCCGGATAAAGTGAGTTTGCGTGACTGTCATGATATTTTATTTATGATATCACACTCGTTCAATTCCAAGCAAAATTACCTGATATTACTATTTGTTATTTAGCTGCAGGTGAAAACTAAAACTCAACTAAATACTAGAAACACCATTGCCGATTTTTTTCTTATTTTTTCATGTCACATTCTTTCGCAATCGTTTTGGCAGCGGTATGAGCGGCCGTGGATTTTTATCCATCATCTGCGGCGTGGGCGGCGATATCAAAATCTAAAATGCAAAGGGGAATTACAAAATAGTAACTGAATACGAAGCATGCACCAGGTTTTCTTGAAATTAAGGACAACTTTGCTTTAGTAGGCTAATTGTAGGCTATTGAAAGATGAGACGAGGAAGTAGGTATTACTTATAGGAACAAACATTTTTATTTTGTACCTTATTTAAAAGTTGCTCGTAAACGCCATATTGCTAAAAACAAATGTTACACACTTTACTCAATTACGTAAGTAGGTAGGTTAAATGTAAAGGATAGATATGCACCTTCTGTCCAAAATCGAGCTAATGGTTTTTCAAGCTGCAGCTGACAATCTGACGCGCCTAATTGTGACATTCGTTTAGGTGTCATGTTTTACACGAGTGTCGGTGCTGTCAAGTCGGAGTTGTGGTGTCATGTCACGCGGTTGCAGCGCAGGCGGCGCGCGCGACCGACGCGACGCCGCGCCGCCGCTCCTCTCGTGTCAAAAGTAATTTCCACATTTGTTTCAAGTCTTAGTGGGAAGTGTGTTCTGTCGTTGCAATGAATGATATGAAACGAGATACGCTTCTTCTACTGAACTTTAATAATTAGTATGACGAAGCTGACTGAACGTCAACATGTCTTGAGTATAAACTGTCCGTATTTTTTGAATACTTTTTTTTTTTCTTTTACCGTCAGTTGGCTGCCTCACAGATGGTAAAATTAACGATATCGTTACTTAGCCTTATAGTGTAGAGCCCATCGGAATCCTCAAGAGATAAGCCATTTTCAGATAATTGACGAGACTTTCTCAATGTTTTCACAAAACAATCTTTCTGCTAAGATGTGATTCATTCAATGCTCAAGTTAACTTTCAAATTAATAAGTGCTGTGACCATCGATTATATTTCTAAGCGTGTCGAGACACTTCACGAGTCCTGCAATGATTTTGACACCGGCAGTTCCCGTCGCCCAATTATACCGCTGATAAAAGAACAATAAG
Organism: Scoparia ambigualis; assembly: GCA_963921215.1. Classification (NCBI taxonomy): domain Eukaryota; kingdom Metazoa; phylum Arthropoda; class Insecta; order Lepidoptera; family Crambidae; genus Scoparia; species Scoparia ambigualis. The sequence goes on along the minus strand of OY992520.1, from coordinate 32,096,732 downwards.
TGTGCTCGGGTGCTCGGGTGCTCGGGTGTCGCGCTCAAAGGAGGCGACATCAAAGGTCGCGTCGGGTGACGGACGGCCGTGACGTCACCACACTCGCCACATGTGGGCCACCGCGCCACACCCTCGGCTCCTATTAGCCCAATATTAAATTGAATTGTGACAAAATTAGGAATGAACTCTTGTCAAGTTAAAATATCAAAGCGGTTTCATTCGCGGCTCTGAAACGAAACGGTTCAAGTTTTTCTGTTCACATGGCATATTTATGACGGTTTAAAGATTATATACACACACAATAGCAGTAGGTAATCTGTCTAGGGCAATGCATCTTTATTGATTTTGTTATTGAACCCACGATAAATAAGACAAATAAGTAAAATAATAAATAATAAATAAATACATACTTACATACACAAATCCCGACTATTATCCCCGAAGGGTTAGTCAGAAACTAGGCAATGAGGACAGCAAAAGCGGTCCTCTACCATAGTCCACTTTTCACCAATCTATGCCCCGCTACTCATACTATCATCGCCGCTCTATGTTGTTGGATGTTTGTGCAGTCTTTAGTCCGTTAGTCGCCTTTTACGACACCCAAGGGAAGATACGGGGTGGTAGTATTCTTTTACCGCTAAATAAATAATTATTAGGTAAATAAATAAATATAGATATTAAATAATAAAACTCTCATCAACAAAATTACCTGCTAAAAGACCATAAAGTAGGTTGCCTAAGTATGAAGTGAAAATCATCTGATTCAAGGTTGTTTAAACTGCTCACGTGACTTGTTTGACATAATAGTAGGTACCACATTCTACTATTTTTATAACACTGTAGGCTATATAATATTGTTTTTTATCTAAGCCCAAAGTTAACAACGTTTTTTGTGACATCTATTCAGCATATGTGTGTTTTGTTCAAGACCCAAGCGGCGGCGGCATGGGCGGCGGGGGCGTGGGCGGCGCGGGCGGCCAGCAGTACGGCGAGGTCAACCAGCTTGGCGGCGTGTTCGTCAACGGCCGCCCGCTGCCCAACGCCGTGCGCCTGCGCATCGTCGAGCTGGCGCAGCTCGGCATCAGGTGAGGAGCAACACATAATCTCATCTCACTCCCACACCATTATCTAGCTTCTTTTGAACCTTAGTTTAAATGATAAACCTAAATAACGGATAAACATACTTACAACGGATAAACAAAGAAAACACCCAGACCCAAAATCAATTTATTAAAATAGTTATTTCTAGCTAGCTATTTCTAAATTGACCCGACCGCTAATTAACCTCAGAGATGGCGACGCCAGACCTGGCGTGCTAACCACTCGTGGTCGAGGTTGTGAAAAGCCGATTCTGGCATGATCTCGATTAATAGAGTAACTACAATACAAAAAAAGTACCTAGAGATGTTCATTTGTATTTCCTGTACCCTATTATTGTAATAAGTTTAGTTATCTATGTTATCTGCCAGGCCCTGCGACATCAGCCGCCAGCTGCGCGTGTCGCACGGTTGCGTGTCCAAGATCCTGGCGCGCTACCACGAGACCGGCTCCATCCTGCCCGGCGCCATCGGCGGCTCCAAGCCCAGGGTTACCACGCCCAAGGTTAAGCTTAATTTTTTTTTAGTCAAGTAGATGCTGACAATTACGAAACGAAAGCTGTGCTACCGGCATATAGTGTCTCTTATAAACATTTTGGCTTATTATATAGAGGATTCCTGTTGAAAATTGTGTATCTGATAGATACTGTACTGTTACTGTACGGGTTACTGTACTGTACTGTTACTGTATTATTGTCTCTTTATAATGCCTTAGCCGAACCCTTATTACAATACGAACTCAGCAGTTACGGGAGAACCTACCGATCGCATTTGGATAACATACACGAACTGCAAATACGAATACTTAATACTATTGTGCCTAAAAAGTCAAAACTAATTTTAAGGATAAAAACGAGTTGTTTAAGTTCTGTAAAGTATTGCCAGTACATGAAAGAAAGAATTATTATATGCTACTTACAGAACAATACTTTTACAAAGATTTTCAGGTGTTGAAAACTCCTAGAAGACAATTGCGAAGCGCGATCAATGACAATTTAGTTATTCCTCAGATTACTAATATGTACGGACAAAATCAAAACAAGTACATAATTCCTCGGCTTATTAATAGTCTCCCAAAATCTCTTAGAGATGAGCTTAATATTATAAATATAAAACCTAAATTAAAACAATACCTTCTAAGTAAACTATAATATCAATATTAAGAAATTACCTACCTATGTAATATTTTGAGACATCTATGTGTTGTATGTATATAATTACTTGTATATTTATTGTTATTATTATTATAATTAAAGATATGTATTAACTAATTAATATAATAATTAATGTTTATTCCGCACCTAGATCTATAATTTGGAACACGCTGTAACTAGGCGGCAACAGAATAGTTTGTTTTCCACCGCCACTAAACAAGTTGTCAATGCGTTGCTGTCGATGAGCAAAGGAGCGGAATAGTAACTTACCCACACGCATGAGTAAATTGTATTTTAATTACTTTTATATAGAAAGACGATGATCAGCGGTGTCCAGAAAAATCTTTTAGAGGTTTATGTGTCACCGTTTCTTATTTTGTAACTAGATGTAAGCTTAATTTTGTAAAATAAAATAAAAAAATAATTAAGCGGGTACTGTTGAGATTGTCTATAATTAAACTCTACCTATAAGCTCTTTGATTACATTTATAAGGAAAATTGGGACGAAACTGTCAAAACAGATTGCTGCAGTGAAGGCGCGACCCGGTGCCTTAAACTTTGGATAAACTTTGACTCGAACCCTTGTACCCAGGTGGTCTCCTACATAAAGCAACTGAAGGCGAAGGACCCGGGCATCTTCGCGTGGGAGATCCGCGACCGGCTGCTGGCGGACGGCGTGTGCGACAAGTACAACGTGCCGTCGGTGTCCAGCATCAGCCGCATCCTGCGCAACAAGCTCGGCGGCGCGCTGTACCCCGTGCCGCCGCTCTACCCCGTGCCGCCGCAGCGCTGCTGGCCGCTGCACCAGCCCTACGACTACTACGTCTACCTCCAGGTGAGACAGCACTTTATACTCACTTGCTGTGTCAGTTCATGACCCATTGCTGGCACTTAGAGATACTGGTCGTTGGACCGGTTAGTGTTTCATACGTTTTTCAATGTAGAGTTTCAACTTAGCTTTAGCTTAAGTTTAATTTGAAGAGAGCATACTATACTCAATATTATCGTCTTCTCTGGGTATTAAAAGTACTGATTTACTAGACGAGAGCATACTCCAAAATATATTCGACTTCTCTGGGTATAAAGCACTGATTTACCGTGACAAAAATTATCATCCATGCTTCCATCTCCTCCCTACAGCAACCTCATGTTTATCTTAATGAAAAATTTCAAGGTTTCAAGATTTCTAAAGCCTTTTTATAAAAAAGATGCTATTGATATACTTTTAATAATATACATACTACATATACTTATTATTATAATCACGACTATTAACCCCGCAGTGTGAGTCAGAGACTATGCAATGTGGACAGCAAAAGCAAGTCCTTTTATAGTCCACTTTTTACCAAATAGCGACGGCACATGTGCTTAGCGTGACTGGTTGTGAGCCCATCGCCGCTTTATGCTGTTGGATGTATGTGCAATTGTGCAGTCTTTAGTCCGTTAGTCGCTTTTTACGACACCCAAGGGAAGAGTGGGGGTGGTAGTACTCTTTCACCGCCACGCGACATGGTTGATTGAACTTTTAATAATATCCTTAATATAGCAAACCTTTTTGACGTTGTCCCTTTGCCCCAGGGCCGGCAGCACGCGGCCAGCAACCCGCACGCGCTGCCGCACCCGCACCAGCAGCCGCATATGCCGCACCACGCGCACGCGCTCTGACCCCCGCCGCCGCCGCCGCCGCCGCGCGCAGCATAAGCGCTGCTGGGTGACACGCTGGCCGCTGGCGCGCGCAACGACTGCTGGGGCTATGCAACCGACCGCTGAGATTGTGCAACCGACCGCTAAGAAGAGCGCCCGACCGATGGGTTCGTTATCTGACCGCTAGGATCGCGCAACGGACCACTACTGGGATCACGGAACACTGGGATCGCAAATCTGCACGCGGGATCGCGTCTTAACTGTTGCGCTTTTTCGGTGGACCGCTATAATCATACATGCATTTGACTGCTGTGGTTGTTTGTATGATTGTGCTGATCATATTGCAACCCCAAAGCGGAGTATGTGATTTATAATAGCTATAAATATATTTGACACGCGATGAAGATAATGTTATTGTTATACATGTTACAAAAGTTTATTCAAACAATAATAATGCCAATAATAAAGTTAATGTATGTATGAATTTGTGGGTGAATATCATAAAAAAAATGTTTTAAGACAGATGAAAGTAGCTTTAGCTGCAATCCTCACTAATGTTATGAAGAGGATAATACATTTTTGTGACATCTTCATTGTGGATTTATTAGAAACATAATTTTCGCGATTCCTAAAATAAGCTCCGACAGCTAACTTTAAATACAAATCTCTCAATGATTGTTGACAAAAATGATTAGTAAGTAACAAAGTCTGATTAAAGGTTTAAGTAACACATTTTTAAAAACATAACATAATAGATACTTACCTACTCTGAAAATTCAAATTAAAAGAGAGATATATTAATAGTATATTATTGTTCGAGAAAATAAATAAAGCTTTAACATAAGTAAGTAGTATGTAATAAAGAGATAATGTAATGAATTAACATTCTACATATTTAAAATACAATAAACACTTATCTTCAATTCTGGTTTTAAATAGGGGTGTTTTAATTATATACAAATGATAACAAAGTATTAAACATAGTGTAAATATCGTATCGACGGTGTAAGATAGTAGCATAGTTATTTATAAGATTAGTGAATTATAGACTTATTGGACACATGTAGGTACTTGCGAGGTCGAAGGGTCCTGCGAATCGAATTAGATGTCTTTGGAAATAAACTAATATTTTTTACTGTGTGAAATTTTGGACATAATGTTTATTCCAACTGCCTGATTATAGTTATATTGTTAAGCTGGGTGCAATGATGTAAATATAATAATATTTAATTATAAATTAGTTAAAGGCACTTACTTAAATATTGATTAGGAGCAGTGCTCCATAGCGAGGTCAGCATGGTCACGTGTTGTTGTGTAGGGGACTGTACAAAAGATTATTTATACCTGCCGACTTATAATTATTAATTTTTTGAACATATCTTCTTCGGAATAAAATGGTTTGTTCATTGTATTTTTTTGTTTTCATATTTATTTCCTGTACATACATACTAAGATATATTTGGCGAAGAATTTAATAATAACACAATTCAGTAAGTAATATTTATTTTTGAGTCATCATAAGCATTCCTTTAGAGTTGTAAAGAAAGAAATCACAAAAAATACAAAGTAGTAAAGAAAACACATTACAGCGAGTTGAGCGCACTATTTTAAAATTGAACCGAAAGAAATTATAATTGATTCCGCGCACAATGGCGAGCGGTTTACAGCCGAAACAATAAACGTATGCGCGGGCGCGGACACGCACCGCCAATTAAACCGCTGCTTTGTTTCGGATTTAATACTAGCTAATCCGAAATTTTACTGTATTAATAACAAATTTTACGAGCGCGCGGAAAAATCGCGCCGACAAAAATCAAAATGGCCGGCTTAAGGTGCGCTCCCTGCGCCCATTGCCACGGTTCTTGATTTTAACATCTACCCTCATCTTACCTACATATGGAGTTATATATTGAGATTGAATTTCTAGCAAATATAAAGCTTAGTGCCAGCTCTATTTCGTTTTTTTATCTAAGGTGCTTAATTTCTTAAGTTACAACAAAGAAAGGATTCGCGATAAATGCGCTTGACGGTGAGTGACGGCCGATGATGAAAAGGCACTTCAATTAGAATACGGAACTACTGAGGAACCTGCTAACTCACTTTTTGCTGCTGTACCACCAAATCCACTTAACGTTACGTTACGAACCGACCATGTGGGAAGAATCGGCAGTCGTTTCTACTGATGAAGATGAACTCAAAAAAGCTACTGACAATAGTGGCCCTCTCTTCGCGATTTGACAAGCCATTGTGCAGGCTGCCTTACCTGCCACCCGACTCCTGGGCAGCGGCATAATGAAGGCGGTGGCTTTGAGCGGCCCGTGACTGCCGTGACGTCGCGCCGTGAAATGGACGCGGCTCCCACGATTTGTTGATGTTTTACGACGCCACACATGTTCGGTAGTGGTATAAGTGTATGGACACGGTAAGCTTCTAATATGCAAACACTGAAATGTCAAAAACGGTGTTTTACTGTATGCTTCCATTACATTTTACATCAGCATCCTTATGTCCGTTTTCAGCGACGACTCTCAAGTGCATAGTAAAACAGTAGAGATATAGCATAGGGTCATCCTTGAAATTGGGGGATTACGGTAAAAATAGGCATTAGTTAATTACAACAAAGTTGGTTAAGTAGATTGCATTCCAACAAAAGCACCAGGGGGTTGCGTCACGTTGGTGCTGGCCCAATCGGGTTTTAACGTTTTGCTGACGGTAGAGCCGAAACCAATGGCTTAATTTCAAACTCCTAAGTCAACATATTTATTCGATGGCACAATCAGGCTTGGTTTCTAAACTTAATACTACTAAAACTATTCGTAGCAACGTTACAAGATATAGAAGATTTAATATTTATATTTACGAAAATTATATGCTGACCATGCACACTCTACATGTTACTCAACGTGCACAAACCACTGTGGCATCAAAAGCCCACCAGCTATTTAGGATAGGTATGTGATCAATAAATGTCATACCATGACATTTATTATACGGTAAGTAGGTATTTTTTGTCGCACAAAAGAAACTGAAATAGTGCTTGCGCGGTGGCGGTTCTCCTTTCAAAGCCGCCGCTCGTGCGCCTGCGCAGCAGACTGACATGACTTGCGAATCGATCCGCTAATTAGGCTGAAAATATGCTTACTAATGTGTAACATATTGCATGAGACAAATAAAAAAATTGTCATTAACTGTTGTCGTAAAGGGGAAGAAAAGTTACCTTAAATTTTTTTACATACCTATACTTCTTTCTTTTTAACCGACTTCAAAAAAAGGTGAAGGTTCTCAATTCGGTTGTATATGTTTTTTTTGTTTGTTACCTTATAACTCCGTCATTTATACACCGATTTAGAAAATTCTTACTTTATTTAAAAGGATATACTTCCAGATTTGTCCCATTTTTATCAAAATCTAGTTCTGATAATGGAATCCTCAAGGAATTGAGGGAACTCCACAAATATTGTAGGTATACCTACAGCGGTTAACAGAAAGTATCATTTGATGTTAGGTGGGTTTTTTTTATAAAAGAAGGAGGCAAACGAGCAGGCGGGTCACCTGATGGAGAATAATCACCGCCGCCCATGGACACCCGCGAAACCAGAGGAATCGCAGACGAATGAAGGAATAGGTTTAAGGAAGGAATAGGAATTGGGAGGAGGGGGGGGGGGGGGGCCTCCAGAACCCTCACTGGTCGGACGAAACACAACAGCACCAAGTGCCATTATTTCACGCCGAATATTCGTGAGAGGGTGGTATTACCCCGGGCGAGCCGGCCCAATGCGTGGTGCAAGTGTTGCAACACAGCGTCAGCACACACAGCTCTACCACTCAGTCAGTGTCACTCATTTAGCACCACCCAGGGGTCACGTGTAGGGTCTCAAGGGTGAACCTACGGAGGCGCGTAACTTTAATCCACATGGGCCATGGAAGGCATGCAACTGTAACGAATAAACACTTTTAATAAGTTTATTAACTGGATAAATGGAAGAAACAAGTTACTATGTAACACTTTGTTTTATTATGTAACTAATAAATTACTGTTTTATTGTAGGTGACTGAATATTTTATAAACTTAAGTTTTATTAAGCTCTTCCAAACGGCCTTGCAAAGAACAGGGCTCCATACAAGGCCAACATTTAAATCAGTTGATGGATAAGATTAAAAAATAATAGTAATAAGTAATATTATATCGATATCAAATAAGTTGCCATAGCGTTTAAGAATGAAATTATAAAAATAAAATTTGACCTAAAATGATCTTCTTATGGGTCCGTTCTTAGAAAGGCTAAAATGTTTCTGAGAAGAGAAAAAGTTGAATAACCTTTATAAATAATAATATTATAAACAATACATTGTTTTTACATTCCCGGTACGTATTTGTAATTAAAAACTAAGGTTCATATTTTCATGATTTGTAGAAGTTCCTAGTAAGGCCCATGTACCTACCCTAGCAAAGCCAACTGTCAAATTTTTGACTGGCCTTATAAGGAACAACCGGCTTTCCTAGGAACACTACCGATATTTTAACTGAAATCGAAGTACGGGAAAAATGTATGGAAGCCAGCCTGGGAACCAATAACAACATGCGATATATCATTAGAAAGGTTTTTTCAAGTACTTTAAATATCGTTATGGCAGGAAGTCCCAAATTGCTATGTGATAAAACTTATGGCGAAATAAAGTCAGACTTCATTCACAAAATAAGTTTTTATTTTTATGTTTATCATCAATATTAAGATTTTTTTTGTAAAACTAACTTAGAAGTACCAAGAAATTTAATTAACTGTTATGTGTGAGTTGTACTCGCACACTAAGGGATCTATACGTATAGGTGTAGGCTGAAGTTAGCAGCACTAGCAGTTTTAGATCAGTGAGAGCGAGATATGACAAATCTAAACGTCAAATCCATAAAAAAAATATCAAACCAGATATATTACGTTACGTCCTATGTAAAATAATTGTAGGTACCTACCTACGTAAGTATATTTTTATCAATTGATAAAAACTGTATGGATTTGACGTTTAGATGTGACATCTCGCTCTCACTCATCCCATGCTACAGGCGCTGGATTGCTTAGACTCGCAGTACCATACACAAACATACACTCCTTTATCCTATCCCACACATTTTATATCTGACAAACTTAGATTAAAACATTGTTTTAATCTAAGCTGACAAAATAAGTAAGGACTGGGGACCAAATCTTGCTCTACAAAAATAAAACAAACAAGTGGAATAAAATCATTATATATAGCATGTTGTCATTGGTTCCTAGGCTAGAATGCCCGTTCTCCTTTATGTTTTTGTTTAGAAGGTACCTACCATAACAAATACATATAAAATAATTCACAGTAAAAATAGATAATAGTGGGTTATTTATGTGTGTAATATGTAGGTTTACCAATATTCGCTTTCGATAAATAGATTGGAACGATTCACTAAAAAGCGAGAAACAAACAAAAATTTTAACAAAAAAAAACCGACATTAGAAATTTTACTTACTGAAAAAAATGCACTAAAAAGTACAAAATAATTGCGTAGTTTACTGTGTTCAATTTTAAGTAGTAGTCGTGTTTATTTGTAAATATGTTTAATTAGCCTTTAACAGTGCAGTAGGTATAGTTTAGCAAAAAAGAGTAGAAATTCAATAGTGGCAATACTGTATGGAGTGTTTGTCAATTATTGTCGTGTTCATTTGTAAACAGATTTTATATTGTCGTATTATGGTAGTTTTCATTCTATTCTGACAATTTTAGATTGGCACCGACTTCAAAAATATTTTTTTTAGATTATAAGATTGTGTAGAATGAAGGTTAAAGTGCAAGTAAATTGAATTTCTAGATAACTGTTGCCCACAGTACAAACTTGCGCACATTTTCATGTATTATATACCCTTCGATCACATCTCTAAAGTAAATGCACAATCGGCGCTCTCAACCCGTCCTCACAAAAAAAGTACCTATCTGAGCAGTTTCACAAAAAAGTGTACCCCGTCCCCCTACTTTTGGCTAATAATAAATAAATAAGTAATAATAAAAAATATTAAGATAATTCTCTGAAAACTTTTCTTTTATTTATAATTTACATCGTGTATTTCGGTTGTACAACCTTTTATAATAACAATTAAATTATGTTTGGCTAAATATTCCAACGGTTGAAAAGCAAAACATAACTAAACTAGTTAAATTTAAACAATTTTGTTACTAACCTAGTGAGTAATATTTAAAAAACGACCAATTTTCGAATCAGGCGGGGTATTTTTCCATATGTCTCTCACTCGACAGTACTCCATTTGAAGAAGCGATTCTCAAGACATTTTGTACACTAGTGTTGTTGTTTCGTTTAAAAGTTTGCCTAGTCGCCTATAGTAGCGGTACCTAGTTTACATAATATAAGTAGGTCTTATGGGTAATTCTCCTAGGAAAGTGTTCTCTTCTCAGAAACGTGTCAATTTTTTATTTTAAGTTTTTACAAAAATAACCATGGCACATGAAAGTTTACTCAATTTGAAACATAATGAATGCCAAGGCCCAGTTTTTTAACCAGTAGTTTCGGAGTTATTTGAGTCCCACTATTTGTATCCATGTATCTGAGAGTATCGTTTTTCAAATAACGTGACTCATACTTTTTCGTTAATTATTTATTTATTTATTTAATCTTTATTGCACATAAAAACAGCAAAAGGCGGACTTAACGCCACAAGGCATTCTCTACCAGTCAACCGGTAAGGATGTAGGATACTTAGGTAAGGCGATAAATCAAAAAAGTTACATTAATTAATATTAAATGAAAACAACAACTTACAACCAACTTCATAAATAGAATATACAAAATACACAGATCTACAAAAATACAATATACTTACATAACACAGATTCAATATATAATATAATATAATATAATAAATAAATAAATATTTTACATGGAAATATATCATAAAATTATGTCTATTTGTATTAAATAATCTAAAAAACAGTAATATACATACCAAGGATCATAAAATACAATTGCGTATTTAGCAAAATGTACCATAATATTACTGCCTAAAATTGATAAAACTGAATCCCTCTAGTTTTGCAAGTATTTGTGACTCAAACTACGGTTTAAAGATTGTCAGAGAGTTGTTTTGGCAAAAAAATGCATAAGTAATTAATTTACTGAAACCAGTTACAGTATACAAAACAGACAGCTGCTGCTACAGCGAATTGAGAGATTGCAGAGAGCAAAGTATTTGGCATTAAGCTATATAATATTTAATTATAATTATTTAAATTCGTTAACTAGTTACTAAAGCACTATGAATTTATAAAATATTACTGAAGGTAATAATATAATGTGAAATACTTATACAAGTTAGGTAGGACAAGATATGAAATAAAAAATTAAATAATTTTAGGTTTTTATTTTGATCACAGGAAGTTTTCGGTATATTATTAAATTATACCCTAATCACAATTTTAAAATAATCAGTCTCATATTAATTGGTCTTAAAATTAGCCTAACGAAGTCATGTTTTTAATTATTATTAAAAAAATAACAATAATTTAACAATAAGTGTGAGAACCGAAAATGATCTTGGCCCGAGGAACTTTACCTCTTTCAGATGGTTCGTTCGAACACCCTATACGAATTGGTAAGATATTTAACCCAATCTTGGGATTGGGTTAAAGTGGACTCCCCACATTACATGATTCTCTCAAAAACATTAGTATCTTCTCAGAAACATGGCATGCAAGTGCCACGGCAGCCACGTATATGAGGCCAGGTATTTGAGGACAAAGACTTATTTTACAGTTTAAGAAAATACTAACTAATAAAAAATAAATATATATTGCTCATTATTTATGGGATAGCAAAAGCAATTAACATAAAAATATAGAAACCATTACTATAGTTATAAAGTTGGTAAAACGATACCATGTATTTGAGAGTTGCACCGAATAAATACGTGGCTGTAATGGTACTAACCTTCGTGAGCAAACACCAAACATCGAGCAACTTGTCCTTCCCACAAGATGTCAGCGACGGCACTGGCCCTACCGATGTGCGGGGAAGAGAGGAAGGTAGCGGAATACAAGCGATCTGAGTAAGCGCAACAAAATCTGAGATAACTTGTTGGCTCACGTACTAATAACGGATTTAAAAAAAAAACCGTTGTCGTTTTTTATGTACAAAACATAGGATAAGTTACAAAAAATCATTACTCACGAGAAACAAACCTTACGAATCATTTACATTGGAGATTCGGTCTCTCCGAGATACTTTTTGTCACGAAGATAGAAAGTCCCACGCCATGTATTTGAGAAAATGCTTGTTTGTCAGGCATTTTACAGAAATATGTTTACATAATCAATACATTAAAAGTTTGACCATATGTAAAAAGTGTTTAGGTATCGAACAGTAGCAAACTTTTAATGCTCTTCCCAATAAAAGTATGACTTTTTCAAAGGAATATTCGAAAAACGTGGTAAATGAGAATGTGCCTTATAAAGATTTAAATTCAGTTTGACTTCCAATGAAATCGTAAAAAGTGGTACCGCCACCGGACATGTCTAAAACAAGCATAAAAAAGAAAACACGTTTAGACTTTAGTTTAGATGTTTAGGTTCATATTTCAACATGAGGAAGTACTCTTAAAAAATTGCTATTTTGCCAAAACGTCAGTTTCACTGATTCGCCGGTTTACTCATTAGATTGTTTCGCTAGTTTGAAAATTTCGCTAGTCAGAATTTTTACTGATTCTTCAATTTCCTCCTTCACCAGTTCTGTTAGGATGTCAGTTTCGTAAAATTGCCAGTTTTTCAATCCGCTAGTTTCGTTATTTGTCAGCTTCGTTAATTTGGTTAGTTACGCTGTAGACATTTTAGCCAGTTTGCTGTTTTCATAATCCTTAACTTTACTCTTTCACTAGTTTTGCTAGGCTGTTAGTTTCGTAATCATGACCGCAGACTATTTTCCTGAATCAAAAAAGGAAAAATACAAAATAGGAATTATTTTACGAACTGCCCGGCAAGTAAATAATGTCAAGTTCGACGATATATTGTTAGTTTTGAGTCTATCGCCTGAAAAACACTTGCTCCCCGTATTATTGATACGCGATATCTGCTCTCAACCTCCTTGTTAACCCCTTTAAGTGATAAAAAAAACGCTGAAATTAGTTTTCTGTACTGTAATCGGGAAATAACTTAATATAGAACATATTAAGTCACTTAAATTTACATAAATATATTACATGACACACGGATTAGCAAAACTGACAACCTAAACTGTCAGACGAACAAGGAAACTTGTGAACAAGAAAAGTAACGGGTATGACGGAGTAGCAAAACTGAAAACATAAACTAACTGACGAATAAAGATGTTTGTAAACCAGGAAACTAACTTAGTAGACAAACTGACAACTTAGTGATACTGCTAAAAAAGGAAATTGGCGAAATCAAAAACAGTCCAATGAATCAGCGAAACAGACGAGCAAGGAAACCGACCAGTGATGCGCTAACTTCGATTATGCATGTGATTGTCAAATCTCAATGGGGATGTGATCAACGATTATTGACCTTTAAAATGTACTGTAATCATAAAGTAATTGAAAATCAGAAAACTAACAAGTAACCTTATGGTTTTCGTAGTGCCATCTAGCGGGACGTCGATAGAAACATGCGTTTCGTTATTCCGCTACATTCCGTTAGCTCTACGAACGCAAAGTCTATTCCTGCCTACGCGTAAGCTGCCACTGCTTCTCGTCGCTAGATGACGCTACGACATTTAAAATACACTCGTGTAGAATCGTAGCGACCAATACGGGCGTTGCGTATCTTGCCTGCCGTATCGAAGTACAATGTTCGACTATGTGCATGACATTCGCTGTGAATAATAATTGGTAACATTATCAATTTGAATGAGGTAAATGATAACAAAAATTATAGAGAAACTTTTTGCACACGACTCTACGCTCTACCTACCTTGGTCTTCTTAGATCTACGATTAAAATCGCCAAACGATTGCACAAATTTAGTACAATAGAATAAGAAAAATACACTTAAGTTCACTTAGTATTTTAATTGATTATTCCTATAACCCTAATTTTAAAAGATAATTAAAAAAATATTATATCATACTAGTTATATCACACTAATATTATAAAGGCGAAAGGTTGTGAGTGTGTGTGTGACTCTTTCACGTAAAAACTACTTAATGGATTTGGATGAAATTCGGCGTACAGATAGTTTATAACCTGGATTAACACATAGGGTACTTTTTATCTCGATATTCCTACGGGAACGGGAACCACGCGGGTGAAACCGCGAGCGGCCGCTAGTAAGTAGATAAAAATGAACCTGATTTTATATTATTGAGGAGCACTCGCAGGAATATCGGATTCACTGCTCATCATCGTGCAAATTGTACGAAGGGCGTTAAATAAGTAATGAAACTCTTTGGGGGTATAAATAAAAAAAAACAGATGTTAGGCGTCATTAGTTATTTTGTAACTGTTAGTTATTCGTCAGCATAATGAATGATTCAACAATGTTCAAGAAAATTGAATATCGGGCGGTGATTAAATTCCTTTCCAAACTAGGAAAAAGTCAAAAAAGTATTCACGAAGAAATGGTGGCTGTTTACGAAGATTCTGCACCTTCATTGTCGACAATCTAGAAGTGGTCAAGTAAATTTAAAAGAGGTAGAGAGAGCATCGAAGACGATCCTCGCCTTAGCGACCAATTGATACCACTAAAAAAACGTGGAACTGTAACTGTGAATAAGGGTTAAAATCTTAGTAGCGATAACCAAGCTATCCCTCTATTGTCCATAACCACCTTAACCTGTCAAAAGTTAGTGCAAGATGGGTCCCACGAATGATCACAGCGATACAAAAACAAGAACGCGTCGAGTCTTGTAAGGAGTTTCTAGAGCTCTGTGGCGAAGATCCGTCAAGTATTTTTGACCGAATTGTAACTGATGATGAAACGTGGGTTCATCATTATGATCCTAAGAGTAAACAAGAGTCCATGCAATGGATTAAAAAGGGTACAGGGCCCCCTAAGAAGTTCAAAGTCACACAATCTGCGGGAATAATCATGGCCACTATTTTTTGGGATTCCAAAGGGATTTTACTTATCGAATACAAAAATAAAAACGAAACCATTAATGGCGCATCTTATGCTGCTACTATACATCGTTTAAGAGCAGCAATTAAGGAAAAAAGGAGAGGAAAACTCACAAAAGGTGTGCTGCTTCTTCACGACAACGCGCCTGTTCACACGTCGCGTATTGCCAAGGCTGCTGTGCACGGATGTGGGTTCCAAGAAATGAATCACCCACCATATAGTCCAGACTTGCCCCCAGTGACTACTTTCTTTTCCCAAATCTGAAAAAAGATCTTCGTGGAAAGCGATTTTCAGACGACGACGACGGTGAGTTGAAGTTGGTAGTAAATGGCCATTTATTGCCTAAAGAAGAATCATATTTTTTTAAGGTATTAAAAAGCTTATTCGCCGTACCAATAAATGTATAGCTATTAAGGGTGACTATATAGAAAAATAAAAAATACAAGTTATATGTCAACAAATATGTCTTTCTTTTATGCCAATACCGATAACCTACGGACGCGAGCAACTTTGAATATTGGGGTTCAAAGTTGTTCGCGTCCGTAGGTTTACCCTTGAGACCCTACACGTGATCCCTGGGTGGTGCTAAATGAGTGACACTGACTGAGTGGTAGAGCCACGCTGCGTTGCAGCACGCATTGGGCCGGCTCGCCCGGCGTAATACCACCCTCTCACTAATATTCGGCGTGAAATAATGGCACTTGGTGCTGTTGTGTTTCGTCCGACCAGTGAGGGTTCCGGAGGCCCCTTCCCCCCCCCCCCCCTCCTCCCAATTCCTATTCCTTCCTTAAACCTATTCCTCCCTGAAAGGCCGGCAACGCGTCTGCGATTCCTCTGGTTTTGCGGGTGTCCATGGGCGGCGGTGATTACTCTCCATCAGGTGACCCGCCTGCTCGTTTGCCTCCCTCTTTTATAAAAATAAAAAAAAACTTATTGTACACCTCTCATATATACCTAATTAAAAACACTGACCTCAGCTAGGTACGGCCGCTGTTGGTGCGAGTGCTCTGACAGACTGATGTTGATTTTGATTTTTATAAAATATTATAAGTATAATTTAATTTCGAACTCTCCAAGACACATAAACCTACTAGGTTTTTGCTGAGGATCGATGTTGTAATAATTTGTATTTTAAATGTTTTGAACAATAAAAAAAAAGGTAAACAGGACATTTTATTAATTAGGGATCGGCTCTGTATAACTGTGTCGCGTAGCGGTGAATAATAAGAATAAATTTATTTGCTGTGAAAAACTTAAGACTAAATACATAAAACTTATAAAATAACATTTGTCTACATAATAATATAATGCATTACAAGAGTGCCGCTTATATTGTAAAGTTTTAAAATTAAGGTTAGTAGTGCAAAATAACCGAACTGATACCTAAACTAAGTAAACTATATAGTTTACCCGTACCTCAGGCATCTATCGGTGAGTGTGTGTTAGCGCTTGCTTATATAACATTTTAATAAATAGCAATAAATTATAATACTTTTAACATTTTGCTTATGCAGCATGTTGCTGCTATTGTATACCAACTTTTGTAATAACTAATAATAGATGTTTGGTGTCATTGTAGGTTTTCCCTTTAAGCCACTTTTGTATGGTTTTCTTACAATTTATTTTATTCATATAATGTATACCTAGTGCTAAATTAAGTTTATTATACAAAAAACTTCCAAGAAAGCAAAATAATCTGTGAGAGTGAACTGTACGAAATAGCTCAGTTGAACGAACAATGTCTGCTCGCCTTTTGCTGGTTTGTAGTGCAGGATTATAGGGCGTTAGTGAATGTTTTTTGTTACAGTTAGTAGTATAAACAACTGACAAACAGAAAGGACATCACATTCAGCTAGGAGTTCTGCTGTAGGGAAACGGAAAGGACGAAACGTGCTAACTTTCAAAATGGCTCTCTGTGCCATTTCTAAGTTAAGCATGGTGGTTTTATGAGCGCCTCCCCAAGATGAAATGCAGTACGTTAGCAAAGATCGGCAAAGGGCTAGATAAACCTCTTTTAGAAGTTTTCCTTTCGCGGCACATCTTAATTTTTTAAAGACATATATTAATTTTCGAACTCTAGTTGTAAGAGCTTCTATATGTGCTTTAAAATTCAGATATCTGTCTATGATAATGCCTAGGTATTTTATTGTATTTGTGCTACGGAGTTTAGGACATACACAGTCGATAATAGTCGAGTCAAAACAGTGATGTGCCACTATTGCATGTGAGTCATGGGATTAAATAAATAAAATTAATTAGAGTAAATTATACGAAAAAGTCATGAATTTGGTTTTGTCTGTGTTGAGAGTCAACATGTTTGTACTAAGCCACCTTATGACAGGATCAAAGCCAGCTTGGGCTAACCCGAATATGTCATTCCAATTGTCGGCACTAAAAATTAAGGCTGTATCGTCAGCGTATGATATTATCTGACTATTGTTTTGAAGGGGGAGGATGCATAAATCGTTAATATAGATAAGGAATAGCAAAGGTCCTATTATACTTCCCTGGGGAACACCATATTCGACAGTTAGTTCTTTACTTACTATACCGTCTATCTTAAATCGCTGGGTCCTATTTGTTAAGTAATTTTCAAAAAGACTATGCGGTATACGTCTTATACCTACCTGTGTAACTTTTCAAGGCGGATTGGGATTGAAACTGAGTCAAATGCCTTGGCAAGGTCTAGGAATATAACTAAGCATTTATTCCGGGAATCAAGTTGTCTTGTAATACAGTCTGTTAATTCATGAACTGCGTCATCAGTCGATTTATTAGGCCTATAACCGTATTGAATCGTGGCCAAGAGTCTTTTTCCTTCTATGTATTTAATAAGTCGGTTATATATTAATCTTTCTAGGATTTTGGATAAGGAAGGTAGTAAAGCAATGGGTAGGTAATTGTTAATAAAACTTTTATCTCCATTTTTATGAATCGGATGAACAATGGCCTTTTTCAAAGCCTGGGGCAAAATACCTTTTGCGATGCATTGGTTGAATAGATAAGTAAGTGGCGGAATGATTTGCTGTTTGTATTTCTTAATAAATGTACATGGGATTTTATCAATGCTAGTGGTGCAGTCATTTCTAAGAGTCATGATAATTTTTTCTACTTCATTTTCATCAGTGTTAAATAAAGCAAATGAGTGCAATGTTGGCAATGGCAATGGGGGCAAAGTGTAGGAGAGTGAATTATTGTTCTGGTGTTTTGCTTTCTCAGCCAAACTTTTTCCGATAGAAATAAAGCAACTATTTGCTGCGTCAACTGATTGCGCCGCAGTAGCTGAGTTTGCGATGAGTTGATGTGCGGATAAATTAGTATTAGTGGTGTTAGTTATGGTTTTGACAACTTTCCATAGTTTTATCTTGTTTTGACCTGCGTTTTTTTATTTGTAAACTTTCATACTGGCGTTTAAGTTTCTTCAATAATTTATTACAAAAATTACGGTATTTTAAATAAGTAACCTTGAGTATCTCATTTTCGGGTGCTTTAGTAGCGTTTTGATGCAGCTTATCACGAAATCTGATGCAGCGTAAGAGCCCAGGAGTTATCAACGGTTTTACAATTTTTTTACGTCGTGATAACACAATAGTTTGCGTATTGGCTTCAATAATGTTTGTTAATGATGAAACTAGATACTCTGTTGACTCATTGACGTCATCCGTATTGTAAAAGGGCACTAAGTCTAGGTTGTCTAGGTTGTGTTTAATTCCCGCGTTTTGCAGCTTGTGGTGTTTTGTAATTGCGTAAGATTTACAGTATTGCTTTTGTAAACACAATAACACTAAATTATGGTCTGTCACAGAAGAGGTTAATACTATAGTTTTTAAGGGAATGTTAGTTTTAGCGAAAATGTGGTCCAAGCAATTTGCCAGGTTACCTATCATAAATTCGAAATTTGCCTGTACGAATTTTATTTGGCCGAAAACGTTTTGTAATTTTTTGTTTCCCATAATTTTCTTTTTACAGAAAACACAATTTACAAAGTTTTGAAATGCCGATTATCGATAGTTATTTTTTTCAAAATCTCTATATTTTGAAATCCCACTCAACGTTTGGCCGAAGCTATTAATGCTTAACGATTCATTTTCCAGAAACTCGTTTCCAATATTATTAAAATAAAACATTTCAAATAATTGAAATACATAATATCATCGAACAACTTGTAATCGTAGTAACGTTTAAGCATGCAAACAAGCATGCAGCATGGAAGCTTCACGCAAGCAAGCATGCAGCATGCAAACAAGCAAGCAGCAAGCAACAAAGCATGCAGCAAGTATGCATCAAGCATGCAGCATGCAACCAAGCATGCAGCAGGCATGGTTTCTGTCACGGCTCCGGCGCTGCGAGGCTCCGGCGGTCCCACGCGAGCTTATCGTCGCAGATGGATTACGCTCACCACCGCAGATTCAGCTTGCTGGCCGGCTCTGCCGGCTAGCCTCAGCCGCGGCGGCGAGCTGAGGCGGCGAGATGAGCAGAGGTTAAACCCACCTGCTCCTCAGCTCGCGGGCTGCCTCGCCCCTCCGCGCCTACGCGAGCTTGAATAACACTCTAGCGTAGGGCAGACAAGACTACGTGAAGTCGGTTTTGCCGCGATTCGTTTCTGTCACTGACTTTTGAAACACAATCTTACCGGAAACATAAAGTATTAACTTTTTAAGACATTTAAGATTATTCACCTAATAATAGGAATATATGAAAATCAAAAAAAAAACTGGGTATGAGTATGATATTTTAGAGGAAAAGTTACTTCGAATTTTGATACTTCTAGATATTAAATTTATTGTAAACAAAACATCTTCCAAAAGAAAAAAAGTAGTTTAGATAATCGGCTAATAGTTTTTCTGGAAAATGAAACGTATGTATGATAAGTTTATGGATTAACAAAATTATGTAAAAGCAACGATCTGGTATTTAAAACTTCGTCATACCGATTTCGAACAATTGAAATTCGTACAGGAAAGTTTCGAATTTTTGATAGGTTACTATTTGCCATTCTAGTTGGAAGCAAAGGGTGGGTAAGTAGCCTAAACAAGCAACAAGGGTTAGATACTCTGGTGAATTATGATTTATGTTTCCCGATTTAATATCAATGTTTAGGTCGCCAACTTAAAACACATTCTTAAATGTAGAAAGCTGTTTTGTGAATAATTCATTAAGTGATTGTAGAAAATTAGTGATATTATGATGTGATGGAGATCGATATCCCCTCGTCTGTGGCAAGGACTCCTAAACCTCGATAACAATAGAAATTTTATTGCGTCTGGTATTTCAACAGGCGACCTAATAAATAGCCACAATTGCTGTATCGCTACTGATCTTTGCGATGAGACAATTTGCATCTATAATGTTAGGTTCCTCAATGATGTGATTGCTCCCGTCCTTTTTTATATACAGAGTTACACCAACATTTTGTAAAACATTAATTTTGTTAGTAGTGTGCGATTCATAGCCTTGTAATTGTGGGATTGAGGATGTCGAAGAAAGCCAGCATTCGGTGAGTACTATTATATCGATATCTATTTGACTTAACAATACTAACATGCTGTCAAAGTTACAGTTAAGGCTACGAATGTTTTGTAAAAATAAATTATAATTATGCTTATTACTAGTAATAACCGAAGAACATGTATAAGGGTCACATATTACTGATTCCTGTTCATAAGAGGAATTTTAAAAAGTCTTTAGTAACATTACCCATCTTTGTGCTGTTAGACGATTGCTATGCGGCGCTATATGCGCCTTCATAGTCAATAGAACTTTGGTGCCTTATTTCTGCACTTTTTCTGGCTGGGCATTGATCGTCTCCCGTTTTGTGGTGGCTGGGCTTGTTGAATCGCTTACATGTAGCACACGCGGCCGGCGCTTGACGTTTGCTGCATTCTTTGATGGAGTGTCCGACGCATCCACAATGTCCACAGGTAGAGTCCGTCTACGTAGTCTACGTAGTAGTTGTAACATCTTGTTACAAGTGTGAAGTCTCGGACTGAACAAGATGTCCAATTAATGAACAGTCATTCCTGTGATATGCGAGCTTTCCTTAATTCAGGTGGTAACTCTATAATAAAATTGCAAAATGAAGTGTCCTTTTTGCCAGATTTGTGGCTAATTTTTATAGAACTAAGGAATTGCTCTCGGCTTATATGTAAATACTTGTCCGATATATTCTGACTGTATAGGTTATATAAGTAGGCTATATAAGTTTTTGATTTCTTGACCTCCTTGATTTGGCGACCTCCTTGGTCGAGTGGTTTGTACACCGGTTTTCATGGTGTCGCCATCTCTGAGGTCCCGGGTTCGATCCCCGGTAGGGTCAATTTAGAAATTATTGTTTTTCTAAATTGTCTCGGGTCTGGGTGTTTTCTATGTATAATAAGTATGTATATCCGTTGTCTAGTAACCATATAACGAGTTTCTTCGAAGCTTCTCTTGGGCTAGATAATTGGTGTGAGTGTAGGAAAGTTTCATTTATTTATTTATTGATATATATATATCTCAAACTTCTCTTTCGGTGCTATTGGCGGGGACCCCTAGTAAAATTATTTTCGGCTTTCTCTTTTTGGTCTCTCCGACCTTCGTCGTTCGTCTTCTTCGGTGAAATACTACCACCCCGTCTCTTCCCTTAGGTGCCGTAAAGGGCGACTAACAGATAAAGACTGCACATACACATACCACATTTGCAGTCGCTATTTGGTGAAAAGTAGACTATGGTAGAAGACTGGGGGGCGATCACTAAATAATCTCAACCAAACCTGACCTACTTGTACAGTGCTATCACGTTTGACACATGCGATGGCGCTATACGAGGTCGGCGGAAAGACTGCGGCGCGGTTGTGGTTTGGTTGAGATTATTAAATAATTTTAGCGTGATCGACCGGTTACCTATCTGGACAATAGGCAGGCAGTGAACTACACGTGTTCACAGGGAGACACTCCCGAGACACTAGTTTTATGAGTACCGAATGAAGAGCGCGCTCCGGCGGGCACTGATTTGGCGTCAAGACCTAACGAAGATGGTCTCCTGCGCGAGTGTTCTACTGGCGCAGGGACGTCTGGCACTTCTTGCAAATAACCTAACGGTTGATCTCGAGGTGCCAGTACAAATAAAACTTAGTGAATAAGGAGAGGGGATGTCCTCATTGCCTAGTCTCTGACTAACCCTTCGGGGATTATAGTCGTGATTATATGTATGTGTCGTCTCTGTGGTAGTTTGCCAACGGCATCACGCCAGAACTCGGGCATGCATCGAAAAATTCGAACCTTTTGCTCGACCTGGGAAATTAACCCAGGACGATACCAGGACGAACCAGGAGATATGATGCTAGAAACAGTGCTATGATTACATCAGGTGAATTATGTGGGGGTTAAAGTTACTCGCGTCCGTAGGTTTACCCTTGAGACCCTACACGTGACCCCTGGGCGGTGCTAAATGAGTGACACTGACTGAGTTGTAGAGCCACGCTGCGTTGCACGCATTGGGCCGGCTCGCCCGGCGTAATACCGAAATAATATTCGGTGTAAAATAATGGTACTTGGTGCCGCTGTGTTTCGTCCGGCCTGTAAGGGTTCCGGAGTCCCTACCCCCCCCCCCCCTCACATTTTCTATTTCTTCCTTAAACCTATTCCTTCCATAAAGGACTTAAAGGCGTTTGCGATTCCTCTGGTTTTGGGGGTGTCCATGGGCGGCGGTGATTACTCTCCATCAGGTGACCCGCTTGTTCGTTTGCCTCCTTCATTTATAAGAAAAAAACATGATGAAGACGCTTGTCCGTGGTGGATTGTTATTAACTTATCCATTATTAGAATGCGGCTGTTATTTATTGAATGATAAGAAACAACGCTTATTTACTCGAAGTCAAACGATGTTGTTTGACTACACTTACTAATGAATAGGTAACGTGATTGTTTTATCGTGTGACTGATATTGGATAATCGGTGCTACGTGGTAAGTACACATGCGCCTAGTGATTGCGGCGGTGACTGTGGCACGGCAGGATGGACTCGGACTTATTTCAGATAGCACGATAGAGTGACGCGAAAGCCTTTTTGCACACGGCACTAGTGTCGCGTGAATGGCACTTAAGGTGAAGGAAATATTCTCGCCTTTCTTCTTTTTTTCAAAATAAAAATAAATTTGAAAAGAAGAAATGTATCTTTCATTTTTTTATAACACATTTGCTCGTAAAGAAGCTCTTATTACACCGATTTCGGTATCGTAATGTAATAAGTTTCGCACTAGTGCGGTAATGTAATTGAAAAATTAGTAATCATTTGAATCTATGGACAACATAGGCCTTTAGCCCGTTAGTAGCTTTTACGACACCCAAGGGAAGAGAGGGGTTGGTGGTATTATTTTGATGAGCCCATCTCCGCCCTATGCTGTTGGATGTATGTGCAGTCTTTAGTCCGTTAGTCTCCTTTTACGACACCCAAGGGAAGAGAGGGGTGGGTAGTATTATTTTGATGAGCCCATCGCCACTCTATGCTGTTGGATGTATGTGCAGTCTTTAGTCCGTTAGTCGCCTTTTACGACACCGAAGGGAAGAGAGGGGTTTGTAGTATTATTTTGATGAGCCCATCGCCGCTCTATGCTGTTGGATGTATATGCAGTCTTTAGTCCGTTAGTCGCCTTTTACGACACCCAAGGGAAGAGAGGGGTTGATAGTATTATTGTGATGAGCCCATCGCCGCTCTATGCTGTTGGATGTATGTGCAGTATTTAGTCCGTTAGTCGCCTTTTACGACACCCAAGGGAAGAGAGGGGTTGGTAGTATTATTGTGATGAGCCCATCGCCGCTCTATGCTGTTGGATGTACGTGCAGTCTTTAGTCCGTTAGTCGCCTTTTACGACACCTAAGGAAATACAGGGGTTGGTAGTATTATTTTGATGAGCCCATCGCCGCGCTATGCTGTTGGATGTATGTGCAGTCTTTAGTCCGTTAGTCGCCTTTTACGACACCGAAGGGAAGAGAGGGGTTTGTAGTATTATTTTGTTGAGCCCATCGCCGCTCTATGCTGTTGGATGTATATGCAGTCTTTAGTCCGTTAGTCGCCTTTTACGACAACCAAGGGAAGAGAGGGGTTGGTAGTATTATTTTGATGAGCCCATCGCCGCTCTATGCTGTTGGATGTATGTGCAATCTTTAGTCCGTTAGTCGCCTTTTACGACACCCAAGGGAAGAGAGGGGTTGGTAGTATTATTTTGATGAGCCCATCGCCGCTCTATGCTGTTGGATGTATGTGCAGTTTTTAGTCCGTTAGTCGCCTTTTACGACACCTAAGGAAAGACAGGGGTTGGTAGTATTATTTTGATGAGCCAATCGCCGCTCTATGCTGTTGGATGTATGTGCAGTCTTTAGTCCTTTAGTCGCCTTTTATGACACCCAAGGGTAGAGAGGGGTTGGTGGTATTATTTTGATGAGCCCATCTACGCTCTATGCTGTAGGACAAAGAAAAATATATGTTGGCTTACCAAAGATTCATGCACTAGAAAAACAAAAAAAAAACGCAGTCATTTTCGGAATATTTTTTTTCCTTACAAATATGTTATAAAACGTCGTATGGCATACGTGCGCTTTGATAATTACAGCCTCTGCTTTCTTGTAGCCCTCGCCTACGGCTCAGGCTAGCAATATCGCCTCAGCTGTAATTTTCATCTTACCGCACTTATATCATAATGTACTAATTACAGAACTCATGATTTTAACAAAATAGCGGCCATATTTATACACGGATGGAAATTAATTATGAGATGGACGGATGGAAATTATTAATAATTATTATTAGTAAGTAATTAACAACAACAAAGGTACAATTATTGTATTTGAAAGTTTTTTTTTATACTTGTTAAGTATTGTTAAAGTGTTGGTAATCATTAATAATAGGTTACATTCTTAATAATTGTTTATAAAAAGAAAAATATATAAAGTGGAAAAAAAATAGTTATTCTTTGTATTTCTTCCCTTTTGTTCGTTGCAGCTAAAACCTACCCACATTGGGCCGGCGCGGTGGGTCATGGCCCAGCCTCTATGGGCTGTTGCCCGCGGGCAGCCCTGCGCCCAGCAGTGGGACGTCAGCCTAATGATAATGATGAAGGTTGCTGCAGATCATCACAATCTTGAAGAAAATCCTATTTTTCTTATGTGTAACAAGAAAAATGCAATAAAATAGTTCAAGGAATTTTCCCAGAAAATTAATAAGTTATCAAAACACAAATTATACGTAGATTAATTATAATTACCTACTACTATGTAGGTCCACCTTACCTACCTACCAATAAGCGTACTTGCATGTACTGAAGCGTGAGTTTGCCCGGTCAATTGGTTATTAGCGCTAACAGGCGTATCGGCTCGCCATCGATCAACGCGATATGTCATTGTGAAAGCCTCTCTGCGCTGGTGCCGTGTGAACAACGCTTAAGGAAAAGCCACTCTTCTTTGAATCATTTAGTGAAGAAACAGTTTTCAACGCCATATTTTTTTCTCCCGTCAAAGTAGAGAATTTTGATTGACTTGACTAGTAAAATAATAACATTTTAAACTTTCATGGTCACTACAATTATTTTTATGAAAAAACGGGATTTTTACCATGTCTGAGTTATTGATTTTGAGTCGCCGATATAAGCATAAAAATAATTTCAATCGTGAAGACGGGTTTAAATTGTCGAATGTCTGGAATCCAGTGATTCAGTTATGTAAAAACCGCAAGAATCAAAACGGTGGCGTTTCTCGTAGTGATACCGTGAGTTATGTGTGTCGTGAACAAGTTCGAGTTGACAGTTGCGATCGAAAACAGTGGTACGGGTGTCGAGCGCAATAAACGAACAAGAAAGAGGGTAGACCGTTTCGTCTGCTCCTAACATCCACCCGCATTAGCTGCAGTTACTCCGTGATCATGGTGCATGCAACTGCGCCGAAATATCGGGGACTCAAAATCAACAACTCAGACATGGTAAAAATCCCGTTTTTTCATAATAATAATAGTAAAATAATGTATATTCAATTTAGGTACTTTTAATTCTGCAGATTCCTCCTGCATGCAGGCTCTAAAAATGACTATGAATCTTTTGTGGCTATATGTAACATGAATGAATTTATTTGGAACACACAAGCACTGACGTCGTACAGCAGTGCTTGCACCTAAACTATTAGAATACCAACTATTTCTAAATTAATGATTGACTATAAATACGGTAACTTTCGTCAACTTACCTCAAATTCTAGTCTGAAACATTGAAAAACAAACGTATATTGCTAATGTTACAGGTTGTGGAACTCAAGCGGACATTACCTAAGGCTTCTATTCGATGGAAAGGCTCTAGGTTATACAGACCAAACCAAAGTGCTGGATAAATCTCAGTATTCCCGTGATTTTAAAAGAAATCAGCGGCCCCCTTGGTGGCATCACTAGCGGGAAGGGCAGTGGTATGCGTAATACAATATCAAAAGGACAAATACCGTAGCGCAGCTTCGCCTTAAGCGTTGTGCGCACGGCCCGCGCACTTATCATTAGTTTTAATATCAATTACTCGCTATCAGAGATCCCCGGGCGGCGGCGGCGCGCGCGCAACCCGCGGCTGTTGCTACCGGAGCTGCGTACGTCCTCGGAGATTAGGATAACGCTCCAACAAGCCGGTGGCATAGCAATGCCCTCAACGATAATCATTGTGACAGAAGTTTAATAATAGTACATTATGATATTAGTGCGGTAAGTTGAAAATTACAGCAGAGGCGATATTGCTGGCCCGAGCCGTAGGCGAGGGCTACAAGAAAGCAGAGGCTGTAATTATCAAAGCGCACGTATGTCATACGACGTTTTATAACATATTTGCGAGGAAAACACATTTTCTCAAAATGACTGCGTGTTTTTATTGTTTTTCTAGTGTATAAATCTTTGGTAAGCCAACATGTATTTTTCTTTAGACTTAGATGGTAATAGGCTGTCAATAACATTTTGTGCTTCACTTATTATTTCCGGTGGTGTAGACTGTAAATTTAGTTCTTCATTACTAAAACTAGACATAATTATTTTTAAACTTTCAAGGTAAAAGGCGACTAACAGACTAAAGACTGCACATACCTCTAACAGCATAGAGCGGCGACGGGCTTATCAAAATAATACTACCAACCCCTCCCATCCCTTCGGTGTCGTAAAAGGCGACTAATGGACTAAAGACTACACATACATTCAACAGCATAGAACGGCGATGGGCTCATCAAAATAATACTACCAACCGCTCCCTTCTCTTCGGTGTCGTAAAAGGCGACTAACGGACTAAAGACTGCACATACATGCTACAGCACAGAGCGGCGATGGGCTCTCCAAAATAATACTACCAACCCCTATCTTTTCTTGGGTTTCGTAAAAGGCGACTAACGGACTAAAGATTGCACATACAGCCAACAGCATAGAGCGGCGATGGGTTCATCAAAATAATACTACCAACCCCTCTCTTCCCTTCGGTGTCGTAAAAGGCGACTAACGGACTAAAGACTGCACATTCATTCAACAGCATTGAACGGCGATGGGCTCATCAAAATAATACTACTAACCCCTTTCTTCCCTTCGGTGTCGTAAAAGGCGACTAACGGACTAAAGACTGCATATACATTCAACAGCATAGAACGGCGATGGGTTCATCAAAATAACACTACCAACCCCTTTCTTTCCTTGGGTGTCGTAAAAGGCGACTAACGGACTATAGACAGCACATACATCCAACAGCATAGAGCGGCGATGGTCTCATCAAAATAATACTACCAACCCCTCTCTTCCCTTCGGTGTCGTAAAAGGCGACTAACGGACTAAAGACTGCACATTCATTCAACAGCATAGAACGGCGATGGGCTCATCAAAATAATACTACCAACCCCTTTCTTCCCTTCGGTGTCATAAAAGGCGACTAACGGACTAAAGACTGCATATACATCTAACGGCATAGAGCGGTGATGGGCTCTTCATAATAATAATAGGTACCAACACCTCTCTTCTCTTGGGTGTCGTAAAAGCGACTAACGGGCTAAAGGCTCACCATCTAAGCACTTGTGCAGACTGTGCAGTTGTTTCTTGCTGAAGCGTAGACTGTGTGGGCGTGGTCTGTGTTGTCCATAGATTCAAATTATTACTAATTTTACATTACCGCACTAGTGCGTTATTACTAATTTTACATTACCGCACTAGTGTGTAATAAGCTACATTACGATGCTGAAATCGGTGTAATAAGAGCCACTTTACGAGCAAATGTGTTATAAACTATTTAACAATTGGAGTTTGATTTTGTATCTTTTCTTTGATTTCCGACACATTTAGTTAAACTAAATTGCTATTGAACCATCAGTACCAAAACCTGAATGTAACCGCTTATTAATCTGGGATAGTTTATGTCAATAAATGTATCGTAATTCTATGCCTCGTAACTAGAGGGAGGCCATGGCTGCGAGTGTCGTAATGTTGGCCTAATTTGTCGATTGGTGGCCGCTAATCAACATCTAAGATATTTATTAACTACCAAGGTATGAATCAATATCAATCGAGTAACAAAAGCTCTGTTATTATTTCTTTTCATAGTCAGTAATCTTTGACAACAGCCGAGATGCAAGCTGCTGTTAGCTAACATGGCGTCCGAAGAGCGATGCGCGCATCTTGTGCATTACAGGACTTACGATAGCATCGTTTGTGGCGGGTAGTCACTGTAGGTATGACAGCCTCGTTTAATTAAATCGCAGTCTTTTAGACTCTACTTTTAAGTCTCAATTGTTAAGCATTCAAAATCGATCGTGGGTTATCGATTTACTTTTAGAACCATTTTATTCTGGATCTACAAAGGCCAGGCTTCCAATAAAGATCGTATTAAAAATGTCTATTAACATTTGAGTTGACCAAAACATAAGCAATTAGTCAACTCTCTCTTCTTTGGAGTAGAGTTTACAAGCAAGAATTCTCATAATTATATCTCCTAGCGATGAAAATCACTATTTTTACAGACATAAAGAAAGTGGTGATTGTTACAACTAATTAGTTGAACAAATCAGTGATGCGCACGCGCCTGTGATGCGCACGGCCTGGCCCGCGCGCCGGCGGGCGGCCATTATACTCATTGGCGCGAGCATCTGCCCTGCGCGCTCCAAGCAGGCATCTTGGAAACAATGTATTTGTTAGTCAAAGTTGAAGTGTGATTTCAGTTTGTTCTTTTTTATATTTATATGAAGTTACGTTTACGAAATAGACAAAAGTATTGCTTATGTTACTGTGTAAAAAAATCAATGATGGATGTACTCGTTGGCGCTGCTAGCCCTGCAACCGTGAGTTTGTGTTTACCTTTACTTACTTATTGCCGACCTAACCGCTTTATATTTGTGTATTTTATGCTTCCATCTACATAATAGGTAGGGGAAAAATATTCTTCGCATTTTTTAAGAAAATTTAAAACATTTTTTTTAAAAAGTTTATTTACATTTAACTAAAGTATGTAGGTGCCATTTTGTTCGATAACTTTTTGTCATCTTGTAAATAGGGACATGATCCCATTGCTATAGAAATTTTGGGGCTTCTGATCAAAATACCGCGACAAGTGGTTTAGGCAGTCCTCTCGTGATGTTAACTTTGACACTGCCTAAAGAATTCTGAAGATAGGTGGAAATCTGAAAGTGCAAGGTCAGGACTAAGTACCTATACGGCGGATGCATTAACACCTCCCAGCCAAACTCTCTGAATTTTTGCTGAGTGGCTAAAAATGTGTGAGGTCTATCATGATGAAAAACCACACCCCTTCTGTTGATTAATTCCGGTGGCTTTCTTACAACTTCTTGCTTTAATCTCATCAGTTGTTCGCAGTAGATTTCAGAATCGATGGTCCTGCCTGGTGGTAACAGCTCATAATGAATAATGCCCTTCCAATCCCACCACAAACGCAGCATCACCTTGTTGCGAGGTAACCCTCTGCGACTGACGTGGATAATTTTTTACAATTGTACTGACGTGGTAGTGTACGAGACACCATTTCAACAGCAAATATTTTAATAGAACTAAATTATGCAGCTATTTTATTAATATTTATTAGATTCTTAGCCTTCTTATGTCAATTTAACTATAAATAAAATAAAAAACAACTTATATTTAAAAATTAAACAGTGTTTATTGACTTCTCGAAAATCAGCCTATGAATCTCTACTTAAACATTATGACATAGAAAAAAATACAAAATCAACCTCTTTTTAATTTAACATGAGACATTTTAAAAATTAACAATTATAATAATCAGTCTAGGAAATATGAGATATATTCATTGGTTGACTCTAAAATTATATAGTTTCAAATCACAGCTTAGTTTGACAAATTATCACATACTTAGTGGCTTGGAGCACTAAAACAGATTGGTTTCAAACAATCATTACTACTTACTTACTTTTTTACAAAATAATTAATGGGAAGGTAGATTGCCCTCTTCTTTTAAGCAAGATAAATTTTAATTTGCCATATAAGGTCCCACGCCCTAGTAGATATGTTCCTTTCTCAATAAAGGGTAGCAGAAGCAATTTGGGTCACCACGCCACCATGAATAGGCTTCCCAGACAGTATAATATTCTTTGTAAGGACGAGGAATATTCCGGGGATATTTTTGCTGACACAGTACACAGATTTAAACACGAAGTATCGAAGTGTCTCTCAACTGGGTCTTCTTAGTCACTTCTCAGTTTGTTTTAAATTTTAAATTTTAAATTATATGGGGAGGTATATTAAGTTAAGGTTTTAAAATGTTTTATAATAATGTTAAAATATTGTAAGCCCACATTTGCATGCCGTGGCAGCCTTTAAGTAAGACAGCACTTAGATTAAGACTTTTTTTCCAATGTTTCTTTTTTTTGTAATTTTTTTTGGTGTATGTTTTGTTGGTTGTCCTTAATAAACAAAATAAAAAATAAAAATAAATCATAACAACAATATTTAGTTTTGTCTTTTTATTTTTGTTGGGCAAATAGAACACAGTTTTCTACCACTTGGTAGAATAAACCGAATTAGTGGTGGTAGAGGGGGGATATTCTTACCAAAGTAAAACCCTAGTGATAGTCATGCGCAGCTCTCTTGGTAATCTTTCATTGTATACTAGGGTTTTAAAATTATTCAACACTCATCATCATCATCATCATCAGCCTATTATCGTCCCACTGCTGGGCACCGGCCTCCCACTTGGATAATAGCACGTGGGAATATTGGGCCTTAAGCCACCACGATGGCCCAATGCGGTTTGGTGGGTTTTAACGACTGCCATCTTACGACAACAACGGAGGACCTCGAGATGTTTTTAATTTGGTCACCCATCCAGCGACCCAACATTGCGAAAATTGCCAGCAAGCAAGATCGCAAGCCGAAGGCGCTAGCCGCTGCGCCATCGAGCTCCTCTTCATCACTAAATCTCTGTAATATATATAATAATAAATATGTTAACTATGAAAATCACACATTTTTATTAAAAATAATAATTATTAATTAACTAATTACGTAATTTGTATTAATAATAATAATCTTCATTACCATAAAAGAAATGGGTTCCAGATACATAGAAATCCTTAACTAAATACTAACAGGTATGAACTAACGCTAAAGATATAAATCAAATGCATAGGGAAACCTTTTTGAATTTAACAGCGGCCGCTGCACTAGACTCTAGGCCATTACAATTTCAAAAATAGACTCAAATACCTTTAAAAAAACTAAACTAAAAATTTAATTACGTAACCTAATATTAATATATGTATGTATTTATTAAGGAGCCGTGTGTGTGTGTGTGTGAGTGTGTATGTGTGTGTATGTGAATGTGTGTGTGTGTTTGTCGCATTAATGGCAGGCTATTAGTAATCTTTCAATTTCTTCATAGTTGAGACTCTTTAACCAAGCATTTAAGGAACGTTTTAATTGATTTGCCTTCAGCTGTTTTACATGTATTACTTGTCTCACTATTTTATTATTTATGTACATGTGGGAATACGGTGGAAAACGTCTAGCAAAACTAGTGCGGACGGAAGGAAGATACATTTTAAAGATACGTCTTGCAACCAAACAGGGAAATTCAGGAGAATTAGTTATTCTTTTATGTACTGTTAAGGCTACCTTTCTCATATAAAGTTGTCGTACTCTAAGAAGATCACACTCCCTGTACAGGTCATCTGTGGAAAATCTGAAAGGCATTCTTATCATCACCTTGAGTACTGCTCGCTGTGCTCTTTCTAACTCAATCAAAGTAGTTTTGGCTACTTTGGAATTAATTTGGAATTATCTTCTTTAAAATTTTAATTTTTTTATGATACTAAAACCAGCCAGATACAAATAGTATAGCCAAAGAGATTTTATTACAAGATCATACATGCTATATAATATGCGAAAAGACTTTTTTCCCAACCTGATTTAAGTAAGTTTATGTTTTCTTTACCCAAACTAAGGTTTACGTTTTAGTCTTTACACTGGATCCCATACCCCTCAAGCCAGATCATAACAATGCAGAACATTCTAATATACTTCTCAGCGGCAGCACACAGTAAGAAACTATTAGTCCCTTAGAAATTCTGACTCGTAAAACGTAAGAATTGTAAGGTACAAGTTGAGAAACTATTTTTTTTTGTTATATTTGTAAAGAGAACAATGTTTTGATATCTTGGTTTAATAATATATTTTGATAAAGTTAATCCATAACCACAATTTACTATCAGCACGAACTCCATGTAGCTAGTGATCAATGTGCATAAATAACAATCTGTTTCTCATTGCATTATATTTATACTTACTTACATAATACACTTATGACTAATATTACTTTAAGGCTGGCCTCACACAGCCGGAATCGCTTTCTGAATTAAGAATCTGAATTCAGATTCTGAATTCAGAAAGGCCGGAATACCATACAATATCAGTATGCTCCACACACATGCTGATTTTTTCAGAATCTGAATTTCTCAGATCGATCTGAAAGAATGAGCTGACGAGCGTCCGGAATTCCGTGTCTGAATATTTAAGATTCTGAATTCAGAACGCGCGTATTTCCATACATTTTATATGGAGCGGCACACACATGCTGGAATTCAGATTCTGAATTATTTCAGTGTTGCTATTTTTAGTAGGATCCTGCTTTTTTAGCAATTTTAAAAGTAAATTTTAGATATTTAGTTTGTATGTTATCTTATTGATACCTTGCAAGTTAAACTTAGATTTAATTTTCGATGTACTTCAATTCTTAAAAATTATAAAGGTAAATATAGCATTTTTGGTGCATTTTTATAAACAACGCTTAGTAGTTTTAGCAGGATTTACCATACATTTTTATTTTTATAAAATTTGATAGCAATATAAGCTTCTATTGAAACTCGTTAATATGGTTAAACTAGATAATGGATAAATATACATAAACATAGAAAAACATCCAGATCCGAAATCAATTAAGAAAAACAGTTTTCTCTAAATTGACTCGCCGACCGGGAATTGAACCCGGGACCTCAGAGATGGCGCGACGCCAGACCCGGCGCGCTAACCACTTGACCACGGAGGACGTCAATTGGTAGGAACAGCGAAAAAATAATGGCAACCCTGGTTGAAACAGCAAGCGGTTAACGTCTCGGAGACGTTTGCTTAGGCCTCACAAGACTACTAATCAATCTGAATTTTTAAGAATGTGTGAGTCAAGGTGCCGGAATTCAGAATCTTAAATTCAGATTCTTAATTCAGCAAGCCATTCCGGCTGTGTGAGGCCAGCCTAAGGGTAAGTCAGAGACTCTGACTCTTCCATAGTCCACGGTTTTACATCAATGTCATGGGTGAGCATGGGTGTTCACGCGGGCGAAGCCAAGTTAGTAATAAAATAATATAACGAGAACTATATATACGAGTATATACGCTCTTGAAATTATTTCATGATGGACAAAACCTGGCGCTGAGACGGAGGCGGATAGGAAACTATAAACTCATTATACTCTAGCCATAGAAAGAGGCATCTTTTGGGTACCTTGCCTCGAACAGGCGAGTTAGTTGACATTTTTTATTTATGAACGTAATCTTTTCTTTTACATTTCATATTTTTGTGTGTGTAATTTTCACTTATGACAAAGAATAGAATATATTTTTATTTGAACAACATACAACAAAGAAAAATAAACATTACCTACATAATCTCCCACCAGATTTATAACCACTTGGTCTAATGGATAGACCACCACCAGCCTCAGACTACCTGGTCTAAGTCTGCCTGGCTGACAACCAACATCTTATTCAAGTCTGTCGTCATTACTGCCTGCAGTGTTGGCAGCAATGCAGCTGCTGTGTTTCGACAATTACAAATAAGACCTAGTTATTTAGTTAAAGTACGTAGTACTATAATTTATTCTGTGGATAAAGTGTGAGTTAGCTCCCACCTTCAACCCAATTGGGCCAAGTGCTAGTCTGCTGTACTTACAATAAATACAAAATTTATAAACGTTGTACCTACTGAGCTCTGAGATATGCCGCTATAAATCTTATTTTCGTAATAACTTATCAATTAATTTCTGTAATGAGATAATCACAAGAACTGAAGTAGTTACACATATAAAGCGGTCCTTTATATGCTACGAATGATTTATTGAACTGATAATATATAATAGCATATATTAATAATTATAAATGCATGTTTTAATCTTAGTCTGACGATGCCTTATAAGGCTATATATATATATAATGCCATGGAAAATAAACGATATATTTTTTACCTATAGTTGTTAAGTACCTATATTGCTCTGTGGTACCTATACATAATTATATTCTTGTCATAAGCTTGTCATAAGGTCTAATCTGATTTAATTTGATTATAAAACTTAATTTTCGTCGTTATTTATCTTCATCGACGTCGTTTTATGAGTAACTTCAGACGCTATTTTCATTAAACGGCTATTCTTTTGTAGTGCCCATTTCCTTGTTTCATATAATCTCAATAAAGTAATAATTCCTACTTCCATTACGGCAATAAGTAAAAGGTTGAGGAATCTTTCTAATTATTTAGCTTAAAATAATAATTTTATATTTTATTCCGAGAACGATTTGATACGGAAGTTACTAAGTTCAGATTTATAACGAGGTCGATGAAAACACGATAAAAAGTTGTTTTTCAAGACGTATGATTTTATTTCAATTACTTGTATCACCTTTCACATAGCGGCGTTATATCGACATTTTGGGTAAAAGTCTTAGTAGTCATTGCGTTAAAATAAATGTTGTTATGAAAACACTTAGTATCCCTTTTGACCGACTGAATACTAGAAGGTTTAAACGATGTTGATATTTTTATTAATTTCATCATTCCTCCACGCCCTAAATTATTTAGTTGTTAATAAAATATAAAATATGGCATTATACTTTAATTTTTAAACAGTTTTGATAAGTCTACTAGAATTAATGTTTTATATTTTAGCGTTTTATTAACGCCTAAATATACTTAAGTAAAATTTTAAACACTGAAAAAAGACGACAACCTCAGGCGGAAATCGAACCACGCACCTTTCGCATTCCGGGCGGCTGCCTTAACCACTTGGCTACCGAGGTCTGGCTTTCAACCGTCGAAATTTGTCAGTGCTTGATGCTTATATTTTTAGTCAACATTGCATCATCAAATCTTAGAAGTTTTCACCTCTGAGATCCGAAAGAAATATTTTTACAAATATTTGAACATTCGGTTAAGATGAAGCTGCGTTTATAGATTAATGTTTTATATTTTAGCGTTTTATTAACGCTTAAATATACTGCAGTAAAATTTTAAACACTGAAAAAAGACGACAACCTCAGGTGGGAATCGAACCAAGCACCTCGTCTTTTTTGCAGTGTTTAAAATTCTACTAGAATTATTTTGACATATTATTATTATGACGTATTAAGTGCTATTTACACGTAATATGATATCTTTCTTCCTTTATGTGTAGGTACTGATCGAATTAACTTAGTAAAACAATATTTCCTTTACACGTTGCATTAAAATTAACGGTCAGTCGGCACACCCGCACTAAGGCCTTAGTGCACATCCTGAAACTCAATGGGGCATCACTGACAGCGAGCACCGCGCAGATAAATGAATTAATGATTGTCTGCTTAATTAGCAATCGAGCCGATACCGACTTATTTATATCGAGACATTCGGTGGTTGGCCGCAGTCGATTATCGCTGGCGTAAGTGAGTGTGATCCAGAAAGCAAGGCTGAGGTACGTGCTAGCTTACGTTAGATAAGTAAACTAAATAGCCTTATTTCTCACGTCACAAGAAAATTGAAAGTTTCTGCTTTGCAATAAAAAGGCTAAAACAGACCGTATCAACAAACTCTGCTATAGCTGCCTACCATGGATACGTTTCCTCCGTGCTAGGTTATGTGTTGTTGCCATGGGGGAACTCGGTCGACTCGAACAAAGCTTTTAGAGCTCAAAAAAAGGTTATTCGTATGCTTGAAAATGCATGGTATTAAAAAAAGTTGATAGCCCTTATTTCATAAATACAAAATTCTCCCATTGCCCTGCATGTACTTAGAGGAAGTATGCCTATTCGTTAATTTAAATGGAAACTATTTTAAAAATCACTGTGAAACTACTGTGAGGCATACAAGGGCCCAGTACCAGAACCTCCTTGTCACAAATATATTTATAGTAAAAATGTTTTTAATATGTGTATGCCTATCTATTATATTCTGCCTGACGAGCTTAAACATGAGAACACAGCTACATTCAAAAATAAATTGACCAAATGGCTGCAGGCAAATCGTTTTTATAGCGTGATATATGATATATGGATAGGATCAAATAAATATTTTGTACTAATATTAATTTACACACCTGCTTGCAGGTTGAATACATGTACACACATTTTATATTTAAGAACCCACAACTGTATTCTGGCAAATAAAGACATCTTAAAAGATCACGGCTGGCAAAAGACCTTAATATTGAATACAAGGTAACACTTATTTGACACACAAATTAATGAGTAAATGATTATTCATCACGTAGGTATGACGAACGCGGGCTGGTGAGCACAAATCCAGAAAGCCGGATTTGTCATTACCAATTTTCAGAATTCATCTTAAAACCTAGAACCTCCGGATATTGAGGCGATAGAGGCCTTGCCTCTCAGCAACCGAAGCCAAGTAATTCAAATTAGTTTTATAGCACTATAATTTAACTAAGTATAAAATACTAATTAACTAATTGAGATACCGACTAATATTATGCCTGTGACCACGATCAGCGTTATTCAACCGAAACGAATGTCTGGTATAATTTCGTATAAATAAGCAGTGAATAATGCATTCATCAATCCCAGCTCATTCATGTCGATTCTGTAGTCCTTGAGCAATAAAGTAATGAAACTACGTTCTGCCATCTTTCACTTGGTTTAATAAAATAATAATTTTATAATTGTGACTTTATAACTCAATACATTTTATAGACAATTCTGTTTTTACTCATAGCTTACTTAGGCCAGCAACGCGTCTGCGATTCCTCTGGTTTTGCGGGTGTCCATGGGCGCTGGTGATTACTTTTCATCAGTTGACCCGCTTGCTCGTTTGCCTCCTTATTTTATATAAAAAAAATTAGTAGTAGCATAGACAAATATCGTCCTTGGTGGTAGGTATAAAACACATAAAAATACTAATTGTTTTGTTGAAATTTTGCATTCACAATGCTATATAAATATAGGATAAAATGTTTACAAGAAAAAAATCAACCAGTCTCAGGAAGCTCGAATCGGTCCATTGCTCTGGTTCGGTCCACCGGCAATCCAAAGGTCGTGGGTTCGAATCCCATTCGAGCTTCCTGAGACTGGTTGATTTTTTTCTAGTAAACATTTTATACCAATTGTTTTATTCGTTACGGGTTAGCACCTGACAGCTGGCTTTCATCTCTGGGGTCAGTGACGGTGAGGCCGGTGGTGGAAGCGCGCTTCACCCGGGATCCCCAACCACTGAGTGGAACTGGCTATCTTATCTCTGAACTGTCGAAACATAACAATGCTATTAACATCGTTGTTATGGCGACAGACTTTAGATAAGATGGTGGTAGCTAGCCAGGCGGACATAACAAGTCCTTCCACCAACCAAACCAAGGCACAAAGATGTACCCGCGCTGGGAATCGAAACCTCTGGGTCCAAGACCGGACCAACAGAGGCGGTGACTAAGAGTCTAGATCTTGAATACATTGAATGAAGATCGGTCCCTGTATTGCAGCTATTTTTACACTACCAGTGCCGTACGAGTCCGTTTACATAAACTTTTACTTAGGTAGGTACTACTAGTTGAACAACTCTTCCAAGGGGTGTGCGCACTAAACCAGTGGCGTATTTACCATAGGGCCAAAAGGGCCAGGACCCGGGGCGGCAGGCTGCGAGGGGCGGCGCAAGCCGCACCTCGCGCTCAGCTTTGTGCGCTTTTTTATATGCCTGAAGAAATTTAAAAAAGCTTACCTAAATAACAATAACTAAAACTCAACGGTTGTAAGTTTCAAGATTCGTTCATTTACATAGCGAAACTAACTCCGTAAACATGGCGCTGGCGGTGTTGGTGGTCGATGAATCGGTCTTAGTTCCAAGTTCCAACTGTTACTTTTGTTCATCGGACACGTCAGCTCAAATATGTTTAGTTTTATTGGCGTTCCCGGTTTTAACGGTTACTCTCTTCTATGGTCCTTAACTCCATAGCTGTTCGTATCCAAAATGATGACGCAAAGCGCTTTGTGCGTATAGGTGGTATGTTGACAGTGTAAAGGTGAGATCTCAGTCGGCGTCTCGTTCACCGGAGATAGAAAGGAGAAGGTGGAATCAGCTCTCGTAGTTCCAGCGCACACTCGCCAAAGTGCATTCGATCAAAAAACCGAAAGATTGGCAACCTTGCGTCGATGTTCAAGACTCTGCAGCTTGGATTCGACGTGTTCAGAGTCGCCAATGACCCTCTTAGCGCGCTTATCAATAGAGTCTAAAGCGGCTAACTGATACTTGGCAGATCCATCCCAGAGGTGGCAGCAGTATTACATACAGGATCGGACTTGTGCTTGGTAAATCTAAAGCAGCTGCCCCAGTGTAAAATACCGCCTTACCTTAGAAAGGATGCCAAGTTCTTAAGATGCGGTTTTTGCCATGGACTCTATGTAGTGGCCGAAGTTTAGGTTTGCAGAGCTGGGCATACCTAGTAGGCTAAGATGGTCAGATATCAGCACAGATACATCACGGAAAGTCGGAGCGAGTAGAAAGGGACTCTGTTTGGCAGTGAATAAACACGCCTGTGTTTTGGTGGCGTTGAAGTCGACCAGGTTAGCATCACCGCAGTCGGAGATATAGCTTCTTGAGCAGTGTCCAAACGCTCAACCATGGTCTCTCGACAAACCCTTGGCCTTTGCAATTGAGAAATATCTGTCGTTTCGATCGTTTATGTGTAGCATGAATATGGTTGCAGACAGAACTGACCCCTGAAGAATCAATAGCCTATAGATCAAACGTGCAGCCATCTAAGACTTCACGTATCGATCGCTCCATGAGGGTACCCATATGACGGAAGTTTGTTTATAATGCTAGCGTGCCAAACCCTGTCAAATGCCTTAGAGATGTCAAGAGACACTGCAAAAGCCTCACCGTGTTTCTCTATAGCCTCACTCCATAGATGAGTGGCATACACAAGAATATCTCCCGTATACCGCCCTCGGCGTAACCCGTATTTGCGGTCACTTTAGAGGTCATTATTTTCTTCAAGGTATGCCAGGAGTCGGTTATTGAGTACACGCTTCATAGTCTTATTCGGATATACTACCTTTTTTCGGAACAGGTTGTACGTTCGCAAGCTTCTAAGATTTGTGAACGAGCTCAGTCTTCAGTGAGAGATGAAACAGGCGATTAAGGATTGGAGACAACTCAGGCGCGCAGTTGTGAAGGACTATTGCTGGAATACCATCAGGGCCAATCGCCTTATTCACGTCCAAGGTTCTCAGGATTTTCAATACCTCTTTTTGGCGTATGTGGACAGCTGCCAACGTCATGAGGTATGTTAGGCGGTGATTTCGCTGCGACATCTAGACGCGAACTTTGCGCAAAGAAAGAAATGAACAAGTTCGCCTTCTCAGCCGCAGTATGGTCATGTGAGCCATCTGGTTTTAGCAAAACAGCAGTGGTGTGGAGGGCTGCCAGAAATTACCTACTTTCAACCGCTTTGGCAAGGGACGAGAATGATCGGATTTCAGCCGGGTGAGATGCCAACTTGGACCCAATCTAGCCAATGTGACGAAATCTCGCCCTGCGCAATACCCTCTTGCAGGACTTGGCAGCTCCATAATAGGCTTTCTTCAGATGGTGAATGTTTACATGCCTTAGCACGAGCACAGACGACGTTAAACCATGTGCGAGCTCTGCTAGCTCGCTTATTTATTAAAGAATTCTTATTTTACTATGAATGGGTTTGCTCTTGATCGAAATCAAGCCCAGGGGCTAAGACAGAATCCACGATGGAGCGAGCTAACCCAGAAGGTGCCTATTCACTCTTGCTTTGAAGATAGACGGATTATAAGTACTCGGAAACCGACGCAGGGAGGGAGTTCCACTCCTTTGCTGTGCGCAGTATAAGAGATGTTGAGTAGCACTTTGTGCGACATTTAGGAATATCCACCAAGAAAGGGTGGTAGCCCGCACTGCGTCTGGATGTCTGGTGGAGGAAGGGGATGGCGGTATGAGCTCATGCAGCTCCTGAGCACACTCTCCGATGTACAGTCTGTAAAATATCGACAGACAGGCAACTTTGCGGCGGTGAGCTAGGGTGTGTAACTTGCTTTTCACCAGTTCCTTGTCGCCAATTAACCTCTCAGCTCTGCGTTGAATCGTGTCCAGAGCAGCTAGTTGGTATTTCGCTGAGCCGTCCCATAGGTGACTGCAATATTCCATGCAAGATCGGACTTAAACTTTATAGAGAGTTGAAAACTGTCCCGGCGTGAAATATCGCTTGACCTTATAGGACGCCCAGCTTTTGGCTGCAGTTTGAGCCTTGGACTTGATGCTGGTGACGAAGTTGATGTCTGAAGCCAACTCCATGCTCAAAAGGACGAGACTGTCGGTAACAGGCACAGATGCACGCGGAAAGTAGGTGTCTGGTTAAGGGGACTCCTTTTGAAAAAAATATTTAAAGGAAGCATTTCCATTTACTGAAATAGCATTACGCATACTTCTGTGCCGGTGGCCTTCAGGAGTCGGTGGAGGCAGATCATCCGCTCCAGATGCAACCTTGATGCTGACCACGATCCTTAGACATGAGGGACCGACATAGATGGATGGATACTTCTGTGCACTGCAATGACAAATTGCACGTTAGCTTTTCGTACTTAAAAGAATAAAAAATTATCTACGTTACCGTTTAAGCGAAGAACGTTTAAACAGTTTAGTCATTGAAGAATTTGTTAACCAATCTGTCCATCGAAAAAAATGTGAATAAATAAATGGTGTTTATTTCATTGTATGGCCTTTTTAGTTTTTC
Source organism: Scoparia ambigualis (assembly GCA_963921215.1). Classification (NCBI taxonomy): domain Eukaryota; kingdom Metazoa; phylum Arthropoda; class Insecta; order Lepidoptera; family Crambidae; genus Scoparia; species Scoparia ambigualis. The sequence goes on along the minus strand of OY992520.1, from coordinate 32,055,242 downwards.
ATTTATTAACGTCATTCACAGTGGATTTATTTTATAAATAAATGTTTTTACTTTTTTCCGTTAATTTATGGGGCAGCAAACCTTACAGTCCAGGGCGCAGAATATTAAAATACGCCACTGCACTAAACTATGGCGCAATTAGTAACTAAATGTCGCTCTACGACTTCTTTTCGGTACGCAATTTCCACCATAGGGTTTACAAATATATGGCTTACATATTTCCACCATAGGGTTTACAAATATATGGCTTACATATTTCCACCATAGGGTTTACAAATATATGGCTTACATATTTTCACCATAGGGTTTACAAATATATGGCTTACATATTTTCACCATAGGGTTTACAAATATATGGCTTACATATTTCCACCATAGGGTTTACAAATATATGGCTTACATATTTTCACCATAGGGTTTACAAATATATGGCTTACATATTTTCACCATAGGGTTTACAAATATATGGCTTACATATTTCCACCATAGGGTTTACAAATATATGGCTTACATATTTTCACCATAGGGTTTACAAATATATGGCTTACATATTTTCACCATAGGGTTTACAAATATATGGCTCACATATTTCCACCATAGGGTTTACAAATATATGGCTTACATATTTTCACCATAGGGTTTACAAATATATGGCTTACATATTTCCACCATAGGGTTTACAAATATATGGCTTACATATTTTCTTTTAACAATAAAGTAGCTTTCTTCCTTTTTCCTTTATTTTTGGCATATTTTATCTTTATTAACCTTTTGCTTTGGGGAACATACCGGATAAACGTTTCTTTATTAACAAATAACACTCCTACATAACATTATAAGCTATTACTGTTTCAAGTTTATCTAAAGTCCACCGAGTAGGTTCTTACAGTGTGATGGATGGCACAAGAGTACCTACATAAGAATGAAATATTAATGACATGGCATGTATGACGTATGGTGTCGGCAATAACAATGAACAGTGACTATCGATTGAAATATATAATATGTATAGGTATTTTATGATCAGACACGATTTATTTTCAGTTTTATTAGAGTAGACGTGTCTGGTACGCCTGTGTATTGCCTACCAGCAATTGCGAGGCTTTGATGCCTGGATGAGCGCCGTTCACTGCATGATAAGATAATTAAGTAAAGACGAATATATTTTATTTTGAAAGAGCTATATATTTTTCTACTTTTGTGAATAATGATAGTCAAAGTTAAAAAAGTCAAAGTCAAATTCATTTATTCAATTTAGGCTACAATAATTGGGCACTTATGAATGTCGCTATGCCATCAGTCCGTAAGTCCTAACTATGAGACGGGAGCCTTGTACTGAGGAGAACCGGCAACAAACTCAGCAAGGGCATTTCTTTTCTCCCTTTCTTTTACAGCGTCAATATAAATTGGAAAATGCCCTCCCTATCATAGAAGGACATTTTCAAGGACAAAATAAGATTGCAAGAGCAGACCAGCCTTCACAGGCGGCACCCGTTCACGAGTATGACATGTGAATCAGGGGAGGGCTATCCTTTGGTGGTACTCCCACTCTACGGAAATGAATAGTTTCAGAGTAAAACGAATTGTGAGCACCATAAAAAATATTATAAGAAATTAAAGTCAGTTGTAAATACTGAAAAAACTACTTATTTTCAGAACTATATTAATGCAAATATTAATGAGCCACATCTGTTATGGAAAAATATTAAGCAGAATGTTGTTAATTTTAAAGCTAAAACCGCGGAACTTCCTTCTAGTTTGCTTGATCCTAATCTTATTAATGATCACTTTGTTTACTCTGTACCTGGTAGCAATGTCGTAAGCTTGTCTGATTTAACATACTATGAATTTCATAGATTCAGCTCTGCAGTCTTTCATATGCAGACTACTAATGAGGGTGCAGTTCTTAAGATTTTAAAATCAATTAAAACTAATGCAAAGGGCATAGACGGTATTTCCAAAGATATGATGTTACTGACACTCCCACATACACTCCGTTTAATTACAGCTATAGTTAATACCTCTATTCTCACTGGAACATTCCCTGATTCGTGGAAAATCTCTCTAGTACGTCCATTGCCTAAAAATAATAACCCTGCTGGTTGTAAAGATCTACGCCCTATTAACAATTTTTATCTAAAATCATTGAAAAAACAATATGTTCACAATTAGTTGATTATTTAGAGCAGAACAAGATATTACCTAAAAGGCAATCCGGGTTTAGGAAGGGACACAGTACGGCTACTACTTTAATTGATGTAATTGATGATATTTTAGCTGCACAAAATAAAAAGCAAAGTGCCTTACTGGCTCTGTTGGATTTGTCCCGTGCATTCGATACAATAAATACTTCGCTTTTGTTGTCCAGGTTGTCGTTTTATGGTTTTGACGATATGGCAATCAAATGGGTTTCCTCCTACCTTGATAAGCGGTTTCAGGCTGTAGATATTTTTTTTTTTTTTTCTTTTTATAAAAGAGGGAGGCAAACGAGCAGGCGGGTCACCTGATGGAGAGTAATCACCGCCGCCCATGGACACCCGCAAAACCAGAGGAATCGCAGACGCGTTGCCGGCCTTTAAGGGAGGAATAGGTTTAAGGAAGGAAAAGGAATTGGGAGGAGGGGGGGGGGGGGGAAGGGCCTCCGGAACCCTCACTGGTCGGACGAAACACAACAGCACCAAGTGCCATTATTTCACGCCGAATATTAGTGAGAGGGTGGTATTACGCCGGGCGAGCCGGCCCAATGTGTGCTGCAACGCAGCGTGGCTCTACCACTCAGGAAAATTTATTATTATATATTTTTAAAATTTATTTAGGAACAAACAGTTATACATGATTTATAAATATATACTAAAATTAATAATACATAAATACTTAATACAAATGGAAAAACATCTATATCAGATATTCTACCAGTAAATAGAGGGGTGCCTCAAGGTTCTATCCTTGGACCACTACTTTTTATATTATATATCGCTGAAATAGCTTCATGTATTAATTTTTGCAAGTTTTACCTTTATGCAGATGACGTCCAAATTTACATTTCTTTTAATCCCAATGAAACGAAAACTACTGTTGATAGGTTAAACAAGGACCTGGACAGCATAGCTAATTGGTGTAAATGCCCTAAAGTCAAATTATTTAGTATTTGCTACTAAAGCTCATAGTCACAGAATAATGAGTTTCAACCCACAGGTATTTATTTGTGCGTGGAGCTCCATTAGAGCATGTTACCGAGGTTCGAAATTTGGGTCTTTTGATGGATGAGTCACTTCGATTCGAAAAATACGTTCTGCAAACTGCTCGTAATTGCTTCTACAGACTCTCAGTACTGTACCGTATGCGCGATTACCTGTCTATTGAATTTCGTGTCAAACTTTGTGAAGCACTAGTCTTATCAAAATTAAATTACGTTGACACTATGTTTGGTGAATGTCTTTTAGGTCGCTCCAAGAAACTTTTGCAGCGAATTCAGAATGCCTGCGTACGGTTTTGCTTTCCAGTACCACGTAGAGCACATATCACACCATTTTTGAATGATAACCATATGTTAAATATGTCAAGCAGACGTTTTTTACATTTTTCCTCTCTTTTATTTGGTATAATCAAAAATAAACAACCACCGTATCTATATGAGAAATTAAATTTCTCTAAATCGCATATAAGATTTGCAATACGTCTGATCGGCTCCCAACACAGGTCGGCTGCTTTCCGTGGCAGTTTTCGTAATGCTGCAACGAAGTGTTGGAACAATTTACCACCACCACTCCGTAATTCTGTGTCGGTGGGTTCTTTTAAGGTTAATGCTAAGAGATATTTTTTGAATTTGCAGACAACTGATAGGTAATATGTAAGCTGTCGGATTGGGTTTAAGTTTAAACTTAGCTTAGTTTTATTTAACTGAAATTGTTGGAATACCAATACAAATATATAACGAGTATAACAAAGTTAATCCTAAATAAAGTTAATAATATTTAATTTTTTCGCACACATTTGCACAACTGCGGTCTCCACGGAAGATCAGCGTTGTAGTGACTTGCTCACTGCAACAAATGCTGAGTGGAGTCCCTTTAGGACACATTTTTTTTCGAACTTTTTGTCTAATATAATTATGACAATTGTAATTATGTTACTGTGTGTTCTAATAAATACATTTTCATTTCATTTCATTTTCATTTCATTTCATTTCAGATATTAATTTTGAAAAAAATGTAAATCTTATGCTTAAAATCAATAATTAATCGCCCTAATTTCGGTCCGTGACAGCTCCGGCGCTGCGGGAAGTGCAAGCCCTTCGCCCCTGAGTAACAAAACGTAAAAACAAAACTCGCCTACGCAGCTTGGGCTCGTGCGGGTCACTGCGGGTTGTTACAGCGGGCGGAGGCTGCCCTCCCTCTGCGCCTCCGGCTTTTTATATAAACTCTAGGGTAGGGCAGACTAGCACTACGTGGAGTCGGGGTTGACTAATTCGATTCTGTGACATATTTAGTATAGATCTACCTACCTGACCTACAGGAGTAGGGCAGTACCTATCGCGTGACTAGGATAGAAACGGAATGGCGAACAAAGAAAAACGGCGGATTAGACCGCACACAAAGCGTACGTTCAGAAACTCGTGAAAATATTATAGATAAAAAAAACAATGTCCGTATTATATTTAAGCAGATAATAATTAAGCAGATTATAATTAAGACAATAGCACGTTTTAGTCAAAAAGAATAGAAAATTGCACTTTTTAGTTAATAAAAGAACAAAAATCAATATTTGAATGTGAACAATCTTGTAATTTTTGGCAAGTTTTAAAACGAAAAATTATCTCATCTATTAATCTGTAAAGTCAAAACGTCAATATGTCAAAATCGATAGTAATTGTTGTGAAAAATAATGAAACTTTAAAGACTTCATTTCCACAGAAAATAAACATCAGTATTAGAATCTCTGGATTTCTTACAATAAAGTAGCATACTTTTTTTACACAAATTCGTGAACAGCTTTATAAAAACCAAGCCTAAAATAAATATAGTTTTAACATCAGCCGCTGTTCCCCACAGAAGGACGCCATACGACATGACACTATGAAAATAACTAAAGTAAACAGTCCCAGCAGTTTAAACATCTGTTAATTGTCTAATTTTTCTAATCGCGTTTGCTGCTAAACTTAGTCTGCCGGCCAAATTCGATATACCTGTGCGGATTCCATTGGAGTTTTGAGTCAAGGGTTATCCCTAGGAAAATTGTCGCGTCTACCAAATGTAGTTTATCACAATTCAAATAGCCGGAAAAAGAGGCTTATAACCGTCTCCATCCCTATTAATCAATCGGTTTAGTGGTTTGGGCGTGAAAGTGTAACAACAAACAAACAAAACAAAACATACATAAGTATTCACATTGCATTTATAATATTAGATAGGATTAGTGTGTTTTAAGACATAAGTATGGAACTGAGACGAGACGAGATAAGTACTCCGAGGGATCAAACCCGAAACAAAGAAATTGCCAGAGAACCAGACTCATATTTATATTAACTGCGGGACCTGCAACCGCTGGGGTAGGAGACGGGTTTCCGAAGTAGGGACCACCACTCGACAAACGTAGGAGAGACGCCCTCTGATGGCGAAGTTGAGCAACCAACGATATAGGCAGAGGGCTGACGGCTGCAGTTTGGAATAGATTGGAGAAGAACCGAAGATTGATTTGATTTGATTTCAGGCTTAGTGGCATGCATTGGGTGAGACCTACAATAATCAGTTGACGTGCTAATTATTAAGGTAGTATTTGTATATCAAACTGGTTTTAAATTTCCTATATAGCCGGAAAGTGAAAATGGTTTTCCATTTTAAAATACCACTCATATTGTGTTTCAGTTATCATCAGCAAAATAACACGTAATTTCGGTCTGAAAACAGTTATTAATTCACCATAAAAACTGCAATCAAGCAGGAGACACGCTGCGCACCGGAATTGTCTCATTATTTGGACAATTTGCAGTCACAAAAGCGTTGCGGACAGCGCGGCGGCGGGCGGCTCATAAATAAACAATTCGAATCAGAATTATGTTAGCACGGTTACATCATACACACACTTCCTTAAACAAAACCCATATTATGCTAATTTAACATATATTTAGACAGAGACTTTATTGAATTTAGTTAAAATAAAATTGGACGGATCATGGTAGGTTTAGAGAAAGAAATTATCATATAGTTTAAATAAAAAATTCTTTTTTACAATTAAGTCTTATAATCACATAATAAATTACAAAGTTACGTTTCTTATTTTACTTAAGTAATTGAATCAGTCGTCTTTTCTGTTAAAAATGGCACAACAAAGAATTTAGTTTTCTTACATTAATCATTCAACTCAAGTTAAAAAAATCATAAGATTGATAAAATAAGAATAAAGTAAAATGTGTGTTGTGTTGTCAGTGTTGTCACTTTATCATTATCGTCCTTCAGACGGATAGAGCAAGCGGCGTTTTCTTTCATTCTTTTCCCTTGTTATACATTATGATTACGACACATCATGTGGTGTAGGTATTGTCACTTTTAGTTTTAAAATTATTCATTGTTGACATTAAATAAAGATACGAATACATCTAGAGCACAAAACGTGAATTTTTAAAATAATACCCATACACACCGTGTGTTACAAAATATAATGCTACTATAGTTTGGCATATTGTTTCTACTCTAAAGACAGCTACAACTATTCGCATTTATAAATCCTTAGTCCTAAGTGTCCTGGAGTACTGTAGTGCAGTCTGAAATCCAGGTTATCAGGTCCACTCTAACAGATTGGAACAAGTTTAGAAGCGATTTTTATACTATTTGGCGTATTCGATGGCACGTGTAAACAACTTTCTTCGTATATCAGTATCGTGCTGCCTTTTACAAGGTATATTGCACGTGCGTAGAAAAGTGTCGGATGTCATATTTTTGTACAAATTGATCCATTCCTCTGAGACTCTGGAACTAGTACAATTTACGATTCCTAGAGTCGACAGTCGTGTGCAAAATCGCAAGACCTATGCACTTCCGTTATTTAATACTTGACTTGGACATCACTCTCCACTGTACCGTATGTGTTCAAGTTACAATTGTATTCGTATCGAATTCGAAGTTTTGATGGTTCTGTGACCTCTGCCAAACATTGTATTTGCGCATGCATAACGTTGCAACCAGTTTTGTAAGCCAAATATACAAAAAAAAACCCAGAGAAAGCCCTAGGACTCTTTTTAAAATAATTGGTCTAAAAGAATGTGCCTACTTAATTATTTTAAAATAAAATGATACAGCATGTTATAATATACCTACTGCTTCAGGTAACAAACTTAATTATAGCCGTTAATTAAATAATTCGTTTAATTAAGAAATAGATAGTGCTATGTTTTAACGTTACTACTCCTTCAAATGAAACACTTTTTTACGGATTAACTCGCGTTTAATTAACTATTACATAATGTACATGTAGTGTAACTACCACTTCATTGTGCGAATCTATTGTTGTTCAGAACTTCCACTACCTACCTAAATGTGCTGCCGCTGCTCCAACCACTTCCGCAGGGCGTCACATAGTCACGTAACAACAACATAGCGTAGCATCCCGTGTCGCGGTTTGCGGATATCTAAGCATCCGATCAAATCGAAAACAAATCTAGTGTTCAGACAAAGTAAATATTAGTACGAAAGTTAAGCGACGACTCAACAGGTAAAAGTTATTTATAGCGGATATAAATTATTTGATTTATTGCAGAACTACCCACTGAACATTAATCCAGTACTCAATGTGTACGATATCGTAAATAAACGGGTTGCCTTCAAAAGGGTGGGCGGTTAATTGTGTCACTGATTGTACCTGTTAAGACGTTTCGATGTGGTGTTCGCATAGAAAACAATGAATGTATTTTGCTTATTGTTTTACGCTACATTGTAATAACTCTACACTTTGAAACATAGATCAACAGTCATAATTTTAATAAAAAATTAACAGAAACTGTATTATTTTTACACCATGCAGATTCTTTATCGAAGTATCCGCGTACAGTTCCGTATCAGATGATATATGAATGATATATGAGTTATGTACTTAAAATATTAATATTTTCCAAACCACTTCCCAACATATGTCCACCGACTAGGTATGTGAACTGGTATTCCTGTACGATGTAAATTGTAACAACAAACGTGCGGCGAGCCGTGCGCGGGCGCATCGCTTCGCGGTTGGCGATAACCGCGCGTCGCGGCTGGCCGGCCGTGCCGTGCATGCCGTGGCGCAATCTTCCTTCGCCACTGACTCGCGAAGCCCCTCGCCGCGCGGTCGTCGCCGAACCGCCGTCACTCCCGCCACACTGTCGCTGCCTGCCCATTAGCCAACACGCTCGCGCCAATTTTTGACAGCTCACAATTTAAATAAAATACGATCGTTACCGCGAGTGTTTACAAACATTTTTCTAAATAAAATTAAACTATTTTTGTGTTTGTTTGTCGGTGTGTTATAAATTAGGTGAGTTATTTGAACAGTTTAGTCACATAAGTAATATGGTTTAGTCTTACGCTTCATAATCGACCTTGTATGTATAGTAATGCTTAAAAAGTGAATGGTTGTTTATGTTTACGGAACGACATATTATTTGATCTTTATAAGTTAAGAAAAGTAGGTTTTCCAACTTCGCACTAATAGTTAACGATTCCTAAATTATTGTTTAGTAGCTACCTTACCTTCCTTTATGGAAACTTTGAAAACTATTTAATTCATGTAGAATTGTAGATAATGTTATTCAGATATGACTCAAATAATTATTTTCATTTCAAGTTCAAAGGCAAGTTTAATAAGCAAAGAAGAAGCTTTTTAAATGAAACAGTTTCAACAGAACAAGTATTTCCATTTATTTGCGTTTACGATTGTAGACGTACACACTTACATAATTTTTGCACCCATTTACTCACCCTACTTTATAATTTTCAATTATACTCGTATCATATGGGTAATATCAATATCATTGGGTAATATTAAATAATTTAAGCCAGAGTTTTACCTCCGCTTATCTTAACTTTATGTATATAGAGCCTCGCCCTCGAGATTGTGGTCAGTTATTCTGATATTTACACGACATTTTTATCAATCTTCATCCGGAGTATATCTTACTTATTATCTCTATCTAATATTTATAAAAAATGTAAGGACGTTTATGTTTATTTATTTAGGCATGTTGACAATTTTTATCTCTGTCTCATTGTAAGACGTTAAGTTACATACCTAGTTATTACTAATGGATACTTATTAAGGGTCATCAATGCAAGCAATCATTAGCATAATTAACTATTTAGGAAAACACAATAGGATACAATTAACACGTTGGTAATATAAATTCGCCAACTCATACGAATTTTGTAAACAAAAATAAACAATAAATAATGATAAAAAGTTGAATTAGTGAGCAGAACATTTTTTAATTATCAGAGCGATTTTAGAAACCTAAAAACCAATATAAACTACACAGGCACACATAGTCATTATTTTCAATTGGTCCCTATCTACTCACCCCTATAGATAGGGTATAGCAGCTGGAACTACGGGTCCGGCTGTGTTGCTCAGAGGTACTACCGGGGTTCCGGTTCCATGCCCTCCGCTGGTTGTGCCTTAACCGGCGCCGTAGTGGCTTGTGGTAAGCTGTAGAGCTTGGGAATGTTCATCTGTCCATCTGTCCTGTGTGCCAGGACTTCCAAACTCGTGCACAGCGAGCGGGGCTTAGTAGCGGTCTCTGTGGAGCCAGAAGCGAAAAGTCCTGCGGGGCTCGTGAGTTTCCCTTTAAGTTGGCAGCTGTGTCCGGTGGTTCTCATTGGACATTGGTGTTGACATCTCCGGTACAAGAGCGCGCTGCGGCGGGCACTGATTTGGCGTCAAGACCTAACGCAGATGGTCTCCTGCGCGTGTAGTTTACTGGCGCAGGGACGCTGGCACTTGTTGCATAACCGAACGGTTGGTCTCGAGGTGCCAGTGCAAATAAAACTAAGTGAATTAAGGAGAGGGGATGGTTCCACCTTTTCTCAAAATAATAAGGTATTGCTTAAATTATTATATATTGTAAAGGTACATAATTTTGACGGCTGCCTGGCATCTTAAGGTGTATCTCTAGCTAGTAGTAATTGTAGAAATCTTGAAAACAATTCTCTCGCCACAGAACTAAGACTAATAAACTATCTCTCCTGACTTTTGTCTGGGATCATGAATAAATGATGGAGTTTGTCACCTTGATGATATTGTTTTCTGAGGTTTAAGCGAGCACTACACATTGAAGTGAAACAATTTTTTACGGACTAACTCGCGTTTAATTTACTATTGATAATGATAACTATGCTAGGCGAAGACTCTGTGTGTTTTCTGGCAAGTCTTCTTTTATTGTTTCTATAGTTTTACTTAAACTTTTGTTCTTATCAGGTGTACACGCAGGTGTACAAAATTGCCCAAACACTATAAAATCACATTTGATTTCCTTAGCTTTGTTTACCAAAGCTGATGTAACGCTTCTGTTACGCGCGCCATACAAGCGCCTTACGATGGTAACTCATGCGATCTGATAAAAAGCATTGCACTCGATTCGCCTCAGCGAATACTAAGCTAACGGAGTTTGAGATAAAACATCAATATTCAATTTATTTAAAAAATGTGTAAGTAATGTTAAAGCGACTTAATAACTGTCGCGGGTTCGTGTCCTAGGTACGTGGCAGTCGCTTTAAGTGTAATCTTATTTTAATAAATAAAATAAAGAGGTAATACTTAGTTATTAGATTTTTATGAAAATTCATAAACAACGTATACACGTAGAATTACCTGCAAAACAAATTCTTTCACTTTCTTTTCTATAATTATTATTATACAATGCCCATTATGTCCATAGGAATGCCATTAAAACGCTGAGCATAGATTCTAAGGTAGGTACTCATATAATTACTAAGGCATAGATCATTAATGAAAGAGGTGTAGGTATGGGAGGTATCATAAACCAATAGGTAATAGTCCAACTAAATGATGTGTGTTATCCACAGACAGAGCTAGATAACCATAAAACAGCAGTCACTACAATGTAAACAATGGCAGATTATCACCACCAACGGAATCTGCATTGTCCATTCGACTAATGGAAAACCAAATAGTATATGGCTCATATTGGCTGTCTTATCTATCACAAAATAATACAGTTTTAAACTTAGTCATGGTTATTTATAATGGCTTTTTGCCAATAAGTTTACACGCAAATAACCTTAATGCATAATTTAATTCTCTTATTTAAATTATACCTAAATGTTAGAATATATAGCATGTTTTATGGAAATAAAGATTGATTGTATGTCGTCCATAAATATGCTAAGCTTTTCTTCATAATAAAATAGAAATATTAATTTAATGCAAGAGGTGTAGTAACAGTTAATGTATCGATAATGGATTATGACGACCTCCGTGGTCGAGTGGTTAGCACGCCGGGTGTGGCGCCGCGCCATCTCTGAGGTCCCGGGTTCAATTCCCGGTCGGGTCAATTTATAGAAAAACTATTTTTTAAACTATATTCAGGTCTGAGTGGTTTTTCCTATGTTTATGTATCCGTAATCTTTCTGCTGCGAGAGGGAGACCTCTGCAGGCCCCACTAGATAAGATAGGATCCGTTATCTAACCATATTAACGAGTTTCAAAAGAGTACTTATTTTGGGCTAGATAATTGGTGTAAGCGTAAACAAATTTAATTTGATTTAATAGGCGAAGGATCATGACCGCTGGCGGTCGCGAAACAATAGATTTTCAATTGCGTCTGGTTTTACGGTGCTCAAGGGGTTAATGGATGAATAATGGTAGCTGTGTGGCAAATAAATAACTTCACAACTGCATGCCACACTATAATAATATCTGAATGTATACCTACCTATTTGAAAGTGGTATTTTTATTGCATCCATAAAGTGTAAATTCTGCATGTAAATAAAGATCTCCCAACCAAATATATTGCACTTTTGCACGCGACTCGTGAAAAAACACAGTTCTGCAATACTACGTTAGTATAATGATAAAAATGATCGGCTCAGCAACATACTTCTAGCATTATGTTCATAGCAGTAAATCAGTAGTTAAAAGGTTCTATTCGTTTCATATAGCTTTGCGGAAGAGGCCGGGTAATATGCAAATGTCCTTTTTTAATGTTTACTTAAAACATTTCTACATTTAACAATTATTTAGATGCTTTGGTTAGGTATTGCTCTAGTACTCTTATAATCTACATAAACGTACTAAGCTACTTATTTCTGCAACAGATAGGTTATTCTATCCTGTATAGAGTACTTTGCGCAAGTGAGGCTGATTCCAGACCCTTTGGCTGTGGCTAGTTCGCGACTCGCGACGCCTAGAAACCGGGAACTGGTTTGCGGACCGGAATGCGTACCCTGCCTGCACCGAGTTCAACTCGGAGGTACAAATGAAAAGGCTATAGATAACTAATACAACGCACTAGAAACTCCTTTTTACCTGACGGTGAATCTGAAATTTTCGTCCAATGTTTTGCTGGGTTTATTACTTCAGATTTCACTGAATTAATTTTGGCCATACCCAATAACGCACATTGTGACAGTATCGTGAGTTATGAATGTTATGATTTCCCAATGTTCCTCCATGTTTTGTAATAAAAGACCAGCAGGTTTAAAAAGCCCCAAAAAAGACAATTCATATTGTGTTCTGATTCATAATATGAATTATATAATAAGATACGCAATAATTACCAAGTCTTACAAAAAACGTATGAATTTCTAAAGATCTGTGAGAATTCAACAATGATGCAGATAATTGTAATCCAAAATATTTTTAGACCACCAACAAACAATAAATTCAAATACTTCATGTCCCAACCTTGAAACAGTTATTTTAATATAAAATACTTTATTTGATAAAACTTAATATTGGTACCACAACTAATTTACTTAGATAACAAAATAATTAAAACAGATAAATAACTTAAATGAAACAAGCAAATTTATTTCCTTGATATCCGAGTGGAAGTACATGGGATTAGGTGTCGTTATCGAACATTCACACTTATCGAAAGTCCGTTGCCGAGGGCCACAATTACGAACACTGTGTGCATTGAGACAAGTGTGTATTATTAAAATGTAATTTACATTCACTGCAATAATTGTTCCTGCTGCTGAACGCTGAAATATTTAAATGTAATTCATCTTCACCAACTCTTTAGAGGTCTACTATATTGGACACAGTTAAGAGATCGTACCTTAGAATATGATATGGCCCTCTCAAAGAATCAAATACGCCTTATCTGTTTAGACATTAACGATTTCAATAACGTGAGGACAGTAGTGACTTACATTTTCAAGTATTTTCGTAACGAATCACAGACCGTGTTGGTTGATTATTAAAATTCTATATGAGATAATAAAAAAACTTTTAAACAAGAAGAGACTTCTTACCTATATTACGTAGTACTATTATTTATTCTGTGCCTATATCTTCTCGAAGTTTAATCCGAAAACAATTTTATGTTACCTTATCTTATGGTTTGGATTTAATTAATCATTTATTTTTATTATCGAAATATTGACATTATATGAACAACACATCAGCAATGTAATTGATAAGAAAATATTAAAATTCAATATATGTTTAACTTGATAATATTTTTACTACCGAAGATTTAAAGATCAATTCCTGATGTTCCAACATCCAAATAATGAATATCAAGTTCATCGTCATAATAGTATTCGTTTGGGTTGTAGACCAAGCCGAGTGGTCCACCGCCGGTCACCCGCGGGTCGCGCAACAGTGTCGCAAGCGGCCTTGCGCGGGCGCAGCTGCTTTGCAACCGACCACGCCGCTCGGCAAAAAGCCTTAAGGGCAACTTTCCCCAGAAATTGTGCAACTGCATTAAATATCCCTTTTTAAGTAAGTCCACGGCCAAGGCTTCAATTTATTTTTTATTTGAACCGCCTCTGTGGTCTAATGTCCAAGCCACCGGTCTCAGACCCAGAGGTCCCGGGTTCGCTTCCCAGCAGGGGTAAATCTTTGTGTACCTACTTAGTTTGGTTATCTTATCTAGAGGAGCTTGCAGAAGTCTCCCTCTCGTAGCAGCACGTCGCCCCATTGGGATCTTTCGTGCAATACTTAGTTTGGTTGGTGGTGGGGCTGTTAAGTCCGCCCGGCTAGCTACTACCATCTTATCTAAGTCTGTCGCCATAACAACGATGTTTATAGCATTATTGTGTTCCGACAGTTTAAGACAGATAAAATAGCCAGTTCCTCAGTGGTTGAGGATTCTGGGTTCACGCTTCCACCTTCGGCCTTATCGTCACTTACCATCAGTGACGATAAGGCCGAAGGTGGAAGCGTGACATGACGGGCAAGCGCTTACCCGTCGCACAATAGAAAAAATAAAAAACAAATAATAATGTTTTAAAATACTCTAAATTACGTAGAATGTGGGCGTCATGGGGACATTTAGCCTTAACACACACTTTACACTAATTTGCAAATGCGGTTTAGTTAGTTAGCTAACGAATATTAACTTACGATAACAACATCCGAAATCTACCGCCTAATGTACCTTCCGAGGGCTCATTCGCAAAAGGTCGCTTTCGCAAAATGTCAACCGTGCGCAAAACGTCTCTTTCTCATAATGTCTTTTTCGCAGAATGTCGCTTTCGCAGAATGCCTCTTTCGCAAAAGGTCGCTTTCGCATAAGGTCTCTTTCGCACAAAGACTCTTTCGCAAAATGTCGCGATACTAAATTAAAATAAAATTTAGATTTTTAAAGGAAAATCATTTATTAAAGTTATAATGTAATCAAACCATAATTATGTCATAATCATTTTGTAAATCATATATTGAAGTTATAAAGTAAACAAAAAATACATTTTGGTATCTGCTCCTTATTAAAGCAAAAATATTGATATGCCTAAAAATCCAAAATCAATAATCAAAATTCAAATAGGGCAGGACAAATTATACATTAGTACAGTAAAATAATACTAAATCTATTTGAACATTAGTAAAAAAATGTTTTTTTTTAAATAAATTATCATAATTTTTTCAAAATGTATTATTTTGTTTACTTTATAACTTCAATATATGATTTTCAATATGATTAAGACATAATTATGGTTTGTTTACATTATTATAACTTTAATAAATGATTTTCCTTTAAAAATCGTTCTAAGTTAGTTTCGCGACATTTTGCGAAAGAGTCTTTCTGCGAAAGAGACCTTATGCAAAAGCGACCTTTTTGAAAGAGGCATTCTGCGAAAAAGACATAATGAGAAAGAGACGTTTTGCGCACGGTTGACATTTTGCGAAAGCGACCTTTTGCGAATGAGCCCTTCCGAGGCATGAAGAGAAGAATGTTGAGATTATAAAACTTGGTCACCAAAAGTCAAAAATCAAAATATATTTATTCAATAAACTCAATTAATAAGTACTTTGAATCATCCAAATCTTTTTTAACCTACCACCCATTCAGGACATAATTTTTTAACTGTGGCAAAGAACGGGTGTAAGAAACCACAGCGCACAGAAGCAACGACATTAACAAAAAATATATTATGTCGTTACTAGGTCATAAAATACAAAATATGAATTTGAATGTAAATAGTTTATTTAATTAAGGTGCTCTATATAAATTAATTATAGACAATTAGAAATAGCTGTTGGAGTACTTGGAGCATTTCAGACCCAAGCTGTTTGGTCTTCTGTGTAATCTGACACTTTATAATAAGCTTTTTTAAAGCTTTTCTTTAATTTGGACTTATCAAGATCTAATTTCTTAATATCATTTGGTACTTTGTTGTATAATTGTACACACAGACACTTAAAAGAATTATTTATTTTTTGAAGCCTAGTATAAGGTAGGTACTGCTAATTTGTTCTTACTTCTAGTGTTTAAATTGTGAATATCACTGTTTTTTGAAAACATTTCAATATTTTTATGAACATACATCAGATTTCTATAAATGTATTATTGATTCAACTGTCATTATACTTATATCCTTAAATCTCTCTCGGTTTCTCGAATAGCCCTCTTCTGCAGCACAAAGATAGTTTGAATGTCTGAAGCATTTCCCCACAGTAAAATGCCGTACGACATTACACTATGAAAGTAACTGAAATAAACTAATCTAGCTGTATCGACGTCAGTAAACAGACGGATCTTTATTACTGCATAGGCCGCAGAGCTAAGTCTATTCGAAAATTTGGCTATATGTGGGCTCCACTGAAGCTTCGCATCCAACGTAATGCCTAGAAAGATTGTGGTGTGGTGTCCACAGGATTCACATTCTTATCTTTAATTTGTACACTAGTTATTATCTGCTTAACAGTAGGCAATACAAATGTCACAGATTTGGTTTTCCTTCGTTTAACAGCAAGTAATTTACACTAAACCAATGAACAATCTTTGAGGCCGCATTATTCGCATCGTCATGATTTGGGTGTCGTCGCCACCCATCCAGGT
This sequence comes from Scoparia ambigualis, assembly GCA_963921215.1. Classification (NCBI taxonomy): domain Eukaryota; kingdom Metazoa; phylum Arthropoda; class Insecta; order Lepidoptera; family Crambidae; genus Scoparia; species Scoparia ambigualis. The sequence goes on along the minus strand of OY992520.1, from coordinate 32,038,749 downwards.
AATGCGACAGATGCGTACTTTTCACAGTGAACTAAAATCTGTAGAGAATATAGCGTTTTATGTGTTTGTAAACTAACACCTAGAGAAATACAGATAAAAATGCAATTCAATTAATCTCTTGCAAGAATTGGTACAAAAATGAGGATTTGTGATTAAATACATGAGCAACTAGTTAAATCTTTGCAGCTCAAGTATGTTGAGCTGAATCTGCTACTGATAACTGTGCTAGAAATGGATTGACGCGGCTTCGCTAAATACCAAACCAATGGTGCCAAACGCCACAATGCTTGTTTGCATACTTTCTTGAAAACCAATTTTTCTTTTCTCGGAAATATTTGGAAGAATGCGGTGCAGTCAAAATGAGTCATTTAGAGATCCAAGAGCATGTTGGCGGCCTTTTGTTTTTAGAGCTATTTCATGTTTTCATTCCACAATGGAATAGCGCTTAGGCTTCAACATAACGGTTAGGTTGGTGTGGTAACGAAGCCGAAGATGGAAACGCAGTTCATCCGGAACCTCAGTAATGTGTATTAATATGAGTATTTTTCCTGTCTCAAATACAATGTTTTATGTTTCACACCGAGTAACATGTGCGCAAAGGTTAGATGGAATTAAAAATCCTTGTTCTAAGTACATTACAAACTTTTATTTCTTGCAATTAATATTGATAAGTAGGTACGTAGTAAGCCGGAAAACGGTATGTTTGATTTAGCCACGGAGTCGAATTTGTCACGCAACCTGATGTTTTTAAAAACACCTTTCCACCATTCAATGACGCGAACACATTCTGGATTCGTCACAGCAGCGACTGTCGCACTAGCTTCTGAAATATTATTAACTTTTCGTGTGTCTAGAAAGTTTCACGAGCATTGCGCCTGTTTTACTTAAAATCTTCAGACCAATGTTTTTTTTATATTTTTAGCGTTTTATATACGCTTAAATATACTTAAGTAAAATTTTAAACACTGAAAAAAGACGACAACCTCAGGCGGGAATCGAACCACGCACCTTTCGCATTCCGGGCGGCTGCCTTAACCACTTGGCTACCGAGGTCTGGCTTTCAACCGTCGAAATTTGTCAGTGCTTGATGCTTTATGTTTTTAGTCAACATTGCTTCATCAAATCTTAGAATCTTATATAATCTTTAATAATTCATATAATCTTAGAAAAAAACATTAATCTATAAACGCAGCTTCATCTTAACCGAATGTTCAAATATTTGTAAAAATATTTCTTTCGGATCTCAGAGGTGAAAACTTCTAAGATTTGATGAAGCAATTTTGACTAAAAACATAAAGCATCAAGCACTGACAAATTTCGACGGTTGAAAGCCAGACCTCGGTAGCCAAGTGGTTAAGGCAGCCGCCCGGAATACGGAAGGTGCGTGGTTCGATTCCCGCCTGAGGTTGTCGTCTTTTTTCAGTGTTTAAAATTTTATCTTCAGACCAATATAATAACCGTCCCACCACTGAAATGTACGCTTCCATGTTTGCCAACTCCTCTGTTGGTGCAGTATTAGGAATAGCCGAGTGTCCGCCAAATATTGTGGATTGCACGTGATGTTGACATAACAGCCCGGCGCCGAATCGCGTCGGGCGCGGAAAACATCCGCGGCCGACAGCAGCGTTTTACAAGCAACTAGCCGAACCTGGACTAGCAACCATTTAAATAAATAGAAGCATCGTGTCGGTACCATTGACATTGACAGAAAAGAAGAGATTGCTGAAATGGAAATAATCAAACGACGCTGATCTTACATAACACAACCTATTTTACCTAGTATCTAATTGCAAAAAGAAGAAAATTGATGAAATTACGTTTCTTTTTTAAGCTGTAGTTTTTAAAAGAAAAATTCACAGATTTCGCGGTTCTCGCAAGAATCGGAGCATTAAAATGAACGCAAAAAATTTAGGAAAAAATTTTTTTATTTTGAGCAACACATTACTTACAAGTTGATTATTAAGAATAGAAAAGAAAGATAAATGAAAAACAGATTTTCGAAATTCCAACTCGAATGCACTCCTCGCCTGCATCCGCATTTTTAAACACCACTACCATGACGATCGGTCGGTCAATAATCATAGAAGCTACATCACTTTTAAACGGAAATACCCGTTTGTCTTCAATTCCAAATGTAAAGGGACCAACTAGAGGTCACAATAATTTATAAACCGATTTTTGATTTTTTTTCGCCTTTTTGTAGCTAAACTATACCCTACGACCCTTTTTAAATTTTTTCTTAAGTCTGTTTTTTTTTCGAAATATTTACACAAATACCCCCTCCCCCCCCCCGCCCCCAAAAAAACCCGTTTTTTTTTAAAATTCCAAAAAAAGCTAAAAGCCTATTTTCATAATTCAAACGTGTCTCTTGATAAATTCCTTAACTGTTAGTACTATTCCCATCTCGATTCTCCCAAAGTCCTCGGAGCTATTGCCAAAAATACGTCTCAAGCGATTTGCATCTGATAACAATTTTCAATGATCAAAACACCATCTAATTACTGTTGGCGTAACCAACTATCTATATTGAATTAATAATTTAATAATTTTTTAATAATTTTTATTTTATTGTGATAAAAACGACATTCATCAATTACATTTACCACACAGTTACAATAACAAATCAAAATAAAAACATACAAATAAAGTCAAATTCAAAATACGATAATTCTACAAAATACTATGTCTAACAAATTATACTAATGTCAATTATTGTACCTACTTACTATAAATTAGAAATTTATAAACAAACAACAATTTGCTAGTCACTATTTTCACTATCAGAGTTACGTGCATTACTCCATTGGTCTCTCAAACTTTCACAATATGTCAATAGTGCCGGTTTAATAGTTGACCAGCTGTCAAAGGAAAAATCAAAATCGGTGTTGGCGTCACGGAGTGCATTGAGGTGGCGCAGAGGTCGAATTAGGGGTGACATCGTACGCGATACAGTGCGACCCCGATTTACGTGGAAGAGATCATGCTGGCGAGGAAGGCCACGCCTGCGTGCCGGGGGAGGCTCGGGCCTATCCGGGACGAATAGAACACACAATAGATTGTGTAAGAGGATACAATCCACAGATCCTTTTAATGCTTTAAGGCAGATTGTAAGCTGGTCGACAATTCTTCTCACCTCTAAGGAGTTATAGCTAAGGTGCCCAAGCAAAAACTTAGTCGGGTACCGGAATGGGTAATAACCATAGACTTTTTTGTACAGAACTCTTAGAAAAGCCTTTTGTACCTTTTCAAGCATCCGTGCATATGTAACATGATGTGGATTCCAGACACATGCACTCGATTCCAGCTTGCTCCTAACTAACGAGTTATACAGGGTTACAAGAACTTGTGGATTTTGGAAGTCTTTAGCATTTCGCAAGACGAAGCCCAGTCGACGATAACAATCTTTAGCGAGACAAGATATATGTTCGTGGAACGTTAAACCTCGATCAAACATTATTCCTAAGTCTTTAACACAATTATTTACTCGATTAATAGATAAGTTTTTCATATTATAATTATAATTAATTGGATTTCTTTTGCGATCAAAAGTCATTACATTACATTTATTGTGATTAAATTGCATTTTATTTATTAAACTCCATTCGTAAACTTTATTAATGTCATTTTGCAAGCTTATGCAGTCGCTAGAAGATTTGATTTCGAGGAAAAGCTTTAGATCGTCAGCATATAAGAGACATTCAGCGGTAGCCAGGACATCAGGTAAGTCATGGATCATGATTAGAAAAAGGAGTGGACCGAGCACCGAGCCCTGACTGACGCCAGATCTAGTATGATATTCCTCGGATACATAGGGTCCGTGCTTTACATATTGGCGTCGGTCTCTTAAATAGTCCGAGAAGAAATTTACAAGGTTTGGAGCAAAACCAATTACAGAAAGTTTTTGTAACAGTATGTCGTTATCAATTCTATCAAAGGCCTTCTGAAAGTCAAAATATATGACATCAACTTGCAGCCCACGATCCATGGCATCAGAGATATAATCGACCAAGCATAGTAGGTTCGTGTTTACAGAGCGCCCCGGTCTGAAACCATGCTGCTCGTCGCCTATCAGTTGCTTTACCTGTCTATATATCTCCCGGTGCAGGATGTTCTCAAAAACTTTTGCAGGTGCACATAAAATAGCTATGGGGCGGTATTCATCGACAAGTGTCCTATGTTTACTTTTAGGTATAGGTGTAACCCTATACAATTTCCAATGGGTGGGATACTTACCACTTTTAAGAGAGAGGTTCATGATGTGGTAAAGGGGTATAATCACGTGTTTTTTGCAGGTTTTTAAAACAGAACTAGGCACGTTGTCTGGACCCAATGAATTACCTGACTTCAATTTATTCAAACCGCGTTCTATGTCCTGGGGTAATAGTGAAGGAAGGCTGACGCTGCCAACCTGCAAACCCTGCCCGCGAAAAGTGTTACTATTAAGAAGTGGCGTTTGGTCCAAGAAAACACTGGAAAAGTAATCAGCAAACGCTTTAGCAACTTCGACACCTGAGAAAGAATTCCCTTTATAGGAAACACATGGTTCAAAACCACCCTTAGACCTAAGTCTGTGCACGTGGCTCCAAAAATCTTGCGACCGCAGCTGCAGGTTCTCTTCGATGCGAGTCAAATATTTTTTGTACGCTTTATTTATACGTATCTTTAAATCGGATCGCAAGTTAGAAAACAGCTTATATGATTCAACACATTTTGATGACAGCCAGATCCTATGAAAGCGGGCTTTTCGCTTTATGTCCTTTATTATATCAGCATTAAACCAAACCGGATACCTATTGTTGCTTGTAGCACAGTGTCTGTGTTTTTTTGGTACTGAGAGATCGAATAATCTATACAAAATATCATAAAAGGCATTAGTTGCAGTAGATACATCATAAGTCTCGAGAACAGGCTCCCAGGAGACATCTGCGAGCAAAGATAACAAGAGAGCAACGTCTGCTTTTTTAAAATTCCAATCACGCGAGGAGTCTATGTTGCTTGGCTGCAGTCGATCACAGCTATTACCCTGCGATCGGAGAACAACCACTATCTCAAGCGGGGGGTGGTACAGTTTGTCGGGAGAGACAAAACCCTCGGCAGCCGCGCACACCGATACCTCCATAGACCGTGACTCATTGCCCTCGTGCGCCAGCACTACGTCAAGAATGCTTCCATGAGAATTAATTACGTCATTATAGTCAATAAAATTACAATATGTCAAAAAGTAGCAGTAATAATTATTAATATTATGAGACGCACTATTCATATTCAAGTCACCAAGTAAAAAGAAAACAGTGCCATAATTATCTGTCAAAAACGACTCTATGTTACACAATACATTCATATAAACAGAATCAGCAGCCCCTGGTTTGATATACACTATACATACAATAAAAGACGTTCCGCGGTATGAGACAGAGGCCCATAAATCTTCGCCGAGTTCTGACTGGAGGTCCTGTCGGTAGCGAACCGCGACGCTAGGTCTAGCGGCCAGCAGAACTCCTCCGCAGGCAGTCGCACGATCACGCCGCAGCAGCGTCCAGCCATCCGGAACAAGCTCGGCGTCGTTCACTGAGCTGTCGAGAAACGTCTCCGTTGCGGCTACGAGCAGGTGATCAGACAGCGACATGCTGGCATACCAGGGGGCTAATTTCGTCTTCAAGCCTCTAACATTCTGATAGAATATGTTAATCTGCGCAGGTGTCGTGGCGTTATTATAGAGCCTGTGTTGCCCTGCTGGAGGGCCGCTCACGAAAGTGCTGAGAACTAGTGGAATGTCTGACTTTGAAGTTATCGCTTGTGTGGTTGTTTGGCCTCTTATAATTTACCCAGGTTTTAATACGAGCGTTGACCGGCCACACATCTATCGAGTAGCAAGTATCATAGTAAGCGATAGGCACGCCGATTTTGTACGATTTGTAATCGCCTTTTGCAGTAAGCTCCTCCACCGTTAAGAAACTGTTAGGACAGAGTTTTAGCACATACTCACGAACCTCTTCTATAGGTGAGGCCATGTTCCAAAGATGTATATGCTTTCGGACTTCAACAGCTTTTAGTGTCGTCACTGAGGGACCTGCAGTACCGCATTTGGAGATAAGGCGTCGTTTCTTCCCCCTGACCTCATTCCACTGCTGAGTATCGCTGAGTATCGTTTCATCCACTTCGTTTTCAGCTGATCTCTGTTCCGTGTCGTTTTTGAGGGAGCAACCTAGACCTGCATGACTCGATTGTATCTCAGGAGTAACTGCAGTAGAAGGTTGGGTGTCCGATTCCATCTTCCTCTGTTTCTGTGCCTGGGAACCTGAGGTTTTGTTCAGCGTCTTTACAGGAGATTGGCGTAATGCTAGTGGTTGCGACTTCGTTGACTGTCGCGCTGAGACTGGCTGCGGGGTGTGAGACGCTGTAGGTTGATGTGAGTTGGTCTGGTATGTTTCCAGTTTAGCGTGCAGTAATTTAACTTCAGAAGCGTAATTTATGAGTTTCGTCTCGTATTGGGTTAACACGGCTTCATGGTTGGTCAGTTTAGAATCATAGATCTTTAATCTAGCCTCGTAGGTGGTTATGGTAGATACAGTGTGGTTTAGATGGTTCTTTAACACTTCTACTACTCGACGCAATTCACGTAACTCAGTAATTAATTCCCGGTCAATGTGATTTGGTGACGATTCATTACTGATAATTACATTTGGCTTTTTCCTATGTGTCACATTCGGGTCTCGCTCAAGGATCTTTTTCGATGCCCCAACCGGAGTCGTGCTATTATCTCCACCCCTCTTGGACGCGCAACAACATTCAGGGCAAATCCAGAGTTCACGTACTGCAGGCGACCCTGCGAATTTTACTCCACCAGTGCACGATAGATGATACTTTTTGTTACAGATATTTGCACTGCAGCACAAGTATTCCTCCTTATCGCCAATAATACTATAACAAGCAGCACAGTTCATGGCGCAGCTTATATGGGAGAAACAGTATGGTAACAATTAAATCAAATGCTTGCTGTTGCTGTTACCTCGGCACTTAAACGTATAAAACAATCCGCCCATACAATAATCACCGCAGCAGCTAGCGGTCGTAGAAGATCGTAGCGCTGCGCCGGCCGTTGTCGTAGACTCGTATTAGTGCGTGGGACGTAACGACGCGTAGAAGGCGACAGCTAATTTCGACCGCCACGCTCCCAGTGATCGTGGTCGAACGGATAAACGTTCACTACTTACGCCAGGAGTTCGGAGTTCGATCCCAGCAAAATCTTCATAAAATTTATTTTCACTTTTTCACTGTTTGGGGGCTTCGGATGGAGTCGGGCGAAGTCCTCACACCAATGAAGGCGAAACCCGGGGCTTCGACACAAATTTAAACAATAATTTAAAATATTCAAAAATAAGCAGCGACACGTCTGTTCGCAAGAAAGTTAGCCGGCCGAGGTTAGGTTCTATTAAACAATAAATATTTTGTAGCACTCTTTCTAAATGTTCAAATGGTTACATACATTGAAATTGAACCGAATGAAATAAACTCTTCCTTCCTCAAAGTATCTATACCAAGACAATCTCGTAATTCATTTTTGTTGATACTGTCCTGTCCATATAATGTAACGGGAATCACACACATAGCACAGGTTCAATTGGATTCGACCAGGCATCCAGTCATGATCTTTCTAGAACATGCTAAGTGGTCGATGGCTAAATCACTCGTGTTGGATCTCCCCGGACTTGAAATGCAACACTTAGTATGTGGATGGGGCATGGCCTTACTGGCAGCGTGCAACAACATCTCACTCTTCTGACTAAAGTAGGTGTAGTTAACCTCTTTCTGTTCTTGCAGCTGATCAAACTTAGTTCAAAGTTATCTGTGGCATTAAAGACAACCATAAGATTGATTTTGGTTACTCAGAATAAATTAAGTAACGATACTCCTCCGTGATTTTTAATAAAACTTATAATTCGAAAATTGTGTCTGGAAGCATCACAATGTAGATGACAAAGGCTTTTGAATTTGAAGTCATTCTATGCGGTAGTCAATATTTAACAATAGGTAATTCGTTTCTAAATAATGTGTTTAGATTTTTTGACAGAGGTTGAAAAGCCTTGCGTCAGTATTGCCTTCAGCTTTGAGTCAGCAGCAGTCATACATCACCCTCGTCACCGGAGGGTTAGGCAACGCAGAGACCACAGCTTTCATTTGCTATGATCCTGACAGTAGGTGTATGTAGAAAAATGTGAAACGTCGTCGACATGGGTATCTTGTTTACTAGCAATTTATTCAAGTTGTCAAAGTTTCGCAAGAAGTAAAGAAATAGTTAGTACTCCTGACTTCACAGAGCCGGTAAAGAAGAGAGGTCTTTAGATTCTTAGCTTTGTTTACAAGTTTCAATACCGCTAACAGTAGCGCCACGCGCGGCTCAGGATGCAGCCGATTGTCTCTCGCGGCGATTACCGGCCCTAGCTGCTGGACGATGGAATAATGAGCGCAATTCCCCCTCAGTCTTCCCCCACCTCCCGCCGCCTCTCCAATGCACGAGATCGTTTGAATTTACGAAATGAGTGAAATAATCACACTGTCTTGTGCATCACGGATTGGATGTTTTGTAATCGCATCCAGAAGACTTTTGTGTCTGGTATTATCGGTTGCTAGTATGAAATTATACACTTTTAAACATTCGCGTTCCAGTAAAAATAAACAATTAGACAAGGATTAACATTAAATCATCCTATCCTACGCAACGCATACCTTTACCCCACGTTTCGACCGAGTTGAGTAGTATTAATTAACTGAAAAGTCTCATTTTCTCTATTCAGTATGTTATTTGGACTACACATTACACACATTCTGTTCTAAAGCTCATAGTGCTTAAGATATAAGTTGATTATAATGTAAGTACCCACTTACAGTACTATTACCTATGTATTCTGTGCTTAAGCGTCGTGTCTCGATAAAATAATATCGCATCAGCTGAGTAAACCGCTAGTGGTCGCGTTGTTGTGCGCCTTGTGCGTGGCGTCCGTCGGCCACTGTCAAGGATGCGCGCGCGCCTCCGCCGCGGGTGTCACGCGGCGCGCTTCCAAAATAAACAACACCGCCGGCACCCGCGGAATGATGCCACCTACCAACCTAGCCACCTAGCCAAGCACGTGGGACATTGAAATCAAAGAGTACTGTTAGATATTTTGATTGACGGTCTTGGTAAGGTCCTGTTGGCTACTATATCTTCTGATCTGAGTCTGCAACCATAACAGCAACGTTAATAGCATTATTGTTGTGTTCCGACAATAGGATAGCATAGAAGGTAAAGCGCGCTACCAGTTTCGGCTTTATCGTCACGTAGGTACTATAATATCCGGAAGCGGAATGATTTAATATGTTTCGCTCTTTGCCATGTTAGAAAAGCATTGCCAAGTGGCTCTTTTTTCGGAATATATCGAATATAAAGTAATTTAGCCAAACAACAGACCTTCGCCAAGGTGTTACGATTTTTTTTGCATTATCTAAGTTAAGAAATTTAATGCAAAAACTTGTTAAAATATCAATAAGTGGGATTCAAACCGGTACCTCTCCTACTAGCATTCCGGGCCAGATGCTTTAATAGCCTATGGTTGTATCTGATCTGACTAGTGTATCTAAAGGCCAACTATATTCACTAACTTTGAATGCCGAAGTGGGCCTTGTTCAATGTCAACAGCTACGTCACCGACATCCGATCTTAACATTTTTACAACTATCAAGGATCATTTACGAATCATAGGTACTACCTACAGTCATTCGCAATAAAATAGATAATATTTATAGACCGTGTTACCTTCTTTATACAGTGGTAAATGTTATCTAAGCTTTAGAATTTTAATATTCACATGAACATATTTCCACATAATATCGAAGTGTAATTATTATTATACTCTGTTTATTACTGTGAATGCTTGCTAACTTCGGCGTCAGACATGTCTCCGTAGAGCAGGAACCGATCCGGTTGCCGCGACCTCTGACATAACGCCGCCGCCGCGCCCGTTTGGTTGCGAGTTAGTTGCGATTGCGACAGACGAGCGCCAACACCTGCTGTTATTCAACCACGAATATTACACATGGCCCTAAAACCAACAGTTTCGATCCGCTTACTTATTACTCGTAATCTTCATGATGGCACAAAATAACTGCTAAATGTCAATTCGTATATTCATTGCATTGTGACTGGAAGAAAAATAGTGTATCAGCTTTTCTGTTTACTCAACTGTTACCTACCAGTAAGAAATATTTTTCACATAAGAACTTATTTTAAAGTCGGACAAAATGAGATTAACATCAATTAAATGAGAACAATACAACAATTAAGAAACATTTGAAAGAATCTCAAGCCAATATTAAAATTTCGTTTTAGTAAAGAGTTTCACAGCATTTAGAATCTTAAGATTTAACAGAATAAGGTTTTAATAAGTGCCTGTGTTATGCGCGTGAGTCAAGGTGAGCAGCGTTATACCACAGGTACATTAGACACGTCCAGTTCATTATTTATAGTGAGTAGTAACCGCATAAAACCTTTAGGATTAACTAGCATTCTGTGGTAAGCAGTCTTAAATATAAAAATACATAGCATCTCAAATCCGGTATAATTTCGAACAGTTCATCATGTTTTATGCGTAATAGTTATGTACGAGTTTACATGCGTTATGTACATGTGTTGTACTGACAACAATGTAATATCATCTATACTCTAATATTATAAAGCTGAAGAGTTTTTTTGTTTCTTTGTTTGCTTGAACGCGCTAATCTCAGGAACTACTTACTGGTCCGATTTGAAAAATTCTTTCAGTGTTAGATAACCCATTTATCGAGGAAGGCTATAGGCTATATACCATCATGCTAAGACTAATAGGAGCGGAACACCAATGAAGAATGTTTCAAAATCGGGGGGTTTTTTTTTTCCTTTTGAGAGCTTCCGCTGCGTGCGCTGCGTAAACGGTTTTATTAGTTTCGCAATAAAAAATGTCAGAATTGTTCTCCTTCAAAAGTTCTAAAAATAAGTCCGCGACAGCATATGTCTATTTTTAAGGTCGGCTCACTATACCTTTTTTATACTAACCAAATTTGTTCTAAAATAATGCATTATTTGCGAAGGTGTTTTTATAAACATGATATTAATCTTTATCCAAATAAATACGTTAATCATAAAAAGTATTTAATTTAAAACAAAATGCCCATATCATCATTCGATTTCAATGAATATCTTAGGAGATATCGCAGTTTTACAATAACATCGCAGCAAAATAATGTTAAAGTACTGCGCGCGCATTTATGATAATTATGATGTGCAAGGCCGGGTACGTACCTATTATTTAAAAATATTTTCACATTCTCCGTAAACAAAGTCGCGGGTAAAAGTTAGCGTTAGGCCAAAGTAACTTTTCCACGCGGACGAAGTCGCGGGCAGAAGCTAGTCTTCCAAAATGAGACAATCGGCTATCATAGGAATATAGGATACGTTGTTTTGCATGACTTTAAAATTAATGACCTATGTATGAAATATAATGTTTTTCTTTTTAAGTTTTCAAATCAAGTTCGTAATCATAATTGTACACCACATTATGTAGTGCTCGCGGTCTTTGATTATATTATCATTGTTTTCGCTTAACCAGCTACATCTGGTTTAGGTAACATTACCAGTAATAAACCTAGATTCACAAATCAACTTATACCGGAAAAGTCAATGTAAAAAAATGTTTATAGGTACCGATTCCAATTTGTAAACTGTTCGCAACCATATTTCCTTTAAAATTATACCAATTGTAAATAAGTTATTTATACCTATAAGGAATTAAAATAAAACTAAAACTAAAGTTTTAGTTAACTAAAACTAAACTAAAACTAAAGTTTTAGTTTTAGAGTAGTAAACTACTCGTCCATCTTTTAATTGTATTGTCCTTTCGTAGTATTACAATTTAATTATCAAGTTTACGATCGCTGTTTTTGTTTGAAGAATGACGGCGACCATGTCATCTACGCGTGTTTTTCGGGACTCAAAGGAATACCTATTCGATCATATAATTATAACAATGATCGAAGAAATATCTATAATAATATATCAATTCAGGTGAATCTATCTTAATTCAGATATATATTTCCTACATCATATGCAAAAATGTAGGAGTAGTTAAAATTTTGATCAAGAATGTTTCGCAGTACAAAAAAGTAAAATCATAATTTACCTTAGTCTACTGCTAGAAAACTAGTTGGTGATGACTGCAATACTACATCACTAACACAGTAACAGTTTAATGCGTCACTGGCGCTGGCTATTGAATAGATTCAGCGATGAGTTAGAGTTCCTACAGGCGCAGTGATGTTTACCGGCTAATTGAATTGATGCCTGTCGCTAATTCGCTATTGCCTGTAATTTATTACTGTTTCACGTTTGTGTATTGGCACGACCAAATAAATAACAGAACGTAAATATGATAAAACGTTCAGCTCCCTAACATAATTTATTTATTTATTTATGGAAAAGGTACACCAACAGTATAATATATCGTACATTGTTAAATACTATAAGCTTACAATCTAAGTTTTTATATATATACCAATTACAGGCATACACAACATTTGCAGAAAAAATTGTACTTCTTGCATTTGCATCATTTTCAATAAATGTTAAAACATGGTTTATATAATAATACACAATAATACGAAGAGAAGAAAAGTGATAAATATCGACATTGACATTGTTAATAAGATTGATAATAAGGCAGGTTATTAACATCTGGGACAGTTTCAGTCAAAATGATCGAACAGATTTAGTACATTAATTTTGAATTTTGCCATCGAGTCGTGGAAAATGTCTATACCCGTAACGTTATTTTTATTCAGTTGATTGTATTTTGAGCAACTGCGGTAAAGAGGAGCATTCTGGCCAACATTCGTCTTAATAAGAGGTAGCGCGAAAGTTTTGTTTATTGGCTGGCAAAGCGGACGGAACCGTACGTGAAGTGCGACACCTTCCACAATTCATGTGGCCAGAGTGAGTGGTTAAGAAGACTGTGCAGAAAAGTAAGGTCGTGCATAGTTCGACGCTGATGTAACGACTGAATATTGAAGAACGATCAATGTTATATCATTGAGAACGACCTGGTGATATGAATGCGAGATGTCTAGTAAATGCACGCTGTATATTTTCGATTCGTTGAGAGTAAATAGCATATATAGGGTTCCATGCGACGCTTGCATACTCTAACACACTTCTAACTAAGGCATTGAATAGTATAATTCGCACTGTGATAGAATTAAAGCCTTTAGTAGATCTCTTAATGAATCCCAATAACATTGCCGCTTTTTTAACTATGTTATCTATATGAGATACAAAACTCAGTTTTCTGTCCACTATAACACCCAAATCACGAATCTGTTCCACTTCCGACAGAGTGACACCGTTGATGTTATATACAGAGGGAAACATGTTCTTTTTGTTTGTAAATTTTATGTGATTGCACTTACTGACATTTAAGCACATTTGATTTGAATCGCACCAGTTGGTAACGTTATTGATATCTTGCTGAAGTAGATTCATATCCTCAAGGGAGCCAACAATACGGTATAACTTAAGGTCATCTGCATAAAGAGAAAACTTGCTATGATAAATGTGCGCCGTAATGACCTAATTATTAATGACTAGCTTGTTTATTAAACTGTTGCATAATATGGAATCCACGAATGCTTGTGTGACATTAATATCTGATGGATTATGGGCGAAAAAGAACATACGCAAATGAGATTTTAAAAGGTTTAATACGCACAGACAATACGGGCGATACAGCGGAAAAAGCAGAGAGCTTACAGAGATACATCAATCACATGACATTGACATCTGTCATTAGTATATTCGTTTACAAACCAACACTACCCCTTAAACGAAACGTTTCATAAAAAAAAATGTTTTATTGTTCATAATAACAAACCATTACAATTGAGTCTTCATTGCACTGACAAAAGCAAAGACACAAACTTTACATGTTTCTCTTTTGTGAGCGGCTTTGTGAGAACATCAGCAATCATCTCATTTGTACATAAATAGTCAATGTCTAAACAATTATTTTGAATTAAGTCTCTAATGAAATGATGTCTCACATCTATATGTTTCTGCGTGCATGAAACATTGCATTTGAAACACAATTTTATTGCAGATTGGTTATCATTAAATAGTTTTATCTTACAATCAATACCCAAACATTCAGCAACAAAAGATTTCAAAAACCTAGCCTCTTTGCAAGCATCAGAGAGCGCCATGTACTCAGCTTCAGTGCTGGACAATGCCACCGTCCTTTGCTTACGACTTTCCCAGGATATGAGTGAATTTCCAAGTAAAAATACATAACCTGTATATGAGCGCCTGTCAATTTCATTGCCAGCCCAATCTGCATCAGCGTAGCCAGTGACATCCAGACCACCTGGTTTAAAGACTAAAGAATAGTTCACAGTACCTTTAAGATACCTCAATACCCTTTTAGCCGCTTTCCAGTGTACTTCTGTGTAGCATTCGTTGAACTGGCTCAGTACGCTTACTGCATGAGTTATATCAGGCCTAGAACAGATTGCAATATACATGAGACACCCTATTAAGCTTCTGTAGTCATATTTAGAGTCTTTCATATCCCCTTTTATTAACTTGGATCCTGTTTGCATAGGAGTGGGAGCTGCTTTACAATCAGACATACTAAATTTTTTTAGTATTTTGTCTATGTAACAAGATTGGTCTAAACAAATATTTTCTTTATTTCTTGAGATTTTCATACCCAGAACATGATGAGCAGGACCCAGGTCTTCCATTTTAAATTCTTTCATGAGATTCTTCTTAATGGATTCCTTCTCATGTGAAATATCTGAATAGAACAAAATGATGTCATCGACATAAAGGGCAATAATAATTAAATCCTTCCCTTGTCCTTTATAATAGACACATGGTTCAGATGGCATCTTTTTAAAGTAAAGTTTATTTACGAAAACTGTATTTATCTTTTCATACCATGACTTAGCAGCTTGCTTCAAACCGTATATAGCTTTATGTAGTTTATATACCTTATTTCTCTGACCACTTATCTCAAAACCTTCCGGCTGTTCCATTAATACATTTTCTTGCAAATCACCATTCAAAAAAGCTGTTTTAACATCCATATGATCTATGTTCATATTATATTCCGCTGCTATTGCAAGCAATAATCTTATAGTCGAATATCTTACAACTGGCGAAAAAGTCTCATGGTAATCGATACCATAGCTTTGTGTGTATCCTTTTGCTACCAAGCGAGCTTTATATTTTATTATTTGGCCATCTAAGCCCCTTTTTTTCTTAAATACCCATTTACATTTTACAATTTTCTGTTCTCTTAGTGGGTCTACGAGGGTCCAACACTTAATAGAATTAAAAGATGAATACTCATCTCGCATAGCCTCGATCCATTGAGCAGCCTCACTGCCAGTTAGAGCTTGCTGTACCGTCTCCGGCTCGTCACCCTCCATGCTCTCTGCCTCAGCCAACCAAGCTCCCATCTCGGTTTCAGCCGCATCCTCGAAGGTAGTTGTATTTGAATCTTCAGAGTCAATTGACGAGTGCCCTGGAATATAGGTTTCATCCGCCGGATCATCCGCATCATATGATTCATTAAAACTATAAATAGTCTGCCTACGTATTCGCCTTTGATTGTCATCAGACTGTGGTGAAGCCTCGCTACTAGTCTCTAATAAGTTTCCATTTATGCCAACAGGTTCATTATTGCTTTCATTTTCTAGGCTCTCTATTGGTACATAAACTATGCGAGTACTATCATCATTTGACAAAAAATTTTTTCAAAAACTGTTTTCAATGAATGTTACATTTCTTGCTTTTATACAATGCTCGGGACGGGATGGATCTATGAGCCGATACCCTTTACTGTTCTCGCAATATCCAACAAAAATGTATGCCTTTGCTTTTGGATCAAATTTCTTTGTATTTGTTTGTAAAGCATAGGCCACACATCCAAACATACGTAAATGTTTAATGGTTACCTTTCTATTGCTCCATTTCTCTTCAGGTGTCATTCCCATGACTGCTTTGGTAGGTGATATGTTCTTAAGATAAACTGCTGTGTTCACAGCTTCTGCCCAGAACCTCATGTCCAAGCCAGCGTCCCGCAGCATGCAGCGAGCCTTTTCAACAATTGTTCTGTTGGCGCGCTCAGCTACACCATTCTGTTCACTGTTGTACGGGATGGTAGTCTGGTGCCGGATCCCATGAGTTTGCAGAAAAACCTGTAAGGCATTATTCATGTACTCACCACCATTGTCACTTCTAATACATTTTATTTTTTTGTTTGTCTCTTTTTCAACAAGTACTTTAAAATATTTAAATTTATCTAACACCTCATTTTTTGACTTTAAGAAATAAATAAATGTTTTTCTTGTAAAATCATCTATAAAGGTTAGAAAGTAACGAGCTCCACTCAATGATTTATCCGGCATAGGGCCACATATATCACTATGAATTAGCCCTAACACCTCTTTGGACCTCGCTGCAGATTTCTTAGGAAAAGGTAACCTAGTTTGTTTTCCTTCTATGCAAGCAACACATGGCTTATAATTACTATCACTACTATAATTCAAACCAGAAACCATACCTTTCAGTGCCGTCATACTTCTTGAGTTCAGATGCGCCAGCCTCCTGTGCCAAACCTCTTGTGAAGCCATGCAGCTGTCAGCTGTTCCGCTGGTCTCTTCGCTGCGATCGCTCACCATACCCTAGGGTTCCATGGCAGTCTCTGACGCTGTACAACTCAAAGCAAAACAGTAGACACCATTCACATATGTAGCAGTAGCAACAATCTTATTTTTATCAATAATTTTACATTGTTTACCATTAAAAACAATTTGATAACCCTTTCTAGATAGTTCACTAACTGATAAAAGATTTACTGAAAGATTAGGAACATAGTGAACATTGCTAATAGTTTTTACACAATCATTCAAATGTACCTTAACACTTCCACAACCTACAGATGAAAGTCTTTCTCCGTTGGCAACATTCACTTCCAAAGAATCTATTGTTGTGAAGTCATACATCACGCTTCTGTTGTTACACATATGGTTGGTGGCTCCCGAGTCCACATACCATACATCATTCCGTAGACCGACCGATAGTGCCAACACCAACGACTTCTGCTTGCTTGATAAGCTATCCTTCTTCAAAGGTTTTCTGTCATTGGAGCTATCCTTAGGACAATCCTTTTTTAAATGGCCGGGTCTCTTGCACCTGAAGCATTTAGGTACACTCTGATGTTTCCTAGTAACAAGCGCTGACTCACTGTACATGCCCTCGTTCCTGTCATCACGTCGCTGAGATTCCTGAAGCAACTTGGTCTTGACTACTTCACTGATTAGCTTGGCATTGGAGTTTTCTAAGGCCATTATGAGGGGGTCGTAATTTGATGGCAACCCGCTCAGAAGTAATACTGCGATGAACTCATCGTCCAAGGGAAACCCGACGTCAGCCAACTGCTGTGCTAGATCGGTCATCTTGGCTACATAACTGTCCATCGAGTTGCACTCAGTTAACTTGGTTGCGAATAATGTTCTTAGCAATCCAAGCCGCCTGCTCAAACCCTTGTCTTCAAAGGCACGCTTTAAGTGTTGCCACGTATCGTGTGCCGTCGCCGCGTTCCGTACATACTGGAAAACGCTGCTGTGAACAGATAAGCATATTTTCGCTAATGCTTTTTGATTTTTCTTCGCGTCCGCGCTACCTTCAGCTGTCTCAATGCACTCGAGGAGATCCTCATGCATCAACAACATTTTGATTTGGAATTTCCAATTGTTCCAATCGTCGATCCCTCGTAGTTTGTCGATTGGTATCGATGATGAAGCGGACATCTTGCGTGCGCGACCACGTTCACGTTCAAGTTTTTGCCGAAAAGAAAATTTGCGTATATTTCGCCGAAATAATTATTTCTATCGATACTATAGCCTACTGGGCCCATAACCTGATGGATTATGGGCGAAAAAGAACATACGCAAATGAGATTTTAAAAGGTTTAATACGCACACACAATACGGGCGATACAGCGGAAAAAGCAGAGAGCTTACAGAGATACATCAATCACATGACATTGACATCTGTCATTAGTATATTCGTTTACAAACCAACAATATCATGAAAAAACAATCAGTTTTCTTCTTGGAAATGGTTTTCGTATTACAAGTTCTTTGTTAAGGGAACCTTTCGTATCCTCTACCTTGGCTCCATGTTTAACTATGACCTTGCTGGCAAACTATCCCTAGATTTAAATATTTCTAGTAGGTTCCGTTGCAATCGCCGCGTTATTTACAAAACCACTGTGATGCCACAGTTTTTAAAATCATGTAATACTGTGGTGATGCAGTGTGGCTGCTAAATGGGGAAAACATTGTGTTAAATGAGGAAATAATAAAGTAGATATTATTAGATGATAATATGATTTAGGTGCCTACCTATTTCTTTATTGAAGTCACGTACTTAGTAGTTTATTAATGTTTACACAATAGATTGTAGGATTAGTACAATTGGTACAATTAAGTATAAACCCTGTCGGCTACATCATAGCTTAGTAGAAGAGAAGACTGACTAAGTAAGGGCAGTGACCCAAAGTGTCTCTTGGCCTCCGATTACAAAAGCTTCTAAATATTTCCAGAATTCTTCCTATTTCCATTGTTTCATATTCTTATTTCTTCATTTATTTCACTTTAATTTATAACACATTTATTTCAATTTAAATTATTTCGCCCTCAATTGCTTCACCTTCATTTATTTCACCTTCATTTATTTCATCTTCATTTGTTTCTCTTTCGAATTTTCTCATATTGACACCTTCTCGAAAACCCTTATAGCTTCTTCTTTCATTTAACTAAACGTTCATGATTATTATTACTTCCTCTTTGACTAACTCCTTCTCGATCTTCTTCATAATTACTGTTTCTACTTTGTCTCTCTCCTTCTCGACGTTCTTCATCATTATTTTTTATGCCTTCTCTTACTTCCACTTGTTCTATATTTTCATCATCGTTTAACTACTAAAGCCCTCTAATTTTTATGCTACTTTTTTCTCCTTCTAAATAAATTCCTTGCTCTTTTTCATTTATTTTCGTCTCTTACTTTGACGATTCTTTCCTCATCGTCCACCCAAATTTTGTAACCGTTTCTTACATTGCCAACCAAAATCCCCTTTCTGCATCTTTCGTCCAGTTTTCGTAAGCCAGGTTTATTTTTTAAAATACTGTAGATAAACCTTGTAGTAAACTTGTACCTGGACTCAACAATAACCAACGGTTGCTATGCCACGAATTATTTACATTCGTTGCTAGGGTTATAATTTGTTCCTTTGTAAGCAAAGAGATTTAAGTAATAGTTTAATGTCTTTGTTTGTAAGCTTTTTTATTCCAAATATTGTTTCTTCATTTCTTCAACCATCTAACATGAATTATAACGTTCTCTCTGGACCCATAACCTGTAAAAGGAAAAACTCGAAGGCTTTGGACAGTTACTTCATTCCAATCACATTTAGTAAGGGCACAACACAAGATTTATATTATTATCAAAATGAAGACATGTTTTTCTTATTCGAGCTGTCAACAGACTACCAACTGGCTGTCGTTCTATCTAAGTTCTTCATTCAAACGCAAACCATTCGTTAAACTCATGTCATGTGTTGTAGGAATCTCAGAACAATATTATTGTTCTGAGGTTGGAATACAAAACAGTTCTGTTTCAAGAATAAAAAAGTGTGAAAGTGACCATTGGCGTTGGTTGTCTTTGTATTAAGTTTTGAGCAGATTTTTCACAAATAGGTAATGTGAAAAATCTAGTCAAAACTTCCCTACATAAGATTATGTATGTGATACGAAGTTCACCGGGTCATCTAGTTTTAAATAATTTACAAGATATCAAAAACTACAATAGTGCCTTCAGAAAATGCATCTATATCAGCACCTACTGATAATACAAACGTAGTCTTGGTATACATGTTGTTGATGTATTCGTGAGAGTGAACCAGTAAAAATGCAAATTATGCTTAATATATGACCGACACGCGTTAGGTCATGCATTCATGTTACGGATCGCACCACAACTAGTTTGGTACATAGGTAATGATGGTGGTGAGTTAAGAACTGGAGCTTGGGCAACAGAAACTGATTTTAAATTGGTTTAATTGATACAATATCTCAAGGTAATCGGAATATCAGAACTCTTTTAAGTATTGATGTCGGTAACAATCGCAATGATAATCTGTGTTGTGTAATAGCGTTAAATAACATTTACAAGTACATTACTTAGGTTAGGTTAGTTTTACAGTTTTTGTATTGTTTGGTTATTTACGTAAACCTATTATTCTATACATTCGTTAAGCATTCATTTTAATTTATTCAAGACTAGCGGCCGCTCGCGGTTTTACCTGCGTGGTTCTTCTTCCCGTGGGAATATCTGGATCAGTATCCTATCTGTTAATCCAGGTTATAAACTATCTGTATGCCGAATTTCATCCAAATCCATTCAGTAGTTTTTACGTAAAAGAATAACAAACATCCATCCATACATACAAACTTTCGCGTTTATAATATTAGTAGGATAGGATTATTTATGTTAGACGCGCTTTATGCCCACGTATACCTACGATTGTGGATGTCGAAAACAATAAAAAACTATTATTAATTCCCTTTATTAAGTTAAGTTGTACAATCTCAAACAGAACGTCATAACCGCTGCGCCATATGCTCTCTCTTTGTCCTACAATCACAATTAATTTCTTTGTTGATAAGTGTAATGACTTTATTAGTCCGCCCACCTTCGTTTAACATGTATTGTTGATCGAAGCCGTTCACAAAGCGATTGGAGTAAACACCAATTGTTGTTTGACGCGCCGCCACACCTGTTCAACCGCGCAACGACACCGCGTGTGACTCAGCGCTGGCGACTATCGGCAGCTGCCATGGGTGTCGGAATTGCTGTTACAGTATTTAGTAGTTACACTTTTGTCCTTCTCACCCCCTATTGCTATTAGGCTGGGCTATTAGATGGAATGGGGAAAGGATGGAGCCTTACATAACCCTGCCTCTATTCTGGGGGAGGAGTATCCATAATGCGGATACACTGGGCAACCAAAGGAACCGGGCTTTGAACTTTAGGACAAAATTTATTAGAAAATTAGAAAATGGAAAACACACAACTCAATAGAATTACATTCGGTCATCATGGTGGTTCACAGCATCCACGCACGGTTCCTCTCGGCTTTACCATAGTGCTGAATATAAATTTTACGAATAGTGCCTACTTAAGTTCTGTAGCACCAAGTTTAGTGATATTTCAAATGCTAAATTCATAATATTTGATTATTTGCGTTAAAAACGCTCAAATACACTCAAAGTTAACGAAACGTAGAAAAAATATGTGTACCTCGATTAGCTGAACCGCTACGAGTGAGTGGCGGCCGCGCGCTGCACACGCGACGTGTTTCTTTACTAATTTGCCCATTTTCCTCATCGGGAAAATCCAACCATTTTCCTTATATTGCTAGTGTTGGAAAAGATTAAATAGCCTTAATCTACATACCAAAAAGCGAAATAAGTACACTGACTCACTAATCACATAATCTTAGGGCTCTAACACACGAGCAGCAGTTTGCTGTCGACGTATGTAACTGCAGTCGACTTTAGGTGTTGGCGGCTAGCTGTCGACATTTTGTCGGCAAACGGTCGACGTTTCAACTGCTTGCCGCAGGCAGGTCAACAGCTAGCTGCCGACAGGTGAAGGCGTCTGCTAGACTCCTAACATCGACTGCAGTTACATACGTCGACAGCAGTTACATACGTCGACAGCAAACTGCTGCTCGTGTGTAGGAACCCTTAGGGTCTATAAAGCCTACGAACTTAAAGACGAGTAATATAGGTTCATTTCAATATTTTATAGTTATGAAAGTTTCTTTTTAATCGAGATTAAGTAGTAAGGTAGGTACAAGTGTGAAGTCATGGTTACTTACTTATTATAACAATCTACATAGAAATATAATCACGAATATTATCCCCGAAGGGTTAGTCAGAGTCTCTGCCATGTACCACGGTTATAACAATCATTTTTTTTATATTTCGCCATTTTTTGTATTATTATTAACCGTGTCGCTTAACGGTGAAAGAATACTACACCCCCTCTCTTCAATTGGGTGTCGGTCGTAAAAGGCGACTAACGGACTAAAAATTGCACATACTTCTAACAGCATAGAGCGGCGATGGGCTCACCACCAGTCCCGCTAGCACATGTGCAGTCGCTATTTTGTGAAAAGTGAACTATGGTAGAGGACTGCTTTTGCTGTCCTCATTGCTTCTGACCAACGCTTCGGGGATAATAGTCTTGTTTAAATGTATGTATGTTTTATTATAATATATGCAGTTCGCCTTAAATTATGAATGTTTTGAAACTTTAAACTTTTAATTCTCAACTTTTCTAATTCAAAATTTCTAAAGTTTTGGGATGAAAACAGTTTATTTTCAACATTCTGTGTTTCAAAACTTTAATTTATCAAACGAAGGCATTAGACAGGTTGCCCTTAAAACGGCGCGCCTCGGTACAAAAATAAATGCGCGCCTTATTTAAAATTATTCAATTTATAAAAACATACGCGTTTCCCTGAATACGCGTAAAACGTAAAACAGATGTTGTGTGACTGACTATTTGAATGCTTGCATTTGTGCTATACAAACATAAAGCCATTAAAACAATTAGCAATGTTATCGCGCCGACGACGCGTTTGCGCACGCGGCGCCACACAAAAGGGCAATTTTCAATGCAACTTACTAATTTATTGACTTTTAAAACACAATAATCTATAACAGTATACTCGTTTCATTGTATCACAACGATCACACAAGTAATAAAATGTTGGGATTTATTACTTATTCTACAAATGAATTATCTTTCTCATTTGCTTTCATCAAGGAAATCCTTTCAGTGTTTATAAAATTGTTTTTTTATTTTTTTAGATTTATCATTACAATGGCGCACCACCACGTAGCCGAGCCCATGCCCAACATGGCCATGCCCATGCACGACCACCACCACGAGCACGACGGCGACGGCGCGTGCGGCGGCATGATGCACGCCATGGTGGTCAGTCACCTTTATATTGTTATCCATCAACATCAGCCTACACTTGTCCGCTGATGGACAAAGGCCTGTCCAAGAGCACGCCACTGAACACGATTCAAAGTCATGAATTCATATGTATTCATACGGAGGGGTACCGCACATCCTTTGCTTCACTTACTCTCATAACGTTCTTCATGCATGCTCGTCGGCTTAGGGTACGTACACTCACTTTTTTTTTTATTGGCAACGGGTAAGCGCTTGGCCTTCATCTCACCTGATGGTAAGTGACGATAAGGCCGAAGGTGGAAGCGCGCTTCACCCGGGATCCTCAACCACTGAGGAACTGGCTACCTTATCTCAAACTGCCGGAACACAACAATGCTACAAACATCGTTGTTATGGCGACAGACTTAGATAAGATGGTGGTAGCTAGCCAGGCGGACTTAACAGCCCTACCACCAACCAATCCGAGCACACAAAGATGTACCCCCGCTGGAAATCGAACCCGTGACCTCTGGGTCTGAAACCGGTAGCTTAGCCACTAGAGCACAGAGGCGGTTGAAAAAAACTACTACCCCCAAAGGGATTTGTAAGAGACTATACAGGCCATGAGACAGAGCAGCAGCTGCACATGTGGCCAGTGCGGCGGGCGGTGAGCCCATCGCCGCTTTCGTTAAAACCAAGTCAAAATATTTATTTCCCACACTGCTACAGCAATAATGAGTTGTCTAAGCAACTTGTAGTATCTCACGCACGGACAAAGGGTTCCTGATAGTTTTTATTATGTTTAGTAATATCTTGTTATGTTTAAAATGAAGTAAGGTTAAAGAAGAATAATAATGTAGAATAATATTTTTTTTAATACTTGGTAGCAAAGCCAATATCTCTTCAAGTTTTCCAAGTTGTTGCAGTCTGGTGTTTAGCTATTACAGTTTCCTACAATAGTTACATATCCAAATACTTACTAGTTAATACATGACATTTTTCAGCACAATAAATACACAATACTTTTAGCGCGACATCATTATAAATCTCTATGATTAATATATATTTTTTTAACTATAAGAACTCATTTCCTTTGCTCAGCAGTGAGACAAAATAGGCTGAATAAAAAAAGTACTCATTATGCCCCCTCCATTACCTTCCTATTAAAAGTTATTGTTGTGTACGAACGTTAATTCATACTCTTGAACGATAACACTCCAACAACCGAAAGTAGGTCAAGCAATGTGACGTCCACTGCGTTTGTGTGCAACAGTTGGAATAAAAAGTGTCCTTAGCCATCGGCCATCGGGTTGCGCAACGCCTATCAGCGCGCTATCGGCGATACACCGCAACTGACATTGCGACGCTTTCCCACTGATAGCGCGGCAGGAAACGCCGACCAGACACACGACAACACTAGTCTTGCATTGCATGTGGTTTTGTCAATAGTACAAACACAACAATGTAGCAGTTATGTACAATATAAAAAATGTTTACGCTTTGGGCCAGCGTAGTGGGTTGTTGACTATGTCCGATATATTGTATTTACGTAACGATATCAACAGTATGTTGCTAGCATTTTCCCAAATGAAGTCACGAAAACAACTAGTTGGTATCGCTGAAAACTTCGATCTTATCAAACGTCTCACACGCAGTCGCGCAGCACCAGTTAGGGCGTTTCACGAGGGCCGTGGGCCGTGAGCCGTTTGCCGTGAGCCGTGGGCCGTGAGCCGTGGGCCGTGAGCCGTAGGCCGTGCCTGACCCGCTCTTATCACCTCCGCGCGATTGGATCACGAACTGCTGTTTACAATGCTGCCGCGTCCCTTGCATTCCGGCTGCGTGTGTTTGTCGGTGCGGCTTGCCGGTTTCCTGTCACATTGCCGCGTTGTTGGCATACGGTTAACAGTGGAGAAGGAAATCTGCATACCGTACGAAATGTGTCTAAAACATGATGGTTGTAATTTTGCAATAGTACCTACATGGGGAGCCAGCCAATAAGTTCACCAGAACGTTTTCTACGTTTGTGTCAACTGCTGTCCTGGCTATTAATTTTAGGAATTCTGTGGCAGTCAGACGTGAAGAGTAATTGAGGATTCCGGGTTTAATACACTTACATTTAATGATTTTAACATTATGGATGGTCAAAATAACCGAAATAAACATTCATTAGGTACTTCATTAACCTTCAGGTGAGATAAAACACAGAGGCTTCCCTTGTGTCCTTGTGATAATAAAAAAAACATTTACACTATCAGTTATTAGTGGCTTTCGTTTGCCGCCTTCTTACATTATCTATATTATTTCCCAATAAAAATGCCATACAAACAATGCAAAAATTAAAAGCCAGCGAGAATTATGTCCGTTTCCCTTTCTGCCTGCTTAACACGATGATGCTTTGGATCCAGCGCGTGCGCACCCAAATAGCTGCACGTATTGAGTAGCGGCGGCGGGCGCTTTGCATGGCCGCGGCTCCTCGCTTACATGCATATGGATGGAGGAAAGTAGGGTTGCATTCAGATCGGTTGACGCTAGCGGCTTAAATATTCTTCTTTTGCTGTCTTAACGTGTGGTAATATAAAAATCAAGATATTTTAATCAAGAGTCCGAAAACGCTAACGTCTTATGGCTGGAAGAAATGCGGGACTATACCGTCATCATTGGATACTCCCAGTTGTTCCTTCGTAAGAAGTGCCGTTACTAGACACTTATCCTACAATACAGCCACTTATAAACATCGGAGCAGACCTCCGATCTGCCTCCACGACTCATTTATGTAAAACTAAAACAATGAATAATGCATTTATCCTGAATTTGCACTCGCGATTTCATACTAACTGAACCAGTTTGAGTTGCCGTGTAACTTCGCCGTGCTACAGCCTGTTTGATTTCAGCCGACTTCATCTTTGAATTTACCAAAGTTTTTTTACATGGCTTCTAAAAAGATAATCTACTTGGGTAAATACTTACCTGTGACGCTGAGCACATGTGCAGTCGCTATTTGGTGAAAGTGTACTATGGCAGAGAGCTACTTCTGCGGTCCTCATGGCCTAGTCTCTGACTAACCCTTCGGGGATAATAGTCGTGATTATATGTGTGTATACAAACACTTATAGGTAAACTAACCGACATACAAAAAGTTTAAAAAAATAAGTTAGAATAGTAGATTATTAACCAAGGGGATAAAGCAGTGCCTTCTGTCGCGGGTGACGATTTAAATCGCGACCGTAACGAAGGACTCGAGGTTTACTCCCGAGCGCAGCGAGAGTGAGACGAGTCCTGAGTGTAGCGAGGGATTCACCCAAGACTAAGACAGCTTTATCACCGAGAAAAATACTCTATTTTTGGTACCATTTGCGAAAAAATTAACACAATAATAATATGAGATAAGCATTTATTAAAAATAATGACAATTAAAAGTAAAAGTTAACATTCGAAACATTGGTCCAATTATTGATAGAGTTACATTTTTGTTTGGTACATTTATTGTTGATGAGTTGATTTGTAATTTTTTTTTTTAATTTGATTTGTTTCCTTTTTCAAAAAGATGTATAATGCTTTATATACAAACTCAATGGTGTAAACACAGATGTAGTTCAGTATAATTTTCGGTAAGTATTCCAAATTTAAATCACATTCTCCCCCTAGAGGATGAATGAAATTCAGTACAATTTTCTTTCCCTGTTTTTAACAGATTAAAAATGACTATTGTTATGTTCGCTTTTTGTGGCATAGAATGTCACTTTTTTGAGCAAGTGGTACGAAAAACTAGTTATTCTTTACAAAGCCTGCAGTTTCTTGCATCCAATCTTCTCCACATCTAAAAAATTAGGTGACAGGCTAAAAAATATCATGAACGATTTAAAAGTGCTTGTAATTATTTATTTTAATTAAAACATTAGGACTTACTATTAAATAATTCACCAAAAGAGTTATTCATAAGACCCTTACCTCGCGTTGCAGTTCCACACGGGCGTGTGCCAGGAGATCTTGTTCAGCGGCTGGATGACCACCAACGCGCTGGAGCTGTTCGGCTCCTGCGTGGCCATCTTCCTCGCAGGGGTTCTGTACGAGGGGCTTAAGTACTACAGGTTTGTAGCTATGTTTCTACTTATGGACTTCGTGCTTCGTGCGTGGGCGTCTAATTCCACTTGCCTTTAGGAGGAAGTGCTGCTATTTTATAGTCTGAGGCCATAGCTTTAACCTTATTAAACAAAATATTTTTATTCCTCATACACAGAAAGTAGGTCTGAAGTTGCCTGAGAATCGGGAGGAAAGTAGTAGTTTTCCTCCCTAGGGAGAATCGTTTTTCTGACATGTGTAATTGTGACTAATTATTAAAATAATACTAACAACACATCTCTTCCCTTGGGTGTCGTAAAAGGCGACTAACGGATCAAAGACAACAGCATAGAGCAGCGATGGGCTCATCAAAATAATACAATACCAACCCCACTCTTCTTTTCGGTGTCGTAAAAGGCGACTAACGGGCTAAAGACTGCACATACAACCAACAGCAAAGAGTGGCAATGGGCTCATCAAAATAATACTACCAACCCCTCTCTTCTCTTCGGTGTCGCAAAAGGCGATTAACGGACTAGAGACTGCACATACATCCAACAGCATTGAGCGGCGATAGGCTCATAAAATTAATACTACCAACCCCTCTCTTCTCTTCGGTGTCGTAAAAGGCGACTAACGGACTAAAGACTGCACATACAACCAACAGCTTAGTCACTATTCTAAGTTTCCCCTATTCTGCAATGCCTGACAACAAAGCCCTGCCCCTTGGGTATGCCCCACGCGTTCCCCGCTGTCATCTAGCTGAGCATAGGGATAGCTGCTCATATTATATAAGATCAGCTATCCCTACGCTCAGCTGTCAGCTGGTGCTAACTGAATCGCTATTAACCCTGAATGCCTTGGTTGCAGAGAGGCGCTGCACGTGCGTGCGACCAGCGCCACCGGCGACTCGCGCGTCAACATCGCCAAGAACGAGTGCGGCGCCAACGGCAGCTGCGCCGGGCCCGCCGTCGTCAAGTGAGCTTCCGTCCTCAGTTTATAAACACCCCACTGTTGGCACAGGCCTGTCCACAAGGTTTACGGCAAAGGGGAGATTGGGCCAACATAATCCACCGCACTGCGCTGGCCCAAAGCGGGTTGGTAGGTTTTAACGACTGCCATCGTACGACTATAACCGGGACCAACGGCATCACGTGCCTTAGGAATTTTGCAAAAGTTACCCACTTTCCTTTTTCTTTCCGCTGCGCCATTCAGATCCTAAAGTAAACTTTACTGATCACTAACATCATGCCTGGTGTCGGTAACCGTACCTCTGATGTTCAAAAGTCTACAGGCTACGTAACAGCTTACTCTCAGGCGGTCCACATGCCTGATTACCACCTTAACGGTTTAAATAAAAACCCCACGACTAAAATGAATCATGCCTGCCAACCGCACTCGGACACGTTTATGCGTTTACCTCGTGTTCTGTGAATGCCTTACGCACACTTAATCACGTGATGTTTCAGGGTCTACCCGCTAATTTAAACTTAAATGTTAAACTTACCTGGAAGTGCCACATTGACAAGGTTAGATCAAAACTCATATCTTTGAATGGTGCATTGCGTATAGTGAATGACTGTATCCCAAGTAGGGTTCGAATGACTATATACAACTCTTTAGTAAAATCTCATATAGATTACCTTGTTGAGATGTGCGACTGAATCGAAAATAAAATTATCAAAACTCTATTTAAATACGAAAAAACTAAACTACTTAACCTTAAACAAACCTACAATACACAACATGTATTCTGATTAGAAAGATACTAACAAACAAAATACTCACGGAACTATCTTTTTCAAAACGCACTTTTAAACATCAATAAGAAACGCAAATAAAATTAGTTTAATAACTCCAAGAATTAACCACGTTAGATATAACATAATGTTTGAAGGAGCACAATGTACAATAATCTACCAAACGACATTAAGGAGTGCAACACATTTGGCCTTTTAAATCAAAATTGAAAAAGTACATCTACGAAAAAGTTTCTTAATGTTATGTAAATACAGCGTAATATGCTGGACAATATTATAATTACTTAGGTATGTTTGAAATTTCAAACATTTTATGTTATTTAAGCTCATTATAAGTGAACTCTGTTCTTTAGGAGTAATAAAGTTTCTTTAAACCGAATTCATACTTACAAATTTACAACAAGTATAAGATGTAATGGATTGTTCATTAAAGTAAAAAAGAATAGAGAAGGATGGAAACTTCATGGATGGCTCAATGAAACATGGCTTGTTGTAAAAATGTTTCACGACATCTACAACGAAGCATCTAGCCAACTGAGACATATTTGGCATTCGTCAGTCTGTAACTCTTAAACGTTCTCGCTCCTATTCCATATATTATTAGGTGATTGAGGTGTCATTTTAAGGACCACGGGGTGCAGATGTGCACAAAATTGCAAAATGTTTGCGCGGGTTTCCGTACCGTTTCTTACATTTATGATTGTTAATATCCAATGGCATTTGCAGATACTCCATGCTGTCATCGGGGCACTTCGTGCAGACGGCGATGCACGTGCTGCAGTCGTCGGCGTCGTACGCGCTGATGCTGGTGTTCATGACGTACAACGTGTGGCTGTGCCTGGCGCTGGTGCTGGGGCTGGGCGTGGGCTACTTCTGCTTCGGCTGGCGCAAGTCCACCGTGGTCGACGTCAACGAGCACTGCCAGTGACGGCGCCGCGCCGCCCGGGACTCAGCCAGAACTCTTCGATTCAAACTTGTGATTGTAAACTGTTATTCCAACGTGTTTGTTTATAAGTTCCTTTTTATGAGACGCTAGAAACGAGTAAATAAAGTGTATTGTCCTTTTTTAAACTAAATGTAAAAAAAAATGTAAATATGCACTATGTTGAGTGTCAAATCTGATGAGATTTATTAGATTTGTACATACTCGTACATGTTTAGAATCTTTATGACTACCTACCTATTTAAAAAATAACGATTTGTTTTAAAACATATCTTTAAACATAATTTAAAGTAGGGACATAGATTAGTCTTATCGATACATATCATCTTGCCATTCCGTTGAAAAACATATTCCATGAAATAATATATCGTAAAGATACATACATATGCCCGTACATGTAATCACGGCTGGTATCCCCGGAGGGTTAGTCAGAGACTAGGCAATGGGGACAACAAAAGCAGTTCTCTGCCATAATCCACTTTTCACCAAATAGCGACTGCACATGTGCACAGCGTGACAGGTGGTGAGCCCATCGCCGCTCAATCAAAGTTGGTCAATGTGCAGTGCAGTCTTTAGTCCGTTAGTCGCCTTCTACGGCACCCAAGGTAAGAGAGGGGGAGGTATAGGGTGGCCCATATAAGTACCTTAAAATGTAAAATAATAATTTAAAAAAAATTAATTACATTATGTAAAAGATTTTTATTTTATAGTAATCCATATAAAATTGGGTTTTTTTAAATTATTTCATCTAAATGTAATCCGTTACGATCGCAGCACTCCTGTAAGCTCTGTAATGCTTGCCTTTTCTCGTCGGATATTTTCTCTCAGGACATGAATAGACCGGCGATTTGTTTCGTACACTTTACTCATAAGATAACCCGATAAAAAAAATTCAATAAGAGGACCTGGTTTTAACAGGATGAAGCAACTGCCCATACCTCTAACACTGCTATGCCCTCGGCCGTAAACTTTTCCCTAATAAGACAGAAAGAAATAAAGATAAACATGTATTGGCCGTCACATTAAATAATTAAAAATAGAATAAAAAGACTTGAAATACAAAAACAGAAAATAACAAACCAATAACAAATAAAGATACTCAACAGTGTGACGGGCAAATCAAGTGAATAAAATAATGAATAAATAATAAAGTGATCTCTCGAAGAGGAGATATTCCCTGGCCACCACGTAGTCCGGATCTGACCCCAATAGACTTATTTTATGGGTTTATTTTATGAGTAGTGTACGAAACCAACCCCCGGTCAATTCATGTCCTGAATGAAAATATCCAATGATGGATAATTTTAGACGTCTCTTACAGGAGTGCCGCGATCGTAACGGATTACATTCAGATGATATAATTTCATAAAAAAATCTTATTTTATAAGGATAAAATAAGAACCTTTTACATAATGTAACTAGTTTTTTTTTTAATTTTATTTTACATTTCAAGGGACTTATGGGCCAGCCGTTGGTATATATATATATATATATATATTAGTTTCACCGCTACGCGACACGGCTATTACTATCACTATTATAAATATATATAATAACAATGGCTCGTCCTAAGGCACTTGTGATTTGTAGAGATGCTGAATTTGTAATAAGAACAAAAGCAATATAAGTTTTAAATGTTTTATAACTTTATAGGTACACGTGAAACGATTTGAACTTTAGAAATTAGTTAATATTACGATTCGTTAAAACACACATGTTATTATGGTGGCTCATGAAGTCATTTTATAAATCCATTGTTATGGAAAATATTTATTTTTTTACATAATGTATTTAAAATTATGTAAAATAAACATTTATACTTATACTAAAATAAATAGTATAGGTAGGTTAATATACAAAAATATAACGCCCTTTAAATGTACCCTAAAAAAACGATTTTTCCAAGTTTTTCCATTACCTACTAAGTATTTTACTCAAGGATTATATTTTACCGAACATTTAAGTATTATTTGTTTTTACTTTTTGTACTAACACATTATTTTCCATTGTTTTTGTTACATGCTTTCATAAAAAAAATTAAATGTCCCTTGATTAACTTTTTTTATAACACTGTTGTACCCGCGGAGCAAATGTTGTACCTAATTTGAATACAATACCTACATACAATACATAATTTGAATAACTAAGTAATTAAGAAAAACAAAAAAATAGGCAATCCACTTAATAAATTGTAAAGAATATATATTTTTATGTATTTTACGGACTTATATTAGTTAAATAAAATAATGTAAATAAGTTAAGTTTGTGATATTATTATGAAAAATACATTCCTGTTACTTTGACAATAAATAGGATCAACCAATTAGTATTTTTAATTTAATCTTGTAATATCTGTCCGTTATGCTATTTTTACTTTACAACGTGGAATTCTCTCGTTGAGTTCCGTGTTCCGTCATTTTGAATTCATACGTCTGCTGGTTTTGCTGCTATATTATTTCATATTTTCATCATCATCCCTGTCGTCTTGACGGATGGCGGCCTACTATGGGACTTCGGTAAAACTACAACCGCGATTATTTTCTCTAATACGGCTAAGCACTTGGCCTTCATCTCACCTGGTGGTAAGTGAAGTGACGATAATGCCGAAGGTGGAAGCGCTCGAACCCGAAAACCTCAACATCTGAGGAACTGGCTATTTAATCACTAAACTATCGGAACAAAATAATGCAATTAACATTGTTGTTATGGTGCCAGATATAAGATAAGATGGTGGTAGCTAGCCAGGCGGACTTAACAAGCCCTACCACCGACCAAACCCAGTACACAAACACGTACCGCTGCTGGCAATCAAACCCGGGACCTCTGAGTACAAGACCGGTCACTTAGCCAATAGACCACAGAGGCGGTTCGTCATGATTATGGAACCAGCTGTACCGCAGCGACGGTATTCCCGGACAGTTACGACTTATTTATTTATTTTTATTTATTTATTTATTGAGACAACAACAGCCATAACCTATAACTGCGCGCGCGCACTGACGCGCGCGCACTGACGTGGAAGAATGGCGACTCGTCACGTCCGCGCGTTACTCGTTCGATCTCGCCACGGTCAGTCGTTCATATGCTTCGTGCGTGATCGGTGTGTTTCTTTTATTGCGAAAATGGCTATGTTCTCTAATTCCGATACTTACGAGATGATGTTGTGCGTGGGACGAGCTGATGGAAACTTAGCTCGCGCTCGTGACTTGTACCATGAACGTTTCATTGAAGGCAGAGCACCTGCTGACCAGAGGCGGTTACAGTCTTACCAATGTTTTCGTGAAATGACAACACGTTTGCATTCCACGGGGTCCTTTCATCGTTCACGTGACAGTGGACGTACGAATACGTTAGATGCAAGGCGAGAAGAAGAGATATTGCAAGTGTTCGAAGACGAACCAACTCTCAGAACGAGGCGTGGCCCGGCGAGGTTTGGCATGGACCATGTCGCAGTTTGGCGCATTCTCCAAAGCGACGCTCAACACCCTTACCACTACCGGCGTACACAGGAGATAACACCAGGTGATTTCGCTCCCCGAAGGAACTTCTGCGAGTGGTATCTTCGGCAGCTGGAAGCTGACCCCAGCTAATTTTCACAACGTTCAAGGCAACGTTCACCAGATCTGGGATATCTAATATCCGTAATGAACATGTTTGGGCTCACGAAAATCCACACGTCTCACGGCAGAGCAAGTTCCAGCATCAGTGGCGGCTTAATGTGTGGGCTGGCATTTATGATGACCACGTCATCGGCCCCGTGATTTTACCCCCATGCCTGAACGGTGAAAACTACCTCAGGTTTCGTGAGAGGAAATTTGAAGACGCGATTGATGACGTTCCAGTCAAAGAAACCTCATACTTCGACAACCAAATCGGTATGGTTTTCCAGCATGACGGAGCGCCGGCGCATTTTGCTCGAGATGTATGAGTGTATCTCAATACTCGTTTTCCGCGAGGTTAGATTGGACGGGGGGGCCGATACCCTGGCCGGCGCGTAGTCCTGATATTACACCACTGGATTTCTTTTTGTGGGGCTACGTAAAACACCGTGTGTATTTTACGGACTGTGATAGCAGAGAAGAAATAGAGCTTCGTGTGCGATCAGTATTCTCCATTATTACACCAACGATGGTGCGAAATGCAACACAGGCCATAGCCAGACGGGCGAGGTTGTGCATCCTCTGCAAGAAGGACGTCATTTCGAACCTCTTTTGTAGGTACCTACTTCTTTCATTAGAGTGTTGTGTTTGTGTAAGTTATTGTAAGGAAGGTGGACGTACCTAACTTGTTAGTTGCAATGTTGGGTAGGTATGTTAGTGTACTAGAAAGTTCGGTCAGAGTGTCTTCTTTGATCTGTGGTGTAAGTACCTAAGTTCCTAGAAATAGTAGTTAATAATTTTACATTAAAATTAAAATTGGATAGTGCCTTAAACTTTACTTGTATGTGATATGAGCTTAATAATTAAATTTATGGCTCGTAATAAGTAATAAAGCAAATAAGCCTTAATTTAATATTAACGTTTTTAAGGATGTATTAAAATTAGTTTAAAAATTTTAAAATAGGTAGGTACCATAAACTACTTTTCTGTGACATGAACAAATAATTTCATCTAAAGAGCCAAGGATCCCCTCCAATCAATCCAAGAGCCCCAAGAGAACAATCCAAGGAGCCCCTCTGGATTGGAAGCAAAGGAGTCGCCACGCGGTTTTCAGGTCAGACCTCAGCATTATATATACTTATTAATTGTATTAGAATAATAATTAGACTTACTCCGCGACACAGCGGCTACACAAGCCGTGTCAAGATACTCACTCCACTTTACCAGGGTTGAGTGAGGCTATATTTTATTTCAAGCAAGCCGTTTCGGGAATATGTACTGAGTACATTTTATCAGTGTTAAAGCTTTATTTTACTCCACGCTAGCCGTTTCATGGTTTCTAACTCCACTTGAACTGTGTTGAGGATTTTCTACTTTTCTACTCTACATAAACCGTGAGAGGCCATACCTATTTCACCCTAACAGTTTCACGTTTCCACGTCCTCCGTGGAACAAAGCAGAGTCTCAACATTGTTGAGGACGTGGGTTCGATTTCCACCTTAGGTAGACATGATTTCAACGTTTCGTTATCTTCGGGTTTACTTAACAATAATGATTTGGTAAAGACATCTTAAACTATGTCATTAATGTTTACAATGACTCAACCAGTAGCGGCAGAAACGAAGCTTGGCCATTCGCGCTGCTTGCAGCGCTAGCGCCTGTGCCCGTGCTAGCTGCGCCACTAAGATCTTCGATCTGTCCCCATATATGACGGTCAGTCCGACGATAGCCTGCTTTCATTGGACACCCATAGATTCTACAATTTCTCAGAGAAGAACCTCATAAAAATAAAGGGTTACTCATAATATAATAATTAACAAAAAAAAAATAATAATAATAATAAGTACCTACTTACTTACCTACTTATATAAATGGAAAAAAATGGTAATAATGTACATAAGCCTCGAAGCTCCAAAACTAAATTAGAAAATTAAAATAATAATAATAAGCTCTGTTGGAGGTAAATATGAATAAAAGTTTTAAAACTTCACTTTCTGAGCATAATAATATTAAGACCCCTAATGCCATAACCAAGTTTGATTCGGATAGAAAACAAAAATCCAACGCTCTGTACAGGGTCGCGGGCTGATGCCCGGGCTGAAGTTGTGATCAACTTTGAGGTTCTTTAAACTCTAGGGGGGCGCCACTGCGCGTAGTAGTATCATCAGCTATCGAGCTGCGATCAAGCCC
Organism: Scoparia ambigualis; assembly: GCA_963921215.1. Lineage (NCBI taxonomy): Eukaryota > Metazoa > Arthropoda > Insecta > Lepidoptera > Crambidae > Scoparia > Scoparia ambigualis. The sequence goes on along the minus strand of OY992520.1, from coordinate 32,003,097 downwards.
ACCAGCACCATTCACACCGCCGAGGGACTGCAGAGGTTCCGCCGGATATCTGACAGGGAGACGTTGGAATCAGAGCTCCTGCAGTTGCTTGACCTATTTTTATGACTGAATGACAGAAAGTGTGAGCTCACTAGGGATCGTAATGTTTTACATTGGATTCGTAAATGTAATATTTATTTTCCCGGCAAACCTATACAAAACAACTATACCCCAAACAATGTCTGTTACTTACTATCTCAATCTATGTAGATAAAAATGAATCGCCACATGTGTTGCTAAGCGCACGAAAACGGCTCGACTGATTTGTCTGATTCTCTTTTGTTGTGTTTATAAAGATCAGGAAAAGTTTACAAAAAAAAAATGTAAAGGATCTCACAGATTCACTTAAAATTTAAAGCAGCTTCAAAATAATTATATTTTAAAGAATCGAACTGCCCTTAAATTATTAAATCACAACTACTATTGTCAACAATTGGTAGGTATTCAAGATGCTTATTTTTAATTAATAAAATAAGTATCTACTGCAATTAAAGCTGATCGGAAAAAGTTAAGGTTTAGTTTGAGGCCTTAGTTGAAATTATTGTTCTTATGTTCGGCCTATTTGTGTTTGCGAAATTACAGGAACTGGTTCTAGAACAATTGCACATAATATTTGAATTTTCTACAATAGTTGTTTAGTTTATGTTTTGTACCTACGCACGAAAAATAAGCTCAAACTATGACGACTGTGTATTGAATAATAAAACTACGAGTACAAGCACTTTTTTGGAGTCTGAAGAATAGGGCGAAAGAAGAGTTTGGAGAATAGGGCTTGTCACAAACACTTTCAACAGCATTACTAAAAAATCGAGCAACAGAACTTGTTTTTATACATAAAAAGTATAATAAGGGATTTAGATGAATCAGGAATATTGACTACGGCATGCACAGCGGCCGTTGCGGTTTGAATAACTTACCTACACCAAGTTGTTTGAACAAGAGAAGTTCTTAGCATTAATTGATTCAGAAACGTTTTTGTATTCGCATCCTACATCCAGTCTTGTGAAAACATTATACGGATATACTTAGAGACGGAGTAGGTAACTCTCCTACCATGCATTTTCAAAAATTATTAGTTTATTGGCAAAGCCATAATTTGACCTTACAAACCTTTACAAACGCAGAATGCATCACGAAATCCTGACCAAGCCATAACAAAAAAAAAACACTTACATTTAATATAAATTGGATAAAGCAGAAGGTATTGTTGTGGTACAGATTAGAATTCACACCCTTGGTATACAATGTGGCCCAAACTTGTTGTCCAAGAAAGAATGTTTTGCGGCCCTAAATAATATTTGTTATACCTAATTTCCTTTAAGGCGAGCCATCCACTTCTAGATAGCCTTATCCAGGTGGCGCCAAATTATTAGTGAATAGTTGACAAGACATGGTATACCACGAGCATCTTGAGATATATGTGTGGGAATGAATGTTTTAGAACGTTAGTAAGATGCATGACTGACTGATGTTGAACGAGTGTGTGCGAGAGAGAGGGGTGTATGTGAGAGAAGGAAAAAAGATAGATGGACGACGTAATTGAACGGTGTGCGCGTGCTCCGCATTTTGAATAGACTATAATAACGTGTACGTGTCTCAAAACAAAATACAAGCCTCCGACAACATTTCTGCGTTTCTCTTCTCGATCCCCAACGCTACAAATTGGGGGCTCGTCCGGGATCAGGGAGAAAAAAGAAACACCGGAAAGACAACGCGGCGCGGCCATCGGCGGGCGTACCTACCTACACCGCACCTATTTAACGACGACGAACGAAGCCTGGATTACCTGGAAAGGAAAAAGACGAACGACGAGACAAGACGATGGCTAAACGACGAACGAGCAAGCATCAGAACTTGGATGACGACGATTTCGATGCACATGCAGTAATGGCGGCGCGGCGTGGTTCGATGGTTTGCATGCCAGAAGACGTAATTCCGAAATTCAGCGGAAACAAAGTATTTCCTGTAACGCGATGGATACAGGAGATCGAGGACAATGCCGAAATATTCGGCTGGACGCCAACTCAACAACTCCTTGTGGCGCGAAGATCCCTTGAAGGTACGGCGGCGCTGTGGCTACGCGCCGAAAAAACCTATAAAACATGGGACGAGTTGAAGCAAGCCATTTCAAGAGAATTTCCTGATGTCATGGATGCGAAAACCATACACGAAATGATGGGCGCTCGCAAAAAGCAACCGCATGAATCGTGCATTGATTATATGCTTATCATGAAAGAGTTGGGGCGACGGGGAAAGATGGCGGACTATGTGGCGGTCAAATATATTATTGATGGCATACAGGATGTCGAAATCAATAAAATTATGCTTTACGGTGTTACTTCTTACAATGAGCTAAAAGAAAAACTAAAAATCTATGAAGAGTTGAAAACCAAAACTAGATTTGAGACGCGAAGTAAGCCAATCCAACACCAAAAAGCCATAATAAATGCGGCAAGCAGTTTTGACATGAGATGCTATAGCTGTGGGGAAAAAAAACATGTTTCTGAAGATTGTCCATTCAAAAAACAAGGTATCAAATGTTTCAATTGCAACGAGTTCGCTGGCCATATTGCCTCATTATGTCCGTTGCGACGCCCAAGACCGACAATGGCGCCGAGAAAGCCGACATCACAGACATATTCTGCGACTGCGACACCGAGAGCAGCAACTTCCGGCGCCGGCGGTTCCGGGGAGCAAGATTGGCGACGTAAGGTTGGCATCACTGCGCATTCGACAAAACAAGCATACATCACGACGGCTGGAGAGGGCAGCACCGTACAAGAGGTGGACCAATCACATGACGAGAAGGACGGCGGCCATTTTTATGATGTTGGTAGCCATGACGGCGGCACGGCTCTTATTGGGTGTAGCTGCAAGATGGCGCGTGACGACGAGGGGTTTGACGTTTATGCAGCAAGTGTCAACGAAAACGTAAACACTATGAAGAAGCCCGTGAAAAAGGTGAAAATTGGAAAAAACTGCATGAGTGCACTAATCGATTCGGGTAGTGACGTGAATTTAATGTCGACATCTGTTTATGAAGAGCTAGGATACCCGGTATGTGACAAAAACAATAACATTACGTTGTCCGGGTTAGGTTTATCGCGAGTGAAAACGATTGGACTTATTGAGTGCGATATCCAAATCGACGCCGGTGTTTACGCTGCGGTTCCGTTCTACATTATATCTAGAGACTGTATGCCATTTCAACTGGTGTTAGGCAATGTTTTTTTAAAACGTGTTGTTGTTGTTATGAATGGTGGATCGGTATGGATGCAGCCAAAGAATGAAGTGTGGTTGAGTAAAGTGAATTGTTTTCCATGTTTTGTTGACATTGTAGATCATGTTGGCGACCAGACAGTTAAGCAAGAGGTACTGCAGATGGTGAGTGCTTACCAGCCATTACAAGTCAAAGAAGCTCCAATCCAACTTAAGATTTTCGTGAGAGATGATATACCTGTAGCCCAACGACCAAGACGAATATCCCTGAAAGAACAGGATTTTGTGGAGAAGCAAGTGGCAGAATGGCTCAATGACGGGATTGTTCGCGTAAGTTACTCAGAGTATGCTAGTCCCTTAGTATTAGTCAGAAAAAAAGATGGCACAATTCGAGTTTGTGTTGATTATAGACAAATCAATAAAAAGATAATAAGAGACGAGTTTCCCTTACCAATTATTGAAGATTTTATAGATAGGTTATCTCATGCTAAAGTATTCAGTGTTTTAGATTTAAAAAATGGTTTTTTTCATCTGAAGGTCAGCGAAAACTCGATTAAGTATACAGCTTTTGTCACCCATCACGGCCAGTTTGAATTTACAAGAGCCCCGTTTGGTTTGTCAATATGTCCTCAATATTTTATGAGATTTGTGTCTATTATCTTCCGTGAAATGATTGCCAAGGGTATTGTTATGATTTTTATCGACGATATTCTGATTCCAGCAAAAGATGAGAACGAAGCAGTAGAACGGCTAAGACTTGTACTCAAAACTGCATCTGAGTATGGTCTCCAGATCAATTGGAAGAAAGCTAGCTTAATACAGAGAAGCATTACTTATCTTGGACACGTGGTGGAGGACGGCAGAGTAAGACCATCTCCGGAGAAGACGGAAGCAGTGATGAAGTTCCCAGAGCCGAAATCAGTTAAGCAATTGCATAGTTTTATTGGTTTAGCCTCATATTTTAGAAAATATATTCCAAATTTTGCACATATTTCAAGCCCTTTAACAGATTTACTAAAGAAAGATAAAGATTTTGAATTTGATATTACTGAAAGAAATGCTTTTAATACTTTAAAAGAAAAATTGGCAAGCGATCCAGTATTAAAGATATTCAATCCCAAGTCCCATACAGAGTTGCACACAGATGCATCAATGCTGGCTTATTCCGCTATACTTATGCAAAAATGTGCCGAAGATGACCGATCACACCCAGTGTACTATATGAGCCGGAAAACCACTGAAGCAGAGAAGAAGTACACAAGCTATGAATTAGAAGCTCTTGCTATCATCGAAGGAGTCAAGAAATTTAGGCATTACCTATATGGAATTCATTTCAAAATTATTACTGACTGTCGGGCTTTTCAGCTAACTTTGCAAAAAAAAGATTTATGTACAAGAGTTGCACGATGGTCTCTTCTGTTGCAGGAATTTGATTATGTCATTCAACATCGGCCGGGCAATAGAATGGCTCACACCGATGCTTTGAGCAGGAACCCATATGTAGCAGTGGTATCAATTCATGATAACATCCAAAAAGCACAGCAGACTGATGAAGGTTTAAAGGCAATTATGAAAATTCTCGAAGATGGGTCATATGATGATTATTTTTTGCATAATGGTTTATTGTATAAAGGACATGAAAGACTCCTGGTGATTCCGAGAAGTATGGAAACTGAAATAATACGAAAAGCACATTCAAATGGCCATTTTTCCAAGAAAAAGACAACTGAGCTCATAAATAAAGATTACTTTATAAAAAACGTAACTAAGAAAGTTGAAGATTGCATACTAAGTTGTATACCATGTCTTCTTGCTTGCAGGAAAGAAGGAAGGCAAGAAGGATTTTTGCATGTGATAGACAAAGGAGAGGTGCCACTGCATACTATTCATTTGGACCACATCGGCCCCATGATGGAGACTAAGAAGCAGTACAACTACATACTCACCATAGTAGACGCCTTTACGAAGTTTGTCTGGATATTCCCTACAAGAAGTACAACGAGCAAAGAGGTAATAGATAAGCTGAATTTTCATCAACAGAATTTTGGCAACCCCAGTCGCATAATAACAGACAGAGGCACGGCATTTACAAGCACAGATTTTAAAGAGTACTGTAAAGAGGAAGGAATCCAGCATGTTGCTATAACCACTGGTGTTCCAAGAGGCAACGGTCAGGTGGAAAGGATACATAGAACCATAATCTCTGTCTTAACGAAGTTGTGCATTGAAAATCCCGCGCTGTGGTATAGGCATGTGAGTAGACTGCAAAGATCTTTAAATAGTACTTATCAAAGAAGCACCAGCATGACGCCATTCGAACTTATGGTGGGCGTAAAGATGAGGTGTAAAGAAGATGTGGAAATTTATAAATTGCTGTTGCAGGAGGAAAGAGATAGCTTTATGGAAGAGCGAGACCAGCTCAGAAAGAAAGCTAAGGAAAGCATTATAAAAGTACAAGAAGAAAACAGTAGGAATTACAACAAAAAGAGAAAGGAGGCTATAGAGTACAAAGAAGGTGACGTTGTAGCTATCAAACGCACTCAGTTTGGTTCAGGTTTAAAGTTAAAACCCAAGTTTTTAGGTCCCTATCGGGTGACGAAAGTCAAGAGAAATCACAGGTATGAAGTGGAGAAAATTGACTCATCTACTGAAGGCTCTAATAAGACCTCAACCTCTGCAGATCTCATGAAACCCTGGCCGAATAACCTTTATGAAGAATAACTTGGTAAGTATGAATAAGAATGTATGCTTTATATGTGATTGTGTGATGAATGCTAGAAGTATAGGTTTAATATATTATCATTGTTTTAAGTTTTGAGTTTGATTTGTTTATGTTTTCATTGATTGTATTCTATTAAGATACATGTGTATTGTTATTTTATTTTGTTTTAGATTGTTTTCGAAATGGTTTTGGGTCAAACTGTTAATAATTAAGTGATTTCTTTAATTTTTTTAGTTTAATATTATAGTGTATGATCTGAGGGCAGACATACATCAGGATGGCCGAATGTGGGAATGAATGTTTTAGAACGTTAGTAAGATGCATGACTGACTGATGTTGAACGAGTGTGTGCGAGAGAGAGGGGTGTATGTGAGAGAAGGAAAAAAGATAGATGGACGACGTAATTGAACGGTGTGCGCGTGCTCCGCATTTTGAATAGACTATAATAACGTGTACGTGTCTCAAAACAAAATACAAGCCTCCGACAACATTTCTGCGTTTCTCTTCTCGATCCCCAACGCTACATATGTTTACATCTCTTGCAACAAAATCAGTAACATTAAATCAGAACTGTATTTGATAATATCTTGGTAGTCGAAAAATAATAACTTGAATCTTTTCAAAGCCGATAGTTATAAAGTTATCATTTCTAACCAAAAAGTTTGAGGAAGGTTCTATGTTGTTTAAATACGCATAGGTCCGCTTTACCTGTCATCTAAGGGACGTAATTTACATGAATGACTGTGTTTAACACAGTTTTATTAAGTGTACACTAACTAAGATTTATTGCTCCAAATTAAAAATACAATTCAACATGGGACACAAATGTCATGTTAATTAAACGATATTTCCAGGACTATCCTTAGAATCAAATCATAATCACTGATTTGTCACTTATGATTCTTACACTATATTTTCTATTGTTTCTGCTCAAAAACGCACTCTATTAGTTTAATCAAAAATAATATATCAATACAAAATTATTGTGAATGTGATTGAAATTACCGACTTCATTTAGACTTCAGGACCCGCGTTTGGCAACCGCTCATCAGATTGTCCAATATTTGTAAGAATCCCAGTTATTTGTTGCTGGCTGTGCCAACCTCATAAAAAGGCGGTCACAAACATTTGTTGCAGATATAAAAAATAAAAGGATTCTAAGACAGTGGACGACATGCCGATACCGATATTTGTCTGTATTTGGAGCTCACAGTCACGTAATCGCTCGGCATTTACTGCTCACACTGCTCACAGATCTAGTCTGGAGGTGTTTTGCAGAGTCGTTGTGGGCTGAGTCACTTAAATGTATTTGTTAATACTGTTGGAGAAATGCTTAGGTACAAATCAGAATGAATTTGTTAATGCAGTATTTACACAGCAAAATAATAATACTTAATCAAATAAATAAATGAAGTTGTTAAAGTCATTGTTTAGAAAACGACCAATGCATCGATAGCCATTAAATGCATCTTTTAAGGTTAAAAGGAAGCTTATGCACCTGTAAAAAACTACATTCATTTTGTAAAGTTTAAATTGACATTTTTTTTTTTTTATTGTGTTAACATTACAATGCTCTGAACATCTGCATGTAATAAGTAATCCTCTTCGGTTGAGACCCGAAGTATAATTAAGAATCAAACGAACTTACCTTGTGAAGTTTGATTCCAATTATGCGAGGGTCTCAACCGAAGACGATTACGTCAACCCATCCCTCCCAACCCAAAAAATAAAATAAAAAATTGGTTGCCTGTAAAGTCGGTATACGGGCGAAAGTTTTACGTGACAACGACTTTGAGTGGTAAAATAATTTTAATGTGAATATTCATTCGTATAGTAGGAAGAAGGATGAAATAATAGTAACAAGTAAAAAACAAATAAAACATAAGCATCAAGCACTGACAAATTTCGACGGTTGAAAGCCAGACCTCGGTAGCCAAGTGGTTAAGGCAGCCGCCCGGAATGCGGAAGGTGCGTGGTTCGATTCCCGCCTGAGGTTGTCGTCTTTTTTCAGTGTTTAAAATTTTACTTAAGTATATTTAAGCGTTAATAAAACGCTAAAATATAAAAACATTAAACATTAATAGTAACAATTTAAAACATTTATTTATACAAAGAATTATATGGAAGGGACGCGTGCCTTTCACTTTTTATGTCTGTCTCTCTCGCTCTTAGGCGGGCTAACCATGCCCGAGTGGAAGGGACGCGTGCCTCTCACTCGCTCTCATTGTGAGCGCATAACGTGAGCGGAGCGTAACGCAGTTTCTTGAAGTGTCACCCGGCAAACCAATTTATAAGACGTTGTCACGTCAAAAATTGTGGAGGATAACACAAAATTCATTTTATTCATTTTATTATTTCAGTCTTGCCCTCAATATCTAAAATAGTAGAAAAGATCATCAACAAAAGACTACAAAGCTACCTTGATAAGTTTAAAATCTTATCTGATTCGCAATACGGTTTCCAAACTGGAAAATCAACCGAGGATGCAGTAGAGACTTTGACGTCTTTTATTATAGACAAACTGGATAATAAGGGTAAGTGCATGACTGTGTTTTTGGATCTGAAAAAAGCATTTGACACCGTTTCCATCCCCATCCTGATTAGTAAATTGGAAAATATTGGAATAAGAGGTACATCCCTCAAGCTCTTTAAAAATTACCTAATTGATAGGACACAAAAGGTAAAGGTAAGCCATAATGTAAGCGACTTTGCTGATGTTACCTATGGCGTCCCCCAGGGCAGCGTTTTGGGTCCGACGTTATTCCTGATCTATATTAACGATCTTTGTGATATGAAGATCAGAAATGCTAAGATCTTTTCTTACGCGGACGATACTGCCATAGTATTTACTGGCAACTCTTGGAACACCTTAAAGAAAGAAGCAGAGAGTGGATTGTCCACTATTGCTGGCTGGCTGAGTGCCAATCTACTAACTTTGAACACTTCTAAAACAAATTATATGTGTTTCTCAATCAACAGTAGAACTCAACCAGACAGCTCCTATGATATTAAATTACACACTTGCAGTCAGATACAATCCGCTCCCTCGATCTGTACTTGCCCCTCTCTAACTAAAGTTATCTCCACAAAATATCTTGGCGTAATGATAGACCAGCGGTTGTCATGGCAATCGCACTTGGAACTGGTTGGAGGTAGGCTGAGGAAAATGATGTGGATATTCAAAACCCTGAGACATGTAGCCACCAAAAAATTGCTAGATCAGATTTATGTGTCGTTGGCCCAATCAGTCATAACATACTGTGTCACTATATGGGGCGGGGCTTTGAAAACAAAATTCTTAAACATTGAACGAGCTCAAAGAGCTCTGTTAAAGGTGATGTATTTTAAATCCCGAAGATTTTCTACTCTATCTCTCTACTCACTTGCAGACTTACTTTCTATTAGAAAGTTATATATTCTACGCACAGTTTTGAGGAAACATGTTGCATTGGAGTATAATCCTGCTATTGAGGGGAGAAGGAGAAAGGATAAGGTCGCTTTAGCAAAGCGTACATACACAAGCTTTGCTCAAAACCAGTTTCAATACTTGTCATCGCTTTTATACAATCGTACAAATAAAACCCTGGAAATCTACCACTTGAATTACCAACAATGCAGAAAAAGTGTCACAGCTTGGCTTAAAACTTTAGACTATGAAGAAACTGAAAAGCTTCTCAAACATGATGTCTAATAGGGTGGTTAACCTCGCACACACACACACACACACTCACACACACACACACACACACACGCACTCACTCACACACACTCACTCACACACACGTTATTAATTATGTTTTAATTGTGTTTTAATTAGAATTAATTATGTTCTGATATCTCATTGCTAAATAATGTATGTAGAAGCTATGGAAGAGGGACCCTTTCTGTAACAGGGGCTACATGCTCTTAAAAGAAAGAGTCTACCTTGAATAATGTTAAAATGAAAATGTTACTGAAATAAATTTTTTTGATTTTTTTGATTTTTTTTTTTTAAATTCTCTGAAATAATGACGTCTCGTGACGCGGGGTTGCCAGTGCAGGGAACGGAAATAAGATATTTATTTTTAGGATATATCTAAAAGTGTGAAGAAGATAGCACCATCTCATGTACTGCTGCATGTAATAAGTAATCGTCTTCGGTTGAGACCCTCGCATAATTGGAATCAAACTTCACAAGGTAAGTTCGTTTGATTCTTAATTATAATAAATATAGATGTTCGGAACTTATAATAATATTCTAATACTGCTATATTAAAATTGTTATTATGAAATTAAATAGGTTTGCTTAACAATTGACAAATAATTATTAACTCAATGATTTGTTTTAGTACAAAGTAAATGTCTACAAGTTTAGAAATGATAGGACGAACGAAACGCGTTTTGACTTGTGGGAAGGTCAGCGCGGACTGTCACCGCGAGATTATCTTGTTTTATTTTATTATGAATTGCTATAGTTATTAAATAGTTAGATTATTGGCATCTAATATGTACGTGATGTAATTGTAGATGATTAAAATTAGTGCTAAGGTAGGTTATTGTCGAAGTTATGACACAACCTTAAAATTGTTAGTTTTAATGTGAACTACATGTAGCATCTAGAGTGTTTTATACAAACTAATTAATTGGCAGTTTTCATATATGTAGGCCGGGACATTGAGTTGATGAAATAGTTTTATCAAAATCATTCATCTCGGAAAGATAAAGATATTTTTATTTTGCAAGTAACAATACAAAAGTCTAGTTCTGTTAGTTCTATTTGGTTCTATTCTAGTTTTATATAGTTCGGTTAGTTCTATTCTGTTCTATTCTAGTTTTGTGGTAGCATTTTACCTAGGGTTGTTCTAAATTATAGGTAATTAAATATTAATTGTCTGTTGCTGTCTTCTACGTTAGAAAAGGAACGGAGAGGGATAAGGGGGACTCATTTTGTTGTGGTCAGCTGTGTGATAGATAATCCTCCTGGTGAATAATTCTTGTGATTGCAGTGGTAACAATGTTTATAGGATGCTTTGTTCATTAACCGATTATCCTCACCGCAATTGTGGATAGAAATGGCTAAAAATATGTGAACAGGGGTGGAGAAGATTGGTCATTATAAATTAAAATAAATACTTGAATTGAAATATGCCTGATTAAATAGTGCGAAAAGGTGGGTAACGATATTAGAGGAATTCTCTATAGCATAATGTTCGGACTTTTGACATTTTCATTTGTAGCTTTAGAATTTTGAATAGTGTATTTAACTAAGCGGGTCCAACAAAGAATGTAATGCTGAAGGCGAGGTCTTTGGTCGTCTATGCACACAATAAAATTTATAGAAGACACAAGGGAGCATTCTTAATTGGCACTGTTAAAATTAGTGAAAGTAGCTTGTTAGGGTGTCGGATCATTGTTTAGCCGCACTGGACACAAATAGAACTTAATTAAGCGTGTAGGGTTTATTTTGATTTACCTGGTGAACTAATTGAATCGAAGTTTCGGAAGTGTGCTGTACAATTGGGAGTTACTCAGCACACAATAAAATTAAGTAGTTCCCATTTAAGCTTCACCGCCGAAACTAGCCTTTCTAAAAGTTGTGAGAATTCTGCTGTAGGGTAATTTCATTCGAGGACGCCTTATGAAGTGTGGACCAGGGTAAATATGCTTGACTGACCAACAGAGAGATATTACCGTTAGCTGCGGAAATGAGGTTATTGATAGCATTTCATTTTAGCGTTATCAGTGGAACTCGCGTTACTGGGGAATTTTACAATCTGGACGGAAGGCTGAAAGTAGAGTAGAGTAATTAAGGAGTAACCAATTAGAGTTACAAACATTCGGGAGATTACCATCTTAATAATGTGTCTTGTGCGAGAGTAAAAATAAAATCATCTAAAAAAAAAAAAAAAAAAAGAAACTAGCACTATTGAATCACGCAGTTTGGAATTCAGTAAATACGAGAAGGAACTCACGATATTAATTACCATGAATACTAAGACTAAGTGTCACCTTTAATGACTTATTATTTACCGATTTGACCGTTATTAGTAATATAAAAGGTAGGAAGTTAAGTAGAGTTGTGGGGGCGGATAAGATAGTTACCGGTATGTTTAATTTAATAAGAAAATGATAATTTTCAAAGGGAAGTAAGGGGACATTGACGTATTTTATTATAGCAAATGAGACTAAATGTTGTCTTTCATACATAGTAATAACTAGGGATGAGACATAGTTACTAGATAGGTTTTGGGATAAGTAATTGCTTATACGCATAAGCTCAGTACTTGTCAATTAGTATACAATGTCCAGCGCGTACCGGGGTATTTACAAGTACTTATCGATGACACATATTGACAGTTAGACAGAGATTAATAGCGCACAAACTTTTAATTGTTCTAAACTACGGGGTATCTAGTTCAAAACTCAAGGACGTGTTTCGAGATGCGTACCCCCTTAGAGTGAATGAGTTTATTCATAAGTATTTACGATCGACAACCTTATTGTAAGGCGTTAAGACCTCTATTTGTATGCACGGTGAGTGGGTGTCACTGCGTACCGTACGGAAGCGAGTCTAGTATTCTATCTCGGTTATTTGCAGGATTCGACATTAGATGTATCTCATCTAAAATAAAGTTATAACTCTTGGGCGATGATGGTATGCCTACTGGTTTTGGTTGTTATGGGGGTTTGGTTAAGATTTCTTATCCGCGGAGAGGAAAATAGGTTTCGGTTGAAAGGCAGGATGTGTAAAGACGATACATATATATAAAATAATTACTTAAGTAGCTAATTAGGGATTGTGGAGGACGCGGGTTCGATCCCTGCCTGAGGTAGACAATTATTCCGACGTTTCGTTATCTTAAGTAATTATATAAGTTAAGATGAGATTGGTAGCGTTGAAGTATGAAGGAAAGTTTTAATTCAAATTGTTATTAATTATTATTTAATAACCTAGTTGGAACTAAAGACCATGACGGCGAAGTGGTTGATGCTTCACCCACGAAAGATCCCAGGTTCGATTCCTAGGTCGCAGTATTTAGATGCGAAGCAAGTTGTAAGAAAAGTTTTAAGTTAAAAGAAGGCCATGATGACAGATGTACTTGAAATTATTCTAGGAAAATAATCTAAAGAATAGAATAATTGAATGGTTCGGGAGATGTTATAAACTTAAGGTCGGAATCGTCATAGAGTTGAAGAGTTTTCGCTAGGGGGCGTTAGTAGACAGCGCAAGAGACTGTTATATTGATTTATATTATATTATGATTTGTTGTTATGATGGTAACCAAAAGGCAAATCATTATTCGGAGGTTGTGTATGATTAAAGAAATAGTAGATGTCTAAGTTATTGGGAAATATTTACCGAAACTAAGTTTACTGGGATTTCGTTTCGAACACGAGAACTGGGTATGCAATTATGATTTTGTATCAGTTGAATAGAATGAGGGGTGTGGGCTATTTTGCAATGGGAATGCTTATTAAGGAAGGAGTCATTAGGGATTGGGAAGGAACTATAAATAGTAGGAATATCTTTGAGGAAGAGGGCTAGGATGACAATGAGGTTGTCAAGGAAGGCCGTGCTATTTTGTACTTAATTAAGTACAGGGTTAAGATATAATTCGCCGCAGAAAAGAGTGGTACTTTATCTGCTTAAATTCTATCGGGGGCGGCTGTAACGGTACAGAATGAATGGTATCCGTCCGTTAGTAAGGAATGTATGGGAGTAGCACTAAAATTAATATTAATGCGTAGCACCATTAATATATTCCTCTTCCGCTCAGGCTTTTGATGAGATTGGACGTGTGTGGCTGTCTCTCGGAAATAATTTTTAATTTTTAATTGTCTCGGACTTCGCCGTTTATTGAGACTGTAGCTTCGCCTAGCCGTCGTTGGAGCCTCGCATCACAGAATAAATTTGAAAAAAATATTTTTGCCGTGCGGTGATTTGAACCCGGAATTCGTGGGTGAGTGTCGGAGCCTAACGCCTGGTCCATCGAACCAAGAACGCAGAGCTCGACCGGGTCGAAATTAGCGAACAGTAGCTGCTGCGACGTCTTCGGTAGTACCAGCCTAGTGCGGGCGCCCCACTCCCGTATCGCGCGTCTCGCTCTTTACAACTTTACAATGAGCCGCGAGGGCGACATGTCTGTTTGCGAGGCGGCCGAATCTCCACAGGTTACTCCGCCGCGGTATGTTTTTGCGCGCAAAAAGAATTTAACATCGGAGGATCTTCATAGCTTTAAAGAGGAGATAAAAACCATAATACAGTCATTGTGGGCCGCCCAAAAAAAAGAAATTCAAACAACATTACTTGAAATAAAGCAAACAAACATAAACATTGAAAATTCAATTGCATTACTATCGGCCCAAAACATTGAATTAACCAATAAAATCACCCAGTTAGAGAAAAAATGTAAACACGACAAGGAGTGCATAGCCTTACTAGAGGAACAAGTGGAATACCTACAAATAGGACAGCGCAAATCAAACCTAGAAATAAAGAATGTGCCAAAAAGGACTAGCGAATCAAAGGTAGACTTGATTAAGATGGTTTTGTGTCTATCTACAACTATCGGTGGTAATCTGCGTAAAGAGGACATCAAGGACATATACAGGGTGCGGGGAAAAAAAGAAACGCAAAATCCACCCATCATACTTGAAACTTCTTCGACTTTGGTAAAAACGGACACACTGAAGCTGTGCAAGGCTTTTAATATCAAAACAAAGGCCAAAATATGCGCTAAACACTTAGGCTTCCGCACTTCAGAAGATACACCGGTGTTCATAACGGAGCAGTTGACAGCAAAGGGGTCCCGTTTGCATTTCCTTGATAGAGACCTTACTAAATCCCAACAATACAAGTACTGTTGGACAGCCTACGGTAAAGTTTATGTTCGTAAAACTGATACCTCCCCAATAATTACAATCAAGTCTTTAGGCAAAGGCAAGATAACTATGTATATATTTCTACAAACAATTACAACATGTTTATATAATTGCCTTCAACCGCCAACCAAAGCGTGCAGTATTTGTATTATGACTTTGTTATTGTATGTCTGTTACTTACACACCAACACACAACCATACTCCCCATTACACACAGTCACACATTTACATCAATGCAAACCATTACTCACTTTCCCTTATACATACAAAAATATACAAAAATACGTAAAATTAATTAACCACTATATTCTTATACCTTTATTCTTGTTAAATACGGTTATAATGCGACTAATCAAATTATATCAACTTAATGAATAGTAATATAAATATTGTAAGTGAAGTAGATCAAATTAAATTCACCAACACAACATCTTGTGATGTTGATAAGGTAGTTGAAACATTAAAAATAAAGGAAAACGATTTTATTATAATAACTCAAAATATAAGAAGTGTCTATTGCAATTTTGACGATTTTTTAGTAACTCTTGCGCAGCTGAACGTTAATCCACAAATAATAATTCTAACAGAGTGTTGGCTCTGTAATCATAAACCAATTCCGGGTATACCTAACTATGTATCGTACTCCTCATCCCGTTATTTTAACAAAAGCGACGGGGTAATAGTCTTCATAAAGGATAATCTTGAGGCTAAAGTTAAGGAAATTAATTTACAAAATGCATCATGCCTAGAATTACAAATTAACAAAACTACAATTCTTGCTATATACCGGTCGCCATCAATAAGTAATGCGGATTGCTTCATTCGATCATTAAATAACCATCTAGAATCGCTAGTATCACATACATCTACAGTAATAGCTGGAGACATAAATATTAATACTATACATAGAGAAGGAGAACAAACTTTTGAACAAAGAAATAGATCCAACTATCTTGACATGTTAGGAACCCACTGCATTACGATGGGGCATAATTTACCCACCAGAGATAACAGTTCCCTAAACCACGTAATGCTTAAAATTGATAGAAAAGAAGTAATAGCTCAAATTGGAGTCTTAAACTCCACTGTAACTGATCATGCAATGCTCTTAATACATTTATCTTTTACGAAAAGTAAAAAAAACTGTAAAAAAACCAAACTAGTAACCGATTATGAAAAGACACTAAATGACTTAAAGAATAAGAATTTAGCGGAATTGCTATTGTGCAATGACCCAGAAGTAGTAACTAACAGATTGATAAATATAATCTCGGAATCCTTAAAGAATAATACGAGAAGTGTACATATCCCTAAGAATAAACGAGTAATTAAGCCGTGGATTACCCCGGGCGTCTTAAAATCCATTCGAAACAGGAATAGAATGCAACAAAAACTTCGGAGTAATCCACATGACGAAATCCTTCTGATTACCTTTAGACGATATCGCAACTTTTGCAACAAACTTGTTAAAAAACTAAAGCGTAATTATGAACGGCAACTTTTATTGGATTCCAGAAGAGATACTAAAAGTCTCTGGAGTAATATAGCTACAATAACACATCAAAAAAAGAGCAATCCGAATCATTCAAAACTGATAAATATTACACATTCCACTAGTGAAGCTGCAGACCTTGTTAATTCTTATTTTGCCAGTGTGGGGAAAAATTTAGCCGATGCCATTATTAGACGTGGAGGTACTCAACCTATGACTAATCTCTCTGCTCCTACACAACCATCATCTTTTGTGTTACTTGACACTGATGTAGAGGAAGTCCGCACGGTACTTAGAGACCTAAAATTAAATAGCGCTCCAGGCTGGGACAACATAACTACAGGGTTCCTTAAGCTGGCAGAGAGTTGTGCCTGTAGTGGCCCATCTTGCTAACCTTTGCTTTAGCAAAGGGGTTTTCCCTTCTGCTCTTAAAGAATCGATTGTTACACCGGTTCACAAGTGTGGGGATGAGGGAGATGTCAGCAACTATAGACCTATATCGGTTCTACCATCAATATCTAAAATACTGGAGAAACTCATAAATAAAAGACTCATTAACTACTTAAATAAATTTAAAATCTTGTCTAATTCGCAATTTGGCTTTCGTACTGGTAGATCTACTGAAGATGCTGTGGAAGCGCTTACGTCTATGGTTGCTGATAATCTTGATAACAAAAAGAAATGTGTGGCCGTTTTCCTGGATCTCCAAAAAGCATTCGATACGGTATGTCTCCCAATCCTTGTTCAGAAACTGGAGCACCTGGGGGTGAGGGGCATCCCCCTAAAACTCTTAGAGAGTTATTTGAATGGGAGGTGTCCGAGGGTTAAGCTGGGTCATACTGTCAGTGGAGTGGCTAGTATAAACTATGGCGTCCCGCAAGGCAGCGTGTTAGGACCGACTTTGTTTTTACTGTATATAAACGACCTTTGCAATATGGTAATCCCAAATACTAAGATCTTCTCTTACGCAGATGACACCGCTGTAGTCTTTACTGGCAACTCGTGGAGCTCTGTGAGGACTCTGGCTGAACAGGGACTGTCTATGATTGCTGAATGGTTAAATGCTAACCTACTCACTCTTAACACCTCTAAAACCAACTTTATGTGTTTTTCGATATATGATAGGAACCAGCCTGACGCAACCTTTGAACTTCGAATTCATAGTTGTTATCGAAAGCTAAACTCTATCTGCACATGCCCTGCCTTAAACAGAGTTAAAACAACGAAATATCTCGGAGTCATGCTAGACCAAAGACTTAACTGGCATTCACATATTGAGTTGGTTGCTACCAGGTTGCGGAGACTTATTTGGATATTTAAGGTATTGAGACATGTTACTGATAAGCAACTACTAAATCAAATCTACGTAGCATTGGCACAATCCGTTACTATTTACTGTATTACCTTATGGGGTGGCGCACTTAAGACCAAATTTTTAGAGGTTGAGCGCGCCCAAAGGTCATTACTAAAAGTTATGTACTTTAAGAAAAGAAGATATCCTACCCTAACTTTATATTTAAATGCAGATTTACTTACAGTAAGAAAGCTTTATATATTACTCACAATTTTGAAAAAGCATACGTCTTTAAAATACTACCCTGATACTGGTGTTAGAAGAAGGAAAGATAAAGTAGCCCCTGTTAAACGGGTATACACTCGATTTGCGCAATATCAGTTCTCACATTTGTCCTCACAATTATACAACAAAGTTAATAAGGAACTAGAAATATACTCATTGACGACTAGGGACTGTAAGAAAGAACTTACCGCATGGCTGAAATCTCTGGACTACAATCAGACTGAACATTTACTTTCTTATATTAACTTTTGAGTGGTTATGTAGTGTATGACTCACCGCACCTTTGCATTACATGTCATAGCTAATTGATGAACCAGTATTAAATCATACTTAAGGCACTACAGTCGTTTCACTCAACGCTTCTCCCGGTCCCCACATTGCATGGCGACCCTGCCAGTGCTGCCTATTGGCGGCGCTGGGCCAGATGGTTTTTTTAAAATTCTAAAGTTAAAATGTGACTAGTTAAATTAATAAGAACAATGTAATATGGTGAAAAAAAGAGACAATGGTGACAAAATAAAATAAATAAAAGACAATATTTTTTTTATACTTAATAATAATAATAATAATGAACGATGAACTATGTGAAAGTTGACTAAATAAATTATCTATTTCGTATTAAAAATTATCTATGTGAGTGCTTCGGACTGCTTCGGAAATATCAAGATTTTCTAAATATTATAATGAAGAGGTAAACTAGTAAAAGTATAAGAAGACTACAATACTAAGTTCCTGTAAATTGATTGAAAACAAAGAGAACGATTTGGTGCTGCTGCTGTCGAGAGATGACTGCCTAGAGATGTCAGACGAGATGGTGAAAGAAATTGCTGGGTGCTGGGTGAAGCAGGAGTCTGATGTGGACCAGCCGCGTGAATCAGGCCAGTTTTCCGAAAATATTTCTATTTAAAAATTTAATTCCACATATTATTTTGCGTAACAGTTTTATAACTTGAATAATATAGAAGTAACTATTCCAAAATGTACTTATTTAAATTCATTGGTAAAGTAACATTTTATTTGTAAATGTTTTTTTTTCAAATTAAGTATTGTTTAATTGAATTAATTGAGTAAAAGCACTTAACAATTTGGTTGTAGAAGAATTTATTTAGTACTTACAGCTCAAGACAATGTTTTTATGATTATTAGATTATTTTTTATAAGGATTATTAGAGATCTCTAATGCTAAATTTATTAAATTATAATGTGACTTATTTTCCTTTTACTACTATATAGTTTCGCAGACACGTATCTGTCTCTAGTATTTGACTTCTAAATATATCAGTCTAATTATCTTATTGTATGTTTTTCATTCGATATTTTGTGTTGTGCGTTTTTGATATTAGCTATAAAATGAAATAAAATGTAATCGATAGAATAATAAGCACCCTATATGTTTAACAGTTGTTGACGATATGACGATAAATTGATATTTTGTGACTTTAAATAATGGTGGCACTAAAAGCACATTAAAAGATTTCAATTTGAATGTTCTAAATTGGTATAAAAGGTTCTAAAATACCAAATGTAAACTAACGAAGGTTAAATCATTCAGAATGATAAAGAAAGTAAAATTATAGAGAATAACTTTAATTAAAAAGGTCAGAGAAAATAATTGTACTTTTATTGATTTTATTTCTTGAGATTTTTTTTATTGCTTTGTATTTCAAGATTACCTAAAGATTTTAATTGTTTGCTATTGCTACACATAGTATTAATTTAACTGTGAGAGATTAAGAGAGTATAATTGACTTAGTTATTTATTTACTTAGAAGCAGAAGTTCTTTATTGTTGTAACCTATCTTATTTACAGTGTAAGTATGTTGCTGGTAAAATTTTTTTAACAACGTCTTCAGAACTAAGTAAGTATCAATAGTGTGAATTGTGAAAGTATCATTTAGAAACGAAAATTACTGTTACCTACAAATAGTTTTCAATTACTTAACGTATTTTGTTTTAACCTATTTCTTGTTAATCGAAAATATATTACAGTTATCCAGTACAGTTTTCTTTTTAATCGAAAGTTGGCAGTGGCCGTATTATAAAATAGTAGTAAGTAATTATAAAAGTTTATTATATTGCATTTCTAGCTTCATGTCATATTGTAATAAACAGTTTATTCTAAATTATTTAAATCGAAAGTAAAGTAAAAATTAAGTGAAGTTAAATTACTGCTTGAAACCTGAACTTTCGTTATTACGAGTATGTGGCTTAATTTACGTAGTAATTTGTTAAAAGATTAAACATTGATGTTTTGTTATAGTGTTGAACATTGGTAAAAGAAGTTTGTTGCATAATTGGGAAATTTGTTGTAAAATATAAAAAGAAGTGTTAGTAAAAATTTTAGTAATTCTAAATCATTCAAATCATGCACGAATTCTTAGTAATCAGACAAAGACCACACAATGTTGTAAGTTGCTTTTGTGTTCAGTCAAGTCAGCGTAACGCGCTCGAACTTTACACGTTGCAAATGCTGCAGAACGTTACAATAACAATGTTACAACAAAAATACAATAACTTATTCCAGGTAATCATTAGTCAACATTTCATTTTAATACTTCGGAAGCATAAGCTTAAGCCGAATCACGAGATAGTAATTGAAAACAAGTTAAATTTTGTATACATATATAGTAAAATTATTGCAGAAGACCATGAGTAATTATTGGTTCATAAGCTTTAAACACATTATTTTAAAACAACAATAGACGACTATTTCATACGTAACTTTTATAAGAAATTTTATTTAGATTTGTGTTTTAAATAGTAATACTTAATAAAAAGTATTTGTACACGTTAATGCAAGCGCACATAGCATTACATTTTAGTAGTAAAGGTATCAACTAGATTAAATAGTACTTATCCGATAAATTTATTAAAAACGAAGTACTTAAATAAAATAAATTAATAAATACAATATTTTGCTAGCAATTTATGATGGAAAAAGGTAGAGTTTCATTCACTGCTCTGTATTAAAGAAACTTTTAATTATTTGAGGTGATCTATACCTTTCAATTAGGTTAATTAGGTACATTGCATTGATTAGTTAGCTGGTCTTGTATTTAAATTATATTAATAAGTAAAAAGGTTTTTTTTTAGTATTTGTTTATGTAGATTATTGTAGACTATCGAGAAAGGTAATCGTTTTAAAATTTTTGACATTTAAATAGAACATGAGGTACTTAGGTCAACATTAGTTTTATTTAAATTATAAATATGAGACATAGTTTATAAACATTGATTTGATTGATTCTGGTTTCTGGTCATTACTTCAAACAGAGTGCTAAATATTTCGGATTATTATAGATTATGTTTGGGTGCCATTAGTTATTAATTTACACGACTAATAAACAAGGATTGTTATCACATTCCTGTACCAATTGCGGTATGACCGCGCAAGACGATAGATAAAGGTATCATCGCTAAATACGGATGTAGCAAGAGAGGTATCTATACTTACTCGAAATGATTTCATAAACAATGCGACTCGGATTGCTCCCGATTGTTATGAGTTTCAATGCAATGACGAAAGTAGTATAACTAAAACGAATTATGAGAGAATAAACTATTGGAATAATAGGATGAAGTAGACTAATGGAGAGTAGAGTAAAGTATCTAGACTGTAAGATACGAGGACGAGAAAAATAGGATAAAGATAGGAAGTAAGTAGGTGTATTACCTACACAATCTGTATTAAAAATCTTTTTGTAACAATATGTTGACAATTAGGTACAGATAGGATAGTTTTGGAATGTATAAGTAAGGTGTGGAATGTTATATGGATAAAAAGAGTTTGTGATTAATTAGGTTCTTGAGGATGACAATGCGATTGGATTGATCACCCAAAAGCATTGAAAAATCTTATTTACCTAATTTTTCTTATTTTGGATTGTTGTTATGTAAATGGTTATGAAAGAAATGGACATATAAATAAATGAAAGAGATAGATGAAAGATGATACGGTACACATTAAAAGGTACTATAGGGATCAGGTGCTTCAGGTTTATCTAGATGTGAACAAGATTCCTCTTTGAAAACTGTTGGAGACCAAAAGATGTCTTAATTTATGACCCTATAAAAATGGTACATGGAGGTTCAGATCCTTCCATTCGATCATGGTGTAAATAAAATTTCTCTGTGAGATAAGTTGGAGTCCAATAGAGGCTTAAACCATGACCCCCAAAATAAATGAGTTGTGCGCACAACCCAAACAGGCACTAAGATGCACTGTTTTAAAATATTAATAAATAATAAAATAAAAGTCGACTTTATGTAAACGTACCAAAATGAATAAATAAAAGGGAGCGGCCGCCCCAAATAATAATAAAAAGTACCTAATAAATAATATATATTATATTATAATTATGAAAAGGTGTACCGATGAATAATGTGATGACTAGTCTATGAAAGAAATAAAATATAGTACGAGATGAATAAAAGTGTGCACACGATGTTATGTAAAGTGAATAATATAAGTGGAAAATGTAAGGTACCTTACCAAACTATAAAATTACGAAAATGAAAACTACGAGTAAAATGAGAGTTCTCTAAAATACACAAGTACGTCAAGTAGAAGCATTATGTAGGTATGACATTAAAATAAATAAATAAAAAGTAAAGGACTATTGTGAAATATTAAGGGGTTTTTTTTAAAGACATTACTTATTAGGTGAAATGCTAGAAGAATTATAAAGCTCCGTGTTATTTATATTAGAAAATGAAAGACGTCGGAATAGGAGTTTTTATTAAGTGTTTTGAAAATCGTCAACAACTGGGTAAAAAAAAAAAAAAAACTGTCTACAATTCTGGTCTCCTAGTGTAGCCAATAATAGAATTTACGTTTTTCAGTATTAACATTGAACAATAAAGAAATTTTTTATTTTTGTTTACTAATTATTATTAAATAAACAATTATATTTTTTCTATTATATTATTAAGACAATTGGTTAACTATTAATTTAAGAAAATATTAGGTTGTTAAAAATAAAGAATAGTTTGTAATATTTAGTAGCAATGTAAAGAAATAGTAAGCCGAAAAATAGAAAGAACAAGATAGACTTCAGTTTTGTTTCATATTTTTAGTTATTTTATATGTTTGTTATGTATGTTCTGTGAAAAATTTTTTGGACATTAGTTCTCATTGTAATATAAGTACTTAATTACTTATAATATATAATTTTAATGTTGATTCAAAAATGTTTAAAATTAATTAGTATCAAAATGTATTTAATTATATCGATAAAAACAGGTTTGGTAGGAATTGTATTCGATTCGTTTTATAATTTTGTAAGTACTTGGGTTTATTTTAAATGTAAATTGTTGACATCCGGAGATATAAGTATATTTTATGGTAAATCATACATATAACAACTTTACCTAAAGATTTAGATTATATTCTTTATGGTTTTAATATATATTTTTGGTTATCATATTAAGCGTATATTTTGGTTTGTTAAACTATGTAGTTTTCTATTATTTCTTTTAATGTAAATTACTATTATGTTGATATGGAAATTTTAGTCAAAGAAAGTAAATAGTATTGTATTGTAATAAACATGAAAATTACTTAGTTTCTCCCATATAAGCTGCGCCATGAACTGTGCTGCTTGTTATAGTATTATTGGCGATAAGGAGGAATACTTGTGCTGCAGTGCAAATATCTGTAACAAAAAGTATCATCTATCGTGCACTGGTGGAGTAAAATTCGCAGGGTCGCCTGCAGTACGTGAACTCTGGATTTGCCCTGAATGTTGTTGCGCGTCCAAGAGGGGTGGAGATAATATCACGACTCCGGTTGGGGCATCGAAAAAGATCCTTGAGCGAGACCCGAATGTGACACATAGGAAAAAGCCAAATGTAATTAGCAGTAATGAATCGTCACCAAATCACATTGACCGGGAATTAATTACTGAGTTACGTGAATTGCGTCGAGTAGTAGAAGTGTTAAAGAACTATCTAAACCACACTGTATCTACCATAACCACCTACGAGGCTAGATTAAAGATCTATGATTCTAAACTGACCAACCATGAAGCCGTGTTAACCCAATACGAAACGAAACTCATAAATTACGCTTCTGAAGTTAAATTACTGCACGCTAAACTGGAAACATACCAGACCAACTCACATCAACCTACAGCGACTCACACCCCGCAGCCAGTCTCAGCGCGACAGTCAACGAAGTCGCAACCACTAGCATTACGCCAATCTCCTGTAAAGACGCTGAACAAAACCTCAGGTTCCCAGGCACAGAAACAGAGGAAGATGGAATCGGACACCCAACCTTCTACTGCAGTTACTCCTGAGATACAATCGAGTCATGCAGGTCTAGGTTGCTCCCTCAAAAACGACACGGAACAGAGATCAGCTGAAAACGAAGTGGATGAAACGATACTCAGCGATACTCAGCAGTGGAATGAGGTCAGGGGGAAGAAACGACGCCTTATCTCCAAATGCGGTACTGCAGGTCCCTCAGTGACGACACTAAAAGCTGTTGAAGTCCGAAAGCATATACATCTTTGGAACATGGCCTCACCTATAGAAGAGGTTCGTGAGTATGTGCTAAAACTCTGTCCTAACAGTTTCTGTACGGTGGAGGAGCTAACTGCAAAAGGCGATTACAAATCGTACAAAATCGGCGTGCCTATCGCTTACTATGATACTTGCTACTCGATAGATGTGTGGCCGGTCAACGCTCGAATTAAAACCTGGGTAAATTATAAGAGGCCAAACAACCACACAAGCGATAACTTCAAAGTCAGACATTCCACTAGTTCTCAGCACTTTCGTGAGCGGCCCTCCAGCAGGGCAACACAGGCTCTATAATAACGCCACGACACCTGCGCAGATTAACATATTCTATCAGAATGTTAGAGGCTTGAAGACGAAATTAGCCCCCTGGTATGCCAGCATATCGCTGTCTGATCACCTGCTCGTAGCCGCAACGGAGACGTTTCTCGACAGCTCAGTGAACGACGCCGAGCTTGTTCCGGATGGCTGGACGCTGTTGCGGCGTGATCGTGCGACTGCCTGCGGAGGAGTTCTGCTGGCCGCTAGACCTAGCGTCGCGGTTCGCTACCGACAGGACCTCCAGTCAGAACTCGGCGAAGATTTATGGGCCTCTGTCTCATACCGCGGAACGTCTTTTATTGTATGTATAGTGTATATCAAACCAGGGGCTGCTGATTCGGTTAATATGAATGTATTGTGTAACATAGAGTCGTTTTTGACAGATAATTATGGCACTGTTTTCTTTGTACTTGGTGACTTGAATATGAATAGTGCGTTTAATAATATTAATAATTATTACTGCTACTTTTTGACATATTGTAATTTTATTGACTATAATGACGTAATTAATTCTCATGGAAGCATTCTTGACGTAGTGCTGGCGCACGAGGGCAATGAGTCACGGTCTATGGAGGTATCGGTGTGCGCGGCTGCCGAGGGTTTTGTCTCTCCCGACAAACTGTACCACCCCTCGCTTGAGATAGTGGTTGTTCTCCGATCGCAGGGTAATAGCTGTGATCGACTGCAGCCAAGCAACATAGACTCCTCGCGTGATTGGAATTTTAAAAAAGCAGACGTTGCTCTCTTGTTATCTTTGCTCGCAGATGTCTCCTGGGAGCCTGTTCTCGAGACTTATGATGTATCTACTGCAACTGATGCCTTTTATGATATTTTGTATAGATTATTCGATCTCTCAGTACCAAAAAAATACAGATACTGTGCTACAAGCAACAATAGGTATCCGGTTCGGTTTAATGCTGATATAATAAAGGACATAAAGCGAAAAGCCCGCTTTCATAGGATCTGGCTGTCATCAAAATGTGTTAAATCATATAAGCTGTTTTCTAACTTGCGATCCGATTTAAAGATACGTATAAATAAAGCGTACAAAAAATATTTGACTCGCATCGAAGAGAACCTGCAGCTGCGGCCGCAAGATTTTTGGAGCCACGTGCACAGACTTAGGTCTAAGGGTGGTTTTGAACCATGTGTTTCCTACAAAGGGAATTCTTTCTCAGGTGTCGAAGCTGCTAAAGCGTTTGCTGATTACTTTTCCAGTGTTTTCTTGGACCAAACGCCACTTCTTAATAGTAACACTTTTCGCGGGCAGGGTTTGCAGGTTGGCAGCGTCAGCCTTCCTTCACTATTACCCCAGGACATAGAACGCGGTTTGAATAAATTGAAGTCAGGTAATTCATTGGGTCCAGACAACGTGCCTAGTTCTGTTTTAAAAACCTGCAAAAAACACGTGATTATACCCCTTTACCACATCATGAACCTCTCTCTTAAAAGTGGTAAGTATCCCACCCATTGGAAATTGTCTAGGGTTACACCTATACCTAAAAGTAAACATAGGACACTTGTCGATGAATACCGCCCCATAGCTATTTTATGTGCACCTGCAA
Source organism: Scoparia ambigualis (assembly GCA_963921215.1). NCBI lineage: Eukaryota > Metazoa > Arthropoda > Insecta > Lepidoptera > Crambidae > Scoparia > Scoparia ambigualis. The sequence continues at coordinate 31,976,776 of OY992520.1, read as the reverse complement.
AAGTTTTTGAGAACATCCTGCACCGGGTGATATATAGACAGGTTAAGCAACTGATAGGCGACGAGCAGCATGGTTTCAGACCGGGGCGCTCTGTGAACACGAACCTACTATGCTTGGTCGATTATATCTCTGATGCCATGGATCGTGGGCTGCAAGTTGATGTCATATATTTTGACTTTCAGAAGGCCTTTGATAGAATTGATAACGACATACTGTTACAAAAACTTTCTGTCATTGGTTTTGCTCCAAACCTTGTAAATTTCTTCTCGGACTATTTAAGAGACCGACGCCAATATGTAAAGCACGGACCCTATGTATCCGAGGAATATCATACTAGATCTGGCGTCGGTCAGGGCTCGGTGCTCGGTCCACTCCTTTTTCTAATCATGATCCATGACTTACCTGATGTCCTGGCTACCGCTGAATGTCTCTTATATGCTGACGATCTAAAGCTTTTCCTCGAAATCAAATCTTCTAGCGACTGCATAAGCTTGCAAAATGACATTAATAAAGTTTACGAATGGAGTTTAATAAATAAAATGCAATTTAATCACAATAAATGTAATGTAATGACTTTTGATCGCAAAAGAAATCCAATTAATTATAATTATAATATGAAAAACTTATCTATTAATCGAGTAAATAATTGTGTTAAAGACTTAGGAATAATGTTTGATCGAGGTTTAACGTTCCACGAACATATATCTTGTCTCGCTAAAGATTGTTATCGTCGACTGGGCTTCGTCTTGCGAAATGCTAAAGACTTCCAAAATCCACAAGTTCTTGTAACCCTGTATAACTCGTTAGTTAGGAGCAAGCTGGAATCGAGTGCATGTGTCTGGAATCCACATCATGTTACATATGCACAGATGCTTGAAAAGGTACAAAAGGCTTTTCTAAGAGTTCTGTACAAAAAGTCTATGGTTATTACCCATTCCGGTACCCGACTAAGTTTTTGCTTGGGCACCTTAGCTATAACTCCTTAGAGGTGAGAAGAATTGTCGACCAGCTTACAATCTGCCTTAAAGCATTAAAAGGATCTATGGATTGTATCCTCTTACACAATCTATTGTGTGTTCTATTCGTCCCGGATAGGCCCGAGCCTCCCCCGGCACGCAGGCGTGGCCTTCCTCGCCAGCATGATCTTTTCCACGTAAATCGGGGTCGCACTGTATCGCGTACGATGTCACCCCTAATTCGACCTCTGCGCCACCTCAATGCACTCCGTGACGCCAACACCGATTTTGATTTTTTCCTTTGACAGCTGGTCAACTATTAAACCGGCACTATTGACATATTGTGAAAGTTTGAGAGACCAATGGAGTAATGCACGTAACTCTGATAGTGAAAATAGTGACTAGCAAATTGTAGTTTGTTTATAAATTTCTAATTTATAGTAAGTACAATAATTGACATTAGTATAATTTATTAGACATAGTATTTTGTAGAATTATCGTATTTTGAATTTGACTTTATTTGTATGTTTTTATTTTGATTTGTTATTGTAACTGTGTGGTAAATGTAATTGATGAATGTCGTTTTTATCACAATAAAATAAAAATTAAAATTAAATTAAATTAATTAATTAATTACTTTAATTTTAAACTGTGAGGTATTTATATATAAAAAAAGATATATTTACTTATATATTTTTTTTCTAAAAAACGGAGGAGGTGTAGTGTATGACTCACCGCACCTTTGCATTACATGTCATAGCTAATTGATGAACCAGTATTAAATCATACTTAAGGCACTACAGTCGTTTCACTCAACGCTTCTCCCGGTCCCCACATTGCAGTTAATTAAACTTGCCTCACACCAATTCACACATTTTTACAGACTCTCACACACACACCCACACACATTTACACACCATCGCTACAAAACAAACACACTACACCTACACTTTACATATTTTTCCTAACTAAAATATTATTATTTTTTTTTTTTTACTTTTATACAAATTTAATTGAATTCTTTTTTATTTTCTAAAAAGCATGTATTTAAATGTAAGTTCCTACTTTCACATGTATTAGTTAACACAATAGTTATCATAATTTAAGTTAAGGAAGAGCGACTCCCTTTGGTACAGGTGCTTCTGCATTTAATAGAGGAAGTCTTCACCTAATATTGTTACATATGTCTTGAAATGAATAAAACATTTATTATTTATTATTATATAATAAGCATGAAAAGGGAAAAATAAACTAGTTAAAAATAATGGTCAATGGACTAGGGCTTTATCATTATTTTGAATTTCGCGGGGACTGCTCCGTGTGTCCCTTGCGACATAGGCGCCGTCTACCGTGAGTTATTTACTTGAGCTTCGCGTAGGAGTGTTAGTTTGGCAATGGCCTAGAGCTTTATCTTTATTTTGAATTTCGCGGGGACTGCTCCGTGTGCCCCTTGCGACATAGGCGCCGTCTAGCGTGCGTTATTTACTTGGGTTACGCGGCGGACGGCGTAGGTTGGCAAGCCGGTTCACATACAGGCGGGCGCCACCTATGTTCTGAATACGGAACTTTTTATAATTTTACAAAATACAGAATTATTGGCTTAAGTGGATGATTATTGAGAGGGAATTGTTAATGGAAGGCTACATTTAGATATTCAAACATGTAATATTGGCTATCTGACGAGATTTGGTTGGATTATGGAAAATCTTTAGAATTGCGCGGCGGACGGCGGCAATGAGCGAGCGAGAGGTTGAGAAAAAGATAGAAAGAGAAGGAGGATGTTATCTTCACGTGGCGCAACGCGAAGTTCGCGTATAACAAATAATAAGCGACGCGAAGGCGAGGCGCATCGGGAAAACAGCTAGCGATTGGTTGAAGGGAAGAAAAGCGGACTTGCGCGGGCGAATGTTGGGCGCGCGTGGCGCGAAAGTTAAGATGCTTGGGGAAGAGAGGGAAATTAGCGGGGCATTCAATTATCAGACGTCGGAGGCGCGGTCCGATTTACGAGTGGCGGTAACGAACTCATACGTGAAAACAAGCGTCCGAGCCATTTTAGCGCGCTAAGTGATATTCGAGTTGCGATTTTAATTAACATTGGTAGTGAAATAGTAGTGATTATTAAAGTAAAGTTCTTGTTATCGCGACTCGAATAATTGTTAACAGAATGAAGTATTCTGGATCATATTAGCAGACAAGCATAACGGTGGCAACGAAACTAATGTGATTTCAACGGACTTTGGTCTGGAGGCATTTGACTGTATTTAATAATGCCGGCGTTATCTATTACAACGCTAAATAATACACTATCTTCGAGAGAGTAACGGGGGAGAGACAGTTGTCTCCCTAGTGAAAATTGAAGATAGGTCAGACACCAATTAGCTGGAGGTGGGAACGTACAACCCCGTCCAAGACCGTCCCGCCTCCTTACACACAGGGTAGTGTTAGGATGACACACTGGGTATTCCTGGCCCGACGGATAGTCAGCTTAGGGGTCAGTTGCTTTCAGGGGCAATGCGACTCACACAACTCACCACGAAATTAAGTTACATGTGGCTTGGGCCTAGATTGCAAGGTATACAAGTAGGGACTGTTAGTTGTCATCCCTGTACTATCAAAACTCTTTGAAAAAATATTTTATATTAGATTGACATCTTTTTGCACGAAATTCAAAATTATACACCCAGCGCAACATGGTTTCCAAAAGAGAAAGTCTACATCTACGGCATGTTACCATATTATCCATTACATTTCATCTTTGATGGACAAGCGCATTCCAGTTTCCATGATTCTATTTGATCTTAGTAGAGCCTTTGACCATGTTTGTCACACGACTCTGCTTAGAAAATTAGAAGCTTATGGAATACGTGGGCATGCACATTATTGGATTAAAACTTATCTTGATAATAGAGTACAAAGAGTAGAACTAAGCAAAATTGACAAATCTTTACATTTATCGTGTTATCACTCTAAGTACTCTAAAAATAACTACGGCGTCCCCCAGGGAAGCATTCTTGGACCTCTGTTATTCATTCTATATGTAAATGATCTCCCATCTATCACTGAGTATCGATGCACGCTGTTTGCAGATGACATTTCAATAATAATTAATGAAACTCCAAACTCCGACTTTGAATTTGAAATAAATAACACAATTATTAATGTAATAAATTGGCTTTCTCATAACAATCTATTGATTAACATAACTAAAACTAAATATTTACAATTTTATAACAAAAATGGACATCCACAAAATGTTTCTGTCACGCATGATGGTAAACAAATCGCAGAGTGCTCTTCTGCTAAATTTCTTGGCTTTGATTTAGACGTTCATTTGACGTGGAAAGAACATGTCGCAAGTGTTTGCCAGAGGATAAATAGATTTACATACGCTTTGTATCGCCTCTCGAAACTTAGTAATCAAAAGACAGCGCTTACTGCTTATCATGGTCACGTATGCGCTACTTTAAGATACGGCCTTGTTTTATGGGGAAACTCGGTCGATATTAACCGAGCCTTTTTAATTCAGAAAAAGTGTCTTAGGGCTATGTGTGGTGTTGGACCCATGGATTCTTGTAGGCCGCTATTTAAAAACCTAAATTTATTGACATTGCCGTCTTTATATATTTTTGAAGTATGTGTGTTTACCAAAAATAACTTACATTTGTATAAACAAAAGCATGAGGTATGTACATTTTCAACTAGGTATCCGAATCGGTTGGTGCTGCCATCGTACGCAACTACCAGTTGTCAAAGAAATTGTTTTGTAATGTCTATTAAATTGTATAATAAGCTACCGAATGACATGAAAGACATGCCCATCAAAAAATTCAAATCTTCCCTATATGAGTTACTGAGTAAGAAATGTTTTTATAGTGTTAATGAATTTATTATGTCCAAAATTTGAATACTATTTTTTAATTATAACAATTTTTATTATTTTCTTTAATTTTTATTGATTATTGTTTTATGTTGTTTTGTTATTTTACTTTATTTAATTGATGTAATTTGGTTTTTTTTTCATTTGATTATTGTTTTATTTTATTTTATTTTATTGATTGTAATTTTTAATACTTTTCTCTCTCTCTATATTTGCATACCAATTTTTGGTTAAGTATGAGATGCTAAATGGATGTAAGAACTTGTTCCTACCATATTTAATGCAATAAAGAGTTATCTATCTATCTATCTATCTATCTTCGACAAAATATAGGTATTTCAAGTGAGGTAGGCTGTAGGAATCTATAGGTAGGCGTTCTATATAATTGTTGTGAGGAAGTGTGGGGGGGCAGCACGGTGTGAGCACGCTGTGCGTACATAAACTAGGTACGGGCCACGGGGCCAGGCGGGATTAATTTAGACTAATAAGGTAGGGATAATTAAGTTACGGTACTAAATGGAATTACTATGAAGTGACGGGGTTTAGGAAGCGCTGTAGGAACCAATCTAGGCATGTAACCTGTTACCGTAGGCCAATAAACTTCTAATTGTTTTCCTAAAGTTGTTACCAATTAACTATTCATTTTAAATAATTAGCAGAAGTGTGGTAATATCTAGACTGGTTTCCTATTACAAGAAAAATACTAAAAGTTATAGCAAATAAGCATAGCTGTACTGTGATGTTTGATTTCTAATACTGAAATGACCAAACAGGCATTTTTAGCTTTCCCTGGGGTACAATACGGCCTTATATTGCTACACTCTTCAAAGTATTAAAAAAATATACATCCAATACCTATTAGTAAAATATAAGCTGATACTTACTAAACAACTTAAACCAGTTTAGAACTTGGTTGGGTCGTTGAAGCTGCGAATCCACCTTAAGGGGAAAGACTTTAAAAACTATGAGCTCCTACTATTATGAAACATAGAAATAATTGATTGATAACAACCTACTAATTAGCCTGATAATACAGTCTACTTATACCATTTGAGTTCGCCTTAATTGTCTAAAGCCCTTATAAGTTATGTAAGTACTTACTTCTAATAATATGAAACATTGAAATATTTGATGGGAACAATCTAAATCAATCAGACTAATACCTAATACACACCGTGCTGTCCCCCCACACTTCCTCACAACAATTTATACCTATTAAAGTGAGTAAAGGATAACTCCTAAGTGTAATTGATTTAATTATTAACAGGGATAATTACCCAATTTACTACCTACTAAAAATATACTAACTATGATTTAGTAGGCTATCAAATTAACCACTCAGTCTGAGAGACAGGGGTGGAAGTTAATGGGAAAATAATTAACTTAAGTTCACTATCTAAAAGTTAAGGATATTGAATAAATCAAACATCTTTCAATAAACTTAAGATGTGATAATCTGCCAATGCAGCCCATACAATGTAGTTATATTGATTGATAACAAAGGACTGTATAATAAATACTAAGAGTAAATAAGAGTAAAATTTACCTTTATAAATAGCATTCTATTTTAGTCCAATGCCAATGCCTGAAAGTGGGGTTTGAATAAATTATCCACCCTTTATAGAACTGAATATTAAGTTTCTAATAAGACAAAGGGGCAGTCAGTTAATAAGGTTACACCTATAGATTAGACACAATAATCAGAGAAATAAGTGGGTCCTATTGGAAGCTGGCATCCCACCTCTGTTCGATAAGTGTTATCATAAGACATAGTTATTTCATTGAACAATTAAGTTCTTAATGTGAAAAGGATATTTGGATGATAGCCAGCCTTGAGATAAACTCTATTGATTTATGAGGAATAATAATAATTTAATTGCTAACATAGTGTGTATGTATTATAAGGTAGAACTAGGTTAGAGAATTAGGTTAAGGAGGAGAGGTTACAACGGCAACTGAAGCCAGCGCGAAAACGACCCCCGCGCCGTGTCGAATGGGTACTTGTGGTCGCTGACGTTACGAGTCACTCTTCACCGGCTAGCGCGCGAGTTAAGGTAGACAACCCGAACACAATTCGCTTTGTAAGCAATATAGATTAGCCTAAATAATTAAACCTAAGTAAGCATATATGGGGGATATCGTTGCTCGCGTCCGTAGGTAGAAACCTTAAATACCCTACACGTGTCTCCTGGGTGGTAAATGAGCAATAACGCCGAGTATCGGGCGGCGGAAATGATAACCCGATCCCTCTGGCAACGATGCTAGAGGCGGCTTCTACAGGCCGTGAGGGGAGCTAAATGACCTTAAAAAGTGTAGAGCCCGCCAAGACGTGTGGCCGACGTGGTGGGTATCGGGCTAAGCAAACCTCCATGATAAGCTCCTCTTCAAAATGGCCCCTAGTCCCCAGCAGCTCCGCTATTCCGGATCACGGCAGCGGTCCTGGTTACGGTGGAGTAGGGGGTGCAAAGAATCTCTGGGTAAGGAATGGCTGCCAAACGAAACTGACCCTGGCTACATACAATACACGGGCTCTGAGATTGCAAGCGAAACTGGAGGAACTGGAAACTGAACTTGGACTAATAAAATACGACATAGTCGGTCTAAGCGAGGTAAGGAGACGAGGAGAAGACACCGTATTGCTCCAGTCGGGGACCCTGTTCTACTATCGAGGTGAAGAACAGAAATCAGTGGGCGGAGTAGGCTTTTTAATTCGACCTTATCTCCAGCGATACATCGAAGAGCTGGCAAGCGTATCGCCGCGCGTAGCGTACGTAGTCCTCAACATTAACAAAAGATATTCCCTCAAAATCATCCAAGGGTACGCACCTGACTGCAATCATAGTGACGAAGAAGTAGAAACATTCTACGAAGATATCTCTGCAGCAATGGAAAAAGGGAAAAAATTTCATTTCCAAATAATAATGGGCGATTTTAACGCTAAGATAGGCAAAAGACGGGGTAATGAGAGCTTTATAGGACCGCATGGCGTGGACACTCGGAACGCCCGCGGAGAGACCCTGGTGAACTATCTCGAAGAAAACCATCTCTTCGCAATGAACTCCTTTTTCGAAAAGAAATACAAGCGGAAATGGACGTGGGTTAGCGCTGACGGGAAGACAAAAAACGAGATAGATTTCATCCTCTTAAATCAGAAGCACATAATTACTGACGTCACGGTGCTCAACAGGTTTCAGACTGGTAGTGACCACAGGCTAGTACGAGGTACCATCACTCTTAATACAAAACTAGAGAGAAAGAGGTTTATGTGAAAAAAAGTGAGCAAACTTTGCATACCAGAGGGAATCGTCACTAACTTCGAAAAGACGCTTAAAGAGTCTCTACGTCGTTCACCTACGCAACATTTCGAAGATAACCTCGAAACAAAATATAACAATTTGTTAAGACACTCACTAACTCTGCAAAAGTTCACTTTCCGAAAGCCTAAAAACCTAAAGCGGATATTTCAGAAGAAGTTAAGACCTTGATGGAGACTCGCCGTAAAGTAGCATCAGACCATTTTAACAGTGAAGAACACCGTTTGTTGAATAAAAAGATTAATAAGAAGAATAAGACCCTCAGATACCATATTCGCCGCCGAAACACTGAACAAATCCAAAACTTCATTGAGCGTAACAAAGGGTGCAAAGTATTTCAGAGAAAAGGCGGAAGTGGGCAAATTACAACACTGAGGAAACCAAACGGTAAATTAACATCAAATGCAAATGACATCCGCAAGATCACTGAGACGTTCTATAAAGATCTATATGCATCTAACCAAGCCGAACCTTGCGATACGGAACAAAGGACAGGCGTGCACCTCTACGAAGACACTTTGCCGAAGACTTACCAGAATTCAGCTCAAGCAGCAGCAGTCAAACAAGCTTTAAAACGTCTCAAGAAAAACAAGGCACCTGGCGAAGATGGTATCACTTCAGAACTCTTAAAAGCAGGTGGAAGTGCAGTGGTGGCAGAACTAAGGATGCTATTTAACGAGGTCCTCTTTACTGATGAAGTACCCTCAGACTGGAAGGATTCTATAGTGGCGCTTTTCTACAAAAAAGGCGATAAGGCCCTCTTACAAAACTACCGCCCAATATCACTGCTAAGTCAGGTATACAAGGTTTTTTCAAGAGTTCTTACCACACGGCTAACACAGCGCTTAGACGAGCAACAACCCAGGGAGCAGGCAGGCTTCAGAAGAGGCTTTGGCACAGTCGACCACATATTCACCTTAAGGCAAGTCATTCAAAAGGCAAATGAATATAACAAGCCACTGTTTGTGTTTCACTCCCTCAAGAGATGTCAGGTTGACTACCGATACATTCAGATCTTACAAAACCTGTATAAGTCTGCAACTATGAAGATACAGCTGCGAGAAAATACTGACCCTATCTCCATCTATAGAGGGGTACGGCAAGGGGATGTTATATCTCCTAAACTTTTTACTAGCGCCCTTGAAGACTTATTTAAGACCTTAGATTGGTATGGGAAAGGTATATATATCAACGGCATGTATCTTAACCATCTTCGTTTTGCCGACGATATTGTAATAATAGCAGAATACGAACACCACCTGCAAGACATGTTGGAAGACCTTTATATCGCTTCCTTACGAGTCGGACTGAAGATGAACATGGGAAAGATCAAAGTTATGGCTACAGCTGATCTGAAAAATGCCCCGATCACACTGGGCGGCCGAGGGATAGAACAAGTATCCGAGTATGTTTACCTTGGGCAACTCATAAGGCTCGGAAAGGACTCATTAGCCAAAAAAATAAGCCGTAGAATTCAGCTTGGATGGGCAGCCTGCGGAAAGCTAAAGACTGTGTTCCGGTCCGATATCCCACAGTCGCTAAAGACCAAGGTATTCGACCAATGTGTACTCCCGACCATGACATACGCATGTGAAACGTGGACTCTCACCGCCACGCAAGTTCGGAGACTCAAAGTCGCCCAGAGAAAGATGGAACGCAGTATGCTGGGATTAACCATGCGCGACAGAGTAAGGAATGATACTATAAGACACCGCACAAAAGTGACCGATATCGGGAACCGAGTTGCAAGGATGAAGTGGGCTTGGGCCGGTCATCTCTGTCGCCGTGATGATGAAAGAAAGAAAGAAAGAAAACATTTATTAACTAACACACACATTGAAATAAAAATAAACTAAAATTACACAGGCAGTAAGAATACAGAAAAACATTTAAAAAAACATTAAACTGAAAAGTAATAAAAAATATAACGAATAGTGTGAAAGCTAATGGGCCCTGTCTCAGCATTATGCTTCTGTGTCATTCGTGGATGTTCAGAATAACACAGAAGCGCTGTTATTCTGACAGGGCCTGAATGATTTGATTTAGAGTGACTTAGCAAAAATTAATAACTATAAAAAAACTAAACATACTTATAAAATTGTTGAAAAAAATAGAAAACCAAAATAAAGCAAACATAAATAGAACAATTACAAATGGGCAACAAAGAAACAGCAGACAAGGAAAAAAAATGTGACAACTTACCTAGTTACAAAAATATAAAATAAAAATAAAAAGATGATGCAAGGCTCCAGGATGCAAGATTCCTTTGCTAAATACAGTGGGCAAACAAATTAAATTAAAACCATACGATAAAAATGGCAATTGGCAAAGCAAAATTCAGCAAAGTCATGCAAAAGCAAAAAAAGATAACGATGACGTGGCGCAAGCAGCAAAGCATACGTGGCAATTGGCGTCTCGGACGTGACATTACTGAATTACACCGAGAAATGGAATTTCTCGCATGTCCATCACCACGCTAAGACCAACATGTCAAGACAATGTGTATTGTGACTGAGATGTCCATATAACCGAGTAGGTGATATTAGTGGCAGAGAATTAGAAAAGAACACGAGAGATGGTACTTTCCGAGAGGGTGGCCCTGGTCTGGACTGGACCCACAAACCCGTCCCAAGCACTTCGTGTAAACACTGGACGTAGGTTTATGTAACTATTTGATTTTAGTTTAGTTTACAGGCAGCATTTTTATCTGGTTTTTTGTAATTTAATGAGGTAGTTTCTAAGGTGTTTTTTAAAAGTAATTTTGGTTTTCAGGTCACGCATTGGTGGCGGGAGGTCATTCCAGCACCGAGAGGCCGCATATCTAAATGATCCACGAAAAGCCATAGTACGATGCTTGGGAGTAGAGAAGATGTGAGTACATGCTCTTTTTGGATATCTACTATGTTCCATTGCCCATACCAGCTTGTCATAGAGATACTCTGGTCTCCCGGCATTAACAACATCAAACAACATTGTAGCAAGTTGAAGTTTTCTACGAGCCTCCATCTTAAGCAGACTTGCAGCATTAAGGAAAGGAGTTACATGCGTGCGTGGTGGAATATGGAAACAAAACCGGGCACAGGCATTTTGCACGCGTTGAATTAGTTTTATAGAACTGGATAGAAGACATGGTTCATATACAGTGTCACAATAGTTCATTTTGGACAGGACCAATGACTCACACAACCGAATTCTGAGCTGTTCGCACAAGTAGGGTCTTATTTTGTACAGTAATTTTAGACGATAAAAGCAGTTGCGAGCACATTCAGCAACATGAGTCTCAAAGTTCAGGCGTCCATCCAGGACCAACCCCAGATTCCTGACTTTATCTACTTGTTCAATACTTTCCCCATTAAGAGTAATATTGAAGGATGTACAGCTGCTAATAAAATTGTGTAGGTTAAATTTTGCTCCGAAAAAAATAAGTTTTGACTTTCTGGGGTTCAGGGTCAGGCAATTCGACTTGCACCATGCGGCTATTTCGGCTATTCATTTATTTTCACTACAGCTGTGGCATATTCTGACGGTGGGAAAGATAGATTTAACTGCAGGTCATCTGCGTATAAGTGATATTTACATTGAGTAATGGTTTTTTACTATGTCTGCACTATACAAAATGTAGAGGACAGGACCTAAAATTGACCCTTGAGGCACACCACGCGTTACAGGTAAAGGTGAAGATTGAACTCTAACCCCATTAGCCTTGGTCAGCTCCACATACTGCTGCCTGTGCGATAGATAGCTGCTGAACCACCGGACCGCTCTTGCATCAACTCCGTAAAATGACAGCTTTGACAGCAAAAGAGTTGTATTGATCGTGTCGAAAGCTCGCGAAAAGTCAAGCATGACCATGGCGCTTATCAGTCCGTGGTCCTGGTCTGTCAGAAGGTTGTCGACCACATCCGCCAAAGCAGTAGCAGTGCCATAGCCCCTGCGAAAGCCAGATTGTGTTTGAGGGAGTATGTTGTGATCTTCCAGGAATTTGGTAAGTTGTTTACATACCACTTTTTCCAGGATTTTGGAGACACAAGAGAGCAGTCTGATAGGTCGAAGATCCTGCACAGAGTCAGGCTGGTTGCTTTTTGGAAGCGGTTTTACAACTGCGATCTTCCAACTCTTGGGAAATGTGCATTCTTCTATCAACCTGTTAATCAGGTTAGTAATAGTCTGCATTGATTGAGGTAGGGTCAATTGCAACATTTCTAAGGAAATGCCATCGTCACCGTGTGCATTGGATTTGAAACTCCTGATAATTTTTAAAACCTTATCCTCGCTGACTGAGTTCAATGAGAAAGTTGCAACGCCATGTCTGTGATGCTCTAAATACGACAGCTGAGATATTGACACTCTATCGTCACCGGGTGTATTGAGGAAATGTGCGTTTATTTGATCTGGGTTGTCCAAGAAAGTAGGGAGGTCTGTTGTAGACGTTTTATTTGGAATAACAGTGTTTTTTAAATTTTGCCATAGTTTCTTCGAGTTATTTAAGTTACTGTTTATATGATTGTTAAAAAAACATTTTTTTCATTTTCTATAGCAGCTAGCACTATATGTTTCATTGTTCTATAGCTATATTTTAAGACCAATGTATTATACTTTTTAAATCTCTTGTGGTAGTTGTCTCTGATGCACATCATAGATCTGTAGACTAGCCAGCAAGGACTTGGCCTGTCCTTCCTTATTTTGAATTCTGCGGCTATCATTGCATGGGCACCCAGATCTGGAGAATATTTGACCTTAACCTTTAGTGCCTGCATGTTTGAACAGATAACATCTATGAGGCTTTGGCTGTGGTCTGTGAAGTGGGTGGGTTCCTCAACCAGTTGACAAAAGTTAACGCTATGCAAAAACTGTTCGAACACTCTGGTCCTGCTGCAACTCTTATCAAGAAGATTGATGTTAAAGTCACCAAGTAAAATGATGTGATCATATGTAGCCAAAGAGATGGTGGAACAGGTGAGGGCGTCCAGAAACATGTTTACGTCTTGCCTAGGTGGCCTGCAGGCGGTTCCAAAAGCCATATCCTGGTTGTTTATGCGCACGTTCAACCACATTGTTCCACGGCAGTCGCACTTTGGTGAGGGCAGGTTCGAACGCTTATGCCCCTGCGTATGTAAAAACCCACCCCCTTAATTAGCGACCAAACAGTCAGAAACCGCTTGCATGAAGTGAACCTTCATTCCCGAAGACCGCTAAGGGTACCACCTATAGCAATGCACAATCGTAGGATTCGATATCAATGGGCTCTTGAACACAGAAATTGGGCAGAAGAACAATGGCGTTTCGTGTGCTTTTCTGATGAGTCTCGTTTTGGTATGAGACCGGATACAAGACGTATACGACACTGGAGAACCCCTGGACGCCAACAGCGATTAAAATCCTGCCAGGTAGTCCATCCTTATAGTGGTGGAACCATCATGGTATGGGCGGGTATTTGGATCGGCGGAAGAACTGAGTTGATTTGGATCAGAGGCAACCTCAACGCTCAAATTTATGCTGAGACGATTGTATCAGACGTCATCGTTCCTCTACAAGTGCAAATCGGTCCCTTATTTCAGTTAATGCATGATAATGCACGACCGCACACCGCAAGAGTTGTAAGACAGACTCTCGCCGCAGCTAACATCAATGTCATGCCCTGGCCTGCTCAGTCGCCAGACTTGAACCCGATTGAGCATGCATGGGATATGCTACAGAGAAGAGCTCTGCCGAATATGGAGGGTATCCAGTCGCAAGAAGACCTTTTTTTGTTGTTGCAACGAACATGGGCGGCCATTCCACAGCGTGATTTGGATGAACTCATTTTGAGTATGCCAAACCGATGTTCTTGTGTTGTTAGTGTTCGCGGTAGAAACACGGATTATTAATTGTTTAAGTTACCCAATAAAATTTTAAAGAAAACTGTTATTTCAGTCTTTTTTTCGAACTTTAATGTTAGTGGTTCAAATGTCAAAAATCCATATCCAATCCAATTTGCCATAGGAAAATGGCAAATTTCTTTATTAATGCAAAGGTGACTTGGTTTATCGTTACTGTAGACAAACGAAAACACTTTATTTGATGAATCCTTAAAGAAAATTTTAATTAATATCAATCAGGAGAAAAGTTATTGCAAAAATATATGTTGATCCCTAGACACTTTTGATGTGTGTATTTAAAATAGAACAAAAATAAAAATTCATAAAATAAGTACTTCAGTTGTCTAATTATACCATCTCTAGCGTTTCATTGTTATTATTTATCATGTGACCCATGTGTAAAATTCGATCAACAACTGCCACTGTCTTGAGTGTTTCAGTGCCTGTGATCTGTGAGACCGATTATCGAACCAAACCTACATACGGTCATTTTAAAAACTGTGACTACCAGGTACGGTCCTATGTGGGAATAAAGAAGTTGTATAGGTACCTACTCACTCTTCCCCTTATTTCCCAAAAGAACAGAGCAGAGCTTTTAGGCACCATCACGTGTTTCTATTTAGTTAACGACTGTCAAATGTGCGCCGGTACTTCTAGGAATTAGTCCCCAACCTCCAGGAATATAATATCAGCTTCTACATTATCAATTTCTATACGAGCGCTAACACTTCCAAACGATAGTAAGTACAATTTAATTTCCAAACCACTTTTAAAGTCAATATTCATGATCTAAAGATTTCAAACTTTAAGCCCAGGAATAATGAAAACGTTATTACAAAACTAAGTTTGAGTCTGAAGTCATGCATGATTGCATGATGGACGGTGCTGCAGATAAACCCACGCGTTCTCTAGTTGATGATTTTATTTATGTTTACCTACATCTTTATGATAAATATTAAAATCAGACTAGTTGCTATTAATTGGGACTGCACTTGCAGACAAACCAAACCTTTAGGCTTTGCAAAAACCAAGTTTTGTAAATACTAAAACAAAAAGAAATTGTTTGAACCGAAAAACATTTTGACGTGATATTAATTTGTTACGAAACAATTTGTAATAAATGAATTCGACCCGGACTTTAACTATTAACTATTTAAATCACCGTCAAATATTAAAAACCATTTACATTGCTGCACAACCATTTTCAACAGGATTACATACTATTTCTATTACTTACAGTATATATTTTTTTGTGTTTCATTGTTTTTACATGAACACACTATACCTTATAAGAGCGCATAGCGCTTTCAGCCTAATGCAGCAAAATAAACTAAGAACACTCATAAGTATTTTCGGAGGTATTTTCATAATTCTGACAAAATGTTTAAACAGTATTGAATCACGTGCGCACAGTGACTGCAACGCAGCCCCACTCACGCTAGCTAGAATCTAGATAGTGCTTTCAACGATATAACTCTAGTCTAAAATGAAAGTTAAATCACAAGTCTCACATCAATTAGGTTGAAATACAACCAAAAGACAAATTGTGACATATTTTAACTTGTGATTCACTCTTAACCTGTTGTATGACTAGTAAACTAAATAATTTAACTAAAAAGAAGTATGAACATCTAGTAAAACCAGTGAGTAAAACGAAACGGTAAACTGAATGATGATTGTACGAACGAATGGAAAATTAGCATCTCACGTTTATTAACTGTGGATTATCCTATTATACCCTGGACTATCATGTGTTATAGAAGGTCTTGGCCTTGCACTAAGAACACATTTAAACCCGGCATGACTCTAATACCGCGACAAACCCAGACCGTTTATTATTTATTCATCTAAATATGTTTGTAATGACAACGATTAAGTTTTATTTATCTTATCTAGTGAGGTCTGCAGAAATCTCCCTCTCGCAGCAGCACGTCGACCCATTGGGATCTTTTATGCAACCCCGTCCTATCACTATTTTTAAGCAATCAAGTATTATTTACAAAATCGACTTTAATCCTATTTTCACTTCCAGGCCTCACATCACAATAGTTGGATTGATGACCAAATCTATCACAAGTGAGACACAGTATTAGGGGAAGCCCGCGCCCTTCACCATTACGTATAGCAAAACTAATCAAAATTAATTGCCGCTGTCTAGTTAGGTCTTCTACCGTCATTGTTTATATCATAAAGTTAAGTTACCCTTGTTACTATCACATGTTTATCCATCCCCTTAACTGTCATGAAGACTCCCAGAGGCCGCCAACAACTGAGCCACAGTATAATATAATAGTATTCAGCATTACGTCCCCTCACCAAACGAAGTCGCTCCCGCGCATCCTCGCAAGCCACGGCACGACATTATCAACTGTTTTGTTGAATGCATAGAAAATGATTAGAATGTATATCTCCACTTATTATAACTATTACCACAGCCTTAGCTTCTAATACTGTGCTATTACTGTCTGCAAATAAAGCTGATACCTACCTAGTACTTAATTATTTTAAGTTTTTATTTATTTCGGGTCGTGTAGCGGCTCACTAAAAGAATATACCACCCTCTCTCCCCTTGACTATCGTTAAAGGCGATTAACGGACTAAAGACTACACACCCATCAAACAGCTTAAAGCGGCGATGGGCCTACCATCTGTCACGCTGAGCACATTGCAGTTGTAATTTGGTGAAATGTGAACTATGGCAGTGGACTGCTTCTGCGGTCCTCACTGCCTAATTTTATCCTTTGGGGATAATAGTCTTGATTGATATAGATTTTATAGACTTGATTTGATAGACTTAATTTATTTATTCTCGTGGTCACCTCTTAGCTTACTCCAGCTGCCCAGCTTAGTAGGTAGGCGTGGAGTAGTAACGTAGAACATTGCCCGAATACCCACACTTATACAAGCTCTGCCCACCTGGACTTCGGTCGGTCACGGTCGCATTATGTAACTATTCATCGAAATCTATATTTAATGGAAGCTAATTTATGTCGATAAAGATCCAATAGTGCCCACCTGGGTACATACATGACCTAGACCAATTAACATATTTTAATAATACGATATAGCTCTGTAGCCAACTAAAATAACTCTGCAACCCAACAAAGTATCGTTCTGAAGATTCTAGATCTTGGAAATGCTATACATCTATTAAACAAAGCATAAAATGTACCTCTATTAAACAAAGGTTTTACTCTTCCGGCCGGCTATAATAACTCATAATTAATCACTTTCCAAATATAGCAATCTACCTACTTTACCGATTCACAACTTCTTCTCCAACCGCCCGGCTATCTCGCTTGCGTTCTAACCGTTCGTAGCGCCGATTCCCGCTGTGCTGCACCACGCTATGCAGATGGCTCGACTCCAGCTGTCCCCGTCGGTGTCGCCGTCACAGCCATACACCCGCGATGTCCGCAATCGGCAGATCCCGACTACGCGACGGCGCCAGCGGCGTCCTTCGTCGTTCCCGTCTTGCTCCATTATCTGGCGCTCGAACACAAAACAAAATTTGTATCAGTTTCCTCTTTCTACCAAGAAAATGCAAGATATCTCGGAAACGGGGCGTCCTAGCGCGAAGCGGACGAAAATTTCGTTACCCTTTTAGAAACCCCACTGAATTGAACATACACTTAATTTTGACCTCAAATGACCTTGACCTAGACTTTACAACTAAACTTCAATCGGTAGGGGATTATAACATTTCTTAGCAAAAACAAGAGGGTAGTATTATATTTTAAATAGTAGTAGTCACCTAATTTAAGTCTTTTGATGAAAATCTAAAATACCCAGCGCAGATATTAATAAGTAATTATCTCAAAACAGTTTTAGTCAAAATATCTATGATGGAATCACAAAATATAATTAAAAGCACACGCAACCATACCATATCGAATCATGATTAACTTAATATTTCCTGCCTATCCTACAGTATGCTTTCGACTAGTATGCTGTCCCCTGCCAGTCTAGACAAACCCCACTCTCAAAAGACAATCTCCACCTGGCATTAAATCGGCTTGCGCACAATTCTACCAGGCACATCCAGTTAGTTCTGGCTTTACCTTCAACAAAGTATGAAGATTGACCCGAGAAGGAGACTGCCCTCCTCTGACAAGATTCCACACACTACACGAAACCTCCCTACATTTTGTCTAACCATCGGTATGAGAGGCTTTTTTCTTAAATTAGTTGCGGGTAATTTCTAGCTGAATTCAGCCACCTCACAGTCGAGTAGTTATGCATTAACACTGCTAAAGAAAAACGTTGTCGAATGTGAGCATGTACTTACCACTTCTGATTTGTGGTAATACGCTGCTGACCAGGATAGATATTCTTTATTTTTCTTCAACAACCAGTATTTTACATTTAGTCACACTCAGTATAAAGTATGAACACCGTTTAACCGTCCGCACAGTACAAGCGCCAAAGCCATAATGCCTCACTCACCGAGTCACTGACTGCCGTCCTAATTCTCCGCCCCCGTGTCCCCGACACATGACATGTTGTCGTGAAGCGACATTTAAAAAAGAAAAGATGATAAGAAATTAACAAATATTTATAATACAAAATAAAATTACAAACAAAAGTTAAAAAGGTGAGTGAGGATGGCGGGTATGGAGGTGATGATGGTTAAAATGAAGGTTGATGATATAAAAAGTGAAGGGGTAGGTGCAGCTGACGTGGAGGCAGGCGAAGGTGTGGAGGCAAGCGCTGAACTTGGCAGTCGTCGAAGGGCGCAGGCAAGTGAAGACAGGCAGGCGCCGGTAGGCAGGCGCCGGTAGGCGAAGGCAAGCGAAGGCAGGCAGGCGCCGACAGGCAGGCGCCGACAGGCAGGCGCCGGTAGGCACAGGCAGGCGCCGGTAGGCGCAGGCAGGCGCAGGTAGGCGCAGGCAGGCGCAGGCGGCAGGCGCCAGCAGGCGCAGGCTGGCGAAGGTGCAGGCAGGCAGGCGCCACCTGGCGCAGGCAGGCGAAGGTGCAGGCTGACAGACGAGACAGGCACAGGCAGGCGTAGGCACACGCGATGACTGGAGGCTGTAGTCTTCCAATTCGGAAGCTGGTGTTTGTACTTGAAGACTAGTCCTTCCAATTTGGAAGAGGAAAGTAAGGAGTCTTGACCTTCCAATTCGGAAGCTGGTGATCGTCTCAGTAGACTAATCCTTTTGAATCCAAAGCTAGAGATGTAATGATTAGTCGTCGGCTGAACTTTATAATGAAACCTCGGTTTCTGAGTTTTGCATAAATTTCAAAATAATATTTTTAAAACGCTGAAATCTAGATGGCCAAATGTAAAAAATAAGAAACTAAAAAGTTTGATTGAATTATGTTGATAAGTTGCATAGCAACGAAGCAAAAATAAGTTGTCAGATACGTCAAAACGTAACCAAAACACAATATTTAGTAAATAGAAAACAATTAAGGTGAGATAAATGTAAATATTACAAGGAAAAACGCATAATAAGATTATCGAAGTGATCCGAAACTTGTGGGATACGTAAAAGTGTCGAAAAATAGTGTCCGAAGTTTCGTGATTTAGATCACGTAAGTAAATGTGTTTAGATAAAGGAATTGCGATGTGTGTAGTGTAGTGTGTAGTTACTAAATCATTAAGTATCGTTGCAGAAGCGAGGAAAAATAAAGGCAAATATATAACTAAGACAAATGTTAAAATATGAGATGATTACATGAAATAAAAAGGTACCTGGGAAGTGGAAAAGGTAAGTGGTTTCACCACATTTCCCCCACGACCCCAGAAAATTTTTGACTCAGAGAAAATTTTTAAAGCATATTTCTAAAGAAACCGTAAAATACAACTCCACACAGACATACATCGCCTAACAAACAGATATACGTTCTCTTACATACTATCATCTGCATTCAATAAGGGTGGAGTTCACATTCAATGACTACCACTCTAGAAGGGTGTTTTTAATGACGATTAGGGCTTATTTTAAGAGTTGTCGACCGCTCTATAAGTGGAAAGTTAGACCTAAGGCTTTTTTAGGGAGTAGTCAGCCGCTCCTAACAAAAAAAAATAAAATAAAAAAGAAATAAAGAAATGAAAATAAAAATGAAGTAAATTAAGATATGCTGAGAGCGGTAGGGCTCAAAGCATAATATTTTAAGTAGCTACGAGCGGTAGGGCTCGAAGCAATAAAGTAGCTAAGAACGGTAGGGTTCAAAGCTTGATAACTAAAGTAGGAAGGTACTACAGTTATAGAGAAGATCAATAGATAGATCTTGAGTAACGTTATAGAACGTTAAAGTGTGCTTAAGAGCACAGACTAAGTTACACAAAAATAAAAAGAAACAAAAACGTTAATGAGTTAATGGAATGAAAATGTGAATGTGATTAAAACATATATACCATATTAAATTTGGAAGATGAAGGAGAAGTTAAGATTGAACGGAATGTCTATATTGTGCTATCTGTCAGTTGAACAAATAGAGTCTCCAAAAAGATAAAGTTTAGTAACAAATTTAAAGATAAAGATTATAAAGTTAAAAAGATATAAAAAGATAGAGATAGATTATAAAGATAAAAGATATAAAAAGAAAAATTTGAACATATACCTTTAAGATAACTGAAAATAAAAATATTAAATGAAAAGAGTTTAAGTAGGTGAATGTGTAAAGTACTGTAGAATCACTAGACAAAGTGTTGTTTTAGAATTTAGAGAGAAAAAAATGCATAGATGGTGAAGAAAAAGAAAGCAAACACAAAAAAGAAAATCTCTAGGGAGTGGGTAAAAAGAAAGAAGAGATTAGAATCTAAAAGCTAGTTGGGCGCCAAAATGTCGTGAAGCGACATTTAAAAAAGAAAAGATGATAAGAAATTAACAAATATTTATAAGACAAAATAAAATTACAAACAAAAGTTAAAAAGGTGAGTGAGGATGGTGGGTATGGAGGTGATGATGGTTAAAATGAAGGTTGATGATATAAAAAGTGAGGGGTAGGTGCAGCTGACGTGGAGGCAGGCGAAGGTGTGGAGGCAAGCGCTGAACTTGGCAGTCGTCGAAGGGCGCAGGCAAGTGAAGACAGGCAGGCGCCGGTAGGCAGGCGCCGGTAGGCAGGCGCCGGTAGGCAGGCGCCGGTAGGCAGGCGCCGGTAGGCAGGCGCCGGTAGGCGAAAGCAAGCGAAGGCAGGCAGGCGCCGACAGGCAGGCGCCGACAGGCAGGCGCCGGTAGGCGCAGGCAGGCGCAGGTAGGCGCAGGCAGGCGCAGGTAGGCGCAAGCGGCAGGCGCCAGCCGGCGCAGGCTGGCGAAGGTGCAGGCAGGCAGGCGCCACCAGGCGCAGGCAGGCGAAGGTGCAGGCTGAGAGGCGAGACAGGCACAGGCAGGCGTAGGCACACGCGATGACTGGAGGCTGTAGTCTTCCAATTCGGAAGCTGGTGTTTGTACTTGAAGACTAGTCCTTCCAATTTGGAAGAGGAAAGTAAGGAGTCTTGACCTTCCAATTCGGAAGCTGGTGATCGTCTCAGTAGACTAATCCTTTTGAATCCAAAGCTAGAGATGTAATGATTAGTCGTCGGCTGAACTTTATAATGAAACCTCGGTTTCTGAGTTCTGCATAAATTTCAAAATAATATTTTTAAAACGCTGAAATCTAGATGGCCAAATGTAAAAAATAAGAAACTAAAAAGTTTGATTGAATTATGTTGATAAGTTGCATAGCAACGAAGCAAAAATAAGTTGTCAGATACGTCAAAACGTAACCAAAATACATTATTTAGTAAATAGAAAACAATTAAGGTGAGATAAATGTAAATATTACAAGGAAAAACGCATAATAAGATTATCGAAGTGATCCGAAACTTGTGGGATACGTAAAAGTGTCGAAAAATAGTGTCCGAAGTTTCGTGATTTAGATCACGTAAGTAAATGTGTTTAGATAAAGGAATTGCGATGTGTGTAGTGTAGTGTGTAGTTACTAAATCATTAAGTATCGTTGCAGAAGCTAGGAAAAATAAAGGCAAATATATAACTAAGACAAATGTTAAAATATGAGATGATTACATGAAATAAAAAGGTACCTGGGAAGTGGAAAAGGTAAGTGGTTTCACCACAATGTGTCAAATCATAGATTGTCAATCGTTCTATAGATTTAAGAATAGACTAAAATTGAATTATGCAAATAATTTTAAATGAACCTTACAGAAGCAGCTGGCGTACATATTCCATAACATGGGAATAACTGCGGGACTGTGAGTAAAACTTTTCGCTATCCTTTCGTTCTCCTTTATGTACCTCTCTTTAATATATATGTGTTATTAAGGGTTCAAAATTAAGTAGTCGACAGCGGATTTGTTATAAAAAATAACTTTATTAACAACGAACAGCGTTACAGGCTAATACAATAATCAACTTAATCTAACTATACCACTAGTATTTATATTATAATATATGCTTACTTAGGTTTAATAATTTTGGCTAATCTATTGTTCGAGCCAACTGGCCGACGATTAAAGACACTACCGGCGCCATCTAGCGGCTCGATACGGCAACCGAAACCGGCGCGCGAACGTCACCCGCGCCGTGTCGGGGGAGTGCCTGTGGTCGCTGACGTGACGAGACATTATTCCCCGCTTAGCGCGCGCGCATGTGACATCATACCCGTTATGCCGGCACTTCACATGGCGTATCGTGTTCGCGTATTTGCATTATTTGTCCGAACACGGCAATGTGTAGACGGCCTATTTGAATATATTTGCTTTATTTGCACGAATATATCAAACAACGCAAATAGCGAATATGCGTTTCCGTCCACTTGTCGGTTTTAATCACACATCAAAGGAATCAAATACGGCAAATATTTGCGTCGGCCGTCCACACTTGGTTCTGTTCAGAAGCGCGCGTGCGGCTGTCCTGTTCAGACGTGTTCAGTTTTTTATACGTAAACATAGTAAAATGGATTGGACAAACGAAACCGTATTGCGATTTTTGGAATTATACCAAATGCATCCTTGTATTTGGGACCCCAAAAATGCCTCTCATAAAAACAAAAACCGAACACGTTGCATTGATCGATATTCAAAATAACTTAGGAGAACCCTGCACAATAAAAAAACAGGGGTTGGCAAGCCGCATTCAAATAAATATATAAGCTGCTGCCACTGACACGTCCATCACAGTTGCATTCAATTTGTTTGTGAACAAGCAAATATTGTGAATATTTGCGTTGTTTGCCCGTATAGGCCATGTGTGGATGGCTTGTTTGACGCCAAGTGATGTGCCAGATTATTTGGGCAAACAACGATATCGCCACACGAACACGATAGCCAAGTGAAGTGCCGGCACAACAACCGAGGCGCCCTTTCTGCCGCGTTGAACATTGGCGACCCCTAAGAACAATTTGTGAAGTGACTGTGTGCTGTGCCGTGATCATGAAGTCCACTTCATCGCCCTGCCCATGCTTTGCCCAGCTCGTCTCCCGGTACATGCGATCCCGTCCAGCCTGCTCCTGGTAAGTCCTTTCTCTGCTGTATTTGGCGATGTCCTCTGACCCGCGGATACATATCTGGTCCAATCGAGCGCTGAATACCTTTAAATTTTATGGTCTTTCGACCATAATCAGCCCCGAATCAGCCCCTAACTTTGATTACAGTCTGCTAAAAATAATATTTCATAATTATATCTCGTAGTTATCACGTGATTTCATTTAAAATTCTAATTTTTAAGTTTCATTTCCTAATATTTATAATTTCATTACCATACAAAATCTTTTCTGCACGATAGTCGTTGCAAAGTCCGGGCTATTATCGATCTACCTACACGAATAAAAATTCGTGTATCAAGTACAGTATCCGATTCGTGTTAATTCCAAGTTAAAGTTTAGCAAATTGTTTCTTTTGTGTTGTTAATGCATTAACACTCTTAAATATTGCTGTTTAACGCAATTTTTTTCTGCACGTTGCTCAATTGTGTGTTGGGACCAATTTTGTTGAATTTTGCTGCGACCAGCTGGCGCGTGTGCGATCAGTGTCGCTATTCGCTGACGCTGCGGTCTCGGTTCTCGTGCATGCTCAACACGCGTGCCAAGTAGCGTGCTTTAATTTATTTCTGGTCGTATTAATTTTTATTTTATTTTGTTTTTAATTTGTGCCTTTGCGATCGACTCATTCTTTGTGCGTGCTCACCACATGTGCTCAGTGTGCATCAGTTTTTTTTTTAACTGCTTACAAATATATTTTTTTAAATCTCGCTTGCCGTTTGCACACCTGTGGGACATATACAGCGTGCTTTAATATTTTTTCTCGTGTTAATTTCTATTTTTTTGTTTTTAATTTTTACCTTTGCTATCGGCTCACTCTTTGTACACACTCCCAACGTTTGCCCACTTGTGGGACACACATACAGAGTGTCCCAATTTTTTTTATTAAGTTTTTACTATTTATTTATTTTTATTTTTTTTGCGACCGACTCATACTTCGCGCTCGTTTTCGCTACAGGTCTGCCCAACTGTACTGGCTACGTACAACGTGTCCCACACTTTCTTTTATTAGTTTTTTTTTTCCTTTTTTTCTCACGTTTTCCCGGCTAATTGGATGAGCCGCCATCGCTTGCGCATGCGCTTGCCCACTAGTGGGCTACGGATGACGTGATTTTTTTTGTTTTTTTTTTGTCTTTTCTTTTTTGCGGTCGGCTAATCTTACGTACGCGCGTTCAATAAACACAGACATACACATACACATGCGTTTGCCCACCCGTGGGCCAAATACAAGGCGTCCCAACTAAGTTTTTATTTTGTTTATTGTTGCATTATTTTTAGCTCATTTGCCCTTACCTTGGTAAACAAATACGTCCAGCCCAACTGTAGAATATATACAGGATGTAGTCCTTTTTACTGCCTTTGAATTTTTTTATTTTTTTTATTATTTTTTTTGTTTCCTTTTATTCCCTCCCAGGCCCTCCTTTATTGCACTGTTTAGGAGTTTGACTGACGACATGTCGACCTTGTCAGAAGCAGTCAAGCTCCACTATCTCTTCTCAAGTCTCAGCGGTGAGGCATTAAGCATGGTGTCCCACCTGAAGGTCACCAATGAAAATTTTGCCGTGGCTATGGACATCCTCACCAAGCGGTACGAGAACCGCCGGGTTCTCATCGATAGCTCTAGTAAGAAGAGAAAGGCGGTACAGACGCGTTAGAATCGGAGACAATTCAGGCGCACAGACCCTAAGTAGTCCAGCTGGAATCCCGTCCGGGCCGCTGGCCTTATTTATTTTATTTCATAAAAATCATTTAATTCAAATGACGCTGTATAAAGTGGGTAATGTAATTATCATTCTCTCTGTTACTGCAAGCTGGCAACGTCGCACACGCAAAATATAAGGTGACTGCCAGTGCTAGAAACCGCTAGAAACTTCAAGGGCTGGTCAGATCAAGTGTTTTAAAAATCTTTATTGTTGAAATTTTGCATTCACAATGCTATATAGACATAGGATAAAATGTTTACTAGAAAAAAAATCAACCAGTCTCAGGAAGCTCGAGTGGGATTCGAACCCACGACCTTTGGATTGCCGGTCCACTGCTCTAACCGCTGAGCTACCGAGACCCCAGAAAACTCGTTGAAATTTTCCTAATAGTTTGATTTACGCTGCAAGCCAGCGGTATTACGTCACTGTGAAGTCTACCCTCACATTCGAAAGAAATACTATTGCAAGTATTTAACAATCGATAAAGACGTAATTGCTTTTAAATATCTTTATTGTTGAAATTTTGCATTCACAATGCTATATAGACATAGGATAAAATGTTTACTAGAAAAAAAATCAACCAGTCTCAGGAAGCTCGAGTGGGATTCGAACCCACGACCTTTGGATTGCCGGTCCACTGCTCTAACCGCTGAGCTACCGAGACCCCAGAAAACTCGTTGAAATTTTCCTAATAGTTTGATTTACGCTGCAAGCCAGCGGTATTACGTCACTGTGAAGTCTACCCTCACATTCGAAAGAAATACTATTGCAAGTATTTAACAATCGATAAAGACGTAATTGCTTTTAAATATCTTTATTGTTGAAATTTTGCATTCACAATGCTATATAGACATAGGATAAAATGTTTACTAGAAAAAAATCAACCAGTCTCAGGAAGCTCGAGTGGGATACGAACCCACGACCTTTGGATTGCCGGTCCACTGCTCTAACCGCTGAGCTACCGAGACCCCAGAAAACTCGTTGAAATTTTCCTAATAGTTTGATTTACGCTGCAAGCCAGCGGTATTACGTCACTGTGAAGTCTACCCTCACATTCGAAAGAAATACTATTGCAAGTATTTAACAATCGATAAAGACGTAATTGCTTTTAAATATCTTTATTGTTGAAATTTTGCATTCACAATGCTATATAGACATAGGATAAAATGTTTACTAGAAAAAAATCAACCAGTCTCAGGAAGCTCGAGTGGGATCCGAACCCACGACCTTTGGATTGCCGGTCCACTGCTCTAACCGCTGAGCTACCGAGACCCCAGAAAACTCGTTGAAATTTTCCTAATAGTTTGATTTACGCTGCAAGCCAGCGGTATTACGTCACTGTGAAGTCTACCCTCACATTCGAAAGAAATACTATTGCAAGTATTTAACAATCGATAAAGACGTAATTGCTTTTAAATATCTTTATTGTTGAAATTTTGCATTCACAATGCTATATAGACATAGGATAAAATGTTTACTAGAAAAAAATCAACCAGTCTCAGGAAGCTCGAGTGGGATCCCACTCACCATGTGAGGGTAGACTTCACAGTGACGTAATACCGCTGGCTTGCAGCGTAAATCAAACTATTAGGAAAATTTCAACGAGTTTTCTGGGGTCTCGGTAGCTCAGCGGTTAGAGCAGTTTTAAAAATGACAAAAAAGGAATTCGTGTTTTTTTCATTTTTAATCTAACACATAACATAATAATAATAACAGTTAAAAAAGGGCCCGATCGGGGGGCCATTTCTTATCTTGTAACTCATGCTCCTGTCCCTTCGGGGAGGAGGTCTAGGAGAGGTAGGGCCTTTGGAGGCGACAATCGGCCTGCAGCGGGTGCCATTGGGCACCGATAACCTACGCTAGGGTGGTTCGGTCACCACCCTGGGATCGGTTGAACTCCTCACCTTCGACGCCACCCCTCTCCCATCGGCTCGGCTATCTACTCCACTTATGGTGGTGCTTGGGATCCGTTGGCGCAAGGCCATCTCCCGCCTCGTGCTAGTAGGAGGGGAGGGGACTCGGGTCCCCAATAGGCAATTGTTGCCCACCTGCGCGTTGCTCCCAAACCAGAGACTGTTTTGCTTCCTACACCCTCTGTTTGCGTTTGGGGTCTTGATGGCAGCGCTTGCCAGGCTCACGCCCGGTTGGACTCAGGGCTGTATTGTGTTGAGTTGGCTTGCGAGTTGGTTGGGCATCAACATTAATAATTAATATATTAAAAATAATATTTTCATTTCATGCGCGTTATCGGAACCATAACATAACTTGATGCTATCGATAGTCGTTGGACTTAACTGCACCTTAAACACGCACATTTCATTTCAGTTGTAAAAGGAAAATAAATGGGGTCTTATTGCACTTTGCAGACTAACGTAGGTACAATTATCGCCCAGCTGACGCGAACGGGTCAACAGACGATGGTCGGCAGGCCGGCCGTCGTTGCCCGCGCGTTGTAAATAATCGTTATTTTTAATTGTTTTTGATTTCATTTTTCTTATGTTATTGCTTTAAAATAAATTTGGTACCCAAAAACTTTCCAATTAAAATTCACAAAATGAATTATTTAATTAAAAATGGCAAAAACACCAATTTCTTTTTCGTCATGTTTAAAACACATAACCTGACCAGCCTTTGAAGTTTCTTGCGGTTTCTAGCAGTCCCCATAATACCGCACGCAGCCTCTCGCCCCCCACTCCACGTGGTATTTTTCGTACGCGAACATGTTCATTCGAAGTGCATTTCAACTAGCTAGATCTGCACCATTTTGTTGTGTTTTAGTTAAAAAATAGATGTTGATTAAAGATTTAAAATATAATCAACTGTGTTTTATTTGAAATCAATATTTTATCTTCAATGGTCAAGATCGAAACTAACATCGTAGATCGATTTAAGGATAGTATTATAGACAGTATTAAATTTTTACCCGGTGTTTAATAAAAATACCCGGTATAAATGGGTATAAATGGGTAAATACCCTTTGTTGATGCAAGAGGCACCAACATGCGACGTAGTTAAAGGGAAAGGCGGGAAGGGGCTTACCGGGGGTCCGTGGTCCAGGCACGGTCACGAGCTAAACGTGCCGCGGATGGCGCTGGCGCTGTAGCGGTCTTCGTTGGTGAGGGCGGTCGCACACACACACTTATCACTGGTGTTCGTTAGGCGTTAGGGGCGAGCTGGTAGCACTAGCTCTATCACTGTACACTTCACATAGGGTTCACATAGGGCTTCGGGGCTGAGTTCAAGAGCGCGTCACGCGTGGCTTCGCCTTGAGATGTCGAAGGGCACTGATTCGGCGCCAGTCGGTCGGCGCGGGCTATGCGGTCGCGCGTCGCCGGCGGCGGCCCGGTCTCCTCTCATTGGCCGTCGAAGGGGCGGCAGCGATTGTTCGTTGCGGTTGTGGCGTAAACATCTACCCGGGCCCAGGGGGTAGGAGGTGGGGGGGGGGGGGGGGGGGAAAGAACGGAAGTAACAGGAGACTACAGCCTCGATTCGTGCTGTGTTGAGTTAACGTGTGGGTGTGTACATGATGAGCTGAGAGGAATGCACGTGTGTGATTGTATGAGCAAAATGGGCAACGCGCAAGGGCGTGCGCTGGGCATCTTACCATGTAGGCACTGAAGGCGTGCACTGAGCACGGTACCATATAGGCACGGAAAAGCGTACACTGGGCATGCTACCATGTAGGCACGGGAGGCGTGCACTGAGCATGATACCATATAGGCACGGAAGTCGTGCGCGCTGTGGCGCAACGCGCAAACGCGCATAAAAGCGACCGCAATAAAAGCAAAAAATAAAAAGCAGACTGCATGTGTGTGTGTGTGTATGTGTTGCAGGCTGATGTGTGGTGTACGTGTTTGTACGGGCTTATTGTGTTGTGCAAAGGCGTGGGCTGATGTCATGCACCGTATAGGTGCGGGCTGACTACATGCGTTTGTGTACTACTAATAACTAATTAATTTCTATTAGGGCACGAGATATAACTAGTAAAGTTACGGGAACAAATGAATTTAGGAAATGATGGCACAAAAGGAAAATAAAAAAAATTACCATCTTATGGGCTGAAGTAGTTATTTTATATACAGGTTGTGGTTTTAAACAGGGGCCAAATTTAAGGAGGCGATTGTGTTAATGTAAATGATTATAAAACCGTTAAATGCACAAGGTGTGGACGGAATTTCTATCACCATGATTTTATTGACACTTCCTCGAACGTTAGGTATTATAACCGCTATCGTTAATATTTCAATTAAAACTAGCACTTTCCCAGATTTATGGAAGCAAGCGTTAGTAAAGCCAATTCCTAAAGTGAACCATCCTTGCGAACTAAAAGACCTCCGACCGGTTAGCTTGTTACCAGTAATGTCAAAGATTGTGGAAAAGGTTGTATGCACACAAATAAAAGAATACTTACATGCAAATAATATCCTCCCGGAAAAACAGTCTGGATTTACAACAGGCAAAAGTACAGCAACTGCCCTTTTGGATGTGGTTGATGACATACTAACTTGTCAGGATGAAGGGAAAATGTCTTTATTGGTTTACTCTCGAGCTTTTGACACGATACAGACTTCCGTGTTAATTGCGAAACTGGCTTACTATGGTTTTGATGTCGCTGCTCAGAAGTGGTTTACAGCCTATATGACTAATCGTTCCCAAAGAGTGGTGGTAACGTCGATAAATGGCACACAAAATAAATCTGACGTAGCTACTGTAAACAGAGGAGTACCACAAGGGTCAATAGTTGGGCCAATTCTTTTTATCTTGTATACTGCTGATTTGACGAAGTCTATTCGCTATTGTGAGCATCATTTATATGCAGACGATCTGCAACTATATAAATCATTTAAGTTAATTAACTCTGCGATTGCTGTAAGTGAAATCAACAAGGATCTGGATTATGTAGCAGAGTGGTCAGAGGTCAATGGCTTGTTTCTAAACCCAGCCAAAACAAAGTACATGGTATTAGGTTCAAAGAAACAAGTCAAGGATTCTCGAAACCAGGCGCTGCATCTCCAGATAGGAAATGACAAAATAGAGCTGGTAACGGATGCACGAAATTTGGGTGTTGTAATGGATAGTGGACTGAAGTTTGAAAAGCACGTACTTGAGACTGTAAAGCAATGCTTTTACAGATTAAGTGTCCTTTACCGAATAAGGCCATATCTTAGTGTCGAATTACGAATACTTATCACTGAATCCTTAATTCTATCTAAATTAAATTATGCGGATACAGTTATTGGTGGATGTCTTCTTGTTCGTACAAGAAAACTAATACAACGAGTTCAGAACGCATGTGCCCGCTTCTGTTTTCGAATTCCCCCAAGAACCCACGTATCCCCATTTATAAACAACGGCGATTTATTAAACATGGAATCACGGCGCACCCTTCATTTCGCATCTTTATTATTCAATGTAATAAAAAATAAAAAACCGTTTTATCTTTTTAAGAAATTGAATTTTACAAAGCGTGAGCGTCAGTCTCGTCTTTTGTCTTTCAAGTTTAGAACATCTGCGTTCCGAGGTAGTTTTAAATATTGCGCAACAAAGTGTTGGAATAACATTCCACCACCAATACGTAATTCTCCAAGTACAAATAGTTTTAAATTTAAATTTAAAAAACACTTGCTACATCTTCAGAAAACCATACTGTAGGAGTTTCTTTAATAATATGTTTACTAATACTACCAGTAGTCAGTTAATTATCTGTATAAAGGTCGAATTTCGTCTGCTGGGCGACCATTCGTATTAGATGGTCGTTGATGTAGTGTATAAGTAGTGTGTAAGTGTAAGTTTTTGTGTATACGTGTACCTATGTAATATGTTTAAATGTGTATTGTTGTTGCTTTGTAGTTGTGCTCCCTCCCACACTAAGGTGTTCGCGGAAGACCAGCGTCAGGTTTTCCTATAAACTAGGATTCCTGACATCATGCTGAGCGGGCACCTGTTAGTGCCACTTATTTTGTTTCTTTTTAAATTTTAGATGTAATGATTTGTGTGTTGTGTCACTAATAAATGTTTTCTATTCTATTCTATTCTATAAAATAAAATACGTAAAAAAAATACAAGAATGATTTTGTTTCTGTTGCATGTCATTCTTATAAATATACTACGTTGCCTACCTACCTATTACTACAAAATACCGCCGCGGCGCAAGCGGCGGCATTTTGAAGGCGCCAGCCGTCCTTTGTCGGCAAGGCGACAAAGGCCGCGGCCTGCCACCCGCTCAAAGCGAGCGAAACGAGCGAGACACGAGTTGTTGACGACATGACGTCAGTGTCCCGCTACCCGTCAACCCGTGAGCGCGCGCTTACAGTTGACAAAGGAATATTCGGACCGTTTTCAAACGTAGGTACCTACGATGTCGCGTTATTCCAATCACGATTACGTTGAAATGGTGCGGATGTATGCCCTTTCCGGTAACAGCTTAAGGGGTGCAGTGCAGATGTTCGCGGAGAGGTGGCCAGGCCGACCAACGCCGTCCCTAACGACGATGCTGGCTGCTACACAACGCCTACTGGATTACGGGCAGTTCAGTATCCCAGCGCACGCCAGTGGTCGAGGCAACGTGGGCCTGCCCGTCGACTTACAGGAGCAGATCTTGCAGTTCTTCGACGACGAGCCACGCGCCAGTACACATGATGCTGGGCGGCACTTTGGCCTTGATCACACCATCGTTTGGCGCTTGTTGAAGAAGAACCAGCAGCACCCATTCCATTTTCGACGAGTTCAGGATTTGCTTCCTGTTTCATATAGATAGTCTACATCAACTCTGCTACCTTTTTACTTAAAACTAACGCCTAATTATAAGAAATATAAACTAACTTACGTACTAGTCTTCCTCTCGTCCGCCGCGTCGTACGCGGAGGTCCCGGGGACTCGCCGGCCGCCGGCTGCAGTGGTGAACGTAGCTCGCCTCCCCGGCGACTGCTCTGGCTGCTGTGGTGGTGGAAAGGCCCTAACTTCCCGTTGGCTACCCCAAGAGAGCTCTCAAACCCCAGAGAAATACGTACCACTGCACCAATCACTTAGCCCGCCACGACACGTGTGCGGGTCAACCAACAAATCAATGATTTTCTCAGGCCGCCCTGGTTACAAACTAAACTTATGTGTTCTACACTGTACTTAATTATTACGGACCCCCGAATGAACCTATGTGCCCCACATATTAAATTACACCAAAGTACAAATTAATTTCACACGACCCCGCGTTCAAGGTTCCTAACCTAACTCCAATGTTCAACGTGAGTCTGTGTCACACTGACACTGACAGTCGTCTGTCCAATACAAATTAAAACTACAAAAAAGGTTGCCAGCCGTAAGTGGCCATTTTGTTCCGAACACTTCCCACTGACCAGTCCAGCCGAGTTGAGTTTTGTAGGTGGCTCCTCGAACATCAGCACGTCAATATTCTGTGGACTGACGAGGCGCTGTTCACAAGGGTCGGCGTCTACAACGTGCATAATGAGCATTGGTGGGCACACAGAGAACACAACCCTCATGTCACAAAAAAAGACTCCTTCCAAAGACGTTTCAGCCTAAATGTTTGGGCTGGTATTATTGGCCCTTATTTACTGGGGCCTTATTTCATTGAAGGTCATCTCAACAGCCTTACCTACCTAGATCTGCTGCACCACGTTGTCGATGAGCTGTTGATGGACATTCCACTGGCATTCCACAGAGACCTTTTCTACCAGCAGGATGGTGCTCCCCCACATTATGGACAAATCGTTCGAAGCTACCTAAACGAAACATTTGGATCGCAGTGGGTGGGACGTGACGGTCCAGTGCCTTGGCCTCCTCGTTCTCCGGATCTAACACCTCTAGACTTTTATTTGTGGGGTGATGTAAAAAGGCTAGTGTATGCTGAGGGGTTACAAGTGTTGTGCAATTGCGTACGCGAGTGGTGTCCGCTTTTGAAACGGTGAGAGAAAACATTTACGTCCTCAACCAATTAAAAGAAAATTCTCGGCGTCGTGCTGCTTTGTGCGTCACTCGTAATGGGGCACATTTTGAACACTTGTTACGAGTAACATAGGTAAGTCACAGTTTTACTTAAGCACATTTTCATTTCATTTCCATACCTACATACTATTGGCATAGGTACGTAGTTTAACTTTTTTCTGAATTACTCGACTGGGAATCGAACCAAGAAACTTTTAATTAGGAAGTGGCTATGTAACATACATACCTACCTAGACTAAATAACGTAGGTACCTATTTAGTTTCTAGGATGAAGTAGCGTGAAATAGCCACGAAGGCAATGTTTGTTTACGTTAACGGTTGTTGACCTCAGAGTAGTACATGTAAATTTCGAATAGAAACGTGAGATGTTACGAAAGATATGGGACACCGACCAATAGGTAATATTTTATTTTTATATTTTTATTTAAATCATAACTATTTGTTCTACACTTGTGTACGATATGGCAACTGTTTAAAACCACATCCTGTATATATATAGCGGACTGTATTAAAGTTAGGGGGTGATTCGGGGCTGATTCTGTATTGTGCTACTGCTGCGACCCATGCGGCTGCCTCGCGTGTGCAGACGCATGCAGCGGGCTATCGGTCGGTCTCTGCCTCGGGGTGTCCCGTAGGTGGGGCGGTAGCCACCGCACCGCCGACTGTGGCTGGCTCTGCTGCGTCGTGTCGTCCGGTCGGTGAAGGGACGTGTGATGCTCGGTGCGCCCACTCACCCTGCATCCCTTCACCGACTTGCACTCGTCCGGGTAATGTGGCCCGAGGCAGCGGGGGCAGCGCTCGCGCGACACCACGAAATCCCACCGGCCCTGCGTCGGCTGGGCATTATAGCGGGCGCACGTGATGAGCTTGTGCCCCCTAGCCCTGCAGTAGGGGCAGTAATAATAATAATAATAATAATAATAATAATCTTTATTTGCATAAGAAACATGGTGTCGGTTACTGTTTACTGTTAGCCAGTCAGTTACAGTTTAGTAGTTATATTATGTTAATTAGGTATATAAAAGAAAAAATAAAAAAGAAATAAAAAGAACTATCATAAACAGTATTGAGAACTTCTGCTTTCTAAACTAGGTTAGACCTGTATTTTAGTCGGCAGCGATTCCTCCTACTTTTAAAGAACTAAATTAAATATTCTATATTGTACGTACCTAGACTTAACTATATAGCTAATAGTAAATTAGTCGTAAGAGGTATGTAATTTTAAACAATAGATATAGTTGATGTATATGTATATGTATGTGTGTGTGTGCGTGTGCGTGTGCGTGTGCATGTGCATGTGTGTGTGCGTGTTCGTGTGCATGTGTGTGTGTATTTATTTAAAGTCTTATTTTATTGTTCTATTTTTAATATATCCTCAGTCTCATTGTATCCGAGTGTAAGTAGGAATTTTTCTGTTGACTTTTTAACTTCATATTTTGAAAGTGAATAAATGTAAATAGCTTTGTTTATTTTATTATAAAGCATAGCACTGAGAGCATTGTATTTATGTTTTGCCCAAGCTGTACGGCATTTAACTTGTGGGCACACTCTTCCCACTCCTTGTCGTCTTATTGCGGTTTGGTGGTCGTACGTTAAGTTCGAGTGACGGCGGAGCACCATACGATGTATGGCTAGTTGTCTAACGGTGAGTACTTCGCATTCGGCGTAAAGTTTTGCTGTTGGATATGTCCGTTTTTTTCGTGTCATTACCTTTAAAACGGCTCTCTGTGCGCGTTCTAGTTTCATAATCAGTGTTTTGTTTGCACCACCCCATATCGAAACACAGTATGATATGACTGACTGGCATAATCCAGAATACACGATTTTAAGGGTTTTTCTGTCTGCTGAATTTCGCAAGTTTTTAAAGATATAAATTAACCTCCTAACCCTTGCAATTATTGTTTCGATTTGAACATGCCAGTCAAGTCTCTCGTCCAAGTGTACTCCCAGATATTTAATGTTGTGGACAGTTTCCAGAGACTTACACTCACACCGACTCAAACCGGGGTTTTGACATGTGTGTACAATAATGTTAGGATCTGTGTGTTCTGTTTTATCTGCTTTTGTTATATTAAAGCGTACTACCCGTGTTTTATCGAGGTTAAGCGTAAGTAAATTTTCATTCAGCCAGTTTTTAACCTTGCCTAACGCATTCATGGCACATCTATCAGCAGTCTCCCAACTATCGCCATGAACCAGCAATGCAGTGTCATCAGCGTAGGTATATATATTGCAATTTTCAAGGGACATATTGCACAGCTGGTTTATGTAAACAAGAAAGAGCGTAGGTCCCAAAATACTTCCTTGGGGTACACCATAGCATATTTTCTGTTCATTGCTGACTACGGATCCTATTTTTACACACTGCGAGCGGTTTGTAAGATAGCTAGAGAACATGTCAAGAGCAACGCCCCGTACACCGACAGATTCCAGCTTAGATATAAGGATTGGAACGGAGACGGTGTCAAATGCCTTTGACAGATCCAGGAAGATGCCATAACACTTTTTTTTGTTATCAATGTGAGTTACCAAAGCTTCAGTAAATTCAGACACTGCATCCTCCGCAGAAACACCGCTTCGAAACCCATACTGATTTTCTGCTAATAGCTTAAACCTGTCCAAATACGCTTGCAGAGATGTATTTAGGTATCTCTCCAGGATCTTTGAAAGGGCGGTCAGTACAGAAATTGGCCTGTAGTTTGTCACACAGTCTTTCTCCCGCCCTTTGTGGATTGGATGAACAACCGCCTTTTTTAGTGCAGTCGGAAAGATACCTTGTGATATGCAGAGGTTAAAGACATGTGTGAGAGGGAAAACTAGAGCATCACAGGAGTTTTTTAACACACGAGCTGGGATATCATCCCAGCCCGTGGCACAGTCAGCTCGTAGGTTCAAAATAAGCCTCTTCACCTCTGACTGATCAATAGGGAGAATAGCAAAGGAATTATTCATTTTAATTTTATTTGAATATTGATTCGGACTATATTCGTGCGGAAGGGATGGTATTTTTGAGGCTAAATTCTTTCCAATATTAACAAAGAACTCGTTTACCCGATTTATTGAGGACAATTCGTCATCGGCTATTTTCAGTAGTTCAGTTGGTGGTGATTTCGAACGCATAGTATTGGTAACCGTCTTTACAACATTCCACATTGCCTTGGGGTTGTTTTTAGCTTTTTTGAACTCTTCCTTTTCATAAGTAGTTTTTAACTTTCTTAGCAAAGAATTACAAAAGTTCCTATATCTAGTATAGGTTATCTTTAGGGTTGCATTTTCCGGGTCTTTTTTCAGTTTAAGGTGCATGTTGTCTCGATTATAAATACAGCGCAATAAGCCGGGAGTAATCCACGGCTTAATGACTCTCCATTTCCTAGAAACTTTTTTGGTGGTTTTGTTGTTCTCTATAGCACCTTTTAAAGCACAAATAAGAGTGTTGGTTGCCGTATTTGGGTTGTTCTCCTCTAAGATGACGTTATAGTTAGCATTGTCAAGTTGATTTTTTATTCCTTCGTAGTTCATTTTAGTGATTAGGTTTATACCTACATTTTTGGTCTGTGTGTTTTTAGGTGTAGTAAGTGATAGTTGTATTGGATAGTGGTCGGTAATATCTGTCTGGACGACTGCTACTGTAGCTGTTAGTTTAGTTTTCAAAAATATGTGGTCCAGGCAGTTTCCCGCTCTCGTTGGAAGAAGATGCCCCGGAAGGAGACCCATAGCCGACAAGAATGTTAGATATTCGTCAGAGTTTCTATTTGTGTTGTTTTCTTTTATATCTATGTTTAAGTCTCCAATCATTGCTATGTTTTGGGAATGGGTCGAAATAATTATATCCTGAACGCTGTTAAAGAAATTTTCTAATTTATCAAAAGAAGGGGAACGATAAATGGCAATTAGAGTCACGTTGCCAGTTGTACATATAAGACAATTCGCATCCAAAATAGAAGGTTCTCTGACCTGACATTTTAAAGATTTGTTGATATAAATTACCACACCGTCATTCTGGAGTTGATTGTTCAAAGTGGAATAAACAGTATAACCGTCAAGAACTGGGAGGGGACCAGCGACCTTCAGCCAGCATTCTGTAAATATTATTATGTCGTAGTTTATTTTTGTTAATGTCAACATTACCATGAAGCTGTTAAAGTTTTTACCAATACTTCTAATATTTGTATGTATTATTTTTAGTGTCGATGAATTAGTATTAATGTAATCTTTACAATTGACGGGGGTGCAATAGTGTGATTTAGAGACATTGAAACTATCAATGTCGGCTAATATTTTATCTACGTTGGCCATTTCGTTCGTAGTACTAAAAATCGAGAGACGTGGAGAGCACATTTCGTCTCCACGTTTATGTATAATAAAATTTTTACTATTGCACTCCCGTCAAGGACCAATTTAGATATAATAAGTAATTTGGTAACACCGTATTTTGTTTTAACATGAACACACCTTGTTATTGGAATGGTGCAGTTCGTGTTATAATGTTGGTTTATGAGATAATGGATGATTGTGTTTGTGAGGGTGAGAAGTGTGAGCAGTATTAATTGTGTGATCAATGTATGTTGTGTATGGTGTATAAGTAAACTATACATAAAATTGACGTTACAAAAATATACTTGTAATAACTTAAATGTAATGCTATTCAGTCGGATTGAGTAAGTTAGAGAGGGTATTTTCTGATTTAATGTGTGTGTATTTGGAACTGGTATCTTTGCGAATAAGCACCTTACCCCTTGAAATCCAACAAAATTTATATTCATGTTTCTTAGCAAATTCACGGGCTTGAAAAAACAATTTACGTGTGGAATATGTAAGATGCTCATTCACATAGACCGGGCGTTTATCTTCGGGGACACC
Organism: Scoparia ambigualis; assembly: GCA_963921215.1. Classification (NCBI taxonomy): domain Eukaryota; kingdom Metazoa; phylum Arthropoda; class Insecta; order Lepidoptera; family Crambidae; genus Scoparia; species Scoparia ambigualis. The sequence goes on along the minus strand of OY992520.1, from coordinate 31,938,757 downwards.
GATATGAGATAAGTTCAGTCTATCCGAGCCTTGTCTGCTTTTGTTCCAGCTCCGTACTGCGGTAAGAAGGGTATCCTTGACTTGGACGGAATTGAATTCGGCGATTATAGCTTTTGGGGTCCCCGGTTTTCCGGCACGTCGGTATACATCCCTTATATCTTGGTTCTTAATGACCATATTTAAGGTGGCACCAAGTTGTTTAATTTTCTCCGTCAGGTCATCTTCGGTTTCTTTGTCATTGTTCGGTACATTCCGGATTTCTATAGATGAAGGTCTCGAAAGCTGTTGGTATTCCTGTATTTGATTCTCCAAAGTTGTCATAGTTTCCTTAATTTCCACGTTTTCTAACTCGAGTCTTCCAATCTTGACTATGACATCTTCATATTGATTCTTTATTGAATTCACTGTCGTTTCAATTTCTGTGTTTGTCTTTTGTATTATGGTGCATTGATTGTTCACCCGGGATACATCTTCAATGAGTTTTGACATAGTAGCATTTTGTTCGGATTTCCATGAGCTCAGCACCGTCATTAGTTCGGTTTTGAACTCGTTAAAATCTTGTGATGAAACCGGAATTAGATCGTAGCTTGTGCTAGGTGATGTTTCCACACGAGGGCGCTTTGTGCGTGAAGTAACATGAGTGATATCAGCCTGCGGATCATTCATCGAGGGCAAGTCGGGTTCAGACTGCGTATGTTGTATGGCTAGCTTCGACGGTGATGACTGTGGAGTACGCTGCATTTTGGGCATTTGGATGTTGTAATACGGTTGAAGTTTACCTTTGCAGATGATCGGGCTTAGCGGGTTGTAGCAGTCCCGTAGTAGTGTCGTAGCAGTGCTCCGTAATCGCCTACGGGGTCTGTCGTAGCGTTGACGTCAGTCAGTGTGCGTAGTAGGCAGTGGTTAATTTCGCTCGTCCGAAGCTAACTCCCGTGGCCCAACGGATAAGAGATCGCGTCGCTCGGCGCACACTCCAATGGTCCGCGGTTCAAATCACGGGTGGCCGGTCACTGTGACAATATATTTATTTTCTCACCACACTGGGGCTCCGTAAATGAAGGCGTAGTCCTAGTTCACAGCAGGGCGCAGACCCGGGTTTCGCACAAATTTAATAATGAAATTTAATCAATTTAAAGGTACCAGTAACGCGTCTGCTTGCTACAGTTGTTACACGAGGAATCAAAAGGCAGTAGGGTGTATTTGGGCTGGGCCCGGCTTGCGCGTGCATTGTGAATGTTATATGTGTATGTCTATATGCGTGGCGGCACGAGTCGAGGCGAAAATATTAAATGTGGCGGGTAGGGTGATAATAAGTGGACTGTGCTGGGATGTATCCGGCTCGAAAAGGATCATAAATGTTGATGCATGAGGCACCAACATGCGACGTAGTTAAAGGGAAAGGCGTGAAGGGGCTTACCGGGGGTCCGTGGTCCAGGCACGGTCACGAGCTGAACGTGCCGCTGATGGCGCTGGCGCTGTAGCGGTCTTCGTTGGTGAGGGCGGTCGCACACACACACTTATCACTGGTGTTCGTTAGGCGTTAGGGGCGAGCTGGTAGCACTAGCTCTGTCACTGTACACTTCACATAGGGTTCACATAGGGCTTCGGGGCTGAGTTCAAGAGCGCGTCACGCGTGGCTTCGCCTTGAGATGTCGAAGGGCACTGATTCGGCGCCAGTCGGTCGGCGCGGGCTATGCGGCCGCGCGTCGCCGGCGGCGGCCCGGTCGCCTCTCATTGGCCGTCAAAGGGGCGGCAGCGATTGGTCGTTGCGGTTGTGGCGCAAACACCCTTTTTTACCCTTCTTCCCAATTTTACCCACCCCAATTTTTACCCACCCGCCCATCTGTAAATGTAAATGATTCGTAAGGTTTGTTTCTCGTGAGTAATGATTTTTTGTATCTTATCCTATGTTTTGTACATAACAAACCACAACGGTTTTGTTTTAAATCCGTTATTAGTACGTGAGCCAACAAGTTATCTCAGATTTTGTTGCGCTTACTCAGATCGCTTATACTCGTAAACGGTGAGTGCTACCTTCCTCCCTTCCCCGCACATCGGTAGGGCCAGTGCCGTGGCTGACATCTTGTGGGAAGGACGAGCTGCTCGATGTTTGGTGTTTGCTCAGGAAGGTTAGTACCATTACGACATTTGGCGCCCAACTATAAAACTCACAAAAGAGTTAATTAGCTCAGAGGGGAGCCACCGAAAGAAATACAAGCTCGCCACGTGTAGTGAACGCGACGCTTCCCGCCCGCCCAATTTAGGGTGGAGTAGGTAATATAACCGTAATAATCACTTCTTCCCATTTAGCCCGCCGTTCAACCCGTCCGCCAGGATAGATTGGCCCCTGTCCGCCTGCCGTACGCACCAGCAACGGGGTGAGTTTAGAATTAAGAGTGAAAATTAGTGCGCCCCGTAAAAACCCAACGCGTCGCCCCGACACACCGACCGACCGACCGACCGACCGACACCGAAATAAGCTAGTTAGAGCACCCCGGAGGAATGCAGACAGCGTGGATATATCAATTACGGAAGCCAGAATTAATTGAAGAAGCCGAGAAAAGAGACCTACCTACAGAGGAGCTAACAGTGGAGGAACTAAGAAAATTACTCGTAGACGTCATAAAAGAAGGCGAAGAATTTAAAACACCGAACAAGGGACACACGGAGAGAATGTCCGACAGCGAAAACAGAGACATAAGCAAAATTATTAACAAACTCATAAAAGAGTGGAATCTGACCTTCAAACCAGGGGATGACGCGGTGGAGTTCATCGAAAGACTCGAGGAGCTCGTGATCGCCAGCAATCCATTACATTTGGCGGTCGCGGTCAACTGTTGAGTAGACACGCTTTGCTTGTACGTAAAATCGCTTCTCCGGTAACCAGTTAATCAGGGGTTGTCAACTATGTCAACCGTGTTTACCTCTTCACGTTGTGCTAAGTGTAAAGAAGTCGTGGGCCATGGCCCCGAGTGTTTCGTCTGCGGGGGTAAATTTCACTTTGGCTGCAGTGGGGTGACCGAGAGAGGGTTCGACAGGCTAGGTACCAACAGAAAAAAGTGGATGTGTACTTCATGTCGTGATGTCAGCGCTTCACCGTCGTCGGCACAATCAAAGAGCGCTTCAATTGCTGACCAAGAAACTATGAAGCAAAAAACAGATGACATTGGTAGTTTGGATACAGGGGACACCATTAAACTTATTTTATCAAAAATTTCTCATCTTGATAATAAATTCGTCTCTTTCCAATCGATGCAAGCAGATTTGAAACAAGTCATGGGCGACATATCTGACTTAAAATCTGCACTGAATTCCAGAATGGATGCAATAGCGCAAAAGGTTGCGGATATTGACTCCAGGGTATCTTCTCTGGAAACTGTGAAGTCAGAATTGCTAGATTTAAATGCAATTGTTAAAGATCTCTTGGATAAAAACACCAGCAATGAACAATGGGTACGGAGGTCGAATATTCAACTCAACGGAATTCCTCAAAAAGCTGGAGAAAACCTTATAGAAATCATTAAATGCCTTGCAAATTTGAGTGGTTTCCCGCTTAATGTCAATACCGATGTCGACTTTGTGACCCGTGTCGCTGTGATGAACGACTCTGAGAATAAAAAAATAAAACCTGTTATTCTTAAGTTGCAATCTCGCTATAAAAAAGACGATTTCTTGGCTTATCTTAGAAAGTTGAAGGATCTTAAGGCTGGTGACGTGGGTTTCGTGGGATCAAGCAGCAGAATTTTTGCCAACGACCATCTCTCCAGCCGTAACAAAAAATTACTACAGCAAGCTAAGATGAAGGCCAAAGATAAAAATTATAAATATTGCTGGGTGCGTAATTGTACCGTGATGGTGCGAAAATCGGATTCATCACCAGTACTACATATAACGACCGAAGATTCTTTAAACAAAATCACATAAGTGAAAATAACAGATTTTTATTTGTGTATAAGTTTAAAAAAATATTAACCGATCTTAAACCTTTTAAATACGAGTATATTTGCATTGTTAAGTTTACATTTTTATATTGTTATTTTTATTATTATTTAATGAATATTTCATTACTTTATTTCATATTGGTTATTGTTGCGGACCGTGGGTTGGGCACCCGGGCGCATTCCTTTGATCTTTTGTTCTGTGGCGGTCACTTGCGCATCCGTAATCAAACAGCGATAATAATTCGTGCGCTTTTCACCGCTCGTTGCTGTCGTTCGCTGGGCTTGGCTTGTGGTGGATTGTGTTCGGTGGATTCCAAACAGATGAGTAGATGCACTGATAGCTGTTTTTATTTTTTGATAACTATCTGTGGGGCAAGGTATGACTTGTTGACTTTGATTATTTTCTACCGTCGCATAATATCATGTCTTGAAAAATGTTTGCTTAGTATTTTATTTTTAAATATGTATTTTATAACTGATAGCGATGCATGGCAGAAAAACTACAGTTTGTGTTGCAGTTTGGCTATTTATACCTATAGTTATTTATCTTTCGCGTCTCTTTATAAAGAATATAGTTTTTTTACTAAATTACAGAGCTAAATATCTATTACCAAAACGTCCGTGGTTTACGGACCAAAACTGTGGCATTTTTGGCTAATGTTTTAAACTCAGACTATGATGTAATCTGCCTCTCAGAAACATGGCTTTTACCAGGTATTTACGATAGTGAATTGTTTGACAGCCGTTTCAATGTGTATAGGACGGATCGTGACTTAGAGAAGTTAGGTGTGAAGATGGGTGGTGCTACCTTGATTGCAATTCGAAGAGAAATCCACTTAGATATTCGGCCTGCGCGACTACCGCCTCCCGATTTACAACGCGCGGATATTACGTGTGTTGACTTGGTTTTAACGCAGGGACCCAATAAAAAATATTTATGTGTATTCTGTTGTTACTTTCCTCAAGGCCCATGTCAGTCGTCTTCACAAATGCAATTTTTTGATTATGTTGCCGACTTAAGTATGGACTTGACAAATACAAAGTTTATAGTTGTGGGTGATTTTAATGTGCGTGATGCTGAATGGTGTGTTAAACTTAGTAACGGTTCCATTAATTATGATTACTACCTAAAGAACCCCACAGTGAACATGCTCACGTCTCAAATATTTGATTTTATAAATTTTACCAGCTGGTCTCAATATAACGGAGTACAAAATCAGAACAATAGGTGTTTGGATTTGGTATTTTCGTGTTCTCCATGCGAAGTTACCCGTACCACCCCATTAGCGTACCCTGAGGATTTACACCATCCAGCATTAAATATTTACTCATGCGTTGATTACTCACAAGATAACCTAAGAGCTGCACCGCGAGTTGTGAGACGTTTTTATGCTGCGGATTATGACAAAATTAATTCCGAACTTTCTAAAACCGACTGGGACCTACATTTGCCAGAAAATATTAGTATTGAAGTTGCGCTCCAGAAATTCTATACATTGATTAATAATATAATTGTTAAGTTTATTCCCTTAAAAGTTATTTATGGTAATAATAAGTATCCGGCCTGGTACTCACGCGCTTTAATTAGATTGTTAGCTAAAAAAATTAAAGCACATAAAAAGTGGAAAATTTATCGTAGGTCTTATCATTACAAAATATTTTCAGATTTACGTAATCAATGCAAAGCATTAGAAGCATCGTGTTATAAATTATTTATTGAGAGAGCGGAGTGTAACATAAAACAAAATTCCAAAGCTTTCTGGACTTTTATAAAATCAAAGAAAGGTAACAGCGGCATTCCCGATTCTCTTTATCTTGACAATGAGACTACTTCAGACGGCCAACAAATATCTAATATGTTTAACAATTACTTTCATTCCGTTTTTGAGCCCTTGGATGCGAATGATTATACATCAAGGAATCCGTCTGTAGGAAATCCATGCATCATTGAAACTGTAGACATGACTTGTGAAACGGTGGAAAAATACCTTTCTCGGCTAGACGAGTCGAAGGGTAGTGGCCCGGACGATTTGCATCCAGTTTTCTTAAAACGTTGTAGTAAAAAGATTTCTTATCCCGTTTATAAACTCTTTAAAGCGTCTTTATCATGTGGTATAGTGCCTGAATACTGGAAGCGTTCTCTTGTAGTACCTGTTTTTAAGTCGGGTGATAAACATAATGTACGGAACTACAGAGGAATATCCAAATTATCTGTCCTCCCAAAATTATTTGAAAAAATTATTCATGATACGCTTTTTCCAGCTATTAGACCTTATTTAATGTTGCAGCAACATGGATTTATCAATAAGCGGTCAACGGAGTCTAACCTTTGTGAGTTTTTAGATGAGGTTCTTACTACTATGGATGGAGGCTCTCAATTGGACGCCGTGTATACAGATTATTCTAAAGCGTTTGACAAAATTTGCCATTCAGTTCTTATTTTTAAAATTGAATATATCGGTATACCCGGTGACCTGTTGAGATGGTTAAAGTCCTACCTCCGAAATAGATCTCAAGCAGTTACGGTGAAGGGCTTCAGCTCAACATACATCCCAATAACCTCTGGCGTTCCTCAGGGATCCCATCTCGGCCCATTACTTTTTAATATATTTATGAATGACATAGTAAGTATTTTCCAAAATTCTAAAATAATGTTATATGCAGATGATACCAAAATATTTACTGAAATCATGTCTGTTGCTGATTGTCAATTATTGCAAGAGGATTTGAATCGCTTTTCACAATATTGCACTGCAAATAAGTTACATTTGAATATAGATAAATGTTGCATTGTGACATATAGCAGGAAAAAGAATCCCATATTGTATAAGTACAATCTTCAAAATAAAGACCTAAATAGGATGTCCGAAATAAGAGACTTGGGTGTTATCTTAGACAATGGGTTACTATTTGCGTCACATATTAGTAAAATAACCGCAAAGGCTTATAAAATGTTAGGTTATATTTTTCGGCAAGCTACTGATTTCAAGAACGCTAGCACTTTGGTTTTGTTGTACAATTCATTTGTCAGATCTATTTTAGAGTATGCGTCTACTGTTTGGAATCCTCTTTACTTGTGCTACATTGAATCCGTTGAAAAAGTACAAAACAAATTTATTAACCGTTTAAAATATAGATTCCCAAAAGTTGATACAGATAAAATTACACCCTTGTCACAGCGAAGACAGCACAGAAATCAAATTTTCTTGTATAAGATTATTAATAATCTTGTTGAATCGCCTTCCCCTCAAACCCCAAGCGGTCGCATGAGACCGCACCTACAAAAACACACTTGACTTTGTACCGTGTTTTCATAGACTTACAGACTACTTTAGTATGAACAAGTTTGGTTATTTCGGTTCTGTGGTTCATCTTATGTATTGTTATCGCACAATATCGCATAAACTATGCTCCATTCTGTCTAATTTGACGTTGACAGTTACTGTCAAAAAAGTGTCAAAAAAAATCTAAGAGTGAGTGGTTAACGAGCAAAATTTTGTATCGGTGCCCAAGACCTGGTCTAAGATCCACTAAAACTTTTGCCCCTCCATTATGTCGCACCAATTATGCTAAAAATCAAAAAAAGTGTTTGTAATGCATAGTATTATTACTTACTTGTAACATTTGGTTTTTACTGGTTTGCCTTTTTAAAGAATGTTTAAATTAAATTTACCTTGTGTGAGTACACTGTCCATTTTATGAAGCCTGAATACATTGTGTAACAGGTGGATACTATCAATTCATTGTTATAAATTGATAGTATGTATATGTTTATTGTAATATTATTAGTCCATTTGTACAATTGTTTACTCAATAGTTATAGTTGATAATTAACCGTGGAAACTGTTTTGGCTTATGTGTTAATCACTACCTTTTATCTTTAAGAATTATTATTACGCTGTTTGTTTCCCTTAATTCAATAAAATAAAAAAAAATAAAAAATAAATTACCGCCACGTATTTATTCGGTGCAACTCTCAAATACATGGTATCGTTTTACCAACTTTATAACTATGGTAATGGTTTCTATATTTTTATGTTAATTGCTTTTGCTATCCCATAAATAATGAGCAATATATATTAATTTTTTATTCGTTAGTTTTTTCTTAAACTGTAAAATAAGTCTTTGTTCTCAAATACCTGGCCTCATATACGTGGCTGCCGTGGCACTTGCATGCTATGTTTCTGAGAAGATACTTATGTATTTGAGAGAATCATGTAATATGGGAGTCCACTGTTGGGATTGGGTTAAATATTACCAATTCGTATAGGGTGTTCGAACAAACCATCTGAAAGAGGTAAAGTTCCTCGGGGCAAGATCATTTTCTGTTCGGTTCATTCACACTTATTATTAAATGTTTGTTAAATTTTTAATAATAATTAAAAACATGGCTTTGTTAAGCTAGTTTTAAGACCAATTAATATAAGACTGATTATTTTAAAATTGTGATTAGGGTATAATTTAATGATATACCGAAAACTTCCTGTGATCAAAATAAAAACTTACAATTATTTATTTTTTTATTTCATATCTTGTCCTACCTAACTTGTATAAGTATTTCACATTATATTATTACCTTCAGTAATATTTTATAAATTCATAGTACTTTAGGAACTAGTTTACTAATTTAAATAATTATAATTAAATATTATATAGCTTAATGCCAAATACTTTGCTCTCTGCAATCTCTCAATTCGCTGTAGCAGCAGCTGTAAGTTTTGTATACTGTAACTGGTTTCAGTAAATTAATTATTTATGCATTTTTTTGCCAAAACAACTCTCTGATAATCTTTAAACCGTAGTTTGAGTCACAAATACTTGCAAAAAGTAGAGGGATTCAGTTTTATCCATTTTAGGCAGTAATATTATTAGCATAGGCATTTTGCTAAATACGCAATTGTATTTTATGATCCTTGGTATGTATATTACTGTTTTTTAGATTATTGAATACAAATAGACATAATTAAAGATAAAGTATGAGTCACGCTATTTGAAAAACGATACTCTCAGATACATAGATACAAATAGTGGGACTAAAATAACTCCGAAACTACTGGTTAAAAAACTGGGCCTTGGCATTCATTATGTTTCAAATTGAGTAAACTTTCATGTGCCATGGTTATTTTTGCTAAATACTTAAAATAAAAAATTGACACGTTTCTGAGAAGAGAACACTTTCCTAGGAGAATTTTCCGAAAGTGCTTCAATTTGCGTTCTAGTGCACTAAATAATTCCTTTACACCTCCGTCTGGTATAAGATAGTGACAATAGTTAAATTCACAAAAAGTTTGTTTAATGTTATGTAATGTATTATTAGATTTAGAGCTACACACATCAAAAGTGTCTAGGGATCAACATATATTTTTGCAATAACTTTTCTCCTGATTGATATTAATTAAAATTTTCTTTAAGGATTCATCAAATAAAGTGTTTTCGTTTGTCTACAGTAACGATAAACCAAGTCACCTTTGCATTAATAAAGAAATTTGCCATTTTCCTAATAAAGGGATTTTTGACATTTGAACCACAAGTTCGAAAAAAAGACTGAAATAACAGTTTTCTTTAACATTTTATTGGGTAACTTAAACAATTAATAATCCGTGTTTCTACCGCGAACACTAACAACACAAGAACATCGGTTTGGCATACTCAAAATGAGTTCATCCAAATCACGCTGTGGAATGGCCGCCCATGTTCGTTGCAACAACAAAAAAAAGGTCTTCTTGCGACTGGATACCCTCCATATTCGGCAGAGCTCTTCTCTGTAGCATATCCCATGCATGCTCAATCGGGTTCAAGTCTGGCGACTGAGCAGGCCAGGGCATGACATTGATGTTAGCTGCGGCGAGAGTCTGTCTTACAACTCTTGCGGTGTGCGGTCGTGCATTATCTTGCATTAACTGAAATAAGGGACCGATTTGCACTTGTAGAGGAACGATGACGTCTGATACAATCGTCTCAGCATAAATTTGAGCGTTGAGGTTGCCTCTGATCCAAATCAACTCAGTTCTTCCGCCGATCCAAATACCCGCCTATACCATGATGGTTCCACCACTATAAGGATGGACTTCCTGGCAGGATTTTAATCGCTGTTGGCGTCCAGGGGTTCTCCAGTGTCGTATACGTCTTGTATCCGGTCTCATACCAAAACGAGACTCATCAGAAAAGCACACGAAACGCCATTGTTCTTCTGCCCAATTTCTGTGTTCAAGAGCCCATTGATATAGAATCCTACGATTGTGCATTGCTATAGGTGGTACCCTTAGCGGTCTTCGGGAATGAAGGTTCACTTCATGCAAGCGGTTTCTGACTGTTTGGTCGCTAATTAAGTTCCCTGAAGAGTGATGAAGCCTCACGGCTAACATCATGGCGGTTATTGTTGGAGCTCTTCGAGTTGTGATTTGAATGTATCGGTCTTGTCTCCGTGTGGTGCAGCGATACCGTCCTCCATGGCGCTCAGCCACGGTACCAGTGCTTCGGTAACGTGTCCAAAGTCGACTGATAACACTCTGACTTGTATTCAGAGCTAAAGCCACAGTACGTTGCCGGGAACCAGCTTCTATCATTCCCACGGCTCTGAGCATTTCTTGCCTGCTTAAATGACGTCGCCGCTCCATAATAACGTTGGTTTTAATCAGTAGTAGGGAAACAGTAGCACTAATAATGTCTTCAATGCGTTGTATGTTTTTATAGGGAAAATATTGACAGCTGATTTTCATCTTTTACTAGAAATTGATTGAAAGTTCCTGTTTCAAATTATGAAATGCACCAAAAAGGATCCATATAAATTTATAAAATCATAAATTTATTACAAAGCCACATCTCAATCTCAAGAAATCCGCATAAAAATGCTTGATCCCTAGACACTTTTAATGTGTGTATTTATTATACATAGTTGTTTCTGTTTGGTCCATTTAGTTCTCCTAACTTCTTTAAATTCCTGCATGTTATGTATCATATCCTGTTCTTGTTTATCCTCACCTATTTGATTTTGTTTGCAGACTGATTTTTCCAGACTACTAGCGCCATCTAGTGTCAAGTTGATGGACTTCTTATTTGTTATTATTGCTTCCTGTATAGGTGCACTTTTTTTCGATGTATTTGCCTTTCTATTTACTTTTTGTTGCGGTTCCTCCAAAAGTGAAAAGTCAAGCTTAGTTGAAGAAAAATGTTTTGAACTTTTCCTGTTTCCAGTCTTTTTTGAAGTGGAACAACATAATTATGTATATGAGAAAGTTGTTTTATTTATAACTCATACTCGGCTATTTTATTAGCCATTACTTTATTTTCTAACAATAGGTTATCTATCTCATTATCCGCTATTGTTAGTTTTTCTTTTAGCTTGTGGTTTTTAATTTTGAGTTCTTCGATTTCAAAGCAACTATTTGATCGTATTTCGACAAGGCTTCTATTAAGTGTCGTTTTAGGTGTCGATGTATGTGCAGTCTTTAGTCCGTTAGTCGCCTTTTACGATACCGAACAGAAGAGAGGGGTTGGTAGTGTTAATTTGATGAGCCCATCGCAGCTCTATGCTGTTGGATGTATGTGTAGTCTTTAGTCCGTTAGTCGCCTTTTACGACACCGAAGAGAAGAGAGGGGTTTTTAGTATTATTTTGATGAGCCCATCGCCGCTCTATGCTGTTGGATGTATGTGCATTCTTTAGTCCGTTAGTCGCCTTTTACGACACCGAAGGGAAGAGAAAGGTTGGTAGTATTATTACGATGAGCCCATCGCCGCTCTATGTTGTTGGATGTACTATCAACAAAATCTGTCGTATACCACCTTTGGGCTATTTTCATATGCATTTATACTGTCCCAATATCCTTTTTAAACTTTTGCTTCAACATCTCTCTATTAACTCAAATATCATAAAATTGTGAAGGCAGTCAAGATGATAAAAAGTGTCGTTTTGTTTGTCGTTTTATTAATGAAAACAAAAGGCGGAGCGGGGTATGGCCACCACATGCCAACAATTTCTTTCTATTAAATAAACGGTGATCTTTCTGACGGAGACACAGATCCGCCGTCCTGCCGACATTGCATATCTGCACTACCCCGGCTACGTGCTTGAGGAATGCTTCCTCGCGAAAGCCGGAGTATGCCTTTTCGTCAGGACGGACGTTTGCTGTCGACGTTTGCGCTGCTTGGAGGACCCCTTCTACTCCATCCTATGGGTACACGTGGATCTTGGTTCCGAGAGCCATGTCTACGCTTGCCTGTACCGTTCCCACTCCAGAGACCACGAGACAACTCGGTTATTCGACTACCTGAGCCAAGCAGTTGACGACGTCCAGGAGCGGTTTCCGTCTGCCGATGTGGTACTTTTGGAAGATTTTAATGCCCACCATGAGACCTGGTTGGGCTCTTCCAAAACAGATCACGCAGGCCGAACTGCCCACGCATTCGCTCTCACGCATGATCTGACTCAACTGGTTCTCCAGCCCACCAGGATTCCAGATATATCGGGTCAAGCGCCTTCCCTGCTAGACTTACTGGTGAAGAGTCGACCAGCCGGGTACAGAGTGTCGATAAGTGCTCCGTTGGGCACTTCTGACCATTGCCTGGTTGGTGCCACCGTACTGCGCCGTAAAAGCTCTCCCTCAGTGGAGTCTAAACGGCGTTTATGGCACTACTCGTCGGCAGATTGGGATGGTATGCGCGACTATTTTGCGTCCATCCCGTGGGGCCAGCGCTGCTTTATGGAAAGGGACCCATCGGAGAGTGCCTCTGCTGTCGTTGACGAGGTCATGTTGGGGATGGAATATCACATTCCTTACACTGATGTCGTCAGCGCCCTTGGTTCAATCGCGAATGCGCCAAAGCTATTGAACTTAAACAGGCGGCGTATCGCGCTTGGACCAAGGCTCGCACGCTCAACGATCGTAACATCTCTTCACTCAAGGTAGTCTTCAACAAGGCCACCAAAGTCTGCAAGAGAGCTCTCTCGAGAGCGAATGCCCAGCGCGTTGCTCGCGTTGGCCAAGAGCTGTTGTCGCACCCAACGGGTAGCCGAAGTTATTGGCGACTGGCCAAAGCGGTGCAAGCCAACTTTTGCGCGCCTTCCCTGCCCCCACTGCGGTACCCTGATGGCTCGTTGGCCCATCGCCCGCTAGACAAGGCTAACCTCTTAGCGAAACTCTTTGCGGCGAATTCGCGTGTCGATGACTGCGGCGCGGAACCACCTACCATCCCTCACTGTGGTTCCTCAATGCCTGACGTCCAAATCAGACAACTTGACGTCCGTGCCGTGCTGCAGTCACTTGATGTGCGGAAGGCTAGCGGTCCTGACGGTAGGTATACCGTCAGGACCGCTAGCTAGGACCTTAAAAAATGTGCTCCCGAGTTGTCTCCAGTACTGACACGCCTATACCACCTCTCGTTCTCTACTGGAATTGTGCCGGAGGCTTGGAGAAAGGCGAACGTCCAACCGGTCCCCAAAAAAGGGGATAGGTCTGACCCAGCCAACTATCGACCTATTGCTGTCACCTCTGTCCTTTGCAAGGTTTTTGAGCGAATCATAAACAGGCATCTCATTCGCTACCTAGAAGATCACTCCCTGATTCATGATCGACAATACGGGTTCAGACCTAAACGATCAACGGGTGATCTCCTGGCGTTCATAACACACCTGTGGGGTGAAGCAATGGACAAGCACGGAGAATCACTGGCTGTTAGCCTGGACATCTCCAAGGCTTTCGATCGAGTTTGGCATCGTTCGCTTCTCTCCAAGCTTTCATCATACGGCTTGCCACCTCGCCTATGCGATTGGGTCGCCGGGTTCTTGCATGAGCGCAGCATTCGCGTACTCTGCGAAAGCAGTGCCTCACAGTTTCTGCAGGTGAACGCCGGAGTGCCGCAGGGTTCTATAATATCGCCCACGCTGTTCCTTCTGCATATCAATGATATGTTATCCTTGGGTAACATTCATTGCTATGCAGACGACAGTACAGTACATCGGCGTTATTTGGGTCACCCTGCAGCAAAGCAGGCCGATGTAGTGGAGTCCAGACGGAAGATTGTCATTGAGCTGGACGAGGAGTTAGACCGCATTTATAAATGGGGCTCTGATAACCTGGTCCAGTTCAATGCCAAAAAAAACACAGGTCTGCGCTGTCACTGCTAAAAAGTCCGCATTTCTCCCCCAACCCTCCTTCCAGAGATACCTATTACCCATCCAGACTGGTCTCAGTCTCTTAGGTATGGACATACACAGCGACCTCAACCCGAAGAGCTATATTGAGAGCATTATAACCACAGCCTCACGTAAACTCGGAATCCTGAACAAGGTGAAGCGGTTCTTCACGCCGGAGCAACGTTGTCTTTTGTATAAGACTCAGGTGCGCTCCTGCGTGCAGTATTGCTCTCATCTTTGGGACGGATCCGCCAAGTACTTGCTCGAAGCTCTTGACAGGTTGCAAAGACGTGCTGTCCGTATTATCGGTAACGATGACGTTACGACCAGTCTGGAGCCGTTACATCTACGTAGGGACATTGCTTCCCTTAGTGCTTTCTACCGCCTTTACCACGGTGAATGCTCTTATGAGCTCTTTGACCTCATCCCTCCCTCTCCTTTCCTCTCCAGATCGACGCGTGCAGGTCTTAGAAGCCACCCTCATACCGTGCTGACCATCAAGACACGTACCAAAAATTTTGGACAATCGTTCTTTTGCCGAACTGCCCGTATGTGGAATGCGCTTCCGGCACGTGTTTCCTTCCTCTTTCTCTCCCGGGTTATTTAAGCGGGGCGTGAAAAAGCATGTATGCAGGCCGCCATAGTGAGAGCGTTCAGCATAGCGTGGTAGCGCTGTGATGAACGCTTTCACTTCTTGGGCTTCACTGGCTGCTTTTCATCAGGCAGAGTGAAGCCATTATGGCGTGCCACAATAAAAAATATAAAAAAAACGGTTCGTCGTCTTTGGTCAATGTTGAAGAAAGGACAGGGCGAACTATGGTCTGTGCAAGCAACATTTTTTTTAAATGGTACTTTATCAGTTTTTGTTTTTTTGGCAATTTAGAAATTATTGTTTTTTTAAATTGTCTCGGGTCTGGGTGTTTTCTATGTATAATAAGTATTTATTTAAGTATTTTAAGTATCTTTATCCGTTGTCTAGTAACCATTTAACGAGTTTCTTCGAAGCTTCTCTTGGGCTAGATAATTGGTGTGATTGTAGGAAAAATTTACTTATTTGTTGATAGTACGTGCAGTCTTTAGACCGTTAGTCGCCTTTTACGACGCCCAAGGGAAGAAAGGGGTTGGTAGTATTATTTTGATGAGCCCTTCGCCGCGTGAGTTAGAGCGAGACGGCGCATTTATGGTTACTAGACAAAAACATTGAGTTATAATGTACTACGTACTAGAGAAGATATCTTAACTAGATTGTTTGTAACACGCGTTAGAGCCAGCTCGCTCTAACTGTAGTAGTCTGTGGCAGGCGCTAGACGCAACAATAAGTGTGTATTCTGTGTTCTATTTTATTAAAATATACCTTTATGCGTGCTAAACAACTCAGGAATCACAAATAAAACCACAGAAATCACTTTTCACCTGGAAATACGTACTAAATTATCGATGTAACATGCATTTGACTAATTATTTTATCAAATCGCCGAGACATGAAGCGGCGGCCATGTTTCGGTAAAATGCATAGAGTAACAATATTTCTGTTTTGTGCAGAAGTGACACTTTTAACGCTATATGTGAAATAATTACTAGGGTTAAGATTATGGTGGCAGTTTGATTGGCGATTTCGTTGTAATTCATTTCGTTGTGATTCTGTTTCGGCGTGCAGTGGTACTGGGGGTAGCAATGCGCATTTGTCTGGCACAGACTATAATAGCTCGTTAGATTAGTTATTAAGTCTTAACTATAAGTTAGTTAACTGTTTTTTTATTATTATTAGTATTGACGTCAATAAGTGCCTGTAAAGGTTTACATTGAATAAATAATTTGACTTTGACTTTGACTTTGAATTAATAAACTTACCTAAAATACTTTTTTTAATGAACTTGACTGTTTTTTTCGAGATCATTAGATAGGTATATTAATAAATATTAGATATTTACCTTCAGGGTATCACAGGATTCACACGGCGTGGAAAATAACTTTATTCTTTAGCTCCGACGCACCGTGTCTGTGATATTTTTATTTATATTTTAGTACCTACTACCTAGGCAGAAGAAATAGTACGTATGTATATAAATGTATTTGGTCATAAATAAACGCAAAGAGTTTCTATCATTTTATCAAACCATAGTATTATCTGTGGTTTAATCTGAAATAATAAAATGAAATAAAGATTGAATTCTAATTAAAGGTAGGTAGAAAACATGCACAACCACTATGTCCGTTCTGCAGTGTAAAATCTATTATCTGTTGCACTACGTTGAATATGGTTGAACAAAACGCGTAAGCGCGCCGCACAGTATTTTTTTGACCCTCATTTTGAGACAGCCTAGTTTTATTGAATGATCGAATGGAGAATTATATCACTAATGTATGAGTAAAACTCCCACAAGGCTCGCTATCATAGTTTTCGAAAAAAAGCGATCGAAGTTAAAGAACCGGTATTATATGAAATTTTAATTTTAATTTTTATTAATTTTTTATTGAATGTAATACTTAATTTTGCACTGTGGCCGTTAAGGCCTACCATAGGGCCAAATTATAAACTATGCATGGGGAAGCTACAACTTTGCAGTTCCAAGATAATCGCAAATATGATAAAATCGTATTTATTTTTTTGTGACTAAATTCTTAAGTATTTGCGTTTTATTTTTACTTTAAAACATAGATACATACATGGGCTCCTTCTACAAAAAATTTCGATTACTAAAATTACAGACTTTCGGGGATATTAATTTATTAAAAAGGTACCGGTTCGGACCGGTTTTGGTCAAAGTTCTCAATGTCACTTTTTAGCAATATCAAGTACGATTGTTTATTGCAGCCTACTGAATGCGGAAGAATGGAATTTATTATATGTACAACAAGGATTTTCTAAATATTAAAGTGCGGTCCGCCATGTCACGCTACTCATGTCATGTGGACTGCACGGTGTAGCGATCAAATCTTCTAATGATAGGTAATATGTAGTGCGGGAAGGAGTCCACCCTCGTTAGGCAAGCTGAAGCCCCGTATCAATACATATTACCTGGAGGAAGCGGGGGTGAGGCATTATGAAGCCGTTCCAGACTCATAATGCCATTTTGCCTCAGCAGGGCTTGACCTATCCTGCTGAGGGATGTCTCTCCGAACTCCGATCGGGAGACTTAATGCAAAGGGGGCATGAGGGCGCCAACCCTCATGCTGGTCAGCGACAGGCAAATGAAGCTATGGATAACGCCATAGCCGGCGCGTCTTATGCTTCGAATGTGACCGCAAGTAGGGTAGAAGTAGGAACCGACAGCCAAATAAAAAGTTGAAAGCCAGACCTCGGTAGCCAAGTGGTTAAGGCAGCCGCCCGGAATGCGGAAGGTGCGTGGTTCGATTCCCGCCTGAGGTTGTCGTCTTTTTTCAGTGTTTAAAAAAATTTTACTTAAAAAATTAAAACATTAATCTAAAAAAAGCTAATTAAAAAAAGTAATCGTAGTTAGCCTAATATGATAGACTGCAATAAAGAATCGTCCTTAATATTGCTAAAAAGTGACATTGAGAACTTTGACCAAAACCGGTCCGAACCGGTACCTTTTTAATAAATTAATATCTCCGAAAGTCTGTAATTTTAGCAATCGAATTTTTTTGTGGAAGTAGTCCATATATGTAGCTACGTTTTAAAGTAAAAATAAAACGCAAATACTTAATAATTTAGTCACAAAAAAAAAAAACGATTTTATTATATTTGCGATTATCTTGGAACTGCGAAGTCGTAGCTTCCCCATGCATAGTTTATAATTTGGCCCTATGGTAGGCCTTAACGGCCACAGTGAAAAATTAAGTATTACATTCAATAAAAAATTTATAAAAATTTAAATTAAAATTTCATAAAATACCGGTTCTTTAACTTGGATCGCTTTTTTTCGAAAACTATGATAGCGAGCCTTGTGGGAGTTTTACTCATACTTTAGTGATATAATTCTCCATTCGATCATTCAATAAAACTAGGCTGTCTCAAACTGAGGGTCAAAAAAATACTGTGCGCCGTGCAAATGGCGGCGCTTTTAAACTTTTGGCCGCGAGAAAACAACACTCTAGGTCTAGCGCTGTTAATTGTATATGGTTAAAGAGTAATATGTTGTCAAAATAATACACAATTTCACTCCCATTGTCTGTCACGAAAACACGTAGAGGTTACTAACCATTAAAGTGCAATAAACTAGGAAGACCTGTTTGGTCTTTACCTGCTACACCTTTTTTAATCACTTATTATTATATCTTAATTAATGGCTATCGCATGTAGCATTAAGCCAATTTCAAGTGTTTAATTTTTTTTAAAGTTTATTTGTTATTGTACGGTAGATAGAAATAAAATGGAGTCTCACAACACGTTTTTTTGCTAAAAGAACACGGGAGAAACTCTATTTAGTCACTTCCCAGCAATTACGTTGCTTAAATAATTGTGAATAATAGGAGTCAAGGACAATTTTTTTCAAAAAGTCGTGTCCTAATTTTTAATAACAATTGGAACTCCACTTTTTTATTTTACTTTATGGCTGTAAGTAATTAAACTAATATTCGTAAAATAAGTAGAGTGATTCAGATGAAGCGGGCAGGACTCAAATACGATTTTTAATCTCATCTCATTAATGCTTGAAAAATTTAAGCATTTGAATATTTGATACTCAGTAATATTTTTACACGTACCTCCTACTTAAATAAATATTTTTCCAAAATAATTGAAAAAGGGTTTTATTATTATTATGAAATATGTTTTAACTAACTTATTTACTTACTTTTATTTTTGGCATTAATTTACTTATTTTCATTTCAATATTACAATTACAACAATCAATAAATATAAAAACTAACATATCAGTTTTTTAGAATAGAATAGTATTTATTTGTGAAATGCAGGTTAGTTACAATATCATAGGTGTAAGACTTATTTAAGTTTCACTACATTTCCACCTTCGTCAAGGCATACAAATATCTAATTCTAAACAACATTAACTTACAACTTTACAACTCTGTAATAAATCTGTATGAATAGTGTGTCGCATCTTCGCTTAGACATTTCTATGACAACTAAGTAAGCCCCGCACCACGGTACAAGTATCATTGTAGCTGTGCACAACTGCACATTTATTGTATGGGACGTCTACTCTAGTATATTTATTTACCTCAATGCACAAAAATCACATTTTTGGATTTTTTACCTGGGTCCTTTGTTATCGCATTTTTTCATCAAATGTGTAACCTAGAGTACCTATTGTTTTTTACCTCGTTGGATAGCTAGAAATGTGTATATGTTTTTTCTATAATTTGCAGACTAAATTAACTTGTATTTTTTTTTTCGAGAAAACATATATTTTAGTAGACCGTTTTCCAAATATCCTTATTTATTTTTAATACAACGGCCTGTATTTTACGTATGGGTTCGAATTATTATAATTTTATAATTAATGTTATTAAAAACCGGAATGTATAAGTCGGAGCATTCGTTTATTTTAAATTAATTTTTGAACGAATATAATTGGTTTCCTAAAAAAAACCTTAAAATTCATTTATCACGAAAATGGTTGACTTTTGGATAATATGATATGGGGTCAAAATGGTCGCAAAAGACCTCCCCTATGACCTCTTAAATGGATCCAATTTAATAACCAATAATCCTTCCCCGATAGGGTAAGTGTTGAACAGTTTTTAAAATTAAAGTAGTTATTAGTAAGACGTAAACAAGTATTGAGATGTGTGTTAATCCCTTGTTAAGCCTTAGAATGCAGTGCGCGTAGTTATCATTACCACAGATTAAAAAAGAGTTGCATTACTAAAGGTGGACCTCCTGCGACACTGTTTTGTGTTTTCTAACACCTAACATCAAACATCTAACAAATTTGGGAGCGGTCTACGTACATATTTTGCCATATTTTGTTAGATGTTTGATGTTAGGTGTAAGTAAACACAAAACAGTGTCGCAGGAGACCCGCCTTAAGCGTGCGAAGCTTTGTTTAACGTCCTTACTTCAGCCACACACAACAATCAAGCTGCGAAGAAACCTTCAGTCAGCGGACTGTTTCTCGTAAGGACATTATTTTTGTAACTTTTACACTAAATTAATAAAATTCAAACTATTTACGACTAAAATTTCACTTAAATTACCTATTCGTACATCGTTATAGTTTGGTTAACAGAACAATTATTACATATCTAAAAGTTAATAAAATTTTTTATTTAATCAGACGTAACTTTGGTATAGTTTGGCACAAAAGAGTAGAAATTAAATAGTGGCAATACTGTATGGAGCTTACGCTTACGCCAGACGCTTCGACAAACACTCCATACAGTATTGCCACTATTTAATTTCTACTCTTTTTTGCCAAACTATAAATATCCCGCTGGCTGGAGGTCGGTTAGAAAAGCATAAAATATATTTCCGTTGTTTATACGGAACAAATTCTGATTTCAGCATAGGTAATTCAGTAGAAGAAATCCAGATCTTATTCTCTGCATCACTCATAAGTCTCCCAGACATGTGATCCCGCTGGGTGTAGACACCTGGCGCTCGCGTATCGGCTGGAGTGTCCGACAGCTTAGGCAGGGCCTACAGAAAGGACCCCCGCTCCACGACAAACCGTACTTGCGTTGCCGGACTTAAGTTTGCCCTAAAGGACAAACTGACGACCTCGTCCGATAAGTCGTCCCGCCTTGAACGGCGTTTACTCAGAACTCACACCGTTTGGTTTGGCACCGTTAGGTGATGTGACGCTTTGAACCGCGGTTTGCCCGCGTTAGCACTTGTTGCAGAACACAATGTGGTGTAGTTACAATACGTTGGTGGTTACGTAGATCTTCAAATCCGGCTCCGAAGGTCCAAAGAAACAGTTCTTGACAGGTTTAGTCGACGAACAATCTAGCCGTTATGCTTCGATATGGACTGTACAAGTTCTTTAATAAAAGTCGGTTCTTGATTAGTGCTTCTTTATTCTTCAAGGTGGGGTCCGGAGAGCTTACAAAATTCGCTCTGACCGGCCGTGACTTAAACACAATAAAGCTGGAAACAAACTATCGGACGCGACTGACGGACGCGGATGACTGCCGCGACTGATAAGTGTGCACAGCCTTCAAACTCCAGCGTGGCAGATTTCTGTCGGACGACATACCTAGTTTCGGTTCTATGGAAGTACCCAGACAAAATTATTTAGGACTTGAAATGAGGTGTATACGCTCAGAACAATAACTAAAGCAGTTATTGTTCTGAGTGTATACGTTACATTTGGTCTTGATAAGCATAGAAAATTATAATTGAAATGTCTATTACTTTTTTTCAACAGAAAATTAAAATCCAGCTTAAGTTGAGCTGTAACTTTAAACATTTTATATGGTTTAAAAGATCAACTTAAATTGGTTATATATACTTTTCAATATTCACTCAAATAAAATGGATGTGTAGGCATGATTTCTCTTCCCGATTAGTGCTGTTTTTGATCATTTAAGCATATAGAATTACATTTTAAAAGATAACATGTTTTCGCCCACGGTTTTGCTCGCGTGGAATTTAAATATATCGTGTTACCTGTTTTATCACACCGGAGCTTTAAATTAAAATGAAAAGTTTGCTTTGTGTTAATCCAGGCAATAAGCTATATGTGTGCCAAATTATATCCTAATCGGTCCAGTAGTTTTGGCGTGATTGACTATGAATCATTATTGTGTAATTACGAAAATGAAACACAGAATACTTGGCATTACTTGGTTATTATAGAAGTTTTATTTAATCAAAGACAAAAATCTAATCCGAATAGTCAAAGCTGGGAAGACTAACATTATTCAACGATTCTTCATCACGAACGCTTGTAATGAAGTCTATAATACACACATCAAAAGTGTCTAGGGATCAAGCATTTTTATGCGGATTTCTTGAGATTGAGATGTGGCTTTGTAATAAATTTATGATTTTATAAATTTATATGGATCCTTTTTGGTGCATTTCATAATTTGAAACAGGAACTTTCAATCAATTTCTAGTAAAAGATGAAAATCAGCTGTCAATATTTTCCCTATAAAAACATACAACGCATTGAAGATATTATTAGTGCTACTGTTTCCCTACTACTGATTAAAACCAACGTTATTATGGAGCGGCGACGTCATTTAAGCAGGGAAGAAATGCTCAGAGCCGTGGGAATGATAGAAGCTGGTTCCCGGCAACGTACTGTGGCTTTAGCTCTGAATACAAGTCAGAGTGTTATCAGTCGACTTTGGACACGTTACCGAAGCACTGGTACCGTGGCTGAGCGCCATGGAGGACGGTATCGCTGCACCACATGGAGACAAGACCGATACATTCAAATCACAACTCGAAGAGCTCCAACAATAACCGTCATGATGTTAGCCGTGAGGCTTCATCACTCTTCAGGGAACTTAATTAGCGACCAAACAGTCAGAAACCGCTTGCATGAAGTGAACCTTCATTCCCGAAGACCGCTAAGGGTACCACCTATAGCAATGCACAATCGTAGGATTCGATATCAATGGGCTCTTGAACACAGAAATTGGGCAGAAGAACAATGGCGTTTCGTGTGCTTTTCTGATGAGTCTCGTTTTGGTATGAGACCGGATACAAGACGTATACGACACTGGAGAACCCCTGGACGCCAACAGCGATTAAAATCCTGCCAGGAAGTCCATCCTTATAGTGGTGGAACCATCATGGTATGGGCGGGTATTTGGATCGGCGGAAGAACTGAGTTGATTTGGATCAGAGGCAACCTCAACGCTCAAATTTATGCTGAGACGATTGTATCAGACGTCATCGTTCCTCTACAAGTGCAAATCGGTCCCTTATTTCAGTTAATGCATGATAATGCACGACCGCACACCGCAAGAGTTGTAAGACAGACTCTCGCCGCAGCTAACATCAATGTCATGCCTTGGCCTGCTCAGTCGCCAGACTTGAACCCGATTGAGCATGCATGGGATATGCTACAGAGAAGAGCTCTGCCGAATATGGAGGGTATCCAGTCGCAAGAAGACCTTTTTTTGTTGTTGCAACGAACATGGGCGGCCATTCCACAGCGTGATTTGGATGAACTCATTTTGAGTATGCCAAACCGATGTTCTTGTGTTGTTAGTGTTCGCGGTAGAAACACGGATTATTAATTGTTTAAGTTACCCAATAAAATTTTAAAGAAAACTGTTATTTCAGTCTTTTTTTCGAACTTTAATGTTAGTGGTTCAAATGTCAAAAATCCCTTTATTAGGAAAATGGCAAATTTCTTTATTAATGCAAAGGTGACTTGGTTTATCGTTACTGTAGACAAACGAAAACACTTTGTTTTGTATAAATAAGGGGCTACTGTGGGGCTTACCTGACTTCTCCTCAGTTCGTCTCTGGGAAGATGAGGCTTGCTATAGTCCTTAGTTTTACACTTTTCTAGAAGGTCGCTGTTTCTTGATAGGCACTAAGAGCTCTTATTTCTAATGTAACGGTTGTGTCACTTCAACCAACCACAAGTATTATTTTGCACTCACGAAGGGTTTTATATCACGAACTAATTAAGTATAGGTTTGGTACTCCAGACAGAGAAAGTCGGAAGACGCGACGAGTGTTCGGAGCGGCCTCACGAGCGAGACTACTGCTTCAAAGAACAGGCTACCCACAGTAGGCAAATAAAATCAACAAAAGTTTTGTGGTGTACCCTCCATGTTGTGTTATCTTAAAACTTGATTCAGATTATAAATACAAAGAAACTAAATGAAATATTCCGGTACGGAACATTCCGCTCACCTTAAAAGAACTAGTTTCTTTTAACGAAATATTCAAAATCGAAATATAACTAAACTCAACTAATTGTTGTAATACAAATACCTACTACTAACTACACTACGATATTGTTATATGCAACTACACTATATTTTAATTAATAGGAAGAGGACAAAGTTTGACAACAGGACGTTTAGCAAACGTGTTGCCCATTTGTACCGTAACAACGCGTGTTATGTTGTCAGAGCCGGGGTGCAACGCATGAACACGAGCGAGCCTCCACTGCAGCGGAGGAAGGTTATCATCACAAACCACAACGATTACGCCTTCACGAATTGGTGGTCCGCGTTCATGAAACCATTTACTAGTTTGTTGAATCTCATGCAAATATTCGCGGCTCCATCTTTTCCAAAAATGCTGAATGCATTGTTGAATCCAGCGCCACCGAGTTAAACGGTCTGAATTCGAATCTACCAACGACACGTCTGGTAACGCAGTTAAAGGTTCTCCTATCAAAAAATGTGACGGAGTCAACGGTGTGGGATCTATGGGGTCCGCACTCAAAACGCACAAAGGGCGCGAGTTCAATACTGCCTCTATTTGGCACAACAAAGTATGCATTTCGTCGTACGTTTGTGTACGAGCACCGATAACACGATATAAATGTGATTTAAAACTTTTCACCCCCGCTTCAACTAAGCCTGAAAAATGACTACCGGTCGGGGGATGAAAATGCCAAGTAATGTTTTGATTAAGCAATTTATTATTCAAATCTTTTTGAACAGAGTCGCTTCGTAAAAAGGCATACAATTCATTAAGGTAATTATTGCATCCGACAAAATTCCTTCCATTATCGGAATAGATATCTGTGCATAAACCTCTGCGGGACGTGAAGCGTCGCAACGCAGCTAGAAAGGCTTCAGTTGAAAGGTCTGAGACCAATTCCAAATGAATGGCCTTGACGCTCATGCAAACAAAAACTGCAACATAGGATTTGACTATTTTTGCATTACGAACTTTATTTGCTCGAACATAAAAAGGACCGCAGAAATCTACGGCGATTTTAATAAAAGGTCGCGCGGATTGTGTCCGAACGCCAGGTAAACGAGCCATAGACGGCTGTGTACGTGTTGGTCGAGCACGAAAACAATGAATGCAACGGTGTATAAGTTGCCTAATGATATCTCGAGCTGATAAAATCCAATATTTCTGCATTAAAATATATTGAGTAGTTTGCGAGCCGGCATGCATATGTGTAACATGCGTGTCTTCGATTATCAATGTAGTTAAATTATGTCTTTTAGGTAAAATTAATTGATGTTTCGATTCGAACGAAATATGCGAATTATGTAACCGCCCACCGACACGTAAATTGTTAAATTTATCGAGAAATGGAGTTAAACGTTGTAACATATTTGAAGGACGATTTCCTTTCAAAATATTGTTTATGTCGTATATGAAAACGTTATGTTGTACTAAATAAATTATACGATTTAGACTAAAGTTATATTCGGGCACTGTTATATAGTTAGGAAACGACTTTTGTAATTTCTTACATTTATGGAAAAAACGAAATATGATTGAAACGACACGAATAAGCTTTCTTAAGGACGAAAATCGATTTATGATTTTATCTAAGTCTTCATTAGATTTTGAAGTCAAAGTGTTAACTGAGAACGAGAGATTACGTTTTTCTTCACAAGTACCTACGATGCCCGTCGACTCGGGCCAAAGCGACTGATCTAGTTTGAGCCAGGTAGGTCCTTCAAACCATAACGAATGATTAACAAACGAACTAACTAACACTCCACGGGATGCTACATCACTTGGGTTATCCTGGGAACGTACGTGCCGCCAACAACTGGCCGGTACGCGAGATAAGATTTCGCTGGTGCGATTCGACACAAAAGTTTTCCACTCATGTGGTGCTGAGCGTAGCCATGCTAATACAATAGACGAGTCAGTCCACGCGAAGACATCAACTATTTTAATTTTGTCGCCGTAAGCGGGCAATGTTTTACTTATGAGTTTTGACAACAATAAAGCACCCATTAATTCCAAACGGGGAATCGATAATTTCTTTAATGGCGCGACACGAGTTTTTGCTAAAACGAGAAATACTTTGACAGCATGATTGTTTTGTATACAACGAATGTAAATACAAGCTGCGTATGCCTTTTCTGAGGCATCCGAGAACCCATGTAATTCGAATGATGCCGATGAAATAAATACATGTCGTGGAAACGAAATCTTTGCTAAAAGTGGAAGTTCCCCTATAAAGGTTGACCAAGAATTGACTATATCGATAGGTGGTTGTTCATCCCAAGTAGTCCCTGCAGTCCATAACAACTGTATCAAATGTTTTGCGACTAATGTGACCGGGGATAATAGACCTAAAGGGTCGTAAATTTTAGCAATTTCCGAAAGAATAATTCGTTTAGTGCAGTTCTTTAAATTCGATATTTGTACACTGAAGGTGAAAACGTCAGATTTAGGGTCCCATTGAAGCCCTAAAACTTTGGTTTGTTTATCATTTTCTAAAGATGAAAATGAGATACGTTCGAGTACCCGCTCACCATGAGAATCTGGCGGGCGTACTGTATCGAGTATTTGTGGCGTGTTACTATGCCACTTACGAAGTTCAAAACCAGCTGTTTTGCAAATACCTATAAGTTCTTGTTGTAAACTTAAGGCGTGTTCGATCGAGTGTGCACCCCCATGAATGTCATCAACGAATGTCTGTTTTAAGAGAATTTTAGAAGCTTGTGGGAATTGCGAAGCTTCATCGAGTGCTAATTGACGAATAGTTCGAAGAGCAAGGTACGGCGACGGACTTACACCGAATGTGACAGTACGTAGTCGAAAATCGAGTATCGGTTGGTGGGGAGACGAACGCCACACGATACGTTGAAAATCCCTATCGGATTCTCTCAGGAGAATATTTCTATACATCTGTTTTATGTCGCAGGTGAAGACTACTAAATGGATACGAAAGTTAAGTAAAAGTTCGACAATGTCCGATTGTAACTTTGGACCAGGTAATAGAATATCATTCAACGAGTGATTGTTTGTGGTTTTGCAACTAGCATCGAAAACAACACGAGTTTTAGTAGTTTCACTTGACGGTTTGATGACAGCGAAATAAGGAATATAATAATGTTGCTTATTATCGAGGGGTGGAGAACAAGGCTCCATGTGATTCAGGTCGAGATACTCTTGCAAGCAAGCATGATATGCGAATTTGAGTTTAGGATCTTTTTCGAGACGAAATTCTAATTTGCGAAAACGAGCTAGGGCGATGTCGCGCGATTGACCTAGTATAGGTGCATCGCGTTTGAATGGCAAGGAAACGATATATCTACCCTCCTTGTCACGAGCGAAAGTGGTTTGATAGATCTCTTCACACAACTGTTCATCAGGTGTGAGAGTACGATCTTCGGGGATGGTCTCCAGCTCCCAAAATCGTTGTAAGTCAATGTCCTCGAAAAAGGAGCTATGACAAACTTGGAGTGGTGACGTAACAAAATACGAAACTTTGCCCATCAACAAAAAACCGAAAATACTATTGATTGCGACCGGCGAGCCCGGTGGTCCCTTTATAACTTGACCCAAAAATACTTGTGACAAAACATCTGCTCCCAGGAGCACTTCGACAGGCTGAGGGTAAAGCGCATTAAAAGTTGGATCAGCTAAATCTAGATTTAAAATGTGCGGCCAAGTTTTAAGAGGTACCGGAACACACGGCGTTTGCGAAACTATTTTTGATAAGATCAATGCATCTACCGAAATAATAGGATTCGATTGGTTTCGTGGGGCTAAGTTAAAAGAAACGATTCCTTTTGGCTGTATAGGTGGCGATTCACCAATTCCGAATATTGGTACGTTAATGTTTTTACGCGCTAAGCCTAATCTCTGCGCGCAGGCAGCCGTCATAAAGCTAGCTTGACTACCCGTATCGATCAAACAACGAACTGTAAACTTCGCGTTGCCTACGCATACATCGACGAGTGCGGTACATAACATAACCGTCGTAGTACGAGAGTTATGAGGGAAAGCGGCCTTGGACGTGATACAACTGTTATCGTTCATAGCATGATTAACGTTAGCTTGTTGCACAGTGCAGGAGTCTGGTGCAACTGCGACAGTACGATTCTCCACAGTGGGAGGGAAAGAGACGACATTAGATTGCATGTTGTTATCAAAATGAAGATATGAATGATGAGATCGCGAATTACAAGTTCGACAAGCATAACTACTTTTACATTGTTTTACACTATGCCCCAGGGACAAACAATTCAAACAAATGTTTTGAGATTTAACAAAAATGTATCTATCTTTAGGGGATTTGTTCATAAATACCGAACACTTTGACAACGAGTGCTGTTCAATGTTACAACAAATACAAACATTCTGATTTTTATTCCTACCGAAACCAGATTGAATTTTGTTTGGCAAATCTTGAGAATGATTTGTACTAACGGCAAAGGAACGTCGCGGAATCGAGTGGAAATTATTTTGCGATTTGTTTTGTTTACTAATTTGATTTGTCGCATTATTATTACTACTACCTACGAGCGATTTTTCTTGACTTGACATTATTTCGAATGCAGCAATTTCCTGCTGCAAAAAGGTTATAAAAACGTCAATGTTAGGGATTTCCGATGGTTTAGTTAGAGATAACTCGAAACGTCTACGAAGTGAGTGTGGTATTTTACGTAACAAAATATTAAGTAAAATGAAGTTCCATTCATGAACAGGAAAATGCATCATCTCAAGGGCTTTAATATTTTCAGTATAAACATTCACTATGTTGCGAATATTAAAATGATTATCTTTAGTAAATGGTTCCAAATCCAAAATACGATCTAAATGATTTGAAGCAATAATTCTACGATTTTCATATCTAGAAATAAGAATATTTAAGGCAATATTGTAGTTTTCATCGCGAATAGGTATGGCTTTAATTAAATTAAATGGTTCGTCTTTTAATGTTAACAAAAGATAACGGAACTTTTCGGCCGGTGTGTAGGCATTATTGTTATGAATTTGCCCACAATAAAGATCATAATAAGTAGGCCAATCAGTGGCATTGCCGTTAAAGGTTGGCAAAGGTAAATTAGTTAATATTTTCGAATGTTTATCATCACACAAATTGGACTGCGGAATGGCACGGCTCATGCGTCGACACTCCTGTTCTGATTCTTTTAATTTATTGACATGCACTAAAATTGCATAATAACAATCGCTAAAATCATTACGAATTTTGAGTTGTTCGTCACGATTGAAAGTTTTTAATTTGAGCAAAGCTTTTTCTATTTTTGATTGAACTTTGCTAAACTTCCGTTGTTGAGCAGCTAAATCACTACATCGAGAACGAAATTGTGTTATGTCAGTTGTAGCAAATAACAAGGTTCGTTTTAGTTCTTCTAAAATAATATCCCTTTCGAAAAGGTCTTGTTCGATGATTGATTCATCCGCCATATTGCGAGTCAATGATGGCGCAAATGAATCCGACAAACGATTGAATATTTTAAATACGAAATACTGTAAAATATACCGAAAAGATGAGTGCGAAATGAATATGTGTACGTAGTACAGCAAGATTAAGACAACACAACCTGGATTTGATTACCAACTAATCCGATTCGAACGGATTAAGCCCTCGTGCCGATCAATGTGCTATCCGGCCGAAGGAACAAAAATGTTTTGTATAAATAAGGGGCTACTGTGGGGCTTACCTGACTTCTCCTCAGTTCGTCTCTGGGAAGATGAGGCTTGCTATAGTCCTTAGTTTTACACTTTTCTAGAAGGTCGCTGTTTCTTGATAGGCACTAAGAGCTCTTATTTCTAATGTAACGGTTGTGTCACTTCAACCAACCACAAGTATTATTTTGCACTCACGAAGGGTTTTATATCACGAACTAATTAAGTATAGGTTTGGTACTCCAGACAGAGAAAGTCGGAAGACGCGACGAGTGTTCGGAGCGGCCTCACGAGCGAGACTACTGCTTCAAAGAACAGGCTACCCACAGTAGGCAAATAAAATCAACAAAAGTTTTGTGGTGTACCCTCCATGTTGTGTTATCTTAAAACTTGATTCAGATTATAAATACAAAGAAACTAAATGAAATATTCCGGTACGGAACACACTTTATTTGATGAATCCTTAAAGAAAATTTTAATTAATATCAATCAGGAGAAAAGTTATTGCAAAAATATATGTTGATCCCTAGACACTTTTGATGTGTGTATTTGCATAACTGACCGTTTTGACGTGACAACGTCTTATAAATTGGTTTGCCGGGTGACACTTCAAGAAACTGCGTTACGCTCCGCTCACGTTATGCGCTCACAATGAGAGCGAGTGAGAGGCACGCGTCCCTTCCACTCGGGCATGGTTAGCCCGCCTAAGAGCGAGAGAGACAGACATAAAAAGTGAAAGGCACGCGTCCCTTTCCTATTTCATCCTTCTTCCTACTATACGAATGAATATTCACATTAAAATTATTTTACCACTCAAAGTCGTTGTCACGTAAAACTTTCGCCCGTATACCGACTTTACAGGCAACCAATTTTTCTTCACTAACTCGATATCATACTTTTAATTCTTCTGGTGAAGCTTTGGCTACCATAATAAGGGTCTTGGCTTTCAGCGATTGTCCCAACTTCTGGTAACTACTTGATGCGGCGAAACGTAGTTCACTCGCGGAAGCCATATTTTGTAAATGTACAGTTCTTCGCTGCTTCATCTTAGGGCTACTTTCTTCGAAGTCGGTCCTTGTAGGCCTACCTCGCTTACCAGGGCTTTTAAACAAAGGAAACGATTCCGTTTCATCCAACCAACTTACACAGTCTTTATAAAATTTTTGCCTCTTACGTTGAGCAGCGTTATAGACCGTAACAATGGCTGACGATCCACTCGATGGTTGCGGGCGTGAGGGTGGTGGCGGAGGGCGGCGCAGGCCGCAGCTCGTGCTGGGTGCGCGCGGCATTTATTGGCATTAATGAATTCTCTTATTCATAAATGCCAATAAAACATTATGATTAATTAAGCCGTGGCTGACCCTCTTGCAAAATTCAAAAGGCATAGCCCAAAAACTCAACACTCGTACCTTTAGGCTGTTTGGTATTTCTTCATCACTCACGTACCTACAGCACTAGTTTACGGATTTACTTAAAATAAACATAGAAAAATATATTTTGTGTTTTAATTAACGGAATTTTCGTGCTTCGGTTCACCACAACCCCTGCTATATTAAACATTGAAATACCTTTACCGTTGGTTTTACGCGGACTGCGCATATAGTAAAATGTCCATCATCCTTTATTTGTTGTTAGGTACGACATTATATTATAATCAAAGGTTGTTACTTACTCAGAACAATAACTATTGTTCTGAGGTTACTTAGCTCTTTTAAATATTTGTAATTTGTCACTGTTTGTCTAACTCACAGACAATGATATTATAAACTAATATCATTGCTCACAGACGTATAATACGTCTGTGGTCTAACCTAATAAATAGAAAAAAGGATGAGCCTGACCGAGGTACTGTATAAAATATAGTAAAGAGTAGGCTGTATAGACTCAATCACTTTGCCTATTTATCCCTAACGCGAAAAGGAAACAACGAAAAAAATAAATGTGACGTGACGGTGGCTCGGTTCATGTTTTGTCATTTTTAATTTACTTGTTGATTTTCATAAAATATTTGGTGAAAGTTAAGTAAACTGCTGTGATATTGTGTCAAAAACAAATATGTTATAATTTAACAGGTGCCCACTGTGAAAGATCGGTGACCGGTGATCGAGGAGCGCCGTTTGATCAGGTAACGGTATTATATTTTTTGACAACGTTGAAGTATTCTAAAGAATCCGCTTTGCTATGAAGATTTTATGTATGAAGTCACAACTTTATTTATTCTAGTAAGAAATTTTATTTGTTTCGTCCTATTTCTATTATGTTGATTGTACCATCATACTTTCGTTAGGTACTGAACCTGTCATCGATACGACCAGTGTCGTGCAGGTGTTCGGAAATTACCTGGTGTAATTAGGATGTTTTAACAATTTTATTAGCTTAAGGCATTGTACCGTCTTATAAGATTTGTTCTGCTAATAACTGTTGTGATACTGCCATAAATAAACTAATTATATTCACCACATCGTCTCGCCATAGGATCACAAAATTGTTATTTCTAATATTGGGCATTATCATACCAATAACATAATCCTCCTTGAAATTATATTGTATGTAAGTAGGTTTAAAATACTTTTTAAACTTATGGTATATCTTTGTGCAAATATTACATCATAGTACTAAACTTGTTGTGCAAGGTAAGTACCTATACTTAATTGATACAAATGTTTGCCACTATAATTTATTATTTTAGTTTCACATTAATAATATCATAGTTGAACTTGGCGTGTGGTCTGTAGAATTTCTTGTAAATTTGATCCCAGAAAATTATTCTTTCATCAGCAAGATGGTTGCTCATCGTCAGAGATTTACCGAAGGACAGGCCGTTGATGGTCCTCACATTTTGCTCATTGATCTTTATTGGCTGCCAAACCATTGGCACCAGAAATGTAGTCAAAGGTGTTGGATCCCTATAATAGAAGCAAAAGCACTTAAAATTTAGATGAAATTTTATATATTTATATTTTTTCCTACACTCACTATTAATTATTTAATTATTCTAGCCCAAGAGAAGCTTCGTTATGAAACTCGTTAAAATGGTTACTAGACAACAGATAAACATACTTAAAATACTTAAATACATACTTATTTTACATCGAAAACACCCAGACCCGAGACAATTTAGAAAAACAATAATTTCTAAATTGACCCGACCGGGGATCGAACCCGGGACCTCAGAGATGGCGACTCCATGAAAACCGGTCTACAAACCACTCGACCAAGGAGGTCGTCAATATTAATTGCTGTTACAATAACAAAATCAAAATTTTATATAGTGATTACAGTAATCACTATAATTGGTGTGTATTTAATACTAAAGTTTAAATATACTTAATCATATCTTATTATAGCCTGCTGATACCACAGACAAGCCATTTTGTAACATTAAGTACAAATTACATTTATCAAAGTGTCTCTTTCTCTCTCTCTCTCTCCTATTTAAAATATTAAGTAAAATATACCTAAATAAATATTTTTTGCATTCCTTGTATTCTTAGTAATATATTCAATCACCAATCTCACACCTGTTAAAAACTAAATAAAAAACTTCATAACTTTTAGTTAATAGCTATTCTATCCCAACTAGGTATATTAATTAATGAATACAAAACTGTATGTGAAACAAAAAACCCCATTTCATTTGTATTGTGAAATTATAATTATGTATCAATGATATTATATGTGTAGGTACGTTGCCTGGCCTCCGTAGTGCCTACAAAAAATTCAGAAAATTGCCTGAAATTCAATCAGTCACATGCCAGTTGGTGTCACGTGTTACTGTTTTATGTTTTTGTGTTGTTAATTGGATAAAAGGCCTTCCTGTGTATACTTACAAAAATTGGAAAATTTACTGCAACCATAAGAGACAAGAAAAATGTTCGATTTCATTACGCATTCAGATAGCTCACAAATTCAATAAGCACATTGGTCAACTACCTTAAAGAGCATACAAAAGTCAAAATATGACTGGGTTTATCTCTTTTTAACAATAGGCTAATGATATCTTTTTTGCCTTGTGACGTGCATTGCATGATAGTTCGCCATTTTTAAATGAAATTCGTTCACATATAACTAGTCTATAAATAAAATGTCATTGTTATGTATTGTAACTTACCCAATTTTAATAAAATTGCTCCAGAGTGAGACCAGACGAGTGACCCTTGTTTCATCTTTGTCTGCTAAACGCATTGTACCATAGAAGTAATCAAGAATATCTACTGGTGTTTGGGTCAAATTACTCTCTTTACTTTTAGAATCTTTTTTAACTATGAATTTCATTAAATATACTGGCAATGGGTTGGTTGATGCGTGAAGTGCAGATGATTTTATTATGGGATACTCATATGTGACGTCATTAATGTAATCAACATAATTTTGTATTATAGTTTCTAATGGCGCCATATTTACCATATAAAACTTTCTTATTACTTCAGCTATCCTTTTCTTGGCAGCATCATTATCAAAGACTAAATTATTAGGCAACATGTGTTCGAAACTATCAGGTAAAAAAGCTAGATTTTTTAGTTCCGTTTCGAACGGCATCGCGCCTGCGCTGTTTTTATAGGCAATCAGCATAGGTACCATTTGGTAATTGCCAACCTTCAATGTTTCCACAGGGTCTTTCACTAAGAGGCTGTGTGTTGTACGCAAATTGTTTTCCAAACAAGGCAGGAAGAGGCTCGATATGTTGACTAGTCGTTTGCTCGGTAGTTCGTTGTAGAAAGCCGCCAGGTCCTGCGCGGAGTCCTTGCCGCGGTAGCCCAGCGCGGCGGCGACGTCCATCGCCGTCAGCAGCGGGTCGTACGATAGCGATAGCGGCGACAGCGCCGACCCCGACTCTATGATAGCTTTGTGGAACAGGCCTCTGGTCGCTCCCGATATTAATAGCAGCTGCACAGCCGCGGCGCCCGATCCGATGCCATGGACGGTCACGTCATAGGGGTTCCCGCCGAAACTGCCTATGTTCTTATGCACCCAGTACAGAGCGGCCACTTGGTCTTTTAAGCCGGCATTGCCGGGAGCCTCCGGTATTCCCATGCACAAGAACCCGAAAACGCCAACGCGATAATTAAAGGTCACGATCACAACATCCTTGGCGAGCAGCCGTGTGGGCGGACGGGCCGAGCCCCATCTGGAAACAATTCAATTCGTTTGATGTTATTGCCAGGTAGGTGCGGGCTTCCCACACGCTCGTTAGCGAGCCTAACAAAGGAGAATGACCATTTTACTATGGGAGTTAGACTAGTGTTTTAGCTAGCTAGCGTAACACAGCGCTTTAATGAAATAAATAGTAATCAATAGCAGCAATGCTCTGAATTATGAAGAAAAAATTACATTACAATATCATGCGGGAGTTTGAAGCTATCTTCATTTTTAGCTTAAGACTTTTTAAGTATTTTGAGGTTATGACAACTGTTATCGTATGACTATCAGTTCAGTTCAGCATTTATTTATCACTTGACTCTTAACGCGGCGTTCTATAGAAAACCTTTTTTAACAGTAATCATTATAACTTAAGAGGACACTTTTGATATGTGAATGATTAAGACGCAATAGATATCGAATAGGCTGGTTTGGTCATTCTCCTTTGTCTAGAAACATTTTCTCGACTACAAAGTACAGTGGGCCGATTGGACCGCAGCGGCATTACCCGTCCTGAAAGGATCCGCCGTGCACCATCACCAGCACGGGCAGCGCGGCCGCGTGCGGGGGGGTGAACACGTTGACCACCAGGCAGTCTTCGGTGCCGACGCCGTCGGGCTGCGGGCACTTCACGCGGTGCGTGGCCTCGAAGATCCCGTCCCAGGGGCGCGGCGGTTTAGGCGCCTATGATATTAAAAAATATGATTTTTTTTGCAATGGAAGAAATAAATTGGAAGACAGCTCATTAGATTTATGTAAAGATACGGACGACGACGCACAGTGTTTTATACCACGCTGGCCGCCTTATGATTACAGTGATTTTTTGTTGTCCTAGAAACGTGCAGAAATTGTTAATGTCGAAAATTCAAAAAGGATAATGTACAGGCAAATAGGTTTATTGAGAATTGTTACCCAATCTGAAGTCTTTAAACGCATTCAACCATCGTTTAATCTAGCTGTACTAACACTGTACGAACGTGAGATAAATACTAACAGGGATATGTACTAACAATTAAGTATTATCAATTGAAGTTGAAGAATAATTATCAGCCATCCACGACCGCGGGCGTCTTGCGGCGCAGCGAGCGAATTTCTATTTCGTTGCGCATTATACTTCACCAGTCTTAGTCTTAATAATAGAAAGAACGCAACGAACTTACAATCCGCTCGCCGCGCCGCAACACGCCCGCGGTCGTGGCCGAGCCGTAATTATTAGCCACACTTAGGCGTGGCCGCAATTGCTTGCCTGATTACAGTACAGATAACAATAGTCGCTAGCGCCAGCCCTACTTCGCGGTTGCAACAGTGTATTATTATGATTGAATTATTATTTAATTGCTTTGCATCACAACAACAGTCACTACAAAACAAAGACTAGGAGAGTTGTGAGCTATGCCTTGGAATGCCTTGGAGGTGCACCTGGTCCGTGCGGTTGTCACGGCCCCAATCCCCGGAACTGGGTCATGTCGATGTAAACACGCCCGCAATAGCTTGAACTCTGTTTCATCTAGATATCTTCCGCGCTGAGCGGCTGTTTACTTATGTTATTGTTGTCCATTAATGACAAATTACTTGCGTGCCCCGGAATATACGTTTTGAAGTATGCGTATATCCAACGTAAATAGGTATGAACAGCTGTGACTTACTCTTTCAAAAAGTTAGACAAGTCTAGCCTGGCAGACGGAAAATATGAAAATGTCATGTACAAAGTCTAGCCTGGCAGACGGAAAATATGAAAATGTCATGTACAGGGTCCGTTGTCAGATTTATGTTTTTGAAAGGGTATATTTAAAAAAAATTTAAATGGTGCTCTTATTTACCAATATCGTAATTTTGTATAATTTTTTTTTAAATTTCGAAGAACTAAGAGGTACTTACATTGGAAAAACATAAAAATGGTATACTTTTTTTATTCGTATTCACTGATTACCCGTGGGCCACGATAGGAAGGACAAAACTTTTGAGCTGAATTTCTTCTGTTCTAATGAGGATTTTTTGAATTTAATACATAAATCGAGAGTTACATTAGATCAGTATATTTTTAATGTATTTCGAGAGCGTTATACAGCCGGGGGCCGAGCTGGGAAGATCAGGCATTTTATCGTAATTTCTGTCAAAACGGTTGAGATACATTGAATCTTGTTGATAAATTCTAAAGGTACATTGAGCAACTGAAGCAGTTTGATGAGTCTAGCTCGGGGGGGGGGGGGGGGGCGCTAGGTGGGAAGACATGTTGAAAGAAGCTTACGTGAAGATCCACGACTATCAGTGCGGAAAAAAACAGCCACTTTGGGACTCCCTAAAACTGTTGTTCACGAAATTTTAAAGAAAGATTTAAAGTTACGTACTTTTAATTAGTCCAAGAACTAAATTAAATATTTTTTACCAAATTTGCGAGCACATCCATCCTACTCGACGCACACGTGGTTTCAACAAGATGGGGCGAATCCACATACAGCCGGGACATCTTTAGATATGGTTCGACAAAACTTTCCGCATAAATTGATAAGCCGCTTTGGGATATCCCGTGGCCACCGAGGTCACCAGATTTAACTCCAATTGACTTTTTTATGGGGCTATCTCAAGAGCAAGGTTTACATTAATAATCCTCAGTCTGTTGTGCAGTGAAAGGAAAATATCCGCAATGAAATTCAGTAAATCCAGGCGTGCCTGTTGCAGCGTGTAGCACTAAATACGGTGGATCGATTTCAACAGCGTGTGCGTCTAAATTGACAACATTTGGATGAAATCATTTTTAAAAAGTAAAACCCGCATTATCCCTGTTTTGATTCAATTAGTTAATTAAACCATAAGACATTTTCTTTTATTACCTTTCAAAAACATAAATCCGCCACCGGACACCTTGTAGTTTCGTATCGTTAAGAAACTCGTGATTGATGTAATAGTATGAGCGTGGTCACTTTTCGCCGAAAATGCTTTAATCGATAGCGTTTTGTCTCCATACTGATATGGATATAAACCCTGTCTTCTATCAGATCGATGTTTTTGCCAACACAATCGCGCTAAGGTCGTGTGTGTATATCGTTTATCGAAGTAATAGGCGTCAGTGACATCACCGCTGACGCGCGCCGCGCCGCGGTGACGCAGCTGATTGGCTGCGTGTAATATCCGCCTAATGCGAAACGATTTATGTCTAGTTTATCTCAGGGAAAGCAGTCGATCGATAGCTTTATCTGTCACTATGCTTAATTAAGGTTTCTTTTAGCAAAATTAATTCGAGTTTTATTCCGCCGAAATCAGTGTTGTTGATCGCTGTACATACATACATAGTAGTGGTAGTGATTAGCCTATATACCAGTGGCGAAGCGTGAAATATTGAGAGAGGTAAGCCGGAGCAAAAAAAAATGCTTACCTACTCCAAGCGCGGGCACGCAGTCTTGAGTCCTTACCGAAAATCTGTGATTGGCATCCTGGCTTGAGTCTTGTATAGGCAGATGTATCTTCAGTCCACTTTTACTATACGTGTAAGCACTGAGATATTGAAACAGTGTCTTGCAAGCACAATAGAAGTGGCTTTGATAAAAGCCGTTTGTGGTGAAATGATGATATGATGTAAATTAAACAAAACTTAATCGACTAAGTACTAATAATACTACTTATACTCTAAAGCTATTCGTCTATTCTTTCTAACAAAGTGCGCTAAGACATTATCATAAAAGCCGGGAAGAATCTAAAGCTATTAATGCCGACATCTTACAATTCTACCGATTACTTTGCAAATCTACTTACTCTAAATACGTAATTTCAACTTATTACAATATCTACTTACCGCAAATACCTAATTACAACGTACGTCTTCGTAACTACTTTCTACACACAACACAAATAAACAAAGTCCAACTACAATACTAATCATTATAATAGGTGAAACTAACTAATAAATTCAAATACTAATAAAACACAGTCATGCATTCAATGATGAATTGCAATTACATCAAATTATCTGTCAACAGAACACAAACCGAAAGCGATATTCCTCCGTCCCGCTCACGCGTACGCAAATTGTATAACTGTCTCTATCAAGTAACTCGGATAAAGACGGCTTACCGGCTGCTAATACGCGGGTGGGTTTATTGACCTTTATGTGACGTCATGACGTTTATTTTATATGGAAGTTTAACTGCCTAAAAGCCGATCGCGCCTGCGGCTTATTTTAAAGCAATATGTTGTTAAAAAGCAAATTTTGTTGATTTAATGTCCATAGTGTAGGCAATTTGTAATGTTTCTTTTATATATTTACTTTTTTAATTACTGATTGTGCCATTTCTCAATTCAAGTAGAGAGTGGTTGTGTTCTAAACTTCTGAAGGGAAGCCGGTGGGAATCGAGTTGTATGGAACCTTCGTCACTGCTATATACTGTCACACTGTCTAATAATAAATTATATCGTTACTAGATTAATATACAGGGTGTCCCATAGAGAACGTGCCAAACTTAAGGAGAAGAGGTGACCAATTAGTTATTGACTAGTAAAAGTACAAATATTTTCGATTTTTATTTAAAAAAAATATCGCATGGGTTCTGTAACTTGAACTAACAAAATTTTTATTTTAATAATGGTTGATTGATTCTTCGAGAGTATTTAATAAGAAGAATAATATAAATATCTTCTTATTTGTATTTTGTACACACAGCAACGAAAAATAGCTAAGAATATGGCGAAACTTTTATAAAAATACCGCTTGAAAATGCTGGTAGGTACTTTCACTGAGGTGATTTTTTTATCTATTTGACCACCCCTCAATTTATATTTTTTTAAATTTGGCACGCTTTTTATGGGACACTCTGTATATTATGCAATATTTTATTCTAGAATTGAAACCGCTGCTGCATTGACCCAAGCTTTTTT
Organism: Scoparia ambigualis; assembly: GCA_963921215.1. Lineage (NCBI taxonomy): Eukaryota > Metazoa > Arthropoda > Insecta > Lepidoptera > Crambidae > Scoparia > Scoparia ambigualis. Next base: position 31,899,245 of record OY992520.1, on the reverse strand, counting down.
GACGTCTGTGTAGTCTGACACTATATACGCTTTTTTTAAAAGCGTTTCTTTAATTTTGATTTTAAATTGATTTAATTGTCAATATCGTTTGGTAATTCATTGTAAAATCGTCCTCTATATAATTTTTTTCATTTGTGGAGCCTAGTATAAGGCAGTGCAAATTTTTTGTTATTTCTAGTATTTAGATTTTGAATATCACAATTTTTTGAAAACGGTTCAATATTTTTATAAACATAAATGTACTTATTGTAATTTGTGATGCAACTTTCATTATACTTACATCTTTAAATCTCTCTCTGACCTCTCACAGCTTTTAGTTTATAAATTGATTGAATAGCCCTTTTTTGCAGCACAAAGAAAATTTTAAATGTCTTCAGTATTTCCCCACAGTAAAATTCTGTACGTCGTTACTCATTATCATTACACTATGAAAGTAACTTAAATTAACTAATCTAGCTGTGTTAACGTCAGTTATCTGACTGGGGCCCAAGTCTGCTAATTTACGAATGGCATAATTGAATCGTAATAGTATCGCATTGTAATTGTTTGACACATTTGGTATTCGTAAATGAGTAAGAGAATACCAAATGTGTCAAACAATTACAATGCGATCCAATTGCGATTCAATTATGCCATTCGTAAATTAGCAGACTTGGGCCCCTGATCTTCATTACTGCTTAGCCTGCCGCAGAGCTAAGTCGTCTATTCGACAATTTCGCTATAGTGGGCCCCACTGAAGCTTAGACTAGTTTTTACCATTAGGCAATACTAATCTTTGGTTTTTCGCTCGTTTAATAGCAGGTTGTTAACACTAAATCAGTAAACAATCTTTGAGACCGCATTGTTCACATCGTCATAATTTTATGAGTTAATAACGCTACATAAGTAGAGCATGGATATCGGTTTTCGATAATATCGAAAACCCGGAATATCGGACCAAATTTCCGATATTGAAATACCGATATTGAGATTACATAATAGCGTTTTTTCTATATTAGAGTTTCACAATTTGAGGCGTAGAAAATTTAGTCAAAAACAACATTTTCCTTAATTAATTGAAACTAATTCAAAGTAAAATAGTACAAAAAAAATTATTGCTACATTATCTCTGTGTTCTATTATTTTTATTAAGGGGGTCCGCACGAAATTGTGAAATTTTACGTATTTTTACGTCACTTGTACTAGGCGCTGAATTAGTTAAATAGGACTTATGTAAGTTAGCCTGATCTTCGATATGATATGATTTTCGATATTTATTAAAAAAAATGTTTTTTAAGGGGATCCTGCACGAAATTGTGAAAATTTACGTATTTTTAAGTTACTTGTACTATGCGCTGAATTAGTTAAATACATTAAAAGAACTTACATAAGTTAGCCTGATCATTGCTCAAGGTTAACGTGGCCTTGTTAAATTTTGAAACAAATTCTTTAAACAATAACAAATCATACGTAAATCTAATGATAAGACTTTAAACAATCGCGTTGCATTGCATTAAAACTGTTTTATCGGGATTAAACACGTCAAGCAGTAAGTAGATATGTATACTTACTTAAAAAATTAATCGTGTTTAGTCCCGTTAAAACAGTTTTAATAAATCTAATGACTCCTAAAAACATTTTTTTCGACAATTTTATTAATTTTACGCATAAAACAATAATTCTTACATGAAAATGTTTGTGTTGATATTCCGCAGGGCACCCCCTTCTTTAAAAAAGTAAATTTTAATTTTTAACACAAGCGCGTATGGTTTTGCACATTTCGCAGAATAAAAAGATTGCTCTAATTAAATTACTAGGTCTGAAACTACAAAGCAGAATTGTTCTAATTATAAATATCAATATGATTGATTTTGCTTTGATGTTCATTCAAAGACTTATGTCAGTTTTTGCGATCGCGCGGCACCCACTTAATGTACCTTAAAATAGAACCTTGAGGTTTCTATTTTTCACATTTCTCTTGCTATGGGAATCGCGAAACTAAATGTGTATCATACAAATAAATGGCACATGTCGCGTAGCCGGAAAAAAAATACTTACGATAATTCTAAAACTTTTCGTTTTTGCTGAGTGGATAGAGTATGTGGATTATGAGCTACTTTTAAAAAGTTAGAAGTTTTATGACTGTGCTTTAGGTATGGTTTAGGTATTTCATCATATTTCGTGTAACGTAATGTATATAATATTAAAGTTTGATATGTTGAGTGTTTCATAATAAGAACTATCTTATCTTTGTGTTGTAAAAAGTTTAGAAACATAATATATGTGGAACTATGAAAATCACAAAATCACTCTTTTTATTCATTAATAAAATTTTAAAATTTATGAAATAATATTTAAGACTTTCAGTGGTTAGTGGTATACATGTTGAACAAAGTTTAGAAAGTTAAGTGGTGTGCTTCTTTGATCATTTCATTTTTCTTTCGTAACACACGCAATAAAAAATTGGTTGCCTGTAAAGTCGGTATACGGGCGAAAGTTTTACGTGACAACGACTTTGAGTGGTAAAATAATTTTAATGTGAATATTCATTCGTATAGTAGGAAGAAGGATGAAATAATAGTAACAATTTAAAACATTTATTTAAACAAAGAATTATATTTAAAACATAGTTGAGTGGGAGAGAGACGCAAGGCATTCGGCGGGCCTCTCTCTCGTTCGGTGACTCATCGTAACGTTACCGAGCGTTACACTTTTTCATAAGTGACTCCCAGCCGCAACCTAATTTAAGACGTTGTCACGTCAATAAATTAAAATTGACAGAATCGCTCATACATGGCCTTTGTAATACTATTTTATACCACAAAAAAAATTAGAAACATACATACAGTGCATTTAGTTTAAATCACGAATAAAATATTTCGCTAACGTACTTACGTTTCTTTATGCGGACGCGGGCGGCTGCGGGCGCGGCGCGGCGGTGGCGGCGGGCAGGCGCGGGGGTGGGGGCATACCTACCTACACTCTATATGACTGATAATCCACTCGTCACGTCAAACGAGTGGATACATGGCGAACATAATACAAGAAGACGTAATGCTGAAAAGTAAACTATTTACCTTAACCTACTTACTTTACATCTTAGCTGACATCAATAAAAACATTATTAAATGACAAGTTTTGAGTAGTTAGTACTTAAAGATCGCGCAATTCTTCTTTCAGATAAGATTATTCTACAATCATCCGAATTGGATGAATGGGATGAAAACGTAAACACGCAATAATAAATTAAAATTTACGGAATCGCTCATCATGGCCTTTGTAATGCTATTTTATACCACACAAAAAATAGAAACATACAGTGCATTTTGTTTTAATCACGAATAAAATATTTCATTACGCGATTGGACATGCAGGACGTGGGCAGGTGGATTTGGGCATCAACTCGTCACACCAAAATTTTGTTCTAACTGGTCACACCGCCAAAAGCTGTATTATTTGTTTCAACCCGTCACAAGTTGATTTATTTCTATTAGGACACATTGTAATTTTTGTAGCTATTGCTGCTACTTACTACTTACTTACTTACTTACTGCTCTTTAATGATTTCTTGCTGTAAGCCGACGATATTATCTTTTTTTTTTATAGTAGAGCTAGGCAAACGAGCAGGCGGGTCACCTGATGGAGAGTAATCACCGCCGCCCATGGCCACCCGCAAAACCAGAGGAATCGCAGACGCGTTGCCGGCCTTTAAGGGAGGAATAGGTTTAAGGAAGGAATAGGAATTGGAAAGAGGGGGGGTGGGGAGGGGCCTCCAGAACCCTCACTGGTCGGACGAAACACAACAGCACCAAGTGCCATTATTTCACGCCGAATATTAGTGAGAGGGTGGTATTACGCCGGGCGAGCCGGCTCAATGCGTGCTGCAACGCAGCGTGGCTCTACCACTCAGTCAGTGTCACTCATTTAGCACCACCCAGGGGTCACGTGTAGGGTTTCAAGGGTAAACCTACGGACACGAGTAACTTTAACCCCCAAAACCCCCTTATTTGCCCCTGCCCCTTATCTGTGCATAATACCATAGAATACTTACATAATAGTACAAGTACAGAAGCTCCCCTCCGCAAAGTCATTTAAATAAATAGCGACTCTTGCTAAGACACAATAAAATGCAATTCAGGTCGCACACCGCTCCCTTATCTACAGTTAAATTCACTGCACATTGAATTTGCCTCTCTTTCTATCGCGTACTCTTATCTCTTCTAATGACTTTTGGGTTGTCTTCTTTTAAATAATAATTAATCTGAATACTTACTTAATTTATTACAAGGTATGGTGTTTATAATGTGTACTTCTTCTTCTTCTTTTTACGCAGTGGCATTTCCCTTTGGATTTCGCCAATATCCAGTTTTTGGCTCAGTTGTTTGTTTTTACAGACTCATTGCATGTATCCATTTTTTCAAATGTTTAATGGCGCGCACGATTTGTGCAAAATTGCCGTTTCCCGCGCTTTTTTTTTCATGTATCGGTTTCTCGTAAGAGCACAATGAACAAGTACAGAGATCTTAAATTTTGAGGCTGTACGCTGTAGACCCAGCTGATGATCTGTACTCTATAATGCCTATGGTCAAACACAATACTTTTAACGTGTTTTTAACATTTGTTAGTAGCAGACAGACAAATTATAATCTTATATTGTTAGTAGTTATATAAGCACATAAAACATCAATGCTGGGGGGTTTCACATAGCTGAGAACAATCTTAAAATTTGTGGGTTTGGGGATACATGGGGGAAGGAGATCATAAAGTGAAGTTGGATATTTGGGACAGTTAAAAATATGTGGTCAGCTGTTCCCTCCTCCAGACCGCATTCACGAAGAGATGAATCCTTAACCCTAATTTTGGCCAGATGGACAGGGGTGCATGCATGTCCTAACCTTAAACGGCTCACAGTGGAGGTGCATGCCTTGAAAGCTTTTTTATATTTAAAAAACCATGGCTTGTCAGGCAAGGAGTGCTGAATGTCCGCGAAATATTTCCCTACAGTTTTGCTTTTCTCCCGCCACTGGGCTTCCCATGTAGATCTCATTACCTGAGTGGCCAAAGGGTACAAGTCGTGAGAGAAAGCTTTATCATGGTCTAGACATCCAATTACAGTTGCCTCTTTTGCAATTATGTCAACGGCTTCGTTACCTACTATACCTGAGTGTCCTGGTATCCAGGCCAGAGAGACTTGGTATCCAAGCGTGGAGCATTTTAAAAGAATTTTCCTAATTTGAAGGATTCGAGGGGAATTACATTTACTATGAAAAGGATTGGATAAGATTGCCTGAAGACTGCTTCTGGAGTCTGTGAGGATAACTGTTTTTCCTATTTTATGGGATTCCACATAGCGAACGACCTCAAGAATGGCAGTAGCCTCTCCAGTAAAGACAGATGTAACAGGGGGGCATTTGAAATTTAGTATTATTTTATTTTTGGAACTCCAGACTTGAAATTTAGTATTATTTTATTTTTGGAACTCCAGACCGCAGCGCCAACACATTCCTCGTCAGATAATTTGGAAGCATCTGTGTACATCGCAGCCAGTCTTTCCAATTTTTCCGGATGACTTCTTGTAGCTGGAACTCAATGTGTACTTAAATGTGAACAAATTACCATTTCAAATAATCCTAGGCTAGGTATGTCAGTACAGTCAACGCCACATCAGACTACCTAAACGGTAATATAATATATATTACTGTGCTACCTATACATGTTTATTTTGAGCACCACCAGTGACACTCCGTCTACGTGAGAGCTCGAGCGCTGGTGACCTTGAGCAGAACGTATAAACACTAGGGTTTAATACCGAAATGGAATTGAGACTTGTGCCAAAGAAGACGTATGTATATATTACATAGTATGTTATGTAACGTAAAGTAGTATTAGCAGTTACTCCATTAAGTAAGTAACTACTAGGGCTTGCAGTCCTGGTACTGTGGAGAAAACAGGATTCCCGGTACTGCGCTAACTATGGTACCGGGAAAACACTTAAAACTGACCACGCGGGTAAAGCCGTTCATGACTTCGCTTTGGCCTACAGTCTGTCCCAATTGGTAACAGAGCCTACGTGGATTCCAGATGTGGAGGGCCATGTACCTTTCTTATTGGACCTTCTGCTGACCTCTCACCCAGACGGCTATCAAGTTTCTATTGATGCACCACTAGGCTCATCAGACCACTGTCTGATTCGTAGCACTGTGCCTTTCACAGAAATTTCAAAAACGTCGAGTCGATGCAATGGGAGTTTCTTTGCGTCCTACTAAGAGTTTGCTTCTCACTGCATGATCTTGATGTCGCCGCCGACTTTGTCGTTGATGTCATACTGCAGGGAATGAATCTTTTCAATCCAAACTCTGTGGTTCCCATTAGCGGCAGGTCTTAACCATGGTTTGGTCGTTGCTGCAAAACGGTGTCTCACCAAAAGTGACAACATTACATGGCCTGGGCTAATGCGGTGTCATCAAAGGATCCAAACACCAGTGCGCTCAGAAAGAGGTACAACTTTGCCGCCAGGTCCTTTAAGAAGGACATTGCCAAGGCGAAGTCATCATTCATAAGTGGAATTGGCGAGAGGCTAGTGCGTCTTCCTTTGGGTACGCGTGCGTTCCGGCCAAAGCTATCTTAGGGAATTTTTGTCAGCCGTCCCTACCACCATTGCACAAGACCGACACTGCCTGACCCATACTGCAAAGGAGAAAGCCGATCTCTTGGGCACTCTTTTCGCATCTAACTCGACCTTGGACGATGGGAAAAACTCTCCACCAACCATTGCGCTTGTTCAATGCCAAACGTCCGGTTCCTACAAAGGTCAGTTCGTAAGGCTCTTTTTTCCCTTGATATCCATAAGTCGAGTGGGCCTGGTGCATTTCCTCCCATGAGTTGGCGCTGGTTCTAACGCGCGTTTTCCGGCTCTCTTACACTACTGGCGTTGTCCCGAGCTCTTGGAAGACAGCCCTTGTCCACCCGATTCTCAAAAAAAATCGATCGCTCAGATCCGTCCAACTACAGGCCAATAGCCATCACCTCTTTGCTCTCCAAAGTAATGGAGTCCATTACAAACCGCCAGCTCTTAAGGTACCTAAAATAAAACTAACTACTAAGCGATCGCTAGCATGGTTTTCGTCGCGGTCGTTCGGCTGGTGATCTTTTAGTGTACCTTACTCACCGATGAGCGGAGGCTGTCGAGAGTAAAGGGGAGGCACTGGCAGTTAGCTTGGACGTAGCGAAAGCCTTTGACAGGGTATAGCACAGGGCTCTTCTCTCTAAACTTTCATCATACTGGCTTCCTGAGTAATTGTGTCGTGGGTGGCCAGCTTTCTTTCTGGGCGTAGCATCAGAGTCGTAGTCGATGGTTCGTGCTCTGACATGAACCCCCTTAAATGCTGGAGTCTGGAGTCCCACAGGGGTGTGTGTTAGCCCATACTCTGTTTCTTCTGCATATCAATGACATGTTGCATAACAACAGCATTCATTGCTACGCGACCGTCAGTAAGGGAGTAACGCTCTACACCGGACGAGCTAATATTTCTCGGGAAAGCGTCATCGAGAGCCGGAATAAACTTGTGACTGACACCAAGAACATGTTAAGTCATGTCTTGAATTGGGGCCGACATAACTTAGTCCACTGTAACCCCTCCAAAACACAAGTTTGCGCATTTACCGCGAAAAAACATCCCTTCGTCGTACCTCTGAACTTTTGAGGGAGCTCTCCCTTGATACTAATCCGACTATTGGAATCCTTGTCGTCGATGTTTCGAGTGACGTTCAGTTTCAAGGTCATTTGGAAGGTAAAGCTAAATTAGCAAACAAAAAAGAAATTTACAATTTTTTCCCCAGAAAAAGTACCGGTGACGTCACGGTTGAGAACTGTGAAGACAAAAATTTGGTAACGCTACGAAATTTGTATGGTTAGCAACTAAGAGCATAGGCCGAGGTTACCGGTAACGACTACCGCAAACGCGGAGCCTAATATTGGCGTAATTTGAAGTTATAACAAAAGTACCATAAGTACCGAATTTTCCGGGAAACAAATTCTCAGTACCGGTACTGCGTAAAAAGTCAATTTCCCGGGAAATACCAGGAATTCCCGGGAGCAAGGCCTAGTAACTACCAACCTAGTTAGGTACTTGTAAATTGTAATAATGTAGGTAGGTACTTAATAATTGTAGGTTACTAGTGGAATTGATATTATAATACTTAATTAAGTAAATGGGTACCTACGTACTTACGTAGACATACAGACGCGGGGGGACTGTGTTTTATAATTAATAGGTACCTAGGTAGTGATGAACGATTTAGTGATAATAAGAGTACCTACTTACCTTACTATAATTTAGGAAATACTTTTGCATACTTACCTGAAGCTCTTAATTGATTAATTGTCAAAAAAACACGTAAGGGTTGTGGAAAAAAGTTTAATCGTATGATGTGGCCCTAGCTAGATACGCAATTCTATAGCCGATTGTACATCTTAAAAATTACTTTCCCATTATTGTGATTTGTGAACATGACAGGATGATAGATTGATTAACCAAAATGAAAAATAAACAGATAAGTACTTAATCATTTGCAGTTTTTATTTTTAATTAAGAATATGTTACATACTCATCCGTTTACGTTACGTACGTTTTCATCCCATTCATCCAATTCGGATAATTGTAGAATAATCTTCTCTGAAAGAAGAATTGCGAGATATGTACTTAACTACTCAAAACTTGTCATTTAATAATGTTTTGTTGTCAGCTAAGATACTTAGTTTACTTTTCTGCATTACGTCTTCTTGTATTATGTTCGCCATGTATCCACTCGTCTGACGTGACGAGTGTATTATCTGTCATATAGAGTGTAGGTAGGTATGCCCCCACCCCCGCGCCTGCCCGCCGCCACCGCCGCGCCGCGCCCGCAGCCGCCCGCGTCCGCATAAAGAAACGTACGTTAGCGAAATATTTTATTCGTGATTTAAACTAAATGCACTGTATGTATGTTTCTAATTTTTTGTGTGGTCTAAAATAGTATTACAAAGGACATGTATGAGCGATTCTGTCAATTTTAATTTATTATTGCGTGTGTTACGAATAAAAAATGAAATGATCAAAGAAGCACACCACTTAACTTTCTAAACTTTGTTCAACATGTATACCACTAACCACTGAAAGTCTTAAATATTATTTCATAAATTTTAAAATTTTATTTAAAGACAAAAAGAGTGATTTTGTGATTTTCATAGTTCCACATATAATAAGTTTCTAAACTTTTTACAACACAAAGATAAGATAGTTCTTATTATAAAACACTCAACATTTCAAACTTTAATATTATATACATTACGTTACACGAAATATTATGAAATACCTAAACCATTCCTAAAGCACAGTCATAAAACTTCTAACTTTTTAAAAGTAGCTCACAATCCACATACTCTATCCACTCAGCAAAAACGAAAAGTTTTAGAATTATCAAAACTTCTTTATGGAATTTAATGTCCCACGACCGGACTATATCTCGCGTAGACTGGCACACTGGAATGATTCGATTTGACGGCTCCGCGCCCACGTTTTCTGGTGTCTCGCTTAACCAATGTTTGCATGTAGGTCCCAAACTACTCAAGGAAATCTCAGATATTCTTACCAACTTCCGTAGACACCAAGTAGTGCTGATGACGGATATCCGTATGATGTTTCGGCAGACAGTGATCCATCCGGATATCAGCTGATCTTATAACGTGAGAGTACGATAGACCCCGTTGTAGTTTATGAACTCAACACGAATACTAACGGATTGGCGTCAAGTCCGTTTGTTGCAATCCGTTCGTTGCTAGAGTTAGCGGAGCGCTTAAATTATCCCAGTGCCTCCACCATTTTGACAAACGACATATATGTCGATTACATGTGTACCGTGGCTTTCAGCGTTGCAGAAGCGCTGGTGCTACGAGATGAGTAGGGGCGATCATGAAGTCCAGGAGGAGTTAAGAAAATGGCTGTCTAATTCGCCGGAGGTCCTCACTGGCTTGTCAGAAGAGCATCATCAAGATCCTCATCTCTTTGAGAATGCCGATAATCCCAAAATGGTGACTATCCTGGGTGTTCAGTATAGACCAGTTCCGGGTAGCTTTACTTATTGTGTGGATTTGCAAATTCCAAAGATCTGGACAAAGCGCCTTGTCTTGTCCACAGTGGTACGCATTTTCGATCCTAATGGGTTGATCCATCCATCGGATTAAAGAGATGAGGCTCTTGATAATGCTAGTCCGGTTATTTTTATGTTTAAATGTTTTGTGCGACGCCTGTGGACTGCGGGAGTCTCTTGGGATGAGCCTCTCTTTGGAGAATTGCTCCGAAATTTGGTAGGCATGGTCTCATCCCTCCCTGATATTAATCAGGTGTTCTTGCCGAGACTTTTTCTTCCCGCTGGAAACTTTACGGCAAGTCTCCACGGGCTCTCCGATGCGTCCGAACGAGTATTTGCTGCGGTTGTCTATCTCCGTACCGTTAGTATCACCGGAGAAGTGTTTTTTGCATCTGGTATTGGCCAAAAGTAAAGTTGCTCCCCTTCGGACACGACTCACGATACCGAAGATGGAATTGTTTAGAGCTGCACTTCTTGCTCGTCTCATGAAGTACCTGTGTTCTACTTTGGGTCGTTCTGTAGACGTGAGCGGTGTCTATTCGTGGACTGAAAGTCAGATTGTCCTTTGCTGGCTCAAGGGTCCGATTCACACATTGGAGGTGTTTGTGGCGAACCGAGTAGCACAGCATTCATCCGAAGAAATGGTTTGGCGATAAGTTCCCAGAGAAATGAATCCTTTGAAAAATGAATTACTGACTGTGCTTCTCGAGGATGTGAAGCGTCGCAACTTATAAGTCATCCTTTGTGATGGGGGCCCCAGTGGCTGACGCGACCAGAGTCGGATTGGCCGCAATCCCAGAGTATGTTTGCAGGAGTGCTACCTGGGCTGCGATCTTTTATCCTTGAGATTTAACGTATTGGCAACACGGACTTCCTTTTAAATAAATACAGCACCCTGGACAAGCTTTTCAGTGTAACTGCTTGGATTCGGCTTTTCTTACATAACTGTAAGAAACCAAGCGAGAAGCGTGTCTCGTCTGTTCTCGCTCCAGAAGGGCGTCAGGAAGCCCTGTTACTTTGGGTTAAGAGAGTGCAGTCTGAGTGCTTCAAATCGGAGAAAAGCATTTTGTGAGACGGTCGGTTGCTCTAAACTTAAAGGAGCTATCGCCCGATTGAATCCGTTTCTTGACTATTTGGTCTCCTACGAGTAGGAGGAGGGCTGAAAATGCTGGTCTATCTTATAGAGCTCGTCATCCCCTTCTGTTGCCCAAAGATGATAATTTAGTTGAGTTGATAGTGACAGACCGCCACCTCAAAAATTCTCACGCCGGCAGCAACGCACTGTTAGCCGTTTAGCAACGTGAATTTTGGATTTTGTCAGCCAGACAGACCATACGCTGTATTACTTTTCGATGCCTACCGTGTAACCGGCTAAGAGCCACTACCATGCAGCCCCAAATGGGAGATTTGCCTGCAGATTGCGTTACGGAGACCCTTACCCTTAGACGGACGGAGACGGTTACCCTTTGCTGGAGTGGGTACAGATTTCGCCGGACCCTTTATGGTTATAAGACATCGCGGCTTCGTAATGCTAAGACTTATAAAGCGTATTTGTGGGTTTTTGTGTCTGTCAACCAAAACTGTCCACTTGGAAAAGTAATATTGTTGATAATTTTGAAAAGATTAATATTATGCTGCCATTGATATTATTGTGTGGCCCTTTGATTTTGCATATACGTCATTCAGATCTCAGTCTAAATGGTCCAGTTTAGAAATAAATCCCAATTTTATTCTTATTTCAGCCTTTTATTTAAGGGGGTGCAGCGCGATCACAAAAACTGACATAAGTCTCTTAAAGAACTTCAAAGCAAATTCAATCATATTGATATTTAAAATTAGAACAATTTTGCTTAGAAGTTTCAGACCTAGCAATTTGATTAGAGCAACGTTTTTATTCTGCGAAATGTACAAAACCATCACGCGCTATATATTAAAATTTACTTTTTTAATATGGGGGTGACCTGCGGAATATCAATACAAATATTTTCATGTAAGAATTATTAAAATTTTAAAACACTGAAAAAAGACGACAACCTCAGGCGGGAATCGAACCACGCACCTTCCGCATTCCGGGCGGCTGCCTTAACCACTTGGCTACCGAGGTCTGGCTTTCAACCGTCGAAATTTGTCAGTGCTTGATGCTTATGTTTTTAGTCAACATTGCTTCATCAAATCTTAGAAGTTTTCACCTCTGAGATCCGAAAGAAATATTTTTACAAATATTTAAACATTCGGTTAAGATGAAGCTGCGTTTATAGATTTTTTTTTTTTTTTTTTTTTATATTTTAGCGTTTTGTTAACGCTTAAATATACTTAAGTAAAATTTTAAAAACACTGAAAAAAGACGACAACCTCAGGCGGGAATCGAACCACGTACCTTCCGCATTCCGGGCGGCTGCCTTAACCACTTGGCTACCGAGGTCTGGCTTTCAACCGTCGAAATTTGTCAGTGCTTGATGCTTATGTTTTTAGTCAACATTGCTTCATCAAATCTTAGAAGTTTTCACCTCTGAGATCCGAAAGAAATATTTTTACAAATATTTAAACATTCGGTTAAGATGAAGCTGCGTTTATAGATAATTTTTTTTTTTTATATTTTAGCGTTTTGTTAACGCTTAAATATACTTAAGTAAAATTTTAAAACACTGAAAAAAGACGACAACCTCAGGCGGGAATCGAACCACGCACCTTCCGCATTCCGGGCGGCTGCCTTAACCACTTGGCTACCGAGGTCTGGCTTTCAACCGTCGAAATTTGTCAGTGCTTGATGCTTATGTTTTTAGTCAACATTGCTTCATCAAATCTTAGAAGTTTTCACCTCTGAGATCCGAAAGAAATATTTTTACAAATATTTAAACATTCGGTTAAGATGAAGCTGCGTTTATAGATATTTTTTTTTTTTTTTTTTATAATATAAAAAAAAAAAAAAAAAACTATCTGTAAGAATTATTGTTTCATGCGTAAAATTAAGAAAGTAGTTGAAAAAAATGTTTTTAGGAGTCATTAGATTTATGGGTAGTTTGTTATTGTTTAAAGAATTTGTTTCAAATTTTAACAAGGCCACGACCTTGTGCAATGATCAGGCTAACTTATGTAAGTTCTTTTAATGTCTTTAACTAATTCAGCGCATAGTACTACAAGTAACTTAAAAATACTTAAATTTTCACAATTTCGTTCAGAATCCTCTTAAAAAACATTTTTTTTAAATAAATATCGAAAAAATATCGATATTGGAAAAAAAAACCGATAGTCCATGCTCTATACATAAGTGTTATGTTAAACGAATAGACAGGGAGCGTTTGCCGCTTGTCTAGAAGGGCTGACCTTAAACCTGTGTTGCCTTGTGGCGCGCGCGTAGGGCACCCCGAGGAAGGCGTAGTGCGGCGGCTGCGGCGCGTGGCTGAGGTAGCCGCGCACGGCGCCCTGCCGCGTGCTCACGTCGCGGTGCGGCCGCGCGCCACCGCCGCCGCACGCCAGCCACGCCACCGCAACCGCCACCAGCAGCGCCATACCACTCTGTAACTAAAAGCTATTGCGTCACAACTCTGCCTTTGTTATCGTAGGGAAAGCTCATTGCTACACGACAATGAGCTTAGTTTACCCCCATCGTGTCCATATGGTCACTTCAATTATGGTGCGAATAGCATGCAATAGGTTCGACGCGCCGGGGTGATCTGGGATCGCCTAAGCAATTACCAGAGTTACCCCAGTTCACAACTCGTGTCTGAAACTTGGGACACCTTGTTCGCACTTGGCGATTATTTACTTAATTTAATCGAAATTTGAAATTAATCAAATTAGCAAAGCAATGGACTCTCTTCTCGAACAAGCTATAGATTTGATCGTGATAGTAAGTGTAGGGAATTTTTTAAACTTGTATTTTTCAGAAAGGCACATTTTATAAAGACAGATAAAATAGGTTAATTGTGTACTTACAAGTTAAACTACTTACTGCGTTAATGTATTGGCCGTGTAAATCACCGATAGGCTTATCTGAATGACAATTAGTCTCCGCCACGTGTAAGGAGTTGCCAAATAAAGCGGCTCCGCTTCATGCTGAGCCCGTAGCCCGTCAGCTGCAAATAAACTCGTGTTTGAGTGCACCATGACGGTTAAAACGAATATGTAAAAGTACGTCTCTTTCAAACTCACTTTCCAATGAGTAGTGGCGCAGTGACCGCCACTCCTGTAGGATCAATTACTAATTCAGCTATAAAAGGTTTGCTTTATAATAAAACCATGCGCTCACACATTGAAAATTGTATAACGTTATTTTAAACGATCTTGCCTCTTTTATTTTTGTATCTTCTCAGACAAGCCTAAAATTCGTCTTGTTTTCCAATTCTGTCAATGTATCGTAAGAGCAAGGGAGATCCTCACGATTGCAAGCGCGATTTTTGTAGACTGTGAATTCTTATTGTTTCGAATAAGATTCGCTTTAAACGCAATAGCCCGCTGTCTAACTAGTGAGCTGCCACTTGTAACTTGGAATGAGCACGGCGCTTAGTAGCCAAGTCATTAGATATTCTCGCAGGACTAATAACTAAAGGTACATTTATACTTACAACTTAGCTATCCATAATATTATAGCAGTTGTTCCTTTTGTCGTAGAGCATTACAGCAATTACATTTGGAATATTATGCTTTTCAATATTCAGTAATGCATAAAAAAATTGACGTTTCAAACAACATTTTTTTGCGCATTAAATGTTTGATGTTGTTTCGTTTTACATAAGTACTATTAATAATAAAAGGATGATGAAAGGATGTGGTCTCTGCTGACCCCTCCGGGAAAAAGGCGTGATGTATGTATGTACACACGGCGTCAGATCAACTTACCCTAAACTGTCAAATTTCTCCAATGGATATTGATCCTTAGAACCAAACATTAAATTTCAAAATTCGTGACAGTTTTGGGTAGGTTAATCGGACGCCGTACCTTCCGTGTAAAAACCACCGGGAATTGTTCAATAAAACCAAAAAAGTAATTTAATTTTAATTAGTCAAAAATGATTTTGTCGCCTTCAAAGTAGGCTCCTTCGCTTGCAATACAGCTACACCAGCGCGCATGACCCAGTCCTCCATACATTTTTTGTAAGCTGATTGAGGTATGGTCTTCAACTCCTTCAGCGAATTTTCTTTATAGATTCAATCGATTCGAAACGCCTTCCTGGAAGTGGTAATTTTTGCCTCGGGAGCAGCAAAAAGTCAGACGGAGCCATTATCATGAGAGTATGGCGCTTGGTCGATGGCATTCGTCGTGTTTTTGACTAAAAACTTGCACAATGATGGCTTTGTGCGATGGTGCATTATCATGGTGTAAAATCCATGAATTGTCGTTCCATAAATGTGACCGTTTTCGGCGGCGGATGTTCTCTCGCAAACGTCTCATGACACCTAAATAATATTATTTATTCACCGTATGTCCCTCTGGAAGAAATTCGTAGTGCACTAAACACATACAGCATAACTTTGATTTTCGAGCGGCTTTGACGCGGTTTTTTAGGTTTTGACTTTCGACTAATTTTCAAGGCGTCATCCTGAAAACTGTTGACTTGTTTGCATATCGTACTCATAAACCCATGTCTCGTCGCCCGTTATGCGGTTCGTGAAGTTGGAATCCGTAGAAGCTCGGGAAATCGTGTCTGCATAAACCTGCTTTCGATGCTCTTTTTGGACAAAATTGAGCTCTTTTGGAACTAATCGTGCGGCGACGTATATCATGCCCAAAATGTCAGTAAGAATATTATGAACGAATTTAAAAGATACGTTTACTTCTAAAGCTAACTCTCTAAGACTCATAAGACGATTTTCAAGTACCAGACTCTTGATTAGATTGATGTTTTCATCATTCGCAGCGGTTGGGGGTCGACCAGAACGAGGCATATTAACGACCACTTGTCGGCCTTCTTTAAATACTTTATACCATTCATATGACCGTGTTTTTGAGATACACGAATCACCGTAAGTCTTCTGCAACATTTTTAGAGATTTGGCACAGGAAATTTCGTTTGATACGCAAAACTTAAGGCAAACTCTTTGTTCAACAAATGCTTCCATGATAAAATCGCAGAACACTTATAACATTGAAAAAAAAATACAAAAACGGTAGCCATAATTACACTGAGTGACATATAACGCTCAAATTTCGCGCGGTAACTCAGTACAGCGTTACCAACAAAAAAATTGGTCGATATGTTTACCGCGCGTTTTGTAATTTATTTATTCCTGGTACTTTTCACACAGAATAGTATGTAAATATGTAATAATAATAAATTAATATTAATAACTTGTCCACTCTCGCACCAATTATCTAGCCCAAGTTTGAAACTTGTTTTATTGTTTATCGGATATCATACTTATTATATTACAGTAAATACAAAGACCAGACATCAATTTAGAAAAACAGTTATTTCTTAATTGACCCGACCGTGAATTCAGAGATGAAATTGTATTGAGACCACAGAGATGGCACGACGTCAGTACCGGCGTGCTTACGACTACGGAGGTCGTCCATTATACCATACTTATCACCTTTACTACAATAGGGTACAGTCATAGCTTTTCTCTGCCTGTGTAAATATTTAACTACCCATATATAATTAACAAAGTGACACACGTTTGCTCTAAGATTATTGATTAGTTATTTATGTTGTTTTCAGTTATAGTTTGGGTATTTTAATTAGTAGGTATACTTATACATTTCACATAACCCTCATGGCATATAAAATTCATGTTAACATACTTTTATTGAACTTATATATTTCGGTGGTGAACATACCTTTATAATACAACTTAAATCTGTTATCATTGCCTTCAACCGTTATTATTAAACAGCCGCGAGGTATTATAAACACTATGAATGCCTGTGTTGAAACAATAGAACTCAACATCATTCGGAAGATTTACAAAACTGCTAGACTTGCATCATGTTATATTTGTGCAAAATTCATAAACCACTACTAAAATATAATACATTGGCTAAATAATGTTTTTAAACATTGACTGAATTAAAAGCCAAATCAATATAAAATTCTTATTGAATAAAGGAATATAAATTTGATTATAGAAGTAAAATTAAATATCTACTGCCTTACAATAAACGTTTCTTAAATTTAAGTGTTTTAATATTTGACATTCATTGATAATAGATGTCACATCCTAAGTAATTATTTAAATTGAAGTCACGTTTTTAATCAAGGGGGATAGATGGACTACAAAGTGTATATGACATTTAAAGAAAACTTTACTAAACATAGTACAGCTGCGTAGAAAACACCATCGCAAGCATTCATATCGGAGGCTGGGCTACGATCGACGAAGTGGTCCTCGTACATCTCGGTCCAGATCGTGAGGCGGTCTTCGTGGAAGCCTATTTCCAGGGAGGTCTCTGCGCCGATAGATAACCATGTGTTCGCTGATTTGTTAAATTTATTCCAAACAACGCCATCAGCAGTAGGATAACTGAAAGCAGTCAGTAATTATTAAATTAGTATAAACGCAAAAAATAATTGTGTTCTAAAAAATACTTCCGTGAACTTACCCTTTCTCAATAAAGCTGACCCATAAATCTGTCATTAAGTCAACGACTTTTCTGTCTTCTGAATTTTCATTGGGAATGCGGCCGTCTTGCGCGAACAAGTAGCCCGCTGCATCACCCCTAATCGCACCGTGGTGTGGCGCGTCTATTGAATGCAGTTCCTTGTTTAAACCTCCAATGTAAGAGAACTCGTATAAATAAACTGTGGCTCCTGCTGCGACCAGTGCTCTAGCCAAGCGTAGATCCGGTCCAAGGTAGGAAACATCAGTGAGATATAATGATAAATTCTTCACATCGTCTGATGTGATATTTTCCGTACCAAAATATTGTTTTCTTATTTTTTCTCCCATATCTCTCCATAAACTCGCACTATTAAAATTTAAGTCATTGGGCAGAAAATATTCATAATTTTCGTTTAACTGTGACAGTGCTTGATTGTCATACTGCAGTGCCTCCGCAAGCGCGGCGTGGTTAGTTGATCCTATTACAAAAGATATATTGATTGCTTCGTTGTTCAACGTGGACCAAGGTTTATTTTTTATTATTCCGTCGTTACTATATTCGATGCAGGGCCGCAAAAAGGTCTGGTCAGATGTTCTAATTAATAGTTCAAGATCGATGTCACTAAAAATATTATCCGAAAACTCTGTATCTTCATTCGACTTCCTTATATGTTTAGCTAATTGTGTTGCTGTGTTGATTGGATTTCTATCTATTGCCCAGTGAGATAATAAAGACCCGCTCTCTGTAATGACTCGTTTAATATAATGCTTGGACGTCGGTGACATTGCTAAATATCCTGCCAGAGCCCCTGATGTACCGTCTCCACTTATAGCTATGTTTGACGGATCCCCGCCGAAAGCCTCTATATTATTTATTGTCCACTCTAACGCTAAAGACAAGTCCTTTAAGGCAGCGTTACCTGGAACTGTATCATTTTGCAAACACAGAAATCCCAGAGCTCCAAGGCGATAATTTGGTAGCACTAGTATAACGCCTTTCTGTAACATATACTCTGGTCCATATATAGCGGGATTTCCGCTGCCTGTTTTTGAATTACTTCCATGTATATAGAACAACACACTTGCTTTACCGACGTCTTTGGGTGTAAATATGCTTAAAATCAAACAGTCAGAACGTCCCACGAATGTGTCGTTATCCATTTGTGGGCATCGTTTACTATGTTGTTTGACGTCATGCACAGTTTCCCAACTATCTGGCTTCTGAGGCGCCTGCAAAACATTATCAATAAAACATAACCATAATAAGAGAAAAATGGATAAATCCTTTAAATTTACATACATACATACATATTATAATCACGATTATTATTCCGAAGGATTAGTCAGAGACTAAGCAATGAGAACCGCAAATGCAGTCCTCGGCCATAGTCCACTTTACACCAAATAGCGATTGCACATGTGCTCAGCGTGACATGTGGTGAGCCCATCGTCACTCTATGCTGTTGGATGTATGTGCAGTCTTTAGTCCGTTAGTCGCCTTTTACGATACCCAAGGAAAGAGATGGGGTGGTAGGGTAGTATTTTTTCACCGCTACACGACACGGTTACACTTGTAAAATTAATTCATTATTTAAATTATTTATTTATTACTTACCTCAAATAAAGTAAACTTTCCGTAAGGTATATCCATGTAACTGATAATTTCATCGAAGTTTGGCCATTTATAACCTCGAACAGGTCCAGACTCTGTGTTTAGAACTATGTTCATTGGTGGCGTTGGTTCCGCGGATTCTACGGTTTCGTCGCCATTGCCTTCATCCCCTCCACTTTCTCCACTCCCTCCATCTTGTCCATTTCCTTCACTTTCTTGACTCCCTCCACCTTGTCCATTTCCTTCACTTTCTCCACTCCCTCCATCTTGTCCATTTCCTTCACTGTCTCCATTCCCTCCATCTTGTCCATTTCCTTCACTTTCTTCACTCCCTCCACCTTGTCCATTTCCTTCACTTTCTCCACTCCCTCCATCTTGTCCATTTCCTTCACTTTCTCCATTCCCTCCATCTTCGCTATTCCCAGCACCATCTTTATTCTCACCATCTTCTCTATTATCCCTATCTTTTAGTCCATTGTCTTCGTTTAATACAACTTCTCCATCGTTTGTTGTAATTCTGTCTTCTTTTTCCACTTCATTATCTTTCTCAGCTACGTTGTCGTGTCTGTATTGTCTTGTTTCATGATTATCTTCTATTTCAGACAAAAATTTTGTTCTTTCTAACTCGTCAGTCTTTATTGTTGATTGTTCATCGCTGAAAGCCACTGACCTATTATTTATTTTGTCACTGCGCTTATTTGAGCCATTTACGTCAACTTGGCTGGGGATAGTGACGTCAACATACTCATTTTTATCCATCATATCATAATGATTGCTGGGATCAGTGGTTGTGGTGTTATTTATTGCGTATGTGCTGACACGAACGTTCTTATCGGGCCCTACATTGTTTTGTATATTTACTTCCTGAAAATATCCTAGTGCGGATGTATTTAACGGTTTGTCAGTCGAAGTTTCTGCTACTTTATTGTTATCCTTTTCGTAACTGTCTAATATGTTATTTAGCTTCTGTTCAGACGCAGCAATATAAGGTTTCTTAATAACAGAAGAGGTGACATTTATTGATAGCGCTTCTGTTCGGGCAACCGCAGCCAAAGTGGTTATCAACCACACTTCTTTCCAGCTCATTATTAACTTTAATCAGATCTTCGTTGACATAGGTACCTAAAAATTATTAATATTTTTTACAATTCAGAAAAAGTGTACAGGATGTAAGTCGTACAGGATAATTAGAAAGCTTTATATCACTTCTAGAAATTCCAACCATGAGCACTGGGTGCAGATGGATCGGGATGGAGACGGGATTCGAACCCGTGACCTTTGTATTGCCGGTCCACTGCTCTTTTTACGGTAAAACGGTACCCTTATGGATTGGTCATGTCTGTCTGTCTGTCTGTCCGTACGTATGTCACAGCTACAAAAATTATATTGAGGTTTCTAATACGCGAGAGACACTTCCAAAGTGTAAAATGTGTGCCCCCCCCCCCCCCTGTAACTTCTAAAATAAGAGAATGATAAAACTAAAAAAAATATATGATGTACATTACCATGCAAACTTCCACCGAAAATTGGTTTGAACGAGATCTAGTAAGTAGTTTTTTTTAAGTCATAAATTAATTAATTTAAAAAGATACGCTATTATTAAAACATCGATCAAAGTTACAACGAACTACAAGAACTTTTATATGATGTTCCTTGCTGCTACGGAACCCTTCATGGGCGAGTCATGGGTTTCGATGCCCTAAGGGCTGGGCTCTTTGCGATAGATGAGTGCATTCCGAATTGGAGTTTTAAAATCACGATTGTCAATGTTATTTTTTTCTAGTAAACATTTTATCCTATATCTATATAGCATTGTGAATGAAAAATTGAAATAATAAAAAAAATATTCTAGCCAATGATATTAAATTTTAAAAGGAAGTAGATACGCTACTACGCGGCTCGAGTTGATGACTCATTTATAGCCCAGTTGTCTCATGTCGCAATCAGTTTGCGTCGAACAAGCCATAGAGCCAGTCACCCGTGCAGTGGCGTGCCTAGGGCTTCAGATTGGGGCAAGCCACGAAACCTGAAGTTCCTAATCTTGCTACCTAGGTACAATGTTGGTACCCATTTAATAATAATAAAATTCATTTATTCGACCAACATGGATCATCATTACATTACAATTATAAAATAAAATCACATTATATTATACAATCAAATAAAAATAAAATTAGATAAGTTATTGATTACACATTAAAATTAAAATTTACATGAATAAAAATATAAATAAATAATGATCTTTACATACAAAACAATAAACATTAATGAAAATTACAATAGGTGTATTAATTATTTATTTTGACTCTAGTCAGTAGGTGAATCATATTACAGTGATTCACATACTGACAGTCAAAACGTTGGGCCAATTCTCTCAGGATACTATTGGCACTGGCCCGCACCCTACGCACCAGAGATGTGCACCGCTTCCGCATCACTGTGTAAAAGCAATCCACGCGCTCTGCGGCGAACATCCCTGATGCGCTGCAAAAACGGGTAGCCCCAACAGCACCCTGAATGCATTATTGTATTGTATGCGAAGAGCATTATATTGTTTCTGCGTGTAATCCAACCACAGGCTACAAGTATAAAACGAAGTGCAAAAGGCCCGAAATAAGGTGACTTTTACATTCTTCGAGCATCGACTAAATCGTCGCGCTAACATATTGGCCCGAACAGATAATGCCCTTCGCTCTCTTTCAATGTCAGCGTTGTCTTTGAGGTCCGACGTTACAAGGTGTCCCAAGTACTTAAACTGATCTACTCTCTTTAGAACGCATCCCTTAAGTTTGATAGGGGGTATTAAATCGACACACCTTCGTCTAGCCTGAAAAACCATAACTTCGCTTTTACTGACATTGTACAACAAGCCATGTTCAGCAGCATATTTTTCACAGATGTCAAGTAGTTTAGACAAGCCACACACAGAGGCACTCAGCAGCACCATATCGTCTGCATAGCTAATATTATTCGTGCATACCCCACCAATATGGCAGCCGATATGCGTGCTACTGAGCTCCTCAACTAACGCATTCACATACAGATTAAAGAGTTTGGGAGAGGTCAGACCCCCCTGCCTCACCCCACACTCCAATCCGTAAGGCTGCGAAAAAGTTCCCGACCATCGCACGACGTTGATCTGGTTTTGGCACCAATGTTCGAGTATGCGTGTTAGTTCATCTGGTACAGACATCTTGCGAAGTTTTTGCCATAGCAAATCATAGCGAACCAGATCAAACGCCTTTGACAAGTCAAGAAAGCAGGCAAAAATGGGCGTATTTCTGTCGGTATAGTACCTGACAGTCTGCTTAAGGCACAGCACCGCTGTCTCAGTGGAGAGGCCAGGTTTGACACCAAATTGGTTATCGTGAAACTGAAGATGTTGTTCAAGCTGTTTATTAAGCAGACTATCAAATACCTTCGCGACAATACTAGCCAACGATATCGGTCTATAATTATTAATGTCACTAGTATCACCGGTTTTGTTTTTAACAATCGGTATCACAACAGTTTTTATCATTTGAGCCGGTAAGTAAGAATGTCCTACGCACAATGAGAAAAGCATTGCCAATACTCTTGGTAGGTGACAACCTGCATTCTTAAGGTGCTCGATGCTCAGGTTGTCGTGACCAGGAGACTTGCCCCGTGACATTGAATTAATTACGATATTGACATCTTTTGCCACAAAACGAGCATTTATCTTCTGGCCACCACAACCAGCACCAGCACCGCACTCATGCATTGATGGTCCTAACGGTGATTTAACTGTGAAATGTTGTCTAAACATCTCTGCTATGTTCGAAGATTCACACACTCCATTGACACTTACGGGTGTGCCTGGTTTACTATTAAGCATGTTCGTTGATTTCCAAAAGCCACGGAAGTCATGCCTGGAATGTTGAGCTGCTAAAGCATCCATTTTTATCTGCTCACTGTTGTTTTGGCACCACCGCAAACGGGACTTAAAAATTTTACGGCTTGTGTGCATCTCATTCCAAACATGACCTATCCTCGGCCTCCCATATAGCACCCAGAGTTCAAATTTAAGTTTCGCCTCCCTGTGCGAGTCTCTCACATATTTATTCCAACCGATTACGGGCCCTTTACTAAACATCCGTTTTTGAGAATGACTAGCACTGGCTGCTTTACACAAAACATCAATAATATTGTCATACATTTTATCAATAAAATATCTGTGGTCAAGATTATTACATACATAGTCACTACACGCACATAATTCCGTAGGAAAGTCAATTAATCTTAAGCTATCGTTACATAATTTAGTATAAGTTTTTATTTGTTCAGGCTTTCTTTCATTCCAACGAATTTTATTACAATGTACACTAAAGTTTGATTCATAAACTTTTGGTTTAATGCCACCTAAATTGCATTGCATTACAAGAGGAAAGTGATCCGACCATAGTACATCATACTTTACATTTACATTGACAATCGTTTGCATCGCCGAGCTAGTCACAACGCAGTGATCAAGCCATCGTCTCGCACCGTTTGCTTCACTAACAAAGGTAAATGTTTCCGAACAAACACCTAACGAAACGATATCGGCACACATCCAATTCGACTCGGAACAGAAGCAATCTAATTCCTTATAAAAAAGTTCTCCCGGATGCGCATTAAAGTCGCCTAAGATATAAGCAGTTTCGATGTTATTAGTATCAATAATAGCGCTTACCAGACCGAGACAATCCGTAAACTCTGACAGGTTCGCAATATTATCTGTGGGCATGTAAACGCTAAACACTATAAAGGCCCTGTGCTCCACGGTCACTTTAATTGCACACACTCGCGGGTTATTGCACTGCACCACCAAAACGTTATCGAAAATGCTTTTTCGCCACAATAGTGCCACTCCGCCGTACGGACGTCCACGAAGCATCCCCACGGTCGTATCCACCGCGGATGTACCGGTGTAGCCGAACTCGCCCTCATTAATCGTATTTAGAAATTGAATATCGTCTGGCAACAACCACGTTTCCTGCAGGGCAACAATATCAGACGTACGACATAATTCCCTGATGTTGTCCGTCGAACGCTTAACACTCTTGCAGTTAAAGCTTACTAAGTTATATAGTGACTTATCTTTCATTAAAATTCCGATTACGGCCGTGCACGGCGTCCCCATTTACACCGTTCGTTTTTCGTGGCTTGAAATTCACGAAACGCCTAAATATAATTCCCTGCGGCCAGAGCTCGCTATCGAGAAATAATGACAATTTCTGTTCAGGAACAAAAAACTTATACGCATTATGCTCTTTTTCCTCTTTAAAAGATATTTTTTCAAGCGTTATAAGTTCTTTTGTTTTTTCATAAACATAATCCGTAATGTCTTTTTCAGATGTATCTTTATGTACCTTAGTTATAAAAATAGGTAGCCTTTGCTCGGCGGCCTTAAACTTCCCTTGATAGTCCTTACAGTTTCCTTTATTTCCTAAATATCGATACTTCGGAGCTTTCCGACGTTTGGACACAGTTTGCCAACCCTGGTTGTCACCAGTATGCACCTCCGGAACTGCCGCCGCCGTCTTCGCCACAGGTTCTGTCCCACAGCACGCCTGTTTCCTCCTAGTTTTCTCGCTTCGCGCCTGTTGCGGTGTAATTAAGGCGGCCGGCGCCGATGACGTCACAGCCGCTCGGCCGACCGAGCGTTTCGCGCACGGTAGCTCCTTGTCGCTGTCGCAGTTCACATCTACCGCCGATATTTTTGTCAGCCCAGGCGGAATGATTTCCTCAATGCCATTATTAAAATCATCATCAGACAGGTCGGGAAAATGGGATAGGCCCATAGGCCCACTGTCCATCATCCAACCACCTCGCTTTTTATTTACTTTGCAGACAGATAACGGTATTATTGAGTCATTTCGCGCGGTTAAAATCTCTGCTTTAAATTCGCTTAGCTGTTGGTGCGTAACGTATGTTGATTTTATTTCCTTAAGCTCATTTGTACCAACAAAAGATCTTTCAAAAGCTTAGTACAGCCTAAGTGGTCGAACAAAACAGGAGGTAACCGCTCCAAATCTCTCGCAACGAAAATGGGAAACTTATCTGATTCCGTAGACTTAAAAACGTTCACAATATCCACTAGATTTCGCTGCTCCTTGCCCTTATTCTTACGCTTAATTTTCCCGCTCTCAACACAAACTGCCTCGAACAACAACTCCTTTGATTTTTCAATTTGTTCACTCGTAAATGATGAGGTGCATATACGTAGCAACGTATCCTCATCAATAACCGATATCTTATTTTGTATATACGCTAACATTTCGTCGATTATAATATTACAGCTATTGCACTTCACAACTTTCGTCATTTCGACATGTACGAGATAATGCAGGTACAAATTATAAAACACGCCCGCACGGGGGGGATGCGCGCGCGCAACTGTATCATAGGCCGTGGCATTCCAAACGTTCTTGTCGTTTGTAAAAAACAGCCTATTACCTTCTATTACATCTTGAATGTGATTTTTGTGAGAAACTTTTGAAAAAAAAAAATTACTGCGGCCAATTTTGGCGTTCTTTATCTCAGAAACAAAAATACATTAACAGTATTTACTTATTGAATAGTGTAGAATAGCTATTGGCATAGTACGTAGCGGCCTCGCTTTTTGTAAATTTTGCTTAACTTTTTATTTAAACCCAAAATTGCAGAGAAAGATTTTCATAAATTGCGCGAGGGCACTTTTTTGAGCTCCTGGATTGAACTACTGTTCTAAACAAATGAAATAAAAAATGAGAATGTTATCTCGTCGTATTTATTATACGTAGCGGCCACGGAATTTTTAAATATTATTGATTTTATATAGAAAAAATAGTTATTCAAAACCAAAAAACTTCGAAAATCGCGTTAAGTTAACTGTGAATTTCTCTTATCTACGATAATATTATTGAGTAAAACTTATACCAGAATAATTGTTACTTCATGAGGAATAAAAATGTTATAATGAATTTATTATCCTATTTCGATGAAAACTATAAATATAACTAAGTACAAAATTACTAAGTACAAAATGCGATGCGCCGGCCGGGCCGTCCGTCCGAACTCAGCTTATTCTCGCAGAGTGGAGATTCGTAATATTAAGCATGCATTTATTATCCTATTTCGATAAAAACGATAAATACAACTGGAAAATTACTACAAAATGCGAAAATGGGCATTTTGCGCGGGAATCACAGTCGATACCTATGTAGGCAGGCCTCTACACTTAATTTATTAATTATTACTTAATTATTTTGAATGGAAGCAACCAACAATCCAAAGAGTTTTTTACATAGACCTATTATAATGAATGCCCTAGATGACTTTTAATAGTCTGCGAAATACATAAATCATGTGTGATGTTCAAAGAATTTATTTACTTACCTCTGCCTTTTTGTTTGCAACACATCACATGCCCAACACATCTAAGTTCGTCACAGAGACCAATAAAGCGACGAAATGAACTCAGAAGACATTTTTTTTTATCACAAATTACGAAAACACTTGTTACAAAACAATCGCTCAAACAAAGTGAAGTGTGACAATAACAAAGAATAAAAAATGGCTGGCTGCAGCCTGTGGCTGCTGCACAGCACAATCGCGTTAATGCTCGCCTCTGATTGGTTCGCCCGAGCTCGAGCTGTCGTCGGTCGCCTCTGATTGGTTCGCCCGCGTTGAAGTTGCACGTGATTCGGTAGAAATAAAGCCTGATTTGGAGAAGGCCTTACTTGTGCTTGCGAACTTCATAACGCAAGCTGGCTTTGACGAAGAGTATAAATTTCTCATAGAATCTATACATACTTACGCAGTATTATGTTTATAGAGTAGCAATTTTGTAAAAGTTAGAAGAGAGCGAATATACTTTAAATCCGAAGCCCGGTTGCAAGCCAACTTGTGCGAGAGAGATGTAAAGCATCGCACGATTTATAAGCAGCTTTATGCGATTTGTTTGGTGATTCTTAATATGAGAAACTTATAAAATTAATAATTTGAATGCTGATGAAAGAAAATTAACAATGGTAAAAAATATTAAGTGATTTTAATAATTACGTTTTACTAGTAGTGATGTTGAGTTTTTCTTAGGGCAAGCCGGGCTTTTCGGCTTTTATGAAGGTACCGCCACTGCACCCGTGGCAGTTGAACAAAAATATGTATAAATAATATGCCGTCGTGTGTGTTTCGAAACTGCACAAATTATGGTGCTAAAGTGATTGATTTAATTTCATATTATTTATCAAATACTAAATGTCAGAATAAATAGGTAGTGTCATAGAAGTATAAGAGTGCTACAACAGCAAATTGACATTATATTCGCAACGACACGGCATGTAGGTATCTATCTTGTTTAACATAAAATAAGCGTGACACGGGAGGCGTGTCATGATCCCCGCGTTTTGGTGACACTACTCTCGTATAGGCCCCGCTCAAGATATTATTGTATTCTAGCGGATTCTGGCGCAATAAGCGTTACGTCTGTGTTTGTAACTTAAGAACTACAAGAAGTTTGTGTTTTAGTGTACAACAAAATGGAAATTAATAAGAAACTGGAGCTTAAAAGTAAGTTTCTATTTTTTAAGCAGATGTCGTAAACCTTTGTACAATCTATTCGTATTTATTTTGTCTATCATAGTCACAGTCATAGTCATAATCTCTTTATTCAAGTAAACTTATTAGAAAGCATTTTCGAATCGTCTAAAAAATATTATTATTTCTATATAATGATGGGTAGGCACCCTTCCCGTAAGGGTGCTTATATGAGGGTTCCAATGTATTTTTGAATGTAAGGTAATACCTAAGAAAACTGTTGAATCAAGAAGGTCCAACCGTTCAGTTTAATTTTATTTACTATATTCTTTACGTTAGGTAGACTAAAATTTATACATTTGGTTTTCTTCGTGTTTAGTTGAAGATTACTAGTAGTGAACCAATTTAGCACATCTGTTAAGGCATTGTTGATGTCATCAAAACTATTTTTATTTCTATCTCTCTTAAATACCAAAGATGTATCGTCAGCATACAAAACTATAGGTATTGCAGAAGTTTTCCGCATAAAATGGTAAATCATTAATATAAATTAAGAACAAAAATGGACCCAGTATCGACCCTTGTGGAACCCCCATTAGCACAGAAGATCCAGATGATATGGATCCATTCACGTAAACTTTTTGGATTCTGCAGCTGAGATATGATTGAATCAATTTCAAGGCATCAGAGTGCACTCTATAGTAGACCTTCCCTTGGTAAAACCATACTGAATATCCCACAAATCGCAAGTGGTTTTCATTTTTAAAAATGTAAAGGATTTAAGTATGTCTTTACAGCTTACGTATTTAAATTTGAACACTTCGTTACACATGGGTACATACTTTTTTAACAGGATTTCTGCATTGCTCGATGAAGAGTTGAATAACATAGTTGTAGCAATAGGTATATTTGTAAAATACTGCTCAAAAGCATCAGCAACTCTATTGTCTTTCCTTAAAATGCTATTGCCTATCCTTAAAGAAAACTTAGTATCACGTGGCTTTACTTAAGCAGTTTTGCGATTAATACAGTTCCATGTTGCCTTTATTTTGTTATCAGCCTTTTTAATTGTTTCACTACCTAATAAATAATTTCTTGGCACATGCACAAGCCTTTCTAAAAGTTTTCGAATACTTATTGATATACTCTAGAAAACTTGGACTATTATTATATTTTTTCTACTCATGTAAGCCATACAACTTGGCCCTACTTTTATGCAAACCAGCTGTAGCCCAATCCCCAAATTTCATCGAAATTCATCTGCTTAAAAAATTATTCTTAAACTTTTTGACAGATAAAGTTTTATCAAATTCACCTTTAATAAGATCCAAAAAGCGCTTGTAAATAGCATCTGGATTTACCTATTTAAATGGTAAATATGTAAGTTTTGCAGCTACATTATGCTTGAAAATTTTAATCCGGTTCTCTGTCACTGACCTACAAGATATTTCTTCTGAGTTAGAGTGTCCATATTCAGTAAAAGTTATTTTGACTTGGAAGCTTTTAGGGAATCCAGGTGGTAATAAAGGGCCACGTAAAAACTCACCTTCGTGAAGGGAGACGCGCCTCGTCCGCCGTCGCCGGCGCCGTACTGTTTTTGGTCCATATCGCGTCAAAATGCCAAAACACGATCGATGTTTGATAAAGGACTATTGCTAACAATGCTCGATATAACATTTTTGCAAACCTTTACTAGGTTTCATGAATTTTAAACACAGTACTTTTTTTTTAATTCGTTTTTATTAAATTCACATACAAGCTTGGTTACATGTACATACATACGACTTAGCCCCGAAGCGTTAAACAGAGAGTAGGCAATGAGGACCGCAAAAGCAGTCCTCTGCCATAGTCCGCTTTTCACCAAATAGCGACTGCACATGTGCTCAGCGTGACAGATGGTAACCCAATCGCCGCTATATGTTGTTGGATGTATGTGTAGTCTTTTGACCGTTAGTCGCCCGTTTTACGACACCCAAAGGAAGAGACGGGGTGGTAGTATTCTTTCACCGCCACGCGACACGGTTCAAGCTTGGATAATAATATGTAATGTCGATGTGAGAATCAAATAAGGGTTTCAACCGTACACTTGTCTTTCCACCAGTCCGGAAAGCTCGTGCGTTATCGATAATAATTATCGCACAGCTTCACAAAACTAGATACGGACTTATCGCAACACTCATGAAACGCATTTTTATAGTTCCGTAGCCAAAATGGCAAAAAACGGAACCCTAATGGATTCGTCATGTCTGTCTGTCCGTCCGTATGTCACAGCCACTTTTTTCCGAAACTATAAGAACTATACTGTTGAAGCTTGGTAAGTTGATGTATTCTGTGAACCGCATTAAGATTTTCACACAAAAATAGAAAAAAAACTAAATTTTGGGGGTTTTCCATACTTAGAACTGCAACTCAAAAAATTTTTTCATCATACTCATACGTGGGGGTATGTATGGATAGGTCTTCAAAAATTATATTGAGGTTTCTATAATATTTTTTTCTAAACTGAATAGTTTGCGCGAGAGACTTCCAAAGTGGTAAAATGTGTGTCCCTCCCCTGTAACTTCTAAAATGAGAGAATGATAAAACTAAAAAAAATATGATGTAGGTACAATTACCACAAACTTCCACCGAAAATTGGTTTGAACGAGATCTAGTAAGTAGTTTTTTTTTAATACGTCATAAATTAATTACTTTAAAAAAAATACACTTATTATTAAAACATCGATCAAAGTTACAACGAACTACAAGAACTTTTATATGATGTTACTTGCTGCTACGGAACCCTTCATGGGCGAGTCCGACTCGCACTTGGCCGGTTTTTTACTTCATACAAAAGGCTACATGTAGACTTACCATGTACCCTTATCTCTAGTAACATAAAGCTTAGATTAGTTAAATTAGCCCTTTGTGTATTTGTAGAGCGCCTAAGCTAACACAATAGACCTGGAATTGAATGGTCCGTCCCGTCCGTGCCGAGGAGCGCTTCCCTGCTGGAGCTTGCTCGCCATTGAGCGCCCACAGCCGCCCACAGGACCGCAGCAACAAACATGCCATTTTTCACTTACGAACACGCTAATGAAATGTGTCGCCCTGTTTTCTGATTACTGATTATAGTTTTCATCATTTTATATGTTGCAAACAACATTTGACGTAGGTACACTGAATTGATTGCTAATAGACCTAAAATTCGAACGTGGGAGGCCTGTGCCAGCGGTGGGACGTTTATAGACTGATGATGAGATCTAAAATGTACTACCCGCCAACCTGACTATGTACTGACATTAAGACGGTGGGTCACTTTAAAATAATGTTTTCTAAGCGTATTACAATACTTACCTACTCATCAATCAAACGTCCCACTGCTGCTGCGGGCATAGTATAGGCCGTGCATATGGGGGGATGGGCCTTAACCGACCACGCTGGCCCAATTCGGGTTGGTGAGTTACTCACATATCTAAATCAATAAAAAAATTATAACGTTTCTTTTTTATTTAGATAGATTAGAACCTAACCTAACCTAACCAATGTTAGAAAAAGTGGTGAATGATGGCTAGTGTTTCGTCCAGCTCTGGCTTAGTTTCTATAAGAAGTAGGAAGCAGATGAGATAATTAAACAAGAACCTGACTTGTTTCGCTGTTTTTATTAATTTGCATGCAAAGTGCCTACACAGGTGTTCTACTATGAACATAGGTTTGCAACTTATTATTTAAAAAAAAAACTCTTTTCTGCGAATTACGCAGCAAATTACGGGTTTATACTCGTAAGTGTAAAAAAACAGAAGTCTTAGACTTTAGTTAAATTATCAAAAAACTGGACCATTTGTTGATCGCTCTCCGTCAGGAGGACGTAGCTGAACCGAGGGCTCGCGATGGCCTGGTAGCCCGCGGCCTGCGCCGGCCAGGCGGCCTCGTGGCCGTGCGCCGGGTGCCTACAATCACAAATCACTTTAAGAGGGTTTACGCCATTCGGTTTCCTATACAAACTTCCAAGTCGAAATTTTTAAAAACCAATGAGCCAATTTTGATGGAACTTTGCATGCTGAAGTAAAGCACAGGGATCTAAATTGTTTGTTGAAAACATTTAAAAAAAATGTTTATTTAACTGAGTTCTTGCGATTTTTAACTTTCTATAGTGGACTTTAAATCGCAATAACTCAGCTAGAAAAACGTTTTTTAAAAATGTTTTCAACAAACAATTTAGATCCCTGTGTTTTACTTCAGCATGCAAAGTTTCACCAAAATTGTCTCATTGTTTTTTAAAAATGTCGACTTGGAAGTTTGTATGGAAAACCGAAATGCGTAAACCCTCTAAGCATTCTTACATACGCACGGCACATTGCTGACGGCGGCGGCGGCGGGCGCGTCGACGGATAGCTGCCGTCGAGAGGCGGTGGCTCGCCGTCGAATTATCTATATATAAAGCGAATAGGACACCAACAGGTCGACGGCAGATATCATCCTGTTAGTTAGTAGTACAACTAACTAACTAGTACTAACTGACAGGTTGTAATCTGCCGGCAAACTGTTAGGGACGCCACGACTACAAGGTGTCGTCTCGTCGGCAATCTGCGGTTCGTGTGTGAGAGTGCTAAGCATAAACTTACGCGCTTTACACTGAAGAATGGCGCAAGAATTGAAAAAACATCTATTATGGTGTTACACGGAGAACACAACATTATAAACTGCAAGAAAAAGCAGAATCCTTGCTGTCTCTGCAACATAACTTGCCCCTGGTAACTTTTAAATTAAGGTAGGTAGGTAGGCAGTTAGATAGCAATATTCAATTTTACTTTCTTGCTTAAATAAAAATTAAGATGCTGTTTTGAAGATAACTGATGTTCAGCATTTAAATCTAATGTCGATGTTCGGTTCAAGCCTCCATAATTCGGTTAAACCGAATGTAAAATAAATTTTGGCCCAGGATTTTTAATTAATCCTTTATCGTACATAGAAAAAATACATTGAAAAAGACGTTACACAAGACATATACAAATATGAGCTTATCTATATAAGGACCTCTTCCAGCCAACCCTAGATGTGGTGTGGAAAGAATGTCTGCGAGACTAATGATATTTACAAGTAGTTCACCTGCGATGTCCAAGACAAAGTACGATAAAATGTAAGGCCTAGGTTTTTGTCTTCTCTGCATATTCAAAATTCACTCAATCATATGTAACCTTGGGAAGCCCTTTAAAATCTAGTTTATCGCACAATCTGTTGCTACCTACGATTATTGCTTGTGACTTAGATGGCTTCACAAGCAATCCAAATGAGCTCGCCCACTCCTTTACCGTGAGGAGATTTTTATTGACAGGTTCGATAGCTCTGTGAATTTAGCTGCATCAGAATGATTGTAAAGCTGCAATTCATCTGCATATAAGTTATACGGACTATTACTTAGAGGTAAAAGTACCCGATGGGGTACTTTGACCTCAAGTGCCAAAGGGTGATAAGTGATGACTTTTCACCCTTTGGCACACTCGCAGTAAGGAGAGCCGAATCCGAGAATAGGTCATCACTGCTGATTCTCTGGTGACGATTGCGGAGATAATCTGAACACCAAGTGACCACAGTAAGGGTAAGGTTAAGCGAGTAAAGGATAGCAAGGAGGATATCATAGTCAACGGAGTTGAAAGCGCTGCTGAAGTCCAATAGAACTGGTACCGTCTGTAACATCCGGTTATCCATAGCGCGGTGAATATCGTCTGTAACGTTTAACGGGGCAGTAATTACAGTTTCTAGGACCTTGAATAGGAATGGTAGGATAGAGATAGGACGGTATTGAGAGAAAGCGGTAGGGGAAGAGGACTTAGGCATGGTAATGGCATTGGCTAATTTCCATTCGGAAGGGAAGGCCTTGGTTGCCAGTTGCCAGAGAGTGGTTTAAAATGTGTGTGTAATGACAGGCACAACGTCATCCAGGATAGGCACCAGCATATCACGGCGAATGCAATCTTTGCCCACGGCCTTAGAAGTAATAGATAGGATACTCTTTTTAACCTCCTTCACAGTGATCTCACGAAATGAAAAGAGCTCACTCACAGTCAGGACGGGCAACTGC
Source organism: Scoparia ambigualis (assembly GCA_963921215.1). Taxonomy (NCBI): domain Eukaryota; kingdom Metazoa; phylum Arthropoda; class Insecta; order Lepidoptera; family Crambidae; genus Scoparia; species Scoparia ambigualis. The sequence goes on along the minus strand of OY992520.1, from coordinate 31,865,403 downwards.
GTCAAACAAAGAGTGCGTGGCAGCCTTGGTGGAGTCAGCAACAGTAACCGGTGAGATCACAATATGTTTGTTAAGGTTATTGAACTTAGGTAATTCACCAGTACCGCCGCGGTCCTTACCCACACCAAAGGAGCTAAGGAACTTCCATACTTTACCTGTAGGTAAGTCTTCTTCCGGGGTATGAAGATATCGGCGTTTGGTATCCCGGCAGAGTCGATTGCAGCGATTGGGTAACCTTTTATAAGACCGCAAATTATCGTCAACCGGGAAACCTAGATTTGGCCTTGTACCTACGTTGTATAGACGGTAGATGTTTAATGCGCACTGGCCTAGAGATGCAGTATCGTTAGTAATTTATTAAAAATGTTGACTTTCTCATTTACTGTATCAGCCGCAAACAATGTAGACCAGTCCACCCTACGAAAATCATCTCTCAAGCGATCCACACAAATGCTACCAAGACTACGCTGAAGGATTATTTTGGGTTTGAGTTTGGGGGTTTATACACCATGGGATAAATATAAGAGGTGACATGATACGAGAACGGAGCAGTAGTTTGTCCATGGAATAGGACTGAATCAGGTTTAGAGACTATCTGTACGTCTAAAAGAGAGGGATGACAGTTAGGAGAATAATGGGTGGCAGTGAGTGACGGCAATACAAAATTGACTGAAGTTACAATGGAGTTAAGGCGTGAGGACCGAAAGTTATTCATTAGTAAGTAAGTATTTAGATCACCTATCAAAATTACATGATCGTAAGAAGAGCTGACAATATTGCGTCTAGGTATCCGTTTGTAGGACCCAAATTGCTTTCATCGGTGCAAAATTTATAATTGTTTCTAACATACATCATTTATGCACACATATATAAACGGGATTTAACGCAAAACTATTTAGTAAAGGCACATCATTTACCCCAAAACCGCGCGCATCATAAGATGCGCGGAATAATTAAAATTCTATTGTATCTGTATTCACGGCGCGCAACACGTTAATTCGCCTTTTGTGTTACTAGCAAAACATCTGAGAGTATTGTAATGTAAGTAATTGAATTAATTGTATAGTGTTTTAAATACGAGGACAAAAGGTACTTATACTTTTATCACAAACCTAAATAATAAAAAATCTATATATATGAGCACTTACCCGTATTTTATGTAGTTATGGAATAAATTTGTCATCCAATCTGTCATGCTGCCGTCGCGCCGTGAAGCCGGCAGGGGTATAGAGTTCACTTTCAATAGTCGTTCTAAGTCCTCTGCGTGAGCAGCGCCAGTGTATGTGAGGTTATTCGCTTTCTTGTACGCGCCGTATTCAGAATTGTAGGAGTACTTGTAGGAGAACACGGGAGCGCCGCCACTCGCTGCTCGCGCTCTGGCCAGCTTTAAGGCAGTGTACTGGAAAAAGGTTTCTGTAGCCAGTTTTATGTATCGATCCATTGTCAGCGGTTCATTACCAAAGTATCTCGCCTTTACTTTCTTTGCCATGATTGCCGTCGCATTAGCCGGGAAGGTAAACAATAATTGCGGACATAAACCCACTTTTTGATTTTTCCGATACCGATCTAATATGCTTATTTTCTCAAACCGCCGTCGGATGCTCTCGCCCTCCACGTTCGTGAAGCCTATTACTAATGGCATTTCCTTTCCGTAACCTTTTGAAATAAGCGTTTCTGGATCGTCTGCTAATATGGCGGTGACATTTGGCAGCGGAGATTCAACAGTCGGCACGAAGCTAGTAATTCCATACTGCTCCAGTACAATAGCACTGGCTTTCATGATCTCTTCCAGCGGCATTCGGACTAGCAGGTCGTGTACTTCGTCGTAGTCGGTGGTGCACACGCCGAGGGTGGTTAAGAAAGCGTTTGCGAGTTGCTGTGCGTTTGTTGATGAAGTAGTAAAGAAGCTGGGAATTGCAGAGCCACTCATCAGCCATACCCTAAAATGTATATTTAATTAATATAATTAAGTCACCACCACTTCATGTCTTGTAAATGTAATTCAAATAAATATTACCTACCTTTTAAACAAGCCGTCTGTGACAGGTGACAGAGAAAGCATGTGTGCGCTGGCCGCCCCCGCGCTCTGCCCGGCTAGGGTGACGTCGTCAGGGTTGCCGCCGAAACTCCGTGCGTTAGTACGCACCCAACGTAGCAGGGTTACCATGTCTCGTAGTCCGTTGTTGCCGGGTATTTTAGTAGTGTTAAGCGATAAAAAACCGAACACATCCATTCTAAAAAGTTAAATAAAAAAAATTTATACATGTTTGGTAAGTTACAATAGGCAATGAGAAAATATCCATATGTACCTGTAGTTGAACGTAATTACTATAATTCCTTTTATGACGAGGTATTCCGGACCATTGATGTCAGAGTCACCGGAGCCATCAACCCAGCACCCACCATGGATGAAGACGAGAATGGGAAGGCCAGAGGTAAATAAATTCATGCCATTTGATGAACGAGGCAGCGCCCCTTTGGGCACATGAACATTTGCGAAGATACAAGCTTCGCTGACCCCTTTTGGCTTAATGAGGGCAGCATAAAAGACATCGTTATAAGGACAAATAGGACCTTCAGTTGTTGCATTTAAGCAACCATCCCAGCGATCTGCCGGCTGTAACTCCTAAAATATACATTGATTAGTTTAAAACGACTTCACCATTTCTGACTGTTCATGAGTTAATTACGGCAAAATAACAAAATGTAATTTATTTAGATCCTAACATTTTAACCGTAGTATAAAATATTTCACCGTATCCCCGATATGAAACATAAAATCATTGAAAGCCTGTGTCGGAGGCACTTGTCGTTGCGAGCATACAAAATAGAACCCTTGACACCTGTCTGAGCTCGACACATATCTTTTCTTTATCATAATATTTCCTATGAGACGACCACAGAAATATATCGAGAGACGACAGAAGGATTCTTTGTCTGCTTAACTTAAACTAAGAGGGTCATATTATTATCTACACTACTAAAATAGAATATAAAATTATTAAATAAAGACAATTACCAACGTTACTTTTTTTCCTACCTTTCTCAGATTAATTAGCTTTCCGTGTACTACGCACCTTAAACCTGAGTTCTCCCAGCGGTTGCTTGGCGTAAGGCACGCCGCGGAAGCTGTCATACTCGGTTCCATCACGGGCCACTCGCCTTTGCCCGCACACCCATCCTGCGTTGGTGCGCGCACGTACTTTGCATCCACTTTCAGCTGATTTTATGAATATACGGTTTATTCAGATGCTTGATGATGAAAAAATCAAGAATAGATCTAAGACCTATTTTAAATGACTTAATGATGAGAATTACTGGAATATTGTGCTTGTGAATAAATTTGACGAAACCTAACAGAAACCAGACTAACCTTAACAGTAAATTAAGTATGGATGTAGTGAGAATGACAGTTATAGTAATGAAGAATAAAAAAGCAGTTTGCTGATCCAACTGCTTTTTTATTCTATTTGAAAGTGTTTTCGTCTGGATGGATTATAGTGGTTAGCTTTACTCTTTGAGAAGTTCTTGCTGAAAGAAGCCATACCAGAGCGAATGGTGTAACAGTTCGCTCGTTAGTGCTCCTTTATAAAAACAAAGCTGATGTTTTTAAGTGCTACTAAAGAGGAAGAAAGCTAATGTCGCACTTTTTAAAAGCTTGAGAGAAAGTTATTGAATGGAGACTGGGAGATGAGAGTGAAATTTCACAACCAATTTAGAAAAGAACTTTTAAATAGCTCTTACTTACCACAAGCAAAGATGACGGGCAGCAGGACCAGCCACTTGATTGACATCGTGTATGTGCGTCTACAGCTGTTTTGTTTGTAAGATGGATGGCTCTTTTATACTCAAATTTTCCATTGATAAATATTTTCAAATTTGCTCAGCTGCAGCTGGTGCGTTGTCTTGACAAAACAGCAAACAGTGCCTCGTCTTCTTCGTTATTCATTGTGATCCATTTAGGCAGGCTATCAATTTATGGGGGCCTGGTCCAGATGGTATTCCTGCCATATTTATTAGACACTGCGGAACTGCAACATCTCTGCCTCTCACCTTAATCCCTCAAGCAACGTGAAACCAGACACAATTGAAAACCTATTGTTTTGCGAACGCCGGCGGTCTAATGAATTTTGAAGGGTTAATATACAATCGGTCTTTGCGCGACAGAGTATCCTGATGAATGGAAAAAGACTAAAATTGTTCCAATTCACAAGAAGGGATCTACATTCTCAAAATTATTCGAGTCGCTAGTGCATTCTTACATAACCCGTCATGTCGAGAATACTTTATCTGACCGGCAGCATGGGTTTCGATATGGTCGCTCTACTCAGAGTCTCGGACCAACCTTACCTCATTTGTTACGGAGATTGCTAGTGTCAATTACGAAGACTAAGTTGTTTGCATTTCGAAATAATGAAGGGTTAGGTTATAATGAACTTTACTTCCAGTTCTACAAATGTAATGTACTAATATAAAGCTAAAATCTAAGGAGCGCACGCGCGCGCGTGCGTTCCGTCGGTGCCGGCGGCGGTTGCGAAGTGACCAAAGTGATGATCGGCTCAGCTCGCGCCAGCGGCTACTGCGGGTGAGGCAGGGGCGGCGGCCGTCTCCCCGCGTCCTCGCGATTAAGGTGGTTTTCCACATCTCGCCCATAGATTATGTTGGCGTAGACAGCTAGTAATATAGAAATGAAACACTTTTTACTCATTAACTCGCGTTTAATTTACTATTACATAGTTTTTTATATTATCCTGACGTTTTGAACCCTTTACAGGGTCTGTGGTCACAGGGAGACTTTCTCTATGTGTAGTGCTCGCTTAAACCTGAGAAAGCTAGTAATATTGCCAGTAGAACACAAAAAGACGTCGTTTACACTGACTTCAGCAGTGCTTTCGATAAAGTAAACCATTCGATACTCTTATCTAAGCTGAAATCTCATGGTCATCAACCCTTACTGCAGTAGATTAGTTCATCTTGATCTTGTACTGTCTCTATGTGTAGTGCTTGCTTAAACCTGAGAAAGCTAGTGTTAGTAGTTAGTATTATATATTGCCAGTAGAACACAAACAGACGTCGTTTACACTGACTTCATCAGTGCTTTCGATAAAGTAAACCATTCGCTACTCTTATCTAAGCTGAAATCTTATGGTCATCAACCCTTACTGCAGTAGATTAGTTCATCTTGATCTTGTACTAGACCTCAAGAGGTTGCTATCAATGGATATACGACAAAACCTACAATGCTACGTCAGGCGTTCCGCGAGGCTCCCACTTAGGACCAACGCTTTTCCCTATTTTTAAAAGCTTTTATTTAACTTCACATTTATGTCCTGGAATTTTGCAATCAATATTTCACCTACTTCCACTGAAGCTATCGGGCTGAAATTTGGCATACATCGCATGACAATGCAATATGGTGCTGATCTGATGATGGAGTGGAAGGTGGCCATAGGAACTTTGCAATGAAACAACACAACCTCATCGAGTTTGATCTCGTTTTAATCGTCTTGACCAATAGTTTGTCTTTCAATGGTAACCAGGGTCTGATGATGGAGCTGGAAGGTGGTCATAGGAACTCTGTAATGAAACGACGCAACCCCATCGAGTTTCGGCTCGTTTTATTCGTCTTGACAGTACTTTGTCTTTAGATGGTTACCAGGGTATGATCTGATGATGGAGCTGGAAGGTGGTCCTAGGAACTCAGTAATGAAACGACGCAACCCTATCGTGTCTCGGCTCGTTTGGTTCATCTGGACGATTACTTTGGTGTTAGATGGTAAGCAGGGTCTGATGATGGAGCTGGAAAATGGCCATAGGAACTCAGTAATTAAAAACCCTATCGAGTATGGGCTCGTTTGATTCGTCTTGACGAGTACTTTGGTGCTAGATGGTAACCATGGTCTGATGATGGAGCTGGAAGGTGGCCATAGGAACTCAGTAAATAAGCGACACAACCGCGTCAAGTTTGATTCGTCTAAATGGGTGGACTATTTTTGATGGGTGGTGAGTGGTGGTGGTTTGGTGGACGTGAATAAATTTTGTTTAAATAAATATTTGTATTCAGTGATTCAGTGAGATGAACAGATGAAAAACGTGTCCAGGTATAACTAAAAAGTAAAAAATAAATAAAACGTAAAAAAACCTTTTTAAAAAACAAGCTTTTAATTAAATGCGCTAAAAATAATAAAAAATAACTTTTACTTTAAAACTTACTATCAACTTATAACGTCATTCATTACACAATTTATATGATATAAAAGGTTGTCGCGAGAATTACTACATACTATATATGTGTAAATAAATAAGTAAATTAAATAACTTGATGTGATTGATTTTAACTATTAAAGTTTTCAATCTAAAAAAATATGAGTAGGTACTTACTTAAATCTCGCGACAACCGTTTTTATCACGTTTTTATCGATGACATCACAGCACATATTAAAGCACAGCAGATTTTCTTTGTTTGCGGAGGATTTTAAGATCTACACTACAGGACCGTTGACTCTCCTAAAGACATGAAACTCATTCAAGACGATTTAAATAATATCAATAGTTGGTGCAAATCAAATGATATGACCTTAAATGTTAATAAGGGCCATCCATCCATATTGGCTCACATAAAACTATTATTCCTATTTTTCGTTTTACTACCGATTTGTGTTCATAATAATCACTCTTCCTAATTTTTATCCTCATACTTTTTTTGTTCATAAATTCTTATTACTACTATCGGAACTCATAACAGACAGTTATCATATATTTTTTATTAATACTGTCATTACTAAGAATAAACTTTTACTCATAATTTCTTTTTTCATAATTGTTTCCTTCATTATAGTCAATTATCATAATTTTCTTTTTAATAATGTCATTACTAAGAAAATATTTAAACTCATAATATTCTTTTTAATACATACACTTATGGTTATGAAATAGGGAGGGTCGGGCGGCCTGCGGCCCCCCTCCTTCATTTGTCAAAAGTCTAACCTAACCTAACCGACAGACCTATAGCTTTGCATAACTTATTTTTTTCTTTATAGCGGGGGGCCTCAGGCCCCCCAACCCCCCCGAGCAGGGGGGCCAGCCCCCTTGCACCCTCCGGCATGCAAGCAAGCATGGAGCTTATAGCATGCAAACAAACATGCAGCATGCATGCAGGCATGCAGCATGCAAGCAAGCATGCAGAGTGCAAACATGCAAGCATGCAGCAAGCATGCATCCAGGCATGCATACAAGCATGCAGTATTCCATAAAACATGCAACATGCATTCAACATGAATGCAAGTACATAGTATTTATTCAAATTACAAAGTTATTTGTCACAAGTATAACCTAACCTAACCAACGGAGGTATAGTTTTGCATACTTAACTTTGTCTTTACAGCGGGTGTCTCATAAAAACATTTATGATCAAGAAATATATGAAAACAAATATTAGTATGAAACCAATTTATGAATGTTGGCGTTATGTATTAGAATGATTAGGAGTTTCGATCGTTAGTATAAGAAAATATATGAAAAAAAAATATAAGTAAAAACAAGGTGTATGATTAAAGATATTATGAATTCTAATGATTAAGGGTTTCGATCGTTAGTATTAAATATTTTTATGAAGAGTGATCATTATGATGTTAAATGGTATGAGAAATATTTTCGGAATTCCGATAATAGGACTTCAAAAGTTATGTGAAAAAATGCGCACCCGTTAATAAGAGCTACCACATTAAACTTACAAAAAAGTGTATTTTTCTATCTGATTATAAATTAAAAAGTACTACAATCTCTTAAGTGGACCAAATACACGAAAAACTTTCATTCATTCCGCATTAAATAATATCGTTAAAAAAAGCAGCTGATATGATTGTTGAGATTCATCAGGAGATCAACAAAAGGTTTTCGAACAATTAAATCACGAATTATATTATATAATGCTTATAGTAAGATGTATTCTAGAATATGCCAGTGTTGTATGGAACCCTATTTACTCGGTAAATTCTCAGCGAATAAGAAACATTCAACGCGCTTTCACAGAGAGACATTTCGCATTCATATCTTCGGGCATCTCACATAGAACTCTAAAACAACGTCATCGGACTGTTCTAGACCTAACTTTTCTTCACAGGCTTCTCTAAAGGTCTTCGAAAAGCAGTGAACTTGTAGACAGTGCCTGTCAGTGTCCCATCATGTCCTCCCCGTCATCCAATCACAAAAAAATTTGCACTACCAAGATTCAAAACAAACGTTCGGACATTTTCAGGAAATTTAATTCCCACCTGAGGTAGACTTTTTTTCATGTTTCGTTATCTTCGAGTATGTTTGAGCGTTATTAACACTAATATTGCAAACGGACACTTTAACAAAAAAAAATTGCATTTATTTAGTATTGAAAAACCTTTCTTCTTAACAATTACATTGTGTTTGGCTTCCTAGTATAATAATTGTTACTGTTCGTCCACTGCATTAATTATTTTTAAATGATCAAATCAACCTTAAGTGAATTTCTTTCTTAATTATTTGACTTCATATTAATTATTATAGATATTTTATTAAATTAATAATCCAATTGATAATCAATAGTTATAAAGTTTAAAAATAATGGAATGTGTGCGGGACGCACGGGATAGGATTTTATTTGTATCCAAATCTGGCCTTAATGTTAAAAATGTTTTTATGTATCACGAACTACTGGCTTATCCGATGTCAGCGCCAGCGCAAAATTTATTTTTATAGTATACTTTTAGACGTTAAGTATAGCATAAGATATGATGGGACTGGCATTGTCACTGTGTGTAAAAGTCCCAAAAAAAAAGAATTAAAAAAAAAAGTATAAAAATAATAGTAATCAGCATCCATTTTTATGGGTACGTATTAAAATCCCGAAAATTCATAATATCTACAACTAAAATACCTACGTTTAAAACATCGAAAATCAAAATACCGAATGTATGAAATACATATGCCCGATGTACCGAAGTTCAATATGTCGATTTTCAAATAACCGAAAGTTCAAAATCCCGAAAGTTCGAAATACCGAAAGTTAAAATCCCGAAAATTCTAAATATCGAATTTTATAAGACCTAATTTCGAGGTAATGTTTTTTTATTAGATAACAGAAATACTAGCTGCCCTACTCCTGTAGGTCACGTGATAGGTTAGAAATTTAAGACAATCGCGAAGCGCAGTGTAGCGATTGTCTTGAATTTCGAGGTTATTTTTTTATAGACAATTATTATTGGGGGCATGGCTATCATTATTGGGGGCACAAAACAGATTGCTAAATTAGACAAAATTGTTATACCTACGTTGACGTTCAATGGTGTCTTATTAAACTACTGTCCTACTGTAAAAAACCTTGGCGTCCTCTTCGACTGCACTCTTTCTTGGTCTTCTCAAGTCTCTGAGATAAGTCGAAAGTTGTTCGCTGCCTCTGGGTCACTTCGGAGGTGGAGAAACTTGCTCCCTATAAAGACCAAGGTTGAGCTTGCGCAATCTCTTCTTTTACCGATCTTGGATTATGCCGATGTATGCCTTATTGATTTGAATGAAGACCTGCTTAATAAGCTACAACGCCTACAAAATCTCTGTATCAGGTTTGTTTACGGTTTGCGCAAGTTCGACCATTTGTCTGCATTCAGGCATAGGCTTGAATAGCTATACCTATTAGGTTGCGTCGTGAGGAACATATCCTCATTCTTGTGTTTAACGTGCTGTATGATCCTCATACTCCTTCTTACCTTAAAGAATGTTTCCGGTTTCTCGGGGAGGATCACAACCGTGGTCTAAGGTCCAAATCAGATAACGTGCTTAAGGCTCCCTTTACGAGGTCAGGGTATTATAAGGATTCTTTTACAGTCCAAGCTACTTTCCTTTGGAACAATTTACCTTCCGAAATCCGTCACTCCAAGTCTTTGTCCATATTTAAGTCTAAACTCCACAAGCATCTTTTGGCTCTGTCTTCTGCTAGTAACTTGTTATAGTTTATTTAAAATGTTTTATAGTATATATTAGGTACGTATGTATGTTTATAAATAAATATATATTCATTTATTGTCCATCATATTAATATATATTTATTAAAACTTGCGCACTTCCTCTGTCTCCTCCTAAGGTTCCACTAACCAAAGGTTGTCTGGAAGAGATCGCTCTCAGCGATAAGACCGCCTTTGTACATACAAGTTTTAAGCTGATGTCATGTGTAACTGTTTCTTGTGTATGTGCAATAAAGTGTTTATCTATCTATCTATCTATCTAAAATCTATCTAAAATGTTTTACCTGATGTCTCGGGCAAGTAGACAAAAATGTAAATGTGATGGATGTGAATACAAACAAGACTCCAATAATCGAATTAACATCTCGACTGATAATTCTTTTGAATCATTGCCAATTATAGACGATACAGAAACAAATAATTTCAATGAGTATATCACTTTACGACGACGCCAGAACAAGCCTACGTCATTGCCAGATATAACTTCATCTTGTTATAATTCGACAAGCGACCTAAATGATAACTTGCAGCACGACAGATTGTCCTACAGCGTCCCAGACGTCAATAATGGAGATAAGCTGATTATTACTAAATTAAGGGCTGAAATCGAAATGTTAAAAAAAGGACTGAAAAATGCTAATAATGATATTGATAATCTAAAATTAAGGAATAAAGATCTAATAAAAATTACCCATGATCAAAAAACAGTAATACAGCTATACAAGACCCTCAGTACTGATGACTTCGACATAAGTAATTGTATATCCACGCCATTAGCTAGAAAACCTGAAACACCTGAAAAAATTAAAGCTAACAGGTGTTCACAAACGAAAAATTACCTGCTGACAGACACCTGTGGTACCAATCTGATCGCGACGCGATGTGAATCTACTGAAGCCAAATTAACTGCCGACGAGTGCCCACGCCTCACTGTCTCAGCTAAGACTGCGGATAGTTTAGTTAGCACAGCAAAGTTTTGCCTTATTAGCAGTATAAGTCATGAAAAAAAGTCAAAAATAATAAGAAAGCAATTTGAGAAACTAAACATGTGTCACTACCGCATACCTGGAGGAGCTACGGAACAACTACTGCGCGGACTAGAAACGAAACTTGAGGAGTATACACGCTCTGATTTTTGTGTTATAATGTTGGGTGAATCTGATTTTAATGTTTCTAAAAACTATAATTCTTTAGTAAAAATGTTAAGACAGAAGCTAATGTCTGTACAGCACACCAATATTATCCTTTGCGTACCGACATTTAAGTATTCTCATAAAGCAAACCTTTTTACCAAAAGGCTGGAAATGTTTAATAGATTAATACATAACGACAACTTAAAATATGAATATTGTTATATTCTTGATACAAATAAAAATATCTCATACTCATATGATATGTTCTCCTGGCACAACGGAAAGATAAATAATCTTGCCTTTAAAATTATTGCAAACAACTTATTTCAATTAATACAGGGCATAAGTAAGGAAATCCTATGTAACAACGACATAATGCCAATATTTGAATCTAATATTACAACTCACAGTGAAAACACATGTAAAAAGAATAACTATTCCTTTCGAGCCTAAATACTTTACTATTATGTGCCAAAATATCCAGTGCCTAACAAACAAGGTGGATGACTTAAATATATTCCTATTAGATTCTTATTATGACGTAGATCTCATTGTAATGAGTGAACATTGGCTGTTGCCTGATAATTATCATCTGTACACGTTGGAGGGCTTTAATTTAAGTGCTAAATACCTACGTCAGAAACACATTCACGGCGGTGTTGCTATATTTACCCGAATTAATACAAAAGTAAAGGAGCGATTAGATATTCAATCTTACACGATAGAGTTTGTAGTAGAGTTCTGTGCTGTGAAGTTAATTGAGCATAACTTGATAGTGATATCCATATATAGACCTGAGCGCGAAATAGAAAAGTTTTTGGACCAAATGCAATCGTTACTTGAACATATATCCAAACACTCAACCCGTAAAAAAATTATTATAGCCGGAGACATAAATTTAGATATAACGAAACTAAATAAGAACTCTCGTACATTTATAAATCTTCTTAAATCTTTCGGACTACGCTGTTTAATATACACACCCACACGAGTAACGAACAATAGTTCAACCTGTATCGACCAATTTATAGTTAGTGACAATTTAAATATTAAAACCGTTGTAAACGATTGTCAATTGTCTGACCACAAAACTTTATTTGGACAAATATCAACACAGGCCCCTCAAAATAAAAATAAAAACAATAATAGTTATAAAACCAAAACTCGATTATTCAGTAAAAGCAAGATGGAATTATTTAGGATTGCTCTAAGCAGAATTGATTGGCAAAATGTTCTTTCTTTAAATGCAGATGTAAATAAAAACTACAATAGTTTACTTAATAAAATAAAATTGATTTTAGATGAATATATACCGTGTAAAAATGTAAAATTATTTAATGGTAAAAAAACAAAATGGATTACAAAAGGCATGAAGAAATGTTGCTATCACAAACGTTTACTACGTTACTTTGCAAACGTTTTTAAAAGCGAAACATTAAAAAAGTATTCTAAATTGTACAGTACACTGTTAAAAAAAATTATAACATCTGAAAAAAGAAAATCAAATATACAAAGATTATTAACCGCTCACAATAAAAATAAAACAATGTGGAGCATAATAAAAGAAAAAACAAATCCATTGAAAAAATACAAGTATGACAACATAATCATAAATGTAGAAAAAAACAATATTACGTCCCCTTCTAATGTGGCCGAAGTATTTAATAAGTATTTCGTCAGTATTAGCTCTGAGGCTAAAAAAACTTTTCCTAATCCATTATGTACAAATTCATTAGGAAACTCTTTTTATTTGGAAAACGTAACGCTGTCAGACGTGAAAAAAGCGATATTAAAAATTAAACGCAACAACACGTGTGGACATGATGAAATCCCAGGATCATTGATAGTGTATTGTGCTGACGAATTCGGGCCACCATTAACATTTCTCATAAACCAGTCGTACAATGAAGGCGAATTCCCGGAGAGCTTAAAACTATCAGTTATAAAACCAATTTTTAAAAAGGGTGATAGATTAAGTGTTTCGAACTATCGCCCCATTGCACTTTTACCGGTCATATCAAAAATATTTGAAAGCTTAATATGTAAAAAGTTTTATAATTTTCTGGAAAAATATAATGTTCTTAACACTAACCAACATGGGTTTAGGCGAAATCGGTCAACGACGACAGCGGTATTTGATTGCAGTGTAGAGATATTAAATTCATTAAACAATAATAAGTGTGCAATCGCTGTTTTTATGGATATGTCCAAGGCCTACGATAGAGTCTCGCATAACATCTTAATAAAAAAGCTAGAGCTGCTAGGGCTACGCGGGCAAGCAAACAAATGGCTTGTTTCATATCTGGAAAATAGGAAACAAATTGTTCAGATCTCTCACTTTGACGAAGCGACCAGACAGCTGCAACAATACGAGTCTTCTAGTGTATTAGTACCCGGATCTATACCACAAGGCAGCGTGTTGGGATGTTTGCTATTTATATCATACTTAAATGAGCTCCCTTCCGTAGTATCTCAAAAACTTGTGCTGTTTGCCGATGATGCAACACTTATTGTCTCCTGCAACTATGATGACGTGAGTGAGGTGCACAGGTTAGTTTCAGTTTCACTTACCAAAATTGCAAAGCACTTAAAAGACATAAATCTAACACTAAACTATGAAAAAACAAAGATTATGCAATTTAGGCCGCACCAAAGAGCAGGATTGAGTCTTAATATAAGTCATGAAGGACATAAAATAGAAGAAGTTGACTCCTTCTCGTTGCTGGGGATTGTTGTAGATACAAACTTATCGTGGAAATCTCATGTTGAGTCAGTTACAAGTAAACTCAGTCGTTTTTCTTATGCACTACGTGAACTCCGGAAATGTACTAACGAGGAGTGCGCGCTTGTGGCGTATCATAGCTACGCTGGGGCGTGGATACGATACGGCGTGGTGCTTTGGGGCAATTCTACTGATTCGTCATCTGTGTCTATTTTACAGAAGCGTTGCCTCAGAATTATAGCGTTAGCCGGGAGGAGGGACACCTGTAGAATGTTGTTTACTAAGTACCGAGTTCTTACAGTGACAGCAATTTATATATTTGAACTGTGCAAACTAGTTAAAAGACATGCTCAATATTTTACTAGAATTGGAGATAAGCAAGGGCGTTATGTATCACGGCGCCGTGAAAATGATTTAGTCGTACCGCCAGTGCGCCTGGCGTTATATAAAAATAGCTCGTACTATATGGCGGTTAAAGTGTATAACCATCTGCCACATAAATTAAAAGCCCTAAAAGACGGTTTATTTGAGAAAAAATTAAAAGAAATTTTAATAAATATATCTTTTTACAATATAAAAGAATATTTTGAATGTAAAATAAATTATAAATAAATGTTGACTTTTTACTTTTTTATTGTTTATTGGTTATTTGATTTTATATTTAATTTAGTTTTACGATTCTAAAAATGTTATGTTTTTGTTTATTTTGCTGTAAGTACCTACTACAGACAAATAGGTACTTACCTATTGTGATTTTAATTATTTAAGTTTTTGTTATTAGTTTTTGATTTAGATTTTAATTTAAAATGTGTAATACCTACCTAACCTACCTAGTAATAACTAGGTAAGTACTATAAAATCACAATGCCTTTAAAGGTAAATTTGTAACTACTTACAATTAACACCTGTATAATACGAACAACTTGTTGTGTACCTATAATGTTACCAAATTTAAGTGATTAAATGAATATGAATATGAATATGAATATACTAGCTGCCCTACTCCTGCAGGTCACGGAATAGGTTAGAAATTTAAGTAACATTGTAAAAACACAGTTGATCTATCTTTCGGGATTTTGAACTTCGGCATATAAACTGTAGGTATTTAAATCTTCTGAATTTTGAACATTCGGGATTTAAACTTTCGGTATTTTGAACTTTCGGCATTTTAATATTCGGCCTTCCGTTCATAGGTCTTATGAAATTCGGGTTTTAAAATTGGGCATTATAATACGTACCAATTTTAATATATTAAAATTTACTTTAATTAGTAATCTGTAGCAGGCAGTGCTGGACTCTGATTGGTCGCCGTATCGCGTGCAAGGTACAAGTCGATAGCCTACCACATCTATTTACAATCAGAACGCTGCACTGAGACGCGGTTGAGACGAATCGAGGCACTAATATCAATTATACATACTTATCGTATCGTAATTACTTAATTACGCTTATTAACGTTTGACCTTATTTTGCTCTTGACGCTAATTATGAATGGATGGAGAAAAAAGCCCATAAAATAAAAAAATAAAAAAACAAAAAAGTCTCCTAGTGAAGTAGTGGACGACCTAGATTAGAAACGTTTTTATTAATTTTAATGTTTTCTTTTCAGGTAATCATACAATTCTACTATGTAGTAGTATTTAAAGAGGAGAGGAAAATTACAATTACAAAAAGCAAAGGTAGGTAGATACTCGATACAATTTATTTTTAATTGCAAACCAAATCTTAATTGTGAAGACAAGCCACAATAGACCCTTTTAATGCGTACATACAAACGGCAGCGACCATGACTTGCCAGTTTTAAGAGGCTTGCACGCATCGCACACGTAATAGTAATATTACCGTGGTAATATGTTTTAATAGCTAATATTTAGACTACAGCGGTATATGTCCTCGCATGGAAAAACCGATCGTAGATATCGCCCCAGGCTTGCAGGACCCGTTGGCGAGGAAGGCTCTTCATCATCAGTTCGGTACTGATGTCCAGGACCCGTGGATTTCCGATTTCAAATGGCTCCCACCGAGTTAAAGAACCTGCGGCCGTCGGATTTCTGAAATAAGAATTTCAATTGAAAAAAACATGTATGACATTTTATCTCTATCCATCGTCTGACTATGATTATAAGCGTTCTTTTCGGGAGACAAAAGTTAAGAGACTGTGAAGCTTAAACAGTGCTTATATTTAAAAAAAAAACTAACAGATGCTTCACCATGTTCGTCCAAAGTGAGAGCAAATTGTTTTGAACCATGCCATTGTCCCCTTCAAAATCTCCCATCGCCTCCGGGAACAGAAAGGCCAATTCATCAGAGTGTGCTGCCCCCGTCTTTCTCAGCCCGTGGACAGAACTTACTCCAAGTTCTGCAGGGTGAGAAAACTGGTAGAGGTAGACAGGCAGATGCGAAGCTGCGTGAAAACGTGAGCTTCGGTAAATATGGCTCACAAAATAGGCGTCCCTGCAAAAATAATTCTTAAAGAAGGAAGGAAACAATGAAATAACGTTTTCAATTATCTTAGTTAACTGGTTCCAATTTTTGTATATTATAATGTGTCTACATATAAGTTAAGAAAGTATAGTCTATATCCGTCGTGCGTCCACCGTTGGGCTAAGGCCTCCATCATTGAATCAAGTCCTTGCTACAATTGAAGGGTATTTATTAGCTTTATCACCACGGTTGCCAAATGCGCTTTGGTGATCATGATCACAAACTCGGAATATGCATCGAAAAATCCGAAACACACTTTGCCCGTGTTGGTTATTGAACATTGCACCTCCGGTTAAAGCGCTCGGCCTATTAACCGGTGTTTTATAATTACACATATGGCTTCATTAATTAATTTTACCATTGATATGCTTCGAATATTTAATGTTTTTACGTAAAAAAATTCACTTAGGCTGACAACGCTTCGTATTTTCTACTTCTGTTCTTACTTGATTACAAAATGAAAAATGAAATTACCAAAATAGTTTATCAATTAAAGTTATATTTGAGAAGAATTAGCTGAAAATCGACCAACATGGTGCATATTATCGTGGCGCACATTGCGTAACGAACGACGTACGTACTATTTTAGTATCCATTTCACGTTTGGCTACGACAGTTTTAAATTAACCGTAATAGCAAGGACGCAATGATGCGATGCGATGCGATGCGATCGTGCGTCGTGTCGGTCGACTCTTGCGTGGCCGATATGATTTCAAACTATCTTTTAATGACTAAAGTGATACTGACCATTTCTCTTCTTTTATTAATTAAATCAACCTACACACTCACCTATGGTACGCAAGTAAGGCAGCTATCGTTAAGTTATTTTTAAAGTATATGTCTCGAATCTGTTTTACAATCTCTTGCACTTCTACTTCGTTCAAAAACTTGAGCTCCTCTGGCAAAATTAAAGATAAATCTCGAGACATTTTCCTAACGACATCATTTAGTTTGATTATTGAAACAAATACATAAGCTTCATCGCTGTTATAACCTACCATCAATGGCACTTTTCTCAAAATATTGCCGTCCAAAAGTCGAGTAGGAGGCTCTGATAGCAATGTTTCTTGATGTATAAATGCTTTTTCGACGCACATTCCAAATGGTAAGTAGGGAAATTCAATTTTACTAGACTTGTGTGCTAGATTATTGAGGTCAGCTGACGTTAATGGAGTAGTTTCCTCATTACCTTCATTTAGCAGCTCTTTTAAATATTCACCTCGGTCTTTGGCGTCGTAGTTAAAAGCCCAAGGGCTTAATATGCTTCCGCTCTGTAGAATTGCTCCATGAAAAAGGCCTTGTGCCATAGGGCTGAGGAGTAGGGCTTCGACGATGGCCGCGCCGAAGCTCTGTCCGGCCACCACCACGCTTTGTGGGTTGCCCTTGAAGGCGCTGATGTTGTCCCTCACCCACCGAAGAGCTAGGACGACGTCTTTAGCACCAGCATTGCCAGGCATTTGTTCTTGTCCCATGCACAGAAACCCTGTAACTCCTATTCTGGAAAAAGTGATGGTGAATTTTGACATATTTATATTACTTATTCATGCTCTTATCACAAAATGTTATATATATTTAAATAGGCATAGACACTCATGCATTATTAACTACGAGAATACTAGTGGTGTAAATTCATCCCCAGCTATTCTGGAGCGGAATCTCCATATCAGCACAGCACATGACTTCCTTAATTTATATTAATAAAAATGAATTGCTGAAATGTTTGTACGCGCATCATTTCAGAACGGCTGCACCTATTTGGGTAATTATTTTTTTGGTTTGGTTTTGATTGTCCGGACTAGGTCTGTATTAAATAAAATTATTGGAAATTCGCCACGGGATATTTACGCAAACGAAGTCGCGGGCGGGCCGCTAGTATTTAATAGAAACTGACAATGGACTCGTGGCAAGCAAAGTTAGCGAGTTGTATCGTATACCTATGACTGACAATAACAGCGGCGACTCCACGCTGCACCAGTTTCCCCGGCTGGTATGTGCCACCGCCGCCTTTGACCCAGACGAGGACGGGCCAGGGGGCGCCCTCCGCCGCGGGCACGTACACCTCCAGCTGCAGGCAGTCGTCCGCACGGGAAGAGGCGGAGCAGCGCGTCGGCTGCGACTCCCGGACACCGGGCCAGGTCGGAGCGAGACCTGCTTGCTAAAACACCAAAAAACAATACACATGTTTATGAGAAATCCAATATGCAACCTACTTCCTGCAAGAGGGCAACTTAGCCGGCAAAGAATGCGTTTCAGAATATGACATTGCTACCTTAAAAACCTACACGAATGGTTCGGCTGCAGCTGCAGCATCGGCTGTTGTCAATTCTTCGTTGAAAAGAAGAATGGAAGGTACCTAAATTGAGACTGTGTCGAACGCTTTAGCTAGGTCTAAAAAACACCGACACGGTTACGTTAATTATTAGATGTGAGGAGACTATATTAGTTATCAGCATTTTTAGTCGATTTCCCCTCCGCAAACCAAATTAACTATTTGTTATGATCATGAAGTATTTTGATTCCAAGAAGTCTCATTAATAATGCGCTCTAATATCTTTGAGATGGTCTCCTAGAGGAAGATTGGTAATGATTGACTGTGTGTTTGTTACGGCATCACGCAAAAACTACTGACCGGATTATGACGGAATTTTCACATTTTGCATTTGGTCAATACGTTTGGTAGAACCGAAATTATGGGAATAGCGGACAAAGATTAGTCATTCATATTATTATTAATTTATATAATAACAAAAAAAATAGGTTTTCTGTAGCCATAAATGTTTGGTCGCGTATCACTTTTTAAAAACACTTAACAACGTAACTTTACACATTATTTGTCGCTACGGGAGATTTCTTAATTTCTTATTTAAATATTCATTAATTATCCGAACAAAACACATGTTTATGATGTCACTGGTATAATATGTAAAGCTATTCATAACAAAAAAATATTATTAGTATTATTACGCCATCGTCGGCAGAAAAAACAATAGGTCACCAAGGCTGTCTTATTGTTACACTGAATAAAGTACACTACTAGTACCAGAAGAGATTCGACCTAGCTCGGTTCCCGTTTGCGTGTGAGACATTTTGGAATTCTATTTTGTACTAGGGCGGCACTGAAAATTTCGGGAATCAAGGGAGTGAACAACATTGTTTGTGAAAAAGATATTTATTGTTTTTCGAAGTATTCTCCTTGAAACTTGGCACATTTTTCCATTCGATGGGACCAATTATTAAAACATTAATTCCATTCTGAAGTTGGGGTATTCAAAATGGTCGTTTTGTAGGCGTCTACAGCTTCTTCAGGTGACGAAAATCGTTGACCACGCAATTTGTTCTTAATTTTGGGGACAGTATAAAAATCATTTGGCCTTAGGCCAGGCCAATGCGGCGGATGGTCTAATAATTCAATGTTTTGTTGCTCTTTCTTTGTTTTCTCCAAAAACTGTTTTGTTCTGTGGGCGGTGTGAGAGCTCGCGTTGTCGTGATGTGACGACACTGTAAATCAACGCCATCTAGCCGCGCGACTAAACGGCTTGCAATTTAAACCGTTACATCCTCACGCGCACGCGCAGCAATTTGGATACTATTTACGCTACTAGGGGTCCACCTCTGTCCAGAGGGCGCTGCTGGGGTTATGTCTTACAAGAGCTCACTGTCGTATTACTAGACCGAGGTTAACCTCTTGTCTGTTACGAAGACTAGCAGAGGTTGCTAACAATTTAATTTTATTGTGTCTGGTTTTACGGCGGCTAAGCTCGTAAAAGGGGCGGGTGAATGTCCGCGGTTCTCCTATTGGGTTACTTAGCCATACAATAAACATCTCAGAGAGAGAAAGCCCACGTTTCATTCAGGCACCATTTTACAGACATCTAGAACAAACATCTCAAATAGAAGTAGTCTAATATTAATTTCATACTTCGCTATACGCATTTGAGAACTTATATAATTTTTGTTTCGTATGACGAAAAATAATTTCTTGGTGGTCGAATCTAGCACAACACAGTTACCTTGAACCGTCCAGTGGCTGCGTCGGCCGTGGCGTAGGGGATCCCTCTGTAGGACACCACCCCGTCCCTCAGCTCGCCACGCAGCTTGCCCTGTGCCGTGCTCACCACCTGCTGCGCCGCGGCCGCTGCCGCTACCAGCCACACCGCCACCAACCTCCACATCACCTCAGGTTGCCGACTCAACAAATATAGGAATTGTTAAATCAACTGTTATGTGCCATAAATGGTCTGCGGGACATCCGGTTACAACCGGCTATTCTCTTGGCTTAGGAAACTTATGAACTTTATTTGTTTATTAATAGTTTTATCTAATAGCGTAGCTATGAACCGGACGTTATTATGTTTTTGTTGCAACTCGTTTAGTTCACTAGTGCGGTGTTGCACGTTTTTATGATACAAATATTTTATGAATATAAAAATTAGACTATGTTTGCTGCTCTTGCACAGTGTAGTGAACCAGAAGAACGTTCATCCTTATAAAAATATATCAAGGATTTTTTTATTTTTTTTAAATGAAATAATATTTATTAGTTGTTCATCATCATCATCACTTCAGACCGAATTCACTCACTGCTGGGTATTATAGGCCTCCTTCATTTTGTGCCTGTTTATTATTGCATACAAAACATTTTGAAATCTAAAACTAAAATTAACACATTGGTTCACAGTCTTGCATCCTGATCTGACTGATGATGATGATAGAACAAACCGCCCAATCATCAAGGTCTTTTTTTTACTGATTAGTAAGGTGAAGGTCTATGGTTCCATAGACCTTCATTCACTCTCTGAACGGAGTCCCGACCAATAAATGAAGACGAGAAAATAAAGAGAATCATACATTGCACAGCTTAAAGCGGGGATGGGCTCACCACCTATTACGTTGAGCACGTGTGCAGTTGTTATTTGGTGAAATGTGGAGTGTGGCAGTGGCCTGCCTTTGCAGTCGTCATGCCCAGTCTCTGACTAACCCTTTGGGAGTAATAGTCGTGTGTAGACTGGCAGGAGGTGGCGCAACACAGACCAGCGGGTCTATCGGCTTAAAAATATGAATATGGACATGGGCTTCATTTGACATTTGAAGCCCATATTTTGTCCTTATATGGGCATATTATGGTCTTCAAATGTCAAATGAAGCCCATGTCCATATTCATATTTATTAGCCGATAGGGTAGCAGATGGAGGCTCTTATTATCGGAGCTCACTTTATATTGCAGCGCCAGCTTAGTTATTTATTTAAATATCAATCAACATCTGGATTGGACACACCTCCTTGGATTGTGGCATATGTCGTGGAACAGTGAGTGTAACTCAGTGTTAATACACTGATTTATTCTAGAACGTCTACCGCTTATATACTAAATACAACATGTCTTATCTTAATTTTAATTTAATTATCTATTAGTACGGACAGCCTTTACATGATTTTATTAACGTTTTTTTAATAATCAATGGGCTTGCTCTTGGCCACATTCTTATCCGTAGGATTAAGAAGTGGACGACGATGGAGCGAGCTTGCCCAGACGGAGAACTACGCGAGTACGTGACGAACCGGCACATGATGGCACACCCCCGTCCTAATAAAACTAGTTCTACTGGCGTGTCGTCGGCGTATGGCGTGGCGGGCGGCCATTATATCAATCACCGTTACCGCTGCGCCGCAAACGCAACACTATTCAATCATAGTTTTCATCGCTTTTGTGGCCGACTTATTGTCTCTATAACAAAATCATGCGTATGTAACATTGTACATCCGCAGTGGAACGAAAATTTGCCCACAGGTGCCAAGTGTTATTAGTAATAAACAAAAGAGAAAATTCATAATGGGTTATCTAAGCGATTATTATTATCTCAAAATTTAATGTATTCTTAAATTTTTTAAGAATATTTTAATATTTCAGAAACATGGCTGAACATACTCTGACTTACTTACAAGTTTTCCTTTTCATAAATAAATATTGTCTTTTCTTAACGGAACTGATCCACTTTTGCATAAATGTTAGTTCGAATGTCGTTGACATGGTAGTTAGAATTGCATAATTCTCACTTTAACTTAAAAAATCTTGTTGTAGATTTGTCTTATTTTATCACTTTAAATCCCGGAAAGATAACAAATTCAATACTAGTGATGATTGTAGTTTAAACTTTTACCTAATAGCGGCGCGCAAAGTGTTACTTTCCACAGGCATTATACTTTCCCTATCTTCTTTAGATTAAAATTTAAAACCAAGCGAGCACATTGGACTGCCAATAATGTATGGGAATTTGACGACCCGAGCAGTGGCAACTGCGAGTTATACTCTTCGTGCAACGAGAAGTGAGCGAGCTCGACAGCTCCGGTTAAGGTACGTTTCCAAGACGGACCGCAAACTGCAAACTGCAGCTGCAGGCTGTTTAGCGACACTACTATTTTCTATGCATCGCTATGAAATCGATTCCAAGCGCGGCAACACTGCGGCCTGAGGCCGCGGCGCGCAGCGACCGCAGACTGCAGTGCAGTCTGCGGTCTCTGCCACTAGACATGGGTTGTAACAGGGTAAATTGTCTACCTGTTACACCTGTTCCTGTTTCAGGAAAATAACAGTTCTTTTCGACGACCAATCCAGCTTTTCTTTGCTGAGGTATTTATATAAATTTAATGAAAAAGATAACAAATTGAAAAAGGACAGTGCTGAAAAAAATAGCATTTTTTAACTTTGCGTTATAATTATTATATAAATAATAACTTACAAAAGAATAGATGTTTCAACGATAATTATTTAATTCAACTATAATTGAAAAACTGAAGCTACAAATAAATAAACTTAATAACCTATAGGTAGTTTTAGTTATTTTGTTAAAAAAATCTAATCTAAAATTCTACTTGTTACTTTTATTTTACAGTGATCAAAATACAACAATTTAAAATCTATTATAATACAACAAGCTTCATTGTTCGCAAGGTCCGTAAAGTGGTCCCAAACTATACTGGGTAGGTACCTAGTCCTTTTTGAAGCCTTAATGATCTACAAAAGTTTAAAGTAAGCACTAACACTTAAAATATTTTTACATAAACTTAAATTATATGTACAGAATTCAAATTTTCAAAAAACATCAGAAAAATCACTTTTATAGCGCTAATATAAAACACGGAACACAGATATTCATCTGGCGCGAAAAAGACAGTTACCGTTATGAGACTTCTTTTTTTCGAAAAGGCAAAGATTCTATGCCCATATTGCCCATACAGCCAGGTCTGATTTTTGATACTTTTCTTCAATATCTGCCAGCTTCAAGCAGTCTGCTTAAAAATACAGACCAATTTAGGAACTAAGCGTTAATGTGGTTTCCACAGTAAAAAGATAGAAAATTTACTGCAGACTCAAAGGATTATTTGTAGCATCACACAAAGTCACTAAGGTGCATTTTATTACACTTCACGATAATTGTACACTTTCTCGAGCACTTGACAAACATTATTCTATCATTAATGTAAATCAAAACTTATACATAAATCAAAAAATACTAGAATAATACGACCCTAAAACACTGAAAATTCCCGCCATTTACCGTTATGAAACAAACTTTCAGTTTTTTTTTAAATCGCCCGTTTAATATTATAATATGTAGTTCTTGGGTTAAATTTTAAATTTATTTATAATTAGGTTAAACTTTAGTTCCTTTTTCTGTCACGCGACACGCGCATACTTACTTTGTGCGCACTCTAGAACGCTAAGCTAAGCGCGAAAAGTCAAAATAGGAAGCCATAAAATGTCGGTTCCCGCGCGTTGTAAATGTAGTGAAAGTATTTGCTCCGTTGAAATTTTTTTAAGCATTGTATGGACCTAAAGCTGGTAGATATATCAAGGAAATTGAAAAAACGGAAGACGGCTAGTGTATGGGCTATATGCACAGACATATAATAAGAAGTATATGTCTGTGGCTATATGTCCCTTTCCATGAATAGGGATAAAAAATACTACATACGTTCTTGGCGGGAAAGTGTTTTATAGAATATTAATGTGAAATAACGGTGGATTATTTACTCATAAATGTTCGTGAACGTGCATGAGTGTTTGCAAATAAAACTAAACTGTGCAACATCACTTTTCAAATTCTCTCAAGAAGCAGTGTGAGATCTTAATAAAGTCCCACAGCTTTTATTGAATCTCAAGGGGTTTGGGGGAATATCATTTACCATTAAACGTTCATTGTCATCTACTTTGTGCAAAGAAAATATTCACAATAATATTACGTGACACTGGCTAAATGAGCTCACCGCGCGATGCCATTATTTTAGAGAAGAAAAAAAACTGTCACAAACAGATAACACGAATAATTTACGAAGTCGAATTTATTATGGTGCTTCAATAGACTAAAATGTAGTTTTATTATGGTTGGTTTATGTAACAGGTAAAATAACAAGCTTTGTCTCTTTTCTTTATATACGTAGCCCATAAGTTAGAGTAAAGAAGCGCTTGTTCCAAGAACAGGCGTAACAGTCATACGGCGTAACTATGGTAACAGATTGTTACAGCTCGGTACAGTTCCTCCGACAACATTAGGAACAGTGAAGACGGCGAGAACAGTCTGTTACGCCTGTTCCTTTGAGGAACAGTTACTTCGTACTGCTCGTAACAGGACACAACAGTTACATTTAATTATCTGTTATTTTTATCTGTTACGATAAATACGCCTCACCGCTATCTGCCACACCAGTGGTGTCGCGAACCGCAGAGAGTTTACACGTGTCACGTACAAAAATGGCGACTTTTTCTCCACATTCTGTCTCGCACAAAGGTACTGGAGTGACTGAGGCATCGTTCTATGCATTGTGCAGCCGCGGCATGTAGCCGCGCTTGGAAATAGAAGCAACTGCGATCGCAGGCAGCACTGCGGTCAACCGCAACCGCTAGCCGCAATGTCGCCTGCGGTTGCAGTCTGCGTTTGCAGTCTGCGGTCCGTCTCGGAAACGTACCTATCTGGAAAATAATCAGTAAACTACACGTGTTCACGGGGAAACTCTCCCGAGACACGAGACACTAGTCTTATGAGTACCGAATGAAGAGCGCGCTTCGGCGGGTTCTTTTGGGCGCCAAGACCTAACGCAGATGGTGCCCTGAGCGAGTTGGTTTACTGGCGCAGGGACGTCTGGCACTTCTTGTATAACCTAACGGTTGGTCTCGAGGTGCCAGCACAAATAAAATTAGTGATGTACGGAGAGGATATGCCGATAGTGTATGTCATTTTTATTTATAACAATTTATTTAGTTGTTGTGGTTTATACGTTGTACTTCCGCAGTATATTGTCTCAGATGGATAAAAGTCATATGAAACATCGCTGGCTATCAGTTCAAGCAACAACAAATTATTGTTCGGCAAGGACGCACCAATGTCTCGGTGCTCTCGGTAGCTCTACTTGAATCGCGATAGGTCACGGGTCGAGTCCAGGCTGAGGCTGTCAATTTTATTAAATGTTTTTCATTTTTGTTTTGAGTCTGTGTCATAAACGGAAGTAGGCAATGTTAGACTACATTTCAGAGGCAATTTGAAGAAATAGTGCGTTCAAAACAGTTTGAGTTATACTTATAATCCAGTTTGAGTTATAATTTAGTCATGGTGTCATTTCGTCATTAATTAAATTATTTTAAAATATATTGTTTTAAAAATAGTTTTGAATAAGCAAACCAGCGAAGTTATGTACTTCTACTTGAAAGCGATTGCGATAGATATTGAAGTTAGGCAATCAGCCTTTGGCAAAGCCTGCCCGCGGCGGCTACAGCTGGGACCGCGGTCTCACGTGCCAGCCAATAAAACTACACAGTTGTTATCACAACAATTTATTTATAAGCGTTGAGCAAACCTAGCGACAGACGTGTTCTAACAATGACTTAGTACGAAACTTACAATAATATAAGATTAACACTGCATTTTTATAATATAATTATGTTTATGTTGATAATAATTGCATTAATTTATTTTGTATCTCATGCATATAGATAGGTATACTTACAGATAATTTTAGGTAGGTAGGTATATGCACACGCCAAACTTACAAACTGCTAATAAGGCTTGAAATATTAATAAAGTACCTACCTACTTGAACTGTTGCCGCCTTATTCAAAGAAACGTTTAACATCTATTGAACCTATTTAAGCTTTTATTGAATTAATTTTATTTCAACTTAAAATTTTAAAGTACAAATCACTATATCTAAACTTTATTTTGGTTACGTCTATATTATTGGTCGTTTGCAGTTTTAAAAATAACAAACGGCAAATGGCTAATAAACCTATATTTTAGCGATGAGCGTTTTTCGCTTAACAAAATCCTACAATAATATCTGAATGTTAGTCAATAGGACGTTTTAAGTTTTTATGAATAATAAATACATTAACGACAGATAATCGGGCAGTTTTAAAATATTTTTTGTCACTTACTTAATAATACACCAAATACACATACTTAACCTACTATTTGAACTTAGTTTTAAGAGTCAGTCATTTGATTACATCACAACATGTCCTGAACGTTTTCAACTCTGGACATGCATTTTCAAGGGTCCCTTTAAACAAACATCAATATTACAATGGAGTTTATATAAAAATTACTTGACAAGCGCACCGCTGCAATCAGAAGTTATAAAACTCAAACTCAAAATATATTCATTCAATAAACTCATTTAATAAGTACCTACTTTGAATCGTCCAAATTTCTTTTAACCTACCACCCATTCAGGACGTCATTTTTTAACTGTGGCAAAGAACGGGCGCAAGAAATCACAGCGCACAGAAGTAACGACATTAAAAAAAATGTTAAGTACCAGGTAATTCAATACAAAATATAAATTTGAATGTAAACTATAAATATGGTATGTACTCTATATATATTAATTATAGACAATTAGAAATAGCTATTGGAGGCTTAGGTCTGAAATGCTCCAATTTATCTTCTGTGTTAACTGACACTTTATAATAAGCTTTTTAAAATGTTTAACACTTTTTATTAAACAAACTGTAAAAAATAAAATAGAATTTCTTTATTGCTTAAACTGTGTATTTGATATGTTTATGGTATGCCTTTGTGCAGAGCGATAGGAGTAAAACACGTGAAGTAGGTAGGTACTTTAAATAGTGAGATAGCTATTTCTAAAGCAAACGTTTCCGCATGTGAAATGAAACGTTTTATGCGAATCTCCACGCGTTTGTGTTACATTTTATTTGATTCTGATATTTTTTGTTTTACATATAGCTATCTATTATACATATTTCAAGTACTTTAGGTACTTTCCCTTCGAAAACCCTTAAAAAATATTCATATTAAATAATAATTTTCTATTGTTTTTCTATCATAATAATCATTTTGAAATTCCAAAGAAACATTCACACATTAAATCTCAAATAAACTATTTTATTTACCTTATTCTTAATTAATTTCTTTTCTGGCACACATCAGTAATCGTATTGCTGGGGCCACATTAGCACGCTAAAATTATCGCGCTAAAAACATCGTGTTCCATTGTCGCTTTACTACGCGACACAGTAGCGCGTTAACGCGATGATGAATCGTGCTAAGGCGAAGTGTTCGGCCAGACGTGTCGAATTAGCGCGCTAGCGCGATAGGTGTGGCCCCAGCTTATTACATCCACTCGTGCCCACTGTTAATTCCCTTATTGAAGGTAAGGTTAGGTTTTTAATATAGTAGTTTTTTCGACGACAGACCGTTGAAACTCCTTGTTCCACAATGTTTTAGCACGACGGCTACTATCAATGTACCTATTACCGCCATTAAGAGATCGCGGCACATTGGCACATTCAATTCAACACTCAACTGGCGTATCATAAATTGCCACACAGTCTGGAACAGGTATGTACAAAAAGATGATCATTGCCCGGTACTCCCACGTGCGCGCTTCGGTTCAGATTCAAACCCGCTTGGAGATCTTGTAGAGGCCGTCGAAGAAGTGAAGGGCGTCGAGCTCCTGGTCGCTGGGCGGCTGCACGGCCAGCGCGCGCGGCCCGCCCAGCTCCTTGTACTGCAGCTGCTGCTGCGCCGGCGCCCAGCGCGACGCCAGCAGCGGGCCCGGCATGGGGTGCCTGCGGGGATCAAACAATGGATTCCAAATTATTTTAAGCGGTAGTAGCTAGTGCCGCATCATGTGCCCACGTCGTCAATCAGATCACAAAGAAAGAAAGAAGACTAGGCTATGAGGACCGCAAAAGCAGTGAACACTGTCACACGTTTCACCAAATAACAATTGCTTATGTGCCCAGTGTAATAGGTAGCGAGTCCGTCGTCGCTTAATGCTGTCCGTTAGTCCTGCCTGACGGCAAGCCGTTTACGACACCCAAGAGAAGAGACGGCTTAGTAGTACTCTTTGAATAATGAGCGGCCACCACACAGCTCAACAAAGGCACTTTAAATATTTAATTACCCATATCGCATAAAGTTGACGAAGATGTCGGTCATCTTGTCTTTCATGAGGGCGTCGTCGTCGGCGCGCGCCAGCTCGTCGCGCTGCGGCGGGCCCAGCACGGCGTTGGCGCGGAACACGTAGGTGAGGTCCTCCACGTGCGCGGCGCCCGCGTACCGCAGCCCGCGGCCCTCCTTCCACGCGCTGTGCTTGCCGCCGTACGAGAACCGGTACAGGTACGCCGGCGAGCCCGTCGCCGCCCTCTTGGCCGCCAGCTTCAGCGCCGGGTACTTGTAGTACTGATCCGTGCACAACTGCACGAAACCGTCCAAGTCCACCGTCTCATTAAAATATTTGTTTTGGATCAATTTAGTCAACACCGGGAGCGTCTGCGGAGCTTGGAAAGTCAGACGGGGAGATACCACGATCGTCGGTAGGTTTTCGATCTGGGCCACTATGTCGATCTCTTTGAACCTCGGCCGGAAGGACTCGCATTCGACGTCGGTGAAACCGATCAACAGGGGCACGTGTCCCCCTCGCCCGTTGTCGACGGACACCTCGGGGTCTTGGTCTAGGACGGCGCTGACGCCGGGCAGAGACGACTCCACGACGGGGACGAAGGTCGTCAGCCCGAAAAGGTCGATGAGTTTCTTATTGGCGGCCATGATGTCTTCGAGCGGTGCCGCAATGAGTTTTTGGTGGATCTCGTCCGCCGGCAGCGAGGCGTTGATACCCAGCAGCGGCAGGAACAGGCCGTTGATCGTCTTAGCGAACTGCGGCGAGCTGCTGAAGAAGTCCGAGAAGCCGGTGCCGCTCATCACTATCGCCCTGGAACAGAAACATTGTAATTTTTAACAAATTCTCAAAATATAATTAATGGTTATGTATTTAAATTGTTGAGAAATATTCGTGATCGGACACAACCTGTAGAGCAGACTTTGCACAAGTTACCTAAAGTTGCGAATACCGGTGCGCCGTGAACTCCCAAAGAAGAGGAGTGTAAGAAAAACGAAAATTTGACCCATTCGGGGTCAATCGCACCAAAAAAGACTTGGTACAAGGTAGAGTTGAAAGCACCCGACCGCGCGGTAGATCGCCGATGAGATGACCGGGGGGCTAATTTTCTATCTGGCGGTACATATACATACAATGCAAGCGGCCATCCACGGCTGCTCTAACCTGCACTCTAATTGTGTAACTTCAACATCTATCGCAATCGCTTTCAAGAAGAAGTAGGTACATTGCTTCGCTAGTTTGCTTATTTAAAACTTTTTTTGAATTAATCAATAGCGAAGCAATGTACTTCTACTTCTTCTTGAAAGCGATTGCGATAGATGTTGAAGTTACACAATTAGAGTGCAGGTTAGAGCAGCCGTGGATAGCCGCTTGTATTGTATGTACGAGTATATGTACCGCCAGATAAGAGTGACGACGAAGTGAGACTGTGCACTACTGCTGAAGTGACGACCACGACTACTCTGCCAACAGTGTTGCGATAAAGAATGAGTACCTACCTTTGAAAGAGCCCGTGCGCCCTGGGCGTGAGCGTGAGCACGTGCGCGATGGCGGCGCCGGCGCTCTGGCCCGCCAGCGTGACGCGCGCGGGGTCGCCGCCGAAGGCGCGCGCGTGGCGCCGCACCCAGCGCAGCAGCGTGATGGCGTCGCGCACGCCCGCGTTGCCCGGCACCTGCGCGGAGCCCAGCGACAGGAACCCGAACACGTTCAGCCTGGGACAGACAACTCAGTGAGTCTCATCATCAACAGCTAGTTTGTGCGCGCCACATAACTATGGACTATACTTGGGAATAAATGTAGCTCTGCACTGCAAGTCACAATTCGGTTTAAAACATATAAGTAATAGGGTCTGTCACTAACCTGTAGTTGAAAGTGATGACTATGACGCCCTTGCTGACCAGGTACTCCGGGCCGTGCAGGTCAGTGCCGCCAGAGCCGAAGGCGAAGCCTCCGCCGTGGACGAACACGAGAATGGGTAGGCCTGGCGCGGCCTCAGTGGCCTCAGCGGCCTCAGTGGCCAAATCGGCCTCGGCGGGGTCGGGCAAGGCCTCGAGCGGCACGTGCACGTTGGCGTGGATGCAGGCCTCGGCCATGCCGCCGCTGGCGGTCTGCGTGCGGCCGTAGAACACGTCGGTCTGCGGGCACACGGGGCCCTCGGCCGACGCGTCCAGCACGCCGCGCCACGGTGACGGCGGAAGCAGCTCCTGCAACCGACCAGCACTTCGGATAGGCCTAGTTCAAATCTCAAATAAAACCGCAAAAAAGTAAACAGTGAAAGGTTCTTTGATGTGAATTACGAAACTAGTAACTTACTATCGAAGAAGAAGCGTGCTGTAATGTCTGTGTAAGCGGTGGAGGAAGCTGACGAGGAGGAGGAAACGAGCTCGCTATAGATAGGGACAACTACTTCAGCCACTCGAAAGCTTTCAGCTACCGAAAGTCCTCAAAGACCGCCGCTGCGGTCGGCCACGCAAGTATATGATAATATAACTTTCCCAAATAATACAAAGCTTGAAACTCCAAGCGTGGAACTTAGTTTCGGCAACAGACTTCTAAATGACTGATGGCGTACCTGAAACCGGAGCTCCCCCAGCGGCTGCTTGGCGTAGGGCACGCCGCGGAAGCTGGCGTACTCCACGCCCGAGACGGCGCGCCGCCGCAGGCCGCACACCCAGCCCGCCTCGGTGCGCGCCGCCGCGCCGCAGCGCGACACACCGGGGATGCTGCTGCCGCATGCTGCAATCACAACGTTCAGATATCACTACGATTATTCTCCAATCTGATCTTTTTGCAACTTTACTTGTTTATTTTTGGAGTTTCCGCTCTCGATTCCTTTTTCGTACTATACCACGTACTTACGTTTATAGTAACTCCCGGTAATAACCTACAATGAGAGAAAGGACAGGTTGCAACCACTGAAACCCCATGGCGATCCGGCACGCTAAATTTATAGGAAGAATAGGGAAAATCATTTTATATTATCTACATGCCATAAAAAGGGTTAAACGAAACGCTATTGATCGCGTGGTCCATGGTTAACACCAGTGAACCCGTTAGTGGTACCAATTGATCGATGGAGCCGCCTGGCGAAATTATACCGGTACCAGACAGCCGCATCATTGCGTGATATAAAGTGCCAAATAAACAGTGTACAGGTTAATTTTCGACGCCCCGCCAAAAGTAAATATGGGGGTAATAAGTAATAATAAAATATTTAACGTAAAAATAATAAATGTTTTCTTTTTTAATTACAATTTTTCGCCTGCTTTTTATATAAGTAGTTCTAAGTGCGGCGCTCACCCTCGCGGTCAAAGCGACGGGGCGCTGTCATTGGTGCATGGGATGAATAATAGCGGTCACGCGCATGCGCTTTCATAACCGCGATAGGCCGCGCGCTTGGTGACAATAATTTCAATTTTCTCAAGAAAAACTGAGAAAAAAATATTTTAAATAATAGTTTTTTTATTTCATTACTTGGTTGTACTGCTGCTATAGGATCACGTAAAAAATTTAGCGAGGGATTTAACATTAACCCGGTATAGGTAGGTACCTACTGCTTGACACAGCCTGATTATCTTTAAAATACGGTAGCCTCAGAAATATTTAAAAGGACATAAAACCTTCGATCTAAATTCATAAGAATTGTTAGTATATTAGTACAGACAGACATCCAGACACATTCATTGAACGTGAGTCGTATGTGCCGAAGCCTCGTGTCTACGCGAAAGCTTGGTAACACGAGCGCCGATTGCCCCGTCACCGGATACGTCTGGGCTCAGCGCTGCTATTCGGAAGTGCCGGGTTCACGTCACACACGGGCCACTGCTCAAAAGTTTCCGAAATGTTAGATCGGTATATTAATTGCAACAACTTTAAACGTAATGCCTCCTCTACACAATCGGCGATCATCGTTGATCGTGGTCGTCTATAATCGGCACGATCATCGTGCAAGCATCCACACGTTCCTCTGTAATAGTTTGTCGAACGGCAAGCGTACAAGATGGACGTGGAGTGTGTTGCTGCTGCTAACATTTATTTATTAGCGGCATACAATCATTATGCCAACGAAAATTATATTAATTAGGATACGAATTATTGCCACACCCTCCGTATTCGCCAGATTTAGCCCCCTGTGACGTTTTCCTCTTCCCAAACATGAAGAAATGGCTTGGCGGGCAAAGATTTTCGTCAAACGAAGAGGTGGTAGCCGAAAGTGAGGCCTATTTTTCAGGGTTTGACAAAAGATATTTTTTTGATGGGTTGAAGAGGTTGGAACATCGCTGGACTAAGTGCGTAGAGTTGAAAAGAGATTATGAAGAAAAATAAAAAAATAAATATGTAAAAAGAGTGTTTCTTCTTTCCAAAATCATGGACTTATCAAACCGTCCTCGTACATAACAGGCAGCAGTAGGTACCTACCTACGTCAGGTCATACAAAGCTGTCGAACATCTGAATTTATTTTAACCTAAATTAGGTTAAAATATGTTCTAGGTTAAAATAGGTAAAAAATAGGTCTAGGTTAAAATATGTTCGAATTTAAGTATGAAATTGAATGAATTTGATTACCCTGTCGTGGTAGCCCATCGTGCCGTTGACTATACCTATTTTACGAAGTATTTTTAGGATTATTAATTTTTATAAATAATTAGTACCTATATTTACCTACTTAATACCTACCTATACACTGCAAATTATACTGAGGCAAGTAAGCAGTTACTTGTTGGTACCGCTCCTGAGTCCTGGCATAGGTTGGTAGGTACTTGTAATCACCTCTGCCGACAGATGTAGGTAGACTCTCCCTCTTGTAAGTACCTAGAGTCCTCTGTAAGACCTCAGACTATACATGTGTTGTTGTGACAACCCTGACCCTTAACGGAGTTTCTGTGCGTATACTAAATATTGCGCTTAGATACAGTTAGATACAGGACTCTCTAGACATTTACGATTCAAAACTAAAAGAAAGTAGACAGGTGTATGATCGAGATACCAAACAACTACAATCTGACATACAGAGATTGCATGAGTCTCTTAATACTTTAAATAAAAAATACTTGTCCTCGCAAAAAGAAATTGAAGAACACATTAAGTCTGCCACAGAGTTAGTAGATCTATTTATTTAAATTAGGTACAGAAACGGATTACAATCAGTACTTAGTAAAATTTCATTCTCTAAGTAAAATAGGCCAGATAATAATCCACAAGCAAATCTGTGCAAGTACAATGCAGAACGATAAGACTCTCTTTTGAACAATCAACTAGTTGGTCAAGTAGATTTGTTGCCATCCGTAACACCCATAAAGAGTGTCATAAATGGTATCCCAGTCCCACATGTGCTCAATCGGGTTCATGTCGGGGCTTCTGGCTTGCCAGTCCATAACTGTGATGTTCACATCCCGAAGATATTCCCTGACGATGCCGGCCGTATGGGCTCTTGCATTATCATGCATAAAAAGGAAATTTGGGCCCACATGGTCCACGTATGGCATCACGTGAGGTTCTAAGCACTCACCAATGTACCTTTCAGCATTTAATGTTGGCAGCCGTGGTCCCGTAATAACCTCAAGTTGAGTTTTGCCGCTCGCGGATATACCGCCCCAGACAGTCCTTGAGCCACCGCCATAAGCAACCCTCTCTTCAAAGCAGCATTGTACAAAACGCTCTCCTTTACGTCGGTAGACCTTCTTCCTTTCATCATTGCCATGTAACGCAATTTTAGACTCATCAGAAAAGAGTACACGGCTACAATGCTGCTGAGTCCAATTTAAATGAGTGCGCGCGAAATGAAGACGCGCTGTTCGGTGGGCTCGCGTTAGTTTGGGGCCATTAGCTGGCTTGTGTGGTACCATATCGCGTTCTTTTAACCTTCTCCGAACAGTTCGAGCGCTCACAGATACTCCGTGGATGTCGCGAAATTGGTTTTGTATCTCAATGGAGGTAAGGTGACCATTTCTCAAGCTGGTCGTCACGATGAATCGATCCTGCCTTTCAGATGTGACCCGAGATCGTGGCCTTCCTTGGCGACGAACAAAGCCGCCAGTCTATAGGTACCTCCGATAAACATTTCGGACCGCAGATCGACTTAAATTAAGTTTAGCACTCACATTTCTTTGGCTGTGTCCGGCCTGGATAAGTGCCACAGCTTGGGCGGCGACATCAGGCGAAGTATCCATAGATTATTGATAGAACCTCACCTTAATGTTAAAAATAAGTAATGTTTGTTGCAAAACCAAAGAGAAAAATCACACTTTCAAGAATTAAATCCAAGTAAACCATAAAATCTTTTCTTAGTATTCGATTGTTTGATATCAACGAACAGGCTCCAAATTGTCTTTTGTTTCTTTAAATTCTGTGTTCGAAATTTAAAAAAAGACTATTGAATAAAATTATGAATGTGCCTGGTTCAAAACTGTATAAAAACTTTTTGCTCGACCTAATATAAATTTTTAGCTAGTAGGACTAAACGAAACTGAAAATGCAAGGTGGGCCAATAGGTGAGCGTCAAGTTGGCAGGCACACCATGGAATTAGATGGTTTTGACTATGTCAAAAAATTGTGTATAAATAGTGACGTATAGCATATAAATAGTGATACTATGGTTCAAAAGATATTTGAGTATCTTGGTGTGCCTGCTAACTTGACGTCAAGATAGCAGGCACATTAAGAAATACAGTTCGTATCAATGTGATTTATATGTCAAAAAACTGTGCATAAATAGTGAATCGAATACGCAAAATTTCAACAATTTTACTTTAATACAAACCGAGATATTACGGTCTCTAAGTGGGCTGCCAACTTGACGATTCTTGCGATGGTGATTCCAGAGAAACGGGTTGAAGTTTTAAACAAATAAATACATGAAAAAATTGTGTATGAAATTGTGAATCTTTCAATATAAATAAAAAAAGAATTCTTCTTTGCTATTTTCCAAAAATATAATGTAAACTTCTACCATACATTCGATTTTAAGTACAATCGTGCACAATTTTATTTATTACATATGATACTGACATAAAGTCTAATTATTTTTAATTCAAGTCATAAAATTACACTTAAATCTATCGTTGTAATGTCAGTTTCACGTTATTTCTATGGAAACTTATGTCAAGCAATTTGTAATTTTAGTAATTTTTTAGTAATTTTCGCGAACGACCGAGAGATGGCGTGATTTTGTTTACGTGCGGTGAGCCGGTGATACGAGAATGGTGCGCGAAAAGTTTTATTTGTTTGTGTTGAAATTGATAAGCAGTGAGTACATTTGCATCAGAAGTGAAAGTGTTTAAATCGTTTAATAACAACCTACATTTTTATAGGTACGCAGCTTATTTTCTATTATGGTATTTACAAAAAAGATATACCTAGGTACGGTCGGGGTCGCCGTCGCTTTACCACTTTGCAGCGATTTTCGTGTGAAGCGCACCGACCGCCCGGGTACCTACGTGCCCGTACCAAATAGACGACGTAGTGTGCAAGGGATTTTGACCTTTAGACTGGTAAAGCGACGGAGTCCGCCATTGTACCTAATGTGAGGTAGATATTTTCTCAGTCATTCAAAACTTTTCACATTTACTACTCGACCAACATAATTAATCGCATTAAAGCTAGACGTTTATCATAATTGTTCAATGATTAACAATCTAAATATATTGCATTTCAATTAGTTTGCACATGCTGAGTGGTCAGATTTTAAAATGGAATATCGAAGAAGATACGTTTAGTTTGTAAATTATTGAACAACTGTGATAAACGTGTAGCTGACATGCGCCTAATTATGTTGGTCGACTAATACGTATTACTTCATAGTAGGTACTTACCAAGCTAATCTTTCGTAAAGTTAACTAGGGTCAAGTATATTCCTAGTGCATTAAATGTTAAAGTTACCTGCCTAGTCTTTTATAACTAATAAACAAAGAATAAGCTACTTTTATTCTTTGTTTATTAGTCATAAAAGACTAGGCAGGTAACTTGTCGGTGGTCGAGTAGTAAATATGAAAAGTTTTGAATGACTGAGAAAATATCTACCTCACATTAGGTACAATGGCGGACTCCGTCGCTTTACCAGTCTAAAGGTCAAAATCCCTTGCACACCACGTCGTCTATTTGGTACGGGCACGTAGGTACCCGGGCGGTCGGTGCGCTTCACACGAAAAAAGCTGCAAAGTGGTAAAGCGACGGCGACCCCGACCTTACCTAGGTATATCTTTTTTGTAAATACCATAATAGAAAATAAGCTGCGTACCTATAAAAATGTAAGTTGTTATTAAACGATTTAAACACTTTCACTTCTGATGCAAATGTACTCACTGCTTATCAATTTCAACACAAACAAATAAAACTTTTCGCGCAAACTGACATTACAACGATAGATTTAAGTGTAATTTTATGACTTGAATTAAAAATAATTAGACTTTATGTCAGTATCATAAGTCAATAAATAAAATTGTGCACGATTGTACTTAAAATCGAAAGTGTATGGTAGAAGTTTACATTAGATTTTTGGAAAATAGCAAAGAAGAATTCTTTTTTTATTGATATTGAAAGATTCACAATTTCACACACAATTTTTCATGTATTTATTTGTTTAAAACTTCAACCCGTTTCTCTGGAATCGCCATCGCAAGAATCGTCAAGTTGGCAGCCCACTTAGAGACCGTAATATCTCGGTTTGTATTGAAGTACAATTGTAGAAATTTTGCGTATTCGATTCACTATTTATGCACAGTTTTTTGACATATAAATCACATTGTTACGAACTGTATTTCTTAATGTGCCTGCTATCTTGACGTCAAGTTAGCAGGCACACCAAGATACTCAAATATCTTTTGAACCATAGTATCACTATTTATATGCTATACGTCACTATTTATCACTATTTATACACAATTTTTTGACATAGTCAAAACCATCTAATTCCATGGTGTGCCTGCCAACTTGACGCTCACCAATAGATGTGTCCAGAAGTGTATTTAAAATAAACACATACAGTACATTTATATCTGAAGTAGGCATACTTCAGATATAAATGTACTGTGATAAAAGATGAAGTATAAAGTCAGGAAAGGCTGCAGAATATGATAGGGTGTCAGTTGAGATGCTGAAGGCTGGACATGGCGTCGTAGTAATCTCAGCTGTACCGTCTATTCAACTTGTGCCATAACACCGGCCAAGCCAAGAGATTCGTGCAAGGCTGTTATTGTGCAGTTAAACAAGGTGAAAGGTTCACAGATTGACTGTAAAAACTACAGGGGCATTAATCTTCTCAGCACTGTCGGGAAATTTTATGCGAAAGCTTTGATCGAAAGGGTTGTGAAAGAAACCGATGAAAAAATATGGGATGCACAAGCAGGATTTCGAAAATTAATATAATGGACGGTTCGAGTCTTTTTCTTAAGAAGCATAGCAGAGAAACATTTGGTCAACGGTCAAAAGGTCAGCTGCCCTTTTGTGGATCTTGAAAAGGCTTATGATAAAGTGGTGAGGAATCAACTATGATCGGTACTGTCAATGTATGGACTAAGCGGCTACCTCGTTCGAGGTAGCCGCTTTCTGAAATCTCTACGGAGATTCTTGTGCTTGCGTGAAGATAAACGGGTCGTACACTGAGTGGTTTAGCATCTAAAACGGTGATAGACATGCAGGGATATTTAGCGTCACATGGCTATTTAATCTATACAATGACAGTTGTTTGCAAAATTTGATGAATGTCTCGTCAAATGTCTTCTCTATACAGGCAGATGACCAGATACTCCTTGCGTCGCTGACGACGCAAGTATTAATCTATTAGTCCTTCTACCGATCTTTGCTTACTAGATAGTAACTGTAGGTATGCAAAGACCGGTAGAAGGAAAAGGAATGAAAATGAATATAAGTAAGAAGAAAGTTATTGTTTTCAACGAGACTAGTGTACGACAGGGTATGATATTATGAAAGTGGAGCAATGAAGAGAGTTTGTGTACCTAGCCACGATGTAAGGGATGGAAAGAATGATAAAGATATTAAAAGGACAGTGAATGCTAGGAATAAAGTGAATGGGGCACACTACGCCTTTATGAACGGCCGGAATGTGTCGCAAAAAGCATGACTGGCTGTGCATGGAGGAGTCTTAGTGACGACACTATTGTATGGAATTTAAAGTTGGGTGTGTGTGGCAGAAAAAACATCAAATTCGAGTGAATGTAGAATTCAGAAGAAATAAAATCACTGAAATTTAAATATTTAACGTACCTAGTTCTAAAAAATATAATTTCTAAAAAATATAAATATAAACTCAATGACCAGTGAGTTATGAATTTGGGCTTTCATGATATGTATTTAGCTTAAAAACGCAATTTTCACTAATACGTTTTTGCTTTAAGGCTAGGTGTTAGTGAAAAATTAAAATAACACGTTCTTAGAATTACTTTTTGAAGTAGTAAACAGTGAAATTAAAATCTGAGAAAATTATGAAATATTGTTGAGGCTTTATTCTGTGAAATACACCCGATGGAAACACGATTTTATTAAGTTGGCTCGATAGAATAAATTCACAAAGTTACATATTTTTGTGTCATTTTATCTTTTCCAGGTTTTATTCTTAAAATAAGTGATCTGATATTATGAGTCATTTACCAAAATGAAGCTCGTAAATAACTTGAGTTATTATAACCGATGGTTTTTTATTTATTACATCTAACAATTTTTTAAAATATAAAACACGATTATTCGCGCCGCTTTGCTGTTATACCCGTCCCTTACCGTTGTACCGTCGAGAGAACGAGAGGGAAGCGCTCGAAATACCTCCCCATAAGAGTTGCCATTGAAAACACGTTAATCCTTGCGTAAGGAATGACTTGTTAGCCCAAGCTTACTCCATGTTTATTAATAATGATGAGAATTCAAACTTACTACTTGCCTAATCTGAATTTAACTAGTCCAATCGTAAGTTCGGATACAGACAGTAGTAGGTCATTTTTATTAATAAGACGGCTGGAGAATAAGTATTCTCCTGGCAACAAAACTATGAAAGGAACTTCAGTTATTAATATACAGTGTCATTTTTTATTTTATTTGTCACTGTGTGCAGATTACAATTATCACGCTTTAAGTAAACGCTAGTTTAAGCAAAGCGTGTTAAAGTCCTTTAATTCGTTTTAGGCTTAGAGTCTTATAAGTTAACCGAATGAGTCATATTAATTAAGACTAACTGCTACAGTCTTCACTTAGAACCAAAGTCGCGTAAAAAGAGGCGTCTTATTGTAAACGACTAAAGGACTCGACTCTCTTTCATCACTAGTTCTGTGAGCTGACCCGACAGACATTGCCTGTCCATAAGGTATTCCTTAAGTTTTAGAGGTAAGGTAATGTTTATTGAAAAGATTTTATCTTTATCACTGGCCCGCTCGATATGCATGATAAAATAGAAAGTGATTAATGTTTGCATGATAAGTTAATTCGATTCTAGGCTCAGGTACGCTTTTAGAAACATCTGTAAATGCAGTTATTGTTTCGCTATTTTTATAAATTAAAGCAATTTTGTTCAGTGGGTAAAAAGAGTTTATATAAAAATCCCATAGAAAAAGGTAATGTCATTCATTACCACTTTATTTTTACGCATTTATTTTTTATTTATTAAGTAGTATTTGCGTAAACCTTAGAAAAGTTACGCTTAACTTAACAATATGAAACGCTTCACCTACGTCTTTGTTGCTACGGAAACGTTTGCGCGCGATCGCCGGATCTCCTGGCTAATATAAATAAATTCCAAATAAATCCACTGACAAGGATTGTTATTTATAATGTTTTGTTTCATATATTTTATTATCTCTCTGATAAAGAAATGAAATAATTTAAAATGTTCTGGCAATATCTCAAATTGTACCAAAGTAAAAGTTATGCAAATCTATCATCAATAACACATTCCAAGATAAGCGAATAACAATGCAATTGATAAAAGTAATAGCTGCCAATACGTATGCGGGTTACTTTCTTTCCGATCGTATTTTCTCTGTAATAATAACTAGATACGGATTTTTTTAATTTTCTCATTAAAACTAGCAATTTATAGCTAGATAAAGTTCTTGCATAAATTACAAGAATACAATTAATTCAATAGTAATGTTATTGAACTGTGCGCGTATAGCCTAAAATGCAAAATACAGTGTTTACTGCAAAAAAAACTGTAAGTAGGAACAGCGGCAGCGTCACATAGGGGGCACATCACATAACACATCACGGGGCATCCTGCGGGACGCCGGGATATCTGCACTCACCGCCTGAGACGACGGCCAGGGCGGCCAGGGCGGCGAGGGCGGCCTGGGCGGCCAGCGCAGCGGTTGTCGGGGCAGCCATGGCGTAGCGGCGGGCAGCGAGCGGTCGCGATACGCGACTGGCCCGCGGCGCGCCCGCACGCGCTTTATGTAGTCGCCGGCGCGCGGTCGCACTGCGAGCGACCGCCGCTAACCACATCAACATCGTTCCTCCAAACCCGAACATGAGCGAACTTGGCGATTCTTGGCGGGAAAGTAAACGTCATGCCTGCATTTTTGGTTTATGTTCTACAATTTTTGTTTTGATGAATATATATTAGTGTTGAAATAATGGTGGATTATTTACCGTAAGTATTCGTTTACGTGCATAACGTGACTATTGACAAATAAAACGAAACGTCTCAAAAATTCCGTCAGAGATCACGGTTAAGCTCCCACTTCTTTACTAAAGCTTATGGGAAGTAATATCATTTACCATTAAATCGTATCATCGCTCATTATCTTCTATTTTAAGCTAAGATAAAATTTATCTATATCTCTCGTACGTAACACTGGGTAAGTGTGCCAACCGCATTATAAAAAAAAACATTGTTTAAAGGGGATAGAACCTTTGTGGCATATCCACATGCCGCCATTTTGATTTTTTCCTTTTTCGCGCATGATAAAAGTGGTATATATGGATAGAGGATACTATAACTAACAAAAAATGTCAAGTAATGGTACCCTAAAATGTCACGTTCCCGAGATATTTTAAGGTAAAGATCGCCATACGAAAAACTAACAATCGTTAAAAACCTATTCATCTTATAACCATAACTCTTGTAGTACGAGTTGTTTTCTAGATTGACAAAAAATATATGTATTATAAATTCAAAGTTATAGACGTTCGATGGCCATTGTATTCTGGTTGAGATCTTATTAATTAGGTTCCTAACTATCGAAATGGCAATTTAATGGATGGGTTACCAGATAAAAATATCTTGATCTCTTCCTCTTACGCTGAGGCCCCCCCTTTAGGCTGGGTTACGAATTTCCTATAGTCAGAAAAGCGCAGTATTTTTTGGTGATTCTCCGATATTTTTATATCCGAACTCAAACTCGAATTCACTCAGATGACGCACGGAACTCACTTTGACAGCACCTGTCTGTTTAAATATGCGTCACTCCCGTCATGTCACTGTTACTCCAATACATGCAATGTCACAATCTGACTTGGCTTAAAGTTTATTTCACTGCCGCGTTCGTCGGTGAAGTGCACCCGGCGTTACTTCACTGCGGATTCAGGCTTTTGAGGTTCGAAATGAGTTTACAGAATCGCCCTTATGCTCTATCAATTATCATATTAAATGACATGCCATTATAATGATTGGCGCACAGTTTTTTGCAAACATTAGAAATGCAGTTTTTCTTATATTTAAACTTAACGTCATGCTTTCATATTAGATAATGTAAAGGTGAACTGAAAATAATTAAGTGTATTACCAATCAAGTAACGAACAGTTTTCAGTGTTTAAAATTTTACTTAAGTATATTTAAGCGTTAATAAAACGCTAAAATATAAAACATTAATATATAAACGCAGCTTCATCTTAACCGAATGTTCAAATATTTGTAAAAATATTTCTTTCGGATCTTAGAGGTGAAAACTTCTGGTTCGATTCCCGCCTGAGGTTGTCGTCTTTTTTCAGTGTTTAAAATTTTACTTAAGAGGGTTTACGCATTTAGGTATCCCATACAAACTTCCAAGTAGAAATTTTTAAAAACCAATACGCCGATTTTGATGAAACTTTGCATGCTGAAGTAAAGCACATGCATCTAAATTATTTGTTGAAAACATTTAAAAAAAATGTTTATTTAACTGAGCTATTGCGATTTTTAACTTTCTATACTGGACTTTAAATCGCATTAACTGAGTTAAAGTAACGTTTTTTAAAAATGTTTTCAACAAACTATTTAGATCCCTGTCTTTCACTTTAGCATGCAAAGTTTCATAAAAATTGGCTTATAGGTTTTTAAAAATGTTGACTTGGAAATTTGTATGGGAAACCGAAATGCGTAAACCCTCTTAAGTATA
The DNA here is from genome assembly GCA_963921215.1 of Scoparia ambigualis. Taxonomy (NCBI): domain Eukaryota; kingdom Metazoa; phylum Arthropoda; class Insecta; order Lepidoptera; family Crambidae; genus Scoparia; species Scoparia ambigualis. Next base: position 31,822,344 of record OY992520.1, on the reverse strand, counting down.
TTTAAGCGTTAATAAAACGCTAACATATAAAACATTAAAATTGTACTTAAGTAACGAACAGCCAACATTTCCTAATTGCTTGCCCAGCGGTGGGCTTTTGATGGTACCAACCTTGTATTTGTTTATGAACGATTTATGAAAGACACTTTTACAGTGTACAAGGAAAAATAATGACTACTTATGAGTAGTCATTATTTTTGCTTGAACCCATGTGGTTGGGTATGCCCAACCACATGAGTTGTTACTTATGTGAGACCCAACTGCCCAGCAGCATTGTTTGCCGGCTTAAACATAAAAGAACATTGTTTAAATGCTTACACTTTTGTTGCTCCTATTTACACATCAAGCTCCCTTTGCACCTTTAGTTCTGGAAAAGATGACTTTTAAAGATAAGTCAAGCTTTGGTCACCATTGTTTGTACATTCTTTTATTGCTTGTGTATTTTTGTGCCATAAATAATATATCACAATTTACGAACGGTTTACTTAGTTTTAATTATAAACTAACGGCCCGCTCGCGCTTTGTAGGCGTGAACACCCATTAGTGGATTTACCAACAAAATTTTTTTCTACATACCGTATCCTAGCAATTGCAAAGAAAACAAAAAATAAATCAGACAAATCGGTCTAGCCGTTATCCAATGATGCTCCGCCATACGTGTGGCAATTAATTAAAATAGATTTTTGTGTGTAATTTGAAGCCTTACTTCTGACAACTTGAAATAGCGGTTTAAGAAGACCATTTAATGTAGAGGCTCGTAGCACTACGAAATGCTCGCGAGTCGTGACATTATAATAGCGCTACTGAAGTATTGAATTTAATCGTGCCTGAATTACACGTGCCGACTGCCGTGTGTGGGCGTCTCGTTCGTATGTCTGCTGTTTAGGGAAACAGCTGTCGCGTCGTGTGAGCCCACCGAGGCCTCCGGGGCTGGAACTGGTTAGCACGCGTGCTAGGCGCACGGGAGCCCGCCCATTGGCTGCCGCCACACGGCTCACAGTGCTAGGCGCAAGGGAGCCCGCCCATTGGCTGCCGCCACACGGCTCACAGTGCTAGGCGCACGGGAGCCCGCCCATTGGCTGCCGCCACACGGCTCACAGTGCTAGGCGCACGGGAGCCCGCCCATTGGCTGCCGCCACACGGCTCACAGTGCTAGGCGCACGGGAGCCCGCCCATTGGCTGCCGCCACACGGCTCACAGTGCTAGGCGCACGGGAGCCCGCCCATTGGCTGCCGCCACACGGCTCACAGTGCTAGGCGCACGGGAGCCCGCCCATTGGCTGCCGCCACACGGCTCACAGTGCTAGGCGCACGGGAGCCCGCCCATTGGCTGCCGCCACACGGCTCACAGTGCTAGGCGCACGGGAGCCCGCCCATTGGCTGCCGCCACACGGCTCACAGTGCTAGGCGCACGGGAGCCCGCCCATTGGCTGCCGCCACACGGCTCACAGTGCTAGGCGCACGGGAGCCCGCCCATTGGCTGCCGCCACACGGCTCACAGTTGCGATATTTGGAACTACACGTGTCGCGCGCGGCCTTGGGCCATCTCGCCTTGATAGCTTATCTGCTAATTGATGGCGGACAACAATAATATTAGGCACGCTATGCATACCCATTTCGTGGAACTCCTTACTAAAATAATTACATTAGCATTTTTGTGTTTTTGTTTACTAATGATAATTAAATACTAGCGGCCCGCCCACGACTTTGTCCGTGTAAGCTGTCACTCATTTCTAACAATTTACATTCATACAAACCTTATCCTGACAATTACAAATAGAGCCTTCTGAAGTGATGCGGGAACATACGTTCGTAGCAATTGATTTTACCATTGAAAATGGTTATCAGATGCAAATCGCCTGGGACGTATTTTTGGCCATAGCTCCGAGGATTTTGGGAGGATCGAGATGGTAATAGTACCAACAGTTGAGGAGTTAATCGAGACACGTGTGAGCGTTTGAATTTTAAAAATCGGCTTGTAACTTTTTTTAGAATTTTGAAAAATGTAAATAGCATACAACACGATTATAATTTACTGGCTGACCCCACAGAAGGTGCGCGGTGTCTTGTCCAAAGGACATTGTTTAAGTTAGCCTAAGAACCAACACAAACATAACATACATGATAATTCTTAGCTTATTTTTTACGACAGATAACAGTATTTAGATTTTGGCGGACACTTTTAGACAAGTAAGCAATATTAAAAAGAACGTTTTGGACAATATTATTGAGTATCATTTTTTTATTATGGGTTGGGTATTGAGAGTTCAGTGCATTCAGCCAGTGAATTAGAAGTTTGTGACCAAAATATTTATAATATGTACAAACAAACCTAATAATATTATGCATGCATGGCTGACTCGATATACTTAGTGCCAAATACTCCAAGCATCATTAGAATACGATACATCGCATTTTATTCCAAACTGAAAATGTTAGTCGACTCAAGATTCTTTTGCTTTTCCAATGAGGAGAATTTTACTAATACTACACACTTTGGTAAGAATGAATCATTATTGTGTCTGTCTGACATCCATATTGTTTTAGTGTGTTATTACTTTTATTAATATATTTATTTAAAGATAGTTGTAAGTATGTATATTCAAGAGTTTCAACCTAGACCTTAAGATAAAATATGTTTTGTTTGTATTTTACATGTCTATAACCAGTTTTGTGTATTAATAAAATAAAACTTCCCATACGGATTTCATACGGAATGTGGCAGTTATTACGGATTACTGGCTCTAAGATCTGGCAACACTATTTGTGCAGTTGACGTTCTTTGGCAAATAAAACAAAACAGTGCAACATCACTTTTTAAATTATCGCAAGAAGTCCGTGCGAGATCTCAGTAAAGTCTCACATCTTTACTGGAACTCAAGTGGTTTGGGGGGAACATCATTTAGCATTAAACCGAACGTTCATATAATCATCACTCATCATTATCATCAGTATAAGCACAATCAATGAACTCTAATTATACGACCAAAGGACTAGTACCTATCCTTATTCAAGTAAAAAAAAGTTGTCGTTCTGGACTTCTTGGCGGGAAAGTAAAGCGTCATGTCTGCAGTTTAGTTTTATTTTCTATAATTTATGTTTTGTATAATATTAATGTGAAATAATGATGGATTATTTAAGTGTTAGTGAACGTGCATGAGTGTTGGCAAACAAAACAAAACAGTGCAACATCACTTCTCAAATTCTTTAATTAAACATAACCTCAAAATCATTATAAGCTTTTCCTGATATTTAGGTTCTCAGGAGTGTTCGTCAAAAATCTTTGTTTTTAAGTCATTCGTGCAATTTCGAACCTAGAAAAGAATTTCATATTTGTTGGTTCTTAGGCTAACAATGTATGGGCGCAGAACATTGTCCTTTTAATGTATTTCTTAAATTTTAGAGGTTATATGTTTATTGGTAAGATTTTATCCTTATTCGATATTCACAATGAAAAAAGTGTGTATATTTGAATTACTAGTTCGTCTGATTCTTGGGTCAGTAAGATTTTTCAAAAGTCAAGTAAGATCAGTAAGATTTAAAATAAATGGTAAATGATGTTTATAAAATAAGGGAATGTTATACCTACATTTAATAAAAGAAATTTTAAAATATTCATAGAAAATATTCCAATTTTTCTTTCCGTGAGTACCTACTTAACAACCTATTTTCGATTATTACGAATATTTTAAAGCAAAAGTTTACCAAAACGGGCTGACCGTTCACAGATGACGTGCTTACCAACGAATATCAATAATTTAAGGTAATATGTACTTGGTACACAGCAGATTACAACCATAAATGATCCATAAACTCCTAAATTTCGACTGCAGAAAGTTTATGGATCATTTATGGGACAAAGTGTTATAATTTACAATAAAATCGCGAACGATGTTATAATTTTGCCCTTTGACAAATTTAAGACACATGTTAAGGACAGACTTTTAGAAAAGGGCTATTACACTGTAAGCGATTACATCAATGAATACTTTTAGATTCACTTTTGTTTTTATCTTTTCTTCTAATTTAAAATTGTTTTATGACTATTGATTGTGTAATTAGGTAACGACATATTGTTTTGTAAATTTCGTTACTTCTATATTATTATAAAGTTGTGGAGTCTCTTGTGCCCGTTCTCCTCCACAGCTAAAAGACTTCCTGAATGGGTGTTTTCCTATGCCTATCCATCCATCCATAAAAAAATAAATTTAGACGAATCAAAATGCTTATTTTAAGCTTACTGAATAAAGATATTTTGATTTGATTTGATTTAATAACTTAGGTACACACAAAATATAAAAAAATTGAACTTTACTCGAGGCTTTACCAAGGGAAACACAGAACGGAGCAAAATTCCAAACATACTGTTGATATAAATTCGCCTTTCCTAATAAAGTTAAATTATTTAGGATCGGTCATAGCTAAGCATGCCTTGTTCTTTGATTATGCAACATGAGTCGTCACAGCAGTAGGTGCGTTGGCGCGTTGATGTCTTTAGCAGGCGCACCGCCCCGCTTGCCGCCCCGCTCGCCGCCCCGCGCCCCGCGAATCGCACCGCTCGATGCGCCTAGCTGTCTATTTTTTTGTTGTATTTTTATTAGTCTTATTTACTTTTTCCCTTATTTTCTTTAAGAATGCGACTCTTATTTTATTTAATGATAACAGCCTATCTATACTTATAAATACGTAAAACCAATTGTACGAATGTGTGTTCGCGCACCACTTCAGGGCGGCTGCACCAATTTGGCTAATTCTTTGTTTGTTGTGATTCTAATTATCAGGACTACACTGGACTATTATGAGATAGACTCCTACAAGGTCTTCACAGGGCTGTAGGGTGTAGGTAGGCATTAGCTAAGATTTTTTAAAGTTCCTCTAGGATAAGTACGTATGTTCAGGCGACCGAAGTCGCTGGCGGTATGTTATATAATACTATCGGAAATATTTCCATTTTTTTTAATTTAAATGTTATTTGTTTCAGGTAACATCCACAAACCTGCAAGAAAATATAGAAGGTTAAAGGTAATTCATGCATGTCCATCACCACCGTCATTCCACGGCCCTGGCAGGGACGCAGTGACGGCTAAGTAAAACTTCGTAGTTGTCTGAACGAATGCTTTTGACATATACAAAAATAGTGAATGTTACACAAAGTAATCGTATGGTGTTATCAATGGATATAATTTAATAGAGTATTTTCGTATATTCCAACAGGTATGCTGGTTGTAGACCTTTGGTCACTTAGGCCGGTTCAAATTAAAATAATCATTATTTTCGCAAATACACGTGCATTAATAGAGTTTATATGAAAGTGTTTAGTTCTTACATTTGTAAATACAGCGAACACGATGAGTGCTGATTGAAAGCTATAATTTATTAGGATGACTAATCACTCACTCGCACATCGATACTAATGTTCCGCGAGAACTTTGAACCACGCAAGTGCACATGTAGTTAGAACTTGACATGACAGACGACTGGAGTTCAGTGATACTTATCTCGCGGTTGTTTTTATGTTTATTGATAAGAAACAGCTGTTGTCTACCTGTAAGACTTGGCTTGAAGCATGATCAGGTTCATGGCGCACGAAAAACTTTGTGGTTATCAGAGTTGTGACTTTACGAGGCTTTCTATGGAGTGCCATGATCAGAACACGTCACATACATAATTTACCCCACCCCAACGTTCGAGTCGAATATTGACTACGGAGAACCCAAGTATGCCTTTCAAAACCTCAGTAGGGTTCACCTTGTCAAAGAACCTCCATGGCAGCAGCAGCATATTGCAACTTGATTTTCTAGTGTGCATTTTGTTCATGTGGGGAGAAGCGAGAGGTTTATAGGCTGATATACAAATTTTAAGAATCAGTACAGCCACGGCATTGTACTTTTATTTAAACAATGTTGTTTAAGATACATTTTTTATACTCGCAACAACTTTTTACTAGAAAAGTGACATTGTTATTTTAATTGTTTGTCAACGTGCGGTTATTAGTTAGATATTCCGTGGAATATCCAATATTCTAACAGCGTCCCGTTTTACGGAATTTGAAAACGTCAAACGTTAAGATGCTTGTAGCTAATAATGTTTGCATGAAATCTCTTGAGCACAGTGAAGCTTGTTGCAAAGCGATATGAGGAGATACTTTATTTGGGTAGCCGGTGCATTGATAACAGCCGCGCTGACCGCTGACCTCTGGCGGCGGCAGTGTTGCCACGCGGAACCGGCGCCCGCCCGCCACGTGCGCCCGCGCAGGAGCTCGCTACGGAAATCAAACAAATGATCGATTAGTTGCAATTATAAAAACGAACGTACACGACAACAATTTGTTGGATGTAATGAAGCTGATAATTGCAGCTTAGATGATATTACACTACACTTACATAAAGCGACTGAGCACGACATGTCGCAACCTAGGGACTGTTCCAATTGAGCTGTTCATCGGGCATTGTTTGCTTGTTCAATTTTGAAAAAAAACTTGAGACAAGACTCAAGTCTTTTTAGTTGGCTGCGTATCATTTCATGGTACACCATGTTTTTTTTGTCATTACACCACCAAAACATACATGTTTTTAGAGAACTTTTTTATTATTAGGTTTGGTTTATATCCTTTGTATTTAATAGAATAATGTACTGTCATGGGTTTGTTATAAAATAATATATAAATTAAACGAGAGTAGATCCTTAGATAGATAGTGTAGATACGAATCTGCACTTTTGGCATCGTTGCGAATTATTGAACCGGCGGCGCAATACAATTATCTGCCTGTTTATAATACGGCGCGGCGGCGGGCGCCTCGTACTTGACCTATTTTCATTCCCAAATTATGACAGTTACGTAATTAACTAATCACATTAGTTGTGCATGGGTTATCTGAATCCACATGCACTTATAAGACGAGAAAAAAAGAAAAACTGCATTGTTTTTACTACGTCCTAATTTCGTTTGTAATAAAATATAGGAGACTTCCAGCATTAGCCAGCTTACACCTCCTGCAATGCCTTACAAATGTTTGCGATTCCTTAACTGGGGTTACACGTCATATTTATTTATGGAAATGTTTCTCGTGTGTCGGATTATCTTTGTTTTGTTTTAAAGTTGTACTAATGCGTCTTTATACTGGGTGGCGCAAAAGTAATGATCCTATTTGGTTCAGCTACAACATCTTTTCTAAATTAGAAAACTATAATTAGTTTTTCATATATGTATATTTAGGCCATGAAATTTCATCGCATTACGATTTGAAGATGATGTCTCTTAAATGGTGACCTCCAGAGTTGATGCACATTTGAGCCCTATTTATGACATTTACCATAACTTGCCGTAACTCTTCCTGCGAAATGTTCCTTATTTCTTGATAATTGTTTTCTTTTAGGGCTGCAAGAGTCTGTGGCTTAATCACATAAACCACAGATTTTAAATAACCCCAAAGAAAGAAGTCGGGACTGGTGAGATCGGATGGTCTTGCAGGCCAGGGTAAATCGCCAAAACGAGAGATAACACGGCCTGGAAAAGCGTCCCTCACTAAGTCCATAGAGTCGCGTGCTGTGTGTGCTGTGGCGCCGTCTTGTTGGAACCAGATATGCTCCAGCCCCAATTCATCCAAACTGGGTATCAAGAACTCACGTAACATGGTTCTGTAGCGCTCCCCAGTGACAGTTATCGCATTGCCTGTAGCGTCTTCGAAAAAATAAAGTCCGATCACTCTATCAGCACAGACGCCACACCATACTGTAACTTTTAAAAGGTGTAAAGGTGTTTCATGAATAATGCGCGGATTTTCAGAGCCCCAGAAGCGAGTATTTTGCTTATTGACATGTCCTGAGAGATGAAAATGTGCTTCGTCACTCATAATCAATTTTGAAGAAAAATTATCCTCTTCAAGGTTGAGGTTCATGACGCGCTGGCTGTACTCTAGACGAGCTCGGTGGTCAGTAGGTAACAGCTGATGAGTCATCTGAGTTTTATACGGAAACATCTTCAAGTATTTGACCAAAATACGGTGCAGATTCCGCCTGGAAATTCCCAATTGCGAGGCACGTAGCTTTGTTGAAGTTTCTGGACACTCTTCCACATCTTGACGCACAGCATCGATATTTTCTGCTGAACGGCCTGTTCTTGGTCTGCCAGACCTAGGTCTGTCCAATGTTGAGCCAGCTGCTTCGAGGCGTGTGGCAAACATTGAGATAAATGAACTAGAGAAGACGTCCCATACAAAAAAATGTGCACAGCTATCAATGACATGATACTTGTACCGTGGTGCGGTGCTTACCTAGTTGTCATAGAAATATCTAAGCGCGCAGATGCGACACACTGTTCATACAGTTTTATTACCGAGTTGTAAAGTCGTAAGATAATGTTGTTGAAAAAACCAAAAAGTTAAGTGTTAGTTTTTATATTTATTGATTGTTGTTAATTTTAATATTGAAATGAAAAGAAGTAAATTAATGCCAAAAATAAAAGTAAGGAATTAATTTAGTTAAAACATTACATAAGTAATAATAATAATCTTTTTCAGTTATTTTAGAAAAATATTTATTTAAGTAGGTAAGTACGTGTAAAAATATTACTGAGTATCAAATATTCAGATGCTCAAATTTATCAAGCATTATTAGGATGAGATTAAAAATCGTATTTGAGTCCTGCCCGCTTCTTCTGAATTACTTATTTTACGATTATTAGTTTAATTACTCACAACACTCACACATAAAGTAAAGTAAAAAAGTCGCGTTCCAATTTCTTATTTAAAATTAGGACACGACTTTTTGGAAAAAAATATCCTTGACTCCTATTATTCACAATTATATCGGCAACGTAATCTTTCTTGAGTGATTGAAAAACCACTTTTCTTTTTCTTGAGTGATTGAAAAACCACTTTACTTTTGAAAAAGAAGTAATTTTTTTTAAATATGAGACGTCTATGTCTTGTCACCGCAATCACTGGGAAGTGACTAAAGAAAGGTGCAGCAGGTAAAGACTAAACTCAGGTCTTCCTAGTTTATTGCACCTTAATGGTTAGTGACCTCTACGAGTTTTCGTGACAGACAATGGGAGTGAAATTGTGTATTATTTAACAACATATTACTCTTTAACCATATAAATTCAGATAGCATACCTGAAAAGGTGGTCATAAACTTTGAGTTATAATGTACGAGTACTACGTACTAGAGGAGCTATTCCAAGCAAAAGTCTTGTTCTATGTTATTAAAAGTTAAAAAAGTGCGCTGCAGCGCTAAAACAATAATTTATCGTTATTCTGAACAATCTTAAGATACAGCGCTTGACCGCTTCTAGAGTTTTGTTTTCTTGCGGCCAAAAGGTCAAAAGCGCCGCCATTTGCACGTCGCGCTTACGCGACTTTACATAGTTGTTGTGCATGTTTTCTACCTACCTTTCGTTAGAATTCAATCTTCATTACATTTTATTATTTCAAATTAAACCACAGATAATACTATGGTTTGATAAAATGAAAGAAACTCTTTGCGTTTATTTATGATTAAATACATTTATATACATGCGTACTATTTCTTCTGCCTAGGTAGTAGGTACTGTAATATAAAAAAAAATATCTCAGAAACGGTGCGTCGGAGCTAAAGAATAAGGTTAGTTTCCACGCTGTGTGAATCCTGTGATACCCCGGAGGTAAATATCTCATATAAATAATATATCTAATGATCTCGAAAAAAACGGTCAAGTTCATTAATAAAAAAGTATTTTAGGTAAGTTTATTATTTCTAACGAAGTCCCCAATCAAACTGCCACCATAATCTCAACCATAGTAATTATTTCACATAACGCGTTAAAAGTGTCACTTCTGCACAAAACAGAAATATTGTTACTCTATGCATTTTACCGAAACATGGCCGCCGCAAGGCCGCCGCTTCATGTCTCGCCGATTTGATAAAACAATTAGTCAAATGCATGTTACATCGATAATTTAGTAGGTACGTATTTCCCGGTGAAAAGTGATTCCTTTGGTTTTATTTGTATTTCCTGAGTTGTCTAAACAGTACTTTAACACACACAAAGGCTTATTTTAATAAAATAGAACACAGAATGCACACATTGTTGCGTCTAGCGCCCGCCACAGACTACTACAGTTGAAGCGAGTTGGCTCTAACGCGTGTTACAAACAATCTGGTTGAGATATTAGTGGCAAAGCGTCGAATTGTGCGACCAATCGGTGCCGGACGGTGGGAAATAGTCGACGAAATTCACGTTGTGTTTTTATCACAGATGAATTATTCCGTAAAAACATTGACACGATTATTCCACATTCTTGGGGAGTAAAACGGTCCATGATTAGTTTTAGTGAATTTTACATTTATTTACTACCAAAGTTGAAATATCAAAATGACAGATGTCATATAAAAAATATATTAGTGATTTATATAGTGCCAGTACTTTTGCGCCACCCAGTATAACTGCTCCACTTTGCGTTTCTGTCATATTTGCACTTCTGCCGCTATTTTTAGTATAGTTAGGCTCCTTGTCCTAAACAAAAATCAATTTTACGGTCCCATTCGTAAGAAAGCATCAAACTTGACAGGAATGTAGCTGATATATATATGTACTTCAATATCGATATAGAACCACGTCGGGAAATGATTGCTGACCCTAATCGTGTTTTTTTATTTATCATGAAAACGGTTAAAGCTACGTGAAAACTGTCAAAGAACAATATATTCTTCAATGAATTCTCTACAATATTGTCTTTGGATGTACGTATGTTGATTCCTATCAACATACTCAAGTTTACAGAATAAGCACATTTTAATTCAATGTTTTTTCGAAATTGCAAACTGATTGTTCTAATTATACCAGAATGTCCGCGCGACACTGTGCCTTCCGCGTAGCTAAAGCTATGGCGGCGATAGGGGCGGGGGAGTGGGGCCCTGTGGGTGGGATCGTCCCAGGGCTGCCAAAAGTTTTTTTTTATATTAGAAGGAGGCAAACGAGCAACGGGAACGAGAAACGGGTCACCTGATGGAGAGCAATCACCGCCGCCCATGGACACCCGCAAAACCAGAGGCGTCGTCGCTAAGGAAGGAATAGGAATTGTGTCGGGGGGGATCGGGCCTCCGGAACTCTCACTGTTCGGACAAAACACAACAGCATCAAGTACCTTTATTTCACGCCGGATATTCGTAAGAGGGTGGTATTACCCCGGGCGAGCCGGCCCGATGCGTGCTGCAACGCAGCGTGGCTTTACCACTCAGTCAGTGTCACTCATTTAGCACCACCCAGGGGTCACGTGTAGGGTCTTAAGGGTAAACCTATGAACGCGAGTAACTTTAACCCCCAAAGATACGATTTCAAGTACGATTTAAGTTGTACTCCTACGATTATTTTAAGTTTTTAATGATATACGACGATATAGGTACGATCGCTAGACCGAAACCGTATGGAAATCATACGACCTTTTAATAATTGTTATTATTATAAAGTGGTCGTGGTCGTCACTTCAGCAGTAGTAACCCGCCTTACAACGCGTCGCCATTCATCTCTGGCAGCCGCCTTCCTAGTGCACAGATACAAGCTGCTATCCATGGCTGCTCTTACCTGCCCCCTTACTCTTGAATCTAATATCAATGTCGATTTCAAACCTGTCAAATAACAATACAATAATAAGTGCGTACTCTTGACGTGCTTAAAATCGGGATCAGATTGATTTCGAAATCATGTTCATATCGGAAAGATAAGTATGAAGTTTGCTGCCAATAATGTAATCGATAGTGAGAACCTTTTGTGTTTAAGACGTATCGATTTTTTTTTATACTAAGCCCGGTAAATGACCCCACTCCACCTGATGTTAAGTGGAAATGAGGTCCAGGCGCGAGGACAACTGGTGCAGCGTAAGAGACGTAGCATCAGTCATTCTCACTCTGCCGGCCCACAAAGTGCTTCTTCACGCCTCGTTTGAAGGACCCTATGTCATAGGTAGGAGGGAATACGTGTGCTGGTAGGCTATTCCGTCTTTTGGAAGTGCGGCAAAGAAACGAGTCACCAAATTTCTTTGTGCGTGATGGAATGTTAGAGACTGTAAATTGGTGACTCCGGAGAGCAACACGCGTACTCCTACGTAGGAAGGGAGAAGGAGGGATGAGGTCAAAGAGTTCTTCAGAGCACTCGCCATGGTATAAACGGTAAAAGACGCTGAGTGACGCAATATCTCTACGCAATTGCAAAGGCTCGAGAGTTTTAGTGACCTCCGCATTGCCGATAATGCGCACAGCGCGGCGCTGCAATCTGTCCAAGGCATCGAGAAGGTACTTTGCGAAACCGTCCCAAAGGTGAGAGCATTACTCCACGCAAGACCGCACCTGTGTCTTGTATAATAGACACAACTGATCAGGCGTGAAGAATCGCCGCACCTTGTTCAGGACACCGAGTTTACGTGAGGCATTTTTAATCACGGTTTCGATGTAGTCCTTTTGGTTCAGATCGCAGCGGATATCCATACCGAGCATGTTAATACTGCTCTGCAGGCCTAGAGATGTACCCTGAAGAGAGGGAAGGGGAAGGAATGGCGACTTTTTCGCTGTGAACGCGCACACCTGTGTTTTCTTGGCATTGAACTCCACCAGATTATCGGAGCCCCATTTAGAAATGAGGTCCAACATCCGATCGAGCTCAATGACAAGATTTGCTCGCTTGATTTCGGTGTCTACCCGCCCAGCCGTTGGGTGCCCGTTATATCCACCATGCACTGTGCTATCATCTGCATAGCAATGAATGTTTCCAAGAGGAACTGAGATAAATGTAATGCATAATGAAAATCCACGTTAATAGCTAAAATTATAGCTGTATCTAGTTAATGAAGTCATAACTCATTTTATATCAATAAATCCTTCAATGAAGCAGAATTTACAAAACAATATTGCATTATTTAAAACATCAACATTTTAGGACGTATGAAGCGCTGCCTTCACCTTGGAATGCTTTAAAAAATAAAAAGTCTGTGGCGTTGTCTGTCTCTGATTTGACAACATCATTTTCTGTCAGTCATGAAGGCGTCTATCTTCCTCCTCTCAGTTTCCCGCACCGTCCATGTCGGCGAGGCATTCAAGAATATGGGGAACACTAGTGATCTGACGAGCCGGGTTTTCGTGGCTTTAGTTATGTTGCGGTTCCTCCATATCTTTTTAAGCCTGTCCATGGCAGACCTAGACATTGCCATACGCCGCTTAATTTCGTCTGCGCATCCGCCGTTTTAGTAATCAGCGCTCCTAGGTATGTATGATTGGACCACATCACAGTTCGCAATTTGTGTAGCTTCTGGCTAGTTGTTATTCACACGGTCAACGATCATCATCTGTTTTCTGTTTCTGTCATCTGCCTTTTGTCCGTTTTTCCTTCTTTGTGAATAAGATCTTGTGTCATAACATCTCTGATAATATCCTAGCTTTCCACTTGCATTACACTTTTTTCCTTTGGCGGGGCAATTTGGATCTTGAAAATCATGCATAAAACTCCTGCATCTGCTACATCGCTCCATTTTGTTACTGGTTCCAATTTTTCCTCTGTATTTTCATCTTGATCCCTGCTTATTCCCATCTGTCACAGTATTTACTTAATTAGTTTTCGATTTCACTTTCTGTTCATAACTTTCCAGCTGGTAATTTACCACTTCCAATGTGTAGCTTCGAAAATAACTTTGTCTAAAGTTACACCGTCACTTATAATCAAAATCTAAAATCAAAATCAAAATCTCTTTATTCAGTAAACTTAAAATAAGCATTTTGAATCGTCACTAGTTAATGGATGGATGGGCACCCGAGATTCAGAATGTCTTTTAGCTGTGGAGAAGAACGGGCGCAAGAAACTCCACAGCTTTAAAATAATATAGAAGTAACGACATTTACAAAACAATATGTCGTTACCAAAACATACAGTTAAACAAATTATGAGCGGCAATACGAATTGGAACATGCCCTCCCTGTCATAGAAGGATATTTTCCATTACAACAAAAAAAACATTTAATACGATTACAAGACACATACAAAAGAATATTCAATAAAAAAAAACAGGTATTGCTCGATTTAAAATAAAACGAACAACGTCTTACAGTAATAATAATAATAAAAAAATGCAAAACACTGATTTGGTTGTTTTTAAATTACTTTTACAATAGAACACAATCCCGAACCTACTGACATGTTGACGTACAACGTCAACAAGCAAACAACATTATGAAAATCAAAAAGAAATGATAACGAGAAACAGAGCTAAACGAAGCGCACGCCCTCCACCATCGCCTACTCCGCCGACTTCAAGCTCCTCGTCCAATGATGACCTCAACAGGGTGTCAACCGACGAGTCGAGCAGCGCCAGTGGGCGATTGCCGTCTCCGCCGCCACAACGACCAGCGCGACGTGGACGACCACCGCTGCCGGCACGCTTGGGATCAGTGGGGCATCCTGCCCCGCGTACGACCCCCGCTACCGGTGGTGTAGTGCGCCGCATGCGATGGACTCAGCCTATAAATGAGAACTGCATGCGCGCTTACTATGGGGCAACAGAGGGAGGAACTAACCTTACTGCGTATCGTGTTCGGCTGCTGTCTTTGTTTCAGACCCTTGAACCGACCATCGACGTGTCTGCCCAACGATTGTCGGATCAAGTGCGGGTAATCCAGCGTAACAACTTGCTGGATCAGTCAGCACTTGATCGGCTACGCCTGGAGTCACTACGTATTTGTACGGCTTCTTCTTCGGTGCAGGATCGCCCTCCCCCACAATTACCGGCCGTGACGCCGCTATTGGTGGCGCGAGTAGATCCGGTACCCGACGATGAAGACTATATAAATACGAATGTAAGTACACAGGCGAATGAGCAAATGAGGAGCGCTTTGAACGATGCCATTCTACAGTATCGTGACACGCGTAACTCTAGGCCGCGTATACCTTGTTTGCCCACGAATAGGCATAATTTGGCGTTAATGAGTGCCTTGAACGATTTACTGGTTCCTTTTCTTGGAACCAGTGAAAATTTAATTGATACCCACTCGATTCTTTATTGTGGGGCCATCGCGGTGTGTCGCGTTGCTCGTGTCAAATTCCAGGATTCGGACCGAGTACCGCGGCGAACCGGGACTGCCCCTGCTTGGCAATTGAGGATCGAGGGGCGTATCAATAGGTTTAGGACACTCATTGCAAAGCTAATTTGCTTCAGAAATGGCAATAATCGGCCTCGCGTCATGCGATTCGTCACACAAGCCTTTGTCGGGACTGATGTTCGACCGGAAAACTATATGGCTTGTGTGACGGAACGTATTGACTTTCTGAAGCAAAAAGTCTATGCATGGGCAAACCGTATACGTCGCTACAGAGTGCGTGTGGACCGATACCAACAAAATCGCCTCTTTCAAAGTGACCAAAGAAAAGTATACAGACGTTGGGAAGGAGCTGATCAACGTGTGGGCGACGGGCAGCTACCGGATGTTGATGCCATGACTAATTTCTGGCGCAACATTTGGTCGGTGCCCATCGAGCACACGGAAGGTGAATGGATGAGTGTTATCAGTGAGGCGTGTGAACCTATCGAGACCATGCAGCCTATTAATATTAGTACAGCTGACGTAAGTTGTGCAATCCGTACGGCCCAAAATTGGAAATGCCCAGGACCGGACGGATTGCACAACTTCTGGATCAAATGGTTTCGATGTTCACACGAGTTACTGGCAACGCAATTCCAAGAAGCCATAGAGCTCGGCTCACTCCCAAGTTTGTTGACTACTGGTGTCACTTTTCTGCTCCATAAATCGGGTAGTACCACGGAACCGAAAAATTATAGACCCATCACGTGCTTACCTACTTTATACAAGCTCCTTACATCCATTCTGAGAACAAAAATTAACGCGCACATTGTTGCAAACAATATTTTGGACAAGACTCAGAATGGATGTAGGGTTGGGTCCCGTGGTACTAAGGAGCTTCTCCTCATTGACATGACCATATGCCAGAAGGTTCGGCGTGGCAGAGAGACTCTCTCTACAGCCTGGATTGACTATAAGAAGGCCTACGATTCGGTGCCGCATTCATGGTTGGTGAGGATTTTAGAGTTATATAAAATTGATATAACTTTAAAATCCTTTTTGATATCATGTATGCGGCAGTGGACCACGGTCTTGAGTCAACCAGGATGTCGAGATAGTGTTTTTGCCACGCAGGATCTTATAAGGATAGAGCGTGGCATATTCCAGGGCGACAGTCTGAGTCCTTTATGGTTTTGCCTAGCTATGAATTCTCTCAGTACTTTGTTGAGAAATTCAAAGTTGGCTGGTTAGTTGTTGTACATGGATGACCTCAAGTTGCTCGCACCAAACCGCCAAGACTTGGTGAAACTGCTGAAAATTACTGAGACTTTCAGCAGTGCCATCAAGATGGAGTTTGGTGTGGATAAGTGTGCGGTTATGCATGTACAGCGTGGGAGAGTAGTAAATTCAACCAATTTACAACTCTCCGAAACGATAAACTTCAGATTTCTCTCCGAAGTTGAAACATATAAATATCTTGGTATGTCACAGTCTTTGGGTGTTGTGGATGGGGACATAAAACAGTCATTACGGGAGCGATTCTTTTGCCGCCTAAGAAAAGTACTTAACAGTCTTTTATCGGGTGGCAATAAGACGCGTGCTTTTAATGGCTGGGTTATGCCTCTACTCACATACTCCTTTGGCATACTAAGATGGACTCAGACCGAATTGGACGCCTTGGATAGAAGAGTCCGTCAAATGCTCACGACTTCCAGAATGTTACACCCGCGCTCATCTGTTATGAGGCTGTACATCCCGCGGAGATGTGGGGGTCGCGGCTTTTTAAATGCCAAGGACCTACATAACCGTGAGGTGTGCAGTCTCAGGGATTATTTCCTTAACAGTGAGTGCGGGATGCATTTGGATGTCGTGGCAGTTGATAGACACTTTACGCCGCTCTCCTTGGCAACAGAAAACTGGCGCAAACCAGTGGTGCTAAGCACTCTCGATCGCAAGGACATATGGAAGAGCAAGGTGCTACACGGGCGCTACTATCGGGCTCTAACTGGGCCTGATGTAGATTTGCCTGCCTCGGTGAACTGGCTACGTTTCGGTGACCTTTTTGGGGAAACCGAAGGTTTTGTCTGTGCTATTGAAGATGAAGTTATCAAGACGAATAACTACCGGAAATATATAATGAGGGACGGTACGGTCGACATCTGTCGGGCATGCCGCCGTCCGGGAGAATCACTACGACATATTATTTCCGGTTGTTCTCATCTTGCTAACGGAGAGTATTTGCACAGACACAACCAAGTAGCTAGAATAATTCACCAGCAACTTGCTCTTCGACATGGCCTTGTTGAATCAGAGGTGCCGTACTATAAGTATGCACCTGCGCCAGTTCTCGAAAATAGTCATGCAACGCTCTACTGGGATCGCTCTATCATCACGGACAGGACTATTGTCGCTAATAAGCCTGATATCGTGGTGATCGACCGATCTCAGCGCCAAGCAATATTGGTTGATATCACCATACCTCATGACGAGAACCTCGTGAAAGCCGAGAAAGACAAGCTCAGTAAGTACCTTGACTTGGCTCACGAGGTTACCGCCATGTGGGATGTGGATTCAACCATTATTGTACCGATAGTCGTTTCGGCACACGGCCTTATAGCGAAGAGCCTCGATCAACACCTAGAGAGGCTCTCGCTGAAAGGTTGGGTCAAGGGTCAGATGCAAAAGGCAGTAATCCTTGACACGGCACGTATTGTCAGGAGGTTCCTCACTCTGCAGCCCTTACCACCGATAGCTTGGGTCTATCCCCGCTGCCGGTGGCAACCTAGGTTAAGTTTTTTATAATATTTTATATTGTAAATAGGTTTTTATATAAAATATTGTAAAAAATTAAACTTAAGAATAATGTTAAATAAAGAGAATAATAATAATAAACGGCGCGTACTTGCACAGACACAATCTTGTAGCCAGGATCATTCACCAGCAACTTGCTCTTCAATGCGGTCTTGTTGAGTCCGAGGTGCCGTACTATAAGTACGCACCTGAGCCAGTTCTCGAAAATGGTCGTGCTTTGCTCTATTGGGACCGATCGATTATCACGGACAGGACTATTGTTGCCAATAAGCCTGACATCGTGATAGTCGATCGGTCCCAGCGGCGGGCAGTGCTAGTCGACATCACCGTTCCACATGATGAGAACCTCGTAAAGGCTGAGAAGGACAAGTTGAGCAAGTACCTTGACTTGGCTTACGAGGTTACCGCCATGTGGGATGTTGACTCGACTATCATTGTCCCGATAGTCGTATCTGCAAACGGCCTAATAGCGAAGAGTCTCGACCAAAATCTCAAGAGACTCTCGCTAGACGGCTGGATCAAGGGCCAGATACAGATGGCGGTACTTCTTGACACGGCACGCATCGTCAGGAGGTTCCTCTCTCTGCAGCCCTAACCACCGTTAGCTTGGGCCCTGCCCCGCTGCCGGCGGCACCCTAGGTTTAGGTTTTTTATAACGTTAAATGTTTTATTTTTTATAGTAGTTTTATTTATTATTTTTATATGGAATATTATAAAAAACCTAGACTTAAGAAAATAAAAAAATACGAGAATAATAATAATAAAATCTTAAATTTAATTAAATCTTATCTTAATATTAAAATAATCTTTTACAAACATAATAATAAACAGCATAAAGAAAAATCGCGCGCGTGTGTGTGTGTGTGTGTGTGTGTGTGTGTGTGTGGGTGGGTGGGGGTGTATGTGTGTGTGTGTGTGTATGTGTGTGTCGAGGTGTGTGTGCGTGTGTCTGTGAATGTGTGTGTGTGAGAGAGGGTAGGTAAGTAAACCAATAGCGTATGATAATCAAAAGCCATATCTTAAGAGATTTTCAGTCTCATCGTAAGATAGAGACTTAGCCACGAAACTAGCTCTTGCTTGCAAGCTCGGTAGGTCATATGATATATTTTTTTGATCCTTGTTAATACGGTTGTATAGATGAGAAGATAGGTGCAAATACTGGTTTTGGGCAAAATGCGTACATGCACGTTTCGTCATGGCCACATTATAATTTCTCCTTTTGCCTGTGATAGCATTTGGATTAAATTAAGTGAAGCGTGTTTTTTAAGGACGATGTGCAAAACGAATAATTTGCTCATGGTAAGTGAATCAGCCATTGAATAGAGTGCTTGAGTGGAAAATTGGCGCGATTTAAAAAACATCACCTTTACTAAAGCTCTTTGCGCTCGTTCCACCTCTAAAAATTTAGTTTTCGAAGCCCCACCCCATATTGCTATACAGTATATTGAAACCGACTGCGCCAGAGCAACATAAACCTGATTAATTAGTTTCTTGGTGGCTACGTGTCGAAGTATTTTAAAAACCCACATCAACTTCCGCAGCCTTCCAGCAACCAGATCAATTTGAGGGTGCCATGACATTCTCTGGTCAACCAACATACCGAGATATTTAGTCGACTTAACTTTTGCTACGGAGGGACAGGAGCAGCTAGTGTTTTGAGCATGTTTGGTGTTATATATTTTGATTTCATACGTCGCTTCGGGTTGATACCTATCATTTATTGAAAAACACATGAAATTGGTCTTCGATGTATTTAACGTAAGTAAGTTTGCTCTAAGCCATCCAGAAATTTCAGTCATACCCTGTTCTGCCATAAACCTTACCTCACTCCAGGATTTACCAGTAAAGACAACGGCGGTGTCATCTGCATATGAAAGAACTTTAGCATTCCGAATCTTCATGTTACATAGGTCATTAATATACACTAGGAACAGAGTCGGACCCAGCACGCTTCCCTGTGGGACGCCGTAGGTGACGTGGATTTGTTCACTAACCGTTTGACCTACTTTTACTTTTTGCGTCCTTCCAGTAAGGTAGTCCCTGAAAAGACTAAGCGGCGTACCCCTAATACCGATGTTTTCTAACTTATTTACTAGGATAGGGACCGAAATAGTGTCAAACGCCTTTTTTAGGTCTAAAAAGACAGTCAGACAAATCATTTTGCAATCCAGTTGTTCAGTAATTTCCGATGCAAGCGCCTCAATGGCGTCAACTGTAGATTTTCCAGAACGAAAGTCAAATTGTGAGTTCGACAAAATGTCGTATTTATTTAAATAGCTAAACAGTCGTTTATTTAATAGTTTTTCTACAATTTTGGATATCGAAGGCAAGACCGGAATTGGCCTGTAATTGCTAGCATCATCCGGTTCCTCTCCTTTATGAACTGGCGTTATAATTGATTCTTTCAATAGGGAAGGAAATAAACCCCTACTAAAACAAAGGTTTGTTAAATGGGTTATGATAGGGACCACTATATCCTTGGCGAATTTTAAAAAGCTATTTGGGATGTTATCCCATCCTGGAGCACTATTTGACTTCAACCCCATTAAGACTGAATGAACTTCATTTGCATCAGTTTCAAGAAGAGCGAAAGAAGTGAGTGAATTGAGTTAATTCCCACCGGAAAGGCCAATGCTTCGCTGAGTACCATCTGGTTGGTCAATGGCGTCAGCTAGTTTTTTTCCTATATTACTAAAATAATCGTTTACAAAATCTATAGACTCCAGTGGAGAGGGTTTAATACCTAATAATTTTGAGTTATCCGACTTTGACTTTTTGAGATTTGCAATAGTGGCTATATTTTTCCTGAGGTTTCTAGAGTCACCTTTAGAGTCCCGCAATAATTTCCTTTCGTAGTTTCGTTTCAGTTTTTTGACTAACTTATTACAATAATTGCGGTATCTTCCATAAGTAACCCTAAGAACCTCATCATGAGGATTTAAACGTAGTTTGTATTGCATGTTATTTCTATTTCGAATGCATCTCAATACACCTGTGGTTATCCACGGTTTAATAATGCGCTTGCTTTTAGGGATTTTTATTTTACTCGTATTTTCATTTAAGGATTTTACTATTTTATTTATTAATCTTTGCGTGATTATCTCGGGATCGTCACAGAATAACAACTCAGCCAAATTTTTTCCATTAAACTTTTTAGTGCATTGTCATAATCTGTAACTAATTTTATTTTATTACAATTACTTTTTTTATTTATACCGGCCAGATGAAGCAGAGTCATAGCATGATCAGTAATGGTAGTATCGTTGCATTGTTGCAATTTTATTTTCATTTACTGATGTTGATATTTTAAATCAATGCTATCAATGACGTCTGTTCCTGATAGCTTGTTTATCTTTAACATAATGATAACTATGATACAAACTTTGTTATAAATTGTTTATGTATGTAGTAGGATTAGTATTAGGCTTTACTAAATACTAATCCTCCTCATAAGGTGTAGCAATGCGATATTATTTTAGTTTGTAAAAATAAAAACAGGTCTTGTTTCTTGTGGCAAATTTCCAAAGATTGTATAATGCAATTCCAATTTGGACCGTTGCACACTGGGGCAGGAGACCATAATTCGTACCCTTAAATAAACTCTTGGTTTTACAACATGTTTAATGTTGTTAATATGTTCAGTTATATGTGTTTGTTAATATAATGAAACATGTTTTCATACAGATATATTTCAAAAATTTTTATAACAATAAAAGTTCTAAGTTTGAAAAATAAAAATTTATTACGTATTATAAAAAAACAAAAAATATTTTTTGACACGTAATATTATAAGTAATTCAATGAATTGTCATCATCATCATCATCATCTAGGGCAGTATCATCCGATGTATTATAGGATGGAGCTTTTAATAAAGACATTGCATCTTTACTTTAGGAATATTCTTAACTTTACTTATTTTTACTTTCTTTACTTTCTTTTCTAGTTAAAAATAATGTATTAAAAGCAATTCCTACAACAAATAAGTTAATTTTACTTTTGAGAAAATTATAAGAGAAAACAGTTTTTATTTGAGTACTAAAATCGATATAAATCAGAAAGTAGCAAAAAGTAGCAAACTTTTTTAATAGTTTCTGGGAGCCTATTCTATACTGAATATTGTTGCATAAACCTTTAGCTAAATTCAGCTAAATACCTTAACAAAATGTCTAATAAATAGGCCAGTTAAAACAATTTGAGGACTCAATTTGATATGACTTAACTACCTTAAGCTGTTCATATTCCTACATAATACAGTATGTCAAAATTTTATCACATACCTGAAGTAGAAGGTTCCATATCGAGATAACACTTAAATTTGATAAACTTAAAGAGATTTAACTTTGAACATTATGCAGAAAATCACAAATAAAATTAGGACAGGCTATGGTGAACAAGTGAACTCGGTTTGTTGCGAAGCATCTAAATGATATCTATAAGTACCTTAGTTAGTGTGCTACTTATTCATTATAAAAGGGTATCTTGAAATCTCATTTATTTTTTTGAATTATCGGTATGTTTAGAGGCTATCTGCCCCAGCGTGCGTCGTGTAACGTTACCTAATAATAAGCCTGCACATGGAAGTGATAGTTCCAAAATAGCCACAATAACAACAGCCGCTATCGGCACCTTCCTCTGCGATCAATTAATTTGCAATGGCTGCCCCCTGCCCCCGTGTTATTGTTGCCCGATCGCCGATATCGCTAATTATGTCACTGGTCTGGTTGCATACACAACTCTCTTCCACAGATAAACATGATATCTGTGGAGGTTATCCAGAAAATTTTCCGGTTGCATGCTAGTTGGGAGCGGTATATTTTATTAAAATCTTTTTAAAATTCCGGTCTAAAAAGTTAAACATTTTAATAAGTTTAAGTATTTAACCTAACCTTTCTAGTCATCATATGCTTGCAGAATCGGCGTGCATTGGGAGAGGCCTATGTCTCGCAATTGACTGACACGGGCTGATTACATGATGACAATGATACTCTGAAATGTATGTTACTATTTAGATACCATCATGAAACTAACTTATGTATTGAGTTTACAATGTAGATGCCGTCCGATCTGACGAAAGCATTTCACATCTGCTGTCGCAATGTTTACTTCAGCTTTACGCTTCTAGCCCTTATCTTATGGCGATACTCGAAATAATACAAACATACATAAAATCACGACTACTATCCCCGAAGGGTTAGTCAGAGACTAGCAAATTTCATTAATTTTAATAGTAACACGTCAATGTCATTTAATATCAAATATAAAGATTCTAGTATTGATCAAATATCGAAACAAAATTTCTTGGCTTAACAATGACAAAGCTTTAAACTGGAGTATACATTGAACACATTTGCCAAAGAATAAATAAATTTGTCTATGCACTAAAGCGTCTTCGAAATATTACTGATATGAACACGGTGTTGTCGACCTATCGTGCATATGTAGTATCTGTACTTCGTTATGATCTCATAGTGTGGGGTAACGGTTCTGCGATACAGAGAGCGTTTATTGCACAAAAGAAGTGCATAAGAGCAATAACAGGTAATATGCCACGTGACTCATGTAAACCATTATTTTAAAAAGTGAACAGTCTTTGAGACCGCATTATTCACATCGTCATAATATGGGTGTCGACGTTTATCTTTGAATAAAAGTGAAGTATCATCAGCAAACAATACGAGTACTATCTCATGACTGTCTTTTACAAAATAAGGTAAGTCATTAATATAAACCAAAAACAAGAATGGACCAAGTATTGAACCCTGGGGAACTCCCATTGTAACCACTGATCCCGGAGATCTTTTACCATTAATGTCGACCTTCTGAACCCTGTTACTCGAGTATGAGATTAGAAGACATCTGTAATTTCATAGTGGTAAAGCTTCCCGACCAATGTTTCATGTAAAACACAATCGAAAGCCTTGGATAAATCACAAAATACCTCTAGGGCAGCCTGTGAATCCTCCCAGGCATCAAATATTTGAATTAAAAGCTCAACACCGGCGTCAGTTGTTGAGTGACCCCTAGTAAAACCATACTGTTTACAATATAAAAGTTTATTTATATAAAAATGAATTTGAATTTGGTCTAGCATCAACTTTTCAAAAATGTTAATAAATGTGGGTAGCACAGTAATATGTCTAAAATTAGTAAGGTCAGAAGTGCTACCTGATTTAAATAATGGAATTATTTTACTGTTTGATTAGGTCAGGAAAAACACCACAGTCAATGCATTCGTTAAATATGCATGCTAAAACTGGAGCTATTGTCATAATTACTATTTTAGCGACGGACGTCCACGGAATTACCCCACAGATCAGCGGTTTTCTTTTTATTGAGTGTTAAATGTTTTTATTGTCTATAGTGCAATTTTTTTTAAACTAAAATTACTTTCACTAGCTTATCATTTTCCTTCAAAACAGATTCAGCTACAGTGGGGGAGGAAATTAAAGCTTTTGTAGTTGAAACTGGAGTGTCAGTAAAAAAACCTCTTAAATGCTGCAGCAACATTTAACAACAACACAACAGCCCCCGAAGTCAAGATTTTATTATCACAATTCAAATTGTACTCATTATTACGACTTTTGACATTACCTGCTTCACTGTTGAAAGTGATTAGAATGATTTGTGGCACCAACCACGACTTAAAATTATAAAAGAGCATTATGAGCAACCGTCCCTCGTCAGCACTTTCTGCCCCTTTATCTTCGAGAATGAGCAATGGACTCTTACCATTCAGATACATGCCCTCTAGGTGTACGGTGTGGCAAGCGTCCATAGGCCATGGTGACCGCTTTCCATCAGATGAGCAGTTTGATTTGTAAAAGAAGTCCTATATCATTTCCAAAAATCTTATTAGTAAGAGTACTTAACACAATTACTTTATAAAATTTACTCTCAGCAACAGCCACTCGTCGATCTCTTTTTTATCAGTGTAATTATCTTATATAAATGAGTTACCCTGATTTTTATAGTACCTATGATTTTTTTGTTTATTTTGTTACTGAAATTATATAGATAAATTGATATAGCTGACCTACATATCAGCTGAAAGCGTTTATCGATTCTGCATGTTTATAGGTATTTATCGGTGTTGCATGCCCCATATTTTTCATTTCCACTCTTGTTACACCCAATAGCTTTGGTAGCCATAGCCAAAATAACCTCTCAAAAACATACATAGATTTGGAAGAAAGCAATAACAGAGACTTAACGTTCTTGTATAGTTGAAGCTATAACAGAGGCAGTAATCTAATGTCGTACGACACCTATGTATGGCAGGGAACAGCGCATCACCCTGGGGACAAACGAGATGAGTTTTAATTAGTTTTATGTGGCATGAATAAAGTCTGATGATTTCAATCGAAGTCTCTTTACTTTACTGTACAATTTAGCTCGCCTGGATACAAATTAAGTTTTTGTTTTTTAATAGAGCAACCAACAAGACATTCATAAAATAAAAGTAAAGAATACAAATTGATTGACTCATAACTAAATGCTGTCTTAATATAGCTTACCACGACAAGCACAAACAGAACGAAGCAGAGTTAAAAAACAAAAGAAAAACTAACTCAATATAAGTAAACAAACATATTTAATATTTAATTTAAGCATATATAGCAGATTAACTTGCGTTAGGGAGTCTCCCTGTGACCGCGGACCCTGTAAACACTGTAAAGGGTTCGAAACGTCAGGATAATATAAAAAACTATGTAAATAGTAAATTAAACGCAAGTTAATCCGTAAAAAAGTGTTTTATTTTAATGTGTAGTGCTTGCTTAAACCTCAGAAAACAATATATATAGCAGACTTTGAGGTCCTTGTCCTCCATTAGCCGACTGCCCTCAACTTCTGATCGATAAGCGCCACATCCATCATCTGCAGCGAGGCGTAAGCACCGACATGCACAAGCGACCCACTTTTAGAGTACCAGTGGCATTGCAAACACAATATGCGTATGATGCCAGTGTATTGAAGTGTTTCAACGCAAAGCTGCCGCTGAATTGTTGACGACGCGGAACTTCCTGGTGGCCTTGATCCTCTGGCTTTTCGAAGAGACATTGCGTCTCTCTGTATATTGTACCCTATGGTATCTATCATGGGGAGTGTGCTGACGAATTGTTCGGCTTGATCCCCGTCGCTGATTACCTTCACCGCACTACACGCAATCGACTGTCATTCCATCCACATCACTTTGATGGATGGCGGTCTAAGACTGTACGTTTTTCACGTTTTAACCGTGTTAGACGTGTTTCTCGTGTTAGAAGTAACATTCTACCACCCACGACAGTGCTGTGGAACCAGCTCTCGGCGGCGGTATTAACGGACGGTATTGAAGGGATCTTCAAGAAACGAGCCTACTCCTTTCTCAAAGGTAGGCATGGCAACGCATTGCGATTCCTCTGGTAAGTATTGCGGGTGTCCATGGGCGGCGGCATTGCTGCCCGTCAAGTGGCCTGCTCGTTAGCCTCCTTTTAATATAAAAAGTCCATTAGTGGTCAGCACTTTTCACTTTGGTGCGCACTGAGAACATTGCTAGTAAAACCGAGTTCAAAGTCAATATAATTTAATAGTTTATTTAATATACTCGTAAACCTTCACAACAATTTTCAATTCTATTGTCGACTTGTCTTGTCAACCACATCGCTTTCAACGAATCGACGTACAGTCACTAGTCACCAGCATTTATTTATTTATTTATTTATTAGGTACACAAAACAGATAGAAATTAAAAAATAACAAAAAAGCATCACAATTTGTATAAGAGCTAAATTCCTATCTAAAACATGTGTACACAGCACGATTAATAATAAGCGTCCATATTAAAGTTTATCTAATCTAAAACTAACATTCAATTAAAAACTAATTATACTACTCTGTGTAAAAAGTATCGGGAATATGTCAATAAAAAGACCCGCGTAAAAGAGTTCGTTTTAATTTTTTACTGCATGTTGGTAGCACTGTACTGATTTACCGCGCGAAATTTGAGTGGGATCTGTCATTTACTTTGTTTAAAACTGCACTTTTTGTTGGTCATAGTTTTGAGTCCTCGGCGATTTTTACAATGGAAAATATTGTTGAACAAAGAGTGTGCCTTAAATTTTGTGTTTCGAATGATATTTCATGTGGAGAATCGCTCAAAATGTTGCAAAAAAACCTACGGCGAATCTTGTATATCAAAAACAAGGGCATATGAATGGTACAAGGCTTTTAAAGAAGGCCGAGACGTAGTAGTAGACTTGCCTCGTTCTGGTAGACCTTCAACCGCTACGACCAAAGAAAACATCGACAGAATCAAGAAGCTAGTGCTCGAAAATCGACGTATGAGTTTGAGAGAGTTGGCTTGTGAGGTGAACATATCTTTTAAGTCCGTCCACAACATTCTCATTGACATTTTAGGCATGAAACGCGTCGCCGCTCGATTAGTTCCAAAGGAGCTCAATTTTGTTCAAAAAGCGCAGCGAATACATGTTGCTGAAGACATGGTTTCCCGAGCTTCTTCGGATCCTACCTTTATGAAACGTATAATAACTGGCGACGAGACATGGGTTTATGAGTACGACATGCAAACAAGCCAACAGTCTTCAAAATGGCGTCTCGAAAACGAGCCGAAACCCAAAAAACCGCGGCAAAGTCGCTCCAAAATCAAGGTGATGCTGTCAGTTTTTTTTGACTACCGTGGTGTGGTTCACTCCGAATTCCTTCCAGAGGGAGAAACAGTGAATAAAGAATATTATTTAGGCGTCATGAAGCGTTTGCGTGAGAGTATCCTCCGAAAACGTTCAGATTTGTGGCAACACAAGTCATGGATGCTGCACCATGATAATGCACCATCACACACAGCCATTATTGTGAAAGAGTTTTTAGCGAAAAATTCAACAAAAGTTCTCGACCAAGCACCGTATTCACCTGATATGGCTCCGTCTGACTTTTTTCTATTTCCCAAGTTAAAATTACCACTTCGAGGAAAACGTTTTGAGTCGATAGAAGCCATAAAAGAAAATTCGCTGAATGAGCTGAAGGCCATACCGCAAGTAGCTTACGAAAAATGTATGGAGGACTGGGTGAAGCGGTGGAGATGTTGTATTGCAAGCAATGGTGCTTACTTTGAAGGCGATAAATTAAATTTAGATGAATAATTTGTATTTTTTGTTTTATTGAACAATTCCCGATACTTAGTACACAGAATGTATACATAGATGACATGGTGCTGCTGGCCCCAACGGTGGGGGCACTCAGAAAAATGTTACGGGTTTGTGAGGCGTATTCTGCCAGTCACGGACTGTTATACAATGTTAAAAAAAGCGAGTATATGATTTTTAAGGCCGCCGGCAAATGTCCTAGTGAATTGTCAGAGTTTGTACACGAGCAGTTGTGGTTCAGCTACACCAAAAAATCGCTAAATGTCCTACGTGTTCAATATAACAACGGATTTAGGGCGCTGTTGGGTCTGCCTTGCTTCTGTAGCGCGTCAGAAATGTTTGCTCAGGCGTATACTGACGGCTTTCATGCCATCATCCGCAAGAAAATAGCATCGCTATTAGAAAGGATACGCGGTAGCCCCAACAGCATCTTGAGGACCGTTGTGGAGAGACATGACTCTCCCCTTATTGGGCATTTTGTTCACCTGCTGATCAAACAGAGCGCTTGATCTGTTTGATTGGCGGATCTGTAGCTAAAATATTATAATAGAGTTGTACTTACTAACATAGCCATAAGTAACACCTACTAACCCATGGATCTGTGTTATCTTAGTAAATAAACATTATTATATATTATAGTATGAAGAATAAAAAAAAATCAAACAAATCGAAAACGGATTCCAGATGAATGTTGACATTACATATAAGAAGCTTTCTTACTATGTGGGAGATGCCGAGCCGAGAATTTCCCGGAGATTTTTTTTAAATTCATGTATTTTCATGGAAAATATGTTTATGTCGTTATTAAGCGCAACCAGTTCATTGTATAAACGGCACATTCGAACAATGGGATTGTAATATGATGTATTATTTTTATAGACATTTAGTACAAAAGTCTTTGGCGCCCGGGTTCGATACAAAGTATTTATTTGAATTAAAGAAAGCAATTCAGGGGAATCGATTATTGAGTGCAATATTTTAAACAAGTAAATTAAATCATACTGTTCTCGACGGACCGCAAGCGAAACCACACCGAACTTAATCATTCGAAGTTCGTAAGAATGAAGAGACCTGCCTAAATGAAAGCGATAACATAGATATCTTAAGCACTTTCTCTGAATGCCTTCAATACTTTCTAT
This sequence comes from Scoparia ambigualis, assembly GCA_963921215.1. Classification (NCBI taxonomy): domain Eukaryota; kingdom Metazoa; phylum Arthropoda; class Insecta; order Lepidoptera; family Crambidae; genus Scoparia; species Scoparia ambigualis. The sequence goes on along the minus strand of OY992520.1, from coordinate 31,793,216 downwards.
GTGTATTTTATAGAATGGGCTCCAAATTGTACAACCATATTCTAAAATACTACGTATTATGCTGTAATAAATACATAATATACTTTTTGGTTTCTTAAAACCTTTTGTGGATCCAAATATAAAACCTAAAAGACCATTACATCTTTTTAACACATATTCATAATGTTGACGGAATGAAAGTTTATCATCAAAAATAATGCCAAGGTCCTTTGCAGTAGTGCATCGAGACAAAGCGCAATTGTTCAATTTGTAGTTATAATTTTGTGGTATTCGTTTTCTTGTAAAAGATATGACAAAACATTTATTATTATTTAGGTACATATTATTGATGACACACCAATCTTTAACTATGTCAATGTCTTTTTGAAGAGTGCAGCAGTCATCGATGTTTTTAATATTAGTAAATATTTTGAGGTCATCTGCATAAAGTAGGCATTCACAGTTTAGTCGGTCAATTAGATCGTTAATAAAAATTGCAAATAGCAAAGGGGAAAAATGGGAACCTTGAGGAACACCTGAGGTCACGTCGATGGCCGCAGATTTATATCCCCTAAGAGCTACTAATTGACTTCTATGTGCAAGATAGGAGCAAAGCCATCTATAAAGATTACCCTGAAAACCATATTTGTATAATTTGTGAGATAAAATTGAATGATTAACCTTATCAAATGCCTTAGAAAAATCTGTGTATATAGAGTCCACTTGGCTACCAGCTGCAAAAACGTTACATAAATAGTTCTTATATTCTAGGAGATTAGTAATAGTGGAGCGACCCTTAACAAAGCCATGCTGTTTTTCTGAAATTTATTGATTAAGATGTCATGTACAAAAATGATCAGATAATCATTGGTTGAAAGCATCTATAGGCATATAATATATGCCTTCCACCAACCATCAGATATTTTGCAGGCCGTCGATAGTCACATCTTAATGCTGGTGACTGTACCTGCCTACTATCCTACCAGCAAATGTATTGTCTAATTTGTGTTATTACAAGCTTTTATTTAACTTGCAATGTATGTCTTTTGTTCGGGTGGAATTTTGCAACTCAATTTTGATCCACTTCCCGGTTACCGATTGAGTTGAAATTTTGCATACATGTGTAAATCGCATGGTAATGCAATATTTTGATGACATGGTGCTGATCTGATGATGGAGCTGGAAGGTGGCCATAGGAACTTTGCAATGAAACAACACAACCTCATCGAGTTTGGGCTCGTTTGAATCGTCTTGACGAGTTGTTTGTCTTTCAATGGTAACCAGGGTCTTATGATGGAGCTGGAAGGTGGTCATAGGAACTCTGTAATGAAACGACGCAACCGCATCGAGTTTCGGCTCGTTTCATTCGTCTTGACAAATACTTTGTTTTTAGATGGTTACCAGGGTATGATCTGATGATGGAGCTGGAAGGTGGTCCTAGGAACTCAGTAAAGAAACGAGACTCAATGGGGTTGCCCCATTGAGTCTCGGCTCGTTTGATTCGTCTTGACGAGTACTTTGGTGCTTGATGGTAACCAGGGTCTTATGATGGAGCTGGAAGGTGGCCATTGGAACTCAGTAATTATAAGCGTAAATATAATTATAATAAGCGACACGACACAACCGCGTCGAGTTTGATTCGTCTTAATGGGTGGACTGTTTTTGATAGTATACCTACATAAATATTTGTATTCAGTAAGATGAACAGATGAAAAACGTGTCCAGGGATAACCAAAAAGTAAAAAAATAAATTAAAAGTGAAAACCTTTTTAAAAAACAAGCTTTTATTTAAATGCGCTAAAAAGAAAAAAATAAACTTTTACTTTAAAGTTTGTCGCGAGATTTACTATATGCTAAATGTGTAAATAAACAAGTAAATTAAATAACTTGATGTGATTGATTTTTTCTATTAAAATTTTCAATCTAAGAAAATACGAGTACTTACTTACAGTACTGTTCGAATTAATGTGAACACGTAAATACCGGTCAAAATAGCGGTCATTTTGTATTCGTGTTCTAACAGGCAGTAAGTTACAGTACAAACCAAGCTACAGGCGCGTTAAATTTTGTTTTTTTTTATAAATTACGATTTTAACATAACGAAAGCTTTTTTGGTGCTTATTTTTAAAGATGAATATTTCTCAAAAAAAACGCATAAATATTGTTATTTTGAGCGAACACACAACAATGACTCAAATTGAAGTAGCCAAGGAGTGTAGTTTTTAAAAAGAATAATAAGCACCAAAAAAGCTTTCATTATATTAAAATCAATATTTCTAAATAAAACAAAATTTAACGCGTCTGTATCTTGGTTTGTTCTGTAACTTATTGCCTGTTAGAACACGAACACAAAATGGTCGCTATTTTGACATAAACGTATTGCCAACTGCAGAATACCAGTGTAATCGTGATATTTAAATTACGTGTTCACCTTAATTCGAACAGTACTTACTGTACTTAAATCTCGCGACAACCTTTTATATCATATAAATTTTGTAATGACGTTATAAGTTGATAGTAGAAGTTTATTTTTTTCTTTTTAGCGCATTTAAATAAAAGCTTGTTTTTTAAAATGTTTTTTTTATTATTCACTATCCAACGCGAACGACCGCTCGCGACCTTCGTTCGCGTGTACGCCAACTACCTACCGTGATCCTGTACTTTCTTAGCATAATTATGTTCCTGCCTACATACCTGACTATAAACTTTGTTTACTTCGTTCGTTCTTACTAAGATAAGACTACTTAGTCGAAATGTAGTGGTTAAATATCATGTTATTTAGGTGGCCTATGCGTTTGAGAAGCTTTCGAGCATTCGTCATCATGCGTCACTATAACAACATGTATAAATGTTATCAGCCCTTTTGTCATAGAGATGTGAGCTAGCAGCCTTCGATTCGCGAGGAGCACAGCGCGTGGCTGCGGTTCCTAGGGTGGGTTATCGCAGCGGCGCGCGGCACGTGGAGCTGGCTGCTAGCTGCTACGCGCCTCGCCGCGCGTCATCACTGACCTACTAACAACAGCACGGCCATTAACATGCTTCTCATTTGCGGCAATCCGACGACACAATAGACAGCTAACATATCGGTGTAACACAAAGGCCGTGCAGCATGCTGCGACACCGACCGCGGCCGTGTATCGGTCGCGCCTGCACTACACGAATACCGCACAGCATCGCAGATTACATCCAAAAAAAGCCAACTGCCTCTTGCGGGTGGAGCATCCCCTCTCCTTACTTCACTAAGTTTATTTTTACTGGCACCTCGAGACCAACCGTTAGGTTATGCAAGTGCCAGCCGTCCCTGCGCCAGTAGAACACTCGCGCAGGAAACCACCAACGTTAGGTCTTGACGCCAAATTAGTGCCCGCCGCAGCGCGCTCTTCATTCGGTACTCATAAGACTAGTGTCTCGGGAGAGTATCCCCGTGAACACGTGTAGTTCACTGTTCACACCTTTCTTCCCTGTTGGGTGTTGTAAAAGGCGACTAACGGACTAAATTCATTTTTTTTAGCTAATTCATGTATTTATTTTTAGTTACTTTCCTTGTATTCGTAATGAAAAGCACAGTGTTTACCTCGGGTAAAAGACTTAGTCCCTCGAACTATTGGCGCCCTCGCTGTCTCGGTGCCAAACCCCGTCTCGGGAATAACTAACCCCGTCTCGGGAATAGCTACTTTCACCCCTAGGGTAACAATGTACTATTGTTACTAACATAGATTTAAGGTTTTTTGTTTACTAACAATCTTTATAGTTTTTTTTTGTTTTTGTTACTAACACAGGATTAAGGTTTTTGTGTACTAACAAAATATGGACTCTTTAAGTGTCAAAATAAACGAATTCAATTTTAAGTAAATTAGTGGGTATGGCCCCCTGCTGCCTGGAACAGGGAGCCATATATATATATATATATATATATGGCTCCCTGTTCCAGGCAGCAGGGGGCTGCCTATTGTGTATATATATATATGAATGTAGTAGCATTGTTGTCAACTTTATTTCGCCATTCTCACTTTAGAGTGGGTTTTGCTTCTCAGAAGACTTTTTTTATTGGTAGTTTGTCATTAGTATAAAAGTTCACAATTGCATATTCTAATAAGGGTGGGACATTATTAGCACTTTTACTATTATATCATCTCGTACATACTGTGTTCTTTGCAAATGATAGTAGATTGTTATACTAGGGGCTAAAATGACCCATTATATACGAGGTAGTTTTACTCCCGAGCTTCAGCGAGGGAGTAAATAGAAACCGAGCTTTAATGAGTTTTTAGCGCCGTGTGTTACACTATGTTTTCCACTACGAATGCCAGAAAATAAAACAATCCAATACAATATGAATTGGTTTATTTTATTAAAAATTAACCCGTTAGTTGCTTTAACGACACCCAAGGGATTAGAGGGGTTGCTAGTATTATTTTTATGAGCCCATCGCCGCTCTATGCTGTTGAATAGTAGGTGCAGTCTTTCCATCTCTTCCCTTGGGTGTCCTAAAAGCCGACTAACGGACTAAAGACGGCACATACATCCTACAGCATAGAGCGGCGATGGGCTCATCAAAATCATACTACCAACCCCTCTCTTCCCTTGGGTGTCCTAAAAGGCGACTAATGGACTAAAGACTGCACATACATCCTACAGCATAGAGCGGCGATGGGCTCATCAAAATCATACTACTAACCCCTCTCTTCCCTTCGGTGAATGCCAGAAAATAAAACAATCCAATACAATATGAATTGGTTTATTTTATTAAAAATTAACCCGTTAGTTGCTTTAACGACACCCTAGGGATGAGAGGGGTTGGTAGTATTATTTTTATGAGCCCATCGCCGCTCTATGCTGTTGAATAGTAGGTATGTGCAGTCTTCCATCTCTTCCCTTGGGTGTCCTAAAAGCCGACTAACGGACTAAAGACTGCACATACATCCTACAGCATAGAGCGGCGATGGGCTCATCAAAATCATACTACCAACCCCTCTCTTCCCTTGGGTGTCGTAAAAGGCGACTAACGGACTAAAGACTGCACATCCAACAGCATAGACCGGCGATGGGCTCATCAAAATAATACTACCATACCAACCCCTTTCTTCCCTTCGGTGTCGTAAAAGGCGACTAATGGACTAAATACTGCACATACATCCTACAGCATAGAGCGGCGATGGGCTCATCAAAATCATACTACTAACCCTTTTCTTCCCTTCGGTGTCGTAAAAGGCGACTAATGGACTAAATACTGCACATACATCCAACAGCATAGAGCGGCGATGGGCTCATCAAAATAATACTACCAACCCCTCTCTTCCCTTCGGTGTCGTAAAAGGCGACTAACAGACTAAAGACTGCACATACATCCAACAGCATAGAGCAACGATGGGCTCATCAAAATAATATTACCAACCCCTCACTTCTCTTCGATGTCGTAAAAGGGGACTAACGGACTAAAGACTGCACATACATCCAACAGCATAGAGCGACGATGGGCTCATCAAAAAATAATACTATCAACCTCTCTCTTCTTTTCGGTGTCGTAAAAGGGGACTAATGGACTAAAGACTGCAAATACAGCCAACAGCATAGAGCGGCCATGGTCTCATTAAAATAACACTACCAACCCCTCCCTTCCCTTGGGTGTCGTAAAAGGCGACTAATGGACTAAAGACTGCACATACATCCAACAGCAAAGAGCGGCGATGGCCTCATCAAAATAATACTACCAACCCCTCTCAAGGGAATAGACATTCCCTTGGGTGTCGTAAACTGGGCGACTAACGGGCTAAAGGCCCACCACCTAAGCACATGTGCAGACTGTGCAGTTGTTTCTTGCTGAAGCGTGGACTTTGTGGGCGTGGTCTGTGTTGTCCATAGATTCAAATAATTACTAATTTTACCATAAACTTTAATAATAACTATCTCAAAAAAGTTGTTGATCTAAGTAAATAGTAATAAGTCGAGTCTTTATTCATGATTATTCTACTTAAGACTAAATACTTTTTCGTTTTTGTAGGCTCATTGTCATGTGACAGACAAAAAAGAAAATACTATTATATAAGGCAAAAAAAGCTATTTTAGCCTCGCTCTAGAATGACGTTCTTTTTGAGCAAGAGGAGTGAAAAATATAAGGTGACTGTTAGAAAACGCAAGAAACTTCAAGGGCTGGTCAAGTGTTTTAAACATGACAAAAATGGTCTTGCAGACTAACGTAGGTACTTATCGCCCAGCTGACGCGAACGGGTCAACAGACGGTCGGCCGGCCGGCCGTTGCCCGCGCGTTGTAAATAATCGTTATTTTTAATATTTTTCTCATGTTATTGCTTTAAAATAAATAAGATACTTAAAGACTATCCAATTAAAATTCACAAAATGAATTATTTAATTAAAAATGAAAAAAAAACACTAATTCCTTTTTTGTCATGTATGTCATGTTAAAACACTTGACCTGAGCAGCCCTTAAAGTTTCTTGCGGTTTTTAGCAGTCACCTTATATATTTCATTTCAATGATTGACCTCGTTCATGCCGATTTGGCTCATGACGACCGATGTGATCTTTAAATCTTATGTATAAATAAAGCTACATATTACTATAATTATTATTCCCTTCGACAGAAGTTAAATTTCCAAAATGCACCGAAGCATAAAAAGCCTTCACAGGAGCAGATCCACGTGCCTCTGCGCATGCGCACGCCGCGACCTTCACCTCTCGAGATACAGCTATAATTGATTTGGAATAATGACGCTAACTAACACTGATTATGCAACAGAATGATCCTTTTGTTTTCTGTCTGCCGATAATTATGTAAAGATTACAGAACTTTACATCTTGAATATATCATGATGGCTGCCATCGTTTTCTATGAAGTCCTATATATTATATATTTTAATTTTATATTAAACATATTAGTTAGATAAGCAGGGCGGGTAAAGTGTGTTTTTTCTTTTTCGGTGCATAGCCCGTTTTTTTTAACCTTTTCACCGCCCAACTATCCTGCACGCGATGTCCCGCTGTACGCCAACGTATATATGTATAACAAATTCTATAGTACGAAAGCAAGGATGGCGGTAACGTCATATCGATAATAAAAAAAATTACGTGTAAATTTAAGTTTGTATCTAAATTTACAAATATAAATAAACACTGATACATTATAATGGTAGTTGGTTTTATTTTATGAACAATTTTAGTAAGAAAAATGAAAATCCATTATCAGAGACAAAAAGACATGCATATACTTGCTAGAGATATATTATAATAGGCACTTCACTATCCATTTCATAACGTCGTCCGTTGACTTCATATCAAGTCTTTGGCGCTCGTAGCACGATAAATTTCTTAAGGAAAAGGGTTGTCTAAAGTCCGGTCCAGTTAGCTCACAAACTAATCAGCCCTCCTAGCTAAAACTTACCTCTGATCATACAGCGACGGTCGATTTTTGAGCATTCGTAGGTAAATGCCGCACTCCGTAAAAAAATAGTTATTTTCAAAAAGAACATGTAAGTAGGTAATAGGTACCTACCAGTACTACATAAAATAATATGGTATTTAAAAACTCAAGCGTATCGAAACTGTTTAAATAAATTCGAGTGATATTCAGTGCAATATTGATTGAACTTAGTTGAGTAGGTATTGTGTTAGTTACTGTATTTATGAATTTGTGAACGAGATTGTATTGTAAGTGATTCGCGATTCGCAACTTAATTAATTATCTTCCTAAGTTTAATTAGCACATAACTATATCCACATATCAAGATAACTTGTGTTTTCTTTGCACTTTAATAATTAGCTAACAATAAAACAAGATAATATTTACTGATTAAAACTTACCTCATTATCGTCCTCTTCCGAAGTACTACTATTTTCCGTTTCGCAATCAAATTCTGAATCAGGTTCCACACCTTGTAAAATCCGTAACAACTCATTAGAACATTCACTGTCACTCATCATTTGCACTTTTCCCGAACCGGGCAAAAAACACGGCACACGTTTGTTTTGTTTGTAACGCCCAGCACTATGACACGATGACCTTGACACCTGTGCGCTTACGACGTCACGAGCTAACTTGAAATATAGTCGGTGGCGCAGGTAGCACTGACATCTTGCCATTACGTAGAGATGGGTGTTGCAATATCGAAAATCCTCAGTAAACTTAACTAATTTTAATAAAGTGATTTGATACGTACATTAATTTTAAATTGTATTATGTAATACGTTATTTCCTGACCGGGATTTATTTTAAATCATAGAATTTATGAACATTTGGATGGAATAAAACATAGTAAATATGGAGGATTGTAGTGAATGCAACTTTCGCGTCACATCACTGGCCTACTTGATATGAAGTCGTTGGCGTGCGGGACATCAAAATATTTGAGACGTTTTTGTTTTTATCCATTTTAAGACTCAAAAAAGCCTGTTTTGCCTAGGAAAATAAAAAATAGGGCTTCAGCTGTGTCCATCTTACAAAATTACAAAAGAAACAAATGTTTTATGTATCGTAAATGTATTTTATCAAAGTAGGTATAATGAAGAACTTCTATAGAAGTCCTGGCGTGGAGGGCACGAAAATCTCGAACTTCTATAGAAGTCGTTGGCGGTGAAAAGGTTAAATATAAAAAGCCCGGCAAATGTCTCTACTCCACCTGATGTTATATAAGTGAAACAGGAGTCTGCCGGCCCGCAAGGAGCTATGCGGCGCCGACGTCAGGGATTAAAGGGTTTCAGGGCTCATTCCAGACGCGAAGTCCCACAAGTGGTCTCGGCTCGGCGCAAACTGCTTATTCATTATTACAATTAATGGTTCCTTACACTGAGTCATGCCGCTACTTGGACTAACTTTCTTATAAACAATGTAGTTTAAATGATGTAAAAAATAAATTAGTTAAGGATTTATTTACTGACACGAAAACCAACAGCTATGTTACAATGTAGAAACTTATAGATAAAGTCAGGAAGCTAACTACAGGTGTTTTAAAAATATACAAATGATTTAACACGTTCTTTTTAGGTTTTTGGTGTACTGAAATAATCGGCGTCCATTTCGGGACAGATTTTCATTAAAATCGGTAAAGCCGATGTATACGGCATAATTGAAGCTCGAGTTTTACATTATACGACGCTTTACTCCAGGCTAGATACAGTGAAACTGCCCCCGTAGCCTGTACACACTTGACAGCAAGCAACGCCTTTATCAGAAACACAACTGCGCCGTTGAGCTGTAGGGCAATTGAATGATGACCCAAAATTAACGAATTTCGCAACAAGATAATGTAATTCTTGAAAACTGCATCAAGTTACGACAATATTTACCTATGCACCTATTAATTATAATGGCCGGTGAGATAATCCGATGACCGCTGCGCGCGTGAAAGTGCTGCCTAGGTCGGCGGCGCGGCGCGCGGCGACACGAAAGCCCGGTGCTGCTAGACTATCACAGTTGGCGAGGTTAACGTCAGAGTTAAATACACACGAGATATTATAAAATGTTTTTCCCAAACTTCATTAATAGTACCTACCTACGTAAGTAAAATCCATATTTTTGTCTTTAGATTGATACGTTTTGCCAATGCTTTAAAAATATAGTATGTACCTAATTGTTTTTTTTTACAGAACGTGCTTGCTTTAATGTTATATCTCGCCCATTGTACTCAATGTGAAGCGTGGACCATCAAAGAAGACACATAATATTATTATTTATTAAGTATGCAAATTAAAGTCAGGAATAATTTTGATAAAAATAAACAAAGTTGTATTATAATATAATAATAAATAACTAATAAAAATGTGTACATTACTGCTGTTAAACCGGCGCCGGCGCATATAATTGTTGGATTGTAATAGCACCTAATCAAATAATGTATACAATTTACGTTAGCAACGAATATCGTAAGAATTATAAAAAAAAACTATTCATGACACAAAACCAATTACTGTGCAACTGTACAATTAATTACTTACTAATACACTTTTGTTAACAATATGTAATAAGAACGTAATATGTTTGATCTGTTTAACAATAGCGCTCATACAAAAAGAATAAAGAAGAATATGACGACTCGTGAATCTTGAAATGTTACTAACGTATTTTTTTAAACACACTTGGTAGATTAATTTACTAATTTGTTATATTATTTAATCAGTGCAATTGCCTAATATTGTTTATTAACAATGTACCGTGTTGTTGGCACAGGGCGCGCGATGGAGGACGAGGTGACGTTCCTGTTCCAGCTGGGCGTGACGCGCGACGCGGTGGCGGCGCCCGCGCACCTGCTCACGCTGGCCTACCTCAAGGACCTCGCCGTCAAGTTCGTGCACGAGAAGGTACGCACAACGGGATCTCCGCCTGAACTCGAATGCCGTTAACCCCTCATGCTTGGAATTTAAATGTCAAAAATAATGACAGCAGGTGCGCCATAATTTTTTTGAATATGCGGATGACGTCACAATTCCCTTCCTTTTGCAAAAAAATTATTACTCTAGAATCAAACCATATTTTGTCGTTCTGTAAACAACAATATACTATCTGATATATTTCCTATCCATCAGGTATCAAAATAAAGTGATGATTGCAACAGTTTATTTGTCTTGTAGTATTTCTTTAAAAATTACTCGGAATTCGGTAACATACCTACGAACTTTACATGCTTTATCTAGTAGTAATAACGATGTATTTCTTACATCTTATAATCATAATACGATCATTATATGCTCAATAATCATTTTCTAATATGAAACATTAAATTAGATAATAAATCCAATAAAAATAGCACACAAAACTTAGCGACTTATTCACTCCGACACAGAAATTGGCGCAACTGTCAACGTCGAATTTGACAGAATCGAGCATAGATTATGCGATATTTTGCGATCACGATGCATAAAATGTACCACAGAACCGAAATAATCGACCTTGTTCATAGTCTGTACGTCTATGAAAACACGGTACAAAGTCAAGTGGGAGAGAGCGCTTGGGGTTCTAGAGGAATCATATAATAATATTATTTGCTCGAAAACCTTTACTTGATTGTTATTGATATAAATTATAAACTCTATAGTTTCGGTCGATACATCAGAGTCCCTAACGAATATATCCCAAGAGTATGTAACGATCCATTGCGAGAAACATCAGATTGTCGAACTCAAGGATATAGCGTACAATCAAGCAAACGCCTTCGATCAATTAATATTTAATCAAACGGCATACGATTTCAATTGAAGAACTCTTCAGCCGTATCCCACTTCACCCTCAATGCGCAAATCAAGACACGCCTTCAATAGACGACAGGCGTTACTAACTAACCGGTGCTCGGATCACGACGACTTCACGACTTTTTATAATAGCTACTGAGAGTGAGCTCTTTTTAGGGTTCCGTAGCCAAATGGCAAAAAACGGAACCCTTATGGATTCGTCATGTCTGTCTGTCTGTCCGTCCGTATGTCACAGCCACTTTTTTCCGAAACCATAAGAACTATACTGTTGAAACTAGGTAAGTATTCTGTGAACCGCATTAACCTCCTCACTACAGGGACTACTTTATTTCTCAGATTCAAATGAAATTCATAATCTGAGATCTTTGGGGGTTACTTTCTAACTAAAAAAATGCTGAAAAAATCTAGCTCTAAAAAAAAGGAGTTTTTTATATGTCCTGCCATAAGGATTAAAAACCATTTGCAACAATAAATAAACCTAAACAAATGATATAAAACGTGAAGTCAAAGTGCAAAGTAAGAAAATACAGTGAAATTAAAAGTGACTACAACACAAACAAAAACTAACTTCCAACTTAACAACGTATAAATAAAAACAAGTGAAGTACATGGGATTATCAATCTGTGAATTTCATAAGTGCGCTATTATCAATACGAACAATTGTAGAACAATTACAAAAATAATAACCTAAAAGTAAAAACTACACAAATTAGTCTATTCATCTTCTACATTACAAACAGAGCATATACTGCCATCTGTGGTGCACAACGCAAACAAACCACTTTGAGTCAACATACACCTCAGCAAAGCAACATCCCGAGCGCGCTTTAAGCCTCTGCCTGACGCAAACCACTGCTCACTAGAAAATTATACTTAGTAGTTCCTAATCTATCCGCAAGATGGTTTCCTGTGCAGGATGTAACGGAGAGATAACAAGCAGACGATTTCTTACATGTGCGCTTTGTAAACAAGTATATGACCTTGATTGCGCAAATGTAGCCGAGAAGCTCTTTTATAATATAATGTCAACTGAGAGTAAAAGTAACTGGATTTGCCAAACATGTCGGTGCAAAATGCCAAAAACTAATAATTCAAATACACCAGTGCGACAGGCACAATCAAGCCTGGACACTGAAAATGAAACGAACATTGCAAACATAACTATTAGGAAAAAAACAGCCGTAGTAGAACATAAACAACTGATGCTCGATATGTCAGTTGATGATCAAATCCTAGAAGAACAATCTATATTAGGTGATACTTTAAGCTTGCAGGGCTCCCCAAAAAAATGCGAAAAAAAATGCGAAGAAAAAATTTGTCTTGATCAATTTAAAGAGCTACTAAATGAAAACCGAAAAACAATAATATCTGAAATGAAATTAACATTACAGCATGAAATATCCATTGCTATTTCAAAGTTAAAACTAGAAATGACCAACAGCTTAGACACCTTAACTTCCGAGCAAGCTATTGTAAAAAATGATTTAATAGAAATAAACAAAAAAATACATAAAATAGAAATTGAAAATAATATATTGCAAAAAGAATTGAGAGAACTACAAAAAAAAATACCTAACGGCATACAAACAATTCAACAAAATGACACCACTAAGAAAATTGTATTTTATGGTCTCGAAGAACTTTATGGGGAAACTGAATATGATGTCCACAACAGGGTGATACGAATTTTTCAAGAGATTTTACATGTAGACCTAATGGGATATATAGAAGAACTAGTCAGAATTGGGAGACGAGGCTATAGGAGACCACTTGTCATTGAACTTATCAGCAAGAAAATGACTAAACATATATTACAGCACTGTAGATATTTCAAAGATTCCGGTTATTATATTACAGATTTCATGGACGAGCAAGCTTTAAGGAAGCGAAGGGAAATGAGAGAGACTTTATTGGAAGCACGTAAAAAAGGAAGCCACGCTATTATACAGAATAACAAACTATTTGTAAACGGAAAGGAAATAAACAACGAAGTTTCATTTTCAAATCAATCTTACAACCGCAAACATCATTCACCAGAACACATACAATCCATGAATGTCTCCAATAGTAGTAATAGCCAGCCAACCCAGAACACGAAACAAAATGATTCGAAGAGTTTATTTCGTGGATAAATTTAAGATCCTTTTTCAAAATACCCAAAGTTTAAAAACAAAAACCCATATTGTCGAACAATATTTATTGGAACAGAATTTTCATGCAGCATGTATAACGGAAACTTGGTTATTAGAAAGACAAAAGAATGTTACTAATATAAGCGGTTACGAGTTCGCGGCGGCCTACTACAGAAGTAAACACAGAGGAGGCGGAGTGGCGATTCTACTACAAAACGGAACGAATTATATCGAACGGAACGATATTGCTAAACTCTCAGTTGAATGTGTAGTAGAATTGTGTGCAATAGAGTTACCAATGTTTAATGTTATTTTAATTAATATTTATCGAGCGGACCGTGAAATTGAAATATTTTTTGACACTATAAATAAGCTCTTAGAAAAAATAAAACATCAATATCTCAAAAAAAATTTAATCATAGGCGGTGATTTAAATATCGATATGACAAAAGGCTCAAAAGACTGCCATAGGCTGAAGAGCATAATGTTAACTTACAATCTACACCAAATAGTAAACCAACCTACGCGAGTAACAAATCATTCATCAACTCTTATTGATATAATCTTCACAAATAATAAATCTCAAAATAATATAATAGTGCAAGATCAGGGTATTTCCGATCACAAGAGTCTTATATACACAATAAATACTCAAAATCAAAAGCAGTCACAAAGTCAATTTACTTTCAAAAAAAGATTATTTACAAATAAAAACGTTATCGCTTTTAAAGAGTCACTATTAGAATTAAATTGGAATAATATAATTACGGATACTAAAAACGTAAATGAAAATTATGAACTTTTTGAACAAACACTTACAACTATGTTAAATAAATATATTCCGGAAAAAAATATAAAAATAAATAATAACAAAAATACAGCACAAAATAAATGGTTAACAATAGGAATAAAACGATCGTGTAAACATAAAAGAATGTTAAAAATATTATGTAATCAAACAAATAATACCATACTAAACACTCATTACAGACTTTATGACAAACTTTTAAAAAAATGTGTAAAATTATCTAAAAAGCTTTTATATATAGATGAAATGAAAAAATCTGATAATAAGACTAAAAAAATGTGGAATATTATAAAAAACATTACAAAAAACCACCCCAAAAGACAACCAACTAATATCAAATTGAAAACCCACGACACAGTTGTAGAATCACCCGGCAGCGTGGCAAACACCTTTAATGACTATTTTGCATCGGTAGGTGAATCACAGTCGCAACGGCCGCCGCAGTCGGGTGCGAGCGCGCTCGGAGCTCAAAACACATTAAATTCACTGTACTTGCGGCCCGTTACCGAAAAGGAAATAAAATCTATCATACGCAATATAAAAAGAAAACACGCGCACGGAATGGATGGTATACCAACGACCCTTATTAAATCTTGCGTAGACGAACTAACATACCCTCTCACTAAACTAGTGAATATCTCATTTGGTGAAGGCTGTTTTCCAAACCAACTAAAAGTGGCTAAAATCATACCCATACTTAAAAAAGGCGGACAATCGACCGACCCTAGTCAATATAGGCCAATATCAATCTTACCTTCCATGTCTAAGATTTTTGAAAAAGCGATGTCAAATAGGATTTACGATTTTCTTGAGAGATTTAAAATAATAGATAGCTCCCAACATGGCTTTAGAAAAAATCATTCGACCACCCTAGCCGTCTATAGATATATACAGGAGATTATGAATTATATCAATGATAAAAAATATGCTGTAGGTCTGCTCCTAGACATGTCCAAGGCATATGACAGAGTTTCACATGATATACTTTTAAATAAAATATACCAATCAGGGATCCGTGGAAATGCATATATGTGGCTAAAATCATTTTTATGTAATCGAAAACAATACACCAACATAGAATATCATGATGAAGAAACACATACAATAAAAAATATTAGCTCAAAATTAAAAACAATAAATAGTTCCATTCCACAAGGGAGTGTCTTAGGATGCGTCTTGTTTTTAATATATATAAACGACCTTCCAAAAATATTAGATAATAAATGCATTTTATTCGCAGACGATGTCTCCGTACTTATTAAAACTCCAGATAGTCTAAACTGTCAAACCCAATTAACAAATACATTACATTCTATTTTGTCATGGCTACATGCCCATAACCTTCAAATAAATATTAAAAAAACAAACATTATGCAATTTAAACCTTATCAAAAACAGCCCCTTAACTTAAACATAGAAATTGAAAAAGAAAAAATTTTTGTTGCTAAAGAATTTACATTATTAGGAATTACAATTGATTCAAATTTAAACTGGAAGGCCCACATTCAAAAAATTAAATCTAAAATTTCGCAATTTGTTTACGCACTGGGTATATTAAAAAGGAATACAGATTTTAAAACGGCATTATCGGCATATTATGCGTATGTATACTCATGGCTCTGCTATGGCGTGGTACTATGGGGCCATAGTACAGATGCAGGCGACCTGCTCATAATGCAGAAAAAATGCATACGAATACTTAACAATATTAAGCCAAGGCAAAGCTGTAAACCATACTTCATTAAAAATTCAATGTTAACATTACCCTCAATATACATTTTGGAAGTAGCTAAATTTACTAGAAAATACCTACACTTTTTTAAAAAAGCCCAAGATACGCATAACTTAAATACAAGACACAAAAATAGATTATGGCTACCCCCCCCTAAATTGTCTATTTTTAAAGCAAGCCCTGATTTCCGGTTTGTAAAAATTTATAACAAAATTCCAACTGCTATAAAATTAATAGAATCAGATTCCATCTATGAAAATAAAATTAAAGAAATACTAATAAATAAATGTTACTATACTGTTCAGGATTTCATGGATGATCGATTTATTGGCATCTAAAAAGTACCTCATAATCTATACATAAATTGTTTTCTAGGGTTTTACGCGAGCACTACACATTGAAATATAACAATGTTTGCGGATCTAATTTGTAAAAACTACTACATTTAAATTTCAATCTCACGGTTTTGGTTTGTGTTATGAGTATGAATATTAAAATGATAATAATGGTAAAATTTTAGTTAGGGTTCATGTTTGACTAAAATGCATGTTTTTAAGAATAATGTTAATTTTAATTTTTTAATTTTAATTTTATAATGATTAATTTTATAATGATTTAATGAAATGTAATAATTTAATGTTTTATCTAATGTGATTTAAAAATAACATAAAAATTTAAAAATAAATGTAATATAAAAATTAATGTAATAATAAGTAATTAAAATAAATGTTAAATATTGTAGTGCCCTAACAGGGTTCATGTCATGCCTATAATGTACCTATAAGTTAATATCTGTACACCTGACGTGAGACAATAAAATTATGAATATGAATATGAATAGGACATATGGAGACTAGTGATGTATTCTGCATAGTTCTATGTCCTGTACGTAAGACATTTACAGTCAACTGTAGTGTAATAGAAATGAAATGACATTATAAAAAATAAATAAAACATAAGGATAATCAAGGTTTTTATTGAAAAATACAATCAACAAGAGACATAAGTTACTTACAAATTAAACAGTCGTGTTTTTTTTAGTAACTATTACCAAATTGACTATAAAATCAGTCTCAACTGTAATCTTACGAATCTCAACTAGGTACAACATTAGGTTGAGTTCTTGATGCCGGTAGTAGCCTCCGGCCAGACAGTGCTGATCTACGAAGATCACGAGAGCCCCTTCCTCGCTACAAGCCTCTGCCAGTGGGTCGGGGCACTATGAAGTACTGGATATAGCAGGACTGGCAGGTGGCGAAGGCTCAGACTCTGGATCAGTCTCTGAATCACTTGAACCAGACCTTTGACGGTCCATTGGTGGTTTCTGGTGGTTCTTCATATGAAGGATCTTAGCTGTCTTCATCTTTGCTTAGTTAAGCATCGGATTTGTTAAGAAAATCTAGGATGTCCATCTCAGACAAGGCTACAACAATAAAGTCATTCACAGCAAGGTTAAAATTATATCAGTGCTCTGCATGATTTCTGTATACAGGGCATAAAACTTTAACTAGCAATAAATACTAAATTCATGTGAAATTCTTGAAAATAAGGTTCTTTCATACGAAACTTACATTTATTTATTTATTATGACACACCAACAGTGAACACATTAAATAAATTACAGGGAAAAACGTGCAAAAAAGTATCTGATGCGAACACCAATGATAGGCGTGTACAGCATTCACATATCACAATTAATTACAGTTAACATAGCGTAAAAAAATAAAAACTTAGTAAATTAAAATCTAAAACCAAAATTTAAAAAAAAGAAGCTATAAACATTGGTAAGCAAATTAGAACAAAAAATAATTCACCAAAAATAACATGTAAGTACAAATAACGCAATCAACACCAGGGGCCCAAGTCTGCTAATTTACGAATGGCATAATTGAATCGCAATTGGATCGCATTGTAATTGTTTGACACATTTGGTATTCTCTTACTCATTTAAGAATACCAAATGTGTCAAACAGTTACAATGCGATCCAATTGCGATTCAATTATGCCATTCGTAAATTAGCAGACTTGGGCCCCAGGTCCAAGCGACAGTGTTGTATTATATTAATGTCTTTACATTTGAAGATGAAAATGATTCCAGTATTTTAGTTTGTATTTTCTGAGTGAGTCGTGAAAAATATCGAGCCCTATGTCATCATTCACAGCATTGTACTCATTACTAATTCTGACTATTGGAGAACTGAGTCCAAACTTACATTTGAAAAATACAATGAGGATATCTTCTTATGGGTACTGTTGCAATATTTGTATGATTCAAAATGATTTTACTTACCATGTCTCGAACGTTGGTTGACACGTCTAGAATCTGAAGTCATTTTGGCAATACTAATCTTTAACCGGACTGTCAAATAGCTTTTTGCAGAATAAACACGAACCACTAGATGTCACTATGAGCCTTTCATTTGAATAAAATCGGTACGCGACTTCCCAGATTTATTTGTTTTCTATGTACCATATGTACTAAGGGCAGGACAGTGAGGAGGTTAAGATTTTCACACAAAAATAGAAAAAAAACAATAAATTTTGTGGTACTTACCGACACTCAAAAATTTTTTTTCATTAGACCCATACGTGTGAGGTATCTATAGATAGGTCTTCAAAAATGATATTGAGGTTACTAATATCATTTTTTTCTAAACTGAATAGTTTGCGCAAGAGGCACTTCCAAAGTGGTAAAATGTGGCTTCCCCCCCCCCCCCCCTGTAACTTCTAAAATAGAGAATGATAAAACTAAAAAAAATATATGATGTACATTATACCATGCAAACTTCCATCGAAAATTGGTTTGAACGAGATCCAGTAAGTAGTTTTTTTTTAATACGTCATAAATTAATAAATTAAAAAAAATACACTTTTATTAAAACATCGATCAAAGTTACAACGAACTACAAGAACTTTTATATGTTGTTACTTGCTGCTACGGAACCCTTCATGGGCGAGTCCGACTCGCACTTCGCCGGTTTTTACTTTAGTTAGCGTCTTCGTTATTGATTATGGCAATAAACGTTGCTTTGTCTGATGCGGTAGCATGCTGCACAGTCCCAGATGACCACTCTGATAGCTGTTCCGGAATTTCAGTGAGTGTATCTATTACTGTTAATAGAGTAATAGATCCAGTAAAATTACAAGGCGTATTATCATATGAATCGATGTTTCGATGTCCATACTTGATACCCTTGGTGTTGCAAGCGTGCATGTATTGTGCGTGTGCTTATCTTAGGGCAGTATTGTATTTGCTTATGTTGACGTTGTCAGATCCCCGACAACGGGCTGAACCGGCTGTCGGAGCGCATCCTGCTGTTCCGGCACGACTACTGCTCGTCCAATGTTCTGCAGCTCGTCAATGCCGCCACAGACGTCACCGACGAGACGCTCGTCGAGATCGTGCTCACCGCCAACCGTGAGTGCCAGTCCACCATCCCACATCTTATTGCAATCCATTTTGTTGCATACATGTCACCGTGAAGTATTTTCTTTATATCTATTTGAAAAATCCGTACCTATAGCGAAAATGTGTTGTCAACAAAATCAATGCCACAATCCTTCTTGTAGATATCATAGCATGTAGATAAGAACTACCTCATAGATTGTTGTGTCAATCAGGATGATGTGTGTAACTTGTGTGTGTTGCAGCGCTGGTGTGCGGCGGCGGGCTGGAGGCGCCGGCGCCGCGGCCGCACGCGCTGGCCGTGCACTCCTACAAGACGCCCACATTCTGCGATTTCTGCGGCGAGATGCTGTTCGGCCTCGTGCGCCAGGGGCTCAAGTGCGAAGGTAACACCCACTATCCTAATTACTATCACTTTCGATAGCTATCAGTCGTAAAATTTGAGAGGTACGACACAGTATTAAACATCGAATCCCATCAACTGTAAAGGCTGAATTTGGCAGTGGTCCTCTTTCTGCTGAAAAAAAATTACCAGTGGAAACTACTCTACAATTTCGGATGGCGATTATTAGTGGCAAGACACTACTACTACAGTATAAATATAAGCTAAAGCAGTAAGGAAGCTACGTTCAAACGCTCGAAACGACGCACGCCCACAGACGCACGTCTTTACAAGGCCGCAGTGCTCTCAGCTCTCAGTGCGGTAGCGCGTGATGCGTCGAGACGAGTGGTCACTGTTGTGTATTATTGTATTGCGTGCGCTGTCCGCGCGATTTTTAAAAATGCCGCGAGTGTATTGCGTAGTTTACGGCTGCTTGAACTCGGCTGTATTAATTGATTAAATAAGTAGCTGTATTAATTTACAAAGAAGTAGACAAAATAAATTTTATAGTGCCGTGTCCATGTTTTCCGATAATTTGTTTAAAAAAGTTATTCATTAAAATGAGAGTTTATTACACTATAAAATAATAAAGCTTATCGAACGTGTCGTAGCAGGCTAAAGTATTTTTCATTGAGTAATTTATAATAAGGTAACTAACAAAGAATAAAGACTTCTTAAAATGTTGAAGATTTTTTAATAACACAATTTTTTTTGTAAACTAGTCAATTCATTCTATTATTTGATCATTATAGAACCCAAATAAACGTTTTGATAAATAATAAAAAATACCTTTTGATTTTATAAAAATTAAATTGACAACCCTAATGCTTTGCTAGTTATCTCAATAAAAGCGCTAACTAGCTGAGATACAGCGCTAACTAAACAAAAACTTTTTCAATTTTACAAAACTAAAAGGACAACCCTAACGCTCAATTGGAGCGTAGGTAGAGGATCTGAGTATACAACGACCTTCACCGAGCGGTTAATGGATGAAAAGTATTTTATATCAAATTTAATATGTTAAAAAATATATTGCGAGTGGGTTGGCTGAAAAATTTCAGTCCAGTATATGATTTAAAAATATTTTTTTTTAAATGTTGCACTTGTTTCGATAATAGATAAATTAAATAGGTACCAATTGAAAGTATGAAGCCTATAGAATATGCAAACGTTAGGTTGACTATTTTTTTCCTGTCATAACATTGGCATGCTCCCGGGAATTCCCGGTACCGATTTTCCCCGGTATTTCCCGGGAAATTGACTTTTTATGCTGTACCGGTACTGAGAATTCGTTTCCCGGGAAATTCGGTACTTTCGGTACTTTTATTATAACTTAAAATTACGCCAATATTAGCCTAGCTTTACCTTCCAAATGACCTCGAAACTGATCGTCACTCGAAATATCGACGCAAAGGAATCCAATAGTCGGATTGGTATCAAGGAGTCCCTTAAAGTTCAGCGGTACGACGAAGGGATGTTTTTTCGCGGTAAATGTGCAAACTTGTGTTTGGGAGGGGTTAAAGTGGACTAGGTTATGTCGGCCCTAATTTGAGACATGACTTAACATGTTCTCGGTGTCAGTTTATTTCGGCTCTCGATGACGCTTTCCAGAGAAATATTAGCTCGTCCGGTGTAGAGCATCACCCCCGTACTGTCGTCCGCATAGCAATGAATGCTGTTGTTATGCAACATGACATTGATATGCAAAAGAAACAGAGTAGGGAGTAGTACACACCCCTGTGGGACTCCAGCATTCACAGGTTTCATGTTAGAGCACGGACCGTCGACTACGACTCTGATGCTAGGCCCAGAAAGAAAGCTGGCAACCCACGAACACAATTTCTCAGGAAGCCCGTATGATGGAAGTTTAGAGAGAGGAGCCCTGTGTTATACCCTGTCAAAGGCTTTCGCTACGTCCAAGCTGACTGCCAGTGCCTTTCCTTTACTCTCGACTGCCTCCGCTCATCGGTGAGTAAGGACACTAAAGATCACCAGCCGAACGACCGCGACGAAAACCATACTGGCGATCGCTTAGTAGCTAGTTTTCTTTTAGGTACCTTAAGAGCTGGCGGTTTGTAATGGACTCCATTACTTTGGAGAGCAAAGAGGTGTTGGCTATTGGCCTGTAGTTGGACGGATTTGAGCGATCGCCTTTTTTGAGAATCGGGTGGACAAGAGCTGTCTTCCAAGAGCTCGGGACAACGCCAGTAGTGTAAGAGAGCCGGAAAAGGCGCGTTAGAACCGGCGCCAACTCAGGAGCACACGTCCGAAGCACAATGGGAGGAACTGCATCAGGACTTATGGGTATCAAGGAAAAAAGAGCCTTTACGAACTGACCTTTCTCTCTCTCTCTCTCGCCAATTCCACTTATGAATGATGACTTCGCCTTGGCAATGTCCTTAAAGGACCTGGCGGCAAAGTTGTACCTCCTCCTAAGCGCACTGGTGTTTGGATCCTTTGATGACACCGCATTAGCCCAGGCTTGATAATGTTATCGCTTTTGGCGAGGCACCATTTTGCAGCAACGTCCAAACTATGGTTGGGACCTGCCGCCAATGGGAACCACAGAGTTTGGATTGAATAGTTCCATTTCCTGCAGTATCACGACAGAGTCGGCGGCGACATCGAGATCATCCAGCGAGAAGCAAACTCGCCACTATGGGTAGGACGCAAAGAAACTTCGCATCCCATCCCAGTCCGTTGACCTATAATGTCAGACTCGGCGTTTTTGAAGTTTCTGTGAGAGGCACAGTGCTACGAATCAGACAGTGATCTGATGAGCATATAGGCGCATCAACAGAAACTTAATAGTCGTCTGGGTGCGGGTCAGCAGAAGGTCCAATAAGGAACGTGCATGCCCCTCCACAGGAACCCGCGTAGGGTCGGTTACCAATTGGGACAGACTGTAGGCCAAAGCGAGGTCATGAACGGCTCTACCTGCGTGGTGAGTTGTGAGTGAACCAAGCCATTCGACTTGGTGGGCATTGAAGTCTCCCAATATCACAATCTCGGCCGAAGGGATCCGTTGGAAAAGGGAGTCTGTCGCCGTTTGAACGGTCTTGGTTTGGTCGAATTTATATTATTTACTTACCTTAAAACACTCATGATAAAAATCCATTGCTTATAGACCCTTTTAAATTTAAAACATTGAAATCGGATGATCTCTAACCAATTCCATTCGACAAAGTGATTTCACAGCTAGTAGGTACAACAATAAAAAAATAAAAAATATTATAAACTTTTTGTGTATTATTTGATTTTGCTCGATGATCCGTTTATCAAACGTTAGTTACATCTGGGTTAAAAAAAAATCTCAGTACCGAAAAGTACCGAAATTTACCGGTTTTCCCGGTACCAGAGTTAGCGCAGTACCGGGAATCCCGTTTTCTCCACAGTACCGGAACTGCAACCCCTAGTAGGCAGGTATAAACAGGCAAGTCAATATAAGTAATTTGCAACCGTCTGGTTAAATGAATAAAATTTATGTTTATATAAAGATAAGCTCATTACAAACACACACACACCAAACCAGTACAATGTAAAAAAAAATATTTTTTTTAATATCAAATTAATCGTTAATGGCACTGGACTGAAATTTTTCAGCCAACCCACTCGCGATATATTATTTAACTTAATAAATTTGATATAAAATACTTTTCATCCGCTAACCTTCTCGGTGAAGGTCGTTCTATACTCGGATCTTAGACTATATTTATCTCAACAAAAAGGCCTAGTTTCCGTACTGCTTTAGCTTATATTTATACTGTGCTACTACTCATCCAATATCATTAACTTTAGTCTTATTTCGGGCCGTGGACATCTTTCGGCTGACATAATATCACGATACAGAAAATGGGGATACGACTACACAGTGGTTGTGTCCACGATTTTTCTTATATCTTTTTTAAAATAATTTATGATGTGAGACTTTAGCATTTCTATAACAATATGTCCGTACATCCCCAGGCTGCGGTTTAAACTACCACAAGCGCTGCGCTGTGAAGGTGCCGTCCAACTGCACGACGCCGGCGGGGGCGGGGGCGGCGGCGGGGGCGGCGGCGGGGGCGGCGGCGGGGGCGGCGGCGGGGGCGGCGGCGGGGGCGGCGGCCGGGGGCGCGCGGCGCTCGTCGGCGGGCGGCGCGCGCAGCCCGTCGCGCTCGTCGCAGCACTCGCACGACGACTCGCTGGTAAGGCGCCTCGCCGACCTCGTCACCGGCAACAACTAGCGAACCAGCCTAGTGCGTGTTTACAAACGTCTTCGCACTGTCTTGTTGTAACCAGCTGGACCGGTTTACACGTTTGCTGATGTCTAAATGAGCGAATGTGTAAACCTGCCTCCTGCTGTATTCTGAATCTCCTAAAATATTTTTGACACTTGCCCACTATTGTATTGACATCCGAGACGATATTGTAAAGTGAGCTAATGCCCGGTTTCACCGATGATCCTCAAGTTTTAGGCAGCAAGTAGGTGTCGGTTACCAAAACATGGCCAGGGGTTACATAAATGTTAGAAGCAGTGTGGGTGAAATCGGGCATTCTGGGTACTGTTTTAAATCTCTTATAAAACTGAATTTTATAACGGGTCTATGACTTATTTAGTTTTTGTTGCGAGGACATTTGTGAACACGATGCCAGTCAGACCTAAGACACCAACAACTTAATGTCAACGACTATCATGTTATGACTAGTTAGAATTGTATTATGAAGAGCGCAGATATTATTACATTCCTGTAAAAGTACATTCTGTACGTGTTTATAAGAATGATTACAATTGTTTAGATGTATGTCTGTTCAATCGTCCGTTGGTTTTCCTCCGTGGTTTGTCGCTTGATTTTCCTAATCTTTTTTTATAATCTCATAATGTGCTTTCGAAGTGTAGAGACTGTTCTTGCACAATCTCTCAAGTATTATTCTTATTGAATTACATATTAAAATATTAGTTCGTATTAATTGCTCAACAATTTGTAAGATCTCTCCAAATACTTATATTACAATTTTCGTTAAGCTTCTTTATTACTTTACGATTTTTGATGTCTCAAAATGTTATCTGTCATTAGTCTAATCAACAGACATTGAACATTGAATCTCAAACTAAAATAGTTGACTAATGTCCAACAAAATGACCCGGAACGATACATTTAAGTATGATAATTGATATATTTAAAGTAGTCTAACACCACACTTAGGGTAATCGATATTTGTTAATAATAATTAATTTTTTTAAAGTATGAATCTCAAAATAGATGGATTAACTTATATTTGACAATATTTCGTAACCGTAGCTGTTGTTATACATCTTTAAGATTGACTTTGTAATGTTTACCATTCATGTTATTTATAGTTTTATGGAAACAATAATATGTTTTATTTTATGGACAATTTTATGAGTCTTTGTAAAAAGACGTTAATTTTTAGACTAACGACGTAAGTTGGTGGTGGGTAGCACTGGATTATTTACAAACAGTTGTATGTCATGATAATTTTGGAATAAAACCATTATACAAAGTCTTGCTTTTTATTTGAACTCCTGTGTTACCCATCACCCAAGTCTAAACCTATATCGGTAATGAAATTAGATTGCAATTTTATTAAAGAATATTTGACATATTAATGTTTACATCGTGAAAGTAATAGAGGAACTAAAATATTGGACGAAACACAGAGCTCGCCATTACTCGATTAAATACAGCTGAGCGATAGCTTGCCAACTTATCATCAGGTGGAGTCATTTGCCGGGCTATATATAAAAAAAGAATGTCCAAAAGGACTAGAGACAGCAGTTTGGCCGTAATATAGTGGAACACTATGTCCGTGACCCCAGCGGGATAACCCCTTCAGATCAGCTTCAAATTACGCACCGATTTAGTTGATAATTTGTTTAAATTTGTTGATCAATAGTTATCGAGATATCCTGTTGGTACGAGAGGCACTAACATGCGTCGTAATCAAGGTTGTGGACCCAGAACAAAAGGTTTGGTTAGGGATAATGAAGTAGGTACTCACGGGAAGGTGTCCGGAATCGCAGGAACCTGGAGGCGAGCTGGCCACGGGCAGCGATGTAGGCGGTCCTGACGCACAGTCACTCCACTTCTCTCACTTAAGGTTCAGGCAATAAGTCCAAGGCGACACCAGGGCACGTATCATCGGCGCGCGTGCGTATACGCTACCGAATGCTTGCAGACCCCGTGTCGCGCGGGCGCGCGTCCTTCGTTCCCACTCCTCACGCGCGCCAACTTCGCGATACAACGCTAGGTGGCGCTAGGCGTATTTTAGTAAGCCTACAATGAGACGTCGCGCCCATGGCGATTACATATCCCATCTTAAAGGGTATCCCGCTGGAGTCACGCTCGTCAAAGTAATTTGACCTAAAACGAGCAGGAACGAAACACGCTACTAGTAGTTATAGTATAGTTATTGTGCTATGTTTTTGTTGATTCAATTACGAATCCATCAGTGAAAATTCCAGGATTCTACCTTCTGTAGTTACCGAGTAATCAAATACCTACTTTTCGTCAAAATTCCTCCGAAAAGTAAGTTCTAGTTGGGGTATAAGAAAAAAGGCTACATACATGAAATTTGGGGAAGATTTTGTTGACTATAAGAGAAAATTTGTAAGACAAAAAAAAGAACTCTAGCTACTGTACATCCTGAGATATAACGCTAATTATGGTTATCCCGCTGGAGTCACGGTGTTGATACCTAAACATGGTTTTTCCACAGGAATGGAGCAAGTAGCGAGTTTATGACTATAGCCAAGATTTTGTTGATGTAAAAATCTAACCAATTGCTACTTTTCAGTTTCCTAGGTACAGTATTTTAGGAGAAATTAAAGTTTATAACTTTTTCATACTAAAAGTACGCGTATAAGCCGACCAAATTAATTTGATTCCTAATAAAGACCAAGATGGCAGCCAATTTTTTTGTCTAAGGGCCGTTTCCGTGATGTGGTTGGACATTATATTATTCAAATATTGGTACACCATAATGTAATACATCTAATATCACCACATACCTAATGTAATGTATGAATAACTATTCATATCAATACCTATGTAATAGATAGATTGATTTACCCTTTTATGATTTTTTACGAAGATAGAATGCAAGTGAGAAAAGCTGCTCCATAGCACCTACTAACTGCTCCTGATTCTCCATGATATCTTCCATCTTAACTTGATAAAAAATGGAGAATTCTTACTTGATAGATGCTCGCTTTGTACACCGCCTGCTTGGCGCTGCAGCCTCTGAACGTACTTGCTCGTCCAGCCCTGCCTGACCTTTGATAGTCACTGATACTCCTCACTCGCGATTAATCCCACTTTAGACCAACACGCGAGCATGGTCAAAAGTTCGAAGGACCATAAATGTACGGGATCCGTACATGAACTTTATTTTATTTTATTTTTATTTATTTGATTTATACACAAAACAGAGTCTCAACAAAACTTAAAAATAACAATAACAATAACAATAACAATAGCGGCATTTGCAAACAACGGTATGCTGGATCTCCACTTATTTGTGCAAACAGCATGCATAATCGAATACTTAACACTACATAAAGAAACGATAATATTAAACTACAGTCATAAAAGAACTAATAATAACAGTTCAGATTTAAAAATATAAAAATACATAAATGATAAATTAATAATCAATTTTAAATAAACATTACCGAATTCGCTAATACAATCAAAACTTAATTTGTTAATAAAATAGAAAAATAAATGAAAACAGTGTAACCTTATTCAAATGCAAATAAATACATTTCATTTCATTTCAATGGCTAGAACAAAAATTATCAAAATTTTTAAATCAGAATAAAAATCATTAAAACAATAAATTATAAGAAACAATCGCTAACAAACAACACATCAAATAACTGCATACACGTGAACATTGCTTTTTCTAAATGTTACTTTTTAAAAATGACTTCCAACTACCGACTGATAGTTGGCAGATGTCAGGTACTCCATCAGTCCGAGTCAGTAACGCGTTGTATTCCCGGCACATTCTAAATATGGGGTTATGGAAAGAAACGTTATTGTGTCAAAAGGGAACCGAGAAAAGGCATACTCGCCTGGCAGACCTATTAGGGACTCTGATGTAAATATCGGATTTAAGGGTTGTACTAATTGAGCCACTAAAAACTCTATGTAGATAGGTAAAGTCATGTACCCTGCGTCGGTTCTCAAGGGAGTTTAAATTAAAAAAGCGTTGACGATCGGCGTAGGTTGTGAGCTCTCTCTTAGTGCGTGACTGTTCTGAGAAAACGTCTTTGGGTTGATTCCAGTTACTCAATGTAAGCGTTGTACTGGGGTGACCAAACCACAGAAGCGTACTCAAGTTGGCTTAGGACTAATGACTTGTATAGCAAAAGCAAGCTGCTTGGGGACCTAAACTCTCTGGACGCACGACAAATGAATCCTACCAGTCTAGTAGACCTCTTGGATAGTGCTTCACAATGGCAATTGAAGCTCATTTTGTCATCGAATAGCATTCCCAAGTCACGCACAAACGACTTTCTTTCAAGTATGCTGTTGTTAATAGTGCAGTCGAAGACTATGGGACTCCTCTTGCGTGTAAAAGATATAACGCAACACTTCTCAATGCTCAGGGACATGCCGTTGTCACCACACCAATCGTATAAGGCGTTAACATCCGTCTGCAACCTTACGCAGTCCCTTACGGAATCGATACGATAGAATTTTTTTAAATCGTCCGCATATAGTAGAGACATATTTTTAAACTTAGGAACAAGATCGTTTACGTACATAACAAATAATAGGGGACCCAGATGCGAACCCTGTGGCACGCCAGACACAATAGAGACTGGCTGCGAGCGATAACCTTTTAGAGCTACCAATTGACTCCGATTGGAGATGTAGGATTTTAGAGAGAAATGATAGGATAAAGTTTGTTGAACACAGATTTATCTATACTAATATTATAAAGCTGAAGAGTTTGTTTACTTTACGCGCTAATCTCAGGAACTTCTGGTCCGATTTAATAAAAATCTTCCAGTGTTAGATAGCCCATTTATCGAGGAAGGCTATAGGCTATAATTTGTTTAGGTACGGGTACGGGTAGTAACCCGTGCGAAGCCGGGGCGGGTCGCTAGTTGATATATAAATTACACTTTAAATGCTATTGATATGATGCTAAGTTAATGATCAATGAGTACATGAGTGATTTCTTAATGTGAATTAAATATAAAATGATGACAAAATGTTCGCTGCGGGCGAAATTGCTGACCGCGCGGTATGTACGGTCACAGCACCGTACAACACGCACCAACATGGTTCAATAGAGTTTGGCTATTTGACAGTTGTAACAATAAAATATGAAATAAGTACATATGTCGGGGTAGTTTATAATTTAACGATAATTATGCAATAGTTTGTTTTAATTTTACGCATGAAACAATAATTGTTACATGAAAATCTTTGTATTGATATTCCGCAGGTCACCCACATTTTAAAAAAGAAAATTTTAATTTTTAATACAAGCACGTGATGGTTTTGTACATTTCGCAGAATAAAAACATTGCTCTAATCAAATTACTAGGTCTGAAACTTCAAAAGCAGAATGGTTCTAATTTTAAATATAAATATGATTGATTTTGCTTTGAATTTCATTATGAGACTTATGTCAGTTTTTACGATCGCGCGGCACCCCCTAAGGGGGTGCCCCCTTAAATAAAGCTATTTCGAGAAAAAATATTGTTAGAAGTATAAAATAAGCGTTTGTAATTTTTAAAATACTTTTCCGAGAACTGTTAATTAGCCAATTATTTGTGAATACAAAGTAGGCACACCCTTAAGGATAATATCCCTCTACGCCATGTTGGCATTGGCAAGCGCGAGCAGTCGTGGCAGTGTCTGGCACCGTGCTGTTGCAGCTGGGCGGCTGGGCGGCGGCGGCGGCGGCGGGGGCCTTGGGCATCCCGCACACGTTCGAGGTGCACTCGTACACGCGGCCCACGGTGTGCCGCCACTGCAAGAAGCTGCTGCGCGGCCTGTTCAAGCAGGGGCTGCAGTGCCGCGACTGCCACTACAACGCGCACCGCAAGTGCCTGCCCTGCGTGCCCAAGGACTGCAACGGCGAGATCAGGGACTCGCACGGTCAGTACGCACCTTATGGCATCACTTACGGGCGAATGATGATTAGTTCATTTCTTTATTTATGAGCATGTCTGAAAAAGTTGTTAAAACGATATGAATAAAGCGCAAAAGTACGCTAAACAGCAAACAGCACTCGGCAATCTGTCGGCCCAAAAGAATGTTGATGGGTTTCATAAAAGATAAAGAAAAAAAGAGTGTTGTGTATATTATTTTATCGTATAGCTTGAATGGCCCTCTCGTGTGAGCTACCCTTCCAGGAACCGTGCACAATACTGTCCTGCTAAAAAGGAAAAGCATATGTTTATAATTTTGTGAAATCGAAGAATACTAGATAAAAATATCTCTACTGATTCTGGGAGTGCGTAAAGCTCGACTGAATATGGGGAATGTGTTGACAACGCTCGTAATACTTAGGCGAGTACCCGGAGAGCAGCACGGGCAGCGAGGTGTCGGACAGCGCGCGGCTGCTGGACGACGAGTCCGACGACGCCGACGCCGCCGCGCCCGCCGCGCAGGCGCCCGACAACGACGACGACGACCTGGTAACGCACATACCCACACACCCACACACCCACATACCCACAGCTACTCACTGGTGTTTCCAGCTATCGCTCTCCATGGGAAATCTTTCTTTTGGCGGTAAAAGAAGATTAGCCCTTAAACACCTACAGGTACAAACGCCTGCAGATCGACCTACCCAAATCTGTCAAATATCTCTAATCGATATTTTGCTCCTTATAGCCTAGTAAAAAAAAATCAAAATTTATTGATTATTTTGTGGTGGTTTGGAAGTACTGGCGTCTGTACTTACAAGTGTTTCGAGTTATCACTCTACAAGAAATCTCTGTTTCGATTGTGAAAGATAATTAAATTTTGCCCGACTTTCGTAACGATTCACTTTTGCTGCTCAAGCAAATATACCGACTCTCTGACAGTCTTTGACACAACTACTTTACTATCGTCATCATAGTTATCTGCCTTTACCTAGAAGCACATTTTAAAAATCTGAAATATCATTGAAACTTTGGAATGTCCGCGGAAGGCTTTTGTCCAACTAAGGATATAAATAAACAAGCTTCGCATCCCGTGCGGCAGGTGCAGCTGCGCCACAACCACGAGGAGGAGTGCGACGAGCCGCAGCGTGACACGCTGCCGCCGCAGCGCACCAGCCGCCCCAGCAGGTACGGCGCTGCCCACACAGCCGGCACACGCAAACATGCTTTATATGCCGACCTATTTGCAGGAACATTGCAAGTCTCCGAGTTTGTTATGGGCGATTGGAAATTTCAACGGCAATTAGCTTTGTATTTAGTCGATTTATAATTCTTAATATTTGATTATTTGCGTTAATAAACGCTGAAATAAACTCAAAGATAACGAAACGTTGAAAAAAATGTCTACCTCAGGCGGAAATCGAACCCCCGTCCTCCGCAATCCGGGCGGCTGCGTTGACCATTCCGCCACCGAGTTTGATTCCCGCCTGAGGTTAACATTTTTTTCAACGTTTCGTTATTCTCTATTTATAATGTTGAAATCAAAATAAACATATTATAAATCGACGAAACGTATAATACACTCGGCGTCAAAAAAATCGCACCTTTTAAAAATTCTTAAACCTTATGTAGAGGATAGTGTTGGGTATCATTAGAAAGGTAACAAAAAGGAGTATCAAAAAACAATTAAATTTAACTTTCTGTTTAATTATAATTATACAAACAACATTAAAATTAATAAAATAATAAAAATCCTTAATTAAGTCCTAATTAACAACAGATAATTTACAAAGAAAAATGTACAAAAAGTGTCTTAAAATTAACTTAAAATCTAGTGTTACCCCCCCCTTGCCCTGATCACGGCTTCCATACGGTCCCTCATGGACCTCACCAACTTCAGGAGCTCTTCTTGAGGGATAAGCCCCCATTCTTCAATCACCGCGTCTTGGAGCTCCTGTAGAGTCGAAGGAGCTTGATCCCGAGATCGAACCTTACGTTTAAGATGGTCCCAGAGGTGCTCTATAGGATTCAGATCCGGACTTCGCGCTGGCCACTGCATCACAGAGATTTGGGACCTCTGCAAGAAGTCGCTCACGATGCCTGCAGTGTGAGCGCGAGCGTTGTCGTGCATTAATATGAACCCCTCGCCAAAAGATTCGGCAAAGGGGACCACATGCACTTCCAGGACCTCAGTGACATAGCGGCGAGCAGTCAGCGACCCTTGTCCGCGAGCACCTCCAGTCCGGGAGACGCAGACAAGGTCGGTTTTGCCGGCAGCAGACATACCGCCCCAGAACATGCAGGATCCGCCACCATATTCCACCGTCTCCTGGATGCAGGCTTGGGCGAAACGTTCACCCTGCCTCCGGTATACTTTTCTCCGTCGGTCGTTGCAGAAAAGACACACTCGCGTCTCGTCTGAGAAGAGAACAGCTCTCCACTGCTCAAGGGTCCAATCGACGTGGTCACGAGCAAACTGCAAGCGGGCTCGCCGATGCGCTGCAGTCAATTTTGGACCCGTAGCAGCTCTGTGGGCCGCTATCTTCTTCTCCTTCAATCTTCTTCTAACCGTAGATACGCTTACGGTGCGTCTGCGAACTGCCTGGAGCTGCTGTTGCAACTCAACAGCGTTGGAGAAACGATTTCTCAAAGAGTTCGACACAACGAACCGGTCGTCTCTTTCCGAAGTGCAGCGACGTCTACCCGAACCGTGTCTGCGGATATAGCCACCGGTCTCTATGAAGCGCTGGTACACTCTTCGAACGGAATAACGGCTCAGGTTCAGTTGCCGGGCGACATCACACTGCCGCACCCCTGATTGCAGTAGTGCAACCACTTGAGCGGCTTTATCAGCTGTGGTATCCATCAAAATCTGTGCGTGTGTCCTCTTCAACGGTTGAATAGCGAATGACCCACATTGAACCCGTGTTGACCGTTTTATACCCACAAAGGAAGCGCAACTAGCAACTCTCACGGGTAGCAAAATTTGCATCGAATTTTTGTGACACTTTATTTGTTGCATTAGGTTTTATTTGATAATGAAAAGTAATGTTTTTTATTAAGTTAATTAAGTAACCTTGTAAATAAAATCATAATTAATGCGACTGCATGTGCATATCAAGAGTAAATGACATTTGAAAGTGATTTTCTAAGAGGTGCGATTTTTTTGACGCCGAGTGTAGCTCGGAAGGTTACTAAATTCATTGTAATATTCCAATTATCCTGTTTTTGCAATCGCTCTAGGGTTTACGCAAAGATTTGTTTTTATTTTTCAATAATTCTACGGCACATACCTACAGCATCGAGAAAAACGCCTTAGCTCATCGGCTGTGGTCATCACTTTAAACTTTTGCATTGCGAGAATAAATATTCGATCGAAAATCAAGGCCCGCGGATTTCTTAAAATGGTCATCTTCTATCTTTTCTACGTTCACTTATGCTTGGGAACAACTCGCTGGTGCCAGCGTGTACAGATTGCCTTTGAAAATTGTTTTAAAAATGTATGGTTACTAGAAACTAAAATAAGTATGTCTCGAGTTCATGCTACGAAAATCACGATGGTCCTTACAACTTAACAACAGACGCCAGAAGTGTTAAAAATAATTGGACTATAATCCGTTTAACTTGTACGAAGCTAACAACGGCCCAATAGGTTAGCTGTAAGTGGTGAGGAAGCTAACAACGGCCCAATAGGTTAGCTGTAAGTGGTTAGGAAGCTCCTTCTACAACCCAATAGCGTGTAGTCGACAAGATCTAAAAATGAAGATTTAGAACAGGAGCTCTTAACGGGCAGCTTATCCACTGGACCAAAAAAGCGGTGCGACGAGAAGAGGTTCTGGGCTGTGCCAATATTAGCCAATAGAATCCTAGCTCCCCTAAGTGGACGAATTTTGCTGGTCGATATGGCACGGCTTCGATCCTCTCCTGTCATTTCCGCTCCAGCGGACAGGCAGCCTAAAAACTAAAAACGACCCCAAACAATGAAGTTGTTCAGAGAGTGGCCCATCGTGGTGGTAGTAGTAAATCGCATTCCCGGCAGCTCGTCGTCGTCGCCCAGCGCCAACATCCCGCTGATGCGCATCGTGCAGTCCGTCAAGCACACCAAGAAGCGCGAGGGCCAGTGGCTCAAGGAGGGCTGGCTCGTGCACTTCACCAACAAGGACAAGACGGTGAGGGACAACACTCTTATTTTTTTATTTTATTAAATCTGCCAACCTTATTTAACCACAACATACAATACTTATGTCGATCGTTTCAGTTCAATTTTTATCTTCGCATACTATATTCACTTAATTGTAATTTAATTTACGTAGTGTCCTTTTTCAAGAATTGTATTTATTGAATGTTAGAAGTCAAGTCATATTTTAACTACAGTTAATATTTAATACAATCACTTAGAACTTTAATTTTATACGCATTGTGTATTATCTGAACATTTACATGTAGCATTGTGAATGCAGAAATACAAAAATTACATAATGTTGCCTTTTATTCTTTAGCATTTGCTTGAAACTAGTTTAAAAAAATTACAATCGTTAGTCTAGCCCATTGACTTTTATAGTCGTCCTCCTAAATGATTTGAATATGATTTTTATATAGCCTAATTCGTTGTGAACGCGTGCAGATGCGGCGGCACTACTGGCGGCTGGACAGCAAGTCCATCACGCTGTTCCAGTCGGAGCAGGGCACCAAGTACTACCGCGAGATCCCGCTGCACGAGATCCTGGCCATCGACACCGCGCGCCAGCCGCACGCGGGTACACACACACGAGCTGAACATGTATAGGGCGTCGCTCGCACGAAGCCTTCCCGCTTACAGTTTTGGATTTAAATCACAGTTTTAAGATTTT
The DNA here is from genome assembly GCA_963921215.1 of Scoparia ambigualis. Lineage (NCBI taxonomy): Eukaryota > Metazoa > Arthropoda > Insecta > Lepidoptera > Crambidae > Scoparia > Scoparia ambigualis. The sequence goes on along the minus strand of OY992520.1, from coordinate 31,758,612 downwards.
TATTCCCTATTCATTTATTATGGTTTAGTTTAGGGTTTAAATAAATAGGTTTCCGCTAGTTGGTGCCATTTATGACTTAGGTATCTATGAAATTTAATAATTAAAGTTAAATCTTCGGTTTCCTAGAACAGCGGTGACCCCAGAAAGCGTCTGCAATTTACCATCGAACTGTGTGTCACTGAAACGTCTATGAAGACGAGATGTCGCTATTGCACTTTGTTATGTTTTTTGTTGTCTCAAATCATAAGTCGCTCATCGAAAGCTACGTTCTAATTGTAGTTATTTTTCGGTCAGACGTGATGCACTGCTTCGAGCTGCGCACTGCCAACGTGGACTACATGGTGGGCGTGGAGCCTATGTGGTCGCCGGGCGCCTGTGCCGCGCCGCCGCTGCCGCCGCCCGAGTCGGGCGTGGGCGCCTACCTGGCGCGGCCCTGGGAGACGGCCGTGCGCCAGGCGCTCATGCCCGTCACGCAGCCAGGTGCGCATGCCATGTCGTCCACATACACTACATTATGATGCATCATCACTAAGTTTACGTTTTCACTGGAAGATCGCTATTTTTTTATTTTAAAGTGTAACAATTACTTAAACTAGAGTACTTGATTTAGAATGCAACTTTAAATTGACAATCCTAATTACGACTTGACATTTTCACCTGCAGAAAGTTTGTCGAAACACAATGACTAGATCTACTTTTATTAGAGTCAATAAAAATGTTCTTATATCTTTTTTTTGCCTATATCACAATTTGTTTGTTAAATATCGTTCGAATCAGACCCCAGTCGAATTAGCGACAGCATAAGGTGTATTATGATGAGGTATTTTGAGGTCCACTCGTGTACGCAGCGAGCGCGGAGGGCGCGGAGGGCGCGGAGGGCGGCGCGGAGGCGGGCGGGCGGCGCGCGGAGATGGCGCAGGTGTACCAGATCTTCCCCGACGAGGTGCTGGGCTCGGGGCAGTTCGGCATCGTGTACGGCGGCCTGCACCGCCGCACGCAGCGACCCGTCGCCATCAAGGTAATGCTCTTTATTGCACTTGCGATTAATGGAAGCAGACGTCCCAGATGTAATTCTGACTGAAGCGACTTCTAACGATCGTTATACCATCCAAACACGCCAGCAATATTTTAAATGTAAACCCGATTCATCCATCAACCGACATCACATCCTAAACAACTGAAATACTTGCAATGTCACCTCTTAATGTACTAGTACATTAATGCTCTAATAGCGACTAACTTGTGTATAAAAAAAATAAAAGCACAGGCCTTCCCACATGGGTAACAATACATGGGTAATAATCCACCACGCTAGCCCAATGCGAGTAGGTACGATAGTGACTAACTTACCTACATAATATAGTAGTTTAAGAGGCAACTTTACCACGAACCGAATGCATCGAACTCAAAACCTTTTGCTATACTAACATTGATGGTCTACCTAACATACAGTTAAATATTCGTGCGCATTTTGAAACATCGTCACATCCACAGGTTATTGACAAGCTGCGCTTCCCCACGAAGCAGGAGGCGCAGCTGAAGAACGAAGTGGCGATCCTGCAGAACCTGTCGCACCCGGGCGTGGTGGACCTGGAGCGCATGTTCGAGACGCCCGAGCGCATCTTCGTGGTGATGGAGAAGCTGCGCGGCGACATGCTCGAGATGATCCTGTCGCACGAGTGCGGCCGCCTCAGCGAGCGCGTCACCAAGTTCCTCGTGGCGCAGGTCATTCTACCTACTGTCTATTTCTACAATTTTTGCTTATAATTTAGGGCCCTTAAATCTTTAGTAGGTAAAAGATAAGATAAAGTTAAAGATATATCGAGAACCTTAATATAGGGTGTCCCAGAAATAACGCAAGATTGGATTTAAATAGAAAACCCAGTTTTTAGAAGTTTTATTGTTTATTGAATTATAAAGTAAACAGGATGGGGTTACTTGTGGAATAACACATTGAGCGAAGGCCTTCACGACTTTGCTGGCACATACACACTCTTTTGTCGAAATATTCTATGACAATTTTGCAGAAATGTTGTTGAATTTCGTTGATGTAGCGTCGAATTCCCTGTTTTAATGCCCGGTGGATGTGGGCTTGTTGATATAATGACCTTTGACTTCAAATAAACCCTTAAAAAGACATCTAAAGGTGTTAAATCTGGTGGTTATAATCACCGAAACGAGAGTAGTGTACGAACGCTGCATCAACGAAATTCAACCACATTTAAGCAAAACGGTCATGAAAAAGTAGGGTTTTTTAATTAAAACAAATCTTGTGTTAATTCTGGGACATCTGTTAGTTAAAAATGTCTTTTGATCTGTTGCAAACATTCATTTCGCATGAAGCTCGCTTACTTTCATGCCGCTCCAAATTCCAGTTAAGCTGTAAAAGCAGCTAACAGCATATTTAGATGTCCGAGCCTTCGCTTGACCCACTGGTGAGATAACCTCTTGGATTTTACGTGTGGCAACACTGTTTTATACTCTGTAGGGGCGCTACAGAGTATAAAACAGTACTGTGCGTCGAGTGACGTCATCATCGGCTCCCCACTACAGGCCACACTCTCAGCGTCGCGCTTCTTCAGTACGTCTTGATTTTTGACGTCTTAACACTGTGACATTAACCGAAGTGAAAAGCGAGCTCCTTCCCTATATATCAGTAGTTACATATGTCGAAAGGTATGTTAAATCTTAACTAAAACAGGAAAGCCCTGTGTAATTTTATTTTTGCTATGCACTCTTTTAAAACGGGTAAGCCCCGTACCGGAATTATGGTGCCCTGCACTAGAAGCTTGCTAATAAATCACTGGGAAAGCCCTAGCAACTCAGTCGTTTGATCGTCATTTTCAAAAATTCGACATTCGGCGGTCGACACGTCGTCTGTGCCAACAGACGGCGTTGTCTGCTCAGACGACATACTACTGCTAACTAGTCGACGTCGTCGCCTGCGGCAACAGACGTCGCCTGCAGACAACAAACACCTAGCTAATCGACTGACTTCACCTGGGCACGGCTTGCTCTGCACAACGCATGAACGCTAATGTTGCTCGGCCTATACAAATCACTTTAGCTTACACCTGCGCGTTGACCCGCCCGTCTGCTTACAGATGGGAAATCTGCTAGACCGGCGACCACCTGTAGCCGATAAAGCATGTTACCAGGGCCTCATCATTGCCTTGGAAGAGCTGTACCCAGAAAACTGGCAGGACTAGGTCGTAAAAGACACAAGTTTCAAGGACCTCTTCGGCGATACAATTACATCCGACACCGAAGCCCGTCTACGATTCGCCGTGCCGACTGTACACTTAGCTAGAATTTTCCATTGTGAAAATTCGCTCAGTGAACGCAGATACAGAAAAATGAAGCGAAAACTTCTAGAATGGCCTATTGGGCTTGCTTTAATCTACCAGCCTCTTTACATAATGGTAAAGGTTCATCCTTCCTGTAGAAATAATAAATTCGAGGATATGCTTCCAAGACTGCAACCGCACTTACTTTCCCGCAAAGAGGCATCTGATCTCCTAAATGCAGAGGCAAGTGAGGGAAATGACTCCAGAGCTAGCATATCTACTGCCTCGAGTTGTTAAGTCTTAACTACAAGTTAGTTAACTGTTTTTTTTTAAAATTAGTATTGACGTCAATAAGTGCCTGTAAAGGTTTACATTGAATAAATAATTTGACTTTGAAGAGACCACATAGCATAGAACGTGTCACCAGTCATAAAGTACCTAAAACCACCGCCAACAGCCATTCTGTTGACTCACTGTCGGAGTACATGCGTCAACAAAACGAAATCCTCGTAAGGCTTTGCAAGATTACCTACGGCCTCGTTCTGCCCACACCGGCAAAACAAAGTCATCGACGAGCTTCTACGAACTCTCACGCTGCCTCTAAACCGAAATCAGCATCTGATAAAGGCAGCGCAGAAGATTCAGAAGCTTGGAACGCTCCGCACTTTGGAGACGATAAAAGTGAACGGGAGGAAACCATGGAGGAACCCTTACTTGACTTTGCACCTGAAACCAAAGAAAGTGAAGCAAAAGTAACTAGGGCATCCAAAAAGATGATAGAAGAAGGAACACGGTGTCAGAAACTAAACAACGAAGGCTGGCAGAATATTCGTTATTCAGAGGTACAGAAGCTTTTCCAAGCCTCACCGGTTTTTACTTCACTGAACGTGTACGGTCACCTGGCATCCGTGACACCATCGTGGCAGCTAGTTTTCAGTTTCCACCCTTGAAAAAGTGGACCTCTGCAATAGGAGCCATAACGCACGGCCCGTTACAACAGCGGTCAGTGTTCGAAGACGCTTATGCAAAGGCACCTCTTGATGTGAAAACGTCACAATTTCTTATTCAAAGAGAAGGCGCCTTCAGAAAGGTCTCAGTCTCGCTTCTGCAGTACACATGCGGAAAACGGGCACAAGCAGTGGAACAGAGGTGCGCTCTTTATAAACCCCAAAATAAGACCATGAGCGAACTTTTACACGCAATCCCACCTTCAACTTCAAATCTATTTGCCGAACCACAGTTAAGTGACTTCGTTAAAGAACAAGGTGGAATATCAAATTTATTTCCTAGCAGATTTAAAAAACCCAATACAACCATTGCGAGACCAAAAGGCAAACAAGAGTTCAAAGAAAAGTCGACATTTCGTAAACCAACTTACCGAAACTCGGAAAAAACGGCTCGCTCCCCACCTAAGCGACAGCCGGCTAAAAACAGGAGAAAATATTAGGGGAAAAGAGTACTAAATTTAAAGCAGGACAGGTCAGTACTAAACTTTACCAATGGGAAACACTGGGTGCTCCTCAATGCATCCTATTAATCATATCCGGCTACCGAATACCGTTTATAAAACGCCTACCTTCTTATAAACTTAATCAAAACACTTGCGCCTGATATCAAAACTCTCTACAGAGATGTCTCAAGTCATGACATTGGTGTACTGAACCAAATAGGGGCAATCCGCAAGTGTCGAAATAATACGGGTTTCCTATCAATCATGTTCCTACGTCAAAAGGCAGACGGGTCAACTTTCAACTTTCCCGTCGGGACGGATAACTTAGTTTAATATATACTTACAAAATTCCCGACTGTTTATTTAACAGACTACATGACTAAAATTGACCTCTCTCAAGCTTATTTTCATATACCAATAGCTAAAGGCCATCGCAGATACTTATCATTCGTATATGATGGCATTACCTATGAAATGACCTGTCTGCCGTTCGGGTTAGCCACCGCTCCATGTACTTTTGCTAACGTTACTAACTAGCTTGCAAATAATTTCAGGAAAGAATCGATTTGCATCATTGTATATCTAGACGACTTCTTATTGATGCACACAAACCCAGTCGTTCTCCAGGAACAGACGCACTATGTCCTTAAAACAGCTGGCTAACCTAGGATGATGCATAAATCGAGAAAAATCAATTCTCACGCCTACAAAACAAGTAGAGTATCCAGGTCTGATCTGGAATACACAAAACAATATGTAAAGTCTACCAGATTGCAAAATATCCCGAAACCTAGGTCTAATAAAAAGTATACTGCGGAACCAATACCAGTGGACGTAGCAATCAGCAAAAAGAATATGATAGAAGAACTAAAGTGGTGGAAGGACCACGTTACCAAATCATCCCCGATCCGTTACAAAGACCCGACCACATTCGTGAGCACGGATGCTGCCGTCACAGTTGGGGAGCCACGATAAACGCAGGTAGCACAGCAACCAAAAAGAGTTATGGACTCTGCTAGAGGTAATAAAGGAAGGTGGGCATCGAGCTCATAGGACAAACAGTCATGGTACAATCAGACAACAAGACCGTCGTGGCACACATAACAAAAGAGGGAGGAACCAAGTCTCTCAAACTACTCCGAACCGCATTCAAAATCTTTTATCTGGCAAATCGACTTCAGATACATCTTATCGCCCGTTCCAGGCCGTTACAACCTTATCGCCGACAGCCTCTCCAGAGAGAACAGTCTTCCGGATTGGACTCTATCAGGAAAGATTCGAAACCTGATCTTTCGGAAATATGGGACCCCCTCGATAGACCTCTTTGCGACCGAACGGTCAGCAGTAGTGAACAATTATATGAGCGAAGATGTGCACGACCAGAACTGCGTATTTGTGGGTGCATTCAGCCAGTCGTGGAACTACAAACTAAGCTGGATCTTTCCACCCCTATCTCTAGTACCTCGCGACCTACGCCATCTAAAGAAGAGCACAGGAATCTGCCTACTTGTCGTACCCAAGTGGGAAAAGACCTTCTGGAAGGCAGAACTGAGACAGCGAGCTCTATGTCCCCCGTTGACAAAATGGCACACCCAGAGGCATCGGCTAGATCTTTCAACCGGCATGCCACCAGCGGGGAAAACGTTGTCTTTGCAGGTCTGGAAAATTCTGGCTGGTCCAGTTTGATGTTCTACTGGCGCAGGGACGTCTGGCACTTCTTGCATAACCTAACGGTTGGTCTCGAGGTGCCAGTACAAATAAAAACTTAGTGAAGTAAGGAGAGGGGGATGGTCCAGTTTGATCGGATCCTGGTCAGAACAAAACAAAAAGCTCCTAGAATCCTCCTGGCGGAAATCATCCTTAAAACTTATAAACCAGCTTAACTTGCTTGGAGATGGCTACGATGGTCCCAGAAGCATGTCTGCAACCATAAAGACCCAGAAGCTAGTGATCTAGCTATATATAACTGCCACTTACACCTGGATGTAGGACTTGCCCCAAGTACAATAGCAGGTCATAAATCTGTGGTTACAACAATAAAAGTTACAATCCCATTAACGCCACCAAGCTTAATAAACATCCACTGGTTCGTCAAACCCTGAAAGCCCGCTCGCTCTTATTGAACCTCCCACTACCAGAGCCACACATCGGATTAGTTCCTGACTCGCTGAATTCCTGATTCGCCGGATTCTTGTTTCGTCGGATTTTTTTGTTTAAGTAAAGCTATAGAAATATCGCGGCTTTACCTATCCGGCGAATCAGGAACTAATCACACATGGGAAGTAAGTAAACGATTAGCTCCTGATTCGCCGGATTCTTGTTTCGTCGGAAATACACACATCAAAAGTGTCTAGGGATCAACATATATTTTTGCAATAACTTTTCTCCTGATTGATATTAATTAAAATTTTCTTTAAGGATTCATCAAATAAAGTGTTTTCGTTTGTCTACAGTAACGATAAACCAAGTCACCTTTGCATTAATAAAGAAATTTGCCATTTTCCTAATAAGGGGATTTTTGACATTTGAACCACTAACATTAAAGTTCTAAAAAAAGACTGAAATAACAGTTTTCTTTAAAATTTTATTGGGTAACTTAAACAATTAATAATCCGTGTTTCTACCGCGAACACTAACAACACAAGAACATCGGTTTGGCATACTCAAAATGAGTTCATCCAAATCACGCTGTGGAATGGCCGCCCATGTTCGTTGCAACAACAAAAAAAGGTCTTCTTGCGACTGGATACCCTCCATATTCGGCAGAGCTCTTCTCTGTAGCATATCCCATGCATGCTCAATCGGGTTCAAGTCTGGCGACTGAGCAGGCCAGGGCATGACATTGATGTTAGCTGCGGCGAGAGTCTGTCTTACAACTCTTGCGGTGTGCGGTCGTACATTATCATGCATTAACTGAAATAAGGGACCGATTTGCACTTGTAGAGGAACGATGACGTCTGATACAATCGTCTCAGCATAAATTTGAGCGTTGAGGTTGCCTCTGATCCAAATCAACTCAGTTCTTCCGCCGATCCAAATACCCGCCCATACCATGATGGTTCCACCACTATAAGGATGGACTTCCTGGCAGGATTTTAATCGCTGTTGGCGTCCAGGGGTTCTCCAGTGTCGTATACGTCTTGTATCCGGTCTCATACCAAAAGGAGACTCATCAGAAAAGCACACGAAACGCCATTGTTCTTCTGCCCAATTTCTGTGTTCAAGAGCCCATTGATATCGAATCCTACGATTGTGCATTGCTATAGGTGGTACCCTTAGCGGTCTTCGGGAATGAAGGTTCACTTCATGCAAGCGGTTTCTGACTGTTTGGTCGCTAATTAAGTTCCCTGAAGAGTGATGAAGCCTCACGGCTAACATCATGGCGGTTATTGTTGGAGCTCTTCGAGTTGTGATTTGAATGTATCGGTCTTGTCTCCGTGTGGTGCAGCGATACCGTCCTCCATGGCGCTCAGCCACGGTACCAGTGCTTCGGTAACGTGTCCAAAGTCGACTGATAACACTCTGACTTGTATTCAGAGCTAAAGCCACAGTACGTTGCCGGGAACCAGCTTCTATCATTCCCACGGCTCTGAGCATTTCTTCCCTGCTTAAATGACGTCGCCGCTCCATAATAACGTTGGTTTTAATCAGTAGTAAGGACACAGTAGCACTAATAATGTCTTCAATGCGTTGTATGTTTTTATAGGGAAAATATTGACAGCTGATTTTCATCTTTTACTAGAAATTGATTGAAAGTTCCTGTTTCAAATTATGAAATGCACCAAAAAGGATCCATATAAATTTATAAAATCATAAATTTATTACAAAGCCACATCTCAATTTCAAGAAATCCGCATAAAAATGCTTGATCCCTAGACACTTTTGATGTGTGTATTAATATACAATAATATCACTTAAGTAAAGAGAACACATGTTATATTTATTATTGTATGAATTATTATTTTGTTGCCACTATCGGACATAACTTAAATTACCTACTTAAAATGGGTTTGATTCATATTTTCAAAAAAATCACGATTTTCCTTTAAACATTTTTTATCTGTTACGTTATCTGTTAACGTAACAGACGTTATTAAATTAAGAACAAATAAATATTTATATTAATGTACCGAAATATCTGCCTTTTATTTAATAGATAGGTAAAGCCTCGATTTTTCTATACATTTATTTATTTATTCATTTATTGCATATCACATTACATTCATTGCGAGGTGTTAAAACTTAAGCTTAGGTATACATGTGACACCCTGCTAGGGAACTGCAAATGAGAGGGCAAACCATTTCAAAAATCTAGAGACTAATTACAATATAAATAACGCCAGTTTTACTAGCATGCAATACAATATAATATTAGTACAGTACAATACCATCTATATTTATTTATCATTAGAATATAGTTAGAGTATAGCTATAGTTTTCCTTCAACAAAAAAATCCGACGAAATAAGAATCCGGCGAATCAGGAATCCGGCGAATCAGGAATCCGGCGATTCAGGAACTAATCAAGTAAACTTATCGAATATACAACATTACAGTATCGATGACAATAGTCTTTTTCATCTTTCCTGTCATGTGACCATCATGTTACCTGGTATCGAGGGTCCATGACCTCACGCTCTTGGACATCAGCCCAGACTCCTTCGAAATACGAGACGATCACCTTATCTTCCGGCTTGAATTCCGTTCTAAGACTGACTGCGTAATCTATCGTCAATCAGGTTGGAAACTCGCTTCAAACAAAATACAAAGGTTCGACATAGTTTATTTGTATTAGACTCAAAAGTTGATTACTAAATGCGAATCCCGGAGACCTAGCAGAAACAGTCTGACGCGCCTCTACGAGGCAAAGTCGGGCCCGCTTCACGCTCCGCCATCGTGGGATTTTGGACATTGGACATTACTTTCATAAGTGCTGAGATCTATGACTCACCCGGCAGCTATAGATCACAAATCACTAATTCTATCTGGGAAAATTATAATCTAGACCTGGCCGAGATACTGAAGCGAGGGAACTGGAGAAATAAGGACACATTCCTCAAACACTATTTTAAGGCGACCAAAAGTCGACCACGCACTTGCGAACTTGATTCTACCAATATTTTTAATATAATCTCACCCGTGTGATAAAAGAAGACTGGCCTAGAATAAAGGCAAATTTTAAATTTTCGTAACATATAGATTTAAGTTCAATGTAGAGTCTCCATTGTTTATTTGTTAATTTACAATTAGCTTTTATATCTTTGTACGAGTATAAGTTGATTTCATGTTCATAATATTAATACTTAACATTACTAAATAAAAAGACTTTTGACGAATTCTTTATGTGTTTGATTTAAGAATGTTAGTCACAGCATTTATAGTCCAATCAACGGGGCTTTTGTAACCCGAAAAATTACTCTGCCTCTGAAATTTGGCATGTGTTGAAGTTAGGTAATACAGATTACAGATGTACAATAATCCAACAAAATTTGTTACGAGAAGTTAGGTATTTTTACCAAAACATGAAAATCGCTTATAACTCTCTGTGAATATTTCCTCAGGCTGAAATTCTTTCTGTATACGTACGTATGTCTAGTACATACGTACGTATACAGAAGAATAAGTGTGTCAAAGACTCCAACATTTTTTCCATTTCAGACAACCTCAAATTTTAACTTTTAACATTTTCCACTATAACTTCCTCTGAAAAATTGCTCCGTCCATTTTTATTTTTTTATATGTTTTTATATCATTCAATACACAGCTTTGTTTAGTAATCCAATAAATTTTCCATTACAAACATATTTTTTTGATTTTTGCTTAATAACGTATTAAGAAAAATTGCTCAGTCCATTATTGTACCTTTAATAGTCATAATATTTTATATTTAAACAGATTTACCAATAATCCAACAAATTTTCCAACGATTAGTATTTTTTACGAAATTATTATGTTTGCTGATTTATCTTAACCGCTCGGAGCTGCTTTGCCCGCACTTTCCAGGCAATTTTTTATCTTATACGCACAGCACAGAGAATATACACAACTTTGTACAACAGGGCGCTAAGAAATTAGCTTTTAAAAGGAATATTTATTACTGTTCTATTCAATTAGGTATTGTTAACACCAAACGGATTATCTATCCGCCGCGGACTGTGAGCGCGAGTTATGCAGTTTATCGTTTTTCCATAAACCTATATTTAACTTCTCGTTCACACCTAAAACGGACTATAGGTGTACGCTATTAGGTAGTGCGTAGTCGCTGACTCGGACTCGGACTCGGAGGCCGATTTTTGAACTACGCGTCTATACGCGGCGGACACGGATTGGCTACGTAGCCGAACGTAACAGCGTATTAGCACAGAATAATACATAAGCAGAAAAGAAGCCACTCACGATCAAATTTTGGACTGACATCAGTTCAACTGATGGGAAAACCTGATCGTCAATGGCCACGCTACGCAGTACGCTATGGCGTATTGAAGGTTTGGTGTGAACGCATGCAGCAGACTGATTTCACGTTCACACTGGGGCTGACAGTGAGCATACTTATACTCATGTGCTCATAGTCTGCCGCGGACAATCCGTTTGGTGTGAACAATGCCTAATAAATATTTTGCAAAAAATCCCTCTATTTAATAATTCAGGGTTAAACGCCGTTCCTTGCACAAATAGTACATAACGGCAACGCCGCCTCATGTCATGTGGCTCCGCCGCTGCGCGAGCGCCCCCCACGCCGCCACCCCGCCGCACCTCTCATCACACCCGCCGCGCCGCGACCGGTCGTTTCGTCTCTAGCTTGCTAAGCGCGCCGGCAATGCTTGTACTTAGCTATTATTATTGATATACCAAATAAAAATAATGTGTATAAAATACATACAGAGGTAGGTACCAAAAGTAGGGCCAATTTAATAGATCACATTTTACATCAGTCAGTCTTTAGTCTTATTAGTTTATTACAGCTTGTCTGAAAGTAAGTTACCTAGTAATGAAGATGACTATAGGTACTTAGGTAGGTACTTACGTTTTTAAAAGGTAGGTACTACAGCTTGCCTTACTAACTGTGAAAGTAATTTTAAGATGACTGTAGGTAGGTACGTTTTGTAAAATAAAAAATCTGAACAACGAAAAATAAAAATTTGAGGCTATACCTACCTAGTCGATTATTGATGTTAGTTACCTACCTGCAGCTTGTTTAGTAATTTAACATGATTGTAGCCACGTGATGTTATATCGAAAAAATGTAAACCACATAAAAATAGTTTAAGTAATTATTTATACTTAGGTACCTTTAATTTAGTATTTTATAAAGAAATACCTACCATTGTCTTTAAACTCTTGAAACTCTAATGCCGAGTCCGCACGCTTGGCACTTTCCGCAAACTCCAAACCTCAACAAACGTTTGGATTGATTTGAGGAAATATACGTCGCCATCCACACGCTTGCGAGTGCGTTAGTTTGTTTCATTGATGTAAAAAGCTAGAGTAAAGACACCGCGTAGCAGGTTTGTGCACACAGCACACAGGTGCAGTCCATCCATGGGCTGCATGCACGCACTGCACCTCGTTTAGTCGCTTCCAAGCGATTGCGCTGACATGCCGTTAAGCGTATCACAAAGAAAAAAAAATGCCTTCTTATGCTCTCAAAAGTTGTTACAATCACTCGAGAAACACAGAAAAGAAAGATACACGAAACACTACTCGTTTTAACTTAAAAATAAAATATTTTCAACATCTACCAACACGAAACCATATCGCCGCCATTTTTTCAATGTAAATCATAGACTATAAAACAGACCGCGCAAATGAGTTTCTGCCTATTATGTCTAATTTGGTTTTACTGTGATAAAAATATATGCTATTATTTTATAATACGCATAAGATCATGAGTATCACGACTGACAATTTAGATTACGTGATATTATTGTAAAAATATGATTGAAATAAAATATTTATTTCAAATTGGAACGCATTGACACTCAATACTGAATTTTACTTCAAAACCACAAAACACGATAGTGAACTAAACTTATGTTTTAAACCATTTAAGAAAACCCCATATTACCTAATGAAATAACTTTTAGGGCCATAGTAGCCAGATAAGCAACATACACAAAAGACAGGAAGAAAATTCTAAATTAATAAAAAAACACCAATCAATTAAGGGATGATTTATATTAGAGCGGGCCGTTCACGGGGGGTGCCCCGTGGCGGGTGGCCCGGACGGCGCACTGATTTGAGACGTTGCATACATTTTGTATGAAGCAGTTCATATTACACAGTGCATGATCCGTGCCCGGGCCCGGACGCGGACGGGACACGACCCGATCTAATAAAAATACAAAATGTATGCAACGTCTCTAAAGTCAGTGGCCCGTCCGGGCCCGGTAAGGGCACGCCCCGTGCACGGCCCGCTCTAATATAATTCATTCCTTACTATAAATTATTAGGTAACATGTGCCTAATTTAGAGTTATTTTATTGGTGTTTTTTTCTACAAGCTTACTCTTTTAGTAGTCATCAAAACAGAGAAAGATGGATTAGATTCGTCAAAATAGTTAACGTCATCGTTACAAAAAAAAGCAATGCTTTTATAAGCATCTAGGGGCACGGCAGTGCCCCCGCCAAGTCGAGCAAAAAAAACGGCACGGCAGTACCATCCTTTTCTCGAAACAGTTTTCGACCCCCTATGACTTCGTTGTGGATAAAAGTAGAGGCCTGAATTTTTAGTAACTGAGCAGCCATTGTATAAACACAGTATATTTAAAATTTCATTAAATTTGAACCAGCAAATTAAGAATTAGACAAAGTTTCTTAATTTTGTCACTCATTGACTGACCGATTATGAAAACTCTAAGGCACTTCTAAATTTGAAGCTTTAATAGCTTCAAATTTAGAATACAATTAGTGTTTAGTATAAAAATCAAGGAAAAATAAAATATTTTGCAATTTCTTTCCAGTTTTCTAGATACACCAACTGCATAAATAACTTTGTAATCCCATATAAATTTAAAGGATTACAAAGTTACATTTGCAGTAAATGAATCAATGTACCTGTATATTATTATGTATACTATAATATAATGGAATATCCGGTGTTAGTATTCAAGAAGTAGAAGGTAAGTAAAGTAAAGGTACCGGTAAGGAAAAAAGTAGGACTATCTACAAAAAGAAATGAGATGCCATCAAAAACATACTTGTAAAAAACCAAGTCTCACACGCAACTCAGTTCTTCGACCGTAAAAAGTTGTGAGATCCATGTAATACCAAGTCAACTAAATAATCTAATTTAACATAATTTATTAATGTATTACTTGTGAGATACATTGTGTTTTAATGCGATGGCCAAGTCAACCGACTTGGTATTACATGGATCACACAACTTTTTACGGTAGAAGAAGTTGCTAGACTTGGTTTTTTAGTAGTATGTTTTTGATGGCCTAACTTTTACAAACATTACCTCTAAAACTTAAAAACTAATTTATGAAATTTGAACAGAACCACGTCTATTTGGTCAGTTGAATAATTTCATTCTACTTTTTTATTTACTCCATGAGCTGTGAGAAAAATACATATTTAAGTTCGTAAAATAAGTAATTCCAGATGAAGCAGAAAGGCCTCATACCTTATTAATATATATAGACATCTACATAATGATTGAAAAAGAAAAACATTTTATAATATTATTAAATAAAAGTTTTAGCTAATAAATTATTTACTTACTTTTTTATCATTAATTTACTTATTTTAAAATATTACAACTAACAAAATTCAATAAAACATTAAAACTAACTACCCATTGATTTGTATATTTTTAACAATATTCTCCTACAACACGATAAAACTGTATGAATAGTCCGGCCCCAACCAAGTTCGATCGTCTGTGAATACTTTAAGTACGCACAAACGTGTGGACGCTTAGCGAGCGCTTGCAGAAAATTGCCTTTGATTTGTGACAAAAAACCGACACTCTACGGATCGGCTACAAGCGCTTGCCAACCTACGCAAACCAAACCAATCGCTCTCTATCCACACGTTTAAATTTGTGACGGCTTGTTGAGGTTTTCCAAGCGTGTGGACGCGGCATAATAACGGTTGCTGACCACTATACAATAGTGCGTGGCAAAGCAGCTCCGAGCAAGCGGTCAAGTGATGGTCAACCCTTTAATCTCTTTAGGTAGTAGGTGTCTTTCTAAACATTATTATACGTACCTACCTACTTTTTGACCTTTTTTGCATATTGTACAGTATCAAATGTTTATTTGAAACGCATTAGGTAATAAATATTCCTTTTAAAAGCTAATTTCTTAGCGCCCTGTTGTACAACGTTGTGTATATTCTCTGTGCTTGGCGTATAACATAAAAATTTGCCTGGCAAGTGCGGGCAAAGCAGTTCCGAGCGGTAAAGATAAATCAGCGAACATAATAATTTCGTAAAAAATACTAATCGATGGAAAATTTGTTGGATTATTGTTAAATCTGTTTAAATATAAAATATTATGACTATTGAAGGTGAAATGGACTGAGCAATTTTTCTCAATACGTTATTAAGCAAAAATCAAAAAAATATGTTTGTAATGGAAAATTTATTGGATTACTAAACAAAGCTGTGTATTCAATGATATTAAAACATAATAAAAAATAAAAATGGACGGAGCAATTTTTCAGAGGAAGTTATAGTGGAAAATGTTAAAAGTTAAAATTTGGGGTTGTCTGAAATGGAAAAAATGTTGGATTCTTTGACACACTTATTCTAACTAGTACATACGTACGTATACAGAAAGAATTTCAGCCTGAGGAAATATTCACAGAGAGTTATAAGCGATTTTCATGTTTTGGTAAAAATACCTAACTTCTCGTAACAAATTTTGTTAGATTATTGTACAACTGTAATCTGTATTACCTAACTTCAACACATGCCAAATTTCAGAGGCAAAGGAATTTTTCGGAAGTCTCCATACAACAAATGTCTTCGTTGATTGGACTATTAAGCGCCCGGCTCGAACCCACACAGTACATGCCATACGCAGCGCCAGCAGAAAATAAACACCGCTCACCAGTGGGTCCAGCGAAGGCTCGGACACTTAAATAACACCGTTTTCCCTCAGAGGGAAAAAACGTATATTTAGGTTCCAGCTGAAGCTTGACCCACTAAGAATTCACATTCTTGCTGGCTCGTGAGTACTGAAGAAGCGCGAGCGTCCGGCGCGGCGCTGTGAGAGTGTGGCCTGTAGAGTAGACAGCCGATGATGACGTCACTCGATGCACAGTAAGGGCGCTACAGAGTATAAAACAGTGTTGCAACACGTAAAATCCAAGAGGTTATCTCACCAGTGGCTCAAGCTTCGGCTGGAAGCTAATATTTTATCCTTTTTATATGTAGATTTTTTTTGTCTTCGCATACACCGGGTCCAATAGTTACCCTACCCAGCTACGAAAAACTATACGGAAGGAGCTCCAACCCTAGTTCTATCGAAAAAATCCCGGTCGAACACTATTCAGCAATATTCGATTTATAATACGCGAACGCTCATTTTCATACGCGCTGCGGTCGGAACGGTCGGCCGGGAAGTTCCCCCATTGTACATCTTTTCTTTGAACGGCAAAGCAAATTGTATTCTAACAAGAATGGGGGTGGTGTGCGCAGATCCTGGTGGCGCTGAAGCACCTGCACGAGAAGAACATCGTGCACTGCGACCTGAAGCCCGAGAACGTGCTGCTGTCCACGGACGAGCAGCTGCCGCAGGTGAAGCTGTGCGACTTCGGCTTCGCGCGCATCATCGGCGAGAAGAGCTTCCGCCGCTCCGTCGTCGGCACGCCCGCGTATCTCGGTACGGTTACTCGAAACCTACTCACTTTTTGTGAGATCGATTGTCGGGGTCCTAATTTCGTTCACAATTTTCGGCTCGAGCCCGTTGAATTTTAATTTTTGTCTGACAATCCGATTGGTTGAGAGTCGGACACCGTTTTTTTTGTAGAATTTAGTTTTTTTTTCTTTTTCATCGGCGAAAAATATCTTGTGTATGAGTGGTAGAGCCACGCTGCATTGCAGCACCAATTGGGCCAGCTCGCCCGCTCGCACTCTCACAGAATATCGGCGTGAAACATTGACACTCGTTGCTGTTGAGTTTCGTCCGGTGAGACTCTCCCTCTCCCCTCCCCCCCCTTCCCCCCTCCTCAACTCGTATTCATTTTAGGAGGCAAACGAGCAGGCGGAGCACCTGGTAGGTGGCTGTCCATGGGCGTCGCAGATGACGCCCTCTCCCCCCTCTACAATTCCTATTCATTCCTTAAAAGTCCTACTCATTCCTCAAGGCCGGCAGCGCATCTGCGACTTTTCTGATTTTGCGGGTGTCAATGGGCGGTTGTGTAATTACAGCCACCCATGGACTACCAAGTGACCCTGCTCGTTTGCCTCCTTTTCACATAAAAAAATCGGACATCGATTTTCTGTCACGTGCGAGTGCAATAGTGTTGTGAAATATGAGCTGATAATGATTGGTGTTTTGGTGTTTTGATAATTGAAATGAGCTCGATGTCGTTTGGCAGCGCCCGAGGTGCTCCGCAACAAGGGCTACAACCGCTCGCTGGACATGTGGTCGGTGGGCGTCATCATCTACGTGTCGCTGTCGGGCACCTTCCCCTTCAACGAGGACGAGGACATCCACGAGCAGATCCAGAACGCCGCCTTCATGTACCCGCCCACGCCCTGGAAGGAGATCTCTGCTGAAGGTACCGCTTTCCCACTTTAATTATCACAAGTTTAAGAGTCTTGTAATGTCTTCTGGTCGGGTTGGAAATGATTATTTGGTATATTGTTTTTAAATGACAATATTCGGATGTACACATACTTAATTCAAAACAACTTAAAATATATGTAAATAGGGATGGGCCGAAATTCGTTTCACATTCGGTTTAACCGAATTTCGGCAGCTTGAACCGAACTTCGGCATTCGGCCGACATTCGGTTCAAATGCCGAACTTTCGGCACAAGAAAATATTGAAATAACACTTGATCATGTCTTACACTTATTGTATTTGCAAAATGAAAATATACCTATTACTTTACCTCGTTAATTTCCTCTTAAAATGACGGAGATAATAATGTAAACAATAACGCAATTGTCGCGTGGATAACGTATTTGCTAATGGCCGGCGGGCCGCGGCGGGAGACGAGGGGGCTAGGCGCGGGTCGCGGCTGGGACGCAATACCAACCATTGTGTTGTAGTTGTAATAGAGAAAGCGCGAAAGAGCAAGTCATTTGGTACGTACATTAAGGGAAAATGACCAAACCAGCCTGTTCCATATCTATTGTGTCTTAATCATTCACATATCAAAAGTGTTCTCTTAAGTTATAATGATTGCTGTTAAAAAAGGTTTTCTATAGAACGCCGCGTTAAGAGTCAAGTAATAAATAAATGCTGAACTGAACTGATAGTCATACGATAACAGTTGTCATAACCTCAAAATACCTAAAAAGTCTTATGCTAAAAATGAAAATAGCTTCAAACTCCCGCATGATATTGTAATGTAATTTTTTTCTTCATAATTCAGAGCATTGCTGCTATTGATTACTATTTATTTCATTAAAGCGCTGTGTTACGATAGCTAGCTAAAAAACTAGCCTAACTCCCATAGTAAAATGGTCATTCACCCTAAAATTTATTATGTAATACGTTATTTACTGACCATAGAATTTATGAACATATGGATGGAACAAAACAAAGTAAATAGAAAGGATTGTAATTAATGCAACTTTGGTGTCACATGACTGGCCGACATGATATGAAGTCGTTGGCGTGCGGGACATGACAATATTTGAGACGTTTTTGTTTTTATCCATTTTAAAATACAAAAAGCCTGTTTTGCCTGGGAAAATAAAAAATAGGACTTCAGTCGCGTCCATCTTACATAACTACAAAAGAAACAAATGTTTTATGTATCGTAAATGTATTTTATTACAGTAGGTACAATGAAGAACTTCTACCTACAGAAGTTCTGGCGCGAGGGGCACGAAAATCTCAAACTTCAATAGAAGTCGTTGGTGGTGAAAAGGTTAAACCTAAACCGATTAGATTATAGGAACTTTTCAAAGTATACTGAGTCAACCTCCTTCACTTGCAGCAAAATTGGTATATATGTATGTTAATACATCGGTGTTTGCTGTTAGCTACAAGTTAAACAATTTAATTTACATTTTAATTTTAAGTTTGTATGTTTAGGCTATGATAGGATTGCCAAGTCATGTTTTAGTCATAAGTTCTTAAATTAAAAAAAAAAACAAAAAAAAGGAATAGTACGGAGCACAGATAACAGCGACTTTATTTTATCCTACTATCCTACTAATATTATAAACGCGAATGTTTATAAGAAAGTATGGATATTTGTTACTCTTTCACGTAAAAACTACTGAATGGATTTGGATAAAATTCGGCATACAGATAGTTTATAACCTGGATTAACACATAGGATACTTTTTATCCCGATATTCCCACGGGAACGTATGGATGGATGTTTATACTCTTTCGCGTAAAAACTACTGAATTGATTTGGATGAAATTCGGCATACAGATAATTTATAACCTGGATTAACACATAGGATACTTTTTATCCAGATATTCCTACGGGAACGGGAACCACGCGGGTGAAACCGCGAACGGCCGCTTGTAATATATAATGAAAGAAAGGCAAGTATGTCCTCTACGATAGTACACTTTTCACCAAATAGCGACTCGCCGCTTTATGCTGTTGGATGTATGTGCAGTCTTGAATCCGTTAGTCGCCTTTTACGACACCCAAGGGTAGAGAGGGGGTGGTGGTATTGTTTCACCGCTACACGACACGGCTATGTACATTTCCATTTACTGGTATGTTTTTCATGTACCTGCGATATGTTTGGTAACCGCCTGCATGTATCGCCGCAGCGATCGACCTGATCAACAACCTGCTGCAAGTGAAGCAGCGCAAGCGGCTGTCGGTGGACAAGTCGGTGGCGCACGCGTGGCTGCAGACGGCCGAGGCCTGGCGCGACCTCAGGCACCTCGAGCGCCGCGTCGGCGCGCGCTACCTCACGCACCCCAGCGACGACGCGCGCCACGGCACCAGCCCCGCCCACGCGCCGCACGACACCCGCTGACCGTACGTACACACGCACCTCACGCACCTCACGCACCCCAGCGACGACGCGCGCCACGGCACCAGCCCCGCCCACGCGCCGCACGACACCCGCTGACCGTACGTACACACGCACCTCACGCACCTCACGCACCTCACGCACCCCAGCGACGACGCGCGCCACGGCACCAGCCCCGCCCACGCGCCGCACGACACCCGCTGACCGTACGTACACACGCACCTCACGCACCTCACGCACCTCACGCACCCCAGCGACGACGCGCGCCACGGCACCAGCCCCGCCCACGCGCCGCACGACACCCGCTGACCGTACGTACACACGCACCTCACGCACCTCACGCACCTCACGCACCCCAGCGACGACGCGCGCCACGGCACCAGCCCCGCCCACGCGCCGCACGACACCCGCTGACCGTACGTACACACGCACCTCACGCACCTCACGCACCTCACGCACCCCAGCGACGACGCGCGCCACGGCACCAGCCCCGCCCACGCGCCGCACGACACCCGCTGACCGTACGTACACACGCACCTCACGCACCTCACGCACCTCACGCACCCCAGCGACGACGCGCGCCACGGCACCAGCCCCGCCCACGCGCCGCACGACACCCGCTGACCGTACGTACACACGCACCTCACGCACCTCACGCACCTCACGCACCCCAGCGACGACGCGCGCCACGGCACCAGCCCCGCCCACGCGCCGCACGACACCCGCTGACCGTACGTACACACGCACCTCACGCACCTCACGCACCTCACGCACCCCAGCGACGACGCGCGCCACGGCACCAGCCCCGCCCACGCGCCGCACGACACCCGCTGACCGTACGTACACACGCACCTCACGCACCTCACGCACCCCAGCGACGACGCGCGCCACGGCACCAGCCCCGCCCACGCGCCGCACGACACCCGCTGACCGTACGTACACACGCACCTCACGCACCTCACGCACCTCACGCACCCCAGCGACGACGCGCGCCACGGCACCAGCCCCGCCCACGCGCCGCACGACACCCGCTGACCGTACGTACACACGCACCTCACGCACCTCACGCACCTCACGCACCCCAGCGACGACGCGCGCCACGGCACCAGCCCCGCCCACGCGCCGCACGACACCCGCTGACCGTACGTACACACGCACCTCACGCACCTCACGCACCTCACGCACCCCAGCGACGACGCGCGCCACGGCACCAGCCCCGCCCACGCGCCGCACGACCTCGGACCTTGTCTTGGGCTGTGTATTTGCTTTTGGTAATTTGAAATTCGGGATGAACGTAAGACGACTGAATTGATGGGGAAGATTGGGACGTATTGGTCTTTTTAGGTGGTTGGGGTGCATTTAATTCTGAAGGAGCGCGCTTCCTGGAGCTTTGCGAATGAAAGTCTACTTCCATTTGGGTACTTTGGGAGAATAATGGGGGAGATGGTTGAGCACATGGCTCATTGTCGCCGCCTCCCGGATCGGAAGGTTCCGACATTCCTATACTACGGTTAAAAAGACAATTACTCACATACAATAAACAAACACACCACTACAAAACTAATTACACACAAATAATAAGTCAACAGAATAGTTATTCAATAGAAAACACAGGTTCAAGATATGGATCAACACTTTGTGTCAGACACTCACTCTGCATAGTCTGTTCAATATAGCTTGATACCTGTGACAGGTGTCAAATTGTCATGCCTAGGGTTGAGACATTACAGACGTAATTTAATCAAATGATAATTGAAGTTATCAATTGAGTATCATTATCTGTTGTTAAATGTTTTTTGCTTCAAATTATCATTTTAGATGCTATTTAGATCACTTAATTTTTAGAAATACATATTATTAATTAATAAAAGTACGATATCTAATGTTTTAATAATGAACAAATTCTTAATAATGTTTTGATGTAAAACCTAAATCATCACTATAATTACAAGTAATTAATTATAACTCAGGAGTTACTAGAACAGTCCTGTAAATTAATTATTAATTCTTGGTCACAAAAGTTGTCAAAATTTACTTCACGCTCCCAATCACCTTCAATTAGTTCCTTAATTTGATAAACCACTTTTTCCAATCATCAGGGCTAAAATGTTTACATGCATCATGTAGTGATGTATACATCATTACTCAAAAAAAAATAAGTAAAGACTAACTAATCAATTAATACAGCTAGAATTATAAATACAAAATTAAAGTCAATCGATTGGTTATTGAATATATATTGAACTTAAATTGATTTACTATCCCAACGCAAGTATTTTTTTTGTATTCGAATGATCTTATGAAGGGGCACGTTTTTTTATTATAATGTTTCAAAATACTGATAAATGTGTGTTATGTGATATTGGAATAAAACCTAATCTAAAGTTATAGTAGAGGATCCGAGTATACAACGACCTTCACCGTGCGGTTAATGGATGAAAAGTATTTTATATCAAATTTAATGTGTTAAAAATATATTGCGAGTGGGTTGGCTGAAAAATTTCAGTCCAGTATATGATTAATTAAATATTTAAAAATTTTTTTTTTTAAATATTGCACTTGTTTCGATAATAGATAAATTACATCCCAAGTAACAAATTATTGTTGCATAATAGTTGAAAAACGTTTTACATTTCCTTTTGGTTCTATAAAGTGGGTCATAGAAACGTGTCGTAGACGTTTATACAACGCGAAATAGGCCCATATTAAACGACATTATTGTTATTTAAAAGTTAAATAAACGTCAGTCAAGAACTTTTAAATGTTACATAAAAGTTTTTGACCGACTGTTATCGAACCACTGAAGTCCTATAACAATTGCATAGACATTAGAAGATGACTGTAATATCGTTTAAGTGTTTAACATCGACTTTTATTGTACACAATGGAATGAACTGAAGTTCCTTCCATTCATTCGTTCCTGTGATGTTTGCTGGAAAAGTGCGAGTTATCAAATACAAAATTTAAACGGTTTATAAGTTATAGTTTACTTATTTATTTTTACATTTACTTTAACAATATTATAACCGAACAGAGTGTAAGGATAAATGTGTCCAGTGCACCTAGTTCTTATGGGACGTTTAGTTTTGTGGTGAAATATAGGTGTGTTGTTGAGAATTTTTTTACGCCCCCTTCGAATTTCTTGAAATTAAATTATTGTAGACTATTGCTTAAAATTTGTTTACATACTAAAATAGCAGCCATTTTGTCTAAGTTAAGAAACGACTTCTATACATCAATTATAGAATGAAAAAGTCGCATAATGCGGTTTCTTGCGACCAAGATGGTCGGCCATGATAAATTATTTTAGAGTTCCGTGAGATTATAAACATGAACAGATAACCTTTAATATAAATAAAACCTTTATACATGGTGTCATATTTTTTTTATTTATCCGACCTACAACCTGGCTTCATAATACGACGATATAATAAAGCAGTCGTAAAAACGTTCACGTAACCTATACTCTAACACCACTATTCGACGTTGTATGAATCAGTCGTAAAAACGTCTACCTAACCTATACACAGGCACCACTATACGACGTTGTAGGAATCAGTCGTAAAAACGTCTACCTAATCTATACACAGGTACCACTATTCGACGTTGTATGAATCAGTCGTAAAAACGTCTACTTAACCTATACACAGGCACCACTATACGACGTTGTATAAATCAGTCGTAAAAACGTCTACCTAACCTATACCCAGGTACCACTATACGACGCTGTATGAATCAGTCGTAAAAACGTCTACCTAACCTATACACAGGCACCACTATACAACGTTGTAAAAAATCAGTCGTATATACGTCTACCTAACCTATACACAGGCACCACTATACAACGTTGTATAATACAGCCGTAAAAACGTTTACTTAACCTATATTTTTGTACCATTATACGACGTTGTATAAAGTAGTCGTAGAAACGTTTACTCAACTTATTTAGTGGACCATTTAGTTACGGGACTAAATCGTTGTAGGAATAACGGTTACACAACGTTGTAGTTGTCTAATAACATCAATTTAACAGTTATATAACCGGAAGTCGCATAGCACAGTTTTTATATGACCAATTTGCTAGTTGGGATAGGTACCAATCGAAAGTATGAAGCCTATAGAATATGCAAACGTTAGGTTGACTATTTTTTTCCTGTCATAACATTGGGTAGGCAGGTGTAAACAGGCAATTCAATATTAGTAATTTGCAACCGTCTGGCTAAATAAATAAAATTTATGTTTATATAAAGATAAGCTCATTACAAACACACACACACCAAACCAGTGCAATGTAAAAAAAAAGTTTTTTTATATTAAATTATTCATTAATGGTACTGGACTGAAATTTTTCAGCCAACTCACTCGCGATATATTATTTAAAATATTAAATTATATAAGAATTACTTTTCATCCATTAACCTTCTCGGTGAAGGTCGTTTTATACTCGATTAGTGATGAATTATAAAAAATAATATTATTTAAATGTAGTAAAACAAATTCATACGCTTTTACAAAGTCACGTCGTCGTTTTTGATGACATCTGTCACAGGTATCAAGCTATATTGAACAGACTATAGTGGCTGTCATTTCACTAGGGTTGAAGAAAAGTCTCTTAAAGGAGTCTGTCGATAAAATTGATTGTTTTAAATACCAGTAAAGGCTCCTACACCGGTGATCAAATACCCTGTATAGTTTTAAAAAAGCTGGTGTCGCGCGGCTGAGCACCCCTACACATTAGTCTGTCGCGCGACACCGCGGGCGCCAGATATGGATATGACAGGCGCGCGAAGGGCCTGGCGCAGAACCTGATTCAATGGCGCCCGCACTGGTACCTATTTCTAGTGTTTCGATTCGACGGGTGTGACCCAGTGACATTGGAGCATGCTTTCCGTCAGACGGAGCGTGTTCATCGCCGGCTCCGTAATAAAACAAAAAAAACGCTGTATTTCTTTCAAGCATCTGCCCTCTCATTGTAATAACTCCCTAAATGTACGTAAGTATTGCAAAGTTAACGGAGTTAACAATAATTGTAAATTCCTCAGATCAAACGAGAAGCCTCCCGAAGAGACGAGTAAGACTAAAAAACCCGCGCGTCGCAAAGGGTTCGTGAGGCTTCGCTGGAAAAAGCTCCTCGTCAGGGCCAGCTAGGCACTCCTGCCGAAACACGGTTGTCTCTAAGTGGGACAACATACTTTAACACACATAGGACTTCAAATTGTTCGTCAGAGTGATCATCTTATCGCTTTCGTTGTAAAGTACAAACTCGATTTATTATCGGACATGAATGTAATGGAGCGATCACTGCAGGCGTTGGTGACGCAAGATGTTTTATATTGTTTTAAATGTTATATGGATATAATGATTTTAATGATTTTACTACTTCATTCCTACTGTATAGTAGACGTGTTGATGTTTTAGAGTATTTTTTTATTTTTTATAAGATATTAATTTATTTACAAGATGACGGGATTTAAATGTTAGTTTTAAGGATAATCACTTAATATGCTGTTGTTATCGACGTAGCCTACTAACGACAGCTGCATTGTATGTGGTAACACTAAATATCAATGTTGTAAGCGTAGCTGGGCGTGTCATGGCGCGCGAGTTTGTATTTACTGTCCGAGTACCTAAACTCGTTAGTTTTAAGTCTATTCCTAGTCTCTTAACTATTTTCTGTACTTCCGCGAACTTCTATTAATACTTCAGTTTCTTTTAGCTTTTGTATTGCTATAAATTTTATTACCTTGTAGAAAGTAAAACAAATTAATGAAATGTAACATCGCCACCTTTTTCATTGTTAAAGTCGCGATACTAATACTCCGGTGGCGACTGCTGTCTGATAGAAATAACGGCCTAAGTAGTTTTAAATCTAAGGTAACATGAATTTGTGAACTGATTTTACCGATTACTGCTTTTTATATGAAGCCGACATATTAGTGTTAAATATAACAAACTGTTTATAATGTAGCAGTTATGTAGGTAGCTAAATCAATATACGATTGTCGTACATGCTGTTGAATCCCGTGCGATATCGCGTTTGGGATAATACAATTATATTGCGTCTGGATTCGCGGCGCGTAACAGGTTCATATACAATAATTGCTTTAAACAGTTGTTTTTAAAAATCTGTTTAATAACATATTATAAAATTGTTTATATAGCCACTATTATTAACGAATGGGTTCTAATTATATTTGCCCTAAAATTCAAATTGAGTTTGACTCAATGTTTTGAATAATTATCAATATGCCAACAATTATCTTCCAATCACAGATTATAAAACAGTGTCAAGAAAGTTTACTCCCCAATTTAATTTACTATAGTATTAAATAATTTGTTTATAGACATTTACATTTTGAATGAATTCATAATATTTTTGATATTTTTATTTTTGTAAATTATGTGACAGTTCATGAAGGTGTAATAAATTATTTTCTTTAGGGACTATACCTGTAGCAACTAAGGAAAAGAGATTTATGGAGTTATCCATTTGAGCGCGAAATATGGGACCTAAATGTAAGGATGTATACGTAGGTTGGGCAGAGCTGCTCGCGGCACTCTACAGCTGGATGTTTTTATTCATTATATAGTTATATGTATATTAGGTACTGACTTTGAAATTAGCCGATACACTCGGTTAACTGATCGCCGATTTATATTGATATCTGCTTTTGAAATCGCACCGTTTAGCATTTTCAGGCCTTGGTAATAGGTAAAGTAAAAAAGTTATCTTATGTCTATAGGAAATAAAGTACCCTATAGGGTAAACCTATAGGTAAAATTTATTTCCTATTTCGTAGGGAATAAAGTCGTTGGCTCATATACGGCCCCACTGCAGGCGAAGCTCTCAAATCAAATCAAGTAACCGCTGCTATTCAGGGCTCTGGTATAATGGGCGCGCCATCCAACAACCCGAATCAACTGCCGCGCCGGCCGTTGGACTTCAATCCAAGGATATCGGCCCTTGATGCGTCGCTATTGTAATATTGTAGTTGTTCCGAAATGTTCTTTGTTTTTAATGAATAAAATAAACCGTTACAATTCCGTTCTATAGATATATAAGTTTTGTCGATGTTTCATATCGATATGTGTGTCGGTGATTACTTACTGCAGGTATCAGTGTCGTACCGCAAGTGGCTGTTGGTTAGATCCCTCATATTGATTGTATTTATAATAGAATACTCTTCGTCACAATAACGTAACCAATCCGCCATTCCAATGTTGTTTTTAACTGAAACTGTGATTTTATATTTTTTTATTATTTAAATTACAATGCAATTCAAGCTTCCATTTTCTGTGATCTCTAAACTAATTCAAGCTATTTTACTATATTTAAGCAATTTGTTTTATGTGCAGCTAGTAACTTAATAATACGTATGTTTTTATTGTAATTATACAAATGTCTAATATACACGATATTGATAGATAGATAGTACTTATTAGAAGAGTAATTAATTATTTATGAATTTTGGTTGTTTGGAAGAGATCGCTTTAAAGCGATTAGATCGCCAAATTGTAACTTTGTGTTTGTTTAAGTTTTATTGTCAATGTTGATTTTTGTGTTGTTGCAATAAAAGTATTATCTATCTATCTCATTAATAATGATAGTCATTAAGGTATACTGTTCATTGAGAGATGAAAATATATGTTAAAATTAATGTTGTAGAATATCTGCTTCCACAGAGCCTTAGACCCTTCACACAGTGCGACTTGTTGTAGCGATACCAACGCGTGTTTGTGCAAGGGCGGGTCGCCGCAGGCTGCATCGCTACTGGATCGCGTCTGCATCGCTACTGGATCGCGTCTGCATCGCGTTTGCATCGCTGCTTTAAGTCGCAGTGTGTAAAGGGCCTTAATTACAAGGTCTGCATCAAAATCTTTTACGGGTATCAAGTAAGTGCCAATTTATAAAGTTTATAACAACCTCCAGCCCCCCGAGGCGCAGCATGAGTTATACTATGTGGTATATTATAACGTATTTATAAATAAGTGTCGTCAATTTTACATTCGCTCTCTTTACTGGTTGACATAACCTGTGGCAACTCGTGAAACTAGAATACAAACATATTTAGGTGGACTATATCTACTTTATGTGTGTGAGGCGGGTTAGGCGCTTGCGGGGCATGGCCGCGTCACCGCAACTCGCCGAACACTATTCGAGATACCCGGCAACATCGGTACCTATGTAACTGTTACTTGGTTGACATCGAACGAGGCAGAATGAAGTTAAACATCTGCAGCGCGAAGTGTGATAAGGTTTGGTCTTAAGTTCGCCAAAAATCAACATAGGTACCATGTTAAACTATTTGTTCCTCTGCTGGTCCAAGCGAGACGATGCTGTATCTCTCGATAGCTTTAAGTTCTTGCATAATAGTATTACTTTATGTTTATTATTGGCACGAAAACTTCACTATCCTACCTTTTATTTTAAGTTAAAATTAAAGGAAGTGAGATCTACACTCTGACCCTCTTGACAGTAGATAGGTATCGCTAATATAATTAATGTATTTCAGATATAAAGTGTGTGATACAAATGATAACAGCTCTACAAACAATAATAAAAATAAAATATATACAACAGGATAATAACGCAAAATATTATATTTTGGATAAGCCAGAATAAGCGTAGCCAATACATATTATTGTGTGTAAGTCATCGGTGTCAAATATTAAACAAATGGTTCTGAAGTGTCAAAACAATTTGGGAGGTAACTGCGGCTCATTTGAATGAATCAAGATCGCAGTTATTAGATGTTCCTCAACATACCTACATAGGTGTATACCGAACAAATGCATAATACTATAACTCGTAACTTGTCATTATTGTAGAGGTAAGCGCAGGGCGCGGGTTGCGTCGTTGCGCCAGATTCTCTATGATGAGATTAATTAATGTTAAATTTTGACTGACACGATCTGACTTAGCTATTTGGGAGTAACGACCCAACGCGCGGCTCTTTCTGTTGATGTTATAAAAGTAGTTAATTTTGTGACGAAATCGATTTACATATTGTGTTACTTTTAATTATTGAAATAAATGCCGTTTTGGATTTATATACAGTTGTATTTTTTATTACTTGTATAAATAACGACAAGCTGATAATAAATCCCATTAGTTCGCAATCGCAAGTTACGACGCAAAGCAGTAACCTAAAATAAGCTCTTAAAGAGATTCTACAAAGTTTAACTAAAAACTAAAACGAGATAACGATAAAAACAATAAATAGTCTTTTCTAACCAGTTGTATTTTCATGTCCTCTGTGCCAAATGCTAATACTAAAATATCTGAATAGTTCCTACTTGTTGCTAATAAACGACAATTTAGTAATTTGAGCCTCGTTGGAAAACACAATACCGCGGCGGCCGTCGCGCGGGACACGCTACTTAACCGGCCGCGTGGAGCGAATAATCTGCGTGCGCGGCCTTTGCGTGACACCATAAAGCCATCACTTGGCTTTTCTTAGAATGGAGAACAACTGGGATCAATCTTAGGTTAACGTAGCATAAAACAACAGATGAAATACTCAAAATGTGAGACTTTGAGGACTTTGGATGGTAAGTTCGAGAGATACAATAAGCATACCAGAGATATGATTGATTAAGTAATTTGACGAAGGTAATTCTACATTTCGATGAAGAATTGATATAAATCTTTCAATAGTTAAGTCATACAAATTTATTATAAATAAATTATAATCTGTGTAAGTACAGTCGAGCAAGTTCCCGGCCGACCACTTTCCGGCGATATAGCTTGCGCCCCATCCCTTGCGCGCGTGCGCGTAGGTAGCGTGCGTGTGTGCGCCAATATCGCCGGAAAGTAGTCGCCCGGTAACTCCCTCGACTGTACGTAATACAACTTGAGAATAATGATTTAGTAGACATTTTTTATTAAAAATCACTATTAACTACTATTTACAAACCATTTTAACTTTATAGAACTACGATTGCCAGGCCTAATACAATGATAGTAGGATTAGTAGGTAGTTTTTTCTCTGAAGAAAACAGTTGAGCACCGCTGCCATAACAGTAAACCAGCAGCCCGTGCGGCACGTGCGGCGTGACACGGAGTCACACGCCGCCGCGGACCTACACGGCTGACATGCTTACACTGCTGCTGCTCGCCTGCGCCGGCGCAGAGTGGGTCGAGATCTCGCAGCGGCATTACAGGAAGCCTGTGCGACCCAACTACAACCTCCCAGTTGTAGAAAAAGTTACAGAAGTTTATTTTACAGACTCCACGAAATCTATCAGGACCTATACTAATCAAACCCTCGAAGAACACGTGTGGGATAGAGGCAATGTTAACAAAGTGCCCAAACAAGGCAACGTGCAGCGAGTCCAGCTTCACGCCAACCCAGTTAAAGCTCCTAATGGACGAATAGACACAGTGAAGATTAATAATAAACATCTAAGCGGTGGGAATAAAGACTATCGCTTCCCGGCGAGTGTGGCACCAGGGGAAGTAATTGACTTGGAGAACTCCTTCGAGTTTAATTTAGAAAGATCATCCGAAAGTACTGCTTGGATACCAAACAAATTTAACAAAAAAACTGAATTATCTAACACCGCAAACGACAGAGAAGTAGGTAAAATATTCAAGAAATCTGAAACAGATAAAAAGCTGGTTACTACACCAACTGGTTTCAGTGTAATTAAAGCTGATCTGAAAGATATTCCAAAGATTAACGATTTTAAATATCCAACCTCATTCACTACAAGTGCTACTGATATTTTTACAAACATAAAACAACTTCATAGTCCCGAAACAAAAAGCACACTTTCTGAAAATATTTTATCAATAAAAGGCAATCCAAGCCACACTAAATATTCAAATCAAGAAATTGAAATTATTACTAATGGAAGTAAACCGGATGTTTCTAAACCGCTAATCGAAAACGCAAAAGTTGCTAAAGAACCTATTAAAAATGACCACCATCCGGCGGACTTTGCCAAAAGAAATGAAGATTCAACACAAAATGATAATGCGAATGAAAAAGAAAGCAATAAACCATTGAAGGGCAATACGCTAGACACCGTTGGAAACTTAATGCAGTTCGTAAAAGCCGTGGCAGAAACTATACAGAAGAACACCCGGAGGAGCGTCAGCAGCAAGACGAGATATTTACAGCATTTGCAGGATACCATCTTAAACAACATAAGTAAGTATAGGCTCATACATACATACATACATTTAAAACTCTTATCCCTTAAAGTTTAGTCGGACACATGCAATGAGGACTGCAAAATCAATTCTCCGCCATAGTTCACGTTACACTAAATAAATAACAAGTGCACACGTGGTCGCCCAGCGTGAGGTGGTTGAGCCCATCGCCACTATGATTTTGGATGTATGTACAACCGTTAGTCCGTTAGTCGCCATTTACGACACCCAAGTGAAGATATGGGTTGGTAGTATTCTTTGAATGAGCCAGCCACCACACAGCTCTCCCTAAGGCACGATATCCTATTTTAGCTAAATGAACTTAAGAGGAAACACTACGTTGAAGTAACATGCAAAATTCCCTTGCAAAACATGCAAAACACAGAAAAACGACGTTTCGTAGTCCCCTGTTTCCTCCTTCAAAAGTGGACCAATTTTTATTACTTTTTCAGCATTGGTTAAAGAAGGAGATTTTCTATGTCTGTATGTTTGATTTTTTTTAATTAGCCACGTAATGTTTCTGAAGACGCCTAAAAACGGAGTGATTTTTCTAAATTTTGAAGGCTCCTGGTTATTACATAAATGGCTTAATGAAAAAAAATCAAACATTCAGACATCGAAAATCTCTTTCTTTAACCAATGCTGAAAAAGTAATAAAAATTGGTTCAGTTCTGAAGGAGGAAACAGGGGACTACGAAATGTCGTTTTTCTGTGTTTTGTATGAGAATTTTGCATGCCACGTCGATGTAGTGTTTCCTCTTAAGGGGCCTTAGGCGGTGAAAGCGGAAAAGTTAACTGATTTATATTAGCTGTTATTCAAAATATAAGGCGACTGCTAGAAACCGCAAGAAACTTCAAGGGCAGGTCAGGTCAAGTGTTTTAGTCATGACAAAAATGACAAAAAAGGACCTCGTGGTTTTTTATTTTTCATTAAATATTAATTTTATGAATTTTCATTTGATAGTCTTTGAGTATCTAATTTATTTTAAAGCAGTAACATAAGAAAATAAAAATGAAAGAATTAACTATTAAATAACGATTGTTTACAACGCGCGGGCAGCGGCCGATCGATGACCCCACCCGTCTGTTGACCCGTCCGCGTCAGCTGGGCGATAAGTACCTACGTTAGTCTGCAATCTTTTTTGTCATTTTTGTCATGTTTATAACACTTGACCTGACCAGCCCTTGAAGTTTCTTGCAGTTTTTAGCAGTCACCTTATATTTAGATACTTACTTCGCACTGAAATTTTCAATGTGTAATAAAGAGCGTACCTATGTGTGAGGGGATGAACGAAGCCAAAACACGATCGGAAACATCATGTGGATCGATAGAAAAAAATGCTGAAGTTACCTCAAAAATTTCATATAAATGCACATTACGACGGTGATTTACAATAACAACTCCTGTAAAATCATAAACGCATAGGTATTTACATTTTTGATTTCTTAACTGATTTGGATTTTCAAAAAACTTAACATTTTTATAAACTTTTTGATAAAAATGTGAATGGTGATTACGAATTATCGCGGACCCCACCC
Organism: Scoparia ambigualis; assembly: GCA_963921215.1. NCBI lineage: Eukaryota > Metazoa > Arthropoda > Insecta > Lepidoptera > Crambidae > Scoparia > Scoparia ambigualis. The sequence goes on along the minus strand of OY992520.1, from coordinate 31,726,046 downwards.
CGCGCAACAAACGCGAGGCCCCGCGCAACATCCAAAGGACAATGCCCACTTTGTATGGAACTTCGGGCCTGATTTTTTTTATTATGTGGCCACTAATGGAAATGGTCTTAAATTAAAGTATTGGCTAACCTCATCACAACAATGTATGACACATTTTTTTAAAGTTTGGGAGTCAAGAGATATAAGGACTTATAATACAATAGCTAAGTTATTATTTTATGTAAAACAATATACTTACTCATACCTTTGGACAGCAACACTTGAAACGATTGTGTCATACATTAGTTAAATGGGTTTAGACTATTAAAAAACCAATTTATGTATTTTTTCATTTAATTTACTTATGTTTTTTTTTAGCTAGTGTATTTATGTAAGACCTTAAATCTCTTGACTCCCATACTTTAAAAAATTGTGTCACACATTGCAATGTTGTGATGGGGTTAGCCAATACTTTAATTTAAACCCACTTTCATTAGTGGCCGCCATCCTAGCCCAACAGTGGGCATTGTCCTTTTCGCTGACTGCCTAACCCCGCTTAATAGACACAAAAAAACATTGTCATCCCCTCATATCGGAAAGAGTATTTTACTCTTCGATATCTGAGTGCAAAAGCCGTTTCCGCTAGAGGATAAAGTAAATTGAATTTAGAAAATCCTGTGCACTCAGTTTGTGAATTCAAAACATCATTAAACCTATTTACTTCTCCCTCCATGGTACCGAATTTATCATACAACCTTTTTTAATTTGTTAAAACTCAAACTCGGAACCTTTTCGGTGTACCTACTTTTTTTTTATTTGCTTAGTTATTTTCTCGCTGAGGTGCGATAAAAAGTTACGTGTTGCACTCGAGTGCAAAGATTTTTCACCTCGTGCTCTTTTGATTCCCTCGCTAACGCTGAGGATTCTAATTTTTTAATCACTCGCTGCGCTCGACATTCAATTTTAGAATCCTTCGCTTGCTCGGTCATCGAAATTGAGCACGCGGTTAAAAAGCAACTTTGCACTCTTGTATAACAAATAGCTATTAAACCTTTGTGGATGCAAATACTTACCCACGTGACTTTATATTGTTTTTTGTCCCTAAACCAGAGGAACGCATAGACTCTGCATGGCCTGACGAAGAGCCGCCGCCGCGCCGGCGCCGTGCCGCCGCCGCCGCGCGCGGGCACGTGCAGATACCGTCATCGGAGAGCGCGCTTATGACCATCTCCTTCCTCACCTTCGCCGTGTTCCTCATCAAGCTCGTGCTGGTAAGACCACCTTTAGCCGTCATCACGTCGACGGCAGTTATCTACAATTGTACGGCCGGCGGCGGCGCCGCGCCGTCGACGTGTTGGCGGCTGCCGCCGGCAGATGGCGGCGCCCTAGCTTGTAGGGTAGACCGGAGGCAAAAGTAACAGGGGGCAATTAAAACATTAGCCATATTTCTAACACCGTCCGTTGTATATGTGCCTGTGTGCGTGTGTCTACTACTACTACTACTCAAACACGTCTGGACCTTTGTATAGTCTCCCGAGCGTCATCACGGGAAATGGACATCTTCTATACGGTCATTAAACACTTGACCGTCATTAGAAGCTTATAATATTGAGATAGGCATATCCGTTTCCCGTCGTATTTTCCTTCTCTTTCTTCCGGTATATCGCTGTCTCTCTCGCTCATCCCACTCAGTGGCGTCACCAGGTGGCGCGGTGGGGGAACCAGGAGATTTCACACCCGTGCCCATTTGTTCATCATTGGCGTGAAATTTCCCGTCGGCGTAACTTGTGCACTACATAGTGATCAAGTGACAAAGAAATAGAATTATTTTTATTTAAACTGCAACACAGTTCTCGTGAGTTTCTACAATACACGTGAGTACTTAGAATAGTTTCTTAACTTAACGGTGTTACCGTTCGCTGAATTTATAATTTAAACTTATCTGGTATATCAAACTTTTTATTTTACCCGCAAGAGATGTAGATACACCTTTTCTTTTAATATACGAAAGCATTCGAGTAAAGATAGTATTTTTAAAAGTGTTTTTTGTGTTTAATACGTGGTATCTACCCTCCAGGCACTTTTTCTTTTTATTTTAGATAAGAAACCGATAATGAGTGCTTACATTAGATATGAGAAAAATGAATTGTAGCTAAGCGGCTATAGCTGGTCCTTCTAACAATCCCGATCGCATCGGCGAAGGTTGAGTTCGAGTTAGTCGTCATCGTTCAAAGAAGCATGGTCATCGTACCTACCCGCCTTTCATGATGATAACGACAATGTGTCTGCTTTATCGGACGTTAGAGGAAATCTTACAACGATTGTTGCACCTCGCAGGTGTTACCAATACTGACTAAAACAGTTAACAATTTAAATATTCCGTGTAGTGATCTAGATTTCATTTTTGATTTTAAAAGTAAACTAAAAGAGCCAGCTAGGCCTTAAGCACCAATATTCTGATAAATCTTGTACACCAATGACTTTTGGTATTTTAAAACTAAAAAGATATTTTTAATAATTGTCTGCGCAGTTTACTAGTTGGTCGCAAAGATCTGATGCCTCTCTTAAAGGTCTTATTTTCAGTGGTGATTAGATTAGGACTGAAACTATAAATATACGAAAAGCGTACTCATAAAAATGTAAAAGACCCTCTAATGCTTGCTACTTTGAATAAGATTCTACCTTCAAACACACATTTGTTTAATTCTGAACAGATTACAGCTGCATTAGAAAAAATTGTCCTGTTAGAAAACTTCTTGGCCAGTTATTACATCTGGTACTGGGAATGCCTCGCAAGCAAAACCTGTACTAACAACAAACGGTTACCTTTCGCAAGGGCAAACTTCTTATAGTGTACCATTGCGTTATTCTTCTGGTTCATGGGACAGACACACGCACAGCATGCTGTGAACCGCCCTCGCAGGGCGCTTACCAAAATCAATGTCCTCCGCAAGGACATACTTATGGCAGCCACGAACCATATCGCGGCAATAATCTGCCCGCCCTCGCAGGGCGCTTACCAAAATCAATGGTTATTACATGAGTGTTCGCGGTTTTGCGAGAAGATGCATTATGTTAATATAATCCTAAATGTACCTTATTTAATTTAATTTTATTTTGAATAATATGTTTAATTATTGTAATTGGTATTTAACCGTATTAATAAAATTAATTAAATAAATGTCCTCCGCAAGGGCATGCTTATGCGATTATGCCAGCACGAACCATATCGTAGCTATAAACCGCCCTCGCAGGGCGCTTACCAAAATCAATGGTAATATCACAGACATATAATAGAAGGGTAATATTACTTGAGTGTTTGTGGTTTTTGCGAGAAGATGCATGTATGTTAATGTAACGCTAAATGTCCCTTATTTTATTTGAATTTGAATAATACGTTTAATTGTTGTAAATGGTTATGTAACCGTTTTTAATTAAATTAAATAATAAATGTCCTCCGCAAGGAAAGGCTTATGCCAGCCACAAACCACATTGTGGCTACGAACCGCTCTCGCAGGGCGCTTACCAAAAACAATGTCTTCCGTAAGGACATGCTTATGCCAGCCACGAACCACATTGTGGCTATGGACCGCCCTCGCAGGGCGCTTACCAAAAACAATGTATTCCGCAAGTACATGCTTATGCCAGCCACAATCCACATCGTGGCTATGAACCGCTCTCGCAGGGCGCTTACCAAAATCAATGTCCTCCGTAAGGACATGCTTATGCCAGCCACAAACCACATCATGGCTATGAACCGCCCTCGCAGGGCGCTTAACAAAAACAATGTCCTCCGCAAGGACATACTTATGCCAGCCACGAACCACATCGTAGCTATAATATAAACAACGGAGGCTGTTCTTACTTTCGATCCCCAGGATCATAGGCTTGGCAGCTCTATCAATCAGGACAAAAACGTCCATCTTCTCTGCTAACAGAGGTAACAAAAGACGTAGACAATGACGCTCCGAAATTTCGAGCCGGTTAATTTGCACTTTATCGACACCGTTGGGACTAAATAGGTGCTCCAAGTTTTCTATCATAACACAAAGGTATCGAATACCGTTTTATCTGAAGCCATCACTCAAGGTTCCAAACGTTACAATCGACAGTTGTTACACGCTTGTATCGGACAAAATGTCTGCAATGCTGACACAGATGAAGGAACAGGTTTCTAGAAACAGTAAGTTTTTTTTTCCAAACTTCTTTTTAACCCAGTTCTTAGTACCAAAGAGCACTCAAGAAAGGTCACTCCGTCCAATTTTTAACCTGAAGTCGTTAAATTATTATATGAATTCCGGACTGTGTACGGCCAAGAGACGAGATGCACAAATTACTTTTCTCAGACCTAGGTACTACCATCTGACTATAGCCAAATCCCACAATGGTTTCTTCGTCTGTTCTACAAAGGCGAAATACTAAAAATTATATGCCTTCCATTTGAGATGAGCACGGCAATGTTTTCTTAGACTATTATCTTATAGACATAAAGACCAGATGGTTCTGTCCAGACATGCCAACATTGTAATAGAAACACTTACTTATTTTGGTGTCCACATAAACTTCAAAAAGTCTGTTTGACCGCCCTCGCAGGGCGCTTACCAAAATCAATGTCTTCCGCAAGGACATACTAGGATACATGGAGGAATCACAAGCGTCCATACATACCTACATATACTTACTACTGTTATGCCCGAAGGGTTAGTCAGAGACCAGGCAATGAGGACCGCAAAAGCAGTCCTCTGCCATAGTCTACGTTTCACCAAATGATAACTGCACATGTACGTGACAAGTGATGAGCCTATCGCCGCTCTATACTGTTGGATGTATATGCAATCTATGGTCCGTTAGTCGCCTTTTACGATACCTAAGAGAAGAAATTGGGCGGTAAAATAGACTCTACCTTACGATGTAGTTAAATGAATTGGTAGCTAAAAATTATCAGAAACACCAATACATATACCTCCACCAACATTATTTTTGACAACCGTTGCTTCAGGATTGGGGGGTCACAACTCAACAATTCTGCCCTATCGGGAGGGTGGAGTACATCCGAACAAAAGCTGCACTGCAATCAAAAAGAAAAGCGGGCTGTTCTAAGTCTTAGAATTACAAGCATCGAACACGAAGCCTGCGACAATTTTATTTTAATCCTCCAAACTGCCAACCAACAAATGACCACCAACCAAATTGTGGTCAAAATTCATTACATTCCAGGGAAATTGAACAGCCATGCAGATGAAATGTCTCGACATAGCCAAGCTCTAGAGTGGCATCTACTGCCAGAATTCACACAAACGATATTCGCGAAGTGGGCCTGGCAAGTAATTCACCTGTTTGTATCCAAGAACGCTCGAGTAGTGGGTAAACTATGCAGATTTATCTCAATGATTACGAAGCGATGTTTCACAATGCTTTCAGCCTGAAGTAGAACACTTCCCTTGGAAATTCGCACCACCTTCCCTCATCCCCCGGGTGCTAGCACACCTCAACAGGAATTTATCTGATTGTGGTACCCCTTGCTGCCTCATTCACAGTATGGAATTCGAAACGTAGACGCCTGGTAGACATAACCACAGGCCTGCCAACCCCCAAGGTTCAAGATATGACGTTGAAATTTGGTGTGCTTAAATGACATATTGTTATGGAACCACAAGCAAATTTCCCTACTCAAGCGTCCGGTTATTATAAAACCATATGAGCACTTGTGCTTGGTCCAGTAGTACAGGAAGGGCGTTAGCAGCAGCGGCGCCATCCACACGCGGAACGCGTACCAAATGGGTCCAGTCAGTCCAGTTTTTGGCAGATTTACACTTAATATTTTAAATCTTTCTTACAATACTATACACTACCATAAATTGTCGTTTCTACTTTATGCAGCGCACAATTGTATGGAAATCTTAGTGACGAGGTAATAGTTAAACATGTTTTAAAATCTATCTCAATTAAACATTTAAAAACAACAAAACCTCCTTTTTCCAGGTTTTAGTAATATTAGTCTGTAGACCTTTGTAATGTATTTCAAACCTAGAATCAACTAGATTTCAAACAGTTCGTAACACTGCAATATTATTGTCGCATTGCTCCTTTGTTACCTTGCTGTGGACACCAAACATTATTTTGTTCAGGACAATGCAGTAATATTATGGCGACAGTTTGGGTCAAAAACTGACTGTAGGGACTACAGACAAACAAGCTAGAAATTGCTACTGGTTAAAAGGATCAATAAATATTGTACAAAATGGCTAATTTAATTTATTTAAAACTTCGAGTGGTTCACCTGTCACCTGTTTCAAGCACTGTGGTAGCTAGATGGATATTACAGCCACACCTGGTTGTGTTTTACTCCGCTGTAGCATCTACAAACTAGATTGATATGATTTACCCATTGAGGATATACTAACTATTGGTAAATGGAGATTAGTTACTTAATACTTTTCACAAGGTTTATTGTCGTGAAATATTGATTCAGGCTTCACGAAGTTTTTCATTTTTTATTTTTACCCTGTAAAGTGATTGTAATCAAATAGTAAACAATATTTATTTCCTAATAATAATGTTCGTTTACATGGTTTACAAGCTAAATTATTTGATTGTTCATCAATGACTGGCCAATTATTTTCTTACATGACTTAAATTGTAAATAATTAGTACTTAATTAAATCTCTTATTATAACTTTTTGTTTAAACCATAATCATATGATTAACTCTCTCGCACTTATTGTTTAATTTATTTCTCACATTGGCGTTTTCACCAGGTGATAACAAACAGGTCTCAATATTATAAGCTTCTAATGACGGTCAAGTGTTTAATAGACGCGTTTTACCTGAAATAAAACGCATATTAAATACTTACCTCATTAGAAGCTTAGTTTTTATTTCCGCCTGGTGCCTAATGCATATTTCGACGCAATGATGAACAAATGGGCACGGGTGTGAAATCTCCTGGTTCCCCCACCGCGCCACCTGGTGACGCCACTGAGTGGGATGAGCGAGAGAGACAGCGATATACCGGAAGAAAGAGAAGGAAAATACGACGGGAAACGGATATGCCTATCTCAATATTATAAGCTTCTAATGAGGTAAGTATTTAATATGCGTTTTATTTCAGGTAAAACGCGTCTATTTGTATTTCGAGACTCTCAAGGAAAGAATTTACGTCTTTACAAATTGTTAAATTTGTGATTTCTGATCAAAATTTTTTACGTCTCGGGTGTTAAATAGTTTCCTAAAAGGCTTCAGATTATATTCGCAATCAAATATATGTGTATTTTACTATAGTTTAGGATATAATGACATTTTTGTTCGGGATAATCTAAGGGCGCGATTGTAACAGATTTTTCGGAGGCAATTGTAACGTTACGATTGACCCCGTGTTACAATTGACCCGTAAAATTGTTATTAAACGGTTTTCTTTAAATAGGTACTTAGTCTATAAAAATAATTGAAAATATTAAAAGGTACCTACTAAAAAATCTAAAGGGAAAAAGCAACAAAAAAAGAATTGGATAGATAGTGAAAGCGGACATGAAAACAAGGAATGGTTTTGTATTGTAATAATGTTAAGTATGTAATAGTAATAAAATAATAATGAATGGAATGAAAACGGAATCCATGATATACAAAAATTATGAGAAATGATGTACAAAAATAAATAAATAAATGTAATAAATATAGAGTTAATAATTCCGCTAACTTTAGTTGGCGGAATTAACACTCCAAATTTTATTTTATTTTTAGTACTTTAGAATTAACTCTATTTGCAGAAGTTATTAGCAAATACTTTATATCTAAGATATATTTTGTTTTTAGTAATTCATTAGATAAGCATGTGGGGGCAATGGTTACACCGGGGCGGTTGTACAAATACGATTTCGTACAAATTTAAAACTCCTTTCTGATAACCAAATCTAGCATTTATTTTGTTTTTCTTTAGCATAGATTTATGACTGTTTGTTTAATTACATGAATATGTTTTTTCGAGCCTGCATTAAGCATTATTTTTATTTATAGCAGAGGTTGCTATTTTATGTTGTTGTGCTGTTGATTTCCAATGAATATGATTTTTTTTTCACACAATGAAACGAGACTGAAATGAGAAACCTTGTGATTATAATAAAAATTTAATTTTCGATAATTTTACTGAGTTTTATAGTTCTAAACCGGTGTTACTTTTGTCCCAGGGTAAGGGGCAATATTAACACTCCCCCTCGTCGTTTTTTACCTAAAATAACTTGATTATAAAAACTCTAATCGAGACATGAATAAGATCCTTTTGCGGCCAGATATATTTACTGTCTATGCAGAAACACTTTTTCAAGGAAACGTCATGTTTATCTATAATGAAGGCGTAAATAAAATATGTAACTTTTGCCTCCGGCCTACCCTACTTAGTTGAGTCGGGCACGTTTAATTGTTCAATGTCCATCGCATCGTACCAATCTTAATAGGTACATGCATGTTATTAATGTGCATTTATCTCTTCAGTATAATGTTAGATTGTTAACTAGATAAATTATATTTATTCCACATTTTATAAGTAGACAAGATTAGCATAGTGTTAAAAAATCTATCTAAATATTCACACATAATTATGTAACTTGATGAAGATATACTTACGTGGAAAATTTAACACTTTACAAAATGTTACGAAAAGAAGGTCTACTTCCTAATATTACACGGTACTTGCATTAGCATTAATACTTAACTGTGGTCATTTAAAAAAAACCATAACCAACTAGCTTTCTATGCATTTACTCTGATATTTGGTACTCAAAACTTTTATTCCTGTTGTTTGAAATCTTGTACCTACCTAACGTAAGGAACCCACAAGTCATGTTTTCAAATCAGTTGTAAGCGCTACAATGATCCAAATACTCCTCACCTTTCACAGCAAGTGATCCAGACGTACAAGAACAAGACGATGATGATGACGCCGGCCGTGGTGGCCGCGGTGGGCCGTGCCGCATTCGCCGCGACGGCCGCGAGGGGGGAGCGCGGCTTTGAGCCTTCTAATTAAACCAACACACACTTTTTATTTAATTAAACCATATTTCAAAATTGTTATGTATTATATACTTACCTACTATTTTTTACCCCTTATCGGTATCGTAAAACGCGACTAATAGACTAAAGACTGCATCACCTGGCACGCTGAGCACATGTGCAGTCGCTATTTGATGAAAAGTGGACTATGGCAGAGGACTGCTTTTTGCGGTTTTTTTAACTGATAGTACTAGCACAGTCTATATAATTCTTACAGTCGGCCAACGGGCACGTCTAGACAGGGCAATCGTGTCTTACGCCTTATGGAAAATCGTTTTTCTGACAGGTACTGTCATGTGTAGTTGTGACTTAATATTAAAATAATACTAACAACCCATCTCTTCCTTTGGGTGTCGTAAAAGGCAACTAACTGACTAAAGACTGCACTTACATCCTACAGTATAGAGCGGCGATTGGTTTATCAAAATAATACTACCAATCCCTCTCTTCCCTTCGGTGTCGTAAAAGGCGACTAACGGACTAAAGACTGCACATACATGCAACAGCATAGACCGGCGATGGGCTCATCAAAATAATATTTTCTCGGTGATGAAAAGTAGAGTGTATCACTCGGGCGCAAAATACATTTTTGTCTCGGGCGACGTACTTTGAATCCCTGCTATATACGTTCAGGATGATTTTACTAAAGAATCCCTCTCTACGCTCGAGATTCTACTCTAGAATTATTCACTTCGCTCTGGATTCAAAAAAGCGCCCTCGCCGTAAAAATATTATTTTGCTCGCTTATAATACAATCTAGATAGATAGATAAATAACTCTTTTATTGCAACAGTTTACATATACAAATACATACAAAACAAGAAAATAGGTAAAATACATAGTCACAATTTGGCGGTCTTATCGCTATGAAGCGATTTCTTCCAGACAACCAGTCGGATGGAGAGATCATACAAACTCGAAAATCGGAGGTGTAAACTTTTCAAGGAAATTAAATAAAAGTGAATAGATAGCAATAAATAAAAATAAATAATGTAGGTAACTATACATAAATAGGTGTGTGTGAAATAAATATATTATTACATATACATGTACATACTTAAACATAATAGTCTCAGGTAGAAAGTAGTTGACAATGGCAGCTTTGCAGCAGGATGTGGTTAAGCGGATAGGTAAAAAAATTTCACGAGCTCCTTAAATGTGTGGATAGATTGCGCACTTCTGATCGCAACTGGAAGCGAATTCAGAGACGAACAGCTTGTACGGTAAAGGAGCTATCGTAAAAGGTGGTGTGGTGCGGAGGGGTTTAAAGAGTTAGGTTTTCTGATGACCGTAATGAGCGCGAGTGAGAAGAATGAAGGAAACTAAAACGTTCCTTTATCTAAAGAGATAGCTAGGGTAATTGGGATTAAACAACACGCTATAAAGAAGGGAGAGGATGTGAGTATTCCGGCGAAGACGAATAGGAAGCCACTTGAGTTATTAGCGCGGTATTCAGAAACATGATCATACTTACGCAAGCCAAATATGAATCGAATACAAAGATTTTGAAGGCGCTCAAGTTTATTTAGCTGGTCCTCCGTAAGATCAAGATAGCTGGCGTCAGCATAGTCTAATACAGGAAGGAGCAGCGGCTGTGCTAGCGAAATTTTAGTGGCAGTGGGTAAAAAGTTGCGTAGTCTTCGTAAAGATGCCGAAGTTGCGTAAAGCTTGCGGCTGACAGCTTGCAGCTGAGGCCCCCAACTCAAGCAACTATCAATAGCTACACCCAAATTCGTTACAGCTTGACTATAGGGGATAGTCACTCCATCAAGGTCTACCTCTGGGAAGTGTATTCCAGTTGACCTTTGAGAGCAATCTGGAGCTGCTGACCACAATAGCCTGCGTTTTCCTTGGATTGACCTTAAGTCCGAAAGCTCGACTCCAATCAACTATTCGACAGCTTCAGCGAGATTACAAAGTGGTGCCTGGCAGTATATCTGTAGATCGTCTGCATATAGGTGGTAGGAAGAAGAAAGGTTTCAGAAATTGAAGTGATGAATATAGTAAAGAGAAGAGGAGATAAAACGCCACCCTGCGGGACACCAGCCGTGACTCGACAGTCACACCACGAAGAGAACTGCAGTGCGATTCTCTAAGTTAAAGCCTTGGTAGCAGCGGCTGCCGCAGCGTTGACAATTGGATCTGTCTCTTTCATATTCATATAATCGGAAAGAGTCAGCAGATCACAGCCATGCGCGCAGCGTTTATGTGTCGCTTAGAGAATCACATAGCTTCTCCTCAAGGCGAACCCGCTGCCTGCGCCCGTACAGGTAGCTGTGAAACCACTCAATTACCGTTGGAGATATGTTAAGAAAACGCAGCAAAGCTAAAAGGATGTCAAAATTAACAGTGTTGAAGGCATTGCTGAAGTTCAGCAACGTCAGCACAGTCAATTGGCCGTTTTCCATTCCATGGCGGATGTCGTCAGTGATTTTGACTAAAGTAGTGACTGCGCTATGACCTGAGGGCTTACTCTCGAACGCAAACTCAATCTTAATACAATTCCAATGCGGTTTATATGTATCGGTATTGGGATAAGTAAAGATAATTCCGGAACGCCCATCTCGATAATAATTTATTCAATCAATTTCCACGCAATTAAATGCCAATGTGGCGCTATTGTCGCTTACAAAAGTGCACTTTGACATTTTTTAGATTTGTGATTGGAAATTGATTAATGCAATTCTGTTTCAAGAGTACCTACCAGGACGGAAACCGGATTGGAGTGGGTTTAGGAGTTTATGATTACAAAGGAACTTACTGATTTGGTTGTGGACAAGACGCTCAAGGACCTTGGATAAGAAAGGAAGAATGGATATTGGTCGAAATTCAGCAAATGATTTAGGGTTACCTTTTTAGGCAAAGGAATTATTTGAGCGTCTTTCCAAAAGGAAGGGAATACAGCGTTGGAGAAGGAGCTATTGAAAAGCAAAGTGAGAACTGGGAGGATGACATCAAGGATTGGTACTAACATATTGCGGCTTATTCCATCATTACCCACCGCATTGGAAGTAATTGACAGCAAGCTCTTCCTAACATCACAATCCGATAATTGGTCAAACACAAAGGGAGAGAGATTAGGAACCGGTACAGTAGACAGTTTGTGTAACGTAGTCGCTTTATCGGCATCACTTATACATGATGATGAAGAGAAATGAAGATTCAGTGAGTCAATATTACTATTGAGTGAAAGAGGATTTTGTTTTAACTTTCCGATTCCAAGCGACCTGAGGAATTTCCAAACTTTGGATGTGGCGGCGTAGCGCATCCCTACACGCCCTATTGCAGCGATTACGAATCTTGGCATAGTTTTCCTTATTGTGATCATTAGTCGTAATTTGAATCGGTTTTTTGCTGCGACTTTCTTCTGCATCAATATTCTTAAATAATTTGTCAACCATGGCGATGGAAGATGTTTAATCTTAACAGCTCGAAACGGTGCATGCTTGTCATGCAGTTTCGTTACGAGCGAATTAAAAGTATTGACCTGCTCATCAACGGACTGAGCGGATGTAACGGAAGACCAATCGATATTACAAGCGTCGCCTCACGGAACGCATGTTGATCCATACCACTAAAATTGCGCTGAAGAATTACTTTGGGTTTAGCTTTAGGAGGACGAACTTTATAGGACAAAAAAATGAGATCATGATACGAGGAAGCGTCGGCTGAGCATTGACCGTGCTTCGCAACATGCTGGGGGAGATGAAACTATTAACAAGTCGAGAAGAGATGGAGTTCAATTCGGGAAATGATGGGTGGCAGTAAGTGGGAGAATATTTAAGTTACTGGAACTGATAACGTATTGAAATGAAGAAGTACGGGCATCTTCCTAAGGAGGCAAGTATTAAAGTCACCCATAATAATAGAATGGCTGTAAGAAAGAATTAAGTCATCAAGTAGATTCCCGAATGAAGTGAAAAAATTTACAAGTAAAGAAGGGCTGTAGTAAACTCCGAGAAGGATTTTATTATGAGCAAGAACAACTTCAGCCAACAGATGATCGCCTGCGTTAGCTGAATAATGAGCCGGAATACTTTGCGCATTTATGTGAATGACGTTAAAATTTTTTGGTACATCAGAAAACTGAGACTGTAGTGTGTCGGAGAGGGACGGGATGCTAACAAAACTGTCTTCACCACTACTATCAGAAGGTAAAGAAAGATAGTTCGAATCATCACCTGAGGTGGACATAAAAATAAATATATGTTTATATAATATAAATAACAATATCACAAATTATGTAAAAAATACTATAAAAACTATAAATAAAGTAAAGCTGACTCCACCCGCTTGTGTCATCGTAAAAACATAATAAAATAATTAAAGTAAATAAAGCAGATATTTAAAAACAAAATCGTAGAAAACAAATTAAACATTTAAAATAAAATTATCTAAAACTATCTGTGGACCCGATACAAAGATAATTTTGGAAAAAAATAACAAGTAAAAGGCAGAAACGGAAAGTACAAAACAAAGAAAAAAAAACAAGAAATGTCAGTCAGACGTTTCACCTCCCTCACCTAGGAAAAAAAAAAAAACTAATGACTAGGCAGTGTAAGGGTTTGTCAATGCCCTTAGGATACGAAATCTGAAGGATTAATAAAACACACGTTTACCACGTAACTGCGTATACTCGCGACGAACTCCTTTACAAAATGCTTCCTTACGTATCAATAATGTATAAAGTTATAGATGCGTTGTACACGCTCTAGAATGGCAATACGAATGTAAGGTAATTGCCCGACTCGCATTCAGTCAGGCACGCTCTCGCGTCCCGGCTATACATCGCTACAGCGCGTGAATTTATCAAGCTTTTCGTGGCCAAAATGCCTTCCTGTGTTTTTAGGCGGTCCACAAATTACACGGCAACTTTTAGAGACAAGAAAAACGTGTCATTTCATTCGTAAGTACTGATTTTTTTAAATTAAACATTAAATGCCCGATAAATAAACTGCTGGCTGCTCCTCACGTGGGTAAAGAGTGAGATGTAATCTGTTCACAGACATATTCTATTATATGTCTGTGAATCTGTTCTATGCGTGAGAGTGAAACAGACTATGTTAGCGCGGTCTACTGGCGGCCGTTGCCATGGAAACTCACATACGTATAGAGCGAGATGTATATTTATCTCTTTCTAACCACATAATGTGTCTCTTGTTAGCGCAACGTGTCACAATAAATAACTGTATACGTAGATATAGTACTACTTGCAGCACTTTAAAATGCAATAATGTTAGCGTGTAACCTGTCTATCTTTTATATGTCTTTGTTACGTATAGCTAAAGCTACGCACTCAATGCAAAATGCTACGACAACTCAATGCTACGACGCGTTACAGATTACGATTTAACTTAACCTATTTTTGAGTATGTACGTGTCCCTACACTCTCCCCCCTCTTCCAAAAATAAAAATACAACATTACAATTTAAAACATTTCCAAAAAGTAAAACCAATTATAACAATATACAATAATAGTACAGCTTTAAAAAGCTGTGCACGGAAAGAAAAATAAATGTAAACTATAGGGATAGGCTATAACTTATCTTACTTATCTTAACATAAATTTAAAACATCTTGTATCATATTAAGTGTCGACTTGAATTCATCAACACTGTAGAACTTTGAAACAACACTCAAACACTTACATAGTAATAAATTGCGTTTCAAAAAAACAAACGTCCACGCCGCGATAAATTCGAAATGCGTAGACACTTGGGACTTTGGGACACAAAAAAATGGACACTTTTACAATAAATAAAAAATCGGACCCTTTTACAATCAAGCGTTCATATTTCCATTGGCACCACACATTAACTACTAACGATATTTCTTAATATGTACTTTTGTTATATTAATATTTATTTAATCTAAAGCAATGCTTAAATTACAATAATACCTTTAATCACTACGCGCTGCGTCTGCATGTGTTCCATTTGCGACCTAGGCTGATTTCACAGTCACGCGTTTGATCAGCGCCGGCCACACGCGCGCGCTACACTACATACCTAGTAGTTGCGCGTTTTAACTGCGTGATGATGACTATGAAATGCAACTACTATCTAGTGTAATTGTAACCGCGCGCGTGTGGCCGGCGCTGATCAAACGCGTGACTTCACAATCAGCCATAAGCAAAACGTACCGGTGCGTGCTTTGATAACGCGGCCACTCGCGTGGTTCTCGGATGAAGAACTTTGCTGGAAGTGACCTCGTTATCTAAACTCGAATAGCTAAAATCACTATTATTTAAATCAGAATTATCACTAACATTATTATCGCTATTTAATACAAAGGCGGGTTTTAACCTTTCTACTGATATGGTTGATTCTCTATCTCCTATTTTTATAACAAATGTTTTACCGTTCCTGCTTATGACGTTGTAAGGACCATCATAAGGAGGCTGTAAGGATTTACGCATCACGTCATTTCTTAAAAATACGCTCTTACAACTACTTAAATCACTAGGGAGAAATAACGAACGTGAATTACTATATGACTTGACGGTCTAGGTCTTTTAAGCTCTTAATGCTATCCCGAAGATTTTGCAAATATTCCGCCTCTGTACAATTTATTTTAGTATTGTCATAAAAATCGCCTGGCAAACGAATTGTTTGGCCATAAGTTAATTCAGCTGCGCTGACGCCACTGTCGCTGCGTGTCGCGGCTCGTAAGCCTAACAACACGACTGGAAGCTCGGCTACCCAGCAGCTGCTGCCATTCAAACGTGCCGTCAGAGCTACTTTTACTGCTCTATGCCAACGTTTAATCATGCCGTTACTTTGCGGATGGTAAGGTGTCGTACGCGTTTTTGTAATACCCAGATACTTCATTAGCT
Organism: Scoparia ambigualis; assembly: GCA_963921215.1. Lineage (NCBI taxonomy): Eukaryota > Metazoa > Arthropoda > Insecta > Lepidoptera > Crambidae > Scoparia > Scoparia ambigualis. Next base: position 31,710,186 of record OY992520.1, on the reverse strand, counting down.
GACTGAAAAGATCACTCTTAAACTGCCAACCCTGGTCGCTTGTAAGCTTCGAAGGGCAACCAAAGCGAGATATCCAGCCAACAAACACTACTCTGGCCACAGTTTCAGCAGTGATATTATGAACCGAAAAGGCTTCCGGCCATCCGGTGCAACGATCTATCATGGTCACACAGTACCTATGTCCATCTGCCGACGTAGATAACGGGCCTAGGATATCTATATGAACGTGATGAAAACGGTCTGCATGCTCAAATTCTCCCTACCCAGCTACCGTGTGCCTGTTGATTTTAGATTTCTGACAACCCAGACAAGCTCTAGTCCATTTCGCTACATCTCTATCCATATCAGGCCAAAAGTACCCATGTTTAATTAATCTTTTAGCTTAATTCCAGGATGACTTAAATCGTGAATTGAATGAAAAGCTATTTTTCTAAAATCTTTAGGTAAATAAGGTCTTAACTATCCGATGAGATTTCACAAAAAACATGTTTCTCACAGTCAGGCAATTTGATTTTTTTGAACAGTAGATTGCTATCCGACATTTGAAATGCTTGACATAAATAGTCATCACAAGCTTGTTGTTCCGCGATTTCTGAGAAGTTAAGTAACGTGGGACAACTTATTGTTTCTATACGTGAAAGAGCGTCTGCGACTAATTTTTGCCCACCACTGACATGACGTATGTCGGTGGTAAACTCGCTAATGTACATACGGCGTCAGATCAACCTACCCATAACTGTCAAATTTCTACAATCAATTTTGAACTTTATTGCTTAGCATTAAGGATTAATATTCATCGGAGAAATTTGACTGCTCTGAGAGCTTATTTCGCGCTAAAAGATATTTAAAATCATGCAATCTTGGAATCGGGTAACGATCAGGTATGTTATCAAATTTAATTTCCTGTAATCACCACAAGGCCGAATGTCACCATTTTTCTTTGGTACCACATGCAATGGACTGCCCAAGTAACAAATTATCGTTGCATGATAGTTGAGTAAACGTTTTACATTTCCTTTTGGTCCTACAAAGTGGGTCGTATAAACGTATCGTAGACGTTTATACAACGCTAAATAGGCCCATATTAAACGACATTATTGTTATTTACAAGTTAAATAAAAGTCAGTCAAGAACTTTTAAATGTTACATAAAAGTTTTCGACCGATTGTTACCGAACCACTGAAGTCCTATAACAATTGCATAGACATTAGACTGATGACATAAGATGACTGTAATGTCAGTTATGTGTTTAACATCGACTTTTATTGTACACATTAAGTTCATTCAATTCATTCGTTCCTGTGATGTTTGCTGGAAAAGTGCGTGTTATCGAAAACAAAATTTAAACGGTATATGAGTTAAAATTTACTTAGCTAGTATTACATTCAATGTTTATGCACGAACATAGTGTAAGGATAAATGTGTGTAGTGCACCTAGTTCTTATGGGACCTTTAGTTTTGTGGTGAAATATAGGTGTGTTGTTGTGAATTTTTTACGCTCCCTTCGAATTTCTTGAAATTCAATTATTGTAGACGATTTCTTAAAATTTGTTTACATACTAAAATATCAGCCATCTTGCCTAAGTTAAGAAACGACTTCTATACATCAATTATAGAATGCAAAGGTTGCATAATGCGGTTTCTTGCGACCAAGATGGTCGACTATGATAAATTATTTTAGAGTTCCGTGAGATAATAGACATGAACAGAGAATCTTTAATTTAAATAAATCATAAATCATAAATATTTATTGCACTTTCGTGTAGGTAGTTACTAAAACTTTATACATGGTGTCATTTTTTATTTTGTTTATACAACCTACAGCCTGACTTCATAATACGACGATGTATAAAGCAGACGTAAAAACGTTTACGTAACCTATACACAAGCACCACTATACGAAGTTGTATAAATCAGTCGTAAAAACGTCTACCTAACCTATACACAGGTACCACTATACGACGTTGTATGAATCAGTCGTAAAAACGTCTACCTAACCTATACACAGGTACCACTATACGACGTTGTATGAATCAGTCGTAAAAACGTCTACCTAACCTATACACAGGTACCACTATACGACGTTGTATAAATCAGTCGCTGGCCTTCGCGTATACCGGTGGGCCCGTAGTCTCGATGTAATGCAACACAGAATGTTTAGGTGTCTTTTTGTTTTGTAGGACACTGGTTTTGTTATCTCTGGATAATCGAGCAAGAAATCATGCCAAATCTTCTATTATATGTCTGTGTGCCAAATACTATTACCTAAAAAGTTTTAATAGATAGCTCACATTCGCTATGACTTACAATCGAGGCGAGAACATTCAAATGTGTAATTTGATCTATTAACTTACGCGCGCTCATATCGACTAACAGCTTATAATGGCTTAGAAAATCGGCTCCCAATATCGGCTGTTTAACATTCGCTAAAATAAAATTCCATTTAAATGCCCTCCTTAATTGGCCGCATACAGTTTATAATTGTCCTAGCTTTATTATCGGAATTACACTTTTTCGACACCGGAATAACCGAAACGTTCGCACCAGTGTCTATTAAAAATTTAAGTCCACTTTTTCTGTCTTTCACACATAGGCGGTTCTTAGATAATCCGATACAGACCTCCACCTCCGGCTGTATCGCACTTAGTTTTCCGCCGGCGCTTGGTCATTCGGCTTCTTCCAGTTACAGGGATCTATACACTTCGCAGCCTTAACGCCGTACCGGTAATGGTAGAAACAGAGCCAATTGGGATTTCGCCGACCTGTACTGGAATATCTGCTCCGTGAAGAAGATCGTTTGTAATTTCTACTATTGCTGTCGCTGAGTCGCGCTACCAAGGTCGCCAAATCGGGCGGTGTTGAGTATGTATCCCGCGCCGGAATGTTTCTTGGTGGATACTTCAGAAATATCCGAGGGTCTGGTGGCTTCCATGACCTTGTCTGCTACCTTAGCTAAATTAGCGAGATCGGTTTCCTGTATAACAGCTAACACCGCTTGCACCGCAGACGGCAAGTGGCTATTCCAAATTATTTGTAAGGTCGCGTCCGGTATCTTACCCCGGGCCAAATCCTTCATACGATGTAGGAGCTGAGTTCTGGTTGCCCAGCTCTATTTCTCCTAGCAGCTTCTGAAACTGCCGCGTTGCCGACTCCTCAAATATAAGCAGCAATCTCTATTTAAGGATCTGATTCTTGTGCTCCACAGATGGCGATAACAATAAGTCACTCACCTGTTGAATTGCGAATTTATTAAGTGTGGTGGTGTGTGGTGTGGATTATATGAATATGAAAGAGACAGATCCAATTGTCAGCGCTGCGGCAGCCGCTGCTACCAAGGCTTTAACTTAGAGAATCGCACTGCAGAGTCGCGGTTGGTCTGCCCAAAACTCAGGAACTCTCGAGGCGACTGTGATGCTGGCTAAAGATGCGTTTCCCTCTTCGCTTACATCACTTTTCACTACCGCGGTATTTTCCGGATTCATAGTTCTTATATAATTAGTTCTTCAATATGAAACAACACGACACGGGTAAACGTTAATATATTATTGTTCAAAACACGGGTCACCAATGTAAGGGTTCGTCAATGCCCTTAGGATACGAAATCTGAAGAAAAATAAAACACACGTTTACTACGTAACTCCGTATACTCGCGACTGAACTCCTTTACAAAATGCTTCCTTACTTATAGCTAAGGCTACGCACTCAATGCAAGATGCTACGACAACTCAATGCTACGACGCGTTACAGATTACGATTTAACTTAACCTATTTTTGAGTATGTATGTGTCCCTACTGGCAGTATGGTCTCTGACCTTAGCCTGTTCCTTCACGGTATTAGAGATGCCGAACTATCGATAGTTCCACTATCGATAGTTGACCTCGAAAATCAGTTAGAATATCGATAGCACAAAATGTGATAATACTATGGATAACTTGCAATAGTATCGTTATTATCGATACTATTGTCATCGGTGTCAAGTGTACTATCGATAGTATCGATGCTATTGTCATCCGGGACGAGTTTACTATCGATACTATCCATAGTTTTGGACTATCGATAGTTGTTACTTTTTGATAGTATTGTAAGGTTTCGTAAGGTAGGTAGGTAAACAAATTCTGTTTATGTCTCAAAGAATTACGATTGATTTTCGTGTTCAAACTGATAAATATAAATTATATACCATTATACCAAATGTAATCACATGCAATAGTATTGCAAAATACATAACTATTGATAGTTCAAAACTCGATAGTATGGATACTATCGATAGTATCGATAGTACGCTCGTCATGGATGAAAATAGTATCGATAGTATTGATTGCGTAGTGACTATCAAGGCGTAATACTATCGATACTATCGATACTATTGCAAGTCATTAATACTATTACCGCATTTGGGTTGACTTTTGAATCGAGTCGCCTGAATTTGAAGAAACTAACACTGTGGGGGGTCTAAGGGGTTCTTAAATAAAGGTTTATTAACATTTTAGCTGCCGCCGTTGCGTTAAAATATTAAAAAAACCACTTGAAAGTTTTGTCAAAAACTGCTATAATCACAAAAAATTACACGTTTTTAGATTATACAGTACCATAGTAACAGAACCGAAGCGGGGGGACGGGGGGGGGCAGCCCCCCCGCGAGGGGGGTTCAGATGGATAAAGTCTCAAGAGTTAATTAGATTACCGAGCGAGCGAAGCGAGCGTGCCGCGGGAGCGGCCGGCAAAGCGCCAGAAATGACATTTTTGTAAATTTCCATATTTAAAAAAAATACATAACTTAAAAATTACTTGTCTGTGGCAGGAGGGGTAAGTGGGGGGGCACTCCTGATTCCTCCCCTCCCCTTCCCCCACCAATTATGTCGTTTCGATTAAATTTTTTTACTACGATACGTAACCTCAAAATACAAAAATTAACATAACTTAAAAACTACTTGTTGGCGGCAGGGGGGGTAAGTGGGGGAGTACTCCTCCCCCCTCCCCCTACCTTCTCCACCCCCACCCCACCTCCGATTCAGGCGACTCGATTCATAAGTTTTACCCCACATTTTATGCTATCGATACTATCGATAGCCTATCGATAGTGAACTATCGATCGGCATCACTAATTCATATGTCATTGCATCTCTAATAAGTCTGTGTGTCATTGTTTGTTGGTTGGCATGGCATCATGAAGCTAATCTTCATGGTTGGCCTAAAATAATAATTAAATTAAAGCTTTATTATTCAGAGTTGGTTGGGTAATGGCATAGAATAATAATTTAGTTATTATTCTGAGGGTAATGGGTTGTGTGTACGTGTGTGTTTGCTGCGATCTATATGTTGCTGTCTGTGTTTGACTTTGATGCTGTTCGTGCAGTGCTAATTGTTTTTTTTATTTAAAAATTTAGGCTGTAATTAAAAAAGATGAATATCGAAACAGAACAAATTTTTATTGTCAATTCATCGGATACACTAACAGCGGTGCCGAAAATAGGCGAACCCGATAGTTCAACACAAGGTACTGTCATGTTTTCATTTTCTCTGCATTTTATTGTTTATATTAAAGTTAAGTAGGTACCTATTAATTGCTTGTATCAGTTTTGCTACAGTTAATAAGTTATTTTAAAAACCGTCAAAATAATAAATGTTCCTGATAGCTTTAGATAATGTAAATTTTTATGTGGTGTAGTAAAATATTATTTATTTTAGAACAGCAATACAATAGTAATTCAATTGTTAATAGGTTTTTTCACAGACAAGAGCAGAATAGGTCTCTTGTTAAAATACCAGACACAATAGAATTTCTCTTGTTATCGAGCTCTAGGAGTCCTTGCCACAGACGAGGGGATAAGAAGAAAACAATAATTATTTGACGACCTCCTTGGTCGAGTGGTTTGTACACTGGTTTTCATGGTGTCGCCATCTCTGAGGTCTCGGGTTCGATCCCCGGTAGGGTCAATTTAAAAATTATTGTTTTTCTTAATTGTCTCGGGTCTGGGTGTTTTCTATGTATAATAAGTATGTATTTAAGTATTTTAGGTATGTTTATCCATTCTTCTAGTAACCATTTAACGAGTTTCATAACGAAGCTTCTCTTGGGCTAGATAATTGGTGTGAGTGTAGGAAAGTTTATTTTATCTATTACAATTTAAATAGGTTCCTTTGATCTTACAGCAAATGCAGATTTCTCAACAGTATGCAGAACCTGTGCCATGGTTACAGAGTTTGTTATACCCATATTCGATGGAGAAGGTCTACAGAACAATTTGGCCGAGAAAATAAACAAACACTTGCCAATCCAGGTAACTTTCCCCAAGATACTTTATAACCCTTTCACTATCTGACTCATTTCGTAAGTTTGATACATTAAAGTTATAGTACTTAATTCGACTGTAACAAGACAATAATTATTCTACAAGCACATGAAATTAAGTAATTGTAATGATTTTTAACAATAATGTGCATAAAAAGATTTAATGAACACTAATAGTGTGTGAGTTTATGCATGTAAAATAAACAATTTAGAGCTGATTTTCTATCCTTAATTTATAGATAGATCTTATTTACCTAATCAAGTGAACGGAACACACGTAAAACTGTTGATCCCAGTTTTTATCCTGAGATGGTAGTTGTTAAAACCCGCCAACCTGCATTGGGTTAACGGGTGGGTTATGGCCCAATGTCCCCATGCGCTGTTATCTATTTGGGGAGGCTTGTGCCCAGCAGGGACTTTATAAGCTGATGATAAGTGCAATAGACAAAAAACAATGCATGAAAGGAGACAACTTTAAAAGACGAAAGAGTTGTGATCAATTTTCTCTTGATTTAAAAGTAACCTCATTGGAAGGGAGCATAAACTATCGGACTGGATGTCCTTCATACGGGCCAATTTATTGACCTAGTAAGTAAAACGGGTTGACTTTTGAATCGAGTCGCCTGAATTTGAAGAAACTAACACTGTGGGGGGGGGTGTTCTTAAATAAAGGTTTATTAACATTTTAGCTGCCGCCGTTGCGTTAAAATATAAAAAAACCACTTGAAAGTTTTGTCAAAATCGGCTATAATCACGAAAAACTACACGTTTTTAGGTTATACAGTACCCCATAGTAACAGAACCGAAGCGGGGGGCGAAGCCCCCCGCCATGAAAAAGTCTCAAGAGTTAATTAGGTTAGGTTAGGTTAGCATGTTGACCAAAAACGCGCGAGCCGAGCGAGCGAAGCGAGCGTGCCGCGGGAGCGGCCGGCGAAGCGTCAGAAATGACATTTATGTAAATTTCCATAATTAAAAAAAAATTACATTACTTAAAAATTACTTGTCTGTGGCAGGAGGGGTAAGTGGGGGGGCACTCCTTATTCCTTCCCTCCCCTTCCCCCACCAATTATGGCGACTCGGTTCAAATTTTTTACTACGATACATAACCTCAAAATACAAAAATTAACATAACTTAAAAACTACTTGTTGGCGGCAGGGGGGGGGGAAGTGGGGGAGTACTCCTCCCCCCTCCCCCTACCTTCTCCACCCCCACCCCACCTCCGATTCAGGCGACTCGACTCAAAAGTTTTACCCCACATTTTATGCTATCGATACTATCAATAGTATCGATACTATCGATATTTCCACTATTGCCGAACTATTGATCGGCATCACTAATTCATATGTCATTGTTTGTTGGTTGGCATGGCATCATGAAGCTAATCTTCATGGTTGGCCTAAAATAATAATTAAAATAAAGCTTTATTATTCAGAGTTGGTTAGGTAATGGCATAGAATAATAATTTAGTTATTATTCTGAGGGTACCCCACCCCCGATTCACAAGACTCGATTCAAAAGTTTTACCAGTAAAACAGTACACAAAATAGGTATAATATACTGTCATATTACTAGTAAAATTTTATGTAAAACCGTTGTCAAAAATAAACTTTATTATTAAATTATAAACAGTAAGCGTCATGTTGTCAGGTGAGCATGCAAGACCTGCTGCCGCTGGTGGTGTGCTACCAGTGCGCGAGCACGCTGCTGGCGTGGCACGAGCTGGTGCAGTGCTGCGCGCAGGCCGACGCCGCGTTGCGGGCGCGGCTGCAGCCCGAGCCCCCGCAAGTAAGCTCATTACTACTGTACTTACAGCCATCATGGCACCAGTATTTTTGGGGGCTAGTAAATTGTGTGTCGGCTTCCGAACACAGATGCAGGGGCGACTCGGAGGGAAAATAAATTATTATGTTAAATTAATATAACACTTATTATAGTACCAAAAAGACTCGGTTTTTTTATATACAGTAAATTAGAAAACTTGACTAAAATTTAAATAAAATGTTAAAATAACTTTCATTTTATTTTTTAAAATTTCTTTCAAAAATAAAAAATCGTCTTAAATATTAAAAAGGGGCCTGACCCAGATGATATACCACCTATTTGTAAAGCAATGTGGACACGTTGTGCCCCTATTTTGAAAAAAATATTTAACTGCTCTTTATTAGGCGGGGTTAGGCGGTTAGCGAAAATTTTTGGAAAACCTAATCAGTCAAGAAATCGAAAATACCTTTGTGTTTATGATTTTATAGGAATTATTATTGTAAAATACAGTCGTAATGTGCATTTCAGTAGATTAAATTTTAGAGGTAACTTCAGGATTTTATTCTATTGAGCAAAATGTTTCCAATCGTGTTTTGGAAACAGTCATCCCCTGACACCTTAGAGCATTCAACCAACAGGAGACGACACGCGCACTAATTTCTATGCAAAAAAGTCTGTCATTTCCTGCGGGGGGAAGGAAACACACATAGAAATTGTTAACACACTAATGCATTTTTAAATGACGTCGCTACGCACGCAAACGACAACATTGTTGAACACCAGCATAAAATAGACGCACACTATTATATTCACACACAGAGATTACCTGTGCGTGCACAAGTCTAACGTCATATTTATGCAGTGTTGCCAGATCCGTAGGTCAAAACTATCCTAGATTTACTGCTAAATTATCGTGTTTTTATCGCATTCAAAAAGACAGAATTTATACGACTGGGCACTCCAAATATGGTAACATCCGACGACAGGAGCTAAAAAAAAAAAAGAAAAGGTCATCACCTAGAATAAGGACTGACTGTGGTACCTTAAATTTCGTTATTTCCAAACTGTGACTGAACAACTGATGCTAAACCAGGTTTGTCACAAAATTATCGTAGAACTGACAAAAAATATCGTGGAAAGTTGACGAATTATACAAATTATCGTGCGATACTTAATTATTATTTTTTATCGCATGCCCCTCCAAATTATCGTGGATCTACGATAATTATCGCACGTCTGGCAACGCTGTATTTATGTAAACGTCTATAGAGGTTGTCACTATCGATTAAATATTTGCGATGTCGATTCAATTTAATTCAATTCAATTTAGACTCCTGACTATTTTTAATTAACTGTACAAAGCGCGTGTGCTGCTGTACCTACTTTTCACTAGAAATTTGATTTCCTGTAATTGTGACAATATTTAATTAGACAGGTATTACCTACTTTATTAGCTCTGTAATGGTAACCATTGGTTAAAATCACCAACGTGACATAAATGTCATGTTGGTGATCCTTAAATATAGGTAAATATCGCCCGCAGTGCCTATGGAAAAACAAGAATGCTTCTTTGCAACCGAAACCTTATAATCGCCTTCCGAATACGTCTTCCCAATGTAATATCAGGGGGGCGATCGCGCTGAACAATCTCAACCAAATTACAATTGAACCTCAGCCGTTATAGTGTTATCGCGTTTGACACACGCGATGGCGCTATACGAATTACGAAGTCGGCAGAACGGCTGCGGTTCAGTTGTGGTTTGGTTGTGATTATTTAGCGCCCCCCTGGCCTATACGGATGTGAGGCTTGGACTATAAAGGAAGATCTCAGGATCTCAGACGTATAGAAGCTTTTGAAATGTGGGCATACATACGCATGATGTCTATATCCTGGACTCAAAAAGTCACCAATGAGGAAGTACTGCGACGGGTCAGCCAGAAACGTGAGCTTTTGCAAGCAAAGAAAAGTTGCATAATATGGGCCATGTGCTTAGACACGACAGATACGAGTTCTTGGAACCGATAATGATGGGAAAAGTTGCAGGAAAACGGATACCTGGTCGCAGAAGAAAGTAGTGGTTGCGAAACATTCGGGAGTGGACGGGAACAGCGAATGCCGCTTGAGCTGACTGCCCTTAGGATAGCCACCCTTTAGGGTGGCTCTACAACTAGTGAATTTTGTAGTACTAGTAAATAAACTTCTTCATAAAGATGAAGAAATATAAATAAATAAATTACACAGTAGGTACACATCAGTTTACGAGGAATTACGAATAGACATGGAGTATGAGTATGTAAGCATTTGCCACTGGTCTATAGGGGCCGTATGGTTAGATAAGATAGACACTTTGCTTTTCGTTATAGTTAAAACCGCAAGAGGATAGACTGATAGGTAGATAGTTGTATTTTAAAAATGCTGCAATATTCTTTTAAAAAAAATACTTGGCTACTAACCTTACGACTCTTCAACAGGAGGAACTGAAAAACTGAAAAACATGTATTTTCATGGTTCTAAACGCCGATCAATTATTTTTATGTAGTTAGTGTAGGAAGGGTCCTCTAAGAAGAGGACTATGAGTATGAAAGTAGACTAACAAAATGAAAATGAACCTTGTATGTAATTGTAAAATATTCCTATTATTTATCTGAATAAAGGTTTTTCATCTTTAAGGATTTCTTAGAGTTGGGAAAAGAAAATGAGAAAATCAAACAACAATTTCAATAATCTTTATTTGTAATGGAAGTATTTCAAAGAAGTAATGTTTAGTACTTTATCATAATAAAAACTTCAAACACCATTTAAAAATAGATTCACAATCCTACTAAATCGTAGCGGATAGTGGCAGCTTTGACATATACATTTATTGACGTAAGTATATATGTTTTGGCAGAATTTTTGAAGAAGCTCTTCTTCATGTTGACATTTAGCTTACTAAAAAAAATAAGTATCTAAACATCTCGCTAGATAACAAACTCTTTTTGTGCAGATGTTTTGAGAGCCTTGATTGTGCATCTAGTTAAGTGATCGAAGAATAAAAAGCTTAAATTCTGAAAACGGGAGTAGGCACGACACGCTTTGTCAATCTTGTTATTGGATTGCATAAGTTTGAAAATGCTGTGAGCAAGTGTACTAGTGCGCTTAGGAGTCCACGAAACATGATTTTCACAAATTCGGATCCAAACATCTCGAATAATTACATCTTTTGGTTGGAAATCTGAAAAATTAATAACAAGAATAAACATTATGATGAAGTCGATATCGATATTTTGTACTGTCGTATCTCTAGAACTGTTTCAGTGTGCCAATGTAATGCAATAAAATTTTCCTAATTTCGAGATAAATGACAGGCTGTAAATATAATATATTAATGAAGTAGACTGATCATAAACATACAGTTTAATAGTATTGATAATTTTTAAAGCAATTTAGTTAAAAAAGACTGAAGTAAATGAAAATAAGTAACAATTAATAAATAGTTATTTATCATTCATTTAATTAGCATCCATAGTGAAAAATAGTTTTAACAATAATAAATGGGACATAAAAGTAGTTTTTTAATGTTAGCACGTATAACTTTAAAAGTTACGCAAAGTTGCAGATTGTCGTTCTAGTGGCAACACTTTTTGATTGACAATATTTTTCAGTTTATTGCAAATTCAGTGCATTTATCAATAGTATAAAGACAAAATAATACTTACAGATGAAAAGTAACGCTATCCTTTTGTACATTTGATGTATCTGTTCGCTTTTTGCACGAAAAGACGCTGCAATTTGGCATTATTTGCTCCCGTCGTGACGCGTCAACTGTGACATGCAAATGGTGCAGTGACACGCGAAAACTAGTTTTATATAACGGGTATGACCAGTGGCGTATTTACCATAGGGCCAAAAGGGCCATGGCCCGGGGCGGCCGAGCTGCGAGGGGCGGCGCAAGCCGCTCAACTTTGTGCGCCTTTTTTTACATGCCTGAAGAAATTTAAAAAATCCTACCTAATTAACAATAACTAAAACTCAACGGTTGTAAGTTCAAGATTCATTTATTTAACGGAACTGTTTCGTAAACATGTTCACGGAACTATTTAGTTCCTCTGACGCTGGCGGTGTTGGTGGTCGGTGAATCGGTCTTAGTTCCAACTGTTACTTTCGTTCATCGGACATGTCAGCTCAAACATGTTTGAGAAACTAATTAGTCCTATTGGAGTTCCCGGATTTAACGGTTACTCTCTTCTATTAGACTTAACTCGTATCTGCCCGCAATAAAAATGATGACTCAAAGCGCTTTGTGCGTGGGTGGTATGTTGACAGTGTAAGGGTGAGATCTCAGTCCGCGTCTCGATTCCTGGAGATAGAAGGAGAAGGTGGAATCAGCTCGTGTAGTTCCTGCGCACACTCGCCGAAGTGCTTTCGGTAAAAAAAAACCAAAAGATTGGCAACCTTGCCTCGATGTTCAAGACTCTGCAGCTTGGATTCGACAAGTTTAGAGTCGCCAATGACCCTCTTAGCGCGATTCTCAATAGAGTCTCAAGCGGCTAAATGATCTTCTCAGATCCATGTCAGAGGTGGCAGCAGTATTTCTACAGGATCGAACTTGTGCGTGGTGAATCTGAAGCAGCTGCCCCGATGTATAATACCGCCTTATCTTAGAAAGGATGCCAAGTTTTTTAGCTGCGGTTTTTGTCATGGACTCTATGTAGTGGTCGATGTTTAGGATTGCAGAGATGGTGATACCTAGATGGCTAAGATGGTCAGACATCGGCACAGATACACCACGGAAATTCGGAGCGAGTTGAAAGGGACTCCGTTTGGCAGTGAATAAAGAGGCCAGTTTTGGTGGCGTTGAAGTCGACCAGGTTAGCATCACCCCAGTCGGAGATAGCTTCTAGGGTCGTGTCCAAACGATCAACAAAGCCGAACTTCATCCCCCCTAGCCTTTGCATTTGAGAAATATCTGTCCACAACTGTGCTATCGTCTGCGTACCCGAGAATTCCGGGTACCAACAGATCGTTTATGTGTAGCAAGAATAGGGTTGCAGACAGAACAGATCCCTGAGGAACTCCGGCATCAATAAATAGCCTGTAGATCAGTCGTGCAGCCATCTAAGACTACACGTATAGATCACTCCTTCAGAAAGTCCGAAATCCACTTGCAGAGGCCAAGGAGGATCCCATACGACGGAAGCTTCTTTATAAGGCTAGCCTGCCAAACCCAGTCAAAGGCCTTAGGATGCCAAGAGGCATGGCAAAAGCCTCACCGTGTTTCTCTATAGCCTCACTCCATAGATGAGTGGCATATACAAGAAGATCCTCATTGTCTTCAAGGTATGTCAGGAGTCGGTTGTTGAGTACACGCTCCATAGTCTTACAGAGTATAGAGGTGACCGAAATTGGTCTGTGGTTGGCAGGATCGACTTAACTACCTTTTTTCGGAACAGGTTGTACGATCGCAAGCTTCCAAGATTAGAGAACGAGTTCAGTCTCGAGTGAGAGATGAAACAGGCGAGTAAGGATTGGAGACAACTCAGGCGCGCAGTTGCAGAGGTCTATTGCTGGAATACCATCAGGGCCACTCGCCTTATTTACGTCCAGGGTTCGCAGGATTTTTAATAACTCTTTTTGGCGTATGTGGACAGCTGCCATGGAGTAGCCGTCGTGAGGTATGTTAGGCGGTGATTTTAAAAGCGGTTGTGTGGAGAGCTGGCTGAAATTACCTACTTTCAACCGCTTTGGCAAGGGAAGGTTCCAGCCGGGTGAGATGCCAACTTGGACCCAATCTTGCTAATGCGATGAAATCTCACCCTGCGCAATACCCTTTTGCAGGACTTGGCAGCTTCATTAAAGGCTTTCTTAAGATGGTGAATGTTTGGAGCCTTAGCACGAGCACAGTCGACGTTAAACCATGGGCAAACTCTAAAGAAAGGATTTGAAGGAAGCATTTCCATAGACTGAAATAGCATTACGCATACTTCTGTGCGCTGCGGTGACAAATTGCAGTGCGGAACGTTCGTTTTCCGTACTTAAAAGAATAAAAAATTATCTACGTTCCCGTTTAAGCGAAAAACAATTAAATAGTTTAGCTATTTATATTATGACAGTGTCATTAAAGAATTGTTAACCAATCTGTCCATTGAAAATAAATGTAAATAAATAAATGGTGTTTATTTCTTTGTATGGCCTATTTAGTCTTTCATTCATTACGATCATTCTCAGCCCACGTCAACAAACTGCTGGATTTATTTTTTAATTAAAAGTTTTGCTTTTTTCCTTCAATTTATGGGGCGGCAAACCTTACAGGCCCAGGGCGCAGAATCTTAAAATACGCCACTGGGTATGACCATTGGGCATACCCTCTTGGCAGAGGGGAACGTCTGCCAGTGGCGTCTCCTGTTGGTTGAATGCTCTAAGCCTGACACATACGTTCTGTAATACATATTAAAATTTCAATGCGAAATGTCTAAAATATTTTGAGTAACAGCTAATTTTTCCGTTTTCACCGCCTAAGTGCTTGGCCACGTAGACGGGCTAGGCGCGGTTGCGGGTGACGGCAGCGGTTGGCTAATTTAACAAATGTATGAGAATGTATACAGCATGCCACGACGCGCGCGCGGCGGGCTAGAGCGGCTGCGGCTAGCGGCGGCGGTCGGCGGCAGCGGTTGCGGGCGAGGCGGGCGGGTGGAAACATTGCTATGGGCTAGTTTGCGCCTGGCCACGGTGCACAGCGGTTTGTCGGGCGGTTGAAACGGGCTAGCGCAGGACGGATCGAGCGAAACAATTTTTTTTAGATGAATCTACGAGCGGTGGGACTTATTTATGGACGGACAATTATGTACTACTTCAATATGTTGAAGTATAATTAATCATAAGTTTCAATGCTCATTCTAGTGTACCTACTCATAAAATTTGTCCGGATACTTCCGATAATCTGCATAAATTCTCCACATTTATGACGATCTATATTTTATTTCATGCACTCCGTCTCTTGAATTTAAAATGTCGTGCATAAAATACGAACTGCTGTCAAGGTAACTACGCGTCACTTTAGTTAGAGCCATCCTCAATACGTCCACTTAGCCAGCCGCTGTAGCCGCTACTGAATGTACGTGGCATGCCACCCGCGCCCGCAGAAGTCACCCGCGCCCGCAGAAGTCACCCGCGCCCGCGCTAAGCCTAGCCCGTTTACGTGGCCAGGGCGTAACACCTCTTATTTGACGGCACTTTTCCGGATGAGTGGAAAAAAAGCAGAATTGTTCCAATTTATAACAAGGGCGATAAAGCTGACGTCGCTAACTACCGATGGATCATCATACTGTCGTGTTTTTATAAACTATTCGAATCCATTGTGTACCCGATAACTTACAGCCACATCGAGAATGTCATATCTGATGTCCAACACGGTTTTATGCGTGGCAGGTCAGTAGAATCAAGCCTGGCATCCTTTGTTTCGTCCGTGTCGCAAGATGTGGATAAGGGGATGCAAGTAAATACAATCTATACAGATTTCTCTAGTAAGTTTGACAGGGTTAGTCACCACATTTTGCTATCTAAACTCAGTGGCATGGGTGTAAACGGTTCCCTGTTGCAACGGTTCGCATCATATCTATCAAAAAGACCTCAGACTGTGGTTGTAAACGGATTTGAATCGGACGTATTCTTGGCTTTGTCCGGCGTGCCCCAAGGTTCCCACTTGGGTCCCTTATTAGTCCTAGTATTCATAAACGACATCACTGCAACAATAAATCATTGTGAAATATCCATTGTTTGCTGACGACGTCAAAATAAAAAAGACAATCAAAGGCTTTGAAGACGCAGACCTTCTGCAATCCGATTTAAATAATATAGCCAACTGCTGTAACACAAATTCAATGCTGATAAACCCTACTAAGTGTCATCATATCAGCTACACCAAATTGAAAATTCAATCTCCTATCCTCACCTCATACACACTAAATGGTGTAACTCTGCCAAAGGTCGAGCAGGTCAAACATTTGGGTATTACATTGGATAATAAGTTAAAATTCACAGCCTATACAGAAAAAATTATCGAAACGGCAACCCATATGTTGGGATTTCTAAAAAGAAACGCAAAAAGATTTTCGTAAAGTTCTTACTAAAAAAATTCCTCTTCAACACCTTCGTGCGTAGTCATCTTGAATTTGCAAGCGTTGCCTGGAACCCCGTCTACAGAGCGCCGTCCCAGAGAATCGAATCGATTCAACAAACTTTAACTAGATATCTTGCCTTTTCAACTTCTTGCATATCTAATAGACAACCTTACAGTCAAAGACTAACGTTCTGCAAAATTATAACTTTGAGAAACCGGCGTTTGATAGCCAACTTCTGTTTCTTCATAAGATTCTAAATAACAAAATTAAATCCAAGCATATCTGAAACCAAATCAGAATAAGTGTCCCTTACAAATATCCTTGTTACCAATTAATACGGAAATTATTCAATATACCACGCCACAGAACGAATGAGGACTTACATTTCCCTATTGCAAGAATATGTAACGCGTACAACGAGACTGTAAACGTGATACCGAATATTGACA
Organism: Scoparia ambigualis; assembly: GCA_963921215.1. Classification (NCBI taxonomy): domain Eukaryota; kingdom Metazoa; phylum Arthropoda; class Insecta; order Lepidoptera; family Crambidae; genus Scoparia; species Scoparia ambigualis. Next base: position 31,693,583 of record OY992520.1, on the reverse strand, counting down.
TTTTCTGTGACTCCTCTAATACATTCAAGACCAAATTGGTTAACTACTTTCAGCCTGTCCGCACTCGGAAAATGCATGATTGTTTTTGTCATTAATTGTAACTTTTTACATTGTTTATATGTAGGTACCTACTTAACTTTTTATTTTTTTATTTGTAACTTTTAATTCACTTCGATATTTATTTTCAAATTTTAGTTCATAGTTTTATTTTTATTTTTATTTCGTGGAAAACAAACGGTTGTTTTACTTATACAATAGTGCAGTGTTTCTTAAAAACAAAAAGCCTTATACAGTTTTTACAGGTAGAAGAATATATTTGTATTACAATTACATTAAGTAGGTACTTATTAATGAGTGTGAAATCGAATCCCAAACTAACAGTATTGTAACGTTACTTTACGTTACTTTACATATTGTCGGAGAAACATTGACATCTTCATTAGTGTTCTCGGGTTGGGTGGGCTCCATTATGGGTGAATGCAGGAGCAAAATAAAGTAGAACGAATTTAAACTGACACTGTATATTTTTTTTAATAATAAAAGTGATACACGGTTGGCAAATAAAATAAAAGGATAACTTCGAACGTTCTGATTGGACGATTTATTAAAGACAGTACAAAACAACTACTTTTAAAGCTAATCGACATTTTAAACTAAACAAATACTAAACAAACCAATCAAAAGTAAATTAATTATCATTATAACGATTTTTACTCATACCATTTAAACAATTAAATCAAAAACGTTAAAATGCACACATGTACACTACTAGCAAGTTTAAGCTTTGCAACTAATCCTATCTCGATCACTTCCTCCAACATATACAACATATATAAACTTACTTATTTATATAGGTATATATAAAATGCTATGACAAGCCATAATTTACAATGAATTTATATATAAGAATAATACATATAAACCAATAAAGCCATATCAACCCCAAAAGGCAAAGTATTATTGTAAGAAAAATTTGGCATTTATCATTGTCACAAAATAATTTTTACCCGCCGCAAATAGGTCTTATCTACTATTTGTAACAAATGCTGTGTATACCTGTAATCGGCGAACATATTTGTACCTAAACCCTAGCGACTTATTTCGCGATTGCTTAAGGGGATCCTGCGCGAAATTGTGAAAATTTACGTATTTTTAAGTCACTTGTACTATGTGCTGAATTAGTTAAATGCATTAAAAGAATTTACGTAAGTTAGCCTGATTATTGCACAAGGTCGTGAACTTGTTGAAATTTGAAACAAATTGTTTAAACGATAACAAACAATACATAAATCTAATGACTCCTAAAAACATTTTTCTTTGACAACATTCTTAATTTTACGCATGAAACAATAATTCTTACTTACATGAAAATATTTGTATTGATATTCCGCAGGTCGCCCCCATCTTAAAAAAGTAAATTTTAATTTTTAACACAAGCGCGTGATGGTTTTGTACATTTTGCAGAATAAAAACATTGCTCTAATCAAATTACTAGGTCTGAAATTTCAAAGCAGAATTGTTCTAGTTTTAAATATTAATATGATTGATTTTGCTTTGAAGTTCATTATGAGACTTATGTCAGTTTTTGCGAACGCGCGGCTCCGCGCGGTGCAATGTGTATGGCTGTTGGTGTACATTAACAATAAATAAATATATAAATAAATATTTTGTAAATACTATTTAACTGACTATAAATGCGTACACTGAAGTATATCAATTACTTTTTATTGTTTCAGGAATCCAAATTAAATAGTACAAATGCAATTCAAAACTCTGAACAAGTACAACAGCAGAAGTAAGTATCAATTATTACATTTCAGAGTTCTACATAAACCATATTAATTATATTGTCATGTTCGATATTTTTTTTATGTATAATAATTTATTTAATTATTGAGAGAACAACAGCCATACTTAACCTAAAATTTAACAATCTAACTTTTTCCAAACATATTTGGCCAAAAAGTTCCAAAGAGAAAAATTAATAAAACGCCTAAATCGGCAACTAATAATTAGTTAAGCTTACATACTAGGAAACTTATCACAATAAAAAAATATATAAAAATGAAACCATCACTAGTAGTATTATTATTTTATGTTGCTTATTTGTCAACAAGCTGCTAACATCGACCTTTCATACCGTCCCTGTATTTCGGCTTGTGTGTGACTATTCATGTCCTATTTCAGGTTACGAACCGAATTTAGTAGTATGTTAAAAAACGTATTGGTTGAATATTTGCCCAGCCAGTCGGCCGCTTGCGAAGATCTCGATTATGAGTATGTGTGCCAGCAGTGCCCGGCGTCGCTGAGCAGCGTCGCAGCGCTGGGCGACCACCTGCTCGCAGCGCACGCCGCCGCCGCCGCCGGCCGCGACGCGGTGAAGCAATTCATCAATAACAATGTAACATTCGAAGAAATGTTGTTTTCCGATGATTCAGACAGAGACGTCACATCGGAAACTACCGATAACCCTATGGTGTTGCCGAATTTCTTATGCCCCTATTGCGAGAGTATTTTCTCATCTACGACGCGCCTGATCTACCACCTCAACCGGCATGCAGAAGCGTCCATGGACGACGGTATGGTGTGCTGCGAAACCACTTACAACAACAAGAAAGCGTTCGTGCAGCACTTGCAGCAGGAGCACGTGCAGCGCGCCGCAGGCGGCGGCTGCGGCGGCGCGCTGTGCCGGAGCTGCGGCTTCCAGGCGCAGGATCCGCGCGGCCTGCACACACACGTCACCGAGGCCCACGACGACAAAAAACCAAGTCGCACAAAACAGAAAGCAGAGCCTAGCCCTAAAAATCAGAAATACATCGCCGCCGTGTGTCCCGAATGCAATAAATGTTTCTCAAACAAATACAACATGTTCGTTCACATGAAGCAGCACAGCGCGACCGGAGCGACGTTCCCTTGCGACAAGTGCAAGAAGAGTTTTACCAGCCGAGGCAATCTGCAGCAACACGCCAAGCTAGCGCACGGCGGGCTGCTGCGGTTCGTGTGCGCGTTCTGCGGCGAGGCGTTCGGCTCGCGGCTGGCGCGCGACGTGCACGCGCGCCGCCACTCGGGCGCCGCGCCCTACGCCTGCACGCGCTGCCGCAAGGCCTTCCGCGCCAAGGACAGCCTCGACCGCCACCTCGACATGCATCTGGACGTGAGGAAATACGAGTGCCATCTCTGCCCGAAGAAATTCAGAAAGTCGTCCCATCTCAAGTACCACGTAGAGTCGCACGGGAGAAAGTCGAAGTAACGAGGGTTGTTTGTTGCAGGTGGAAGACCTGCTCGGTCGGGGTAAAACCCGATCTCTGGAGGAACGGTGGCACGGTAGAGATAGAACGGGACGCAAATTACAAAAACCACTACGATTGCGATAACGACCCCGACACCGGCGGCAGCTACGGGTCCGAGAACGAGGACGACAAACCTCTGTCGAGTTTAGCGAACGAGAAGGCAGCAGAACTGTACGGCACCTTCTACAGAGCCTTGCTAAACTTTAGAAATCATTTCGTGGAGAAGCACGATCTTCGAGATCCTAGAGACTCCGCGTCGGCCGACTCGAGCGACTCAGAAACGTCGAGCGAGCGGAACGAGCCCGACCCGAACGTCGACAGCTACGACGACCTCTCGCACTGCAACATGCGCAAAGACCGCATGGACGAGGCGACGCGACTGGAGCTCGCCGCCGTGCGCACGCGCGTCGGCGGCAAGGCCTACTACACGTGCGGCGAGTGCGGCAAGCGGCTCAGCTCGCCGCACACCTACGTGTTCCACACGCGCATCCACTCGGGCGCGCGGCCGTGCGTTTGCCACGTGTGCGGCAAGCAGTTCCGCGCGCCGCACGCGCTGCGCCGCCACCTCACCGAGACGCACGAGCGCGCGCGCCGCCACACCTGCCGCCTCTGCGGCAAGACCTTCGCCAACTCGCAGAACCTCAAGCAGCACACGCGCATCCACACGGGCGAGCGGCCCTACGCGTGCGGCGCGTGCGGCAAGCGGTTCGCGCAGAGCGGCTCGCTGCACGCGCACGCCAAGACGCACAGCGCGCTGCTGCCGCACGGCTGCTGCGAGTGCGGCGCGCGCTTCCGGCTGCGCGCGGGGCTGGCGCGCCACGCGCTGCGCCATACGGGCGAGCGCGCGCACGCCTGCCCGCGGTGCGCGCGCACCTTCAAGCTGCGCCACGAGCTGACGGCGCACGCGCAACAGCACGACGGCGCGCGCCCCTACGCCTGCAGCGGCTGCCCCGCCACCTTCCGGCTGCGCCGCGCCGCCCGCCAGCACGCGCGCACGCACCACGCGCCGCTACCAGCCCCGCCGCTCGCGCCGCAACCCGGGCCCTCCTATGCCCAGCTCGAAAACTATTAAGAACTGCAGCTATGTGTTAAAGGAAAGACGCAGCATTCGCAGTGAGCGAGGGACGTTTTGCTTCGGACGTTTATAAGGCTAAACCCACGTGTGTATTGTGATATCTTCGAGTGAAACATCGTTGTTATAACTAAGTGAATTATTACCTTGATTATTAGGAATTAACGTGTCATCTGTACGTTTCTTTATTGTTTTCTAAGCCAATCAATTCGAGGTACACGCCAGCAAGTCAACCTACCCAAAACTGTCAAATTTCTCTAATCAATATTGATCTTTATACCCACTGTTCCCCTTCCCCTCGGACCGCGAAAGCGTATTGACGTGTGAATCCGTGCTAAATTTTATTAAATTGTAGTAAATAATATTTAAAAAATCATTCATCAAAAGTTTTACTGAGTACCAGGCGCGCATAACGCATTAACAAGTGCCGGCGAGTGCAAGACAGAGACGACAAGGGTGAACAACAAAATTCTCCAAGCTACACACTGCACTACGAACTGCGCGTGCGCCGCATTCGCTCCCCACCCCACTGTACGTACTCACGACGACACAACCATACGTCACAGCGCAGACGCTGCCTTAATTCATAAGCGGAAGCGTTCGCGATTTTATTATAAGGAGTTGGCCCAAGTTTTGGTGAACTGTAAATATGGATAAGTCTATGTCTGAATCAAACTTAGACGCTCTTAATCAAGAAAATACACCACCAAATTTTGTTTACACACGCTCTAAGAGAAGACGCAACGACGATGATTTTGCTACGGAGTTTGACTCACTGAAGGAAGAAATGAAGGAAATGATGAGAACTTTTTTCACAAAGCACAAAGAAGACTTCAAAGAAATATTACCAACTCTCAAAGAAATAAAGTTAGTCAATGCAAATATTGAAAGCTCTATTGCATTCCTTACGTCGCAAAATGATGAGTTTAAGAAGAAAATAGAAATCTTGGAAAGCCAATCTCAGGAAGACAAAAAACACATACAAATACTGGAAGACAAGATTGAAGATCTGCAGAAGGTACAAAGAAAGAGCAGCTTCGAAATTAAAAATGTACCAATGAAAATTAAAGAAGACAAGACCGACTTACTGGAGATGGTAACGCATTTAGCTAAGAATGTGGGCAGTAACATAAGTTCTTCTGATGTCAAGGACATCTACAGGGTTCGTGCCAGAAAAATAGGAGCTAAGAATACCTCAATTGTAGTGGAAACCAACTCGACCCTGCTAAAAACTGAATTGATCAAAATGGCTAAGCAGTTTAATGTAAAAAATAAAACTAAGCTCTGCGCGAAGCATCTGGGCTTTCGCTCAGAAGAAGAAACACCAATCTTTATATCTGAACACTTAACACGATACGCGTCCCGACTCCACTTTCTTGCCAGAGATTTAGCTAAGTCCAAAGAATATAAATACTGCTGGACCGCGTATGGAAAAATATATGTTCGGAAGAGTGAAAATACCCCTATCATCAACATCACTAGTGAAGCTCAAGTTCAACTTTTATATAACATAAGCACTGATAAATGACTAGTCGTAAGTTTTTCTATCTATAGTTACATATCTTTACTCATTTTATGTCATGAACTGACCCGTCATTCTTTTATAGTTTTTATTACTCTCCACGCACCGACAAAATGCTTAACCACATCTAACTTTCAATTTTTAACACACTCGAACAAATTTACATCTACCAACTTTACACTCAAATACTTTACACACACTAATTATCATACACACATCTACATACATTTCTTAATACAATTAAACTCAAAAATATACATAAACCACCATGCAAAATTGCCATACAAAACGAGACTCCATCTGCGTATAAACATTTCACATTATATTATTCTAGATATCTTATTTTATTTTTATGACTACTTTGCCGTTGATTTCCTCAGGTTTAGTTATATTTCTAATGGCGGCCACACAACTTCGAACGCTGAATGAGATAGATTGTTTGAATATAGCTAGAGCTGTAACCTGTGATAGTACTGATCTTTTTAGACATTACAATAGAAATAAAAGTGATCTCACAATCATCTCCCAGAATATTTGCAGTATATACTGCAATTTTGATGACTTTTTACTTACTCTTTCTACTTTTAAATTTGATATTGATATTATTATACTGACCGAATGTCACCTTAACTCGGAAAAACCAATCCCCAAACTAAATAATTACTACTCATATCAAACCACAAATCATGTTAATAAAAATGATGGGGTGGTTGTCTATATTAGGGAAACACTTACATGTAATGTAAAAGAAGTAAAAATAACAGAAGCTTCCTGTTTAGAGCTGAACCTAATGAGCAGTACAATACTCTGCATTTACCGTTCACCATCGAACAGAAAAGCAGATAATTTTATTTCATCCCTAAGCACACATTTAGAAACATTGAGTATAACTCGAAAAAATATAGTAATAGCGGGTGATATTAATATAAACCTAATTAGCAAACCTACTGAACAGTCTAGTGAAACTACAAACAGATCTGCTTATCTTGAGATGCTATCTACTTATGGTATACTTGCAGGACATAACTTACCGACTAGAAAGCAGAGCTGTCTAGATCACTTTATGTTGAAAATTAATAATAATAAAGAAATGGCGTTCATTGCTATCTTACAAACAACTCTGACAGATCACTTTACCACGCTTCTAGTGTTAGCTAAATCCAAGCAAAGGGTCAAAATAAAAAAAACTAGGAGCAATATAGATCTAGAAAGTGCACTTAAATATCTTCAGAGAAAAAATTTAAATGAATTACTCTTTTGCAATGACCCAAATATTTTAACTAAAATTCTTTTAAAAAGGATAACTGAAAGTATTGTAAATAACACTAACGTTTCAAAAATTCCTAAAAGCAAACGTGTAATCAAACCCTGGATGACTCCTGGTTTGCTAAACTGTATTTAAAACCGTAATAACCTTCAAAAAAAACTGCGTGCGGATCCTAGTAATGAAATAAAAAAAATCACATTTAAACGTTATAGAAATTTTTGTAATAATTTGTTAAGAAAAGTAAAAAGAAAATATGAACGACAATTGCTGGCTAATTCAATGAATAATAATAGATTGCTCTGGAAAAATGTTAAACAAATCACGTATACTAATAAAACTAAAAAATTAAATGATGAACTAACTAAAATAGGGACTTCGCCTGTTGACTCAGCAAATTATATAAATGAATTTTTTGCTAGCATTGGCAAAAATTTAGCAGAGAATATTCTTTCAAGTACTTCGCAAAATGATTTTAATAACTATCTTCAAAAAATTCCTAACGAACCCCAATCTATGGTCCTACTAGACACTGATCCGGAGGAAGTCAATACTGTAATAATGAATCTGAAATCTGATAGTGCACCAGGTTGGGACAATATTTCAACCGATTACCTGAAACTAATAAGACACGAAATTATCCCCGTATTGACTCATCTTTTTAATCTATGCTTTAGAACAGGCATTTTTCCGGCTTTGTTAAAGCAATCTGTTATTACTCCTGTTTACAAGGGTGGTGACAAAAATGATGTGAATAACTATCGGCCTATCTCTGTTTTATCTGTTTTATCCAAAATCTTAGAAAAGTTACTTAATACCCAATTACTAAACTACTTAACGTCTTTCAATATTTTATCACCAAACCAATTCGGCTTCCGAAAAGGAATATCGACTGAAGACGCAGTTACGTCTCTATCTTCACTTATATCGTCACAGCTTGATAAAGGCAACAAATGTTTATCAATTTTTATTGACCTGAAAAAAGCATTTGACACGGTTTCTGTCCCCATCCTTATACGTAAAATGGAAAAGATTGGAGTCAGGGGTACCACTCTATTGATTTTCCAGGACTATTTAAAAAACAGAAAACAAATAGTAAAGCTTGATCAACATACTAGTAAATCTGTTGATGTGCACTACGGAGTACCCCAGGGAAGTGTGCTTGGCCCTACGCTGTTCTTGGTGTACATTAATGACTTGTGCAATATGAACCTGTTAAACGCAAAAATTTTTACATACGCGGATGATACAGCCATAGTTTTTAACGGCCCAAGTTGGAGTAGCGTCAGATTTAATACCGAAAGTGGTATGATTCTAGTTGCAGAATGGCTTAAAAATAATCTCCTTACACTCAATACTACGAAAACTAACTACATTTATTTTAGCATAAAAAATAACACACAATCAACAGAAAATTTCAATATCAAAATACATGAATGCAATAACGATGTTGCAAATAACACCACATGTATGTGTCCATCTATAAATCGCGTAAATCAAATAAAATACTTAGGTATATTAATAGATGATAAATTATCCTGGTATCCACAAATTGACTTAATATCTTCTAGAATCAGAAAAATTATTTGGCTGTTTAAAACATTAAGATACGTAGTTCCAACACACACTAGCTCTAGAAATTTGTTAAATGAGATATACATTGCTTTAGTACAGTCGATAATAACCTACTGTATACCTGTTTGGGGGGGAGCCTATAAAACGCGGTTTATTGAAGCTGAAAGAGCACAAAGAGCCTTAATTAAAGTAATGTATTTCAAAAAGCGACGTTTTCCCACTGAGGAGCTTTACAAAATTAGCAATTTACTTTCCGTACGTAAACTCTATATCATCCATACTATAACAAAAAAACATAAAACAATTACATATGATCCAAATGTAGAAAATAGGAGAAGGAAAGACATTGTACTTAAAGTGCCTACTACTAAAACTGTGTTTGCTAAAAAACAATATGATGCACAATCAGCTCGAATATATAATGAAGTTAATAAAAGGATTAGTATATACAATAAATCATATCATGAATGTAAATCTAGATTAATTACTTGGATTCAAACCCTTACTTATGAAGAAATTGAATTAATCCTGAAATAAATGGAGTTTCTATGCGGTTTTCAACAACTATTGAACAAAACACACACACACACACACACACACACCACCACACACCCCTACATACACTCACACCCCTACATACACTCACACCCCTACACATACACATCCCTACACACACACACACATACCCACACCCACACACACACACCCACACACCCCTGTTTGTACAGACGGCCTTTCGAGGACTATGGTTTTATATGACCCATCCGAGGACTCTCCCAAAAACCATGTTAATGACCTTGTATTGTTACTTTAGAACGATAGAAAGAAACAGAAAACACTTAGTTAATGATCAGGTCTATTTGTCTAACGTTATTGCAGCATTTTATTTATTAACTTTTCTTGACCAATGCGTGGACTTATTATACACTGCCAACGCTTGTGGAGACATCTTTCCGAGGACGTCTGTGTGTACCTTTCGAGGACCCAATCGCCTGACTACACATGGCAATCCGGGGACTCATTTTCACACACTTTCTCTTGAATCCAATACAATTCGAGGACCGTGTGTTTGACTGTACAGAAACAATATGAGGACGTTTTTCCGAGTCCCGCATGTACAAAACGAGGACCAAAATGTGTAAACATAACATGTTTTAAGTACCATTCGAGAACATTTATTTTGTAATTAACATTCGATGTGGCCCTGATGTACATAAGCTATTTACTTGACCGGACCTGATTTATGTTAAGTGATGATAAGGTATGTGAAATCGCGTTATTCCCGGTATCCTTAACCACTAAGGAACTGGCTATCTTAACTCGAACTGCCGATAACATTGTTGTTATGGCGACGCGACATACTAAGATAAGTTGGTGGTAGCTATAGCCAGGCGGACTTGAACAAGGCCTACTGTTCCGTCTGGCGAGTTATAGGAGGCTGTGATGATGGAAGGTTCCATGGTGATGGTTAATAACGACTGCGTCTCTTTATGTGATGTTGTATATTTATAGTGACTACACTGTAACTAACTTATTGTCTCTAAAACATACAAGACGATTTATACTACGTAGATGTTGGAGGGAGGATGCCGTCTTATCTTTATCGGATCAACACGCGTTTAGGAATGCGCTAACAAACTCTTTAACTATACGTGAGGATAATAAACGCAGGCCGCCACACTATCACTAACCAAACCGAGCACAGATAGTACCCCCACTGGGAATAGAACCCGGGACCTCACGGTTTAAGGTCTTACCGCTTGACCACAGAGGCGGTTAAAATTACTAAAAATGTTGATATTTTTTATGACAGGCTATGACATTTTACCACCAGTTTTACCGCTACCATCTTATCTAAGTATGTCGCCATGACGACTATGTTATCAGCATTGTTGTTTTCTACATTGCGAACTTATGCTTATGCTTTCGTCGTAGTGATTGTTAGTTGACTACGGCTGGGTACCTAACCACCGACGTTGTTATATGTTTTGTACAATAGCCAATTATTTGGTTCCATAAGTTACCATTGAAGTACTTATTGTATTTTGTATCTAGATATATATATATATATATATATATATATATAAATATCTATATATAAATATATATATATATTATATGACCTGGTATATGATGAGTATGTATTGTATTTTATGATCTGGTAACGACTTTTTTTGTAAATGTCGTTACTTCTGTGCGCTATGGTTTTTTGCGCCCGTTCTTTGAAACAGTTAAAAAATGATGTCCTGAATCGGTGGTTGCTTTAAAAGATTTATACAATTTATAGTAATTATTAATTGAGTTTATTAAATAAACATATTTTGACTATGACTTTATAATCTTTTGTCCAATGATAGGTAGGAAAACTAGCTACTTTTCTTCGTACTTAACATAGGGTAGGCTGGTTCTATAGGGTATCTCTGAAGTCTCTGATCCTTTGCTCATTGATAGTTACTTAACCAGCTACTTTTCTTTGTATTCAACATTATAATAAATTACAATATGTGTACTGTCGGTCATTGAGGAGTTCTATAGAGTATCTGTGAAGTCTGTGATCCTTTGCTCATTGATAGTTACTTAATTAGCTACTTTTCTTCGTACTCAACATGATAACCAATCACAATATATGTACTGTTGGTCATTGAGGAGTTCCATATGGTATCTGTGAAGTCTGGGATATTTTGCTCATTGATAATTACTTAATTAGCTACTTCTCTTCGAACTTAACATGATAACCAATCACAATATGTGTACTGTTGGTGATTGAGGAGTTCCATATGGTATCTGTGAAGTCTGGGATCTTTTGCTTATTGATAGTTATCTAACCACCTCCTTATTTTTGTATCCAACATAATAATAAATCCAAATATGTCTACTGTCGGTCATTGAGGAGTTCCATATGCTATCTCTGATGTCTGAGATCCTTTGCTCGTTGAATGTTACCTAACCAGATACTTTTCTTTGTATTCAACATAATAACCAATTATAATATGTGTACTGTTGGTCTTTGAGGAGTTCTATAGGGTATCTCTGAAGTCTGTGATCCTTTGCGCATTGATAGTTACATAAGCAGCTACTTTTCTTCGTACTTAACATAATAATCATCACAATATGTGTACTGTCGGTCATTGAGGAGTTTCATAGGGTATCTGTGAAGTCTGTGACCCTTTGCTCATTGATAGTTACTTAACTAGCTACTTTTCTTCGTACTCAACATGATAACCAATCACAATATGTGCACTATTGGTCATTGAGGAGTTTCATATGGTATCTGTGAAGTCTGTGATCCTTTGCTCTTTGATAGTTACTTAACCAACTACTTCTCTTCGTACTCAACATAATAATCAATCACAATAAGTGTACTGTCGGTCATTGAGGAGTTCTATATGGTATCTGTAAAGTCTAAGATTTTTTGCTCATTAATAGTTACCTAACCACCTCCTTATTTTTGTATCCAACATAATAATAAATCCAAATATGTCTACTGTCAGTCATTGAGGAGTTCCATATGCTATCTCTGATGTCTGAGATCCTTTGCTCGTTGAATGTTACCTAACCAGCTACTTTTCTTTGTATTCAACATAATAACCAATTATAATATGTGTACTGTTGGTCTTTGAGGAGTTCTATAGGGTATCTCTGAAGTCTGTGATCCTTTGCTCATTGATAGTTACTTAACCAGCTACTTTTCTTTGTATTCAACATTATAATAAATTACAATATGTGTACTGTCGGTCATTGAGGAGTTCTATAGAGTATCTGTGAAGTCTGTGATCCTTTGCTCATTGATAGTTACTTAATTAGCTACTTTTCTTCGTACTCAACATGATAACCAATCACAATATATGTACTGTTGGTCATTGAGGAGTTCCATATGGTATCTGTGAAGTCTGGGGTATTTTGCTCATTGATAATTACTTAACCAACTACTTTTCTTCGTACTCAACATAATAATCAATCACAATAAGTGTACTGTCGGTCATTGAGGAGTTCTATATGGTATCTGTAAAGTCTAAGATCTTTTGCTCATTAATAGTTACCTAACCACCTCCTTATTTTTGTATCCAACATAATAATAAATCCAAATATGTCTACTGTCAGTCATTGAGGAGTTCCATATGCTATCTCTGATGTCTGGGATCCTTTGCTCGTTAAATGTTACCTAACCAGATACTTTTCTTTGTATTCAACATAATAACCAATTATAATATGTGTACTGTTGGTCTTTGAGGAGTTCTATAGGGTATCTCTGAAGTCTCTGATCCTTTGCTCATTGATAGTTACTTAACCAGCTACTTTTCTTTGTATTCAACATTATAATAAATTACAATATGTGTACTGTCGGTCATTGAGGAGTTCTATAGAGTATCTGTGAAGTCTGTGATCCTTTGCTCATTGATAGTTACTTAATTAGCTACTTTTCTTCGTACTCAACATGATAACCAATCACAATATATGTACTGTTGGTCATTGAGGAGTTTCATATGGTATCTGTGAAGTCTGTGATCCTTTGCTCATTAATAGTTACCTAACAACTTCCTTATTTTTGTATCCAACATAATAATAAATCCAAATATGTCTACTGTCAGTCATTGAGGAGTTCCATATGCTATCTCTGATGTCTGGGATCCTTTGCTCGTTGAATGTTACCTAACCAGCTACTTTTCTTTGTATTCAACATAATAACCAATTATAATATGTGTACTGTTGGTCTTTGAGGAGTTCTATAGGGTATCTCTGAAGTCTGTGATCCTTTGCGCATTGATAGTTACATAAGCAGCTACTTTTCTTCGTACTTAACATAATAATCATCACAATATGTGTACTGTCGGTCATTGAGGAGTTTCATAGGGTATCTGTAAAGTCTGTGACCCTTTGCTCATTGATAGTTACTTAACTAGCTACTTTTCTTCGTACTCAACATGATAACCAATCACAATATGTGCACTATTGGTCATTGAGGAGTTTCATATGGTATCTGTGAAGTCTGTGATCCTTTGCTCTTTGATAGTTACTTAACCAACTACTTTTCTTCGTACTCAACATAATAATCAATCACAATAAGTGTACTGTCGGTCATTGAGGAGTTCTATATGGTATCTGTAAAGTCTAAGATCTTTTGCTCATTAATAGTTACCTAACCACCTCCTTATTTTTGTATCCAACATAATAATAAATCCAAATATGTCTACTGTCAGTCATTGAGGAGTTCCATATGCTATCTCTGATGTCTGGGATCCTTTGCTCGTTGAATGTTACCTAACCAGCTACTTTTCTTTGTATTCAACATAATAACCAATTATAATATGTGTACTGTTGGTCTTTGAGGAGTTCTATAGGGTATCTCTGAAGTCTGTCATCCTTTGCGCATTGATAGTTACATAAGCAGCTACTTTTCTTCGTACTCAACATAATAATCAATCACAATATGTGTACTATTGGTCATTGAGGAGTTCTATAGGGTATCTCTGAAGTCTGTGATCCTTTGCTCATTGATAGTTACTTAACCAGCTACTTTTCTTTGTATTCAACATTATAATAAATTACAATATGTGTACTGTCGGTCATTGAGGAGTTCTATAGAGTATCTGTGAAGTCTGTTATAATTTGCTCATTGATAGTTACTTAATTAGCTACTTTTCTTCGTACTCAACATGATAACCAATCTCAATATATGTACTGTTGGTGATTGAGGAGTTCCATATGGTATCTGTGAAGTCTGGGATATTTTGCTCATTGATAATTACTTAATAAGCTACTTCTCTTCGAACTTAACATGATAACCAATCACAATATGTGTACTGTTGGTGATTGAGGAGTTCCATATGGTATCTGTGAAGTCTGGGATCTTTTGCTTATTGACAGTTATCTAACCACCTCCTTATTTTTGTATCCAACATAATAATAAATCCAAATATGTCTACTGTCGGTCATTGAGAAGTTCCATATGCTATCTCTGATGTCTGGGATCCTTTGCTCGTTGAATGTTACCTAACCTGATACTTTTCTTTGTATTCAACATAATAACCAATTATAATTTGTGTACTGTTGGTCTTTGAGGAGTTCTATAGGGTATCTCTGAAGTCTGTGATCCTTTGCGCAATGATAGTTACATAAGCAGCTACTTTTCTTCGTACTCAACATAATAATCAATCACAATATGTGTACTATTGGTCATTGAGGAGTTCTATAGGGTATCTCTGAAGTCTGTGATCCTTTGCTCATTGATAGTTACTTAACCAGCTACTTTTCTTTGTATTCAACATTATAATAAATTACAATATGTGTACTGTCGGTCATTGAGGAGTTCTATAGAGTATCTGTGAAGTCTGTGATCCTTTGCTCATTGATAGTTACTTAATTAGCTACTTTTCTTCGTACTCAATATGATAACCAATCACAATATGTGTACTGTCGGTAATTGAGGAGTTTCATATGGTATCTGTGAAGTCTGAGATCCTTTGCTCATTGATAGTTACCTAACCAGCTACTTCTCCTCGTACTCAACATGATATCCAATCACAATATGTGTACTGTTGGTCATTGAGGAGTTCCATATGGATACTTAGCTCTATTAATACTTAGCTTATTAGGTAATCAGCTACTTTTCTTAGTACTCATCATAATAATCAATCACAATACATGTACTGTCGGTTATTAAGGAGTTCTATAAGGTATCTACGAAGTCTGTGATCCTTTGTCTACTCATAGGTACCAGCTACTTTCTTTGTATTTAATACAATAACCAATCACAACTTGATCATTCGTCATTGAGGAGTTTTGTTGCCTGTCGCCAAGGGTCTTCATCATATCTTCACCATATTTTAAATGTAACGATTAAAACCTATCGATACAAAAAAAATCATCCAAATCAGTGTAACCTGAAAATACATTAAAGAAACATAGTATATACAACCGAATTGATAACTTACTCCTTTCAGAAGTCCGTTAAAAATATTAGACAACATCACATATATTTCTCTGATTCTGCATTAACCCAGCCGGGAATCGAACCTGGGACCTCAAAGATGGCGACATAAGAGTCCGCCGGCGTGCGAGCCACTTGACTAGAGCGGTCGTCAATAACGAAGATTGAACTAAAAGTTATGATCTGAAGTCTATTTAAAAAATAATAGTATAAAAATTTTTGAAGTTATTATTGAAAATAAAGATTAAGATGATGTTGACAAATTGACAATGTACGAAAAGCTAAAAAAGCATTCGGTAGGTCCTAGGTACCAGTCATCACACCACCCCCCTCATCAATCTAGGGCATTCAAGGGCAGTGATCAGACAAAAAAAAATCGTTCACTTGATAGAAATTTCACACGCCCAACGATTTTATTTTTTTGTCTGTTCAATGCCCTAGATTGATGAGGAGAGTGGTTTGATGACTGGTACCTAGGACATACAGAATTATGTTTTAGCTTTTAGAACATTGTCTACATCATTTTAATCTTTATTTTTAATTTTAACTTTGTTACAACGATTTAAAAAGAATGAGAACTATATCATACTTCTCATTCTTTTTAATTCATTCAACTTGCCCTTTCATTTGATATCCATCACCCATATTGAAACAAATATGAAATCTGGCATTTCCGGCAGCCATCTTAGATTTAAAAATATATCAAAACTTTTAAACAGTATTCTATTCCTCAAGCCCTTCATTTGATATCCATATTGAAGGGGTAGTGAAAAAAAAATTTGCCTGCCATTTTGTTGGCGGCCAAATTGGATTTTAATTTTTTTTATAGTGTTATCTATTCTACTAGGCAAGACCTTTTATTTAATACCCATATTGAAGGGGTTGTCATAAGAAAAATGAACCTGCTATTTTTTTAGCGGCCATATTGGATTCTCATTTTATTTCATAGAGAACTCTGTTCTACTAATCAAGCCATTTCATTTAATACCCCTATTGAGGATGTAGTGATAAAATATGTAATCCGCCATTTTGTAGCGGCGGCTATCTTGGATTTACAATGATACCAAATGAATTAAATTATATTCTTAGTAGAACTAAAAGTGCGTACCAAATTTCAGATCAATCCGTCAACAGGAAGTGGGTCTAATTTTAATTACTAGATTTGACCCAAAGAAATAAACAGGGCAAGCTAAATAAACCGTTTAAAATTAAAGAAAAAATTCTTTAAAAAAATAAAAATTTAAACCTGATAAGAAAAATATCATTGTATAAGTACCTACATTGCAATCTTTAACGATAATTAACCATATTCGTCTACGTCACAATAATCCCATATCGTGAGATAGGTACATTACCTATTATTAGTTATTATTAAACTTATACTAGCACAAAAGTACTCGTCAAGACGATTCAAACGAGCCCATACTCGATGGGGTTATGTTGTTTAATTAATGAGTTGCTATGGCCATCTTCCAGCTCTATCATCAGACCCTGGTTACCATCTAGCACAAAAGTACTCGTCAAGACGAATCAAACGAGCCGAGACTCGATGAAGTTGCGTCGTTTCTTTACTGAGTTCCTATGACCATCTTCCAGCTCCATCATCAGATCAGACCCTGGTAACAATCGAAAAACCAAGTACTCATCAAGCCGAATGAAACGAGCCGAAACTCGATGGGGTAGCGTCGTTTCATTACAGAGTTCCTATGACCACCTTCCAGGTCCATCATCAGACCGTGGTTACTATTGAAAGACAAACTACTCGTCAAGGCGATTCAAACGAGCCCAAACTCGATGAGATTCTGTCGTTTCTTTGCAAAGTTCCTATGGCCACCTTCCAGCTCCATGATCAGATCAGCACCATGTCATCATAATATTGCATTGTCACGCGATTTACACATGTATGCAAAATTTCAGCTCTATCGGTAACCGGGAAGTGGATGAAATTTAATTTGCAAACGGACAGGTGAAACTCAATAAAAGCTTGTGAAAATACTTACTTTGCTTACGTTTTTACAAAACAAAGACGGAAAAACAACACTCTTTGATCACGACGTGAAAATGTATCAATATGAGGACCTTAATACACACTGTCAGGTACTGACACCAATACGAGGTCTTGAGTGTAAAATTTACACATAAGTCCTCACACAGTACAACAAACATGAGTCGAATGTAATAGCGAGTGTGTACAAATCGATAGTGGCGCCGCCTAGTGTTCACACTCTGTCGGTGTGTGAACCGAAATTTTCAAGACCAATCCGAGGATTCCTTGACTTTTCCTTATTAAGTATACAGGAAGGTTCACAATCGCACGTAGAGTACAATGCCGTAGTCAAGTCAAACCGAGGACCCACGAAAAAGTCCTCGGATTGAAAACGTCCTCGGATGTGCCTTGTGTATTCAGGCCCACGTCCTCGTATGGTACTTAAAACAAACACACCCATACACATCCCCACATACACACACACACACACACACACACACACACACACACACACACATACTACATAACTACATTATTTTTATTTTTTGTTAATCTTTATAGCAACTTAAGTTAAACTAGTAAAAATTACATTTGTAAAATTTAATACATTTATATAAGATAAATTCACAGTCAAATATCACAAATTATGTTATATGAAGAGCAGAGCCTTCTGAAACAAGTATTATTATGCTCAAAAGGAGACTCTGGCCCCCTGCTGCTGTAAAATGATATTTGAACGTAAATAAATATTTTTTGATTTTTGATTTTTTTTTGACTGTTGTGAAACGAAACGAATGTTTGTCTGTGTGAAACGAAACGCATGATTGTATGTGGTTACTATGTACGTACGTACGTACTTGATTTTTGACAATACAAGATTTTTGAAAGAAAGCGTGTTTTATCATTTACAAGAAAAAGTCAAGAAATAATCAAATTCAAAACATATGGTCCTTCGAGCCGGATTATCAGCGGAAGAAAATCTCATGGGTCGCAGCAAACAAAAGGAACTGATTCAACCGGAGGGCACGCCATTGTACCATTATGTGGAAATTAAAGTTACAAACATTTACGCAACATTCAGTTTAGTAATTGGTTGGTTGGAAAACACTACGATTGTTAATCATTTAAAATGGCTACATCGGAGCAGTTTATTAATAGTTATTTGTTATACAAGATTGCAAAGTTTGTTTTTTAACCGCGTGCTCAATTTTGATGACCGAGCAAGCGAAGGATTCTAAAATTGAATCACGAGTGCAGCGAGTGATTCAAACATTAGAATCCTGAGCGTTAGCGAGGGAATCAAAAGAGCACGAGGTGAAAAATCTTTGCAATCGAGTGCAACACGTAACTTTTCATCCCACCTCAGCGAGGAAGGGATTGTTGAGGGAGAAAGCTCATTTGCGCATTATTAACAGTTTCAGTCAATTCTGTTGGCGTCAAGCAAACTTCCTCGTCGCTAGAATCACTCATTTTAGTTTTTTCACTTGTTTTCAAGTTTCTTGTTTTTAATATAAGGTTTAGCAATGACGTGAAAAAATGCCGCGTAAAGAACCGCATACAAAGCAAATTGAAAAAAGAACACCAAGAAGGTTCCGAGTCTGAGTTTTTAACAAATTAAAAAAAAGTTGTATGATATATTCGGCACCATAGAGGTAGCAGTAAATAGGTTTAATGTTTTTTTTAATTCACAAACTTAGTGCACACGATGTTCTAAATTCAATTTACTTTATCCTCTAGAGAATAATAACGGCTTTTCCATTCAGATATTGAAGATTAAAAATACTCTTTCCGAGATGGTGGGATGAAATAGTTATTTGTTATACAAGATTGCAAAGTTGCTTTTTAACCGCGTGCTCAATTTTGATGACCGAGCAAGCGAAGTATTCTAAAATTGAATCACGAGTGCAGCGAGTGATTCAAACATTAGAATCCTGAGCGTTAGCGAGGGAATCAAAAGAGCACGAGGTGAAAAATCTTTGCAATCGAGTGCAACACGTAACTTTTCATCCCACCTCAGCGAGGAAATGACTAAATGCAAAAAAAAAACATTGTTTTTAACAAATTAAAAAAAAGTTGTATGATATATTCGGCACCATAGAGGTAGCAGTAAATAGGTTTAATGTTTTTTTTTATTCACAAACTTAGTGCACACGATGTTCTAAATTCAATTTACTTTATCCTCTAGAGAATAAAAACGGCTTTTCCATTCAGATATTGAAGATTAAAAATACTCTTTCCGAGATGGTGGGATGAAAAATATTAGAAGATACAACGTCCAGCAGCGTCCTTGTTGGAAAAATTGCAAATAAATATGAAGAAATGCTCGAAGTGTAGACTGACTAAAGGCTGCATAGAAACTAGATTAAAGACTGTTGAAGACTATTGGTGCACGTTCAAACAAGTCCATCAAGAATTGGTAAAACTGATACCAAGGGAGAAAAGGATAAATATTCCATATTTTGTAAATAAAGAATTTTTTATACGCGAAGATTGCTATGTTGTTGTACAAGCCGATTTACAAGATATGCTGGCTGTGCATAATGAAAATATCCTTATAGAATTACCAAAAATAAATTCACCTACATTTAAAGGAAGTTACGATGAATGGACAACATTTCAATATTTGTTTATCACAATGGGGCATAACAATTCGACACTCAATGATACACAAAAACTACATTATTTAAAAAGCAGTGTTATCGGTGAAGCAGAGTTATTGTTGAAGCATATACAGGTGACGCAAGACAACTATGCACAAGCTTGGGAGGTGTTAAGAACAAGGTATGGTAACAAATGACTAATTATTAATTCAACATTGAAAAATACTATTCAATCAAAACAAGATAAGTGCACAAACACCTAGTCAATTAAAAACATTGTTGGATGTAACAAGCGAATGTTTACATAGTTTAAAGAATTCAAATGTTGGTACCGAGTCTTGGGATCCAATAACGCTGCGAAGATATATACAAGGAAAACAACTCACGAAATGCAACAGGAAGATATATCGTAAAATTACCGTTCAAGACTGATCACCCAAAATCGCCCAATGCTAATACAAAAGAAATAGCAACAAATAGACTACTACAACTAGAAAGAAGATTCAAATGAATGCCTAAAATAAAGGAAGATTACAAAAAGGTAATGGAAGAATACTTACGCTTAGAACATATGGAAGAAGGTCCTGAAAAAGAAAGAAACAATAGGGCAGTATACCTCACCACGCTGTTGTTTCGGAACAGAAAGAAAGCACGAAAACACGTGTGGTATTTGACGCCTCCTGTAAAGTAGAAGGAGCCACAAATGTTTCTTTAAATGATGAGTTATTAGTAGGGCCTCAGTTACTGGATGATTTAAGAAACCTAGTAATGAGATGGAGAATGAAGAGAGTATGTTTTGCAACAGATATTGAAAAAGTGTATCTCCAAGTTTTGGTTACAAAATCTGATTACCAACGAATCTTGTGGCGTGCTGATCCTTCAGAAGAGAGGTAACTTTCAGCACAGAGTCAGCCCCATATCTCGCCGTCAATACGTTGCATCAAGTAGCTGAGGACGAAACCGATATACCTGAAACAAAAAAAATTAAAGATAAGATTAACAAAAACAACACAAACATGAAAAGAGGGAACGATACTATCTGAAACAAAAAACACAAGATAAAAGTATACATGTGACAAAAGAAGAAATACACAAAACTAGAGACAAAGGTAGACAAGATGAAACTAAAGTATACCTATCTGCATTACAAACGATAAAGGAAGATTTTGATATGGACGATCTCATGTCTGGAGTGAATACTGCAAGAGATGCCATTTCAATAGGCAAGGAAGTAAGTAACATTCTACAAAAAGGAGGATTTATGCTATCGAAATGGGCTTTCAACAATCTGGAATTCATGCAATCTATAAGTCCTGAGAAGACATCTGTTCATGCTTAACTAGATCTCAATATAGATGGCACAATAAAGGCGTTAGGTATATATAGAATAGAATTTAAAGAGTGATAAATTTCTATACACACAAAATTTACCCCAAACCTATAGTAGTTTAACCAAAAGAACAATATTATGGGATATACAAAAAATATTTGAAACTTTTGGCTGGATATCACCAAGTATTGTTGCCAAACCAAAATACTAATTCAGAGGTTGTGGTTACCAAAAATTCACTGGGATTAAGAAGTGGATCAAACTACTAGGAGAAGTATGGCAAAAAATACGCCCCGATTTTGAAAGGGTTAAAGATATTAAGCTAGACCGCTGGCTTCATACCACTAAAGAAAGCTCCTATGAAATCCATGGCTTCAGTGACGCATGTAATACAAGATTTGTGAAAGAAAGCGTGTTATATTATTTACAAGAAAAGTCAACAAATAATCAAATTCAAAACACCCACACAATAAAGTTGAAAATTGATTTTAAAAAATGTCATGTGTTATGTTGACGTGCTGGCGTCTGTATATTCACAGGCAAATAACTCTTGCTTATTTCCAACTAGAACAAATCAAATGTGCCTTCTACACTAAATCATTACTAGCGATAAGCCCGCAAGTACTCATTTTAGTCGTTTGTTAAGTTAAAATGGTTTTGAGTATTGTTTAATAATTATGTATCTAACTACCTGGCTGCGTTATAGTAACCGACGAGTAATTTATATACAATCTAAAAGAGAATGTTTCATGAATTATATTTCTTTTAAACAACTCCAGCATTTCATTCCTTTTTTTCCTCCAGTAGATTCCTCAATAAACACTCTCCCTTCGCAGGCGAGACGACGGCCCATCCCGAAAATCGGATATCGAACCGAAACGAACCGAGGAGAGCGTAGCCTGCGACAAGCCTCGCGTGATGACGTCAAACGGGAAGAGGTACTCCACCTGCGAGGTGTGCGCGAAGAACGTGCCGCTGAACTCCTGGCGCCGGCACCTGCGCGCGCACCGCGGCGAGCGGCGCCACTGCTGCCACGCCTGCGGGCTCGGCTTCAGCGACGGCGGCAACCTGCTGCGGCACGAGCGGGCCCAGCACGCGCGCCGCCGCCCGCACGCCTGCCGCCTCTGCCCCAAGGCCTTCGCGCGCAACACCCATCTGCAAGACCACCTCAACTCGCACTCCGACACCAGGGAGTTCGTATGCGACGTGTGCGGCAAAGCTTCCAAATCGGGCGCAGCTCTGCGCATGCACAGGAGGACTCATGACGCCCGCAAGTTTCCTTGCGTGGAGTGCGGCTCGGAGTTCAAGAGGATGAGTGAGCTGCGCGCGCACGTGACGGTGCACACCGGCGAGAGAGCGCACGCCTGCCGCTGCGGCCGCGCCTTCCGCCTGCGCGCGCAGCTCACCGCGCACCAGCGCACGCACGCACGCACGGGGGGCGTGGGTGATGCATAGTGGGGCGAGGCATACACTGCAGAACCATGACACGGACTATTACCAACGGCGGACGCGGACGGATTTCTAGAAAGTAAAGCCTGAATCGTCCCGAGGAAAGTTAATTCGTTTTGAAGCACACCGAGGCGGCACACGGTCACGGACCTTATTGTCTAGCATAACGTCAGCTGTCGATCACCGGAAAGTAAGGAATTTCGACAACAGCTTTCATAAGCAAGTTATTTTGCGCTCATGTTTCCAGATGTCATTAAAAGGTGTTCGTTTACATGGCAATCGTTCATTTGAGCAATCGCAGTGAGAACTGAGCCAGGTCAAGACTAATCATTTGAAGTAGCCCGATTGAGACTGTGTTGTGATGCGGCTGCTTTGTTGCAGGTTCACGGAAATCACCGATTTCGTAGAAAACACCGCGCCGCCGCCCCCGTACGTCGCGCCCATGGGCCCGCCCCCGCCCCCCGCCCCGCCCCCGCGCCTGAGCTGCGCGTACTGCCCGCTGTGGCTGCCCGCGCGCGCCTACCGCGGCCACCTGCTGGGCGCGCACGCCGCGCAGCTGTTCCACTGCGACGAGTGCGGCTCATACGTGGACCGCAAGGAGTTCGTGGTGCACATGTCCATGCACGCCGCCGAGTACGCCGCCAAGCAGGAAGATAGACCTGAACACCGACAACAGCCAGAATTACAACCGAAACAAGAACGACAACCGAAACAAGAACTACAGCCGAAACAAGAACGACAACCACAACGAGATCAACAACTAAAACAAGAACAACAACCACAACAAAAACAAGAACTACAACAAAAACTAGAATTACAACAAAAACTAGAACTACAACCACAACAAGAACTTCAACCACGACAAGAACTACAACCACGACAAGAACTACAACCACGACAAGAACTACAACCCCAACAAGAACTACAACCACAGCAAGGACTACAACTCCAACAAGAACTACAACCACAACGAGAACTACAACCACAACTACAACCCCAACAAGAACCACAACCACGACAAGAACAACAACCGGTTCAAAAAGATACAAAGAGCAAAAAGGTTGATAAAAACGAAAATGGTGAAAGCAGAAAACGCTCCAGAAGAACGAGCAGAATCGGCGGCCGAGACAGGAGTCAGGGCGACGGGGCAGAGAGCGCGAGCGCGGGACACGGGGGCGAGGACAACGAGTTCTCCGACCACAGCGACTCGGACTACGGCTTCGGCCCGCTGCCCGAGTCGGTGTTCGAGGCGATCGAGGACTCGCAGGAGAGCCGGCCGGAGGGCGGGGGCGCGCGGGCGGGCCGCAGCGAGGAGGTCGAGAACGTCCCGCCCCCGCCCCCGCCGCCGCCGCCGCCCGACGGAAAAGCGGGGCCCGAGAAAAAATCTAGGACGTGTCCGATCTGCGGCAAAGTGTACACGGCGTCGTCGAGCTACTTCTACCACATGAAGCACTTCCACGGCTCGCAGCGCGAGCACCCGTGCGACACGTGCGGCAAGCGGTTCGGCACGCGCGGCGCGCTCGCGGCGCACCAGCCCGTGCACACGGGCGCCTGCGCCTACGCCTGCTCGCGCTGCGGCAAGCGCTTCGGCTCGCGCGCCGGCCTGTACATCCACGCGCAGACGCACGGCGCGCCCAAGCGCTGGGCCTGCGCCGAGTGCGGCCGCGCCTTCCGCTGGCGCGCGCAGCTGCTGCGCCACGCCGCGCGCCACCGCCCCGAGCGCCAGCACCGCTGCAGCCGCTGCGCCGCGCGGTTCAGCGTGCGCGCGGACCTGCTGCGCCACGCCGCCACGCACGACAGGGGCGACCACGCCTGCGGCCACTGCGGCAAACGGTTCGCGCAGCTGCGGTACCTCAAGGTGCACCTGCACCGCAAGCACCCGCCCGGGGCGGCACTCGGCTGATATGCCGCCGTGGGCCGGCCTGGAAGCTCGATACGCTTTAATGAAACTCATGTCCGATAGAAGGGAGCGAGATGTAGTTTCTAAAGGAGACCCGGCGTTTTATGCTTAAGTTGTATACTTTTTTAATCTGTTATTCATTATCTATCTGGCAACATCTGTCAAATCAAACATGACGTGACAGCATTGTTGACATTTCTCTTTTTTAAAAGCAAAAGAATTATGGTTTATGCAGCCACGTTAGACATTTGTAAAGTAACATGTCTGTTTTTTGAAGACTTAGTGTTTCCATATTAAAAAAAAATTAATAACTTATCCGCGATTCGATAAAAATAAGACAAAACTTGGTTTAGGTAGCATATAATATTAGCTTTACTCTATGACCAAATTCTATTGTATACTTATGCTATAGAAAGTGCCGGTTCTCCTTTACGATTGTTTAGTAACTAAATTATTATTTAATTTCAGCCAAAGACTGGCATTCGGTAGTCGATAATGTGATGTGAAGACTGGTATCGATACGTGTAGTATTTCTGTAAACGAGGAGCCAACCAATATCTTTTGGTATGCGACAGCTGTTATGGAAATAAAATAAATGCCTTTTATTATAGTAGTAATATTTTATTGATCTTATTATATCTTATATACAATAAATTAACTATTTTAAAACACTGTTGTATTGCGTAGCTATAACTTTACAAGTTATACAATCTCGTAATAGATATGTTTCGCAAACTCGGGTAACATCGAGCATTTACACAGGATTTATCTTGATACATTTAATCGTTGAACATAAAATCATCGTTTAATAGATAGATAGATAAATTCTTTATTGCACATACATGTAGAACAATTTTACAATATAAAACTTAAATCTAGTATGAGCAAAGGCGGTCTTATCGCTGAAAGCGATCTCTTCCAGACAACCTTTGGTTTTAGGACCCAAGAAAGAGAAAGAGGAAGTGCGCAAGTACAATTAAACAGAATTACACGATAGTTAATTAATAAAAACAGGTATTATAATTATATACTTATAAATATATTTAAAATTAGACGTACATATATATATACAACGATATAAGTATCATACATACACACATACATACATATATATTAAATAAACTATTACATGTTACTAGCAGATGACTTAGCTAATAGATGCTTGTGTAGCATAGATTTGAAGATAGAAAGTGTCTTGGAGTGTCGGATTTCGTAGGGTAAGTTATTCCAAAGAAAAGTAGACTGGACTGTAAACGAATCCTTAAAATAACCTGACCGAGTAAAGGGAGCCTTTAGTACATTATCCGATTTTGACCTGAGACCACGGTTGTGATCCTCCCCTAGAAACCGGAAACATCCTTTAAGGTAGGAAGGAGTACGAGGATCATACAGTACGTTTAAAACGAGAGTGAGGATATGCTCCTCACCAGGGACTGAATAACCCATAAATTAAGGTACCTTTATATAGCGGTATGGCGTCATACCGAAAAATAGCGGTTACCGGAATATTCCGATATCCAAATTTATATCGGTACCGTAATTTTGAGTTTTTAAATAATAAAGGTTTATTTCGGTATGAAAGAGACGGCTAACAACCGTTTCAAGCTTAGCAACTACTGGCTTTCTTAAAAAGCTTTAGTTTGGATTGTTCTCGTTGTCAAAACACGTGCGCCGCGCATAGGTTTGAATTTTTTACTAAAAGACAGGATATACCCACAAAATATTCTTTTCGGCCAAAAACACAAACAAGATTAATTTTGTCAACCTCTAAACTTCACTTACACTCTAAAAGTCCGTTAGTTATGTGTGTGAAAATATATAATAAATTACCTACTTCTTTAAAAAATATACCCACATAAAAATAATTCTTTAAAAAACTGAAAGACCTATTTATTGCAAAATGCTACTACACGCTGGAAGATTACCTAAAAGATCGCCTATAAAAATATAATAATGTATAATAATAAAATAATTATTGATAAATAAATAAAATAATATGTAGATAATATTTTGTATATGTATATATATGTATGTAAATATATGTGCATATGTGTGTATATATATATATATACAGAACAATACCTGTACCAGATTGGATGCAATTTCATTCCTATGTACAATAAGTCCTACTCTCACCTTACGTAATTATATTTATTTAAGTAGAATCACAGAATAATATTGTAGAACAATGCAACTGCCGTGCACACGGACTTTTAAAAGTACGCTTGCCGGTAGGTATATTAACGCCAACTCAAGCTAGTGTCTGCTAATAAGCGGACGGACTTTTACTTAACCCTTAACCGATTCATTGCGTATCCCTCTTTTAATGACTTTTGTGCATGTCGGCTAACAAATATTCTGTGACGCCTCCGTGCGTCAGCCGCCACCCATTAAAGTGACGCGCTTGCGCGTCTTCAGCCATGAGTGAACATATTTCGCTTTTTGTTATGATTTTGGCTTGTTTACACGCCGCATTCAGTCGGAATCGGATGTCAAACGTAAAGGGTTTGCTAATTCGTTTAGTGTATTGTAAAGTGACTTATCTACGCGATTTTGCTGGAATGGCTGCTAAGTGATTTATTTGGATCAGTGGTTGTAAACCTTTTGTGTATTTTTAGTAGAAGTTTACAAAAGGGTGTGAAAGGAGTACCTTTATTTAGGTTCTATACCGTAGTGTTGCGATGCAGCCACTATAACGAGTCAAAATATAAAAAATAAAAAAATAAAAAATACGCATGAGTAGGTGTCGGAACTCTTGTTCTCATTGTTAATGAGCAATGTAGTCCAATGAAATGGAAAATGGGTCGGGTGGTTCAACTTCATATTGAATAATCGCTTGAATTTGCGAATAATCGAACTTACTTATAAAATCAGTTTTCAATCTAGCCGTTTTTAATAGTAGATTGATACACAAGTTGCTAAAATGACATATAAAACGAGGTATTTTAACTCCCGAGCTTAATTCGATTGCAAGAAAATAAAATAATCCAATACAATATTTAAAATAAATAATGTAAACTCAGGGCTTGTTTATTCGGTTAATTTTCAAACCTAGTCAGCAGCCAGTTCATAGGAACCGTTTTATTAAGGTTTTTTTCTTTTAAACAAGGAGAAATCCTATTTTCGGATACACAGCGGGCCTGAGGAAGCCCGCTGGTTATGTGGCGACTCTCCCCCCAACGCCCGGTTCCCTGTCCAGGTCCGAAGGCCTCGACAGGGACTCGGGTGAAGAGGGGCCTTACCCACTAAAACTCCTTACACCATCCCATCACTTTTTTTTTTATGGGTTGGTTTGTAACTTAGTTCTTCATTAGAAGGCAAATATTTCCTTTTGTGTGTTAATTTGGGAGTATGGGTATTTCCCCGCATGGGATAAGCGTAGGCTATTAAAGGATGTTGGGTAATTTTGGGATAAAGGGTTTTGAGGATCAATTTGGATTAGGGTTCGTTTAAGGATATTGGGAATTATTTAGGGAAGTAAGGGAAAGCAGAAATTTAGAATCTATTATTTAATGCCAAAATTTTTGAGGTGGACTTTAGAGTCCTATATTTAAATTTAAGTGGACTTAAGGTCCACTTCTAGTCGATTGCGGGTCACAAATAGTTAGGAAAGAAAGATTTTAGAGGTAGAAGGGAAAGAAGAAGTAAGGATAAGAATAAGGAAGGAATTTTTAGGGTTTTATGGGATTATTTTGTTTATAAGCTTTATTTGCGTTAGTTTTTAGTCTTTAATTTATTAGGCTTAAATTTATTTATTAAGTCTTAATTCCGTATTATTATTTTAATTTACTTTTATTTTAATATTATTTATTGAAGAATGAATTTAATTTTTTTACGTTTTTTACAGAGTTTTGAGAGATTTATAATTTATTTATGTAATAGTTTTTATATAAAAAGGCTAGGCATTATACTTGCAAATTTTCTGCCAATTTATTTTAGGATTGTTTATGTGTATTATTTGGTTAGTTTTTTATTTTAGACTAGGTAAAAATTTTATTAAAAGTTTTAGGTTTGTTTTAGAAATTTTTAGTGTTTTACTTTGGGCCTTTAAGTGTAGATTTTATTGTGTGTTATTATTTAGGAACAATCTGTGATAAATTTATTTAAAGGTATAAAGTTAATTTTTTTTTTTAAGATTTTATTATGAATATTAGGGTTTTAATTTTTAGTGTAGATTATTTTAATGTTATTTTAGTTAATCAATTTAGGTAATTTTAGTTTATAATAAGTTTTGATTTCAAAATATGTTCAATTTCCATAGTCTGTTTGGTTCTGCAAGCGCAGAACCATGGATTTGATTCGGGGGCACTCTTTTCCATTCGTGGCATTATGGCTGGAGTCCACTTTAGTGCCCATACGCAGGTTGTGTGTGGTACAGTTATAACATTTGGGTCTGTCCAGTTTGTTTGGGCACTCGGTGATCTGATGTCCTGGACTAGCACAGTGGGCACATGGTTTTTTCTCCGCCTTGCACTTGGACTTTGTGTGCCCGTATTGCAGGCACTGGTGGCACTGCACAAAGCGGCTGAAGTCCTCAACGTGGACCCTGCTATGGTCCACGTTGAGCCTCCCGAGAGCGAGGATGGTCTTACGCATCTCGGGAGTGACCTCCACAACCGCATTGTACAGTGCCGGGTTTCTGTTTGAAGTCAGAAAGCAGATGCGAGAGATGGCCACGTCATTTTGGGTCACAGCGACCTCCACCAATTCCTCGCGGGGGATGTCTTTCGAGACTCCCTTCAGGATTAGAAGTGGTGGTCGCTGCTTCGCCGGTTCGGCGACGAAGTTAGGGCTCTCGTGGTGACGGGCAATTGTCTCATCGCACTGCTCTCTGCGTTCAAACTCGACCCTTAGTTTTGAGTGCGTGATCGGCAGAATTTTGATGGGGGCATATTTGTGCCTCCGGAATGATATCTCATTCTTCCACATGGACATCACTTCCGGAGGCTTGAGGGAGGCGTCAAATGGGCTGACAATAATTGCGGGGTAGGTTTCGGGAGTTGGGGGCAACCAATTGCTCCAAAAACCACCACCACTTATGCAAGCGTTACTGCTGGCATCCCATCACTTGTCGTCAGGGTGGTTCGGGACCACGGACAGCAGACTCCGAATTCCACCCTACGACGGCCCGCCAGTGGGGAGGACGCCCGGGATAGTTTGGGCGCCCTGCAGATTCCCATGAGTTTCATGCAATGCGGCTATGGGGTCTCCCACCCCACAGTCACGCAAGCCTCACTGCGGTGGAAGGAGGTGGGCAAAATGCCGCCTTCTCCTACCGACTCGCCTGCGTCGGATCGGGTCCGCATGGAGTTGCTCCTCGCGGACCCTCTCCGCGGCCTCCTTCTGTGAAACAACCGCTTCACTGATCAAGGCCATGGCCCTCCATGATCTGTCGCTGTCTAGCATGGCTTTTACCACGCTAGGCAGCGAGAGTGTCTCCCCCAACGACCGACATCAGACTGTGGCGCTGCGCAGCCCACGACCCGCACTCCTCAAGGGTGTGCGTTTCTGTGTCCTGCGCAGCTCCACAGCTGTGGCATTCTGACGTCGACTCCCCTCGGTGCAGGTAGTATCCAAAGCATCCATGCCCAGACAGCATCTGCTCCAAATGGAAAGATAGAGTCCCATGTCGCCGCTGTAGCCATCTCCCCAATTCTGGTTGGATGGCTCGGCACAACCGGGAGCCGTAAGTCGATGACCGCAAATCATCGGCCCATTTGGCCAGCAGCTCTTGGTCAGCCAAATCTCGAGCCTGTTTAAGCTCTTCTTAAGTATGGTTTCTACCCTGTTCTTTAGCCTCTGCCCGCTGTCGGTACAGTTCCGCCAGCTTCACTGCCTCCAACCCCCATGGCGGGATGCCAGCCAGCGCACAAGCTGCAGCATGAGACACTGTCCTGTACCCTCTGATGGCCCTCAACGCTATTATCCGCTGTGCGGCACGAAGATGTTGTTTGTTGGTAGCGTTGAGGGCAGTCGCCCATATAGGGGCCCCATAAAGGGCCATCGAGCCCACTACTCTAGCATAAAGCCGGCGAGTCAAAGCGTTCGGCCCACCAACATTCGGCATGTTGCGTCCCAAAGCGGATGCCGCACTGACGAGAAGAGGGGAGAGTTTGCGAAAGTGCTCCTCGAAGCGCCAACGCCCGTCCAGAATGAGACCCAGATACTTCATCCGGACCCCAACCCGGATCCTATGCTCGTCTATATCTAGGTGGGTTCCAGGCGGCGGTCCTCGTCGAGGCCCATGGAAAAGAAGAGCCTCAGTTTTACCGATCGCTACCTCGAGCCCCAACATATGGATTCTGTCCACCACCAGAGATGTTATGACGGTGACCAGTCTCCCTGCCTCTGCGCAATTTCCGCCCCGGGCCGTGATCAGAGTATCATCTGCATAACAGATTACATCGGCCCGTGGGCCTACCCAAACATTAAAAAAAACCTGTTTCTAAAAAAACAATAAAATGGGTTTTGAATCAATTAAACGGTTTATAGAGGTTTTTTCTTCTTTTTTAAGTACCTAAACACACCGGGACAACGCGAGCGCGCGAGTGGCAAAGCGAATAGCGACCTTCCATACGTAGACATGAATTCTATTTGCCTGAAATACCGCTCTCCCAAAGTGAGCGCGCGAGTTTTAAATCGACTTGCGAGCTAATGTCTACACACGGAAGGTCGCCATTAGCCTAATCGCCTCGCCAGCAGTAGGTACATTTCGCAGCTTTGGATTAAACTGGTTTATTTAGGTTTTTGAAGCCCTCTCATTTACATTGGAAGCGGTTTTTGTAAAAACCTTATTCAATAACCGGGATTTTTTAAACCGGTTCGAAGCCCTATCGTCACTAATTCAATTTATAATTAGAAAATATTAATAAAGGAAAGATGGCGAGCCAGTTTAAACCTTTACATCGTTGTTCCATAATAAGTCTTAACGCGTCAAAAACGTATGCCGCATAATCGCGTTTATCGTCCGGCATAGAAAATCGCGTAGCGAATTATTTATTACATCAAGCAAATCCTCAATATAATGAAAGTTCTGCTAATTAGCACTCCCTAAAAAGTAATTCTACAAAGTTTCAGTGGAATTTTCTTTATGACGCTATGTGGCGTCATACGCCATACACAAGAGAAGTAAAATTAGGGAACAAAAAGTTTGCAACCACTGAAGTTTTTTAACTGGCGCTATCTCCTAAAACGTTCAATACAGGCATAATCTACGTGTCAAATAATATAAGTTCTGTTAATTAGAACTCTCTAAATAGTCATTCTATAGAATTTCAGAGGAATTATTTATGACGCCATTTGGCGTCAAACACCATACGTAAAAGATATCAATGAAGCTCCATGGCGTCATACGCAATGAATCGGTATGCATGGCAAATGTCAACACGTAATGATGGACTTATTATACTAGTGCAGTAAGTTGGTTTTCACAGATGAGTAGACTAATGTAAGGCTTACTATTGACATGAGTTTGTAAATACCAATTTCCGCACTAGTGTAAAAAGATGTTTACACGCGCACATTTTTTACACATTTTTGCGCGCGACACGCAACAAAAACAGGTTTTTACTTGTCGCCTCGCAAGCAAAAGGAAGTCTCACCCCTCACCCTGCGCCCCGCAACTGTCAATGCAACGTTTTTCGGTACCGATATCGCATAAAGGTTAAATAACGGTAAAGCCTTACCTTTATTTTATTAAGGTACACTTATTTTTTACCGGTAACGTAACCTTATACCGTAACCGCTTTCAGTCCCTGCTCCTCACGGCGCAACCTAATAGGTAGCCATTCAAGCCTATGCCTGTATTCAGACACATGGTCGAACTTACGCAAACCGAAGATAAACCTGACGCAGAGATTTTGAAGGCGTTGTAGCTTATTAAGCAAGTCCTCATTAAGATCAACAAGGCAGACATCGGCGTAGTCTAAGATCGGTAGAAGGAGAGATTGCGCAAGTTCGACCTTGGTCTTCACAGGAAGCAAGTTCCTCCACTTCCTAAGCGAACCAGAGGCAGCAAACACCTTACGACTCATCTCTGCTACTTGTGGAGCCCAGCAGAGGGTACAGTCGAAAAGGACCCCTAGATTCTTTACAACATCGCAGTAGTTTATTGAGATACCGTCAAAGAAGAGCGAAGGGACAGATAAATTGTTTAACTTGGCTGTTTGTTTTGAGCCCCCGATGATGATAGCTTGCGATTTATTAGGATTGACCGTTAAGCCATGGGTTCGACTCCATTCAAGAATAGTCGCAAGGTCAGCGTTAAGGCTGGCGATCGACGGGGGCCTGAGAATAAATTTGCAGGTCGTCGGCATACAAGTGAAATTGACAGGATAGGAGTGGTGTGAGAAAGTTAATAAAAATCGAAAACAGGAAAGGAGAAAGGACGCCGCCCTGGGGCACACCGGCAGTGACGTCGCTAGCACTAGAAAGTTTGTCATCGGCGCGGACGAATTGCCGTCTGCCGAAAAGGTAACTACAAAAACCAATTAAGCGCCGTATCCGAAACTAGGAGAGATTTCAGCATAGCCAGAAGGATGTCGAAGTCAACAGTGCCGAAAGCATTTGAAAAGTCCAATAGTACCAACACCGTCAACCGCTGATCGGACATTCCCAGGCGTATGTCATCGGATACTTTGGTCAGAGCTGAGGTAGTACTATGTCCCGGGCGGAATCCAGATTGGAAAGGACTAAGGAAGTTAATTGAGTTTACAAAGACACTGATTTGGTTGAGGACAAGGCGTTCAAGGATTTTTGAAAGGAAGGGAAGAATGGATATTGGTCTAAAATGAGAGGGTAAGGAAGGGTTCGAAGTTTTAGGAACAGGTATGACGACTGCTTGACGCCAGCAGCTAGGAAAGCTGCCGGTATTAAGCGAGAAGTTAAAAATATGGCAGAGGATAGGGACCAGAATATCAAATCCTAAGAGGATCATCCGCCGGCCAATCCCATCCATGCCCTCGGCATTAGACTTAACTGCTCGGATATTGTCTTCAACTTCGCGCTCAGAGACCGACCGAAAGACAAATACAGGATGCTGTGGATAAGGAGAGGAAGACAGTGATAGCAGTGTGCTTTGTTTCAAATTATGAGGGATACATGAAGGAGCAGAAAAGTGTTGGTTTAAGGAGGACAAATCAAGATTTTTAGGAATGGAGGTCTTAGACTTACCAATACCCAAGGAATTTAAAAATGACCAAACCTTAGCAGGGTCAACGTTAGCTACGGAAGAGTGAATGTGACGACGTTGCGCATCCCTACACAGCCTACTACAGCGATTACGAAGCTCCCTATATTTGCCACGATTAATGTCAGATAGATCCTTCTTAAATCGAACCTTAGCAGCATTACGCCTGGCCATAATGACTTTAATGCCATTAGTTAGCCAGGGAGCGGGGAGATGTTTGAGCCGGACCGGTCGAAGAGGGGCATAGATGTCAAATATTTCGATCAAGTTCGAGTTGAAGATTTCCATCTTTAGATCGATAGTAGGGGCATCAAACACCGCATCCCAGTCAATACTGCTAAGGTCAGACATAAAGCTAACAGTGTCAACATTGTTGAAGTTACGTTGCATGATCACTCGCGGTTTAGGTTTAGGACAACGGATCTTATAGGATAGGAAAAGGAGATCATGATAGGAAAAGGCTTCAGCAGAAAGTTGCCCGTGGGAACTCACGTGATCAGGAGAGGAAACAATTGCAAGATCCAACAAGGAGGGCTGGCAGCCAGGAAAATGGTGTGTAGCAGTTGAAGGGAGAATGTTAAGGCTAGTGGATTCCACAATTGAACAAAGGTGTGTCGACCGTGAATCTCGCTTGAGTAAGCAGGTGTTGAAGTCACCCATAATAATAGTATGGCCAGCTGTTGGTACCAGTGTTTCTAATACGGCTTCAAATTTATCAAAGTAGTCTATGTGTAGATTGGGGCTATAGAACACGCCTAGGAGAATCTTCGAGTGACCGAGAAGAACTTCTATAAAAAGGTGCTCAGAAGATTCAGAGTAGGCAGATGGAGATTTACTTATGATATTAAAAGGCAGGTGGCCTCTTAGGAAAATGGCAACACCACCACCCCCCTTGCCAGTCCTGTCATTGCGAATGAGGTGAAATCCGGGAAGAGAGTAGGAGGTGGAAGGGAGAGACAAGGTTTTAAGAACGTTTCCGATATTAGGATGGCGTGAATATTTCGGTTACCAGAGAAGGTGGTCAGCAAATCTGGGTAATGCGCGGGGATGCTTTGGGCATTTATATGCACGACATTAAAATTTTTGGAGAAAGGTGCAAAGTTAGCATCAAGTAATGAGTCCAGAGGTTGAGGCAAACTTTGGAAACTACAGTCTGATAAAGAAGAAGCAGAAAGATAGTCCGACCTGTCATCCGAATCAATATTATTGTCATCATTAAAAATCGCTTGTAACATAATAAGTAAGTATATAAATACTATATAATATAAGATAAAATATATAAAAAAAATGTAATATAAAAACTAAATAAAAAAATTAAATAGGTATAGGTATACCACCCGCCAGCAGTATGGAAGAGAATCGCCTACCTACTAGGTACATTCATTCACTAAAAACACAACTTTAAAATGAAGTTTGAACATGACACAAAAAGATAAATGAACCAAATGATTTACTAAACTATACAGCAAATAAAGAAGTTAAACAAAGGAAAAACAAACAAAATTAGGTTTAGAAAAATCAAAATTAGAAAAAGAAAACCCTAGGCCGTATAGACCAGATCCCTTAGTCATGTCCAAGAGTGAATTATAGTACTGACACATTCATCCGTCAGTGTCAGTCTGACACCTGACAGTAGGTAATGTAAACAAACGAGATCACGACGAGAAAAAAAAGGTTAAATACAAGTGAAACTACACTCCAACCCTATAACATTTTAGAGTACATAAAAACTGATTATTATTTGGGTTAAAGTTTAAGTGGCTGAAAACCGGTTGCTAACATTTACTCGGTGTTGACGAGGTACCCGCAGCAATACGGAGAAACTCGGCCATGGACTCCAACCTGTGCCTGTTTCCGTCAGGAGTCTTAATGAAGATCACCCCTTCCGCAGTCCAGCAGTTAGAAATGCCGAATTTGTTTCTTGCAGCCATAAACACGTCATGACGCGTCTTTGTTAGAAATTCGGATAGCGTGACTTTGGAACCCTTAAGGGCAACTTTGCCTCTCCACAAAGCCGCGCGCACCGCAGTATCCGAGAATTTTACAACAATGGGCCGCGGTTTGTTGTTATTGGGAGCCAGTTTGCCCATGCGATAACTTGCGGTAATGCTGCTACCCGAGAAACCTTGTACCTTGCATTTCGATGTGAGTGTGGCGACAACTTTAGAGCAAGTATCTTCACCTTTCTGCTCCGCGATACCGTGTACCAGCAACATCTTACTTCGGAAACGCGTCTCAATCCTGTCCATGCCTCTTCGTAAATCATCCATTTCTGAGCGAAGTACAGCCAGTCCGTTACAGACAAAAGCCTTGAAGGCGAGAAATTCGGAATTGAGCCCAGCAATTGTATTTGGATTCTTACGTGAAGATGCCTGGTTGAGCTCAGCCTGGAACTCTGCCATTTTGGTCTGGAACATCTTGGCCATGTTGTTCATGTTGTCTTCCAGTCTTGAGTGATCCATGTTTAGTGATGTGTGGAGAGTTTTAAAAGGAGAAGTTAAACTGCAGGCGAGTAGAACTACTTTATGCTATCAGGATTTGCATAAAAAATCTGATAAAAAACTTAATTAAATATTTTTAAAGAAATAAAATAAGAGAGCAACAAATTTAGGTGTTTACTTGGCAACTACCCTCGGCCGAAAAAACGATTAATAATGTTTGTGTTTCATATACCTAGTTT
This sequence comes from Scoparia ambigualis, assembly GCA_963921215.1. Lineage (NCBI taxonomy): Eukaryota > Metazoa > Arthropoda > Insecta > Lepidoptera > Crambidae > Scoparia > Scoparia ambigualis. The sequence goes on along the minus strand of OY992520.1, from coordinate 31,656,799 downwards.
GTTATTTCTCGATATTAGATTCTTATCTGAAACATACTTATATTGAAACAACCGTGTTGCGTAGCGGTGAAAGAATACTACCACCTGTCACGCTGAGCACATGTGCAGTCGCTATTTGGTAAAAAGTGGACTATGATAGAGGAGTGCTTTTGCTGTCCTCATTGCCCAGTGTCTGACTAACCCCTCGGGGTAGTAATAGCCCGTAGTAGTAGTGATTATATGTATGTGTGCAGATACTTTCATCATCACGGTAAGTTCATAAAGGATAGCTCGCCGTGATCCTCGACTTCAAACAAAGTGCCACAATTCATAACAATTTTAAGATATTTAAATGTGGCCTTGCTAGTTTACTAACGCAATGACGTCACTTAACGGGTCGTTATCAGATTACTTTTAAAGGAAACTTGTTTCTAAATAAAAAAACATAAGTGATTGTTTTATGATGTATATATATGTAGTGTATGGTATTCCACATATACGAATATTTTTTATTTGTTTAGGCATAATGGGTACCTACATACATGTATATGCATTAAAATATATGAAGTGTAGAAAACAGTTTTGCCTGGAAACATTTTTTTGGAAAAGGCCCAATGTATGCACTGGGTTATTGTATTTAGTTCAATTTTCAGATAGATCTTTGTTCCTTTACTAGTCTAACGGCTACAGGAATTATAATGTATAGAGTATTGAAAATTATTACTAGAGAACAAAAATACAGTCCACCACATCAACAATCGACGGTCCCAGACCATCAGCGTGTTCTTAATTGATTGATTGGAACAACACTAGTTACTGATTTTGGTTAATTAGCATATTATTATTAACACTGAGAATATAATAAGGATATTGGAACTTTACAATGAAAATATTAGCATAAATTATGGTGATGTATTCAACAATGAGATCATGATGTATGATTAATAACATAAGTAGGTATGAATTTTATAACCAATATCTACAAACTAGAATATATTCTACAAAAGGTATATAATTTGTACACTAAACAGTATTATCACATATGTAACGTCCTACCAATTGCCGCATTCCTACGGGACAAGTCTCCCCACGAACAGCTATCGCGTTCAGTCGTCTTCATTGATCCTGAAAAACATAATTATCTAAAATAAATTATGATAAACCGAAATTTATGTAAAAATCATGTAGAAAATTATTTTTTATCTATAGGTTGTTCAGTCAAATGTGATATGGTGAACATGAATATAGTTAAATATTATTTTAACTTTACTGTACCAATAATTCCGTACATGGTGAGGCCAAGCCACGGCCCCTGTCGTTCACCATTCTATCACGTTAACAGAACGAGAATTTGCAACAGCTGTGGATTTTGTAAAATAGGTGTTGCTTTAAATACCATACAAATGTAAGTTTTCACTGAATACTATATTCCACACTCCTATGTCATCAGCAAAGGCAGGCGCAACCGCTGGTTCAATCGCGAGTGTGCCAGCGCTGTTGAGAGCAAACAGACGGCATACCGCGCTTGGATCAGAGGTAAAGCTCATGGGGATCCCGAAATTCGCTCGCTAAAAGCAGCCTATAATAATGCCACCAAGTCGTGTAAGAGGGCCTACATTAGAGCGGATGCCCAGCGCGTTGCACGAGTAGGCCAAGAACTCCTGACGCATTCTACGGGCAGCCGTAGTGGCGTCTGGCCAAAGCCGTGCAATCCAACTTCTGCCAACCCTCGCTGCCACCACTAAGATGTCTTGACAGAACTTTAGCTCACAAGCCGCAGGAAAAGGTCGATCTCCTGGCCAAACTCTTTGCGGCTAACTCCCGGATCGATGACTATGATGCACAGCCACCCTCAATTCCTCACTGGCGCCACACAATGTCTGATATTAAAATCAGGCAGTGTGATATCCGTGCGGAACTGCAGTCAATCGATGTCCGGAAAGCTAACGGTCCTGATGGCATCCCAGCAATAGTCCTGAAAATGTGTGCAGTGGAGTTGTCCCCTGTGTTAACGCGTCTGTACCGTCTCTCGCTCTCTTCGGGTTGTGTGCCGGAATCTTGGAGAGAAGCTAATGTGCAACCGATCCCTAAAAAAGGAGATCGGTCAGATCCGACTAATTACCGCCCTATAGCCGTAACTTCAGTATTGTGTAAGATCCTAGAACGAATATTGAACAAACAGCTTGTTCGATACCTAGAAGATCACTCCCTAATTCACGATCGTCAATATGGATTCCGGCCAAAACGGTCAACGGGTGATCTTCTAGCGTACGTCACACATCTCTGGGGTGAGGCTATTGACAAGCGTGGCGCGTCACTGGAAGTTAGCCTTGACATAGCCAAGTCTTTTGATCGGGTCTGGCACAAAGCTCTTCTCTCCAAGCTCCCGGCATACGGTTTGCCCGCTCAGTTCTGTACCTGGATTGCTAGCTTTCTGCATATCAATGACTTGCTTCCTCTTGGAAACATTAATTGCTATGCAGATGATAGCACAGTGCATGGGGGATATAACGGGCACCCAACGGCTGGGCGGGTAGACACCGAAATGAAGCGAGCAAATCTTGTCATTGAGCTCGATCGGGTGTTGGACCTCATTTCTAAATGGGGCTCCGATAATCTGGTGGAGTTCAATGCCAAGAAAACACAGGTGTGCGCGTTCACAGCGAAAAAGTCGCCATTCCTTCCCCTTCCCTCTCTTCAGGGTACATCTCTAGGCCTGCAGAGCAGTATTAACATGCTCGGTATGGATATCCGCTGCGATCTGAACCAAAAGGACTACATCGAAACCGTGATTAAAAATGCCTCACGTAAACTCGGTGTCCTGAACAAGGTGCGGCGATTCTTCACGCCTGATCAGTTGTGTCTATTATACAAGACACAGGTGCGGTCTTGCGTGGAGTATTGCTCTCACCTTTGGGACGGCTCCGCAAAGTACCTTCTCGATGCCTTGGACAGATTGCAGCGCCGCGCTGTGCGCATTATCGGCAATGCGGAGGTCACTAAAACTCTCGAGCCTTTGCAATTGCGTAGAGATATTGCGTCACTCAGCGTCTTTTACCGATTATACCATGGCGAGTGCTCTGAAGAACTCTTTGACCTCATCCCTCCTTCTCCCTTCCTCCATAGGAGTACGCGTGCTGCTCTCCGGAGTCACCAATTTACAGTCTCTAACATTCCATCACGCACAAAGAAATTTGGTGACTCGTTTCTTTGCCGCACTTCCAAAAGATGGAATAGTCTGCCAGCACACGTATTCCCTCCTACCTATGACATAGGGTCCTTCAAACGAGGCGTGAAGAGGCACTTTGTGGGCCGGCAGAGTGAGGGTGACTGATGCTACGTCTCTTACGCCGCACCAGTTGTCCTCGCGCCTGGACCTCATTTCCACTTAACATCAGGTGGAGTGGGGTCATTTGCCGGGCTTAGTATAAAAAAAAGACTTGAACAAAAGGTGATTTAAATCCGCACTAGGCGCTTTAAATTATATAAAGTGACATATTGGTAATGAGTCGCGATTGGTCGAATGGCGAATGGGCGTCACCTGCGCGCGGCGGGCGGCGTGGAGTGCGGCGCGGGCGAGCTGCCCTCGTTGACGAGCCGCTGGCGCTCGCGGTACATGGACACCTGGATGTTCTGCAGCTGGTGGTAGCGGCACACCTTCAGCGTCGAGAACACCGCCAGCCCCACCCACGTGGCGAACGCGCCCCACGCGCCGAACTGCAACAAACCACTACTGCTTTATGCCTGAGCCGTGGCGCGTAGGGTACCCTTTTCTCTTCCCTGGTGTCGTAAAAGGCGACTTACGGACTAAAGATTGCACACACATCCAACAGCATATAGCGGCGATGGGCTCACCACCTGTCACGCTGAGCACATGAGCAGTTGCTTTTTGGTGTGCCGTGGAGTATGGCAGAGGACTGCTTCCGCGGTCATTGCCTAGTCTCTGACTGACCTTATGGGTAAATAGTTGTGTATGTTGTATACCCCTGGCAATCGGTGGGCGCGTGGCTAAGGGTTCAATTCCCGGTCGGGTGCCGTGCGTTTCGTATATTCCGATGCTGCGGCCGGGTTTGTGAGCCCACCAAACCGCATTAGGCAAGCGTGGTGATACCTATAAGCCGCATGCTGCCGCGGGTACACCTATTATTAAATACGTTTAATGGTTTTGCACCGCTGCTGTTCACATTAATGATGAGGGTGTGTACACGTGTCCTAGTATTACAATATATTTTAAGTACTAAAATTTTAAACTTTGCCCTATTCCTCAAAGTGTTTGAGGAAGGAGACACTTATGTTCCTCTGTCGTAACACAACAATGCTACTAACATTGTTGTTATGGCGACAGACTTGGACAAATACGGTGGTGGTAGCTAAGCTAGCCGAGCGGACTTACAACAAGCCCTGTCACCAAACAAACAGTATTATTACACATAAGTAATAGTAGATTGTTATACAAGGGGCTAAAATTACTTATTATATACGAGGTAGTTTTACTCCCGAGCTTTTAGCAAGGGAGTTAATAGAAACCGAGTTTTAATGGGTTTTTAGCGCCGTGTGTTACACCATGTTTTTTACTACGAATGCGAGAAAATAAAACAATCCAATACAATATGAATTGGTTTATTTTTATTAAAAATTAACCCGTTAGTTGCTTTAACGACACCCACGGGAAGAGAAGGGATGGCAGTATTATTTTGATGAGCCCATCGCCGCTCTATGCTGTTGGATAGTAGGTATGTGCAGTCTTTCCATCTCTTCCCTTGGGTGTCCTAAAAGGCGACTAACGGCCTAAAGACTGCACATACATCCTACAGCATAGAGCGGCGATGGGCTCATCAAAATAATACTACCAACCCCTCTCTTCCCTTTGGTGTCGTAAATGGCGACTAACGGACTAAAGACTGCGCATACATCCAACAGCATAGAGCGGCGATGGGCTCATCAAAATAATACTACCAACCCCTCCCTACCCTTGGGTGTCGTAAAAGCGACTAACGGGCTAAAGGCTCACCACCTAAGCACATGTGCAGACTGTGCAGTTGTTTCTTGCTGAAGCGTGGACTGCGTGGGCGTGGTCTGTGTTGTCCATAGATTCAAATAATTACTAATTTTACCATAAACTTTAATAATAACAATCTCAAAAAAGTTGTTGATCTAAGTAAACAGTATTATGTCGAGTCTTTATTCATGATTATTCTACCTAAGACTAAATACTTTTTCGTTTTTGTAGGCTCATTGTCATGTGACAGACAAAAATTAAAAAAAAAATAATTAGGGGATCCTAGGGCAAGAAAAGCTATTTTAGCCTCTAGCTAGCTAGCTCTAGAACGCTTCAATGACATTCTTTTAGGCTGATTTCACAGTCACGCGTTTGATCTGCGCCGGCCACAAGCGCGCGGTTACAATTACACTAGATAATAGTTACGTTTCATAGTCACGCACGCAGTCCAAACGCGCAACCACTATGTAGTGTAATAATGAAGACGTGAGTGGATGAAGGTGATATGTCGCATTTTCGGATTTTGGTGTTTTTTTGCGTAGATGAAGGTTATATGTCGATACAAATGCCTACAGACCTTAAAACTGTCGATTTAAGGCACGTTTTGGAAAATAGAAAGTTGAAAAAGGTGTTATGTACAGTTCAGTTTAAAAATGGCTCTGGATGTAAGAGGTATGGGCCCATATCACCAACTTCCAAAATAAATAAACAATAACAAATGTTTTTGTAACATCGAAGAAGGTGATATGTACGGACATAACACCTTTTTCCACTCAGCATATGATGCTCGAATGACGCGATGTCAGTTTTCAATGAATGAAGGTTCTATGTAACATACATAATTATTATCACCTTCATTCAATCTCGACATTTAATTGTTTTCAGGAAGCATTTTAAGAAACTAATAGTATATTTATGTAGAACTTAAGGTCCGTATAAACTCTTATATAAGTTCACCGAGCATCTTGACGCCTCATACTGGCATCTCAAAACCATTATGATGCTTTACACATATAACGGATGGATAATCGCATATCAAAATGCTTTTGTAAAGCCTTTAGTTGTAGTGCTGTAAATCTATACGCAACTATACAGATATTAGCTGTTTTTAGTGCATTTGGATATACAATAGCATTCTTAAATAATGGATAAATGCTTAATGCTGTTTAATAGCATAATAATGAACTATTATAATGCCACGTAAATCCATTATACAGATTTGAGCTGTTTTTAGTGCCCTTTGTTGTATAATAGTACTTTTAAGTGGTAAGTAAAAGCCTAGTACTGCTGAACAGCATAAACGTGAATCAATGTAATTCTTGCATTTTTAATAATCAACTGAGTTCAGTTGTACAGCTAACAGCTCTTTAATCAAATACACGTGATTATTGTAATGCGTATGGCTGTATATACATTCATTTTACTGTATTCGTAAAGTAAAACCATTTGTTTATCGGCCATTTTGGAAACGAACGTATATAACTAAAACCAGTTACTGAAAACTGGTGACGTTAATAACGCCCAATCTATAGAATCACAATAAATGCCCTTGTTAATTGAGTGATATTGAAGTAGATACTCGAATGAAACTATATCTAGGTACTTTCATTTTTTTGTTGACAGCACCATAATCATTTTAATAAGCCACGCGCTTAAATCAATCAACTCTTGGCAAACTGATTCAAGTAGTACAAAAATTCTGAAACGGGTTTAATTGTTTTGCTTAAGGATCCCCAAAATGACTTTCAAGTAATGGCACTATTTCAGATGTCTATTGGTATACCTGTGAATTCATATAGAACTACTTTATAGAAAATGGCACTACAGTGGTTCATCACATGTCTTCTCTCTGGCCTTTGGCTAAATAACAGTATTATAAATTATGTTTTCACAATCTTATATTGCAGGACAAAGTAGTTTAATTACAACTTCAATGTATTATAAACATTTGTACCGTGGTGTTAGAGATGTTTTTGCAATAATGTAGGGTTTATTAAGTTCTAACTGTGAACACTTAAATAGCTCGTCTAATGTTTTTGTAATGCAATTATCTTTATTATCAAAAATATTGCTAGCTTAGTGCTTTTGTAATGCGATCAGCAACTTCATTGACCATAACAATGCTTCTTTAATGCAATTGTCCCCATCCTTAACTACAGCTACTTGCAGACTTTCTAGAAGAGCGGAGAATTCGTGTCCTTTGTAAGGGTAGTTCCTCCGCGTTCTACAAAGCCAATGCCGGAGTGCCTCAGAGTTCTGTGGTCTCACCTGCTCTATTTCTTTTGCATATTAATGACATGTTGTCTTTGGGCAATATTCATTGGGAAATCCTGCGCAAAGCAAGCCGATATCGTGGTGAAAAGGTGAGAACTGGTTGCCGAACTGAACCTGGCTCTCGATCGTGTCTCTAAGTGGGGATCTGAAATCCTGGTCGAGATGAATGCCAGCAAACCCCAGGTTAGTGCATTCTTGTTCAATTTCCTTCCTTACTCCTCCCTCTCTTCAAAACTCTCCGTTACCCATTTCGGTGAACCTCAGCATTCTTGGCATGGACATCGGCCAGGAACTGAATCCAAAATCCAAACTCCCGAGCAGCGCTGTTTGCTGTACGACACTCAGGTGCGATCGAGTATGGAGTATTGTTCCCATCTATGGGACGGCTCCGCTAAATACCTCCTCGATGCATTTGATAGAGTGCACAGGCGAGCGGTATGCATTATGGAGATGCTGAGGTAGACATTGCTTCTCTCGGTGTCTTCTTCCGGAATTACTACGGAGAGTATTTTGAAGAACTTTTTGATCTAATCCCGCCCTCTCCTTTCCTCTCCCGAACTACACGTGCTGGTCTTAGGAACCATCATCATACTGTACAGTATCAGTACTCGTACCAAAAGATTTGGCAAGTCGTTCCTCTGTAAGACCATTCGGCTTTGGAATTTCCTGCCGGCGCATGTGTTTCCCAGTCCCGGGTCTTTTAAGCGGAGCGTGAAACGGCATTTATGCAGGCCGTCAGGAATGGGTGCGCTTGTTACCATACATAATCTATAGTAGGGAGCGCTCTCTTCTTATTTTGGAAAGCATCGGCTGCTTACCATCAGGCAGGATGCGGTAACTATGACGAGTCAATATTAAAAAAACGTTAATGCCAATATAATGCCTCTGTAATGCAAATAATCAACTATTGTGAAACTATTTAAGATCTAAAGCCGTATAATTTGTACACAAATAATCATTACAGGTAGCCGTATAAACGTTTGTAATGCTACTATAGAACAAACTCAAAATGCGGAAACGATACAGAAATGCTGTAAGTCGGCAGTTATACTGGCTATACTGCTTTGATGTGTTACTTGGGGCTGTTCTTAGTTTACGTTTTTATTGAGATGGTTTAGTTTTAGAAAAAATGAGACAATGTTTACCCACACTTGTACATAACACCTAATTTTAAAAAGCTAAAAGTACTTAAAAGTTCACTTTTGTTCATGGAAGAAGGAGTTATGTTCAGTTTTTCTTTAAAATATATAAAAATATTATTACAAGCGTTTAATTGATATCATACCCTTAATTAAATTAACTAAAATTTAAACAAGTTTGCATCATAGTTGAGTACAAAAGTCAGTTATGTACCGACTTGTCTCAGAAAATAAAAGTAAAACTTTAACCTCGATTTACCCAAAATTTGAATTTTGTGACTTATCACCTTCATCCACTCATGTCTTTAATTGTAAGAGCGCGCGTGTGGCCGGCGCTGATCAAACGCGTGACTGTGAAATCAGCCTTAGAGCAAGAGGAGTGAAAAATAATAATGATAACACTTCAACGTGTAACAATGACTCCAAAACCCATTTATTATGGAGGAGTAAAATTGAACTAGTGGAATCTGGAGAAATAAAATATCTACACAACTAAGATACTCACTTGGACTGTGCCTATGTCCATATAGAAGCCATTGGTTACTATTTTGTCCTTGGTGTCTATGTCTTGACCGGCCGCATCCTCACAGCTGTAATTAATATGTTACGATTATGATCTGTTATTATAACTTTTTAACCCGCGAACACTCGCGCTATGAGCATTTCCCTCACAGTAAATTAAAAAAATTGCACTATTTCTTTAAAAAAGTGCGCACAATTCTCGCCCGCGTTATAGCTGAGTTTTACACTTCCCCCGTCCCCCGCGTAACGGTTCCGTCGGCTCAGTGCGTCCCGATTGCTGGAGGGAGAGGTTTTGTTCGGCTGGGTCGCGTCACGCGGGATTTTGCTCATCGCGCGAGTATGAATGTAAGTAAAGTGCCAATTCAGTTCCTATGTTTGTTATTAAAAATTCAAAGTATAACTAATGTTGTAAACTTAAAATAAATATTTGAGTTGATTGAATATTATTGTTTTATTATAAAATTGACATAAAATATGTAATTAATTATATCCTATGTACATTTTGACTGCTTACAAAATGTGAGCAAAATATTCTAGGCGCGAGAGCTTGTGTAACTTTCAAGGACGCGAGTGCTGCCGGGTTAATCAAACTCAGACAGCAACTAATGCTGTATGTGTCATTTTAAACTGGCCTTTTTACATACATTCGAGCAAGTTCCCGGCCGACCACTTGCTGGCGATATTAGCTTACGCTCCGCGTTGCGCGCGTGCGCGATCCCATTCGAGCTTTCCTAAGACTGGTTGATTATTTTCTAATAAACATTTTATCCTCTATTCTATTATATTAATAAAAATCAATTGCCGAAATGTTTGTACGCGCATCACATCAGAACGGCTGCTATTTGAGTAATTCTCTTTTTGTTGCGTTCGTTATTGTCAGGACTAGATTTGTGATAAAATTTTTTTTTTGTAAATTCGTCACGGGACACAGGCTGTTCACGCACGCGAAGTCGCGGGCGGGCCGCTAGGAAAATATATAAATGAGATATAAATGTGTCACCTGGGGAACCGCTCCACGATGTTGTTGCACCAGGTCATGAAGCCGAGCGTGACGAGCGCCGCCGCCGACACCGCCAGCGCGCACAGCAGCGCGCAGCCCGCCGCCTCCACGAACGCCGACAGGAACGAGCTGTCCTGCCCGCGGTACATCAGCATCGACAGCCTAAGAGACGGTGCTCTTACTAAACTATACAATGTGTAACGGCATGCACTGTACAAACTTTAGGGGTGGATTCTAAGCTCAAATATACATCATTAAAACTATTTAAAATATATAGTTAAATAATGGAATTTTACTGGTAAAGTACCATGGGGGAATTTGTATGAACCCTGTCCCCACCCTACAACAGCCATGGGATATGGGTCAATTTGTTTATTGGGACCCAAAGAAGCCTAAAGTACCTGTTAGTTGCTAAAAGTATTGGGTTTATTTATAATTAAAAAAAATATATATTTAAATATATATACATATATATATATATATATATATATATATAAACAATATATTTTTTTAAACCTAAATCCCTCGTATTTGAAGAATGTCGCCATAGTAAAAAAATATCTATCCTACTAGAGTCTAGACCCTTCAAATGACACTCATTTCATATCTGTTGGATGGTGGGGACGTTTCTTCCCATGGTCCTTAGACTAGTTACTATGTGGTTTTTTTCGTCATTTTTGGTGTTGAAAACCGACATATTTGTTTTTTATTTCTACTAATGTTCGAACTTTTGGCTACTTAACTGATTGTTATTTACTTGCGACTAGTTTCACCTTTTTTAGAAACTAAACTACTGCCATTTCTAAACTATCGAGTTTAGAATTTTTTATGTATAATGTATATTTGTGTGTAGAATCCACCCCTAAAGTTTGTACAGTGCATGCCAATACATATTGTAGAACGAACTCAAAATTTTGATTTACTTACTATGACTTCAAAGAGCAATGTTTACAGTTTCGTTAAAAAATATGAAAATTTTAAATTAAGTCGATATTTGTTTGCTAAGATTTACGCGGACACTACACATTGAAATGAAACACTTTTTACGGATGTAACTCGCGTTTATTAGAACATTTCAAAAAAACCCGACTTACATCCGCAAAAAGTGTTTCATTTAAATTTAGTCAATATTTTAGTATAGTTTATAGTAGTGTTGCGTTTTAGTCACGCGACTGCAACCTTAGAAGCGCTGCTGTCGCGCGGCATAAGCGCTAGTATCTTATCAAGTTAACCTAAAGACTATTTTAGGAGGAAGTTGAGTGCAAATGTTTTAGGCCACATAGCGCATGTTGGTTGGATGCCTGGTTTATATAAAAATAGTTGGAATAAACAAGCCCAAAATAAGCATAATTTTATAGTACTATGAAGACTTCACTCACTTTTTACGGCTTCTTATAAGAATACAAATAAGGCACAAACACAAATAAGCTTTTGATTGTTTATTACTACAGCTATGTATTTATGTATCTATCAAATGTATTTATGTATATGTAACTTGGATCACATTTTGGGAGTTTTTATATACAAAGTTATTACTAATTACTGTATCTGTAGTGTGTTTTAGCCAGACATCTCACACAAATATACAAATTATCTCACAGTTTATCAAAGAAGGACAGTATGGAAATGTATTCCAAAAGTACTACTAGTACCTGTATATCTGCACCAGACTCGCCAGGAACATGAGCACGCCGACCGCGATGACGTAGTCGCAGTAGGCGCGCGCCGCCCACGTCACCAGCAGCTGCCCGTCCACCTCCTGCCACGTGCCCTGCGAGAACAGCAGGCAGTGTCCCCTGCACCACACACATTGCATTATTATTAGCATTAATCATTTATTACATTTATATCTCCCCCTGTCTATCATGAAGACAGGTTGCTAACAATTCCATTTCTATGGAGTCTGGCATTACGACAGCTGAACTCTTTAAACCTCTTAATTGCACTCTGCTTGAAATGCGTGGAATTAACATTCCTCTAGTTTCGCACACATTGTTCTAATGTGTTCATAGTGCCCGAGTAAAACTTAGATTCACTTTTGTTTTTATCTTTTCATTTATTATATAATTGTTTTATATAACTGCTTTATTTTATGATTATTGATTGTATAATTTGGTAACGACATATTGTTTTGTAAATGGCGTTACTTCTATATTATAGGTTAGTATGTTGACCAAAGACGCGCGAGCCGAGCGAGCGAAGCGAGCATGCCGCGGCAGCGGCCGGCGAAGCGCCAGAAACTACGTTTTTGTATGTGCGACGTTTTTATACATACTCTCTCCCCTTTCCCTAGCTAAAGGGGGATTTTTAGATAACAGAAATAGTAGCTGCCCTACCCCTGTAGGTCGTGATAGGTTAGTAGCAATTTAAAAAATTGAAAATTCGATTAAAAAAAAGTATGCATTTCCGAGTTTGGCGCTTTGGGGAGGGGTATACCCCCCTTACCCCTACCCCCTCCCCTCCCCCTCAAATTCGGGGGTCCCCTTTGGAATTTAGAACCTGATTTCAGCCTATTTCATCAACCAGTTAGCAATAAAAAAAAGTGTTTTTTACGTTTTTATGGTTTACATATCTCTGTAGTCAGAAAAAGATGCATGTTGTTCTGTGCAAACTTATGAAACTTATTGTCCTAGTAGGCTGAGATTATAATTCAACAGTGGAAGGGAAAACTGTCTTATTTATGCTGTTCTAGATATTTGAATAATCTCATAAACATGTAAGAAGCCTATGGCGATGAAGAAGAGTCTTCATCAGCCTATAAACGTAGTAAAAGTAAAATAACTTGCGCCTCATCTAGGACTATAAAAGCTTTGTAGGCAAAGCAAATATCGTTACCATAGTCTGGACTTACTGGAAGTCATCTTCGTGCATACTCATTGGTACAATGATACACAAGGACAGGATCAAGCCGATAACATAGCCAGCAATCTGACTAAGTAGGAGGACGTTTGTCAACGCCATATTATCTGTAATATTACTCAATGATGTATTAAAAGTTCTTTGGTAATACTCCGCAAATTATGAAAGAATTTCACGACACTGATGCTAAGATGGCTGTGAATGCTTTACATACAATACAACTTTATTATCAGTAACTCCGACAGTAACAGGAAAACAAGATAAACAATTAGAGTAAATAATATTATTGGACAGTCAATCACATTCACAATTTCCTCAACAACACAATCAATCATTTGATTGACACTGACAGTGATGTGGTATGACAGATTTTTTTTTCTTGGCCATGGATACTAGTCCTTCAGTCATAATATTAGAGCTAATTGATTACTTAATTATGTATGCTTAAACCTTAGAGCATTGAATGCTCTAAGGCTTAAACTAATGATAATGACTCATTATCATCAGTTAATAAGTGATAATAATATGAACGTTTAATGCTAAATGATATTCCCCCAAACCTCTTGAGTTCAATAAAGATGTGGGACTTTACTGAGATCTCGCACGGACTTCTTGAGAGAATTTGAAAAGTTATGTTGCACCGTTTTGTTTTATTTGCCAACACTCATACACGTTCACAAACATTTAACAGTAAATAATTTAATATTAATATTCAACAAAACACAAATTATAGAAAATAAAACAAAACTGCAAACATGACGCTTCACTTTCCACTTGGATACAGTCTTGACGTGCGTGCCATCTATAGAAGTATTATTCTAATAATACGTCTGTGTTGTAAGCGTTTTATTTAGATATGGCAAAAGTGAAAGAAACCTACTTTTATTTCATTTCATTTATTTATTGCATCACATATTGTATTACATTAGGGTCTTATAAAATATGGTAGTAATCATATGGGCCCAGGAAGGGCGTTGCAATTTTCTAATAGCACTTTTTTTTAAATTACTTAAGTATATAACAATATTTTATGAATCATTAAATTAATTGATTCAATAGTAACAAATGGTTAGTAAGTAATAGTAAAACAATGATTGTATTTTTAAATATAAAATAAATTAATCATAGAAATTGGACCGACACCTTCAACATATTATTCATTCTAGGATAGAAAATAGTATTAGTTGTTTTAATATGGTTGAAAATTTTATAAGTTGAATTTTTTTTTATTTATAGCATTGCATTGGTATTATCGTTATAGAACTCGTTTAATTCATAATAACACTTGTCTTGCAGGAATTTTTTTAGCAAAGGAGACCTTTCCATTTCGGCTCAAAATGTACCGAGGTACACTTTATTTTAAAATATCCTTTTAATTATACAGAAGCCCCTGATGATATCATTTTTCTATAAAACACGCCGAAACTAATATTTTTTTGGAAAATAAAAAAGTCATACATAATATGGTTTATGAAATCGTAAAAATGAAACGAAACGTGCAAATAAAGAGCGAAAATATGACAGTGACAACTGTCATACTGGTTTTTTGTAGTGGTGACAGTTTGTGGATGAACAAAAAATATTTTTTGAGATCTAAACTCACAATGTTGGAGTTTCTCCCTTGTTCTTTTAGCAACAACACGTGTAGTGAGACTCCATTTTATTTCAATCTACAGTACAAAATACTAAAATTAAATGTACCTACTTACTTTAAAAATAAGTATATACCACTTGAAATTGGCTTAATGCTAAACGCAAAGCCATTAATAAAGTTATTCTATATATCTCACAATGGATAATCAATAGGTGCCAAACCTAGTTTAAATTATATGGTTTTCTATAAACTCACATATATAGTCGGTCTACTAATATTTGTCTCTCTCAAAATAATCAAACGCACAAAATAATTCGAAACAGTTAAAAACACTTATTATTGTTACTATTATGTCTGTGCTATTTATCATGTTTTTGCTAAAAACAGGTTATGTTTATGTAAAAATAAGTTACTCTAAGGCTTTTATCTAATAATTAGTTGGCAGTTAGGTAAGCTAACGAAACGCACCCGACAGCGAGAGAGTTTGCTTGCCAGTTAAATTAATCCAATGTTGCAAGCCGTCAAACCTTTCTAATTATATTTTTAGGTGGTACAATTATAATAAAAAAATATAATACATATATTTCTGGAATCTACGATATTTTTCCTACATTTTGGTACCTTTGAATCTTAGGTACATGAGTGGCCGTAGTTGTATGGGAAGAGGAAACGTCTCCTTTATAAATATATTCGTGTCTTTATTTTATTTTGCTATAAAAGAAGGCAAAGCCATAAATTCACTGATTTAACTGTACTCTTGCTGCTGCTGCATAAATTTTCTGCATAGTATTTGTGGCAGAAGTTGTTGAGTTCAATTATTGAATATAATGGAAAATGTCAATTGCATAAGGCTAAGTTAGGTACTGTAACTCTTCCCTGAGGGGGAGAGGCACTCTCGCTCTGCCGGATGTGGTCGCCGCAATGTTGGAGAGTGCGGAGAGTTGGGCAGCCGTTGCCGGATTTGCCGCGGAGTGCATGGGCTTCAAAGAGGAGGCCGAGCGCGAGCGGGAGGAATCCGCCAACGCTGCGCCAATGAGGAGGAGGAGGGCTGGGAGGCGGCGTCGGAGGCAAGCCGACCTCAATCCACCATAGGGTGATGCCGGGCGCCCGGCGGAAGACAGGTTCCGTACTGTCCAGCCGGACGCCCGATGTTTTATGTTTTGTGTTAGCATAGGTTGGTGTTAGGTTTTAGTATGTATGTGTGGGCACTGGCATGGATATGTCGCCATATCACCCCAAGTGCCCAGAAAAGCCGTTTTAAATGTTGGGCGCGATGGACAGCATTGTCTGTGCTGTCCAGCGTAGAGTGTTGTATATTGTTTTGGGTTGTGTAGTTTCTTGTTTGTACTGTGGGTTGTCCTTCTATGGACCTGGTGCGTGGTCCCACGCGGACGCCATGATGAACCACGGGGCACTCTTCTGAGGGCGTCCCCTGGCTCGGAGCGGACACGGTGGGGGTCACGTACCAGTAAATATGCGGGTCACTGTGTATGTTTCTGGGGAGCTGGCACGGAAGCTTTATGCAGAAGCCATGATGAGCGACGAAACGCCTCCCCCAAAGGGAGGCGGGTTGCTCGGAGCGGATGCGGGGAGCCCCGTGCCAGCAAATAGGGTCTGTGTTGTGTTGTGCTGTGTTTCTGTCTTTGTGTTTTTCGTTTGTGGTCGTTCATACTTGTTCGTGTTGTGTAGGACCGGTGCGAGATTCCGGGAAGCGGTGATGAGCGGCGGCACGACTAGATGACCAACTGCTTGCGGTCGTCGTGTTTCCCGCTGATTCGGAGCGACCCACCAACGGAATCCTGCACCGGTAAATTGGGGTTGTTTTGTGCGCATGCCTGCGAAGACGTGGGCATGTTCGTCACCTGTTGTGTGTTGTGTCCGGCGTGATGTGTGTTGTGTTGTGTCCGCATGCCCGGGTAAAGCCGGGCATGTCAGTCATGTGTCGTTTGTGTCTGCCCTCTAAATGGGCTGGGTCGTGTTGTGCCGCGTGCGCGTAGCCGCCGTGTGTTGGCGCGTAACGGCTGCTATGCAGTGGTTATAGGCCAACACACGGCGACGGGGTGGCACCGCGAGGTAATACCCCCGTGGTCAGGTTCCGTGGCCGCCACCTCAAGCCTTATGCTTTCGGAGTTTGGCCCCCCGGTGATCAGTGGGTAGGCCCCTCCCTCTAGCCCGACGATTACGTCGTGGAAAGGGGGACGGGAGAGTCCCACATATCCAGTCTCCCTTCTGGAGGCTGGAATCCATAAGCAGGGATTAATCCGGGTAAAAAAAAAAAAAGGGTACTGTAACTCTTTGGTTATACTTTGGGGTTTTTATTTATTATTGACAACTTTTTATTTTTTTAAATTCATCTTAATTATTATGAGATAATTAAAAAAAACAGTCATGGAGATATTTTTGAGTTAGGTTTTAAAAATTACATCACGTAAATTACCATTATTTTCAGTCTCACAAAGACGGGCTCTTTCGAGAGCACTTCTCATTACTTTCCTCAGAGTATGAGGAGTTAGAAACCGTATTTTAGCTCGGATGTTGGGCTTCAGCTGCTTAATTGTCCTGGGTTTATTAATAAACCTTGTCTTTTAAATAACTCCAGAGAAAATAATCTGGCGCTTTTAAATCTGGGGAACGAGCGGGCCAGGTAAATGCTGAAAATCTCGAGATTAAACGCTCGCCGAAAGTCTCTCTTAGGACGGTCATTGTGGCTCGAGCCGTATGCGCTGTGGCTCCATCTTGTTGGAATCACATCTCTGGACTGTCAACAAGAGCTGGCACTAGGAAATTTTCAATTAAATTGCGATATCTCAAGCCATTTACAGTAACAGCGTTATCGTCGTCGTCTTCAAAAAAATAGGGCCCAATAATTCTTTGTGATGTAACTGCGCACCAGACTGTACACTTGATGGGGTGTAATTCATGCTGGTGGACTTCTCTTGGATTTTCCGTACCCCAAATTCTGCAATTTTGTTTGTTAATGAAGCCGGTCATATGGAAATAAGCTTCATCCATCACTCATTCATTATCAAACGATAAATGAAGTCGTTATTCTCTCGAGCCAGTTCTCGAATCCAAACCGCGTAATTAAGACGCTGCTGGTTATCAGTTGGCTTTAATTCCTGGACTAATTCCACCTTATATGGAAACATTTTTAAATCCTGTTTCAATATTCTTTGAAGTGATCTCCTATGGAATCCCAGCTGAGACGAACGCCTACGCATTGATATTTCCGGATTCTCCTCTACACTCGCTTGCACTCGCTGAATATTGTCTGCACTTCGAGCTGAACGTGGTCTTCCAATTCTTGGGAGATCGGCTACTGAACTTATCTGCTGAAAACGTACCGCCAAGCGTCGAATCATGTGTTCAGATTGAGAGTTACGCACATGGAAATGGCGGCGATACGCTCGCTGGGTTTGAATTATCGACTGATGATGATGATGTTGAAAATGAAACTCTATGATTTTGGTACGTTGAATAACGGTAAAATTATACATGCTGAATCTCCAAAATGTATTTTATAATTTGTGAAAACAAAAGAATAGTAACTGTCAGTGCAAATGTCAGATTTTGCGCCACTCACTTAAATACGATATTGTTTATTTAGAAGTCTTAATGAAAAACGAGTTAGCAGTAAAAGTTGGAAAATGTAGCCCGAAAATGTTTAAGTTGGAAACATTGCCCGCACCGCAAAACCATTGAACTTTGTATAAGCGTAGTAGACATAGTAAAGGGGGGCTATCACACTTAATAATCTCAACCAAATCACAACTGAAATGCAGTCGTTAGACGTACTTTTATAGTGTTAATAAAATATTAACTATTAACGATATGTTTACTTCGGACTTAAGAAATATTTCTGACTAAACTTTATGTTGAGACTTCTTGGCGGGAAAGTGAAGCATCATGTCTACAGTTTTCTTTTGTTTTCCTTAATTTGTGTTTTGTCGAATATTAATGTGAAACAATGGTGGATTATTGACTGTTAAGTGTTCTTGAACGTGTATGAGTGTTGGCAAATAAAACAAAACAGTGCAACATTACTTTAAAAAAATTCTCAAGAAGTCCGTGCGAGATCTCAGTAAAGTCCTACATCTTTACTGACTGGAACTCAAGGGGTTTGGGGGGAATATCATTTAGCTATCATTCATCATTCATTATAATCAGTGAACTCTAATATTACGACTAAAGGGCTAGTATACATAATCACAAAAAAAATTTAAAAAAAAATCCAATAATGTTTCTGCAAATGTCAGACTTCTTGGCGGGAAAGTGAAGCGTCATGTCTGCAGTTTTGTTTTATATTCAAAAATTTGTGTTTTTTCGAACAATAACGTAAAATAATAGTGGATTATTAACCGTTAAGTGTTTGTGAACATGCACGAGTGTTGGCAAATGAAACAAAACAGTGCAACATCCACAGACGTATAATGTCTGTGGCAACATCACTTTTCAAATTCTCTCAAGAAGTCCGTGTTAGACCTCAGTAAAGTGCCACATCTTTATTGAGGACTCAAGGGAATATCATTTATCATTCATCATCTTAATCACCACTCATTATCATCAAGGGGGAAAAAAGAAATGAAAAACGAATGACTAGGCAGTATGGTCTCTGATCTTAGCCTGTTCTTTCACGAAACAAATATTTATAAAAAAAAATCTGCAAATGTCATTGTCATGTCATGTCATGCTGTCATTGCCAAGTATGACAAATTAGAAGTTGGTGATGTGTTTCATTCTGAGTAAACTCTATAAAAATAAACTAATTATTTATTAAATTATGTTTTGACGTTCCTTATAACTTAGAACAACACACCAAAAATGAATTTCAATGCTTCCAGAAACGGTGAGTGATTCATTCCAATAGACCGGGTGGTTACTTGGTGTTGGTATGCTAAGTTGCGAGCTTCTGTTGTAGTGGGCCAGCAGGGTGGCATTCGCAAGGCGAAGCGCGTGAGTGACGTCGCGGCGATGGGTGCGCCGTCGCCCACGCCGCAGTTCGGCGCGGCGCCCGCCTACAACCAGGCGGCGCCCGCCTACAACCAGGCGGCATCCGTCTACAACCAGGCTTTCGCGCCCGCCGCTCCAGCCGTCCTCACCCCTCCCTACCAAGAAGGAATCTTATTAGACGGACCACAGAACTTTGGGTCACCAGCGCCAGCTGCTAGTAAATATCCAGACATTACAAATTATAAAATACTAATACATACTTGCAGACACCTATTATTATTGTAGATCTTATGCAATAACCAAACATCGCCTTTAGCAGTTTGTGCTTGCTTGTTACCCTAGATATGTAGATATGCATAGTCTCTTATCTACACAAAATTAAAAAGAAAAATTTTGTAAGTAAAATATTTGTTGCCCAAAGACAATAACAATTAAAACCATTGTGGACAACCATTTTTATTACAAAAAATTATGACTTATCTACTTGCGCTTCGCCCGACAGATACAATAGATATTTTAAATTGTCTTTGCCAATAGTTGGCAAGTCGACGCTCAAGAGGTTATCATGGTACCTCATTATAAAAACTTGGGATTGGAGTTTCTTCAATTATTTTAGAAGCTTAAACATTCTCGGTTGTGGTAAAGCTTCTGTGAGAAAGTCTGCTTGATGTATTTTTTGTATTTAACCCTTAACCACTGTACGCATGTACAAATGTGGTACGTCACGTTAATAAATTTTAGTGTTAATGTGCCTTTTGTCATGTTATTGCATGCATTTTTTTGTAGGTAAAATTATTTTCAATTGTATAAATCCATAATTTGTGCAGTGTTCATCAAGAATAACTTTATGACAGCAATCAAAATGCGGACAAAGTCATAGAACCACAGCGCAAAGTCAAATAAATCATCGTCATCCAATTTGCTTGCGGTCCAGTAACAACATCCAGTAACTGCTATTTGGTATATCGCACATGAAAACATATACAGTCATAACTCAAAATTAGACTAATCTAATTTTGAGTTATGGCTGTATATGTTTTATAACTCAAAACTCTCAGAGAGAGATTTAAGAATATAAATATAATGACAGTTGCATCACAATACATTTATGAAAATTTGATTTATGTTCATAAAAATACTGGAATGTTTTCAAAAAACAGTGATATTCACAATGTAAACACTAGAAGTAAGAACAAATTAGCAGTACCTTATACTAGGCTCCATAAAATAAATAATTCTTTTAAGGGTCTGTGTGTAAGATTTTACAACAAAGTACCAAATGATATTCAGAAATTAGATCTTAATAAATTTAAAATCAAAATCAAAGAAAAGCTTTATAAAAAAGCTTATTATAAAGTGTCAGATTACACAGAAGACAAAACAGCTTGGATCTGAAATGCTCCAAGCACTCCAACAGCTATTTCTAATTGTCTTTATTTAATTGATACTACATTGTATTGTAATTTTGTATTGCATCATTTTTTGTATTTTTTAAATTCATATTTTGTATTGACCTGGTGACGACATACTCTTTTTTTTTGTTTGTAAATGTCGTTGCTTTTGTGCGCTGTGGTTTCTTGCGCCCATTCTTTGCCACAGTTAAAAAATTATGTCCTGAATGGGTGGTAGGTTAAAAAAGATTTGGACGATTCAAAGTACTTATTAATTGAGTTTATTGAATAAATATATTTTGACTTGACTTGACTTGAAAAATTAGATTAGTCTAATTTTGAGTTATGACTGTATATGTTTTCATGTGCGATATATTATGTAGGTAGTGGTTGAAAATATAACATAACAATGTAAGGTAGGTAGGCCCCTCAGTCTTGCAATAAACGCTGCCTAATACGTTAGTGTCTTATTTACCACTATTAAAAACAACTTTGATTTAAGGGTTATATATTTTTATTTGTTATTTTTTTAATTTGAATTTGTTTATTTTTATATATTTAAGTTTGTTGCTTGATAAATTTGAAAATATGCACATTTTATATTTTTAAGTAATAGTTTAGACATGTGCAAATACATCAAAAATCAAGAAAGCACAATAATCTCAATATATTAATGTACAGAGCACTTAATGTAAGTTGACGAATGTCATTCGTACGTCAGTGTAAATGTAACAAAATTACATGTCTGTGTTTAAGGGTTAACTGATAATATTGTTTTTAAACATATTATGACAAGAGTAGTTTTAAATATTTAGAATTTAGAATTTATGCTTTCATGTAAAGGACAATGCCCATGGCCCATACATTTGAAAACCTGACAATGAGTTGGCTTGTATGATATGATCTTGGTAGCAAAATATAATGTAGGTAAGTACTATATTACTACAGTTTATTGGTCTAAATTCAGATTTTTTTATTCAAAGCCAGAGTTATATGAGAAAAAATGCAAAAATGGGCATTCTACACAAAAATCACATTATTATATAAATAAATATATTTTATAAATTTATTAATAATGGGCCTCTTAAGTATAGCCATTCAATCAATTCATAATGATGAATTATTGTGTTAATAATTATTTATAAATCGTTAAACGTATTTAATTCCATGATAACAATTCTTAATTAAAAAGGATAATTAGAATATAGTTTTATAAACAATATTCTAGTATTCTTCTATTCTATTTTTTTTTGTGTGTAATTAAGTAAGTTCATGTTGTTTTTGTTTCACTTATGACCTAAATAAATATGTTTTATAAACATCAAATTAAATAATATATGTAATGTTAACAGTTTAAGAGGCGGAACAAAATGGTTTGAGTGTTAGAGTGCTTTTAAACACCTAGAATTGGTTTCTACCATAGGAAAATTAAACTTAGTATGGTATTGTTTCCTGACTTTAAAGGGAAACCATGATAACTTGGTTACATTTAGTAAATTTTAAGCTATATTTGCCTATATCATTAATATTACATTCTCCAAAAAAACAGGTCCAAAATGGGCATTGTCCTTTATTAATAAGTTTTAGTTATTTATATATTTTTTTTATTTTAAATATTAATACTGTAGTACTTTGTTTCACCGGTGTAAAATATTATAAAATAATCCAATGTTTCAATGTTAACTGCAGATTTCAGTTATGGTTACCCGCAATCTCCAATTGCTTCACCTGCCCAACTGGGCTCCATGCTCCAACAGCCAATTGTGCAAGTAAGTAAAAGAAAAATATAAATCAAATTAGGAGGTAACTAAGCAAAACATGTTGTCAATAAAAATTAAGACTTGACTACTTAGTCTTTATACTGGCCATGTTATGGGGTGAAGAAAGGCTTATTGTTGTGTTGGTGGCAAATGTCTCTTTTGAGACAGTTGCCCAACTAAATGTTGTTGTGAGCGACAACTCAATCGGCTATAGTTTTCTTCCATCGATCACAGTCATCTGAGCCAGTTTCTCAGAGATAGAATAAAGCTTTTACCAACATCACATTAACCTTGAGAGAAGGGGACTGCCCACCAATGAAATTGTGTGACCAACTGCTCTCACATATGATTTGTGTCCACTTCTCATTTTGTATCTTAACATTTCTCAGGTACTGTCCTGACTCCTGATCGATTGCATACATAGTAGATTTGTTTTAACGTAATGAGTGGTGGTGCGTTCAATGCTTCGGAAGGCACGTTAAGCCGTTGGTCTCAGTTGTTGTCGTAAGATAGCAGTCTTTAAAACCTGCATTGGGCCAGCGTGGTGCGTTATGGCCTAATTTCCCCTCGTGGTAGGCGTGTGCCCAGCAGTAGGGGCGTTTATAGGCTAATGATGATGAGTGCCGGCCGGCAGGGCGTGGCGCTGGAGTACGGCCACCAGCTGGCGGCGCAGGGGCGCGCCGCCGTGCAGGAGCAGCTGGGCAAGTACGTGCCGGTGTCGCGGCTGCGCTACTACTTCGCCGTCGACACCCGATACGTGCTGAGGAAGCTGCTGCTCATCGTGTTCCCGTTCACGCATAAGGTATGCATATACAATGTATATTCCCGGTCGATCATTTTTCGGCGATATTAGCTTGCGCACGCGGCGCTAGGCGCGGTCGGGATTAAGCACAAGCGAATATCGCTGCCTCGACTCACGGCTATTATCATCAAATTGTTAGTAAGGGACTAGGCAATGAGTGCCACAAAATCTGTTCATTGCCGCAGCCATATTGGCGATGCCAAACCGGCGGGCTAACCACTCGACCACAGAGGTCGTCATCATCAAACACGTCATCATTAAGACAGTCTTGTGTAGAGAGCAATGTGCCTTAGTCTTTAATTATTACATCACGCCCGATTTCGAAAGATTAGGCAAAGACTACAGCATTCCATTTGCTTCACACTCACATCCTGTGCTTCCTTTACTTCTATTACTTGATGAAAACTTTAAAAAGTAATATAATTAGCTACTTGACAGTTTTCGAAAAAGTATTTAAAAAGTTACAAACGCTTATTTTATACCGCGTACAATATTTTCTTTCTCGAAAAAACCTTTATTTGACAGAAAAAAACATACTTTTCTTTATTGATTTCAAATTTCGTGCGAAAACGATTGGTCACGTGACATTTTGCTCTATGACGTCACATTTCAATAAATATAGAAACGTATCTTGAAATCTGACAGATAGCTTTTGATAATTTTGTGAAATGTGACGTCACATGAAGCTCAATCATGGCCGCCTAATGTGACGTCACATGAAGCTCAATCATGGCCGCCTGTTGCCGCCCGTGTTTCGGGTTTTGTAATCCACAGATAAAAAATCGCAAATTTATTTTGCAAAAATAAAATATTTACAAATTTTCTAAATAAAAAAAAACTATTGCATAATTGTCGTTAAATCATAAAGTACCATTTCCAACACATTTCATATTTTATTGTTATAATTGTCAAATAGCCATTTGTTATACAATTAGTGTATTATTCAGGAGTGGATGCTGAAGTACGACCAGGACTCGCCGGTGCAGCCGCGCTTCGAGCTGAACGCGCCCGACCTGTACATCCCCGCCATGGGCTACGTCACCTATGTGCTGCTGGCAGGCTTCATGCTAGGTCAGTGCACACCCATCCTTAGCTCAGCCTCCACAAAAATACAATGCCATAAGCCGCTAATGTAGCGTCTGCTCTCCTATTGTTAAGTGGAGTGACAACAGCACTTCATGCAAAGGTACAACTGGGTGCAACTTTTGGCTGGGTGGGAACGGTAAATACCACACTCACTTGAGAGGGCTTGCCTCGGCGGGCTTGAGTAGTGGGGCGTCGTGTATGTGTCCACTTTGTTGATAGGGATAAGGGGTTAAATATTTTATCATCATCACAGCCCACAATAGTCCACTGCCGGACATAGGCCTCTCTCCCTTGGAAGGATTTTGCCACAATCTCCACGCTTGACAATCGAGGTCGGAGATCGCATTGATAGACTTTAAATTAACGCAAATTCTGCTGCTCATTTTGTAGTTAACTGAGGTATTAGATTGATTGCGTCAAACATATTTGTCGTCTTTTACGACATGCTTGTGTCTGAAGGGTTAGTGCTGTTCTACTCTGCTGAACACCACGCGGCCAACGGTTACGTTCCGGTTAATATGAACCGTTGATTTTGCAGGTCTCCAGCACAGGTTCTCGCCGGAGCAGATAAGTATCCAAGCTTCGTCGGCGCTCGCGTACATAATCTTCGAGATGATCATGTACCTGGGCACGCTGTACGTGTCGGGCGCCGGCGCGGGGCTGCGAACCCTGGACCTGCTGGCGTTCGCGGGCTACAAGTACGTGGTGATGATCGGCGCGCTGCTGGCGGCGCTGGCGCTGGGCCGCGCCGGCTACTACTGCGGGCTGCTCTACACCAGCCTGGCGTTGTCCTACTTTTTGGTAAGTTTTGTGTTGGTACCACAGAAATATACCAAGATAGAAGAAAAGAGTGTATGTACTCCATTTATTGGCTCAATTGCTCGCCGCAAGCTTTAGTCTGCTCAAGACCGCGGTTTGCGTACGACGTCAGGTTTTAAAAACAAAATGACTCGTTGTTCAATAATTAACTGTTCAAACACTATAAATAAAGTTAGAGCTGTTAATCCAGGTATTTCCTTTCATCGGTAAGTACTACTTGTCCTAAAATATCTGATAATTAATTAAAAAACCATTTATTATAATAATTTTATCAAAACAGTAGCAAGCTATTTTTTCCAACGTCAGTTTTCCATTGCGGCTTTAATTTAACGAGCCAGACTTGGCGTGCGTTCAAAACCAGCGATATAAAAAAAGGCTATTCAAACTGTCGAGTCACGTTTAAGGTCGATTTCTCATTTCGTCTGTCAAAAGTAAGAATAGTGCTGTAAGTACACTACGATTTTCTTACTCGAATAAAATCGATTTTGAAAGCAGACGTAATGATAATTACGTTATAATTATTATTATGTAACTATATAATGTACTTACGTAGTGCAAAGCAAATATTATTAACAAACAGGTTATGGTTACTTCTATATTGCAATTTTATTTCAGTTTTCCGAATCATCCTCATATTAAAAATAAATGGATTGAAGTAATTGGTCGTAAAAAATGGTTTCCTACAAGAAACAGCCGGATTTACATAAAATTTACTAGCATATAAGCGCCATCTAGAATCGTTGCCGTGTTCTAATCGATTTGTGAATCGATGCTTTTGAATTGTTTTCGCGCTGCTGATGTTTTTCATCAAAAATGACACTCGTACCGTCAAAGTACCTACGCAAAATGTAACACGCTCGGTCTCCCTACAAATTGCTGAACTCTTTTCTTCTATCTTGATATATTTCTGTGGTTGGTACTATAGTCAAATAAGTCAAAATGATTCTCTCATTTACTTTAAGGCTGGGATTCCCGAAATTCCCGAAAATAAGGTATTTTAAATTATGGATTATTCGCAAATCACAAGTACTCAAAATTTGGAAAATATATATGTTATTCCGCAGTGTTTGATCTAGTCATTCCGACCATGAAATACTCTATTAGTGATACTTTATTGCATCAAATCAAAAATTTCAAACATCCGTCTAATCGTAATTCAAATATCATTACACCGTAGAACGGGGCTATTTGGTAAAAAAGTAGGGATACAATTTGAATGTTTATTTTTCCTTTAATTTTTCACAGATAAAGAAGTATGTGTTGCTTAATAAAGATATAACTCTATAAAAATACAAAAATAAAAACATAGAATGAACAAACAGTAAGGTTTATTTTAAAAAGGAAGGTGCCTTTCCAAATAGCCCCCAGGGTGGGGGCTATTTGGAAAGGTATTTAGTATGCATACAAAATTACATAGAAAATATCTTTATAAACTGTTTTTATTTCAATATAAACACGGACGGCGATATTTGGTAACATACATTTAAAAATTTACAAATAATGCAAAAGTCAACACTAAATAATTTAACATTTTTACTTAAAAACTAATTTGGAACAAAACTGACAGTCATTCTGTTGTCTCGCTAAATGTAGTTCTTAACATCACACGCGCGGTGTTCTTTTCTCTGATTGGTCGAGATTCACAGATAACGGAGTTACCAAATGTTAGAGAATAAAAAGGTTGCGTTCACGTTAATATGTTTGCGTTTGTTCAAATTTTTTTTTTTTTCCAAAAAGCCCCACGGTTACCAAATAGTTAAATAATAGTTTCATTAGCTAAAACCAAGTACCGGTAGAACGGGCTACCGGTACTTGGTTTTAGTTAATGAAAAATATACGAAAATAATTGGCTTTGAATATTCAGCCGTTATAAGTAAAAAAATTTAAAAAGAATTGTTGATTTTCAAATTTTGCTAAGTTGACGGTCGCGAATCGCGATGTGCAATCAATCAGTCCCCTACTAGATTCTGCGCTCGGGAATCCTAGCCTATTAATTATCCTTGTTGCTTTTCTTAACGAACTTTTTTTAGTTTCTATATGTGGAAACTTCGTAATTGAGTACTTTGTTAAGTATTTTTATGTCTATCTGTGTTTTTCGTTACTGAATTATTTTCCAAATAAAAATAAAAAACTTTAAATTGAAATACAGATAGTTTTCTTAATTTTGTTTAGGCATTTTGTAATTTGTTAGCAGTTAAGTTGATAGAATTGTTGCAAAATATTGTTTTTAAGGTTAATAAAAGTGTACACATTGGATAAAACAATGCTTCACTTTTTAAAACTTTAACCAATAGTACAACTTCAATTAACAAGTCTTTGTTCCAGTATCCACTATGCGTCAGTTTGTATCACAAACGGTACAGTTTCTTTGAAAACAACACGGCAATTCTGTCGTTCGCTTTCGGTTCCGCTCACTCTATTTCAACAACTGAATTTTGACTTATTTATTCAAGTAGCGTAGTCATTCCAACCACACTATAACATAGTTCACTACCAGCTCGCATTGGGCCAGTGTGGTGGCTCATGGCCCAATCTCCCTCTGTGCCTATGTACAGTAGTGAGACGTTTAAAGGCCGAAGTAAATGACTCTTTTGAAGTTTGAAGTAAAATGAATTTATCGCCTCTGTGGTCTAGTGGCTAAGCCACAGGTTTTAGACCTAGACGTCCCGGGTTCGATTTCCAGCGGGGGCACATCTTTGTGTGCTCTGTATGATTGGTGGTAGGGCTGTCAAGTCCGCCTGGTTAGCTACCACCATCTTATCTAAGTCTGTCGCCATAACAACGATGTTTATAGCATTGTTGTGTTACGACAGTTTGAGATAAGGTAGCCAGTTCCTCAGTGGTTGAGGATTCCGGGTGAAGCGCGCTTCCACCTTCGGCCTTATCGTCACTTACCATCAGCAGAGTTAAAGGGCAAGCGTTAAGAATAATAAAAAAACCTTTGTTAAAAACCAAAGGCGCGCAGTGGCGCCGCGCTAGTCTATCGCGTGCAATCAAGGAAAACGGTCGTATGACAGTGCGCACAAAGCTCGCACTCCCGTTTGATATAAATAGTCTTTTAAGGTGTGATCCAGGTGGTTTTGGTAAGTAGGGCCCTTGGTCAGTTATTATGCCGTGGTATCGTGTGCAAGCGTTTCAAACGTGAAGAGCAACAGCCCGTGGTTGTGGCGCGGCGTGGTCGTTATAGGAGGGGCTTCTCCCTTCTCCGCTGTCCTGAGGCTGCTGATGGGACACTTGCAGTAAGTTCTAGAGTTATTATTAGGCTAGGCATATCTATCGTGCCATCCTAGACGCCGTGAATCGCGGACATAAGTACGCCCCGCCGTGTTGGCTGAGGTTAGGACAACGTGCTTTCTGTCCTACACACGAGCGGCTGCGTACTATACAACCATCTAAAAACTTAGATTAAAACAAAGAGGGAAGATACGGCATTAGCGTCTCGTGAGTGAGCCGCCAAAATTAGGCCTAAAGGCACAATTTCACTTCAGTCACAATTTGCCGAGCGAACAGGCTACATCGCACTATTTCGGATATTCTACTGTGTGAAAAAGAGAAAGACGCTACTCCGCAGTGGCGTCGGAATCGGTCGTACGTACTCGTCTGTTGCGAAGCGACCGAGACGTCAACGCGCTACTCGCTGACTCCCTCGCGCTGACGTTGATACTTACCGCTTTGTCTCGCTCGCTCGATTTACACTTTATAGGTGTGCGTATATATGTGAGTGTTTGCTTAAGTAGTTGAGTAGGACTTTATTTTGAATGACTACAAGTAGGAGCATGCCGTATCTTCCCTTTTTGTTTTAATCTAAGTCTAAAAAGCATGTTTGTTCTCAGGTGAAAACGTTACGAGTGCAGTTGTTGACCGGCTCCCAGGCGAGCTCGGGCGCGTACGGCTACCCCGCGGCCCACCCGTACGCCGACGCGCTCAGGGCGGGCGCCGGCACCAAGCGGCGGCTCTACTTCCTGCTCTTCGTGGCGGTGGCACAGCCGCTGCTGTCATGGTGGCTCACTTACCACCTACTACCTGCTGAAGTACTTGATATTTCTATCCCCGATGCGGTGTCACCGGCCCGATAGCAAACGGTCAAGCAGCGGCAGAAAGCAGAAGAATCAATGTCACTGGTGGTGAAGAAAGTGGAAAGTTAAAGTTCAATTGGTGGATGTGATGTGTTGTTAAGTGTGCACCCCGTTGTCGGTTGAAGTTGAGTTTATAGTCCGGCCGTTACAGTTGTTATGGTGAAGAAGTACAACGATTAAATCATTGTCATTTTTTGTTGTCACTAAATATCTTTACTTGTGATTGTGGTACCATGAACACTAAAAGAATTAATTAACCATGAGCAGATAAAAAAAAACAAAATGTACAAAGTTTTAAGTGAATTGGATTTTTTAAATCTGTAAAATCACATTATTGTTGTCAAAAACGTCTATAACCGTCTTTACTAACACACTTCCAATTAATACAAAAGAAATATGCAATTATGTATGTGACTATATTGTTTAGCAAAGAGAACCTGTTATGAAGCAGTCAGTGAATTGTATTACTAAAGAGTGATATTGATTTTGATAACTTAACGAATAAGCTTCCAGATAGCGTTAATGTATGCTGTATGGGTGCACTCTATTTTTGCTTGCATTGTTGAAATTTTATACAAATATTACTTAATTAAGATCTTATTGCTTTTTTGTTAAGACTCATATTGCAATGTTTGCACGGTAACGCTATCTCGAGGTATAGTCGACGGACATTAATATATGCCATTGTGAAATGTGAATCTGTTATATTTATGTAAATAAATTAAAATTATTTGCTAGAAATTTGGTTTATATTGTAGTACCTAGTGGCGAATCTTTTATTTCTCATGTTATTATGAAATATGGCTATGACACGGCCAAGTGTGTGGCGCTGTTTTATGAATTTTATTTTATTTTATTTGTTTACCCAAGATGAGCATTCTTTTAAATTCCGTTAACATGGTAAGATAACGGATAAATATACATAAACATAGAAAAAACACCCAGAGCCGAAATTAATTTAGAAAAACGGTTTTTCTCTAAATTTCTTTTATAGCAGAAGTAGGCACACAACCAAGCGGGTCACCTGATGGAAAGTAATCGCCGCCGCCCATGGACACCCGCAAAACCAGAAGAATCTCAGACGCATTGCCAAAATTGACCCGACCGGAAAATGAACCCGGGACCTCAGAGATGGCGCGACGCCAGACCCGGCGTGCTAACCACTCGACCACGGAGGTCGTCATGCATGTATACTTTTCCTGTGATTTCGCATTGCAGACCTTTCGGCTACTGGTTATCTTTGGAAGGAGAGCGCCATGGGCAAGGCTCTGATACCGATTCAAATAACAAACCGTTATTTCTGCAGATTAACCTATACATAACTGTCAAACTTCTTCATAAACTTGAAAAAAACAAACTCGAATGGCTTGAACCATTACTACCGAAGTGCTTTACGTTTGGACTCTTTAACATAATGGAATCCTTCCGTTCTTGGGTGATGTGCCGAAGAGGACTTCATTGAGGCAGCTACATCAAGAACATTTTTTTATCTGAAAATCGGCTGAGAACGCGTCCAGAATTAGCAGCATTCATACATACAATCCCAACACATCATAAAGCTCACAGTCGCCATCTTGTCTTTTTTTACATTCTATTTACGAGCTTTATAACTTTCTTACATTTCTAAATCATTAAAATCGGTTAAGGCGTTTGAAAAATACATCAAAAATTGAAATGAAACACAACACAGGGAGACGTCTCCCTGTGACCACGGACCCTGTAAAGGTTTCGAAACGTCAGGAAATATAAAAAAAACTATGTAAATAGTAAATTAAACGCGAGTTAATCCGTAAAAAAGTGTTTCATTTCAATGTGTAGTGCTCGCTTAAACCTTAGAAAACAATATACATCAAAAATACTCAAAGAAATATTCACAAAATAATAGTACTTATAAGTACTTATATTATTCAAGGGACCAGAGTCCATAAACTTGTGCCCAATGTCCTGTGCCGTTTTGTGATGGGTCTGGCGTCTGTACTTGTTCTTTTTGTTTCGGTTTTGTTCTAGAAACCGATTTTTGTAGTAGGAGTTGGTACATGTAGGATTTTCCGATAAATCGGTTTTGTGCTAAAAAAACCAAACCGGCTAAAAGCGGCTATGGACGCTACACAAGTTGCAACACGTTAACCCGCCGATCGTCCTGTATATAAGCATGGTTAACACAGCGAATGTCTTGACATCGATGGACAGGTTGTGATATCGATTAACATGACGGCGTAAAATTAATAATTAGGTAGCTTTGTATATTACTTATTAATCTGGACATGGAGCTGGATCCATTCGATGTGGCGTACAGTACCGTACAGTCGGGATGACCGTCTGACGCACCATTTTCGCTGTCGCGACATTCAGTGTGACAACTTTCGATTTCATGTAAGGAACCCCTTGAAATTAGCTAATTCGTTTCGTACCCTCGAAGCCTTATAAGCCAGTATCGAAGTTAACTACTTATGGAGTGTTTCAAATCACGTCAATTCCGTTATTGAACTTTTTTTTTATGTCATCTGCTAACTTACAATATATTTGTATTTTCATACATTATATAGGTAGGTACAGTAAGTTTTATTAGAATTTGGCTTAAGTACTTATTGGTTTTATAACTTATTAACTATGAAGATAGCAAGTTGCGTCAAAAGCCTATTGACACCACAGTGATAATGGGCGGGTAGACCGAGACTGCCGCTTAACCGCAATTGAACAATATAAACTACCTATACCTCATACACGTTAGTTCGGTAACCACAACTTTTTGTGCGCCCATCCAATTGTGCCCACTACGTAGGTAACTAAAAACCGCAGTAATTAATCAGTCGACATCGTATCATGCGCATACATAACCCTAGCTGCACCAATGAAGCTACTATTAGGTCAGTCAGTGTACAACGCAGCGCGCGTTACGAGTTACGACACTACTAATGGCCGATACGGCGGTAGGAAGTGGCACACAGATGTAGCCGCGGCCAGTGATGACATCGATTATTGAAACCCAAATAATCAACCGTGAAGCGTAGCGGTGAAGGAATACTACCACCCCCTGTCTTCCCTTCGGTGTCGTAAAAGGCGACTAACGGACTAAAGACTGCACATACATCCAACAGCATAGAGCGGCGATGGGCTCACCACCTGTCACGCTGAGCACATTATGCGGTCGCTATTTGGTGAAAAGTGGACTATGATGGCAGAGGACTGCTTTTGCGGTCCTCGTTGCCTAGTCTCTGACTAACCCTTCGGGGATAATAGTCGTGATTATATGTATGTATGGTATTAATATTACCTACACAATAATGAATAACCCACAAACCCGCCTCGGCCCGTATGTTGGGCTAGGCCCTCTCGCCCATGTGCTGTGTCCACCTGGGAACGCCCGCGGAGGGACGTCTGTAGGCTGATGATGATGAAATACAAAATACTTATTCATTACTTAGTGCACGTGTAGAAAAAACTAACTTCATCAGTACCTAGCATATATGTACCCATTTCACATTAAAATTAAATACAAACTTCCGTAACTAACACTCATTTAATAAAACCAGTTTCTCGTCTCGTTACGTATTCATTCGGCATTCCTGCATGACCTAAAAGCACAGAACACATATACTAGGAAGAATGACAACTCCATATTAGAAAAATGAACTTCCGGATTTAGCGGAAGTACTTACCTCTAGCGCCACCTATCGTTACCCCTCCTCAAACTCAATGGCGGGAAAATACGAATTACATTTTTTTGGTTGAGAAAAACTTTTGATTTGGATGGAGGGATAGGCAATTTCTCACTTGTAAGAAAACTTCAAATTGAAAAGTTTTCTTACAAGTGAAATTGCCCATCCCTCCATCTTAGAAATTAAAAGCAGCTAAGTACCAATAATAGGCAAAAC
This sequence comes from Scoparia ambigualis, assembly GCA_963921215.1. NCBI lineage: Eukaryota > Metazoa > Arthropoda > Insecta > Lepidoptera > Crambidae > Scoparia > Scoparia ambigualis. The sequence goes on along the minus strand of OY992520.1, from coordinate 31,623,674 downwards.
AAAAACTGACTCAATATTCATACACATTTATTGAATTACTTATGTAAAATTAATACAACATAGAACAGCAGGGCAACATGATTAGTCGGATGTGTAGTAAAGTGTAGTATAAACTCTGATTTCAATACTTAGTTTACATTGAAGTTTTAATTTCAAATTTCACAATAATAACGTTTTGATTTGTCTAGTCAAAGTAATAACGTAATACAAAAATAGATCATGTGTTAGGATGCGCAAATAATATTGTAATAATAATATATCAATATGTATGGTATGGCCAAATACTCAACGCTTTTTAACTAAAATCTTTGGAGGTTTTCTTAATTTGAAGGGAGTAAATTTCATACTGTTTCTATCAAAATTCAAAATTATTTATTCAATTTAGGCTACAATAATTGAGCACTTATGAATGTCACTATGCCATCGGTTTGTAAGTCTAACTATGGGGCTGTACTGAGAAGGACCAGCAAGAAACTCAGCAAGGGCATTTCTTTTCTCTCTTTCTTTTACAGCGTCAATACAAATTGGAAAATGCCCTTCCTATCACAGAAGGAAATTTTCCATTACAAGATAAAAAAAAATCATTTAGTACGATTACAAGACAACACAACAACATACAAAAGAATATCTAATAAAAAACAGTAATTCCTCAATTTAAAATAAACTAAACAACGTCTTACAATATCTTTAAAAAAAGAAAAAGAAAGACTATTAAATACTACCAATAAAAATATGATTGCAAGAGCAGACCAGCCTCCACAGGCGGCACCCGTTCACGAGCATGACACGTGAACCAGCCATCGCTTCGCTCAAACATGTTTTAGGGAACGTAACGACCCGACGCACATGCCACCACCGCAAAGACACTTTAAGAGAGCATGACACACTCGAGCAACTCCAACGAAAGCAACAAAACATATAGACAACGTTACACGCAACATAGTACCTATTATATAAGATGACACTGTTGTTAAAGGCTATCATTCCAGCGTAAAATTAATTAGATATAAAGAAAACGGACTAAGAAAATATAATGTGAATATTTTAATACAGCCAGGCTGTTTTGTCTTCTAATTACTGTATAATAACCTTGTAAACAAGATTTTACATGATTTTTAAACTTATCTAAAGGTAAATCTAGTACAGTACTTGGTCTTTTATTATAATAGTGTATACCTTGCCGAAAGAAAGAGCCGAGAACCTTGTGTAATCTAAACAGTGGCATTACTAGTTTTGACTTACTTCTAGTATTGAAATTGTGTACATCACCGTGTTTAGAAAATGAGTTAATATTGCAACGCACAAAAACTATACAATTATAAAATATATTGATGCTTCGTCTGCAAATAAGCGGTTTTTCAATTTACAGTATCTGTTCATACATATGTAAAAAACACTATTAACAATAAAATGTATGTTACATTCTTTATGTGTTGGACAATTAAAGAGAAAATCAAAATTAATTTTTGTTTTTAAATTGGTAATCAAGCATTTTTTTAAATCTTTTTTATATGAATTTTCATTTAAAAATAAGTTTGTGCTTGATGCACAAGATTCCACACAATTTATAAAATGTTGGCTGGCATAATTTAAACTATTTTTGTACTCATTGTACTCTTTGCATTGTACAAACATATGACACATATTTATATTTGGCGATACAAGAACTGATTTACATTTGTCACAGTTACGTGTTGGGATCTTCTTTAACAAAAATCCGCATACGTAAGCACAAGCTTGGATTTCTGCATTGTCTTCTAGATCCTGTGAAGTTAATGAACATTCCACCATTAGTTCTTGTATCTCAAAATGCACTTCTGTGGGTTGTGAAACTGACAACAATGTAGTAAAATTATTAATAATGACATTATTGTCAGTTTCACAATTTCCAGTGGTACCAATATGTGCCATATTGCTTATGATTGATGTTTTAAGTCCAGCTACAAACTGGCCTACAGTTGGGTTGGTATTGGACCCACAGTTACCACGAATACATCCAAATAAATTTTCAAGAGGGTCTTGTTGTAAATGTCTAGTGGACAGACTTTTTATGTGGTGAGTTCTAGTCAAATTTTTAAACAGACGTTCAACTCCATTTATTGTCCAAATCCATCCATCTTGGGATGGAGGCACACGTGCACTTCCCACAAACTTCAAAGAAGTGAAATTTTTTTTCATTTCTGAAAACAACTGCAAATGTGGACTTTTTGCTGTCATATTAGTAGAATAAAGTTTTCCACGTCGCAGGTCGGGTGTGTCACTGTTTAAACAGTCGAACAGCTTATCAATTCTTGCGATCACATTTGCTGTAACAGCTGCATCAGGATTGAGCGTTCCTGAAAAAAAAACAATTATATTGTTGATTGGTCTCTTGACCTTTATTGTACAGCCTCTCCATAACTTTATCTCTTATTTATATTTATACAAAATTTTCTTATTTATTTGTTTGATGTAAATAAATTTTAATTTAACAACATTATAATATAACAAACATTGTTATTTAAATAATGTTCTAATACATCTGCAAGGTGGAAGATAGACCTTTGTCTAAAGAGACACTGAATAATGGATATTATTTTTTTATTTTACAACGGGTAAGCACCTGATGGTAAGTGACGACGAAGAACTGGCTATCTTATCTCAAACTGTCGAAACACAACAATGCTCCAAACATCATTGTTATGGCGACAGACTTAGATAAGATGGTGTTAGCTAGCCAGGCGGACTTAATTGCTCTACCACCAACCAAATCGAGCCCACAAAGATGTACCCCCGATGGGAATCGAACCCGGGACCTCTGGGTCTGAAACCGGTGGCTTAGCCACTAAGACCACATAGGCGATTAAATCACATAGTTAGTATATTTTAAGCATAGTCATATAATTACGACTATTATCCCCGAGGGGTAGACAGAGACTAGGCAATGAGGACAGCAATAGCAGTCATCTGCCATAGTCCACTTTTCACCAAATAGCGACTGCACATGTGCTCAGCGTGACAGGTGGTGAGCCCATCGCCGCTCTATGCTGTTGGATGTATGTGCAGTCTTTAGTCCGTTAGTCGTCTATTACGACACCCAAGGAAAGAGGGGGTGGCAGTATTCTTTCACCGCTACCCGACATAGTTATCATAAACTGAACTCTCTAAATTACAATTTTTTTTATACATCAGCTATTTTATCAAATAATAATACTGACAAAAAATAAAATAATAATTTTAAAAATTCAATACGTATTACACATTTCAAATAATACTACCTTCAGATATTTTGGCGTACAGCCCCGCTGCCACAGTATGGCTCAAAACTTGAGCAGCTAGTTTTACACGCATTTTTTGTTTGGCGTTTGGGTTCAAATGATCCTTTGTTAGGGCTATAGAATTTTTCTATATGAGACCACTTTGCAACACCTGAAAATAAACAATATCATTTTGTTGGTTTCCCTTTAAAATAATTCTACTTACTTTTAATAAAACATTGCAATTATTATTAAAATGCATAAGAAAAAGTACCTTCTCCTATCTTATCTTGAGATGAAATATCAACCTTGCAATTAATATTATATTTTAAAAATAGGTTTCTAAAACATTTTAAGAGATGTGGTGCATCAAAAAGTGTGACAATCTCTTCGTTTTCTATATTAAAGTACGGGTGTTCTTTAGTGGCCCCCAAAATAGAAAGAGCCCGTCTGTTTACGCCATCCATGTCACATACAGTGGCAGATATTTTTATGCCTGCTGCAAAACACTGATGTAAAATCTGGAATATAAAATAATTTTTAGTCTTTTCTTTTAACTATAACTGGTTTATTTAAATAAACTGCACCTATTTAAAGTCTTAAAATAATTGTTTACCTCTTTTATAAGGACTGCCAGCCTATCAGCATTTGAAAAGTTGCTTGAAAAATAATAAGCAATAGGCTGCTTAACCTTTTTCCTTATTCCGGCTATCATGAATACCAAGGCATATGACGCCACATTTGTGGATCTTCCCTGTGGCCCATGGTCTTGGTATCCTTCAATGTGATCTTCTTTTTTATTATAATGCAAGTGTTTTTTAGTGACATTTCATCAAACATCAAAATAAAATTGTTATCAGAAGGCTGTTGGTGTTTTATATAATTCGTTAAAACATTGATAACCGGGTTCGTAATACCCACAGCAAAAGGCATCCCATTGAGTAATGCCATCAGAGTTCCAGGTGTTGGTAATTGGAACAGCCTTCTCATTAACCTGTAGCAAGTAGGCGATCTTTTAAATAATCTTAAGGCTAAAATTTTTTCTTCTTTAGTCCACCTGTGGCCAGTGGACTTATTGCAGTTTCTTATTTGGGCTTGCAATAAAAGGGCAAACGTAGGTGTAAGCTTCTTCGTTAATTTTCTTACAGCGTTACTGCCTGTGAGAGCATTTAAGATTACTTTCCTCTTCATTCTTTTTAACTGATTGCGCATCTGGCAAATTGATTTCATGTACTTTGTACATCTTTTATAAACAGTCCTTTCATTTTCTGTTTTTAATATAGGTCCTGTCTGACTGCAAGAACTTTGAACACTTTCTATATTTCTTTTTTGCAACTAAAGATTAGAAATATTACTTAAAGTCCTTCTTTCAACAGATTGTGATGAACTAGTTTCTGAATGAACTTCTCCATGTTCCTTACGTGAGGGCCCAGGCTGTGGCTCATCAAAATAATTTGGTATTATCATGGACATTTTTTCAGTCTGTAATGCATTAAAATTTAATAAACACATGTTGCAAAAATTTTATTCATAATGCATTTTATCTATAAACATACAAGTGTTTAATTAAAAACCAAAATACGAATAGTAGAACTAATAACCAAACATTGATGTTTAGTATATTTTAACTAGCTACAAATTTGAATAATGAATATATTAACTAAATTGGACTCAATTATCAACAATTTAATATTCAAAGATACACTTAAAGTTAACTCAAAGATACGATAAGAAGACTATAATAATGATAATATTGCGATCAATTAGGACTTACATCACATGGGACTGCAGAGTGTGATAACCTGCGCTTACAACTATCAGTAAAATCATCATCAGTAAAATGATCTTGACACAGCATTCGGTGTTCACTGAATAGCTTTTTCTGGAACTCTATTGAGTTGTATTCTTCCAACGGGAAAACGTATTTTGCCCACATAGTACAGCTGAAACAAATTGCCAAATTAGCTACAATATGTCACCTTTACCAATAAGTGGCTAACTAGTTTGATAAAGCCGAATTAGAAAATCAGATATCATTAGAAAATGCACTTGAGGTTAAAATCCAGTAGCTTGAATAAATTAATCGAATACGTACCGCAAAAGGTTTCTTGTGGCAGGTTTCGGAAAACGAAACAGTTTAATACTGTCTGAGGCTGGCGATTTGCCGCACTTGAAACATTTTCGTCTGTTTTCTTTAAATCCAGACATTTTTAGCACTGGTTTAGAGTCACTGTCTCGTATAACACTGATCACTGTGTAAAACACAACACAAACTTAGACGGAGGAACCTAAGCTCAACTCAACGTCGCACGCATGGAAAATGACCCAGGTATCTAATATCACCGAAAACCAAACAACATGAAACAGATTCATGAACAGCCGCAAACAAACTCGGCCATTTTTGTTGTTTTAGTAGAAAGCTAAACGACATGCCTTGGTGTTGCCAACATAACATTGCAATATTTCTGCTTAACTTTTATCTATTTAAGAAAATAAATTGCCTTTCTTTATTTAACTGTGATATTTATAAGTGTCTAGCTTTTAAAAATATCAATACAAAAGAATAAATAACGACGTCCTTTCATTGTTACTTAGAATTGAAGTATTATCTTGACCATTCGGTATAAAAAGTCTACTATTCCTATTTAGAGTTAACAGTGGGTATTTAAATGGGTGACCATAATTAAAAAAATATAATATTTTTCTTACTTGCAATGAAAAAAGTTTGCCCCCGTAGGTAATTTCATTCTGGCCTATAGGAGTTGATACCCCCTGCCTAAAAGCACTGCCTAAATCGGCGCCTAGATGTGTGTTGTGTGGAAGCAGGACAGATGAATGCCGCATCCTTGACCTAGATGATTGCTCCATAGACCGCGCCTACATCTTCGCGCCATATTTGAAAAGCTTTGAAATTGTCTCGAGTCTCGACTGTGACAGTATCATCATAGACAGTCCATCGTAGTACCAAACTAGTCATAATACATTACTTGGGTAGTTAAATATCCTATTCAGATTGTACTACAAAATGGCATATTTTTGTATATTTTTGGAAAATCAAGAAACTAATTAAAAATTAAATTTGTTTATTTTGAACTCGTTAATATGATAAGTTAACGGATAAATAATACATAAACAGAAAAAACACCCAGACCCGAAATCAATTTAGAAAAACAGTTTTTCTCTAAATTGATGCGACCGGGAATTGAACCCGGGACCTCAGAGATGGCGCGACGCCAGACTCGGCTTGCTAACCCCTCGACCACGGAAGGCGTCCAAATACTTTAATAGGTACAGGTCGATCTATTTCGTTATAAAATCTTCTTTCTAAAAGTTCGTAAACCAAGACCTTTATATTCAAACTGCCGCCAAAATACGTCAATACGACTGAAGCTAGCAGCAGTCGAGGATTGGCTACCGAGCGACCTTGGCGCATTATGACATAATAGAGATGTCCATGTGGTGCGAAAAAGTTCTGAACCTTAATCAAACTTTTATTTGGAACTAAATTAAAGTCATGTCGTCAATTACATTTTAATATAAATTTTGCTGTTTCACAATGTAAATTTACTCCTAAAATGCTCTTGTTCGAAATATAAAATAAATATGATTAGATGTTAGCCGCCCCACCATTACTTGAGACAAATTCAATTTTGAATGTTTGTAAACAAATTATTTACATCTCTGTGCAAATATCTAGGGTCACTCGGATTTTACTGTAAAAGTAAAGATTACAAATTGATTGACTCATAACTAAATGCAATAGCATTTTTTATTAATAACTATATTTCAGATGTTTCGTATTTAAAGTTATAAATACTTATATTAAGTTACTTATCAATATCTTTCGTAATTTAAAAAAATCCTTGTAATTATAGGTTGCCACGACATGCACAAACAGAACGAGAGTTAAAAACAAAAGAAAAAACTAACTAACTTAACATACTAATTTAACTAAACATCTAAAATATAGTTATTTTTACAGAAAAATATAGCAGACTTAAACGAGCCTTAAAATAAGGCCATTATGTGACGCCTTCATTTCTGTGAACTGTAAGAAAAGATGTCGACATCATTATTTTTAAAAATAGTGTAAAGTAAAACTGATTTTGGATCCTATTCATGGAAAAAAGTTGTGGAGCGTTTGTTGTACAATAATGTGAATAATTTGTTTACAAACATTCAAAATCGATTAATTCCTAGTATAGAACGACGGGAAGAGCAAGACGGAAATAATAAATGAATATAATAATATATATGTTAGGGAGGCTTTTGCTCAGCAAAGGGACAAAATAGGCTGAATAAAAAAATTACTAATGAAAGATTTTATAAAGTAATAGTAGTTAGTTTTTATAGTTGCAATTAAAAATATCAATAATTAATTGCATATGTTTAGTTTGACATAGTCGTTTTAAAGGAAGGTGCTCAAGCTTAAATTTATATTTTCTTTTTGGGGTTTTCTGCGCATCAGTGTTGCATGCAGCGCAGCAACAAGGTCTATTTAAATTTGTTTATTTATTTTATAGTTCATGATGAGGAAAATATAGTGGAAACTAAATCAAGTGTTTTATCAAAATATTGAACTAATTATTTTTGTATTTAATGAAAATATTAAATCAAGAAACGTAATACTTAGTCGATCGATTAAGATTTTTCCCATCACTAAACGATCAGCTGGTTCCTGTCAAAAAGCAATGCTGCCAATATGACGCAGTGACAGTAACAGATATTTCTGGACGGTCGTGCGCTACACACAACAATCGCAGTATCGACAAACGTTCACAAAACGTTTAGACGCAAAAACTATAGTGTCACTTCTCCTCTTATCTTAGTAATTAGACTATACAAATTTTCTATAAATCCCTTGTTTTAGTTGTATAAGTGTTAAGTGTACGCGTTAATGTTTAAATAATGTACAGTGCCGCAACCATACACGCACTCTGAAGCAATTACGTAATGGGAATTATGCTACAGAAGTTTAAAGTTTTGCCCTGAAATCCAACATGGCCGCTGACACAGGAATGGATACTTGCCCTAGTCCGGAAATTACGGACTCCAGGAAACGACCCCTGGATGGAGACTCGGAAAATGGGGACGTGAAGAGGTCACACTTCAGCTCGGGTGAGTTTTCATTGGCTTGTATGCACCCACACTATACGTATGTTGATTTACTTCAGTGCGTACTTGGCAAGGCAAGCAAAACATTGACAGCGAATTGGTGGTCGATTCAGCTATGCCGGGTTCTGTCAAGATTCTTATCAGAATACACCACTGTTATCAGCTTGACCTATAAACGATGATAGTAAGGTCATTTTGTGCCGAAATCTTGTAATAATGTTATTGAAGTGAACATCTAAACGTAATAAACTGTTTTAAAACGTAACTCCGCTTTATTACTTCAATAATCGAGTTTTGTAATCCCTTTTATTATTGATAATCACAGTGACATAAAAGTATGATTATCGAAACCGACTCAATACTGGTTGATTTGATAAGCGTCAGTATTCCGTTTGTTAAGCATATAGTTATTTGTAAAATATTTTGTGTCTAATTTTATGCAATGTTAAAAGAGAGTCGTTATTTTTTAGTGCAAGACTTGGTGACGGCCTTGCCACTGGCCAACGGCCATGGCAATATAACGTCTCATTTTGGTGAGTCGTCAGTCAACACATCTGATCAATCCTCATTGGCTTTGTGATTGTCGCGGCGGCATGCCCGCGCTCTCACGCGCATCACCCTGCTGACGCTCACCACCCCTGCACCGCAAAGCGGGCTCCCAAAGCACCTCCGCCCTTGTGCCTGTTCTGCACAGGCCTCAAGCGGACTATGAGCCAGCAGCGTAGGTGTTAGCGTTTGCCGTTAATCGTCCATTCGCACTGTAAACATTGCCTCGATGTTGTGAGCCATGTCGTACTTAGCCTTACATCGAACCACTCATGGCTTAGTCGTTGCATCTTTGGTGTGATCATCACCTAAATGTACAGTTCTCAAACATTATTACTTGGTGTACTTGTTCGCAAAATTCTCTTCTTGAAATTTATTATTTCACATCTAATTGCTTTTATTTTGCTTATTTATTTTTGAAGTCATACATTTATTAAACTAACAATTTGAAGAGTTTAACACTTTATTTGCATAATTTATCCATTATCTAATTCTTTTCAACAATGTCACATAAGTATTTAGGTTCATACCTAGATTGGCACATTCCCATTATCATTATTGAAAAACTGTAGATACCTAGTACCAACGGATTTGTTTCTTTCTGGAAGAAGTTAGTTTGTTAGTACCTAAGTAATGTTTAAATATAAAACATGTGAAGGTTCAGCAAGCTCGGCGAGGCTAGTAGCAGCAAGGTCACTGCTGGCTGTGTAACACCTGCAGTTATCTAGCTTTTGACTCTAATAGCGTGTGAAATAGAGTTGATTGTTTCTTGTTCGGCATTTGATAATTTCGAGGTTGTTAGTGCAATTTGTCATTTTCACATAACATAGCATTGAAGGTAGTAAATATGTTAATATTGTGTAATGAAATTAATGATTCGACATTCATTTAATATGTGTTGTATCATTGCTAGGCATTGGCACTGTCATCAGGAGTTAACTTTTTATCAGGAGTTAAATTTTGAGTCATCTTTAGCAATGAACAAATTTTTAAATAATATACAAACATACATAATAATCACGACTATTATCACCGAAGGGTTAGTCTGAGACTAGGCAATGAAGACTGCGAAAGCAGTCCTCTGCCATAGTCCACTTTTCGCCAAACAGCGACGCCACATCTGCTCAGCGTGACAGGTGGTGATGAGCCCATTGATGCTGTTGGAAATATGTGAAGTCTTTAAATCGAGTAGTACCTATTCTTTCTCCATAGTAATCTCCAGTATAAATAACAATAGTAATACATGATTTGTAATAGAAACAATTACTTAAAGGTTCATTTTTTTAGATTACAGGTTTATAAAGTTGCTAGTGCATCACAAAACAAATAAATGGTATATCGTCATAGTACAAATTATCAATATTGCGTAATTTAATTATTGGTTTGAAATATAAGCAACTTTCTAAAACTTTTCATTGTAAGTAAACCCTCGTTTGTTACAAAATGGAAACTATAAACCTGAAAATGTCCATTCAAGTTGCTGATGTAGCTGACCTGAAGCCAAGGCCATGTACAATTTTGCAAATATCCTGTTGCAAATCACGAATGCCACTGACGTAATCTATGATTTATCCAAAATGCCAAAAACTTTAAATGGTGGCACGTTTTAGCGTATCTATAAAAAACTTATGCAGTTCTTACTAATGAAACCTTGAAATTGTTAATTGGTGATGAACAAACACCAGGTCCATTGTAACATTTGTGAGACTACAACATTTTGCCTTTATATCTATTACTTTTTGTAAAATATTATCTGCTTCCAATTTGTCTTTACAATCGGCATCGTTATTCGTGCGTATATTATACAAGCAACTGTCACAATAGTCTTTAATCGCTTGCCCGAAAATTATAATATCAATTATCATCTTTTTACTGAGTTTCATCGCGTCGCAACAATTTTTATTTGCTACGTAGATGTGTACCACCACGGCCACCTGTACAGCTTAGCTATAGACCCTAGAGCTAAGCTTACCCGACACTACACCGAAGATATCCCGGACATCAGCCTGTACGAGATTGGTATGGCTCTCAAGCAGCTTAAGAACAGCAAGGCATCGGGTGCTGACGGAATTACGGCTGAGCTTTTGAAAGCAGACGGAAGACCGGTACTCGCAGCTCTTCAGAGACTATTTAATTCCGTCGTACTCGGAGGTAGAACGCCAAAAGCGTGGCATGAAAGTGTGGTTGTGTTGTTCTTTAAGAAGGGCAACAAGACCCTACTGAGGAACTACAGACCCATATCACTTCTAAGTCACATTTATAAGTTATTCTCGAGAGTCATAACTAATCGTCTCGCACGCAGGTTTGATGACTTCCAGCCAATCGAACAAGCCGGATTCCGAAAAGGCTTTAGCACCATAGACCACATATATACACTGCGGCAGGTTATACAGAAGACCGAAGAGTATAACCGGCCACTTTGCTTAGCGTTTGTGGACTATGAGAAAGCCTTTGATTCGATCGAAACATTAGCCGTGCTACAGTCTCTCCAGCGGTGCCAAATTGACTACCGGTACATCGAAGTGTTGAAGTGTTTGTTCGCCTTCAGGACCACAGCTCGAAGAGACAAGGAGACGTCATATCTCAAAACTCTTCACTGCTGCACTGGAGGACGTGTTTAAGCTTCTGGCTGGAGAGGACTCTGCATCAATATTAACGGCGTGTACATTAGTCACCTTCGGTTTGCCGACGATATAGTAGTCATGGCTGAGACCCTGGAGGACCTCGGCACAATGCTCGGTGATCTCAACAGTTTCTCAACAAGTGGGCCTTAAAATGAACATGGAGAAGACGAAAATCATGTGTAACTCACGTGTCGTACCCACTCCTCTCAAGGTTGGAGACTCTGCTCTTGAAGTTGTTGACGAATATGTATACCTGGGACAAACAGTCCAGTTAGGTAGGTCCAACTTTAAGAAAGAGGTCAATCGTCGAATCCAACTCGGCTGGGCAGCGTTCGGTAAGCTACGAAATATCTTCTTGTCCAAAATACCGCAGTGTCTCAAGACGAAAGTCTTCGACCAGTGTATGTTGCCAGTGATGACATACGGTACCGAAACGTGGTCGCTCACTATGGGCCTAATTAGCAGGCTCAAAGTCACGCAAAGAGCAATGGAGAGGGCTATGCTCGGGGTTTCTCTACGTGATTGAATCAGAAATGAGGAGATTCGTAGACGAACTAAAGTAATCGACATAGCCCAAAGAGTCGCCAAGCTCAAGTGGCAATGTGCAGGGTACAGTCACGAGCAAAAATATCTAAACAATTGTAACTCTTAATACAATGGAATAAGAGTCAAAATACATATTGGTGCTCGTGACTGTACATCGCCCGTAGAACCGATGGCTGTTGGGGCAGACGCAGAACGGTTCTCAAGTGGCGACCGCGCACCGTAACACGCAGTTGTGTGGGCAGGCCTCCAACAAGGTGGTACGACGATCTGGTGAAGGTCGCGGGTAGCCGCTGGATGCGAGCAGCACAAGACCGGTCGTGGTGGAGATCTTTGGGGGAGGGCTTTGTTCAGCAGTGGACGTCTTCTGGCTGATGATGATGATGACGTAAATGTCATAACCGGACGTCCTGGATTCAATTTCCAGGTCAGGCAAAGTGTGTTTCGCATTCTCATTGTACAGCCCCGGGTTTGTGATCACTGACTGATCACTGATCACTTACTCGCATTTGGCAAGCGTGGTGATTATACCCGTCTACTGTATCGAAGCCATGATGTCAGTGATGGAGGCCGCACAATGCACAGCTGTGGGACAATATGTAGGCTATATTTTTTACTTTGCTTTACATAAATGTGTTAATTGAACAAAGGCTGATCAAATGAAACATCTCGATGGCTCAGTGGCTAAACGCTCGGCCCGTAACCGGAGGTCTCGGGTTCAAAGCGACGTTTGATTTGATCACATTCTTTATCAAAAAGTCTTTACAAAGATCCCTTAAACGATATCGACAGTACCGACATGTGCTAACATTTAAAAGGTTTTTTTTATGTAGAGAAACCACTTTGATCGAATCGTCTAATTATTAGACGTCTTTGTTCCTAAGTTCGTTAATTAAATAAACTTATTTGGTCATTAACACATTACTACACCATTCCGTTCAACAAAATCATCACAGTAAACGTGATCTAATTAAGTATTTACGTATTTAATGGCCACTTAATTTGTATACTTACCTTTGGTAATGTACAAGATATTATATAAACTGGAATGTGTTATGGAATACTTTCTAGGTACCTAGTTCATATTATGATTAAAAATCATTGGCCCAGGGCATCACCAGGTCTCCGTTTTTCCAAACTTAACTAAAACCTATCTCTATCTGACTGTCCATCAATCTAAAACAGCTGACAAAAATACAAGCGCGATTAGGGCTATGTCCAGTTTTAGAAATTTTAGGAAGTTAAGACCTATTTTTTAATCAGTTTAAAAATCGCAAATTACCTACTAAATACATGACGTTATACGTTCACGTTCGCATATTTGTACTTATTTAAAAGCATTTACTGCCTAAAATGGTAAATACGATAAGTGGCAAGCACTCGACTTCATTCCACCGTAATCAAACTTGTATCCAGCGATAACATCTCGCGATAGCGAGCAGCGGACTTATTACCAACTAATTTACTGATACCGCGTAGCTCCTTACTGCTGATAACAGGTTCTTATGTCGTATCTTCGTGTGGACAGGCACTCTAACATAAACTAAGTAGGTATTTACTGTTTCATTAAAAGTTCAAGCCAAACATGTTAACTAAAACTTTTGGCACAGTACACAAAAGTATAACTTAGTTATTCAATCGCTTTTATTATAATTAAAACGCATAGTATGTAGATTAAAGTATGAGTTTCATTAGTATGATTCAATAATAGCTTTCTCTCTAAGGCAGACCTAATAATGGAATTGTATTTAGGACTCTAAAATCTAACAATCATGTTTTGAATGGCGTGGCGGAGCAACATATGATCAAAGCCTACTCGCAAGTACCGTTGATAGAAATTAATTTAATGAATAAAAATATTAGGTCATAATCTAAATATTCACAACAAAATTTGAATTTCATCCACGCGTAATCTTCGCTGGAGTTGTTGTTGTTCTGCTCCGCGATGAATGCGAAGCGATCGGCGTTATATTTATCGATTGCCCGCCAATATGGCTTATCGATTAGCTGTGGGCCGTGGGTGCTATGGACAGGAACGCGATGAGCCAACGTGACGATGAGCGGGGTCGCATGCTGGACCGTAAATAATTCAGAAACGGCGCGAAAGCTTCACCTCTTTCAGGGACTACAAAAATGGCGTGCCGGCCATGTTGTAAAGGCACCTACGACGGATTTTTAAAGCTTGATGTTACACATGAATAAATCGCCTTTGTGCACTCATAGACAGCTTTGAACATTAATGGTGTGTCTGATCTCGACAAGAGTAAACAACTTACAGAACGGTTGCATAGCGGCACGGCTGCTGCGGTGTACGACTGGCAGGTTTAATGGGGGATTGTGACTTGTGAAATTCATCTACGAATTTAATGCACAGTTGTATGGGCGATTGAAACATATTTCAATAATGTACGTCTGTAGACTATAAGAAACATTTAAGTAGTATTTGTCTACGCGGTGGTATAATACTTTCTCTTGTATACCAGGGACGTTTATAATTTTACAAAACTAAACGAGAAATAGCGCCGAAGCGTTGAAACTTTATTTTGTCATTACATTATACTAAAAAAGAACCGGCAAGAAACTGTGCAAGGGCTATATGAAAACCTTAGAATACCCTATAATTTGGGGGTATTCTAAGGTTTTCATAAATTAAATATGTACTCTATACCGACATATTTGAATTGTTCACTGTCTAATACCGAAGCGTATACCAATGTATGCAATGCGTTAACGCGTTAATTACCCATTCCTAAATCGGCCGGGTAGGTAATCGTCATAACAAGACATCCCGGCCGATGGTGCCCGGTGTGATGGTGAGTCGATTGTACGCCAAGGTTACGCAAATATTTTATCAAACTTAAACCCGTTTCCGCGCGGCCGACTCCGCAACTCCTCAAGTCTCACCCGGTTTGATTAGACGGCGAGCTATGGGCTGGATTCATTTGTTATTTATGTTAACCTTTGCTCGGCGCTGTTGGCGCATGTGGAATTAATTCTCTAAACGGTTACTTAGTGAAACTTGTGCTTTGTGTGTTTGTGATGGGAAGTGAATGGACATTTCCAAGAAATCGACGCTGTAAATGAATTGGGCCAAACAAAAGCTCTTGTTGGTTCTTCTTCGTACAGTCTCCAGCCTGTATACTATGTCGTGTAGTAATGAGCTGTATTTTAATACATACATACATAATAATCACGACTATTATCCCCGAAGGGTTAATCAGTCAGAGACTAGGCAATGAGGACCGCAAAAGCAGTCCTCTGCCATAGTCCACTTTTCACCAAATAGTGACTGGCACATGTGCTCAGCGTGACAGGTGGTAAGCCCATCGCTGCTCTATGCTGTTGAACTATGTGCAGTGTTTAGTCCGTTAGTCTCCTTTTACGACACCCAAGGAAAGAGAGGCGGTGGTAGTATTGTTTGAATGTGCCGCGAAACGATGGCCTAAAACTGCTTCAATAACCCTACGTTACGGATTAACATAGTATTATTATTTCAAAATAAGTAGGTATTTGACTATCTAGTTCTTATTCATTTGTTTATCAAATATCATTCCATCGCATCGTTTCGATAGACTTAAAGTGAAGCAACAGTGTGCAGCTCACAAAAAAATGGTTAGTGTAAATAAACATGATGCTGTTTATATTCCACATCGGATAGATTTCGAGTAGTCAATTCGTAACAAATAAAACTTACGTATGTTCGCAATAGACACGAGTTTGTGACGCGTTCCAGATTAATTCCGTAGAATTGTCTCAATATTATGCGCGCGCGCAACCTCGATGCTCAATGAATGACAATCACACTGTCGTTCGGTTCCGCGTCACGTACCACGCATACAATATAGTTTCGTTTGATTGGACGTTGTTGTGATTGTGTCCGATCACAACTCGCACAGGTGTCATTTAACGGCCATTGATGACATGATGGTGATTTGAATGCTTTTGTTTTTATAGATTTTCATTGATTTTTTTTTTGACTTGAGCGTCATGGACGCTCCTGACTTGGGACCAGCTTGGTTTTTATTTCCGATTATTTTATTTATTTATTTATACAAAAATCTTAAAAGCTAACAGCTAATTATATGTCCATAAGCTGCTAATAATCACTGCTGGTAGTCATAGTACAATAGTTATACAAAATACTATGTGGTATTTCATTTACATACATATAATCACGACTATTATCCCCGAAGGGTTAGTCAGAGACTAGGCAATGAGCACAGCAAAAGCAGTCCTCTAACACAGTCCACTTTTAACCAATTATCGACTGCACATGCATGTGCTCAGCTTGGTAGGTAAGCCCATCGCCGCTCTATGCTGTCGATGTATGTGTAGTTGTTACCGGCAATCTGTATAATTCAGGTATTCTATACAATACCTAGGCAATTGCAGTTGTATTTATCGTTTTTATCGAAATAGGATAATAAATTCATTATAAAATCTTTATTCCTCATGAAGTAACAATAACTCTGGTATAAATTTTGCTCAATAATATTATCGTAGATAGGAGATATTCACAGTTAACTTATAGCGATTTTCGAAGTTTTTTGGTTTAGAATAAGATCTTTTTCCTATATAAAATCAATGATATCTAAAAATTCCGAGGCCGCGACGCACTATTCGACTATATAAGAGATAACATTATTATTTTTTATTTCACTTGTTTAGAACAGTAGTTCAATCGATGAGCTCAAAAAAGTGCCTTCGCGCACTTTATGAAAATCTTTCTCTGCAATTTTGGGTTTAATTAAAAAGTTAAGCAAAATTTACAAAAAGCGAGGCCGCTACGCACTATTCCAATGGCTATTCTACAGTATTAAATAAGTCATAATTGTTAATGTATTTTTGTTTGTGAGATCCATAACGTCAAAATTGGCCATTTTTCGCAAAAATCACAGTCGAGACGTAATAAATAGGCCTCTTAAAAATAATCTTTATAAAAAAGGTAGACATTTTTTTTTCAGAAGAATAAAAGAATTACTGCACTCAAAAAGATTTATTTAATCTTAAGTTACTAGGTCCTATGCAAGAAAATATTAGACATTTAAGACATGAAAACTTTTTAGTCATAATAAACTTTTAAATAATCAATAAATTATTCTTTTAGATACTTTTCAAAAAAGCACCTAAGTAGTATCTTCCTGTTACTACAGTAAAATCACTTTAAAATAAAGTGCAACTAAAAATTATTTTGTATATGAGTAACACAATGTAATTTTCTTACAAGTAGGTACCTAACGTAACAAGTATAAAAAACTTAAGGAACAAAACAATTCCGTAAAAATAATAAGTAGGTCTACTGCCTTTTCACGCATTACCGGATGCGCATTCGGTATTGTATAGAATACCTAGGCAAAGTATAAAATAAATATATTTCATACATTACCTACACGTTTTAGGTATTCTATACATTGCCTAGGATTGTATAGAATACCGGATTATACAGATTGCCGGTAACTTAGTCATTTGTCTGTTAGTCGCCTTTTACGACGCCCAAGGGAAGAGGGGTGGTGGTATTCTTACGACGCCCAAGGGAAGAGGGGTGGTGGTATTCTTACGACGCCCAAGGGAAGAGGGGTGGTGGTATTCTTACGACGCCCAAGGGAAGAGGGGTGGTGGTATTCTTACGACGCCCAAGGGAAGAGGGGTGGTGGTATTCTTACGACGCCCAAGGGAAGAGGGGTGGTGGTATTCTTACGACGCCCAAGGGAAGAGGGGTGGTGGTATTCTTACGACGCCCAAGGGAAGAGGGGTGGTGGTATTCTTACGACGCCCAAGGGAAGAGGGGTGGTGGTATTCTTACGACGCCCAAGGGAAGAGGGGTGGTGGTATTCTTACGACGCCCAAGGGAAGAGGGGTGGTGGTATTCTTACGACGCCCAAGGGAAGAGGGGTGGTGGTATTCTTACGACGCCCAAGGGAAGAGGGGTGGTGGTATTCTTACGACGCCCAAGGGAAGAGGGGTGGTGGTATTCTTACGACGCCCAAGGGAAGAGGGGTGGTGGTATTCTTACGACGCCCAAGGGAAGAGGGGTGGTGGTATTCTTACGACGCCCAAGGGAAGAGGGGTGGTGGTATTCTTACGACGCCCAAGGGAAGAGGGGTGGTGGTATTCTTACGACGCCCAAGGGAAGAGGGGTGGTGGTATTCTTACGACGCCCAAGGGAAGAGGGGTGGTGGTATTCTTACGACGCCCAAGGGAAGAGGGGTGGTGGTATTCTTACGACGCCCAAGGGAAGAGGGGTGGTGGTATTCTTACGACGCCCAAGGGAAGAGGGGTGGTGGTATTCTTACGACGCCCAAGGGAAGAGGGGTGGTGGTATTCTTACGACGCCCAAGGGAAGAGGGGTGGTGGTATTCTTTCACCGCTACGCGACACGGTTATATCTAAATTAAATCAACAGAAAGGTTATTGTTAATAATGTAATTTGGCGAGCGACAAAATACCCCACATTGGCAAATTACGTTATCTACGCCAGGGATCTATTCAATAATTTAATGTATACAGATGTCACCGCCGTTTGTGTCACTTTGTTTCCCAATACCGTGATTATGTAACCAATAAGAACACACCCCGGTCGTGGTGCCCGAGTGCGCGAAATAAATGGCGCTGCCTTTGTCGGCTCGTTGGGCTGCGAGGCTCATTGTCGTTTTTGTTCAAATCGAAATTAATTTCCATTCAGGCCTTCACTGACTGCAGCCTCGGTGGGGAGTACAATGCCTGCCAGCGAACACAACTAGATTTAATTAAAACATAGGCATTATTAACTGTTGGCTCCATTTGAAGAAAACGACGTGACATCGGTGTTTTATAAATAAACCATCGCTTAGCTTTGATGCAGACTATTGATTATGCTTAATGGCATACATTTTATGTGCTCAACTACCTGGTTACGGATCGGTGAAATATCGAAATACTTTTCTTATTAAATGTATATTAGTGTCGGTAGCAAACATTATGATGTGCAACAAAACATGCGCATTAACTTTAACGTATCTAACCAAACCTTTTTTTATATTGACTCGTCATAGTGACCGCATCCTGCTTGATGGCAAGCGGCCGATGCAATCCAAAATAATGAGAGCACTTCTCACCGTGGAACAAGCACGGTAACAAGCGCACCCATTCATGACGACCTGCATAAATGCCGTTTCACGCCCCGCTTAAAAGACCCGGGAGTACCTATAAGAGCTGGGAAACACATTCGGCGGCAAAGAATTCCAAAGCCGAATGGTCTTACAGAGGAACGACTTGCCAAAGTTTTGGTACGAGTACTGATGGTCTGTACAGTATGATGGTGGTTCCTAAGACTAGCACGTGTAGTCCGGGAGAGGAAAGGAGAGATCGGGATTAGATCAAAAAGTTCTTCACAACACTCTCCGTAGTAATTCCGGTAGAAGACGCTGAGAGAAGCAATGTCTCTACGCAGCTGGAGGTCCTCAAGAGAGGCTGTAACCTCAGCATCTCCAATAATGCATTCCGCTCGCCTTTGCAGTCTATCAAGTGCATCGTGGAGGTATTTAGAGGAGCCGTCCCATAGATGGGAACAATACTCCATACTCGATCGCACCTGAGTCTTGACAGAGCGTTGCTCGGGAGTGAAAAACCGCCTCACCTTATTGAGAATACCCAACTTCGGGAGGCAGTTAAAATAACACTCTCGATGTAGCATTTTGGATTTAGTTCCAGGCCGATGTCCATGCCAAGAATGCTGAGGTTCACCGAAATGGGTAACGGAGATTTCTGAAGAGCTTTTTCTTAGAGAGGATTAAGGAAGGAAGTTACCTTAGACGAGAATGCACAAACCTGGGTTTTGCTGGCATTAAACTCGACCAGGTTTTCAGATCCCCACTTAGAGACAAGATCGAGAGCCAGGTTCAGTTTGGCAACCAGTTCTTGCCTTTTCACACGATATCGGCTTGCTTTGCAGCAGGATGTCCCAAGTACTGCTCATGCAACGTACTGTCATCCGCATAACAATGAATATTGCCCAAGGACAACATATCATTAAAATGCAGAAGACATAGAAATTAATATTCAAAAGAAATATAATGAAACCTGTAAATTTTATGGCTGATACTGTATACTTATAAAACCCACTCAAGTTAATACGATACATTATAAAAGTAAAATCGCACGCAAAACACACTCGAATAGCCACTTCTGGTGAAAGAGCTTAAAAGCAACAAGGCCTTGAAATGAAAATATCATATACGAGAATAATGTAAATGGTTGCAAGTTCGAGACAATTTTACAATACAATGTTTAGTGTCGTAATTAGCAACACGTGCGAAATTCAAATTCCCCTTACGAGACACCGCAGAGTAAACTAGATACGTAGAGTACGCCGTGGCTCCTCCGTCCGCGCCCGCCGTCCGCCGCCGCCCGCCGTCGGCGCCGGTCATTTGAATTCGTATGCGCACGCGCACACGTCACCGCGTGGGATGTGATGACATACTTTCGTTTTTTAACCACAGATAGAATCCATGATTATTACGCAAATGGTTTCGTCACGTTTTTGGTTCTATCTCTCATCGGCTACGAGTCGCTTAGTCCGTGTAATATTTAACTTTTCAAATTAGGAATTGGTAGTTCTTTTCTAAACTGCTTATTTACAAATGTCAAATAAGAGATTAGATTTAATGTATTATTCTAAGAACGTGATATTATCTTATTTTTCAACATGATTTATCAACTTGTTGAGTTAGAAGTTTAGGAACTGAAACCGATTTTATATACAAAGATATTTCTTTTAAAAAGTCACCATGCTCACTAAAACCGTTAATCTTGTTTCAGAAGGGCAAACGGTAACGTATTTTCCTGTACAGTTCTTGGAACTCACTATAAGATTTATGTCACATATTAAAATAGGTGTCATATAAATCATATGAAGTATCACTCCGTTCCGCGTTAAACGAATTACCAAATTGTGATAGGAATGATAGATGACCCGTGTAACATGTCAACTTGCGACACCTACTTTTTTCTATTACCTAAATTGATTATTATTTCATTGATTTGTCGAGATAAACAGGCAATAATGTTATCTTCATTAGATAAATCAATCGATCAATGAAATGATACATGAAAATAATTGTCACAACATTTCAGCTGAGTATAAATAAAAATTCAACCATATTTTTATGGTTGAACTTTACTATTAACAGCTGAAGCAAACAAGCAAAAATAACATCAAAATGCTAGATTAGAGGAGACTTTGAATGAACATACAGAAATGTGGTTCAAAAATTTTCTTTGATGGAGGCACCTACGCCGGACGTAACGAATGGAGGCATCGTATATCTAAAATGGCTTGCACTACTTCAGGCAGATGAATGGCTCTGCAAAGGGCTTGCGGGTATCGCGTGAGCTTACACTGACAGATTCGGGTACAAAAGCGGTGGGCAAGCGAGCCAAATTACATACATACATTTTAATGAATCTGATTTAAACTTTTTATCTTCTTATTGAGAGAAATAATTGAACTTGCTGCAGTGTGCAGTCTGCTAAGACTAACAATGTTTGGAGCATAACTGATTGTATCATAACGCCTGAAATAGTCTTGTGTAGTGAACTGAAAGTTGGACAATAAAGCTCGCACAATAACATGTTAGCGTGAGCTCCGCGGGAATCTGATTGAAGTTAGATTGGCGCGGTGCCTTGTGCCTTGCACCAAATGGCTGGGAATGTCCAAATGTCGGCGCAGCCGGCTAATCCCACTGCACCGCGCGGCGGCACACATGATCAAACTATTTCCACTGGGGATATGCTCCATAAATTAAAGCTGACTGTTGTATGACTTAAAAGAAGTCATCACGTTGCGTCGGGACTCTAGAAGGAGAGGTGACGAGAGGCTAATTGTCTAACTTCAACACATAGTTTGCTTATTTAAAACTAATCTTAAAATAATCAAACTAGCGAAGCAATGTACTTCTACTTGAAATGTATTGAATAAGAATAAGATTTTTTTTATTGTCATTAACATTATTGCGATAGATGTTGAAGTTATACAATAAGCCCCTTGGTCAGTTAGCCAATTTGTTAATTAATTAATTAATTAATCCTTTATTGCACATAGAAAACACACATTTGTTCAGTAATAAAAAAGTGTAAAGTGTACACAAACTAATCCAAGGTAGGTATTATCATCTTTATGCTAGTTAAGCTTGATTCGCAATTGTATGTGTTCGTATTGTGACCGATAGCATTGCCATCACCGCCAGCCTCGGAGCCGCTGCAACCTTTCACGGGGTAATCGGGCGCCGCCGACCCGCAGCCAGTCACGGCTGCGCTGTTACGAAACATCTAGCCTTTGCGATTACCCGTTTCGCATGTATTGTTCAACTAGTGACATAAAGTTACTGCGGCTTTGGCTGTATCAATGTTGAACTGCATTTATATTGTATATTCCATTTTTAAAGCTTTTCAATTTATTACCAGTGAATGTCCGTTAAGGGGGTCCTGCACGAAATTGTGAAAATTTACGTATTTTTAAGTCACTTGTACCAAAGTCTACTTGTACTATGCACTGAATTAGTTAAATACATTAAAAGAACTTATTATATGTAAGTTAGCCTGATCATTGCACAAGGTCATGGCCTTGTTGAAATTTGAAACAAATTCTTTAAACAATAATAATACATAAATCTAATGACTCCGAAAAACTTTGAACTTTTTTAGACAACTTTTTTAATTTTACGCTAGAAATAATAATTCTTACATGAAAATATTTGTATTGATTTATATTCCGCAGGGCCCCCCCTTCTTTAAAAAGTTATTAAAAGTAAATTTTATTTTAAACACAAGCGCGTGAAGGTTTTGCATATTTCGCAGAATAACAACACTGCTCTAATTAAATTACTAGGTCTGAAACTTCAAAGCAAAATTGTTCTAATTATAAATATCAATATATGATTGACTGGCGGCCGCTCGCGGTTTCACCCGGGGCACGGTTCCCGTTCTCGTAGGAATATCGGGATAAAAAGTATCCTGTGTTAATCCAGGTTATAAACTATCTGTATGCCGAATTTCATCCAAATCCATTCAGTAGTTTTTACGTGAAAGAGTAACAAATATTCATCCATACTTACAAACTTTCGCGTTTATAATATTAGTAGGATTTTGCTTTGAAGTCTGAGGCTTATGGCAGTTTTTGTTAATTAGCCAACTGCCACTGTCCTGGTGCTGTTGTACGATTGATGATTCGATGAAATAATAATTGTAAAATAAATTAAAAAGTAATGCTCAAGTTATGGCCATGATTTTCCTAGCGCCCCACACAATGATATTAATCATAGTATGGCTATATGTTACGTTCCTAGTAAATTGCGTTTGAAAAACGTCGCGCTGCATATAGATAGCTATAAAACTACATTATGTTAACGTGATTCATTAATGAATGAATGGCGATCAAAAAACAGTGAGCTCGAGAGTGAAAAAGATAGCTGTCTCCAAGCCATTGCGCTTCGGGTGTGACGAACAACTGTCACAGACGTCTCGCTCTATGGTTTGTTTGATGCAAACTGATTGCGACATGAGACAATTAGGCCTATAAATGAGTCTTTAACTCAAGCCGCCTAGTAACATAATTCTACTTCTTTTAAAATAATATCATTGAAAGCGCCCATATTCTGCAATAAAAGCTAGTTGCCGAATCGGGCTACAAAAATATGATATTTAGAGCATCTTAATATTTTATTTAATAAATATGGATTCTTTATGAAAATTACTCGGAGACATTCTTGTTACGAAATAGAAGGATGGCAGTGATTCGCGAATTATCCCTTTCCTACTTGAATGTTCAAGTGTACCTTCATGTCATCACTGGGAAATAACGATAAACGAAGTCGTTATGACACGTCACTAAAGAGACAGAGATGGTTATTGTTTTTTTTTATTGAATTGATTATGATAAATCATGAGTTTTCAATTTACATAGTAACTTCTCCGAGAAACAGGCTCCTCTAATAATAATAAAGTAATACAAATTAAGTTTACAACTTGGGGAGTTAACTTCGCCGTAATGTTGTGATTATTCAAGTTCGCCTATTTGAACTATTATGGCCTTTTTTGTTATTTAAATTCAAGTTATTTTATTCATTTTGGCTTCAAATCTTTGGAAGAGCTTTATTACATTTCATAGCTAAACGGTTAGTTGGCTCATGCTAAGAAAAACTGACATCATTAGGTAATGTTTTTTTCTTCATTTCTTTTACAGTCCCTTTATCTGTACCACTTTAATAATATTCATTCTATATACACCAAATAACGTTTTTATTTATGCAAGAGCTAAGTAAGAATCCTTCCATCTCGAGCGAGCATAAACTAAAACGGCACGTGTCTCATAAAACCTGCTTGCTCACATTCGCGGGGTTATAGATTGAGGTGGTTCGGTACTTCGGGGAAGAAACTGACTTAGTGTTAAGACAGTCTTAAAAATATAGCGTTGGAAGGAGGAAGTATAAAAATGTACGTAGTGTACATAAATCGTATGGTATGAATGGTATGTAAAAAAATGAAAAACTTTCTCTGTAGTAAATAAATATGTAACTTAAAAATCTCATCCAATTTATGGGGCTAAGCTCCTTTATAAATAATGCACGGCGACAGGAGCTGTGAAGCCAGCTAATCTAAATAATATATCAACGTCTAGCACAACATTTGGTGCTAACTTTATTGCTCCGCTTAAGAGCCGGGGCGCCGC
Organism: Scoparia ambigualis; assembly: GCA_963921215.1. Lineage (NCBI taxonomy): Eukaryota > Metazoa > Arthropoda > Insecta > Lepidoptera > Crambidae > Scoparia > Scoparia ambigualis. The sequence continues at coordinate 31,598,907 of OY992520.1, read as the reverse complement.
GCCGCCGCGGGCTCATCCCGGCTGGGTTCCTTGTTTATTGTACTTTTGAGCGTTTCCACTTCAGCAAACGCCCCTGGAACTACTTTGTTTACCACCTCACACCGCGGTGAACAAGCGGCGCCTTGCAGCGTTGGGCTGTTCTTGCGATTTAATGCGCTATTCATATTTTTAATACCCATTAAACTATTTACTGCTTGCTTCTGATGTTCTTAATTATATTAATGTACAAATGGACTTGTACGCGGATGTTTGTTATGGTTATAATTTGTTTAACAACGCGTAAGCACATGGTCGCCGACAGCGGATTCGCATCGAAGAGTCCTTGTCTTCGTGGTGCAACACTTCTGCCGCTACTCTTTGCTATTTTTATAAATTCAATTTCTAGTCAATTAGTTTCCTCCTACCACCTTTGTGCAGATGACTTACAGTTGTACACCGAAGCACCTGTTGAACAGCTTTCCGAGGCTATTACTCTATTAAATAAGGATCTCGCCCGAAGAAGTCAATGGAGCAGATCGCATGGACTAAAAGTCCATCCTAGTAAAAGCCAGGTACTTATAATTTTTAGCTCTAGAATTAGGTCTAAGCTTAACTGGTCGCGCATCCCTGATGTCGTTTTTTCTGGTACTATTTTAACTTATAGCGACAAAATTAAATCCTTGGTGTATATTTTGGCCCTCACTTATATTGGGATCCGCAACTGCAAGAAGTCAGTCGCAAAATATTCGCTTCGGCGAGGTCTCTAAGGCGACTTCGCAATTTTCTACCGACTGCCACTAAAGCTGCGCTTTCACAGTCTCTTCTCTTACCTATCCCCGATTACGCCGATGTCAGCTATCTAGACCTTAGGGAGGATCAACTAAATAACTAATAAGGTACCCAGAAGAGAACCAGCTACTAAGTGATCGCCAGTATGGTTTTCGTCCCGGTCGTTCGGCTGGTGATCTTTTAGTGTACCTTACTCACCGATGGGCGGAGGCAGTCGAGCAAGAGTGAAGGGGAGGCACTGGCATTTAGCTTAGGGCTTAGACGTAGTGAAAGCCTTTGACAGGGTATGGCACAGGGCTCTTCTCTCTCAATTTCCATCATACTGGCTTCCTGAGAAATTTGTGTTCGTGGGTCGCCAGCTTTCTTTCTGGGCGTAGCATTAGAGTCGTAGTCGACGGTTCGTGCTCTGACATGAAGCCTGTGAATGGTGGAGTCCCGCAGGGGTGTGTGTTATTCCCTACTCTGCTTCTTCTGCATATCAATGACATGTTGCATAACAACAGCATTCATTGCTATGCGGAAGACAGACTGGAGATACGCTCTACATCAGACGAGCTAATATTTCTCTGGAAAACGTCATCGAGAGCCGGAATAAACTTGTGACTGACACCGAGAACATGTTAAGTCATGTCTCGAATTGGGGCCACTTTAACCCACCCAAAACACAAGTTTGCGCATTTACCGCGAAAAAACATCCATTCGTCCTACCTCTGCTTCTGAACTTTGAGGGAGCTCTCCTTAGTACCAATCCGACTGTTGCGATCCTGGTGTTTATATTTCGAGTGACGTTAAGTTTCGAGGTCACTTGGAAGGTAAAGCTAAATTAGCTTCGAAAAAGCTGGGTGTGCTTGAGCGTGTCAGTATTTCACTCCGGCCCACCGGTTACAACTGCACAAAGCGAAGGTCCGGCCACATATGCAATACTGCTCCCATCTTTAGGCTGGAGCACCCCAGTACCAAGTTCTTCCATTTGACCGCATTCAACACAGAGCTGCTCGAATTGTCGACGACGTGGTTATTTCAGGTCGGCTCGATCCACTGGCTCTTCGGAGAGACGTTGCGTCTCTGTATATTGCATTTATTATGGGGAATGTTCTGAGGAATTGTTCGGTTTGATCCCTGCCGCTGATTTCCTTCGCCACACTACACGCAACCGACTGTCATTCCATCCACATCACCTTGATGGATGGCGGTCTACTACTGTTTTTCACGAAATTTCCTATTTCGAACTACAGTGTTGTGGTACGAGCTCTCGGCGGCGGTATTTCCGGATCGTTACGACTTCGAGATCTTCAAGAAACGAGCATATATGCCTTCCTTAAAGGCCGGCAACGCGTGTGCGATTCCTCTGGTTTTGCGGTTGTCCAATTGTCCATGGGCGGCGGTGATTACTCTCCATCAGGTGACGGTGATTACTCTCCATCAGGTGGCGGTGATTACTCTCCATCAGGTGGCGGTGATTACTCTCCATCAGGTGGCGGTGATGACTCTCCATCAGGTGACCCGCTTGCTCGTTTGCCTCCTTCTTTTATGAAAAAATTAAAATAAAAAGAAAAGCTTGAGCGACTTCAAAACTTTTGTATTAAGTTTAGTTTTCGCAAATATGACCACGTTTCTGAATTTCGCATTAAGCTCGAAGTAGTTGCCAATTCGACTTTGCCGGAATGCACATATAGTTACCTTAGTCCACAACATATTATTCAATCCTACCACCCCTTTTATCTTAAAGATCGCTTCCAATTTTTGCACGACTCCCATTCCCGTTTCTTGAGATCATCGGAGAACTTGACTTTGCAAATTCCAATGTATTCTACTACATTCTATTACAGTTCATGCTGCTCGTCTGTGGAATGCTCTGCGTGTAACCACGAGTATAAGACGAGCAAAATCCCAAAAAAAAGATGTCAATGTAATGTAATCCCGCAGTTTATTCATTATTGTTATTTTATTTATTTATTTTATTATGATATTGTGTGAATGTCGTATATGTTCATATGGTACGTAATTAATTTATTAATATGTTGTATATGTATGTATAGATAGACCTACAAATATAAATAATTTTTATATATTTATAAACACGTTGACTGCCACAAAACCAGACTCAATTGAAATTAATTTATTTGTCGGTCACCGGTGACCTCCACGGCGCATAAAGTCTTAAATACTACCATACATTAATCATAATCACTGTACACTTAACAACATCTTCATCTGTTTTTCATTCCAAGCTTCCATCCCTAGGTTGCCTGGAAGATATCGCTGTTAGTGATAAGGCCGCCCGTTGTACGACTTCTTTTTGTAATTTATAATCATGTATTATTCTGTGTGTACAATAAAGAATATTCATTCATTCATTCATGATCTTCATCTCGTGTAAGTGACGATAAAGCTGAAGATGGAAGTGCACTACACCGTTATCTTCAACCGCTGAGTAGCTGGTTATAACAGAGTACTCTATGACCTAGCATTGTCATCGTGAGTCGTGTCAGACTGAAAATGTCGTAGTAGTTAACTAAAAAAAAACCACCTCCATCATTATCCTTCTCAGCCCACTGCTGGGCATGCCTCTCTATATCAAATCATACAGAAAACAGTACTTACCATACCCTGCTGAGAATCAAATCCGGCACATCTGGAAACCATTTTGGTCTCTAATTATACTAGAACCAGATTAACAGTAATAATTCGTGTTAGCGACCAACACGACACGGCTGATAAATAAGACAAGTTGTCTTGTAATATTACGTATTTTTTCACATCTTCGGTTTGCGATGATAAAAATATAACCATGATCATAATCTACAGTTGTGGTCATAGAATTAAGAACGGCTCGTACCGAAAACAATGAGTTTGGCAAGTTTCAATAGAAATGGCGTTCCACGATTCCACAAACACATCGTCAAGCTCGTTTAGATTACTTGTTCTTTTAGCGGATACGCTCCTCTTTTTATTAGAAGGTGGCAAACGAGCAGGCGGGTCACCTGATGGAGAGCAATCACCGCCGCTCATGGACACCCGCAAAACCAGAGGAGTCGCAGATGCGTTGCCGACCTTTAAGAAAGGAATAGGGTTAAGGAAGGAATAGGAATTGTGAAGGGGGGGTAGAAGGGGCCTCGTCGGATAATTAGTGTTACCCCGGGCGAGCCAGCCCAATGCGTGCTGCAACGCAGCGTGGCTCTACAGCAGTCAGTGTCACTCATTAAGCACCACCCAAGGGTTACGTGTAGGCTCTCAAGGACGGACCTACGGACGCGAGTAACTTTAACCGCCAAACCCTCTTGACTTCACGCTAAAAATTTTCATTCAATGGAAATGACATCTGGGCTAGGCCCAGGCCAGTCTAGCATCAAAACTGTTTGCTCCCTGACAAAATTTTAAACTGAATGGGCAGTGTGTTTGGGGTCATTATCATGTTGAAATATTCAGGTCACTGGTAACGTCTCCTCTGCATAAGGAAGAATTGTTTTTCAAAAGTGTTCTTTAATAAGTTCTTTAATAATTTAAAAAATATTAAATATTTAACAACTTTTAATTGACTTAAAAAAATGGCGCCAAAACACTCCCGAATTACAATATAAAAAAATATTTTTTAAATTGTTTTAATTAGTTTTAAAACGAAATGATATTGCGTTCCTTATTGTCCAGCGGCCAGTACATTGCAAAAACATCTCTTGTTTGTTTATTGTCTCGAGACATGATAAAAGTTTGCTTGATTTGTATAAAATATTCTGATCAACTTTAGTCATGATAGTGCATTTTTACGATAAAATTGAATTGAATACTACCTGTTCCTAATTATATGACCACAACTGTATGAATGTAAAAATGAATGACTGTTCGTTTGTCTCGCTAAAACTCGAGAATGACTGGACCGATTTGGCTAATTTTGATCTTAAAATATTTGTCGAAGTTTAGGGAAGATTTAAACGGTGAGAAAAAATTATAAAAATCCTTAAAAAACTTAAAAAATAAAAAGACGGCTTGCAATAGCTATTAATTAGTTTCTTAAAAGTTTTTGCTGTTTTCTTACTTCTTTTTCCCGATTTTGATCTTTTTCCTGTCAGTTGAGTTGTTTTTGTGATCTGGACAGGATAACGTCTGTCGGGTCTACTAGTTTTAAATAAATATACAAAGCACCGACTATCTTTTCTTTATCTATTCATCCATTATTTCAAGTTAGTTTAGAAGTGGCTGGAACTACAGTTCGTCAAGACCATGTGCTGATGGTACTTCAAACCTCATCAGTTCTTTTCATGCGCTCGGTATAAATGAGTGGTTTTATGTGCCCGTTTCAAAGGCCTCGTTAAACTCCCGACTCCCAACCTGTCGTTTCGTAGGTGGCTTTTACGAAAATAGGCGAAATAATTTAATGGTTCAGTTTACGGTGCCCCATCAAAACGCATAAACTTTAATAAGGCATTGGCACAGAGATGTAATTTATATTACAATTGAAGGGGAGCCAGTATTAAATTAAAATGATTTTACTGTTTTTCTTAAAATTACGCTAGAGTTTCATAATTTTTAATTTAGTGGAGCCATAGAAATGTGTCAGCTTTATCATCTGTATTTTTATAATATAAGATGGCCAACTCAATTTAAGTTGATAAAATGTAAATGGAAGATCTTTCAAGAATACTTTGATGTTTTACGTAGACCATTATCGTGTCCTATATTCTATTAAACGTCGTAGCGACGACGTTCGTTCCAAATCGAAAAGAATTTAAATGAAGCGTAATGCTAATGTACGCAACGCGGCGCGTAGTGTTTTCGAAACGGGGACGTCCTGCTATATAATTGTTTAAAAATAAATGAACGTGACCTAAAATATCTAAATCCATCTGTATAGTTCAACCGACGCGAGTTGAGTTATTGGATAATGTAATAGCATACCTACGCCCCAGCACTATCGCGTTCAAAACTTAAGACATTGGAAGTTATCAGTTGCGTTGCTCGAAACCTTTACGCACGCTTGTCCAATTCGTTAACGTGTTGATTGCTCGTTCAATAACATCTTGTTTTATTGCAAAGTGGCTACCTATATTTACTGGAAAGGCTTGCTTTCATGAAGTATTGAAATGAAATGTTTTTCTATTAATTCAGACTTATATACAGAGATTGTAACAATGATTTAAAGACATGATATACTTATGAGTTGACAACACGTTTCCTGCTTTCCGGGTTGTATGTGTGCCGATGCCGTGGCTATTCTCTCCAGCCTGTCTTACACGCTTGCCTGTTTCCGCAGTGGAAAGCGCAGATCTCTCCCCTGTGCTTCCCCACACCCTTCCCCTCGCTTGGCGATCCCTCTGCAAAACCAATTCAACCAATACAGAGTTAAGTTTCTCTTCAACATCACAATTCTAAATAAAACAATATGTGGATATTGTAACAAAATAATATCACATCCGCGTCCCACTGACTAATATTTAAAATGTACGCTAAGAATTGTGATTAGTTCCTTGCTCAGCGGTAGTTACGTACTCGCAATCTTGCATTACGTCATCGTAAACTACTTTTTGCACATGCACTGCCCACAACACTGCCTTGTGTACCGGTGGAGAGCCAATTTCGAGGCAACCAAATCAATTCCAGATTCCAGGTAGGCAAAAGAACTGCAAATAGTATAACAATAAACTGTTTCAATAACGCGAATGTATTCCGTTGCCGATGAATGCTTCACGTCTGGGGCTCTGGGCGCAACTGTAACCTTGGCCTAATGTTTGCGAGTGGGTGTTAATAGTTACTCCATGCGACATTGTAGGTAACATGCTTTTGTACTACGGTTATGTATTTTGTATATTTAAATGACAACCGGCAGACCATAGAAGTCCACTGCTGCATCGGAAATATTAAAATGGTTTGTCAAATTAATTGCGTGCTTTGCCTTACTCAATTAAGAGGCCACGATGAGATAATCTACGGTAGAAGTCTTCCATCTTTATAAATTTACTAGCGGCCGCTCGCGGTTTCACCCGCGTGTATCCCGTTCCCGTGGGAATATCGGGATAAAAAGTATCCTATGTGTTAATCCAGGTTATAGAATATCTGTATGCCGAATTTCATCCAAATCCATTCAGTAGTTTTTACGTGAAAGATTAAAAAACATACACAGTACACACTCACAAACTTTCGCCTTTATAATATTATATTAGTGTGAAGTGTGATAAGTAGGATTGTTCATTGTTATCTCCACTGAGAATATTTTACAAAATTCAAGAATTTAGATTTGTTATTTTTAAACGTACCTGATGTAGGACCGCTTGTTAATGTTATGGGTAGTTATGGTACTTACACTTCTACTAAACTAACCAAAGTTTAGTAATAAATATGGTTAAGCCGTTCGATAGCAGTATAAGTAGTACATTATACATGAGCGCGGGTGCGGGTATTGGAGCGATAACCCGTCGGCCGAATGTGACGAGCGATGGGATCTCGCGTGATTTATGACGAAGCGATGCGGACGATATTGAAGCGCCGACCGGACTTTACATATATTATTTTATATGTGTGATGTGAGCCTAATTTGAAGGTATACCTAATCCCCAGTTTTACCGAGGACCAATAAGTATTAGGTGACCCCTAAGCCCTTAGGCATGTTAGGTGACGGTTGCCCGAGTAAAACTTAACCTTTTTATAGGTAACGTTTGTATTTTAGGATTGGCATTATTTCTTAAAATTAGGTCACTATGTTTACCTTAATACAAGTTTTGACATTTGAAAAAAAATGCCAAGTGAAAAATTTATAAACTAATAAAGTAGCTCCACTAATATATTCCAATAGTTGTACAAGATAAAAAAGCTTACACTAAAACTGTTGTCTTTTTGGCAAACTCAATTGGAACAGAGCATGCAGTTTTTCAGGCTTTGTTTTTGCTCCGTGCTTGTTTCATATAATAATGATGTGTTTTTTGGGGCGGTCGTTGTTATCTCTTCTCCGCAGTGTACATTTTAATGAGCTTTGGTCCGAATGAATTTACTTCATCAGTCTTTTATTTTGTTCCACAATTAATATTCATAAAATCTTTTGAAACTTTCCTTTTGACTTTGCACTGAAATGAAAAACAATATTCCCAAATTGTGTTATTACTGGTAACGTCGAAGATGGAAGTTTAATCAAATAATTTGCTTTAGATGATCCAGTCAGTTGAGATGGTACCAAAACTTCTCAGGGCCGCGGCAGGATGAATTGTTGTAATTCCTTAACTTATCAAGACAATTGGAAACATTTTAAAGCCGTGTATTTATTTATTTATTGTTTTATTAATACGTGCTAAGATTTAAGAATGACACGTTACGTAACAAAATAGGAAATACACAATCAGTTACATGACTTAATATTTGAGACAGACGCGTCTAAACTGAAAACTCATGTATTTTTATTCTGGTTCACAGGTTAAAATACAGTTGTTCCGTTCCACGTTATCTATTTCAATTCTTAGCTGAATTCCTTAGATACAAAATAAACTTTTACGTTTCTGTTAAACATGTCGTATCGGTTTGGTGTTGTAGTTTACAGTTTTTATTTAATTTTCTGGCATTCTGACAATGGTGTGGACAGATAGGCGCTCGCAGGTAACTCGATGCGTGACGCTTGACCCATTTGCCGACAGTTTAATCAGGAGACTTCCTGAAATCAGAGGTAATTCAGTTTTACCATGCATGACGATAATGACTATCTATGTGACTGAGTGAATTCAGATTGGATTTAGCTGCTACGTGTTTTTTCTAAATAGGTCAGCTCTCAATAAAAAAGATAATAAAACATTACCTAATTGTTATATATATTACATGTTAATGTTAAGCACATAGCCTGTCTTTCCAGTTAATAGAAACGTATTAGCCTCATTATTTAATTCTTATATAAATTGTATCCCATAAAAAAAGTACTTATACCCAAAACCACATATTAATACATTTCCCTTATTAAATCATAATGGCAATTAGCAGCGTTCATTATACAGATAATTTTGAAGGCCACCGAAATGGCAGCGCGAGTATATCGGTTCGGCTTTAATTATGCCTTATAAAGTATTCATCTAAACATAGGCGGCTGCAAGGCCACGCGCATTGTAGCGCATTAGCGGCCCCCCGCGTCACGAGAGTCACGACCGCGGACTCGCCAGCCAGCGATTCTGTATCTCTGGTGTAATGCGGCGAGGCATGCCGATGTAGTGCACGCCACTTCGATGCTCTTGGAAATATCCCTGTTGGGCGGCTGGAGCGAAAGGAAACCATTAATGATTGCACACAGTATTTACTATCTGCTACCCCATCGGCTAAAAAATATTAATATGGACATGAGCTTCATTTGACATTTGAAGCCCATAATATGCCCATATAAGGACAAAATATAGGCTTTAAATGTCAAATGAAGCCCATGTCCATATACATATTTTTTAGCTGATAGACCCGCTGTTAGTAGTACATTTTACTAACGTATTTAAAATTTAAATTTCTTTATTACTAAAAGCGACGCCCTGCAATGGTGTCTGAATTGAGCCTCTTGAGTTATTATTACAAATTCATCCTAAATAATGATGATAACAATAAATTACAAGTTGATACGTCGTAACTACGTACATCCGTGCTGCAAATGAGCGCTTACGATAGAACTCGAGGTCAATACAAAATCGATAAGTGTTGTTTTGTACACATTGATGCCAGGCCAGTTGCACTTAAAACCTTAAAATTCAATTTAGATAATTGTACCTACTAACTTCTTTCTGCATTTATAAATTCCTTACATTTGGTAGAGAGCACTGTTATTTTAAGCAAGATTCAGAATTTAAGTTTTTGTGGTAATACAAAATTTTATATGTGTCATATTTTCTTGGTCACCTGTTTTTGTAGTTCAATCTTCAGAAGAGGTCTTCTTCAATAATAGTTGTTTTCATTATTGAGCTGCTCGTTGTCTATAAAGCTCACCACAAACTGTCTGGCCATCGCATCGGCCAGCTCAGCCGCAGCTACAGCTCGCAGCAGGTGGACAAAGAAAGCCCCATTTGCATCGAGGTTGAATTAACGCTAACTTGGCAAAAGCCAAACAATAGATATTGTGTATAAATAAACTATGTTTCTGTAGCAAATACTAATTCCGCATTTGTACTGATATGTTCAGTCATCGCAATCTCGATATTTGTATCCGGCTCGAAGGACCATGTCCAACTGTGAAGTCAAAGGCCGACCACTTGCGCCAAAATATCTGAGCAGTCTCGTTTTAATACCGCTAAGTTGTTGAAGATGTCGGGGGTCAAACCCGATTGTGTAACATCACAATTATGAGCGGTTTTTTTTAATTGAAGTAGTAAGTTATATTGATCGTCGTCTTGTCGAATCAGATTTTCGATTCTCATTTATGTTTCTTTTAATTATGTTTAGTTTAGCAGGTTTCACATAGCGGGTCTAGTTGTGTCCTTCACGTTCAGAAAAGGCATTGCATAAATAATAATCATCATCATCTGTCTTTGTCTCTTTTATGTACTGTATAATTCTTCAATTTATACTTGTCAGTTTTTCAGCTTCTATATAACTAAAATAGTAACGATTCAATGCATGGTTATAGAGATGCACTGATTCATCTAGATTGAAAATAGCATAAAAGCTCAAGACCAGTTGCAACTGACGCCACTGGATGATAGATGAGTCTGCACATCTCTAATAACTACCTTAAATAAAGTCACTGTAAATGTCCCATTAAAATGAACTGAAAATAAATAAGATAAATACGTACACGCTAGCATCTAGGTCACAAATCTCCATTGTAACCCGCTGAATGTTATTACTTTCAAACGACTAGAAATAATATTCATTTGATAATTGGCCAAATACCTGCGTCGCCCTATCGACGTTGGCTCTTGGCTTGCAGTAACCTCGACGTTTGCCAAACGTTTGCCGCCACCATCCAACTGACCCCAGCACAGGCTCCGAAAGTGTGGCCAACGGAATACATCCACATAAATATGCACCTCACATTGACTCACAACTTGTACAGTTATTATAAAGTAGTGATCAAACGCACAAACAATTTATGACTTGTTTTGCTTTTGTTCGCTGTCTATCAACCTTGCATTTGGCATTATGGGGTTTTATGGTTCACAATTGGTTACTTTTCTATCACTAAATTATTTATGTTATTCCTCATACATAAAACCTCATTCATCAAAACTTTATTAAATCATGAAATTTTGGAGTACTGTGTTACAGTTAATATTTAAAGTCTTTGTCTTTTGTGGTAATCTCTTAAATTGAATTCTTGACTGAAACATTAAGTTTTCCATTTTACAGCCAATGTGCATAAGAGCTTTTTATATTAATTACTTAATTTATTGCAAAAATTACTTTTGTTTCTTTAAACCGAAACCGAACTACAAGAAAGATCAATAAATCCACTTTTTACTTTTAGTCTGCAATGTAATTTTAACGAATGCCTTTGCAGTTCTCTGATTGCAATATGAAATACAGCCTTATTTATTCAGTAATTTGACAGTTGTAATTACTGAAAATAGATATAAATATTTGAAAGGTTTTTGCGACACAGTGCTCCGTCACCACGGTTGCCCTATTAACCAGCCTGTTTTGCTTAGCAGTTGAGCCGACGTACCACTTCAAGGTGCTGGTGCCGTCCATGGTGGCAGGCGCCATCATCGGCAAGGGCGGCGAGACCATCGCGCAGCTACAGAAGGACACCGGCGCCAGGGTCAAGATGTCCAAGTCGCACGACTTCTATCCTGGTAAGTTGATGATGGATGACACATATTATCCTAACAATGCAGGCAAACTTTAAACACGTAACAAACACAGAGTAAAGTACATAAACAAAGTATTTTTTTATCATTATCAGCCTATAAACTTCCCACTCGTGGACTCAGAGCTTCCCACATGAACAGTACAGAACGTGCCATAACGCTTTGTCCCAATACTGGTTGGTACACAAAGTACGGTGTGTTTGCGCTGCGCAGATCCGGAAATTTGAAATGGAGGCGTCGTCGGTCGGCGTGTCTTATCTTTAAAACCAATTGGGGGGATCTTTAACCCTTCCTGTGTCCATGAATACCTGGCGAAATGTTACAATTTCAATTAAAATCAAATCTACAATTCTACAGCAACTTTACCGTTCATATAATTATATTATGACATTTGCTGTGCCCGCAACTCTGTTGTTTTCGTTTGATTAATTTATCGTAATGCCGGTACTAAAAAGTAAGGAAGCTTTCTCCTTATCAAAGATAAGATTGAATTAAAGCCAGATCTTCATGTAAACGTTAATATTAATTTAAAAGAAATTTAAACAATTAGACGTTTGTTCATCATGCTCTTGTTTATCTAATCTTTAATAACCCTCATTGGAAGAAATAGGATCCTCTCGTTTTTCAATGCAAACGTCTCACCTCAAATTTTCAATAGAAGGTCTTGAATTGATCTGGATGAGCGATTGAGCTCACCAAAAGGATCACGTACTTACGAATCGCCACAATAACATTTTATGTAATTGTTGTATATTTTTCAATGTTAATATATGTTCTTTGTAACAAACTGTAACGCAACATTTTCTTAAAGGTTTAATTAAACAACTGTCGAAAATGGCAGCGTTAGTTAACTATTGACAAAAGAAACGGGCGCGCGTTTTCGAATTACAAATTCGTTGTTGTGCAAACCTGGAGATCCTTTCTTTAGTTTTAACCGCTTATGTCAAGTTTCTTTCAAACGTTTCACCGGGAGAGACAAAAAAGACATTTTAAAACTTGTTTGTAATATTTTACTAAGCGACACGACTCCGTTGTCTTTTGTAATATTGTTGATGTTCTAATTATGTAAACAGCGAAATGTTAATGTTTCCAGAAACATGTGTACATCACGTTTTAATCGGCAGACATTTGCTTACCTACTAAATACTTACTTGAACTTTATAAAATATTATGCTATTTCACACCTATCATAATATTCATAAATTCATAAACCACCATTATTCGGTCAAACGCATTCCAGATCCGCCAATATAATTGTGCAGTGTCGATATAAATTGTAATTAATATCGCATTCGGAGGGGATCGATTCAACAAAGCATGTCAGTCTCCTTTGTTCTATACTAAGGCTACTCGTATCTAACTAATTAATGTTACGTGATCATTGTAATCATCATTATTAATGCATAATTCTACTTTATTAAAATCTATCAAAAATATACAATTTTGTATTTCTAACATTGTATTCTTTGTATTGTTGGCCGTGTCGCGTGGCGGTGAAAGAATACCACCACCCCCTCTCTATCCTTGGGTGCCGGAAAAGGTGACTAACGGACTAAACACTGCACATACATCCAACATCACAGCGGCGATAGGCTCACCACCTGGCAGGTGCACTCGCTATTTGGTGAAAAGTGGACTATGGCAGAGGACTGCTTTTTTGGTCCTCATTGTCTGGTCTCTGACTAATCCTTCGGGGTTAGTCGTGGTTATACGTATGTATTTTTTGTATTGTATGTAAGTTATTTTTACTGAACCTAGAAGTATAAAACCTTATCATTTAACCTGTAAGAGGATCAATCAAAGTAATATCTAAGTCTTGGACAATATGATTAGTTACACATTCTTTTGATTCCTTCGTGTCGTCGAATATCATCGGTTATTTATTATCAATATAAATACTTAAATTCAAAATATACCAAAAAAGAAACAGATTCGATGTACTACGTTTTTTTTAATTATATTTTTTTGGAAGCAATTATTATTTAAAAACAATTCAACAAAAATGTACTTACGTTAAAGTAATTTTATTAGAATGTAAAAAAAAATAGTAAACGATTTATCATCTGAACAATGTGCGTAGTCACAGTCGCAAACATGAAAGTTTTAATATGAATTGTTAACAGTTTATTACTCGTTTCATTAATAGCGAACGCCGACCCAGATTACCATTGTTGGTCTCGGAAGTAATAAGTTGCCTTCGGGTTCCAGCTCTTTGGGTCGCAGGAATCACATTGCTTTTATTAAACTCTCCTCTTTATAAATGTACCTAAATGATTGAAATTCTGTTGTCAATAGATAACACATTTGAAATGAATTCTATGAGAAAGAGCCAAATTGGTTGTTAGAAAACAAAACGCAACAATGAATGAAGCTTAAACGGAAGCTGCGACGAAAGCTCTGTCCCAAATTGACAAGCTCTAGTTCTAGTTGTTAGTGGTTATTATAATAGGACGACAACGCCACGAAACCAATCGCTTTGTTGAGTAACCAGAATAGGTGAACCATATTTAGTCCTAAGTCTTAACAATGAAGGAACTGAAATACGTACGTTTTTATTAGTATAGATAAGTTGAAGATTAGCACGAACATAAGTGCTCCAAATCCCCGAAAAACGTACCTGTGGTTAGTCCCCTAACTTAAATTTGTTTACGCCCCGCAACATTCCCGTGCCGCATTCTAAATGTCGTATCAAATAATAGTCTATTAACAGAACAGAAACTGCTTACATGTTTTTTATTTTTGTAACGAAATTCACATCGTATGGCGTCGTATAAAAAAATGATAGTTTAATCACGGTTGCTTCTAAAAGTGTTTGTGTCTATTTTGATTTTGATATATTTTTTATGATCAATCACATACAAATCTCTTTAAAAGTACTCCTCATTTAAAGAATACTCCATCTTATTCCTGTAGTATCCACAGAATAAAATTTGAAGTTTAAATATAGTATTCCATCCACTACATGACGTGACCGATGTTGAATCTCGCCTGGATGTAGTCACGCGCGCTCATGCCAGCACAAACATCTCTAGATTGGACAACAATGCTGCCTGTAATCGACTACACGGCTCTATGTTGACTCTTGAACGGCTTGGGAAATATTGGCCATCTGAAAGTCCACAATACTCCTATTAAGTTTAGATGTTGAAAGAGTTTCTTTTATTTATGTGAATTCAATTCTTCTTTTTCTTCTTAAAGTGCTTCTCCATTACTAAAGGGCAGCGGTTAGTTTTCTGAATGTTTCCTTATCTAGAGCTAATCTGAATAATTGTTCCACGTTTTTAATACCGGTCTATTCCCTGATGATACGAAGCCATGACTTTTTCCTTCTTCCAATTTTCCCTTTTCACAATTCAATTCGAAATGTTACTCATAAATTTTAGACAATTTAACTTCGTCTTTTTGTAACTTCATAATTGGAATACCAGAATGCCACCGCTAATGCCAAACCTTGATTGGATGTGACATGCATGACAGTTTTGGGGATCTGGAAAAAGTAGTCGTAGAAGCACAGTGGGACGTGACCGGCGATGGCGATGCCGAGCGCAGACAATGGCGGCGAGCACGCCCCAGAACAAACAGGCCGCCAGTCGGACTGCAGTGCCGTGTGTGTTGTTGTCATGTTTCTAGGCGACCGGGGCTGGCATTATGTAATGAGAAGCATGAGTTGTACTCTACTTAAACTATAGTCATTTTTCGAACAACATTTGTTACAAAGTTTGACATTCTGTTTTAGTCTGTTACATTCATCATAGGCTCGCTTACGACTATGCTCAGAGCCAGGCGTCGATTCTGATACTTTTTCATACTTTCCCCTAAAATGTTAATAGGGGGAAGTACTTATGGTGCATTACCAGTGGAGTTGACTCTTCGCCAAAGCTCCTTTTCGTCGTGAGATAATAATATATCCAGCGTGGCTTGTGGTAAGCCTCTCACGCTTTAAGCACAAAACATTAAATAAATCTTTAATATTTTTCAAGTCGATTTTTCGAACTTTTTAGTTCACATCGCAAACCTGACAATGCAAGCAGCCCTGAACCACTTGAAACGTTTTATTTCTACTCCTGACGTGCTGAAGTTGCTGTTGTATTGTAAATGGCCTGAGTGTCCATTACTAGGCTCGCCAGGATATCGACAAAGTGTCAGCCAATTCCTGAATAAAGGTTTTCTATTTATATTTGTGATGCATTGTCATAGGTTTACATATGTTACATTTAATTTATATTATAAAACATATTTTTGTATTTAAAAATGTGTTTCTTTTTTGCTATGTTCGCTTAGTTACTCCGTAACATTAAAAACTCGAAATAAAGAGGACTATTTACTTAACGATCAAAGAGAAACGTTTTGGAAGCATATAAAATGTATCAAACCGTGGTTTAAAGCCTTTGTATAGTAAAGGTCTAGTATTTTTATTTAAAGGAGTCACATGTTCATGTTATCAAATTATATCCAAAGTTACAAGACTTAAAAGTTATTTAATACTTTCTTATTTTTTGTTGATGATTTAAATCCCTAACTTATTATGTACCTACCAATAATTACATACACTTTAGTGCTGAGATGTTACTATTATTAATATATGTTTAAAGATAAAGATATCGAAATTATCAGGAAATCATTGTATCAATACGTGTGCTACGACAAGACATTGTTACCAAAGGGAATAAGCAAAATCCGCAAGGTCTTTTCGCTAGTGGTTGGTTATCTATAATATTGAAATTGAATTTTTGGCACATGTCGCTCCGCAAACCGGGAAATCTCTCGGTGTCACTCCGTATCCTCAACTCAATTTTTCTCGGGAATTTTTTACTTCGATTGATTTGTTACATGCAGTTTGGGAAAACAGAGTAGACGATACTGATATGTAAGCATATAGAATGTTATATGTTATGTAACTTTGTATTGTAGTTGTAGACATGATCTGAGATTTTAAGATTAAATTATAAATGGTTCACAATATACTGGAGTCCATTTCATCTGACTCCTACTTTCCGTGGTACGTCCGTCCCAATCAAGGGCACCCTTGAGCTGTTAGGCATAGAGTTGACTGCAACTCTCAACTTCGGCTCAACCATCTAGTCCAAAGCTCAGACTGCAGCAAAAAAGTTGGGCATCCTGAACAAGGTGTGGCAGTATTTCACACCAGAGCAGATCCTAAGCCCGTACAAGGCTCAAGTCCGATCGTGCATGGAATACTGCAGTCACCTTTGGGACGGATCTGCCAAATATCAGTTGGCCGCACTCGACTCGGTGGAACGCAGAGCTATAAGGCTCATCGGTGATGATGCGCTTGTCGAAGCCAAGCTTACCAGCCTAACACACCGGCGTCGTGTTGCCTGTGTGTCTTTTACCGAATTTACCACGGAGAGTGTGCCGGTGAGCTTTTCGAGCTCATACCACCATCGCCCTTTTACCACCGAACCTCCAGACGTACTGAAGGATATCATCCCCACCTAGTAGAAGTTCCATTATGTCGCACTAAACGCTTCATGACATCATTTTTGTTGCGCACTGGCAAGGAGTGGAATTCTCTGCCATCGTCTGTGTTTCCAAAAACTTATAACCTGAATGCCTTCAAGGCGAGTGTTAATAGTCATCTTCTGGGGCAGCTCGCTCCATCGTAGGCCTCATCTACGCTCACCATCAGGCAAGATCGAGGTCAAGAGCTGTCTTATTAAGCATAAAAAAATACTCGTACCTACGTATAATTTCCTCAAAACTTCTCAACGTGAAGTTCAAACTTATTACAAAAGCTCTCGGTTTTATGATCGCGAATTTAATCACGAAATGGCTTTGAGAGATTACCTAAACTTAGCCCCACCTAGAAATTTTCATGGAGCCACCAATATATCAAATGTTCGACCGTCTGTCCGTGATCATCGCTTACATCACATTTTGTACTTAGATAGCCGCCGTGTCAAGGCCCCGTGCGGTGAGGTGTTTCGTTTACGCAATCGTCTGTCGAATAATTCACAGCGGTAGCAGGGGCGGTAATGTTAATCTGCACAGATAATGCTGGGTTGATAATGTGTTATTTACCTACTTCGGTTTAACATGCTAAATATGTTTTTGCTGGAACTAATACATAACACAATATGCGTAATGCAAAAACACTCTGTCACTATATACGGTAAAAATCACGTAAAATATGTACTTATAAAAAAGTAGGCAAGGCATCGTGCTACGAAATCTGTCGGATAGAGCATTGTGCCACAGAATAATATACAAGATGTGTGGCATGGGTATTCAGACTGAGGACACGTTGGAATACAATATTTCCATTTCATTCTACTCGTATAACTTTATAGAAATTCGATGCATTTCAAAGTACGGACGGCGTGGAACCAAATTAATAAAAAGTATTTATGTTGGGATTGCTGGGCTGCAGTAAAATATTCAATATTGCATTGTAGTGCGTTACAGTATTGCAGCCATTCCTAAAACATTACCTTTTTCAATGAATACGAATGTGATCAATTTAAAATGCCAGAGATTTGTGTGACCGCGTCGTGATGCTGTTTCCAATTAGTCATTGTGAATTTATCACCCCGCTGTTTGCTCTTTTAATTGTAATCGTTCTGCGTACGCTGTAAATTGTTTTTTTTTTATTTTTTTTTTATTTTTTTTTATTTTTTTGATGATATATGATTACTTTTATACGTATTGCGTCTTCGAACTTTTGAACATAAGCATAATAATGATGATCGAGTATCGAGGAAGTAGCTTGAGTTTATTAAAAATATGATGTATACGTTTTTCCTTTTACTTTGTATACTGTCCCAAACTGGGCTTTCCAAACTTTGGATACTGGGCAAATGCATAGATGCCTTAAGGTTTATACACACTTGCCCACACTAGCCAATTGCGGATTGGTGACCACAAACTAGAAACATAGTTTTGCTCGATCTGGGAATTGAGCTTAGGGCCTCCGCCTATCAGCCGGTGAGCCGGCCACCTACCAAAGCGAGGCGCGAAATAGCATGAATCGATTAAAATAATGATTTAACGCCAACTATCCAGTTATGTAGGATCGTAGGATTAGTATATTGTAGGATGTCAAACATTTGAGTAGCATTCCAATAACTAATACAAATGTTTTATTTCAAGTGCAAATGTTGGTTTTAAAATAGCAAAAGCTCGAATTTTCTGTAGATCGTAGTCCGTAGTGTTAAATGCGAAGCTGTCACATGAAATTTGTCACATCCGCACTGGTATTTGCAGCGTATTAAGTAAGCCTGAACTGTTGATGTTAATTATTCCGCACTTCCTGCGTCAAATAGAGCGTGTTTAAAAATATAGAACAGCAGCCATGATGGGAATAGCCGAACTTGCAGCCTCATAACGGCCGCAATTGGGCCGGCGGCGGCGGCGGTGCCGGTGGTGAGATAATTATCCCCACCTTAATTAATACCCACAAAAACTCCGCTTTACTGTTGTTTGCTGCTGAATTTTGGATTTTAATATTTATACTGTACCGTGCTTACGGTTGTTCTGTTCAAATGTTACGTATCTGTGCCCGGATCTGAATGTGAAACATTTTAGCAAAATGGTGCTCCTACATATGAAATTGAATGCTTTTGTGTTAAGTGTACCAATTTGTGAACAGAATACTTGTATAGGAAGAAACTGCGTAAACAATAGGAAAGGTTATTTGGCTTTACGCTCCTTTTCTATTAGCAATATATACTTTCTTGTGCCTCGCAAGCAAGAAAGAATAAACCGTAAAAATCTTTATGCGCTCATTCAGCCAAGTGGAACATGTTATAGAAACTAACTCTAAATAATATTAGGAATAAAAAGAAGATTTATGTATGATTTTATCACGTCCAAATCGTCCCATATAAGACAAATGGTTTCATTTTGATTTAAGTCAGATGAAGCCTGTTTATTACTAAGGTAGAGTTCCACAATAGCCTCAAAAATAATGGACTCTTCGTAAAAAGCATAATTAAAGAGAAGGCACTGGACGAGCAAAGGTTATAGTTGCTAGAGTTGGAAATGGAAATGATCGTAGAGGTAAGGAAGGAGGCGCATGGGGATGAGTTAGGATGGTACAGGAAGGATACGATAATAATTATGGCAGTCTCGACAACGGCATTTAAGTTGGGTCTCTGAAATGTGGTTACGTTTGCGCACACCGAGGGTAAATCTAGTACACAAGTTCAGCAGGTGCTCCAGTTTGTAAAACAGTGACGTTTAAATTGGTATATTATGCTTTCAAGAGATAAGTACATCAAATTGGTCTCTTTTAAAAAAATATAACAGAAAATACTATATTTTTATTCTATAGCGCAGCAAACATTTCTTTAATATGTAAAGAACAAATAGTTTGGTATTTCGCCGATTGTTGTTTATAATATGAAATACTTGCCTCCAGTCTCATAGAACTGTATGCATCACTGTGCGACAGAGCGCTGAAAAACGGAAATACTGTGTTCAATAGCAGTCTCCCTAGCATTCAGGCATTTTCATTTGCCATATTCGAGCGTTGAAAAACATTTTATTTTAGGCTCTAGTAAATGGTGAATTCGTATCTCGCTGTTATGTCCTAACGAATCCACATTTCTATTTCATTTTGAAAACCTTACATCCGTTTTTGTTCTCGTGCCTTATTTATTACTGTTATCTTAAGGTACAGCAGGATCAACAAAAAGTGTAATATAAATCTAGCAGAAACCCGCCTCATTCGCGCCTATCGCTGCGAAATATCTCCATAGCGTACCCAACTCAACAGAAGCTGAAAGCTTTTACGAAGATTTGACTTTGCGTTTGCTCCATGTAGCTAATGCTTTCTTAACTGTTAATGATAACAGTAAATTGGCTCAAGGAAAAAACATCTTGGAGTATCGCTGTGCCAAAACGAATTCGAACAAAATACCAAATCGTTCATAAATATATTTTTCCATTCCTTTTTTAACCGCCGAGCATTTTGTACCAAAAAGTAGCATCGTTCAAAATACTAGATTCGACGCAGTAGCCGGGATGTGCTTTTGCGAGCTAGTAAGTGGGTCGCTGCTAGGTCAAAGTTAGGTCGGCCAACGCGGAGACGCTGAGGGTGTGTCGGCACCTGAACTCTAGCGATGTGCCTTGCCAAAATTGCTACTATAGGAAAAAGAGAAAATTGTTGCGTTATTTTGCTGCTACTGCAATGATTGGTAAAAAGCACATTAGATGTGCAAATGCAAATGATATAAATATGAAGATCAGCAATCGGTGACTTTACAATAATAGTGGATGTCGTATCGATGTAAACATTAATAATCCCTTCACAACATGACACACAGTGTCTTGATTGGAGTGTGGTCATGGAAACAATAAGGACTAGGTACTATGTACAGAACCGAAATACTGCAGGACTGAGACAAACACAAAGCGGGTGTCGGAATCGTGCAGCAGTTTCTCTGCGGAACACAGCCAGATTTTGTCGTAATCCTACTAATTATTATAATTGTTATAATCTTGTATTAATATAATGATAAATTAAAAAGATACTTAAATAAATAAATGTATAGCATAGTACATTTATTTGTTTCTAAGTATTAACTTATTATTACATACTTTTTCTGTAAACCCGGGAAAATCAATTGCGATCTCCTTTACGAGAATAAAAAACCTCACGAAACTGGGAAACCTAACGCTTTACGGCACCCAGCTTCCTTGGTCCAGAGAACTGAAATATCTAGGCATGACATTAGATAAGGAACTCCCTAGAAACAGCCCATGGACACGACCATCGTCAAGGCCTATAGGTCTTTAGTATGTGCCGGTCCACTTATGGCAAAATAGGGGGACTCAACCCCAAAATCATAAGGTGGATCTACATGATGATGGTGCGGCCGATCTTCACATACAGCAGCATCCTCTGGTGGCCCAGGACCAGGCTGAAGATGTGTAAGAATGCTCTTACCAAACTACAGATAGTCTGTCTGGCGATTACCGGGGCATTTAGGACCACACCGTTAGCAGCGCTGGAAGTCCACACGGATTTACCCTGCACAGTGTCATAGAGATGGAGGCAAGGAAAGCGCTACACAGACTATAAAGGTGGCCGGGCTGTGGGACGTATCTTTGCCTCTGACCAAACACAATGTTAATCTAACGATTCCCTTGATAGGATCATGGAAATGAGGTGCGACAAGATGGCCCTCAAGTACATGTTTAAAATGAAATTCAGTATACATGTCCCGAGTTGGATTGAGTTGGTTGGATTTGAGTTTAAACACAGTCAGAGTATGGGAAAATTCGCTACTGTATATCAGGCAGAAACATACGCAATTCTACTGTGAATTAAAAAAAAATTTAGAACTCGCTCCTAAAAAGCGTAACAAATTCATCCTAAGTGACAGCCAAGCCGTGTCAAGTCACTTATATCGACTCTAGCCCTGTACTTGAAACCACGAAAGCCACCACAGGACCACATCTAAAACAGGCATAAAACCGAATGGAAAGAGCTACCCGGAATAAGACACTCAAAATCCTTTAGGTATAGGAGATGGCGCCCTAGGACGGAGTAAGATCATATGCGGAGGTAGCAGAAGGCAGGCCCGAATAATCACCGGTGCCCTGACTGGGTACATGCCACTAAAACAAATGCTCCACAAGATGCAACTAGCATCAGACAACCTGTTTAGGGGTGGTTGGGATCTACCTCCTAGCGGTCCACCCCGGGCAACGACATCACGGACCAACATGGCCCGTGGTGACGGCTGAAGATCCCAGTGGCGGTGGTAGGCTCCGCAAGGAGCCGCCTGGCTCGCGACCACCATCCTGCCGAAATCCGGCGCCAAGCAGTCCGCTGCGTTCCGTCGGCGTGCGGGAGTGCCAGTGCCAATGGGGGTTGGTTAGAAGTCAGTTGCGCAGATTAGGACTGGTCTTGAAGCCTTAGCATTGCTGTACCGGGTAACTCATTCTGGAGGGTAGCGGGATCCGAAGCACGGTTTTAGCCGTTGGCCGACCGCAGTTAGTAGGGGGCCCAACTAGCGCGCTAGCCACGTGTGAAAGGCTGCCCCGCCAACTCGCGAAAAATCCCGAAATGCTCCACCGTGCCAGTTGGCGACTGGACGGGAGGACCCGGTGGCCATTTCGGGGGGGTTCGGGCGTCCCCGCAGTCTCCAGGTGAGTTCCCCTTTGGTCAGATTTGCCTAGGGCAACATCGATGGTCGACTAAGTAGCGCCTCGACTGAAAATCCTTCCCCCCAACACTCATCACAAAACATGACAAGGCAAAGCAAGAAGAAAGTGTGTAAACAACGGCTGCACTTCTTCCCATTAAAAGTGCACCTCGCGAACATCAGAGGATTGCACTCAAATCTCGATCCGGTCCATCACCATCTTGAGACTGAGAAGCCACACCTATTCTTCTTGACGGAGACGCAAATAGCAACCCCGTCGGACGTGGCGTACCTCAACTACCCTGGCTACTCAATTGAGCATAAGTTCAAAAAGCGTGCAGGGGTCTGTGTGTACGTCCGCGATGACATTTGCTGTAGGCGTCTCCGTTGCTTTGAAAAATCCGGGTTCTCCGTTATTTGGCTTCTGGTGGACACTGGGGTAGAGAAGATAATCTACGTCTGTGTCTACCGATCGCATAGCGGTGATCAGGAGGCGACTCGGCTCATTGACTACCTCACTGAGACGGCAGACTTAACAACTCAGCGGTATCCAGCGGCTGAGCTTGTCTTTCTGGGGGACTTCAACGCTCGCCACAAAGAGTGGCTGTACCCGTTCCAGAAGACTGACCATGCTGGGAGAGAAGTGCGAAGGTTTTCCCTAGCACTAAATCTCACTCAGCTGGTGGATCAAGCGACGCGAATTCCGGATATCGCTGGCCACACACCCAATTGTCTTGACTTACTGCTGACAACCGATCCACACAAGCATTCGATATCGGTCTCAGCCCCGCTGGGAACGTCCGACCATTGTGTGGTGAAATCCGTATCGATTTGCTCTCCTCCGGATATGAGCCCTAGGGGCACGAGACGAGTATGGCGATACAAGTCAGCAGATTGGGACGAGATGCGTATTTTCCTTGCATGTTATCCCTGGCGGCAAACATGCTTCTCTTCTAACGACCCTTCGTGTACGGCCGATGCGATTACGGATGTAATTCGGCAGGGAATGGAGTTTTTTATTCCATTCTCCGACATCCCGCTCGGTTACAAGTCCCGCCCTTGGTATAATGCGGACTGTACTCGTGCTGAGGCCCGAAAACAGTCTGCTTACCAGGCTTGGGTGCAAGCCCGGGATCGCAAAGTCCGTGCACGGAGAATCCGAGCAAAGAAGAGAGCCTTTAATTCGGCCGCCAAGTCGTGCAAAAGGTTTATTCGAAAGGCCAGATTCGATCACATCAGCCGAATAGGGACAAAGTTGTCATCCTACCCGAGCGGTAGTAAACAGTTCTGGTCCCTTTCGAAGTCAGCCGAGGCGAATTTCTGCCGTCCTATGTTACCACCCATGCAGAAACCTGACGGGTCGCTGGCTCATTCTGCAGCTGAGAAAGCAAGTTTATTTGCCTCTCTGTTTGCGAGCAACTCGCGTCTAGACAGCGGCTCTCAACAACCACCAAATTTACCTCGCTGTGATTCTTCGATGCCGGAGATCACAATCCACAATAAAGAGGTCCGTAGAGCCCTGCTTAGTCTGGACGTGAACAAGGCCAGTGGTCCTGATGGCATACCAGCAAGGGTACTGAGGTGTTGTGCGCCTGAGTTGTCACCAGTGCTAACGCGCTTGTATCGCCTTTCTCTCGAGGCAAAAACCGTACCTAAATGCTGGAAGCTTGCTAATGTGCAGCCAGTACCCAAAAAAGGAAGTCGTGCCGACCCATGCAACTACCGACCGATCGCCATCACTTCCATACTCTGTAAGGTCATGGAAAGAGTTCTAAACTGTAAGTTGCTCTCATACCTAGAAGTTAATGACCTCCTCAGTGACCGTCAATATGGGTTTCGCCGAAGACGATCGACTGGGGATCTTCTAGTTTATCTGACGCACTACTGGGGTGAGGCCCTCGAGATGCATGGCGAAGCACTCGCCGTATCACTGGACATCTCAAAGGCTTTTGAAAGGGTCTGGCACGCAAGTCTACTGCACAAGCTTCCAGCGTATGGTATCCCCGCTGACTTTTGTAGTTGGATAGCTGATTTCCTGACGGAACGGTCGATCAGAGTAGTCATCGATGGCTGCTCCTCTGACTCAGTGGCTATTGATGCCGGAGTTCCTCAGGGGTCTGTTCTCTCTGCGACGCTTTTCCTGTTGCACATCAATGACCTGTTGATACCGGGAGTTGTTGGGTATGCAGATGACAGTACTGTCGTAGAGAGATTCCTTTCGGATGCAAAAGCTAGTGGTGATGACGTGATGTTGATGAGAGAGGCCATGGTTGAGCGAACGAACCTGACATTAATTCACGTTTGCCAGTGGGGTGACAGTGATCTGGTAAATTTCAACGCCACCAAAACGCAAGCGTGTTTATTCACCGCTAAAAGGAGTCCCTTTAACCTGACTCCTACTTTTCGGGGTGCATCTGTGACTGTTACCGATAGTCTCGTCCTTCTGGGCATGGAGTTGTCTTCAGACCTCAACTTCGGCACCAGCATCGAGTCCAAGGCACAAACTGCAGCTAAAAAGCTGGGCGTCTTAAATAGAGTCAAGCGATATTTCATGCCGGGACAGCTTTTAACTCTCTATAAAGCTCAAGTGCGATCTTGCATGGAATATTGCAGTCACCTGTGGGACGGCTCAGCTAAATACCAACTAGCTGCACTGGACACGATTCAACGCAGAGCTGAGAGGCTAATTGGCGACAAAGAACTAGTGAAGAGCAAATTTCACACCCTAGCTCACCGCCGCAAAGTTGCCTGTTTGTCGGTCTTTTACAGACTGTACTTCGGAGAGTGTGCTCTGGAGCTGCATGAGCTCATACCGCCATCCCCCTTCTTCCATCGGACATCCAGGCGCACTGCGGGCTACCACCCTTTCTTGGTGGATATTCCTAAATGTCGCACAAAGCGTTACTCAACATCTTTTATACTGCGTACAGCAAAGGAGTGGAACTCCCTCCCTGCGTCTGTGTTTCCGAGTACATATAACCCGTCCATCTTCAAAGTAAGAGTAAATAGGCACCTTCTGGGTAAACTCGCATCATCATAGATCCTGTCTTAGCCCCTGGGCTTGATTGGGATCAAGAGCAAACCCATACCTAGTAAAAAAAAAAAAAACCTGTGCAGGCCATGTGGAGGGGAAACTGAGTCCATGCAACACCTTGTATGTCACTGCGACTTCTTTGCTAGAAAAAGAATGAATCTCCTGGGATCGGCCTACCCGAATGCAGTAATTGCAGTATTTTAGGCTCTTTGCCCTCAAAGACATAACCAAGCTTATGGCAGTTATCTTCACTGAGGAGGCAGAGTGATAGGACGGATTTGCACAAAAGATCCCAATGGGTCGACGTGGTGCTGCGAGAGGGAGACCTCTGCAAGCCCCACTAGATAAGATACATACTCGCCCGCGACTAAATGCGCGTGCCCCCCCGCACCCAGTGTGATGAATTTCAAAAATAGCCTAATAGATGCAGCCGTTCTGAAGTGATGCGCGTAAAAACATTTGGGCAATTGATTTTTATTAATATAGATTATTAAATATTTAAATATAATCCAGTAGACATGGCCGGGTACTGCAATGAATTAGAAAGGAAGACATTGCGTTTTATCCCCGTTTTTAGGGTTCCGAAGCCAAAAGCCAAAAACGGAACCCTTATGGATTCGTCATGTCTGTCTGTCTGTCCGTCCGGCCACAGCCACTTTTTTCCGAAACTATAAGAACTATACTGTTGAACCTTGGTAAGTAGATGTATTCTGTGAACCGCATTAAGATTTTCACACAAAAATAGAAAAAAAACAATAAATTTTGGGGGTTCCCCATACTTCGAACTGAAACTCAAATTATTTTTTTCCATCAAATCCATACGTGTGGGTTATCTATGGATAGGTCTTCAAAAATGATATTGAGGTCGTGCGCGAGTCCGACTCGCACTTGGCCGGTTTTTATATATTTGGAAATACCAAAGCGTAAATAAAAGGTTGCGTCTAACAGATGTATTCAATTTGAATGAAAAATCTATGGATAGGTCTTCAAAAATGATATTGAGGTCGTGCGCGAGTCCGACTCGCACTTGGCCGGTTTTTATATATTTAGAAATACCAAAGCGTAAATAAAAGGTTGCGTCTAACAGATGTATTCAATTTGAATGAAATCAAATATTCGCCTTTATACAATTTTTCAATTTTCCGACACCCGAGCCCACGACAGAATATTTAAGGGAAATTTATTACGAGCGGGCAGAATATGCAGGGGATGCTGCGGTTCGATCTCGTTACCGCATTGAAATGAGTCCTTAGTCTTATTTGAAAAAGCTTGTTTCTTGTTTCTTTATCGTACCTCTTTACACTTCTGCCTATTAATTAAGAGCAGAAACGTTACAGTTTTCTGAAAATAATAATCTCTTTTTGTTTAGGTTTGCTGCATTTTCGAGTCTTTCTAGTAAATATTACTTCGGTAAACCGGCAGTATGTCATGTCAATTTGCCCATACACACTATCTACGTTACTTACAAAGGACTGGCAATAACCAATTACTCTGATATAGACCCTTGTGTCCGTGTGTATACTATCGTTCGCTTGTCCAAAGCCAATAAACCATTATTGGGCATGCCAACACTCCTCTCCTTCCCAGCTAGAGTTTATCGCAACATCCGTATGTTCATTCGTGTTATTTATTTACCACCGACATGAATGTTTCTGATTCATAAGTCGTTATTATCATTAGCGAACCACTTTTCGTCTAATCGAGATCGCAAGTGAAGCCCACACGGTGGAACTCCAACGCGCAACCCCTGTTGACCTAGAAACTTAAAGCCGCCTACTATGCCGTCGGTAATTCTTAATCTACTAAAGCGTATCTCTATACGAAACGTTGTCTCGACAGTTTCGGTTGTAGTCATTTGAGATATTGCTCGCAGTAACAGGCAGCCAGCACTTTGGGAGTTGGCCATTTATTTTCTTTCATGTTGCTATGGGTTCTCGGTACTGCTGCGGGATTTGACTTCGCCACGACTCGGGTTACAGTTGGGAAATTTAAGAGGCTTCGCTTTTTAAAGTTTTGTTCAGACTTTGCATTGAACAACTTTACCAAAGTAAAAGGATCGTTCAATGTCTTTTGTTTACCACAAGTGTTGTGTTGCCTTGCCAGTGAACAGAAACTAAGTCTTAATCTGAAGTATACTTCTTCAAATCTGATCTGATTTGAAGAAGTATACTTCTTGGTGAAAGTTGTGCCATAACAGTGTCTGCACAAAACTTAAGGAAAATCACTAACAAAATCCCGGAATAATTCGTTTAAGGGTATGGAAGTACGGATAAGGGACCTTTTGCGTATAGACATACATAACATAATTATTTATAGCTCTAGGATAGGTTAAGTTAGTAACAATAAAAATATGTTTGTCTATTTTGCCAAATAAACTCAAAATCTTTAACTAAGTAGGTATTGTGGACGCATATCTGTTGTAGGTAGAGAGATGTTGTTGTTTTATTTTTACAACAACTTTTATTATCTGTTACGTTATATGATTTCATAGTTATAGATATGTATTGCCTCATGTTGTACATAGATCTTACAAAATTATACATGACAATACAAATGTATACCTAAGCGAAAAGGGATGTCATGTCACACTCATTTCTATTAAAGCTACATTTTGCTATTTTTTAATCGAGTCGTGCAATCATCCGATTACGCTGCGCGAGTGGCGCGCGCCGGTACACGAGACATGTCCGCGCGAGTGATGTCACCCAAACGAAAATAAAAGTGGATACATTAGACCGTGAACACTAACTATTATCCGGCCATCATCGCTATTCCATTCAGGCGCAGGCTGTTACAACTGAGGATTATGTAGGCCAAGTTGTTCTTATACTATTAGTTGCACAAAAAAATTTGCGGGAGTATGTCATCAATTGATATTTTGTATGTATGAAATATGTAACTTTACTGATATGTTAAAAGTAATAACTAAATAGTAGGTAATTGTAATTTATTCCTAAGTCAATAAACAAAGATGTACCCATCTGGTCAATGTGCGTTTGATGTGCTATTACTTTGATTTGTAAATGAAAAATGTAATTTTCGCCAAATCAGATTGCAGATTACGTATTGGAATTGCCGTTTCTGGTCCAAATTGAATCACTTGCAATGTAACCAGGCGTCGTCATACAATTTAATCCAAGTAATGGTTGATTTATTTTTAAAATACATTAGAATGTGATTAGATCTAAATGAAGTTGGTGTAAAAGCGCCAGTTTTAAGTTCTTCTGGCTACCTACCACCATCTTACAGAGTTAAAAGTATACAGCCAGAGCTATTGTTCCGTAAACGTTATTACGTTTGAAGTAATGTTGTGTTCCGAATCTCTGTGAGACGCGATAGCCCGGTTATAAATTCCTGGTACAGTGCGCTTCCACCTTCGGTCTTTCGTTACTTACCTTATTAAGTAAAATGAAAGCCTAACTTAAATCAAAATTAAAATCTTTGCTTGTCTTGTAATTATCTTTGTTTAAGTAAATGTAAAGTTTGAAGTTTTTATTAATTTGTAAGTATTCTTACATTAAATCTGTCGTATAAGTAGTACTTACATCAGATATATCAATGGAATATTAGAGACTGTAAATTGGTGACTCCGGAGAGCAGCACGCGTACTCCTATGGAGGAAGGGAGAAGGAGGGATGAGGTCAATGAGTATGCCATGGTATAAACGGTAAAAGACGCTGAGTGACGCAATATCTCTACGCAATTGCAAAGGCTCGAGAGTGTTAGTGACCTCTGCATTGCCAATAATGCGCACAGCGCGGAGCTGCAATCTGTCTAAGGCATCGAGAAGGTACTTTGCGGAGCCGTCCCAAAGGTGAGAGCATTAGTCAACGCAAGACCGCACCTGTGTCTTGTATATTAGACACAACTGATCAGGCGTGAAGCATCGCCGCACCTTGTTCAAGACACCGAGTCTACGTGAGGCATTTTTAATCACGGTTTCGATGTAGTCCTTTTGGTTCAGATCGCAGCGGATATCCATACCGAGCATGTTTATACTGCTCAGCAGGCCTAGAGTACATCTCTAAGAGAGGGAAGGGGAAGGAATGGTGACTTTTTCGCGGTGAACGCGCACACCTGTGTTTTCTTGGCATTGAACTCCACCAGATTATCGGAGTCCTATTTAGAAATGAGGTCCAACACCCGATCGAGCTCAATGACAAGATTTGCTCGCTTCCTTTCGGTGTCTGTCTACCCGCCCAGCCGTTGGGTGACCTTTATATCCCCCATGCACTGTGCTATCATCTGCATAGCAATGAATGTTTGCAAGAGGAAGCATGTCATTGATATGCAGAAGGAACAGCGTAGGTGATAGAACGGAGCCTTGAGGAACAGCAGCGTTCACTGACATGAACCGCGAAGCGCATCCATCCGAAAGGACACGGATTCTACGCTCATGCAGGAAGCTAGCAATCCAGGTACAGAACTGAGCGGGCAAACCGTATGCCGGGAACTTGGAGAGAAAGCGTTGTGCCCGACTCGATCAAACGCCTTGGCTATGTCAAGGCTAACTGCCAGTGACTCGCCACACTTGTCAATAGCCTCACCCCAGAGATGTGTGACGTACGCTAGAAGATCACCCGTTAACCGTTTTGGCCGAAACCCATATTGACGATCGTGAATTAG
The DNA here is from genome assembly GCA_963921215.1 of Scoparia ambigualis. Lineage (NCBI taxonomy): Eukaryota > Metazoa > Arthropoda > Insecta > Lepidoptera > Crambidae > Scoparia > Scoparia ambigualis. The sequence goes on along the minus strand of OY992520.1, from coordinate 31,568,617 downwards.
GGAGTGATCTTCTAGGTATCGAATAGGCTGTTTGTTCAATATTCGTTCTATGATCTTGGACAACACTGAAGTTACGGCTATAGGGCGGTAATTAGTCGGATCTGACCGATCTCCTTTTTTAGGGATCGGTTACACATTAACTTCTCTCCAAGATTCCGGCACACAACCCGAAGAGAGCGAGAGACGGTACAGACGCGTTAACACAGGGGACAACTCCGCTGCACACATTTTCAGGACTATTGCTGGGATGCCATCAGGATCGTTAGCTTTGCGGACATCGATTGACTGCAGCTCCGCACGGACATCACAATGCCTGATTTTAATATCAGACATTGTTTGGCCACAGTGAGGAATTGAGGGTGGCTGTGCATTACAGTCATCGTGTGGACCGATACCATCAAAATCGCCTCTTTCAAAGTGACCAAAGATACTTTATACAGACGTTGGGAAGGAGCTGATCAACTTGTGAGCGACGGGCAGCTTCCAGATGTTGATGCCATGACTAATTTCTAGCGCAGCATTTGGTCGGCGCCCGTCGAGCACACGGAAGTTGAATGGATGAGTGGTGTCAGGGAGGCGCGTGAACCTATCGAGACCATGCAGACTATAAATATTAGTACAGCTGACGTAAGTTGTGCAATCTGTACGGCCCAAAATTGGAAATGCCCGGGACCGGACGGATTGCACAACTTCTGGATCAAATGGTTTCGATGTTCACACGAGTTACTGGCAGCGCAATTTAAAGAAGCCATAGAGCTCGGCTCACTCCCAAGTTTGTTGACTACTGGTGTCACTTTTCTGCTCCATAAATCAGGTAGTACCACGGAACCGAAAAATTATAGACTTTGATAGAAGAGTCCGTCAAATGCTCGACTTCCAGTATGTCCAGAATGCTACACCCGCGATCATCTGTTATGAGGTTGTACATCCCGCAAAGATGTGGGGGTCGCGGCATTTTAAATGCCAAGGACCTACATAACCGTGAGATGTGCAATCTCAGGGATTTTTTCCTTAACAGTGAGTGCGGGATGCATTTGGATGTCGTGACAGGCTAAAGGCACATTACGCCGCTTTCCTTGGCAACAGAAATCTGGCGCAAACCAGTGGTGCTAAGCACTCTCGATCGCAAGGACATATGTACGAGGGGCGTTCAAAATATTCTCGGTATGTGGATAAAAACAAACAAGTACGAAAAGTTTGATATTTTTATTTTTCAATATACTCCCCCCCTATGTTCATACACTTATAAGATCGATCAATTATTTTTTTTAATCCCTCATAAAAATATTTTTTATCTTTGGTGTAAAAATGCTCCTCCACGGCCGTCTTCAACGCTTCATCGTCAGAAAATTTATTTCCACGCAGATCCTTTTTAAGATTGGGGAACAAAAAGAAGTCGCTTGGGGCTAAGTCCGGACTATAGGGTGGATGAGTAACAGTTTCAAACCCACATTCAACAATAGCTGCCTTGGCAATATGAGCAGTATGGACAGGGGCGTTGTCATGCAGAAGCAGAACACCTTTGGTTAACTTTCCTCGCCTCTTTTCTTTGATCGCATCTCTTAATTGACGTATAACGTTAGCGTAGTACTGCCCTGTGATATTTACACCTTTTTCTTTATAATCGATAAGCAAAACTCCTTCACAATCCCAAAATATTGTGGCCATGACCTTGCCAGCTGACGGGATTACCTTGAACTTCTTGGGATGAGCTGAACCCTTAATGTGCCACTGCATGGACTCCTGTTTGCTCTCTGGGTCATAATGATGAACCCAGGTTTCATCTCCAGTAACTATTTTTTGCAGCACCTCATCGGGATTTTCACCACACAGGTCGATAAAATCTGAACAGCAAGCCACACGCATATCCTTTTGAAGAAGCGTCAGCATTCGCGGAACCCATCTTGCACTTACTTTTGACATATTAAGATGGTCATGTATAATGTCATGTACGGTACCAATAGAGAGATTGGTTACTTGAGCTATAGATTTTACCTTCACTCGGCCGTCTTCCAATATAAGTTTTTCCACTTTATCAATATTTTCTTGTGAGGTAGCCACTACAGGCCGGCCAGGTCTAGGGTCATCTTCAATACTCTCCCTTCCACGCTTAAATTCGCTTGACCATTTTTGAATAATAGATAAAGAAGGAGCAGACTCACGGTAAACACAATCCAATTCCTCTTTTATGGTTTTTTGATTTTTACCCTGTTTTGTCAAGAATTTTATGATGGATCGGTGCTCTAATTTCGTTAAAATTGTTAATTCGCTCATGGTGTTCATGTTTGTTCGGCAATTGCAGAAAAACAAAAGAACATCTCGGTTCCAATTTTACTTTTTTTTAATGTCAATGGATGAATCTTAGCGGCCAGTAACAAATATATATATAAAAGAGGTTGTAACGTATCAATACCGAGAATATTTTGAACGCCCCTCGTAAGAGCAAGGTGCTACACGGTCGCTATTATCGGGCTCTAACTGGGCCTCATGTAGATTTGCCTGCCTCGGTGAACTGGTTACGTTTCGGTGACCTCTTTGGGGAAACCGAAGGTTTTGTTTGTGCCATTAAAGATGAAGTTATCAAGACAAATAACTACCGGAAATACATTATGAGGGACGGTATGGTCGACATCTGTCGGGCATGCCGCCGTCCAGGAGAATCACTCCGACATATTGTTGCCGGTTCTTCTCATCTTTCTAACGGAGAGTATTTGCACAGACACAACCAAGTAGCCAGAATAATTTACCAGCAACTTGTTCTTGGATATGGCCTTGTTGAATTAGAGGTGCCGTACTATAATTACGCGCACCTGCGCCAGTTCGCGAAAATGATCATGCAACGATCTACTGAAATCGCTCTATCATCACGGACAGGACTATTGTAGCTAATAAGCCTGATATCGTGGTGGTCGATCGATCTCAGCGCCGTGCAATATTGGTTAATATCATCATGAGGTATAGTGACCTCATGATGAGAACCTTGTGAAAGCCGAGATGGACAAGCTCAGTAAGTACCTTGACTTGGCTTACAAGGTTACCGTCATGTGGGATGTGGATTCAACCATTATTGTACCGATAGTCATTTCGGCAAACGGTCTTTTAGCTAAGACCCTCGATCAACACCTAGAGAGGCTTTATAATATTTTATATTGTAACTAAATATATTTTTTATATAAAATATAGTAAAGAAATTTTTCTTTAGATATGTACTAAATAATGAAATAATAATAATAATCTCTATTATTAGTATCTTAACTTATTATAGGTAAGTGACATTTTATCTAAATAAACAGCAAGATACAGTTGAACGATAACGCCTAGTTTATTATAAAACTGTATGACAGACGCGTTAGCGTCAGCCTTCCTTTAGGCTTATTGGACACTGATATAAAAATGCCAAACAACTGTTTACAAGATTATGCATGACAAGAAAAGGGAGAAGCAATTTATGTACTTACCTACTTAAAAATAACCAATAAAATAACGGAAGTACATTTAAATAATAATAATAATAATAATCAACTCAAAAATATCCAATTAAACTTAAAAATATAATGGGGTGTATGTGTGTGCGTGCGTGCGTGTGTGCGTGCGTGCGTGGCAAGGTCACATTACATTAGACAGGGATAGTGTTAGGGTTTCAATAACCTCAGATTCTTCATAAGACAGTTTTAGCAAACAATCTTTTATTTTTAGTTTGCATTCTCGAAATTAATGTTTATTTACAGTACATATACATAAAAGTCAAAAGAAAACTACATCAAAACTGTCGCGAGAGGAAATGTTTATCTGATTATAGCGGATTTACAAAACGAACAATATAATTAACATCGCTATAATCCTATTAACAACCTCGTTTAGGTATACAGGTGAGTAGACGCAGCTATTCAAATAAATGAGATTGTTATACACGTATTGAATATGCACGAGGAAATGAAAAAGAGCAAGCACCTCACGCATACACAAGTTGTGTGTGTGTATTCAAATAAATAACCAATGAAGTTACTATGAAATTTTATGAGTATTGTGTTGACTCAGGTGGGTTAGGAGACGCTGAATAAAACAGTAGTGGTAAGGAAGGAATATTAACAGGCACTGAAAAAATAATGCAAATGGTTTTCATATGTTTCCGTGTCGATCGACACGTTTTCTTCTATCTGTTTCTGTCTCTGGCGGTGTGGAGGGCGTTGTGAACTGAAGAGTATCTGTTTCTGTCTCTGGCGGTGTGGAGGGCGTTGTGAACTGAAGAGTTAAGAGTGGTGCGGATATGGTCAGACCAACGTATTGGGCTGCGTCTTCGAGGCCGTTACCCGTCTACTTTGCCGGTCACGATGAGCTTCTCGAGGTTGTCACCGTCTTTCCTTGCAATGTGACCAAGGTATTCGACAATTGTGTGTCGGCATCCGAGGATGACAGCCGCGAGGAGATTTTGAGTTCTCGCAATATAGACGTTAGTCCGAAATGCTGTCCAAGGAATACGGAGCATCTTTCTCCAGCACCACATCTCAAAAGCGTCAATGCGTTTGCGGTCTGCAGCTTTTAGTGTCCAAGTCTTTTTTTTAATTTTATTGTGTGATAGGCTTGCATTTGGCCACTATCTCACCTGATGGTAAGTGATGATGTGGCCTACGGTGGAAAATGCTTGCCTAGAAGTAACCTGTTCACTCGTGATTTGAAGACCCCAATATTGTGCCTTATAGGAAACATCGACTCTGGCATGGAGTTCCACAGCATTGCAGTACGAATGATAAAAGTAGACGCAAAGCGCTTTGTACGCATATGCGGAATCTCCACAGTGAATCTATGACGTCGCTCAGTTTGTCTGGTTGTTCTATAGTAGAAAGGGGATGGAGGAATTAAATTGAATAATTCCGTGGCACACTCTCTGAAGTGTATCCTATAAAAAACTGATAGACATGCGACCTGGCGCCGATGTTCTAAGCTCTGCAGCTTGGCGTCAAAAAGGATGAGCTTTCTGGGTCTCCTGTCAATCGACTCCAGTGCCCCAAGTTGGTATTTCGCGGATCCGTCCCAGAGGTGAGAACAGTACTCCATACACGACCGGACTTGTGGTTTATATAAAGTAAGCAGTTGTTCCGGTGTGAAGTACCTTCTTACCTTTGAGAGGATACCCAGCTTTTTTGAGGCAAGTTGTGACTTAGACCCCAGGTAGGAGTTAAAGTTCCGAGTAGATGACAGTGTCCATACCAAGAAGCTCGAGATGGTCATAAATAGGTACAGAGACACTTCGGAAAGTAGGAGTCATGGTGAATGGACTCCGTTTAGCGGAGAATAGACACGCCTGTGCTTTGGTGGCATTGAACTTGACTAGGTTCGCGTCACCCCATTCGGATACTTCCTTTAAGGATGTGTTCAAACGCTCGACCATGGCTTCTCTTAGAGACTAAATCTCAGCTCCACTAGTTCGTGCGCTGGATGTGTAACTCTCTAAGACAGTTTTTTTTTTTTTTTTTTTATAGCAGAAGGAGGCAAACGAGCAAGCGGGTCACCTGATGGAAAGTAATCACCGCCGCCCATGGACACCCGCAAAACCAGAGGAATCGCAGGCGCGTTGCCGGCCTTTAAGGAAGGAATAGGCTCATTTCTTGAAGATCCCTAAGTCGTAACGGTCCGGAAATACCGCCGCCGAGAGCTGGTTCCACAACACTGTAGTTCGAGGCAAGAAATTTCTTGAAAAACGCACAGTAGTAGACCGCCATCCATCAAGGCGATGTGGATGGAATGACAGTCGATTGCGTGTAGTGCGGTGAAGGAAATTAGCGGCAGGGATCAAGCGAAAGTGCTGTCATCTGCATACCCAAGTATACCGGGTTTCAACAGGTCGTTGATATGCAGCAAAAAAAGTGTCGCAGAGAGTACTGACCCCCTGAGGGACCCCAGCGTTTATCGCTAGTTGATCGGATGAGCAGCCATCAATGACTACTCAAATCGATCGGTCCCGCAGGAAGTCTAAAATCCAAGCACACAGACCAGCAGGTAAGCCAAAAGATGGAAGTTTACTAATAAGGCCGTCGTGCCAAACTCTGTCAAAAGCCTTCGAGATGTCGAGGGAAACGGCAAGCGTTTCACCGTAATTCTGGATTGCTTCGCTACAGATGTGAGTGACGTAAGCTAGTAAGTCTTTAGTGGACCGGTTTCGGCGGAAACCGTATTGACGGTCACTAAGAAAAGACACTTCTAGATACGACAAGAGCCTAACAGATAATGGAAGTGACTGATATTGGCCTGTAGTTGGCGGGTTTAGCACGACTACCCTTTTTGGGCACTGGTTGCACGTTAGCTGACTTCCATGCTTCAGTCTCAGCGCCGTATATAAGATCGAGAAGACAAGAGTCTGTACCAGTCTGGTTTTAGTTTTTACGGAAATATTGCGATCTCTCCAGATTTTTGCAAGCTGAGACATGGCGCTCTTAGCCATGCCAATTCTCCTGCGCACTTCCTTCTCGCACGAACCAGCGTAACTGATGTTAGAACCCAGGCATATAAAGTTGTCCACTATTTCTAGGTCCAATGCGCCCGTGAGTTCCAACTTCCCAGATCTATAATAGGCGAAATCCGAACTGGCAGTCACTGAGGAGATCATTGGTCTCAAGGTATGCCAGCAGTCGAGAGTTCAGTTACACGTTCCATGATTATGCAGAGTATGGACTTGACTGAAATCGTCTTACAGTAAAATGGATCGGCACGGCTACCATTTTTGGGCACAGGCTGCACATTAGCCAGCTTCCACGACTGAGGAACTAGACCAGTCTCAAGTGAGAGGCGATACAGGCGTGTTAGAACAGTAGACAAGTTAGGTGCACAGTTACGTAGGACAATGGCCGGGATTCTATCAGGACCACTAGCCTTATTCACGTTAGAGTACGGAGAGCTTTGAGTACCTCTTTGCTGCGGATGTAAGGTTCTCCCATGGAGAGGCCGGCTATAGACAACTTAGGTGGAACCTTGCTAGCGACTTCCAGACGTAAGTTCTTTGCAAAAAGAGTGACAAACAAGTTTACCTTCCCAGCTGCAGTGTAGGCAAGTGAGCCGTCAGGCTTTATCAGCGGTGGAAATAAAGGTATTTCCAAATGTTTCGCACCCATTTGTATTACCTACCTATAGCCGACCCCTCTATGGGGGAGCTTCATGTCCGCGACGGGGAGGTACTCAAAGCTTTTCGTGGAAATAAAAGTATTTCCAAGTGGATGCGAAGCATGTTTAACACCGATGGGGCCGATGTGATTGAATCGTGCCCTACGTAATGTTCTTAAACTGGGGCTTTCTCAGGGTCTGGATACCCGACGATTTGCGCGCTCGAGCATCAGCCCAGGCTAAGAAAGCTGACAGGGTTCCGGTTACAGTTACAGCAGTGTGCCATACTCCCCAACATTTGTAAGATACTATGCCAACGCGTTGGTGTGGACGTCTTAACGCTAGGCACGTTCGCGAAGTCCCTAAACAAAGGGCGTTCTTCTGATTCTTCTCCCTCTTGATCGGAAATAGGGTCGTCTTCGTCCTCATCGAGCACCTGAGCTGACGCCCCCGCGCGGCGCCCGCACGGCTCACATGAGATTATGTTACAAGAGCCTACAGATTGGAACAGTCTAGTCGGCGCGAAATTTTGAACAGTCTGCGGCGGTGGCGAGCCCATGTCTAGACTGCAGATATTTATAAAGCGCAATGGAGTTACTAAACTTACAGCTATTAAAAATAAAGTATGTCGGTAAAAGTGTTGAAAGTGCGAGAGTTTGAAGAGTATTAGACCTGTCGGTTGTGTCGAAAAAAACCGTCACTCGGAACTGAGCGTCAACAAACATCACCTATCGCCAAGTTGGCCGACGACGGTGGCCTTGACCGAAAAATAACAAAACATTCGTCTTCTTCACATAATGGGATATAATAACAAATGTATATTCAGAGAACAATAGACTTTCCATTGTTTCTATTTTATTTTATTTTAAACTCGTAGCGCTTGACTTTACCTCAAATGATGACAAGTGACGATACGGTCGAAGCGTACTTCAGCCAGAATCCTGAACACTAAGGAACTATCTTATCTTTTAAACGGAGTAACCCATGTTAGTACCTTATCAACTATAATAAATATAATTAGAACTAAGAGGCTGTACCGGTTTTTTATGTAAAAACTAAGATTACTGGTAGGTACTGCTATCTTTTATTAAAATGGGTTATCGAAATTAATATTATAAATGCGTATGAACTCTTTTGTTCTTCTTTCACATCAAAGTATAGCAAAGGAATTATGTGTTTTTTGCACTATATATTTTAAGCGTTAATAAAACGCTAAAAATATAAAACATTAAACTGATATAGATATTCAAAGAGCCCGAGTAAAAACTTTTTATCCTGGTCAAATACATGTTCCCTGGGGTATGCGATAAAAACTTTGTGACGCACAGTAATACAATCTAGAGAAAGATAATCGTTGCGTTAAAGTTTCTTAAACTGTATCAAAGTTTTTTATGAGTTGAAGCAGCGTTAACTCACCCGTTTAATAAAACGTGTCATAGTTGCACACTTATAAAGTTAGTAACGACTTCGCTGTGAGCTTTGTGTAACGATAACGTGCCTAATTTTACGTTTCCCAGCCATTAGAGACTCGAACTCCCCGCGGTTTCGGCTTGCATGTCTCGTAAAGCCTACACAATGAACACTTGGCATTCGCGAAGTCGTAAAAACTTCATAATGTATACTAGTAGTAGTGCTGAATCAAATCTTTACAGCCGATAAACCTTTGAAGGCTTTAAGCACACCTGTAATATAGCAATTTCCTATAAATGTTAGTCGTCGACATGTCTTTTCATACAACCTGTTCTCTATTGGGATCGATCGATTGTCAACATCATTTTAGTTGAACGTTCGACAAAGGCCAGCCAATGATATCGATTCACAAGGATATCGGTTGTCAAGGATTTTGATTCTCCTACACATTGTCAAATAAATTAAGCTCGGTGTTGCAAGTGATGAAGTGATTGCCACCTATGCATAGAGCATAGAGCATAGGTGGCCACGTCACAGCCACAGCTGCAGCCAACAATAGAAAAAAACGCGTGTCGGTGCAACCTGCCTCATTGAAACCACAATCAATTGTGGGCTGGCAGCGGTGGCAGTGGTGGCAGTACGTCCGTGCTCTACAAAGTATTTTATTGTCTGTCCGATTAGCACGAGTTGGCACGGGCGACGGGCGACGTGTTAAATATTGTTCATAGTATAATATAACACTCAAATGCGCGTCGATAACAGCAGCGCCGCACATGTTTAATTGCATGCAGTTTTTTTTTTTTTTTTTTATTCCACAACGGGTAAGCGCTTGGCCTTCATCTCACCTGATGGTAAGTGACGATAAGGCCGAAGGTGGAAGCGCGCTTCACCCGGAATCCTCAACCACTGAGGAACTGGCTATCTTATCTCAAACTGTCGGAACACAACAATGCTATAAACATCGTTGTTATGGCGACAGACTTAGATAAGATGGTGGTAGCTAGCCAGGCGGACTTAACAGCCCTACCACCAACCAAACCGAGCACACAAAGATGTACCCCCCGCTGGGAATCGAACCCGGGACCTCTGGGTCTGAAACCGGTGGCTTAGCCACTAGACCACAGAGGCGGTTGTACATGATTTGATTTTTATTTTTGTTGGCCGCTATCGCTATTATGTTGCTAGATAATTTGTCAGTTGGCGAACTACTACCTAATATATTTATCAAATTCAACTTAAAACAAGTACTTAGGTACTTTTATCTATGGATATAAACATGAACGGATGTTCGTTGGTAAATAAAGAACTACAGTGTTGTGGAACCAGCTCTCGGCGGCGGTATTTCCGATCGTTACGACTTAGGGATCTTCAAGAATCGAACCTATTCCTTCCTTAAAGGCCGGCAACGCGTCTGCGATTCCTCTGGTTTTGCGGGTGTACATGGGCGGCGGTTATTACTTTCCATCAGGTGACCCGCCTGCTCGTTTGTCCTTCTTTTATAAGAAAAAAATACATCACTTAAGAACAGCTGGACTTTTTAGTAAATTTCTGTTTTAAAATGTTCGTAATACTTCAAATTAGGTTCTTGTGATAAGAAAAATTTGAAAACTTCCCGGAATTAATGTGTGAATGAATTTAAGAATATGAAATCTAATTCCCATGGGATTTCCTTATTAAAATTATGTCTTTCGACACTTTTGAGCCAGCTATAATAGTGTTAACCTTTAAGGTGGTCCTTAGTGCGGTCTGAGAGGCCCCGGCTGGTAGTTAACTTGTTAGTTTACCCCTTTCTTCGCACAATACCGTTCCCCGCTTTTAAGTAGCTGCGCTGCAAGGACAGTGCCCACGTTGACGTTAGAACAGGAAGTATTGTCGTCGAGCTCGAGTCGACTGATACGCATCAGGGAGTAATTACGTTTTGAAATTTAACAACTTTTTTGTTTTGTTTTTTCGGTACAGTAAACTGTTATTTTTATAGATATTGTGAACTATGGATACACCAGGGAAATCTAGTAGTAAACTAAATAGTTGTGCGAAAGATTTACAGCATTTAAAGATATCTCGGATATGTATAAAACCAAATTATGAGCGACGACAGATTTACAGCATTTAAAGAGATCTCGGATATGTATAAAACCAAATTACGAGCGAGTGATAGAGGCTTGCGGATGAAGATTCCAGCGGGCGGACTCCAGAAATTATAAATTTTATAATTCTACGAATGGTGGCGTAAATGAAATAGATAAGAAGTGCTTTGTCTGTGTACACTTGCAGCTGTTGATTAAAACGCTGGCCTATGACATTTTTTACCGGATTTTGGATGATATTATTGTATTATTTAAAGTGTAGTTGGACTGTGGACAACTTTTTTTCGAAATGTTCCTACTACATTTTTATAACCAATAGTCTGATTTTTCCCCCACAATTCAAGCTAAGTATTATTATTGGTAGTCTTATAATTAAACATTTAAATAAAGTTGACTTTCTTTCTGTATTGAAATTTTCTTATATTTTTATCATAATGCAAGGAGATATAAATATATCATCACTTTCTTTGAAAAACACTACGCGGCCTCTCAGGCCTCACATCGGTACTAACGTTACAAAAAATGCACGTCGGTACGGTAAAGGTTAACTAATTTTTAATTCCTATTCTGAATAATTACCTGCCTGACCCGGTATGCAAGAAGTTGTAATGTAATCCTGGTCGTGGAAAATTTTCCAAGACTTTTCTAGTAATGAAAATATTTTTTTTACAATTATTTATGTAATATTGATTGCAAATATTTATATTAGTAGGTACTTCTTATGTAAAAGTATGAACAGTAAACTCTTGTAGTAGATAAGTGTGTAATCAATATTTCATCAGTGTTAACAAAGCGTGTTGCTGTATAATAAATTGGTTGGTGCCTATCACAGACGGTATCGTGCCGTTCAATGGAGCGCTTGAAACGAACGCGTTGCCTTGGCGAACAGCTAGCCCGATGCTAGGTACTATCAATATCACGTTCAATATGATAATAGTACACGATACACGAATAACAACGTTAGATAAATGGTTACACAAAACAAATGGCATTTAAATCAATCCGTAGAATAAACACATCGTAAGTAACCTATCGAATGTCAATGTTTGTCGAATCATTCATATCTTGATCTATACCAAATTACAACAAGTTAGCTATCGCACCTTGTTGTGTGTTGCTACAAATTGATTCTGTTATGTAAACTATCTTGAAACACAAGAATATCTCCGCGCGAAGTTCTACAATAACTAAACGGCGTGTTTAATTGGATAATGGCGATAATCTGTCGTTATGAGTGCGGCCTTGCGGTGCCAACCACTGCTAACGCGGACAATAGGCGAGGCGGTCGCACGCCAGCGCGCACCACGCACCGGACAGACGTTTTCATTCGGCCACACAATACCTCAGATACGTCAGCCGACAAACATTTGCACCAACAACACTTAGACGACTATGGCTTTGTGTTACAGTTGTACAAACGTTGGAGCCGTTCCAAAGCGCGCTGCCCCAATCTAAGCATATATAGTTTTTTGGCCCACTGCTCCCAATTATCGTAGCATTGGACATACACCAAATGATAATGACCGAGTTGCAGGCGAGAATGAGCACTAAATTACGAGTGTTACGTTTTCAAGTCTGTCGGCGGGGAGCCGCCAAGGTCAAGGGAGCGGCCGGACCGGTTGTGGAGATCGTGTCTCCGTCAATTGCATAATTTCACCCGGTTCTGCTCCACTGCCCACCTGAAGACGTCTCATTGTAACCTGTTTCAGAGGCTCGTTACCGCTCAACCTGTTTTCAAAGGCTTTTCCGAGTTCAATCTCGATCATTGTTTCCTTGTTTATCTAATGGCTTATCTAAATATTTGTTACTTGCATCCAATGATAATGTTTAAGACAATTTAGTAACGCTCTTGACGTCTAATTATCTACAAGTAAATCGGTGTTTTAATCAAATTCGGTAATTCCAATTTATAGTTCGACATGTTTATATTTGAGGAGCTCGATGGCGTAGCGGTTAGCGCGTTCGGTCGGTTTGCTATCTTGCCCGTAAGGCAACTTTCGCAAAGCCGGGTCGCTGGATGGGTGATCAAATTAAAAACATCTCGAGCTCCTCTGTGCTTCGAAAGCACATTAAGCCATTGCTCCCGGTTGTTGTCGTAAGATGGCAGCCGTTAAAACCCACCAACCCGCATTGGGCCAGCGTAGTGGGTCAAAATTCAAAAATTCAAAATTTTATTTTTTTTTATTCAATAAACTTAAAATAAGCATTTTGAATTGTCTAAATTTAAATTTACTTCTTTATTTGGATGGATGGGCAAATCCCATTTAGGAAGTCTTTTAGCTGTGAAGAAGAACGGGCGCAAGAAACTCCACAGATTTATAATAATATAGAAGTAAACGACATTTACAAAACAATATGTCGTTACCAAATCATACAATACCTATACAAATTACTAATATGGTATGTTCGCACATGCACTATGTCCATACATATTTGTTGTCATTTACATAATCTTCCATCACTTTATAATAACCTTTACTCATGAGGGTTTTTTTTAACATGGGCTTTAAATGTATGTAAAGGCATTTCAGTAATATTTAGTGGAAGTTTGTTATAAAACGTTACACGTTCACCCAAGAAAGAGCCACCTGTTTTATGAAGTCTAAAACTAGGGACGGCAAGCTCATTTTTCCTACAAGTGTTTAAGTTATGAAGATCACAATTTTTAACAAATGTCTTTTCATACTTCTTGACATACATAAGGTTTTAAAAAATAAATTGTGATGCAATAGTTAATAAATCGATTTTTTTTAAACACTTCTTTGAGTCAATCTCTAGACTTGAGGTTGTATATGGCGCGGACTGCCCATTTCTGTAGAATAAATACATCGTCAATATTAGCAACGGAGCCCCACAACACAACACTAAACTATAAGACATCACACTATGGAAATAACTAAAATAAACTACTCTTGCCGTCTCAACATCAGTTAGAAGCCTTATTTTCTTAACTGCGTATGCAGCTGAACTCAGTCTTCCTGACAAGGTATCAATATGTAAGTCCTACCCATTGTAAGCGTGAATCCAGTTTAATGCCTAGAAACACAGTAGAAACTACTAATTCAACTACATTATCGTTCATCTTAATTTATGTTGACCTGTCTTACATTAGGTAAAGAAAATTTAACACACTTTGTTTTTGCTTTTTTTGTCCACGTGGGAGGCCTGTGCCCAGCAGTGGGACGTTTATAGTCTGATGATGATATTTATATTTCACGTCTTTGAATACTGGAAGTTACTAATTGCTTTTGTATTTCTAAAGACAGTATTTTTAACATTTCATCTATTTTTTCTGGTATATGTGTTAATGAAGGACATCGTGTTATCATTACTCTTATCCTTATTCCATTCAGTCAGACGTGTAGCCGCTAGAAATAACACAATGAACTACGAAGAGGCTGGCGCGCCTCTCGGCTTACATAAACAGACCCTATTCATTTTGCCACCGCTTAGGTTAGGCCATTTTATATTATTACGAACGTTTACGTGAATTGTGATTGCGTTTAATTTTATTCAGTTTATAAGAGTTTATTTTGTCCTGACGTGAAGACGAAAAAAATGGTTTCATATTATATAAAATAGGTACGTAAATAATTATTGTACTTAAAGTGTTAGAATTATATAATGTTACTATGATTTAGAACTAAGTTTAATGTGTAGGTATAATTGATTATAATAAAACATTGTGTGACTATACAAACAGTATCAACAGTATTGGAAAAAATGCTTCTAAATAACGGTTCCGCCTATCCCCCGGGTATTTCCCTTTAGTAGCTTCGTTTCGTAGAGCTTCTACTCGTATAGGCTTTTCTAGACAAAGGAAATGAAATCGCTGCGGTCCGCTAACGCAATGCTTTGAACCTGCGGTATCTTTATGAAGTACCTGGATTTAAAGTCAAAGTCAAATAGTTCAATGGGCTCCTAATCGACGTCAAAAGTAATAAAATAATAGTTAACTATAGTTTTGTTAAATCCAAACTACTGAACCTACCACCACTTCGGATTATGGGAGAGCCTTCAACTGAGAAGAGTTGGCAAGAAACTCTGGAGGGTTGTTTTTCGAATCGGCCAACCAAGTCGTCGTTTGGTCGGGTACGCGGCACGTGTCTGCGTTTATTGAAGTATTGGCTACAACAATAAAGTTGGGAGGCGCAGTGGAGCGTGACGCGGGCCGTTCAACGCGACCCGCGCCGGTCGATAAATGCCCGATGTTCCATAATCTGCGGATTTAGTAGACACCCTGATTTTATTTTTTTGTGAATGTGTGTACTTGCTCCCGTTTTCGTGAGCGGGCCCTAAAGTGCCGGATATGGATCTTCGGCTTGGGGGCATGATTGTTAGCCTCGCGAAATGCTTCCTTTGTTACGCGGAGGCGGATATATTTTTTTTTATTGTGATTCGTCCACTTATATAATGCATAATACGTATTTATAAGAATATATTATTATGGAAAACATAATTCTCATAAAGGACTTGCACTTAAACTTACTGCATAATACATACATCACGCCCGCTTCTCGAAGGGTTAAACTTACTAGTCACGGTTAATCCAATAAAAACATCATTATGTTCATTAAACCATGGACCATCAGGTCACCGATCATGGGCTGCCTGAAGCTGATGCGATACGCAGCGTTAACGTATTACTTGCTAATTAATCTAAGAACTGGTACTCCCAAGTATTTACCGACTGGTCCGATGTTCAGCTCGTCTCGCGACCCTAGAAGGAGGACATCCCCTCTCCTTAATTCACTAAGTTTTATTTATACTGGCACCTCGAGACCAACCGTTAGGTTATGCAAGAAGTGCCAGACGTCCCTGCGCCAGTAGAACACTCGCGCAGGAGACCATCTGTGTTAGGTCTTGACGCCAAATCAGTGCCCGCCGAAGCGCGCTCTTCATTCAGTACTCATAAGACTAGTGTCTCGGAAAGTTTCCCCGTGAACATGTGTAGTTCACTGCCTATTGTCCAGATAGGTAACCAGAGCTGCCAAGCTCGCTCACTTCTCGTTGCACGAAGTGCATAACTCGCAGTTGCCACTGTAAAAGGAGGAGGTGGTAGTGGAAGGAGGGAACAGGAGGATCGCAGCGCAGCCGCTGGTGGCGTGTGTGGTGCGGAGCCCGAGGCGCAGTACGCCCGCCGAATCCCAGAGGCTCGTCCGAACGCTCACGGCACACGTCTGTTTCACCGATCAGTGATCACCACGAGGCAACGATGCCTACGAACGGTTCCTCAATATCGAGGCTGCCGTTCAGCGCTAGTTCCGTCTGATTAAATACCATACACAATAGCATAGCCTCCGATGGCAGTTTACAAAAAAGGATGAAATTGGATTTCGCTAACTATTCGTCACAAAGCTAACTCACGCGCGGCCGACATTTTGACAACGAGAGATCTGAGAGCTGAGTGTAAGTTTGTTAATGTGCAAACGTTACTATTGCGTTAGTTAAGTTTTGACAGATAGATCTTAATGCTAAGTAAATAAGATCGAGGATCAAAACTCTTAACTCAAACGCGATAGTAACGTTTGCACATTTTCAACTTACACTCAGCGTTGACCGAAATCTCAATCAACGCGAACGCGAATTCTGAACGATTGCAATGCGCGCACCATACTCGCGGTTGTTTTTAGCTCGCACCAGGTCTGGCGCTGTCCCTTAGTAGACCGATGGGGATTCAAAGCAGCGAACCGTAACACAGACCTTAGAGCGCCATAATTATTTCCGAACCGAACGATGACACATTCGACCAGTGTTTTTTTCTATATAATTTATTTCCATCTTTGTAGATCTCATCTTTGGTAGGCAAAGGGACCACAAACATACTGCCGATTTTCAACAATATATATTCTATCTTCAAAGAGTTGACAGAAATAAATATAACGAAAGTTTAAATTAGTCTGACGTCATTCGTGTAGTGATCTACGGTGCAAGCCAGCCATCACTGTTTGTCGGAAAACACCAATTGAATATTATATTTCTTGTATTTAAATTACTTATGTTAATAAACCGTTGGTGTTTATTATGTTTCCTAATTTATAATTATTAGTTTTGGCAACGGTGCAATGTCCGGAATGGGGCGCGTTAGTACAAATAGAACATCTCAAAAACCTTACACGTTGCGAAATGCGTGACCTAAGTTTACCGGTTTCTCTTATTACTTTAATCGGCTGCGGCTCCTGTCACCAATTTACAAATTAATGTTGAGCTTAAAGCTCTGGAACTATTTGCAGGCGCCTCTGAGGGCGGGCGACCCCGCGCGACTCGCGACCCAAATTCGTTGGACGGGAGAAATAGTGCTTCGACTCAACTGTGCCAACTTGTGCGTTTAATGACTTTGTAGATTACTCATATTTACTAAGCTGAAATATGGATTGATTAAAAAATGATCACCAATGTCTTCATCACTCAGGGCCAGAGTGCCTAGTGCGAGTTATATTTAGCATTCGATTACGTTAACAAAAACGACAAGTTATATGGCCTAATTGAAACTTGCTTCGTTTTTACTAAGAGGCACTGCGATCCCATATAAATTTTCGTTTCCATTTTTTTTGTTAATTGCATCATCCGTACTGATTCGAAGTTCATGACAAAAACAAACTATGGGGACAACGCGGCCGGGTGCAAACCGGACTGGGACCATAATGGCCGGACCCGAATTTATTCGTACAAATGGATAATTCTATAAAACCTTATGTCTGTAACGGTCCAGCTTGCGTTCGCCTATTTCTAAATGGTGTTCTTTGTGTAATTGATGGTGATGACGGCGACCGTGTCGTGAGAGGTCACGACTAATGGTCCGGCCGGCTATCGTCCTCCACGCCTGATAGACGACTGACCGATTTTCCTTGTTATTTAGAAATCCAATCGTTATCTTATCACTTCATCAGTGTAAAAGCTTTCGGCTGCAAGGCATTATAAGTGTATTTTATGGTGTCGCCCGCCTAACATAATTCATCTATTCTTAAAAAGTCCTGAATTTTGTTGATTGTTTCTACTTTAGAGTCGTGAATGATTGTTTTTATACTATATTTGATACATATAATTTTAGTAAGCTGTAGCTAGCAATATTTTAAACAACAGAACACGCCCATAACATCCGTACTATTAAGTATTCTTTGGCATATCCAAACTATAGGTATACGTACGAAATACGGAGAAATAAATTACGCAATTACAATGTTTGTGCTCTAAATGTAGATGCGGCCAAATTTGCTATTCCAGCCGGCTGCTATGAATAATGTTACCATCAATCGTTCATTTATACATGTTTACTTAAAACCGTACACCGACCGGTACAAATTAATAGGCTTATGGAAGGTAAGGTCAAGAGTACTCTTAACCGACTAGCATTAATATGAAGAATGTTATGGGTGCCGATGAAGCAAAAGAAGTGTAAAGCTAAAGGGTCGTAGCAAATGATAAGTTGTGATCTCTTCCTATCCCTCTGGGATATAGGCGTGATTCATGTACTCTGGTGTTACAAAAACCCATCACTTCACGCCTGTACCACCAGGCGGGCCGCATGCCTCATTGCCAACTACGATTAATGCAGTGTGCTGGTAACACTTCCACATGGCCACGAATGCCAAACGACAAAGTCTTTCGCGTGTTTGGCACTTGTGGGGTGTTCTGGGTTACCGACTTAGCTGTATAAAAACTACTAATAAATAAATTAAGCTTTTAGATCTCAGATTAGTTTCAGCTAATTGTATGTTTGTATTGTTTGTTGGTACAGGTACGACAGAGCGGGCATGCCTGATCACCGGCTCGGTGGACGGCATCATGGTGGTGCTGGATTTCATCATGGACAAGATCAAGGAGAAGCCCGAGCTGGTGAAGCCCTTCCCCGAGGGCGTCGACGCCAAGATGCCGCAGGACCGGGACAAGCAGGTACGAAACGTTGGTGTTACTGTAAAAAAGATTTGATTAGTTGTGATATTTTCTAAAGTAAAGTACCGTAAAATAAAGTATCTGTATTATATTGCCTACAAAAAAGTGTTACTAGTCCAAATAGAAGAAAGATTCAAAACGATTTATTTGAAGGGTATACAGCTACTGGCTAATGGGGTCTTATACTATAGGAGAAATTGATGTAAGTCTAGACCAGATACCAGATCTTAAATAAAAAAATAGTTTAAAGATAAAAACATTGCTGGCACACGACTACCTCACGGCTCTTTGCAAATATACGTAACGTACCAACCGTACTACCGTCTCATTTAGGAAAATGTCTGACGCTTTTTTAGCGAACAGGAACGATGTACCTAATGTACAGTAGTCACTGCCTTTTGATTCACTAAATATAATTGTAGTTCATTTTGTAAACTTTGAAACTTCATTTTGAATATCAAAAGTTGTTATTCCCAAGTTTGTCCATAACTTATCTATCTACAATAACTCTAACTGGAATTTGTGCTCGCAACCCAATACAGAGTCGGGTTTACCTAAACAAACACTATTAAACTTAACGCTGAACCTTACAAATTATTATTCCCAGCGCCCGCAACACGCTACGCTTGCAATATTAAAGTTATTAACACATCAAGTTTTTGCGCAAAATCTGCGGACCTAAATCTGAACAAAAGGCTGGCGCACTGAGGGAGGTTTTACTGCCGCTCCGCATCAATTTAAATGAAAATATAAAGTAGGTACACACAGCGACACTTAGGCTGTACAAAGCTGTCCTGATTCTCTAATCGATTTACAACTTTAGCTGTTCGGTGTTGGGTTCAAAAACGATTGCAGAATTTTGATGTTTTGAGGCAGTCTTACGTGATTGTGTCCGTACCTCAGGTCGTTGTTTTCGGCGGTTCGGCTCTCTATCTCTTTCTGGAATGTGGCACGTGTCTCACTGAGTGTGTGGGCATCGCACTTATTTCTATGCAGAACACGTATGTCTTAACTTAGTGGGTAAAAGTGATTTTCTTAGTGCCATAACATTTGTATATTTTCAGCAAGAACATTTTGAAAGAACACGATTATTTTGTGTTATTTTTATTTTGTTGTTACTAAACAAACTGCTTCAATAATTTCACATACTATTCTTCTATTACTGCCAACCAAATAAGTTCCTTCTAATAAAAAAACTCTTGCGTTCATTAGAAATAATATTTAACGCTTCCAAGTTATAAATCAAGACCACTTATGTAATTTGAAGTCACCGCAATAAATTCATTCATCGCAAATAATAATATATCACAAAGATTCTACAGAAACGTGTTTGTGACGAAGCGTCGTTGTGGAAAATTCGGAGGCGTACTTACAATAAAAAGCCTAGGCGCTCGAGCCTCACGGGCAAGGAGCAGGTATATTGATTTAAATCGTCTCAGCGAGCAACGTTGACATCGTCAAGTCTCTGTGACCGACGATGTTATTCCTCGACCCATTCATAACGCGTTGCCGATAGATGTCGACTTTTACGCACAAAATACAATCTTTTAAAGATATATTGCGTACGATATTCACGTTTCAGAGTTGTTTAATCCGTGGTATTTGATAGTCCGTGGAAATGCGTGTATAGCCTTTAACGGATGTACGCACGGAAGGTTCGCTACGCCCGGGGGCTGGTCTGCCCTTTCATTTAAATCTGTAAAATGTTTGTTGTGTTTCGGTTATTATTGGTCGTTAGTGCCTGCCCTACGGATGTCATGTGCTGGGTATTGTTTAAAATCAATTGCCACATGTATGACGGTGCATCACTATTTGAGAACCACTCCACCGATTTAACCGATTTTTCATTGTGTTCAGAGTTGTCAGGACAAGGCAAGGTTTTTATGAAAGAAAATACACGGGAAAATCGGAATGTATGCTATTTTTATATGAAAAAATCTTGCATCTTCCTGTTTTTCAAGTAATCATAATTTTGAAAAATATTAATAAAATCACTCTGGTACAGCTAAACTGGCTAATGTGCCGACTTTGCTTTTCTGTAAAAGGCAAGAGAACGTGACGGGAATTGTGATCCAACCTTATTACTATGTGCATAAATAAAAGGATTTCCTTACCTCTCGATATATTAGCGACAGAATCACATTAGGTGTTGCAGTAGAACTGCCTCGGGATTAGGAGCACGCCTCATTTAGGCGGGCTTAGCCGCACGGGGCGGACTGATCGACGCGCGATGCCAACCACTGCCCACCGCTCTCCGAATCGGATACGGTACAATAACCAATTATCTTTTGCCTATAACATTTTTGTGAGATTGGTTTACGTTCACTTAATCTTAAAAAATCTATGTAATTAGTAAGAATAGACAAACGATATTCAACTTAACATTTATTCTTGTTTTCGCACTTGATCGCGATTTTTACACTACCGATAATCGCAAGGTTGATAATAAATGCGTAAGTAGAGGTTTTTAAGCGGCTTCTGATTTTCCTTGATCGAGCCGCCGCCGGCAAAGATTGTTTACGTCTCTATTGTGTAAAGATGTATCTGTAATTTTATGGTTAGTAGAACAACTTATTAAATATTTTCCCACGCTCATTCTGTTCTGTAATCGATGCGTAAAACTAGACGCTGAGATTGTAGTAAGCCAACAAATGAATTAGTGAGCTTTCTAGTAAGATGATCCAGCGAATGGATTAGACACGGCCCCTCCAACTAAAACTAAATCAGCCGCGGGGTCCGAGTAACCGCTGCTAACTCAAATATTATAGGATCGGTTTCTGGCCGAGGCAAGCGGCTGCGACATTCTTATGCGGCAGGTTTGTTAACTTGTGTTAGCGTTTGCAAATAGAGCCATTTGGTATTCATTGGATTTGTCTAAAGATGGCGGCCGTAAACGGGCAAACAATCTTTTTTGGGAATATAAAATTTCTAAAATCGTCTCTAATGTAAAATTTCTGAATATGGATTTCTTAAATTTAGAACGCTACCTACTGCTCGTCGGCAGAATTTGGTATTAGTTTCTTATTATGGTATTAGCCATTCGGACGACTGGCTAAATACCACACCGAGAGCTGTTCTAAGGAAGACTGCCTCCGGCTTAAACTACTACATCTTCGCAATATTATCAAACAAAAAGCCTTTTTAAAATAAATATATTCATTAACAATTCGAATTTTGTTGAAAATCGCATCGCTTTGATTGTTTTACGAAATAATCGCCCGTTATGGGAACGTCCCGTAATTCAATAGCCGGCCGGCGCCAAACTGTCAAATTAGGCCGCCATTTTAATTTAATTGCTGTTCATAATAAGCTTGGGCGCTTTTCATTAAGTTCCTTTGCGTTATTTTCTTTTTTTACAACAGCTACTACTTTACTACCCTATTCCGGCTAGATACAATTCGCATTTCATCACACGAAAGGGACGCTAGCCCCTGACAGCACCTGCACGTTTCAAAGATCAAAGGCACAACACTAGATTTTTAAGAAAATGCCAAAGTTTGTAATTACTTACACTTGGGAAATAACAGCGCAGGATTTCTCTAACTTGTAATTACGTTCCAGTCTAAACAGAAAAGGCTTTAATTAATAAAAAAAGGTCGAGGTGGAAATAAATTCAGGGAGTGCTTACGTAAGTCAAGGTGCCTCCAATCAATTTGCAAGTTTACTTGCAAGGCAAAATATTTGGAGTAATTGCGTAACGAAATAGTCTGGTAAGTCCTTAAGTAGGTATAATCTTAAAAATTAATAACATGTAATTAAAGTGAATCATAAGATTCATAAGATAAAGAGAGTAGAATGGTCTATTATTAAGTTAGATCTTATACCAAATTAATCAATCTGAGTCTTACTATTAACTTTCTTGATTTTTCTTTAATTTAATTGTTCTGTCCAGGTTATTGTTCTTTCGTGTAATAATAACTTACATAATTGGGCTTTACTACAGAAAGGTGTTCAAGTTAGCTAAATGTTTAACGTATTGGCGATAAAGTGTAGTTTTGTAGTACCGTTTTGTATGGTTTTTGTCTAAATTATCGTTAAATTTATATTTGTATAGTTAGTATAAGCTACTTACATCCATAAAATATATGTTCACCTTTACTTTTCAATGGTGGTACTAGCCTGCAATAGATTTTTCTGATAACGTTTTGTAGATCCACTTGTACAGATATTGATTTCCCCTGGGAGCTAGCTACCATGTCGGGATGGATAACGAAACATTCATAATAAAAACCTTCACTACATTCTTGTTAAAGTGTGCTATGTATTCAACGAGTTTGATAGTTATTTGACAATATAACTATGTTGATCGATTCTTCTCTTCTGGCTTTATCTACCATTGCGAAATTCTGCAGGTCCCGGCCCGGCAAGGATTTACTCGTGTAGCTTGCACTGCTACCGGATATTCTATCTTGGATTTTGTACCATTTTTATTCAGGCTCTTCCCTCTGATTTTACTTTTTGTAAAATACTTCTAAATTGCTCTTTATCTTCAAATCCAATTGCCGCCTTATGAATGTTTCTGCTTCGTAGACTCTTTGTGGTTTCATCTAAAACCTTTAGCTCTTCCTGGTCAGCGTCATTGCTTGGACGTCGAGGCTGTACTGTTAGGGATTCGATCTTGAGGTTGCGCCCACCCAAAGTTTCTTTGTCTTAATCTACGAATCTGCTGTGGTTGACCAATTTAACTGAGTCGCTGGCGTCATGACCATGGAGAACCCAACCTAGCCCAGTGAGCAATGCGACTGGCTTGGAGACTTTACCCATCTTTATTTTTCTTGTAACTATAAGTCCCCAGTTATCTGCCCAACTAGTAGTCGGGGCTCTTCTGATGCGCAGATGGTCGCATTTCCTTACCATTTCACTGTGCACAAAAGGGTTTGGGCAGCTTTAAATGATGAATGATTATCAATTCAATCGGCCTCTTGTCTCGCCGGTGAGCATGAACACCTCTGATCTTGACCTGCACCCCCTGCGAGTCGTTCTTCCGTTTCATTTGCCTCCAGCTCGATGGGGTGTGTTTCTGCCTTTCCCTGTGCTCCGATCTTCTTGGCAATGGATGATTCTAAAAGCGATATGGTTGACCCTTCATCTAACAACGCCAGTACTTGGGTGGAAGCCTTCGGACCATTATCTACTTGTACCATCTTCAGGTAGGTCTTCCCATCACTGTTGGTATGCACGGATGTCACCACTTCGGTTAGTTTCCCATTCGTGCACTGCGAGTTGTAGCGTGGCTTCTTACTGTCATGTACCATCGGTGGAGGTCTCTCAGAATGGAGGCTTATGTGGTGCCACCTAGAACACTTCTTACAAGTTGGCCCCTTGCAGGTTTGTCTTGCTTGTCGGTATTGAAGACATTTAAAACAATGCTGCGCCTTCTTTGCCTGTTCCCATTCAGTGTCCATGTCCGCTTCTTTATACTTGCGGCATTCATAAATCCAGTGCTCTTCCTGGCACTCCGGGAACGCCATACTACCTTGCGTTTTAGGTACATCTTGCACGGCGATAACTATGTTCGTATACGTACTCATTTTACGGTCCCAAAACGCTTTTGGTGGGACATACTGCTGACGGGTCTTCTTTGACTCCCACCCAAGATACTTTAGGTGGAGCGAAGTTTCCGTATATGTCAGCTACCACTTCCAAAAAGCCGTCCATGACCATTAGTTCTGGTTTTTTTTCATCCCCGTGACTTCGGTGATAGATATCTATATCTCATTGGTGACGGCATCTTCTCAATTAGCGTCTTCATTGTTTCAGGTGAGCTTAAATATTGTTACTTTCCAAGCGCCTTAATGTAGCGACGGAGTTTCGAACGCGGCTGGCGAATATGAGTGTGTAATGTATGACATAACAACAAATGTCATAACGTTTACAACATATAAATAATATGTTTATAAATAATTTTGTTTATTATAATAATCACAAAGTATAATTAACGAAAGATCTAATTTTAAAAGTTATAATTTTAGAACGTATAACCAACTATTCGTATAAAATCGTTCATCATAAAAATTAAAAAGTATATTATTCTAAACATATAATACTCATTTAATCGAATATTCGGTTTAAATCTTTAATACAGCAATCACTTTAAATAACAATCTTAAAAAGTAACAATCAATTCCTATAAACATGTTTCAAATTGAACACAAAAAAAATATTTTAAAGGATTATTTTTATAAGCAAGGATGTAAGTAACTTTGTGCGGCGGTGAAAGCGTGCGCTGTGTTTTCATAGGATCTCCGGAATGCTAACCGTTCTTCGCTGGCACCGTTGAAATATGGGAGTTCGATATTGTGTTTCGAAATCGCAGTCTTCGATGTCTTCAGAGAAAGCTTCGCTATTGCTTCAGCTAGTTCTTCTATCCATCTTTTTTCCTTCTGGGGCATTCTATCTAACGGGTTTGAGTTTGACCGGTCGAGCGAACTGCAATAGGGATTTGTAGAATTTCTTCGTCTTCAACTTTTTCCATATCCAACTCATTGAGGTACAATAAACTAGAGAAAACACTGCGAAGCAAGTTTGTGCGCAACTAAAGGTGCAGCCCATGGGCTGCAAACGCCTCAGTGATTGTGCGTGATTCAAGTCTGTCGGTGTCTTCTCTAGTTTTTTGTATCTCAATGATCCAACTGCAGCATTTTCAATTCTGCTTGAGCCATTCCGACTTTGGCTTCGGCAACATCTAATTCTCTTTTTGCGAGTTGCATCTTTGCTTTGACCGCATTTAAAAAAAATCTAGATGTAGAGAATTTAGATGTAGTACTTAGCCTTAACGGGTTAGAAGTACCACCCCTATCACATTGTATAATAAAGATTCTAAAGAATAGTTGCGCTAGGCCAGTGCAGTAAATGTTGCTCGCTCCATTGAGCAGCTCAATCAACACGCCAACGGCAACGCAACGGTGCGCGCGCGCATAAATTGGCGGCAAGGTCGCGCGCGTCACGGCACTCACGGCGCGGGCGCTGCACTAGCGAGCGGCTCATCTCATACTCATACCGCTCCGTAAACAGTAAACACAGATTCGCTTGCAACAACATTCGTGTATGGAATGGATATTACAACTTTATTTCTACACTCTTTGTTGCCGTTGCCGACTAATGATATAACACGGATATAATATCACTAAATCATTAAAAATAAAACGAAGACTCAGTGCTTCCTGCACATGTTTGTGTGTGTATGTTCATGGGCAAGGCTCAATTTACGTTCGTTTTTTACCAGTAACTACCAGCCAAAGTACCCAATACCCAATTTTTGTTTCTTTATTCATTAGTAAGTAGATGATAAAATACAACAATGACGTCACGTCAGTGTGATTGTATAGTCGATGGTTCTGCGATAATCATGTGCAACTAAACTATAGAAACTTCCCTATGTGTAACGCTCTACACAACAACTAACGAGGTAAATGCCAAGCCATCGCAACAGTCGGGCAGGTAGGTATCTTGATTCATTTAAAAAATTTAAATCTTGACAGCAATGCCATATTTCTTTACTTTGCATACCGATGGAACGGAGTCCTAGTTTATTGGGTGGTGTATAAGGGCTTGTTTTAAGCCTGCCTGGGTAAAGTGTGCTTTAATCTTCGGATTATAGTCACTTATCATCAGGTGTGCTGAAAGCCAAGCGTTCCACGCGGCACAATTTTAAAACTACTTAGTAAAGGCATTCTACGCATACCTTTTTATACCCGACGTTTCGACCGAGTTGCACCGGCCGTGTTGTGTGTGACGGTAGTTGGATAAATAATGTGACGGTGGATGAAGACTCAGCGACCCAAACGGAGGCGATACACCGCGACAGCAGTCCACCCGTGACCACGGCCGGTGCAACTCGGTCGAAACGTCGGGTATAAAAAGGTATGCGTAGAATGCCTTTACTAAGTAGTTTTGCGTTAAATCCCGTCTAAATATGTGTGCATAATGGAACGCGAAAGTTTAAAAGTGTATACAATTTTAAAAGATGTGAATGGCACAAAACAGCCTTACAATTTATGTAAGATGCTTACTTGTATTAAAAGTTGAACAATGTTTGTGTGTGTGTGTGTGTGTGTGTGTGTGTGTGTGTGTGTGAGAGAGAGAGAGAAAGAAAGAGAAACAGAAACATTTGTTTTTTATGATTTAAATAAATTTATTACAAAAATAAATAAAGAATAGTAAACATAAGAGAAGACAATTGTCAATTTGTCAGTTAGGACTCCGCCCCGCCTCAGCTTGTGATAGACATGATAGACCCTAATGCTGATAATTCCATACATTATAATAAGAGTAACGTAGCTATATTATTATGTATCCTATCCTATACCTTGTTTGCCGAAAGCGTATTGTCGACAAAAACAATTCTGTGGTGAAATACGACAAACTGGTCCGCGTCGCGTCGGGGCGCTTTACACGGACAATCTATCATGCCAGATAGGGGAGTGGGCAGCCCGGCCATCTGTAAAGCTAACGCCAGAAGATAACTCTGCGTAGCTTAACTGCGAATGTGACCCTTGTTGCAAACAGTTAACGATGGACACTCCCAGAGGTAAGTGTTGTATGTTGACTCGAAACAAAAGAGACGATGTCGAACCTCCGTTTTGTTCAAACGCTTTTTTGTATACGTTGTGATTCAATTCTGCTATTTATAAACGTCGACAATCGCTAAGATTTTGAAATTTTTCACCCACTTTTTAAAATTGTTGTCTTGATTGTTTGTTCGGTTTCTAATGGTTAGATTATGTATTTTTTTTAATTAATCTTTTTGTTTAAGGCACATGATTTGCCTTCCGGGCTGTTTAGAACTAATCTCGAAATACCCCATTACTCAATACGACCTAAGATCTAAAAGACCTTTTCTCTAAAGAAATGAAACCCGAATGGGCTTACTGCCAAAAAGAGCGGTTCTCAATTTATACTATGTCAATAAGACTCAATTTCAAATGAACTGAGTCTCATTGAAACTTATTCCCAAAACGTCTCATTCCCAAATTACTCTAAAATATATACACATGGAAATATCAAAACACACAATTCTCATTATTGACTTATTTTCAAAACGTCCTAGGCCCAAAATACACTAAATGTTTGATTCAGCAGGCTTGAGTGTAAAATTGCTGTTAGCACCAGATTAGTTCTGTATGTACCCTGAAAAGAAATAGTAATTAAGATATACAAATAGATAGAAATACAAATTTCATGTAAAATAGACGCCAAATAGGAATTCATTTGTTAACTATGTTTAAGTCTTCATTTATTTTTTTCCCGTTACTTATAGAGCCTAAATTGATTCAAAAAGGCTAAGATAAAGTGGTGGTTTAGTTCGTTAGCAGAAAACTGTTTAAAGGCTAAGAGCATAGCTAGGGTTAATCAGATTAAAAAACTCAAGTAAAAGTGGATTTCCGCCAGACCAGAATGGAGGGCGCCTCGATCCCGCTGACTTCAAAAGTTCTCGATCGACTTAAAAGAAAGAATATTCGATTGCTCATCGCTTTTACGGAACAACTGGCAAGTTAATTTAAAAAAAAACAGCCCAGTGCGAGTCGGACTCGCGCACGAAGGCTTCCTTACCATTATCTATAAGTACATAATTATATTCAAAATTCAAAATATATTTATTCAATGAACTCAATTAATAAGTACTTTGAATCGTCCAAATATTTAACCTACCTCCCATTCAGGACCTACCACCCATTATTTTAAACGTCTACCTGTTGCCGTTATTAATATCGAGCAAAAAACGGCAAATAATCACGTTTGTTGTATGAGAGAGCCCCCTTAAATATTTATTTTGTTGTTGTACCGACAACAGAAATATACATATCATGTGAAAATTCAACTGTCTAGCTAGCACAGTTCATGAACGGCTGTATCTCATGAGATACATACAGTGACAGACGGACGAACAGTGGAGTGTTAGTCATAGGGCCCCGTTTTTACCCTTTGGGTACGGAACCCTCATTAGGCTGTAAGTATATTAAATTTAACTTTATAATTTGTTTTACATCAATGCTCGCTAACAAGATAAAGGAGTTGAATTTGCAAGTCGCAGCATCGTAAATCATAATGAACTTCCATCAGGATGATGAAGTGCTAACAGTTAGGGTAAGCCCAACAGCAAGCCTTCATTGTAAAGTATATTGTTTTTATCTTAAAATTTTTACATTGTTATGATATTTACAAAAAAGAGAATTATAATGATGACTATTGATGACATACCTAGTTTAAAAAGCTGTCCCAAAAAACATGCAAGAAGTAATTTCGATTGAAGACAGGTTTCATAACAATACAACATAACAAACAGATTTTAAACGCTTGGTCCTTCATCGAAACCAATTAGATATCATTGCAACATTGATTGTCTGAAGCAACTCACAATGACAGTCCTATTGATCCCGGTCGATGTCGTGCGGCTAAATAGGAGTTATATAATAATATGTTACAAAACAGTGTTTGAACAATATATCGATAGACCTTTACGACGTTATGATTATGAGTCATCCATCATACATTTTAGTAGAGATACTATTCAATATTTGAAGTTCAAATTATTCAAATTAATTTATGGAAAGTTACAGATTGCTTAGAGTCAGTTGCATTAGCGTTTATTTTTAATAATGTCTTCTAACATTCTAGATCGCTATGTTCTTTATGCACGCAAAGTTTTATTAAAATTGACTAATTGGATTGAATAATTTTAAACTTTGAAGTTTGTAGGAGATACCTACCGAATTTAATAAAAGTTCTTAAAAATTGTGACTCGCTTTTCCTTCACTGTGTAAGTGCAACTCCAAGCATTGAATATGTCCAATCCTTTTGGACATAGATTTATAACTGGAGGCAAAGCATTCAAGTCGGTATGAATGTGAAGATGAAATGCTACTTTCAGAATAAGTGAATGGATTTGGATCGCTATGGAATTCCCGAGGAAGCTCCTCTTATAGAAACGGAAAAGGCTTCGATAAAAGCGACTACTTTACATTACAATATGCAGTAATCTGTTGCACGAGGTCAATTCATGTAATTGAAATATTATTTAGAAAGCAGGCAGTATATCCAAGAACAAGGGATGCTTAGTAAAAAAGAATGTAAATTGATTTTCTATATAAATAAAAATCCTTCTGAATGGTAGCCATCCAGAAGGGTTCGTAATCCCCAGGGTTCTTCCTTATAACTGTTGCTTGTCGACGGTTCGGACGGACGGTTTACCATCAGATTTTTTTACATATTAGGTAATCACGACTATTTTCCCGAAGGTTAGTCAGAGTCTAGGCAATAAGGACAGCACAAGTCTTCCACCATAGTCCACGTTTCACCAAATAACCTGCACATGTGTGCTCAGCGTGACAGGTGGTGAGCCCATCGCCGCTCTATGCTGCTGCAAGTATGTCCAGTCTTTAGTCCGTTAGTCGCCTTTTACGACACCCAAGGGAAGAGAGACGGTGGTAGTATTCTTTCACCGCTGCGTGAATAAAATTCACAGATTTCGCAGTCTCCGCAAGAATTGGAGCATTGAAATTGAATACAAAAATTTACGAAATTTTTTTTTATCTTTATTATTGAAATTTCGCATTCAAAAAAATCATTTTATTTTGAATAACACATTACAAGTTGAATAAAAAGAAATGTTTATTGAGTACCACCTATACTTCCCTATAATTACACAACTACATTACTTACAAGTCGAATGGTAACATATGAATGTATAACACTAAACTTCATAACACAGAGAATAAAATTTTCTTTTCCTTTACAACTTATTAGTGAAATTCAAACTCGAATGCACTTCTCGTCTGCATCCGCATTTTTTAACACCATTACCATGACGATTGACGACCGGTCAATAATCATAGAAGCTACATCAATTTTATGTACTTATATACGGAAATACCCGTTTTTTTACAACTCCAAATCTAAAGGGACCACAATTATTATTAACCGATTTTCAAAATTGTTTCGCCAATTTATAGATAAACTAAATACCACAAGACTCTTTTTTCATTTTTACTAAGTCTGTTTTTTTTTTTTCGAAATATTTACAATTAATAATTAGTAACACCCCCCAAAACCCGATTTTTATACATTTTTCAAAATTCCAAAAAAAGTTATTTGCCGATTTTCAAAATTCAAACGCTCACACGGGTCTCGATAAATTCCTCAACTATTTGTACGATTCCCATCTCGATCCTCTCAAAATCCTCGGAGCTATCGCCTAAAATACGTCTCAGGCGATTTGCATCCGATACCTAACCATTTTCAATGGTAAAATCCTTCTGAATGGTAGCAATCCAGAAGCGTTCTGTACTCCCAAGGGTTCTTTCTTAAAACGGCTGTTTATCCATATTCAGATAAATTTTTTACTTGCCAGATAATTTGAATTGTGAATTTTGCAATTGTTAATCTAGCATAGCAGTAATAGCTAGATTAACAATTACTGAAAAGTAAAACTGAAAAGCTATCACGTCAGCAGTAAGCGTCAGAAAAAGTTAATGTTGACTATACAACGTCAGTCGGAAAGGGGGTACTAAGCCGAAAGGAGGGTATAGTTATACATGATAGTGAATAACTTTTGTCTAAGAACTTTTCATTAAAAATGGATAATTTTAGATCAGCTGCTTTGAGAGAGAAACAGATTTGAGTTCGTTCTTTATACCACAGTATTTTATACTGTGCTTCTTGTGATAGCTAACATGCGTTAGCCCCATCCCTATTCATAAGGTTGTACATTTTTTTAAATTACGTAACCAAAAGTTTATTTTGTATGGAAGTAAATATGAACGTTTTTCGCAAAGCTTATATTTGCAATAATAGCAGTTGAAAGTAGCACTTTCAGTTGTCCGCGGCTTAGTACCCCCTTTCCGACTGACGTTGTATCGTCGTTGCACAAAATGGAAGTTTAATGGCGGCTCCACATTAGTGCCGTGAATTCACGGGCGAATTCACGGAATGAATTCACGGCACAAGTCGTGCCCTCCACATTCACGGGATGCTCACAATCGTTCGTGAAACCCGCCGCGAAATGGACGTAGAAGCTGCTGCTGCTATAACTTTGTTTGCTGTGGCAACGTACTATTTAGACGTCCAAAACATTATTAGAAAGCGTTGGAAAAAAAGAAGATGGTGAATGACTGAAATACATCGTAACCGATCAAGGTATAGTCTGGAGCAAACTGATTAATTTCCTCTTTGGTAAACTGGCACGGGGCCGTGAATGTGAATTTGTACCCTTGAAAGCCGCGCGAACCCTTTGTAGCAGGACAAAATACGCGCGCGATCACGAGATCGGGGAACAGACGTGAACGCGCGAGAACCTCGCGAAAACCGTCCACATTCACGTTCACGCCTGTTTACGGAGCTTCACGGCACTAATGTGGAGCCGCCATAAGTTGTAGTTAACGCCACCACATTGCAATTAGGCAGAAAAGCGATACCGAGGCGGGACGCCGTCAGTGCCGCTTGCCGCTCGTGTTTGTTATTCTAATCACGCCCCAACTTGTAATCCTCATTCGGCATGTGGATTATTAGGATCGCAAACAAACCACTGTTCCCCTGGTGCTACGTAAGGGGTGAAAGTGTAATATGTCTACCTGCTTGACGAGACGATTTGGGCGGCGCGTCCTTAAGTAACAGTTTACTTTAATGTTTAATGTAAAGATTTAATTTTTGTATTTAATGTTTATGGAATACTTATGTCCCGCCTAGTATTATATACCTATTTAAATTCAAATCAGCTGTTAGGGTCTATGAAAGCTTGTATAAGGATAGAACTTTGCAAATAGAATTGACTTATATGCCAACGATACGTCATTCCCCAATTTTAACATTATTTATCTATCTAACATAAGGGAGTTTCTCCCGTGTTCTTTTAGCAACAACACGTGTTGTGAGACTCTATTTTATTTCAATCTACTGTACAATACTAAAAGTACTCACTTTAAAAGTATATACTTACCACTTGAAATTGGCTTAATGCTAACGTGAAGCCATTGCTTAAGAATAATAATCTAACTTATGTAACATAATTCTTTATTTATTTTGAACTTTTTTGCGCTAAAAGAAAATATTTCCCCGGGCACGCGATTTTTTCGTACTTCGAAAGCCTCTATTGATCCAAGCTGCAATCGTAAAATTAAGCCATTCCAGAACAGAAGCCACAATGTGCTTAAAAGTGACACCATGTAATTTTGTAAATGATTATACCGATAAGACAAATTATAGCTTACCTTGATTGGTTCCATTATGAGCACAGTGCCTAAAATTCAAGATGCCACTGCTGCTATAATACCTAACACGCTAATTGACTAAGAAGCAGATTGCCTAAAATGCAAGATGCCACTGCTGCAATAATACCTAACATGCTAATTGACTAAGAAGCAGATTGCCTAAAATGCAAGATGCCACTGCTGCTATAATACCTAACACGCTAATTGACTAAGAAGCAGATTGCCTAAAATGCAAGATGCCACTGCTGCTATAATACCTACAACGCTAATTGACTAGAAGCAGATTGCCTAAATGTTATTTCGTCTACAAATCAGAATGCCTAACCTGCAATAAATGGGTTTAAGGATTTTTTTATTTTAAGGAATAGAAGATTTGTTTTTAGTTTAAAAAAATAAATGAGTATTTTGACAATATAGTTTTTTATTATTATTTATTAATATTTAAAGATTTACAATTGACGGTTGACAGCAAACATTATAGTCACGATACATTGTAGGCAATCTGCTTCATAAGCCGTACTCAGAGACGTCAATTAAGTTTTAATGACAATTAAAAATCAATTAGCGTTTTAGGTATTATAGCAGCAGTGGCATCTTGCATTTTAGGCAATCTGCTTCTTAGTCAATTAGCGTTTTAGGTATTATAGCAGCAGTGGCATCTTGCATTTTAGGCACTGTGCTCATAATAGGATTGGTTCACCAGAGGCTAGATGTATAGGTGCCAAAAAAGCTCCTAAAATACAATCAGCCGGCAGGAAGTTACCTCGTCAGCATCGTAACGGACAATGCGCAAGTCTACCTCACAGAAACTTATAATGCAGTGGTTCCTAAACTTTTAATATTGTTACCCTTGTGATCCATGTGGAAAACTGATGATTTTACCCCGTCTTCGAAATGTTATCAAAACAAACTATACAAGCAAATACAAACATCTTTATAAATCATAAATTGCACAACAGCCTATTTTAACGTATTTATACGTATAAAATATGGATTAATAATACTCAGTTACGTTTACTAGTAGTGAAACTAATCCTAACATATAAAACTAGTGAATGTTGGCTCAGTGTGAATTTTTGTATTATTTTACGATCCTAATAATGAGGTTCTTTGTTACCCCCGTGAAATAGCTGATTTACCCCCACGGGGGTAATTATCCCCAGGTTAGGAACCCAGGCTATAATGACTGCGCCCCAATAAGGTTCCACTGGTATGTAAAACCATTTTAGAAACGTGCAGTGCCATCTATCAGTAACTATAACAACTAAACATGATATTTGCAGCTACAAAATATATCGAACACTAGGCTAACAGAATCTATCAACAATGTGGATTCTCCAAAGCTTTTAACCGATACCAAATGCAACCCAGCAGCATGTGACTGATAGCGCGTGGTGAACTCATCGCTGCTTTAAGACATTGTAAGTCTTAAACTATTGTAAAAAAACACTTAGTAGTTTGTTGCAAATTATCAAGGAGCTACAACGATATATGTTAAACTAGTCATGCTATATGTTTCGTTCGTACCAATAGAATAATGTGCTATCTGTATTCGTCATGTATTACCATTAGCGGTGGCGATAAACAAAACAGATTCATAATTATCGCTTCACTAACAAGTGTGTTTGTTTAAGTGGTTGGTACTGATTGAGATTAGAAATGCATTATATATATAGCTATATTAAGAGGCCCATTTTTGCATTTTGTAGTAATTTCGCAGTTGTATTTATCGTTTTTATCGAAATAGGATAATAAATTTATTATAAAATATATATTCCTCATGAAGTAACAATTATTCTGGTACTAGCGGCCGCTCGCGGTTTCACCCGCGTGGTTCCCGTTCCCGTGGGAATATCGGGATTAAAAGTATTCTATTTGTTATTCCAGGTTATCTAACTATCTGTATGCCGAATTTCATCCAAATCCATCCAGTAGTTTTTACGTGAAAGAGTAACAAACATCCATCCATACTTAAAAACTTTCGCGTTTATAATATAGGATAAATTTTGCTCAATAATATTGTCGTAGATAGGAGAAATTCACAGTTAACTTAAAGCGATTTTCGAAGATTTTTGGTATAGAATAAGGTTTTTTTCCATATGTATAAAATAAATGATATCTCAAAAATTCCGATTCAATTTTTTTTATTTCATTTGTTTAGAACAGTAGTTCAATCGATGAGCTCAAAACAGTGCCTTCGCGCATTTTATGAAAATCTTTTACACTATTCAATAAGTCAAATTTGTTAATAATATTTTTGTTTCTGAGATCGATAACGCCAAAATTGGCCATTTTACGCAAAAATCACAGTCGAAATGTAAAAGCGAATGTGACTCGCGTACAGGCTAATCTTGGAAAAATTAAAGCTTACCAGTGTTATGGCAGGTAGGGTCTATCTGTTTGGAAAATAAATTATTTTAAACTTCTTTGGGTGCATAAGATACGATTATTAATAGGTTACATTATGTTTTATTATTCAGTAACCTCTTGCCTGTGAGAAAACCTACTAACAATTAAATTACTATTGTGTCAGGGTTTACGGCAGTTGACCGATTATACAGTTGGTTTTGATCAAATTTAGACATTGAACATATCTACGAAAAACTCAACATACCTAGGTCTACTGTTTGAGTTTGATAAACGAAATATTTGCTCAAAGACGGCGCGTGGCGACTAAACGGATTTGAATAGCTAAAATTGGTGATTTAGTTGCGAATTAATAAAAGCATTAAACATCAGTTAGTTGTGGTGTTGGCAATACCCAAGCCTTATAAGTTAAGGAGATATCCAGGGGGATTATTGGTGATATTTGAATTAAAAAATACAAGAAGTAGGTACCTAAACTATGAAATTAATATACCTAAGTACTTAATCGTTGTATACGTTGTCAACTGCCGTAAAGCCAGACACATTATTATTTAAATTGTTTTACTAGGTTTTCTCACGGACGAGAGCATATCAATGAATGTCAAAATAGTCGCCGGTGACTTTGAATACGAGTGGGTAGCACTTGTGATTGATATCATAGTGTGAGAATTATTGTCGTCGGTCCTAAAATAGCGTGGACAAATAGACCAAGAGCGTCAATTACCTGTGTATTACCGTCGTAGTTATAACAAGTCTATTTTGTAATCTACTAGTAACAAGTTTAACAAATGTAGAACATAAGTGTCTTTTTTATTTCCTTTCCTAATTTAAAAAATAAATTCCTAATAAAAAAAATAAAGTTCCTAATAAATAAAAAACCACAGTAAGTATTATCTCGCGGTTCGTGAATTGATGTCGTAATATATAATATAAATATTAAATAATTGACGTCCTTTGGGTGTCGTAAAAGGCGACTAACGGACCACAGACTGTACCTACTACTACATTCAACGGCTTAAAGCGGCGATGGGCTCGCCACCTGTCACGCTGAGCACCACTTACCACCACTTTGCAGAAATTTTCGCATGAAGCGCGCCGCCCGCCCGGGTGCGTGCCCGTACCAGATAGACGACGCGGTGCGCAAGGGATTTTGGCCTTTAGACTGGTAAATCGACGGAGTCCGCGATAGTACAGTCGCTATTTGGTGAAAAGTGGATTATGGCTGAGGAGTGCTTTTGCGGCCCTCATTGCCTAGTCTCTGACTAACCCTTCGGGGATAATAGTCGTGATATGTATGTATGTATAAGAATAATGAAGATGATTGTACTATAGGTTATTTAATAAAATAACACGTGGTTCACTGCGCGCGCGTGGCCCTTGTTTTTAGTTTCAGTTTTGGTTCATCATGAATGGGGTATGGTGATATCATCAATATAGCGACAATGTAATTCTGTCCGTGATGATAGAGCGATCCCAGTAGAGCGCTGCATGACCATAATATTATTATTATGTACCTTATTAATACAACATATTGTATTTAGAGTAAGTGCGCTGAAATACACTGTAAGTTGACAACATCTTTCACTTGATTCATTTCAAGTATAATTGTTGAAGGTGAAAATCCTCGTGCCGAACTCGACGGCGGGCATGATCATCGGCAAGGGCGGCAACTACATCAAGCAAATCAAGGAGCAGAGCGGCAGCTACGTGCAGATCTCGCAGAAGGCCAAGGAGCTCTCGCTGCAGGAGCGGTGCATCACCGTAGTCGGTCAGTACACTTTATCTTCATCATCATCAGCTCATACTTGTCCACTGCTCGACATAGGCCTCTCCAAGAGCTCGCCTCTGAGCACGATCCGCGGCTATACTCTCATC
Organism: Scoparia ambigualis; assembly: GCA_963921215.1. NCBI lineage: Eukaryota > Metazoa > Arthropoda > Insecta > Lepidoptera > Crambidae > Scoparia > Scoparia ambigualis. The sequence goes on along the minus strand of OY992520.1, from coordinate 31,531,686 downwards.
CAGCTCCTGCCACTTGTTTCCCTTTTTTTATATATACTTGGGAAAACTCATTGCTGAATATCACCCCGCCTCGGATGGGACGGATGGTTATATGGGATTCTTCACCCAGTTCCCACCTTCCTGTCCAGGCCCGAAGACCTCGACAGGGATTCGGAAGAAGAGGGGCATACCCACTAAAAACCAAAGTACATCCCTTACTTGCCGCCGGGGTCTGGAACCGCCAAAAGGAACACGCCTGAAGATGTTTGAACTGAGGCCAGCGATGGCAAGGAATACCCATACCTACCATCACCTAAATGCGAGGGAAACAGACGCGCATACTGCTGCCTTGCCTCCTTCTCCCGGAACGACTGCATACATGTTCCCCTGGCCTGGAAAAATGCTCGCACATGACCCATTGAAACGCGATTACCCTGTAACTCAGCTTCAAACTAAGATTCGCTCGAATATGCAACGCAATTACCCTGCCACTCAGCTCTAGAATTATCGAAATAACAAAGTGGTCCAAAAAATAAATCTACGTCAGTGTGTGTTTTTATAATCAAACACTGTTAAACTTTTTGATTCAAAGAAAAATAGCCTTAAATCTTATGCGTACTAATGTAGAATTTCTGATGAATGTGTCACTGTGCGAGTCACCATGAATGAGCCATGATCTCGGGGCGTCAAGGTCCACAGTTGTCTGCTTATCCGAAGCACCATTACACTCGTTTATAATTTAAGTTGTTACGCGTTGTTATGCTGTCAAGTCAAGTGCCGTAAAGCCAGACACAATAGTAATTCAATTGTTAGTAGGTTTTTTCACAGACGAGGAGTACTTAAATAAAATATTTTATAAAAAGTAACATAGGTATTATAAGGTGATTAAAGTATTAAACCTTACATGAGATTTCGATTGCCCGCATAAAAGTGTCGATATGAAACCTTAGTTTAGCAACAGAGTTTTAACAGAGCTTGTAAAGCTGCCGTTGGCTCAAACGATCCGACATCGCGATGGGTCGAGGGCGTTCGGGGTGCATAGCGACGAGCACTGCGGATACCCAACTAGGTCAAAGAACTTGTATGAGAAGAACTATGTTAAAGAATGTACGTGCGGCCCAGACGAATAGCATGGATTGTTAGCAACTAAAACGGTAAAATTAAAATACTAGCATATACAGGGCGTCCCACGGATATGCCACATGGAGGGAAAGCACCTTGAATATTGTAGATGGAACATTTTACTGAAAGAAGACATTATTTGAATTTAAAAAACAATTTAAACTGCATTCATAGATATTTAAATTATTACATGGTTGAACCGGGAATCGAACCCGTTACATGAGAAAAATAATCAACCTGTATCTTTATCATACCGATCGAAAGGCTTCATCATAAGGATTATTTTTTGCTAAGTAACATAGTGTCACAAATAAAAGGAAGACCATGAATTTTAACATTTTTAGTACAAAATTAATCAGTTTATCAAAGCTTAAAAAGAGTCCCTTCCTGTTCCTGTTGAATACAAAGTCGCATTCTTTTGATTATTTCGCTCCCTGTCGATTGTTTGATCTTGTTGTGGTGGATATTTAGAATAATACCTATTTATGCACTTAAATTATAGTAGGGAAATGATGCGTACTTCTCAAGTGGGTACATTTATTAGTAACTAGCTGACCCGGTAGACTTCGTACTGCCTCAATCATTAATTAAAAGATCTAAACTTTTGTATAAATTAATTTTAAAACAAACAAAACCTATTGAATAAAAAACCATTTTTTTAATGAAGCATGAAGTTTTATTATTATTTTCGACACATCATGTTGCTTACTTAAAAAAACAGAGTTTTCCTAAAATACTGGCTTATTTATAAGGTTTAAATTTGATATTAACAGACACACTCTTTTAATATGAACTTTATTGAATAGCATTTTTATTTAGAAAACGTTTGTATGGGAAATAGAAAAGGGCTGTTTTTAGGGTTTTCCCGGCAATTATTCGATTTTTTCTCGCCTTTTAAACCTTCCCTAGACCTCCACGAACATTCTCGAGTTTTAACGAGACTAATGGGCCGTTTACACGTATTAAGTTGTCAAGTAGGTAACTAAATTTTAAGTTAATTTTAACTTAATTTTAAGTTGTCGATCGTTTACACGTGTATTTACTTAGGCACTCTTTAGTGCATACGGCGTCGACACATCGCGGCAAGACCGGCTCTCGTCACACACGAGACTTCACGACTTCACTAAATACTTCACTAAATTGTTGCGTCCACACGTCAACTAAATGACAATTTAGTAGAAGCCACGCCTACCGGGGAATGCAAGCGGTGCGGGAGGGGCGGTTACTTACTCAAAAAATAGACTCGATTCTATTCTACTTGTTCACTTGCCCACTAAATCGTTTACTTACCACTTGCTACTAAAGAGCTTAAAAGTGACTGTTTTACACGCAAGAATTTAGTTAAAATTAACTTAAAATTAAGTTACCTACTTGACAACTTAATACGTGTAAACGGCTCTTAACGAACAGCAATTCATTTTTATATATATAGATAGGTACTTATGATAATGTCAGTTGTATGTCCGGCCATTTTTCTAAACAAAATTTCACATCAAACGTTGAATTCATGGTCTTCCTTTTATTTGTGACACTATGTTATTTAGCAAAAAATAATCCTTAAAGCCTTTCGTTCGGTATGATAAAGTTACAGGTTGATTATTTTTCTCATGTAACGGGTTCGATTCCCGGTTCAACCATGTAATTATTTAAATATCTATGAATGCAGTTTAAATGGTTGTTTAAATTCAAATAATGTCTTCTAACTTCGTGATAATAAAGTCGTGATTTTAATGTGTAGTGTTGATTTGCCGCCAACACGTGTCGCGTGCCATCTTTCTGCCGATACGGTTGCGACTAATTGCTTTAATAATAATGCGCCGACACGTTAGGTAAATACTGAGCCCTGCGCGCCCGATGGAAACTAATTACCTAATCATATTTCCTCCCCTCGGAGCTGTTTGTTACACGTGATTGACTGATAACAGCGGGGAGGCAGGTGGGCAGCCAGCTAGCTAGCTGATACATCGCAGCACGTGTAAACAAACAATGCTATACACAAAGCTTTGTTTATCTGCGAGGTGTGACGTTACCACATTACCAGAAATCTTATAGGACCCTTGGGGCAGTACTTATTTGTATATACCGCAGTCATCGAGTTTAATCAGCTTGTTAATTCGACTCTTATAGCCTGTTCAATAAATGCTCAACAGAATGCCTAGGCCGTTGGCTGGACTAAAGTCGTTTATCGTTGAACGAGTTGACTTACTAAAAGCTCTGAAAACGGCTGAACTTAAAGCAGTCGGGTGAACCAAATTTAATTTCAATTAAAAGTAGCATTGAAGAATCCGGCTATATACCTAGTACCTACCTGTTCAATTGAATGCTGTCGTTGAACGAACTGGCTAGCCCTTTGTTCAAACTGTGTCTATCTCTAGACCCCTTTCAATGATAAAATCACTTCCTTATCGCGTCTCAACTGTAAGTTACGATGTCAATGATAATGGATAATATTATACGAACACTCGTGTCGTGGCAATAGCTTCCACTACACTCTGATTACCCGATTCCGATTGTGTTACGGCTGATAATAAAGCTCTTGCCGCAAATAGAGTTTCCGTGCTAAGAGTTCTACTCACCGATCTTGTTAGATTCGACCTTGCCCGCCACACGCGAGGCTCTCTTTTTATGAGTTAATTGCATAATTAATTCTTGGGCTTAATATTTATGCACAGGCGCTGTAAACTGGATACTAAAGAAAAAGTTTTTATTCGAACCAGTTCTTAGAAGCGTTTTGTACAGGCGTGCTTACACTAAACACAGGTATTTTTTAATCGATTTCAACATTATCTGTTGGTTCTTGAGTGCAAAATTGATTACAGAGCTTTGATGTTTTGGGTGGGTAGTGTATGACTGATTTAGGTACTTGTATATTAGGTATTCCATGGATGTAAATACAAGGTCCCCATCGTAATGTAATGTTATAAAATAAATTGTTTAAGTATATAGTTTTAACGCAAATTTAGTTGCGTACAAAAACTTTTTTTTATCATTTCAATTTTTTTATACACTTGGTTTAATGTTATTTTAAAGAGTAATAAAATAACACACTATAAAGTCTATTTGTGGAAGGAAAAAATTATTAACAGAAACTGTATATGCAAAATAAAGAAACATTTCGATACCGCCTTTTCAACGGCAACCGTACAACAACATACGTTATTATAACAATTAATCAGTATGACTATTACCCGTTGTTTATCGAGGAGCCATAACAATTAAAAAGAAGTCAATTTAATTTGTATTTTTTACACTTCTTCATATTGTTTACAATATAAGTATACATTATAAACAGCAGTATACATATCGTAAATTGTAAACAGCTACTACAACCCCCTACGTGTATGTTCTAGGCGAGAAGGACGGCAACAAGAAGGCCTGCCTGATGATCCTGCAGAAGGTGGTGGACGACCCGCAGTCGGGCTCCTGCCCCAACGTGTCGTACGCCGACGTGGCGGGGCCCGTCGCCAACTACAACCCCACCGGCTCGCCCTACGCCGTCTCCGCAGAGGTGACAGAGGTGACGACTTGGACACGCTCGCTCCACAACCACTGCACTACTGCCGCGTACGCTTGGCAGCGAGCCCCTGGACTGACCCATTGACCGACAGAGAGACGACACATACACACGCCCGTTCTGGGGTATAAACTACGTACATTTAGTGAGGGAGTTCCCGGTAGAACACTTTTCTGCGATATTGGCTTGCAGTCCATTCCGACAGCGCCTACGAACCATACTGTGCGCGTAAATCGAGTGCAAGCAAATATGGCCCTAAAAGTGGTGACCGAGAACTGCCTCGACTGAACATATATTTACCATTATTATACTCAAAGATATATAGTCCACGTTTCCAAATAACAACTCCACATGTGCTCTATGCTGTTGGATGTATGTGCAGTTTTCATCATCATCCCGTGAATGCCCTACTGCTAGGCACAGGCCTTCCGAGATGTACGATAGCACATAGTGGCACTGGGCTATAACCTACCACAATGGCTCAATGCGAGTTGGTGGATCCAAATATGATATCCCTGTTTGCCAATGAAATAAATTGTAATTAATGTTATTATATCGATAATATTTGCATAGCATAGTACATAACTGTCGAGCCGAGTGGTAATTTTTACTAAAAATACGCGAGGTGTCTGAGCTAATAATGTTGTTATCACTTTTGGCGGTCAATGGGTGAACTTTTTACGAACCGCGAAAAATAAACATCAAGATGTGGAACTCAAATATGAAATTTCCCGTGTCTTTTTATCTATTGTGTTCTTAATTAGCTGATATAGTCACTACATTAACCACTGTGGCAAAAACAAATCTATTCTGAAGTATCAAAAGATTCTCTATATACTTGAAACTATTAAATTTGAGCAGTGAAGTCTTTCTTCCACCGTGGTCCATGGGTCTGCTGCCAACAGGTATAATATGTAATACCTGCTCTGCTTTGGGCGTTGATGAGATCTGCTGGATTGCATTCTTACGCTCTGCACTTACTTCCGCTGCCCTAATCTTCTCTATGCTTTGAACGTTGATGTGGTTAGCTGTAGCTTTGGCGACGCGGTAGGACTGACCTATTGCCCTACTTATTTCTATTCAAATTCGCGACATCAAAACCCAAAAGATATGACATCTCGATTACGATACGAACTATGTCATATTGTATTAGGGTAATTATATAATATTATGACATAGTCACACTTGACAAATTTTGCATACCGTTATTGATATTTACTAAGACGATTTGTGATTTAATAATCTTATGATTCATTGAGGATAAAGTGACCGCTGACCGGTTGAAAAATTATGGTAATATGTGACTAAGTGTCCTAACCGCAGCCGTGGCGTAACCCGACCGCCGCCGCCGGACAATACGCGGTTTTAACTGCATAGTTTATTTTTAATCTGCCTCAACGCGTTGTGGTCTGTCTGCCATTGAGATAAGGTCTGTTTTCAAAGCAGCGCCGTCAGGGTTGTCAGCCGGCGCATCTCATCGGCGGCCGCTAAAGGGTGGAAAGCACTCGTGAGCGTGTTTAAGTGGTTACACAGCCCTTGCTCGTTCTCATGATGCTGAACACTAGATTTCCTTTTAGGTTAGATCTGTCGAGTGTATCGCTTCTGGACTACTTTCGCTTTCGTATTCGGTGTGGGGTGAGGAGGGGTGCTCATTGAGTGACAAATTATTATTTTTATCTGGATGACTGTGACGTCGTGTACAATTTTATGAAACTAGAGACAATTTTTTAAAATGTACGTAGATTTAATAAAATTATAGGTACTAATTTAATTTAGCAGTACTATGTAAAACTTTGTTCGCACCTATACTTTCCATATTCAATACAAATTTTGATATAATCAGACTAGCGAAGCAATGTATTCCTCCTACTACGACGAATTTCTCGCGTAGTGTGAACAAAGCTATAAGGTCTAACCAAGGCTCCCGTTTATCCGGCTCGAAGGACCAAAGGGTAATGATAGTCGATTGAGCCTCTAGCTATTCTCGTGATAAAGTACATTGTTTGATTATTACTAATGATTATTAAAATTAATTATATGCGCGTCGCGTATGATTATGACGTTGACGCCGCTTAGGGCAAAAGTGCTCATTCACATGTTCCCGTGCATCGCAACGAACATTTTTGTTACATCTTAAAGCTTTATCATAACAAATATGTCGCCTATATTGAGCACCCGTCTTCAGCAGTGATGTCCTAGATGTAAGGTAAAGCGTCCCTTTGCGCAGGGCCACGGGCTGGGCGGGTCTGTGGGCGCGGTGGGCGGCGTGCTGGTGAACGGCGCGGCGGCGGCCGGCATGGGCGGCGGCATGGGCGGCATGGGCGGGGGCATGGGCGGCATGGGCGGCGGGCTGGGCGCGCTGGCGCTGTCGCTGTCGCTGGCGCCGCCCGGCACGCCGCCGCAGGCGCCGCTCACGCAACACACGCTCGACCACATCAAGGTACTATCGCGGACTCCGCCGCTTTACCAGTGTAAAGGTCAAAATCCCTTGCACACCGCGTCGTCTGTTTGGTACGGGCCGCTACGGGCACGCACCCGGGCGGGCGGCGCGCTTCATGCGAACGTTTCTGCAAAGTGGTAAAGCGACGGTGACCCCGACCGTACGTGTTTCAGGGTCCTGTGTACACACGCTGTCAGCCCACCGAAACTATTAAATTTCTCTAAATCGATATTTATTTATTGTTTAAGGACAATCAGTAACAGTTACAATAATACATGCAGATTTAGAAGGACACAATACGAATAATCTAAAAGCACTGTTTTTAGACGCCACAGCGGGCGACTAAAAATAATAATTAAAATTAAAGTGACGGTATATCTGATAACACAAAAGCAAAACTAAACTAAACTAAAAATACCAAATCAAAGTAAAACTACAAAAACAAAAAGAAGTCAGCTATGATATCCTAGCCACATAATGCTCGGACTACCTCAGACTTATAAGATCTGAGGCTGTCACTGAAGATATCGATGGAGTGACTCAACCTATTATAATTTTTCGAAAGACGAGCAACTGCTGAATTACATTTTAAATTCGTTCTAGAGACTGACGGACAGAGTAAGCCAACTGGGCGCCGGGGTGGACAACGTGGAACTCTTAAGTTAAACAGCCCCAGCAAAGGTGGACAATCAATTACACCTCTGAGCACCTTGTACAAAAATGTTAAATCTAAGACCAGCCTCCGGTTCACGAGACTGATCATATTGAAATGTCTGAGTTTGCCCTCATATGATGGCAACTTCCTTAGCATATTGGCAGAGTATGAAAGGTGCCTAAGAAAACGTTTTTGAAGGCGTTCAATGCGCAATTGGTGGACAGCGTATGAAGGTGACCATACTACCGCGCAATATTCAAGAGCGCTTCCAACATAAGCGTTGTAAATAGTTATTTTTGTAGCAGGTTTTTTAAAGAACTTGCCATTCCGTATAACGAATCCAAGCATCCTTGATGCCTTAGACACAACATTATCAATATGTGGAATGAACGTAAGTTTACAATCAAATGTTATAGGATAAAATGTTTACTAGAAAAAATCAACCAGTCTCAGGAAGCTCGAATGGGAGACCTGAGACTGGTTGATTTTTTCTAGTAAACATTTTATCCTACATGTATATAGCATTGTGAATGCAAAATTTCAACACTAAAGATAATCAAATGTTATGCCTAGATCTATAGATATCCTAGATATTGATCCTTATAGCTTGATAATAAAGTTTAAATTTACGAAATTTCACATTTCGTGGTAAGTTAGTACACTCCGGCTATTTTATTTTTATGTAACAATGTTTGTTGTATTAGTCTGGCTATCAAAAGTAGTCCCTGGATATTAAAGCAATTTTTTACATGGTAATGCTAAATGCAAAATAATGTCAACATCAATTTTCCAAATTGTCAGTTGATCGTCCATAGTTTTACGTGATCTTGTTTTAACGATTTACGGGTGTAAAAATGAATGAAATTATTAAAAGCGGAGTGCAGAAGATGTTGTTTTGCATGATTTCAAAGTTTCAAGAAAAACAACAGGAGAAAGACGCCATATTCAATCAAAAACAAAATTGTTTACGTGTGGTGCTTGATTTGTTATGTAGTATGACGCAATTTTTTTATACTTTGATTTTATTAAAATTTTGACTACAGTGAATAAAAGAAAATATTATGGAATATTGTCTTTTTGTTTAACTATGCTTACTTAATTCCTAACATATAAGATAACAGGCGTTAGATTCATCTTAATATTGGTAAATGGTAATAATTTCAAAAAAGTAGTTTTAATCTCATGTTCGCACCTGTGCTCTGGCTGATTAAAGTAGGTATACCGGCGATTCGCCCCAGCTTCGCACGGACGCAATCTCTGATCATCCTGTCATAATTTTTTGCAAAACAAATTTTGACTTTACAAATTACGAACACAGCAAAACGAACATTATTAATGCGACAATTATTGAATTATTATTGCGTCTTAACCTACAATAGATAGCTCGCAACCTTTTAAAAATGAAATTGATTTAATTTTGATTTTATATTTAAAAATAATATTATCAACTTCGTTTATTCAGTGTATAGCCACAGAATAAATAATTCGCCAGTATTACCAGCAGCAGATTTTTTTTAAATTGACGCCCTTTCTCAGGGACAGCTTTTATTAGCCAGACTCTAGCATTATAGGAGTGGAGCTTGAGCTCCTTCGGATTCATTCATATTCATTTTCAAATGTGAAATGAAAAACTGTGAAAAACTTCATAATCGAAAGCACTGACTGATAATTGTACGAGTTTTCACTCTAAATTTTATTGTTATTATATTAAGCTGTCCGCGCATTTCGTCCGCGCATTTCATCCGCGCAAACCCCTCAAACCCCAAGCGGTCGCATGAGACCGCACTTACAAAAACACACTTGACTTTGTACCGTGTTTTCATAGACTTACAGACTACTTTCGTATGAACAAGTTTGGTTATTTCGGTTCTGTGGTTCATCTTATGTATTGTTATCGCAAAATAACGCATAGTCTATGCTCGATTCTGTCAAATTTGACGTTGACAGTTAGTGTCAAAAAACTGTCAAAAAAAATCCAAGATTGAGGGCTTTTTAACAGTGGCATATAAACATTTAACAATAACACATCATATTTCAACATGCAATTATGTCGGGTTAGCGACGCAAAATTTTTGGTCCTTCGAGTCGGATCGTTATTGAAAAGCGAGAAAAATATCATTCTTCATCTATCATGTAGTCAGGCGGGGCCGTGCCATGCATATATAATAGAATATTATATTATTTACACCAATATCCCCGTATTGGTCGCAGGTGGCGCTGCGCCAGGCGGGCTACAGCGAGGCGGGCGTGGCGGAGGTGACGGCGGCGCTGGCGCTGCTGGTGAAGCACGGCGTGCTGGGGCTGGCGCTGCCGCAGCCGCTGCCGCAGCCGCTCGGCGCCGCCTACTTCCCGATGCCGGCGCAGGAGCCGCCCGTGTTCGGGCCCATCGGCCAGGTCGGCCTCGGTGAGTCGCAGGGGCTGTTGCACTATACCGCCCGGTGGGGGAACTTTTGAATCGAGTGTGACTTTGATATTCAGGTAGCTGACGGCTACCACGGGGGAAAATTTTAATCGAGTGCGACATTAAAAGACAATAAGTGTACCTGGAGTGTTCCAGCCGAGATGACCCGTTTGATAGGGGCTCATTATTAAAATAAAATATAAATTCAACAGAATAAAGCGGCGATGGGCTCACCTTGCACGCTGAGCATGTGCTCTGCACACATGTTCAGAAAAACTGCACATGTGTGCAGTTGAAACGTAGACTGTAGCAGTGCACTGCTTTTGCAGTCCTCATCACCTATTCTCTGTCAATCCTTTGGGGATAATAGTCATGAGCGTATGTATGTAGCGTTCCAGGCGCCTGTTTTAGTGTGCCGTATGCCATAGAAGATCACTTCAAAGAACAGAAGCTGTACTATTGATTCAAAAGTAACCCCGATTATGTAATATCCACCGTGGCGGAGATCGACGAAGAGAAGAGATATGTTGTGAGCTACGTAGATGAGCGGAGAAGAAGACGCGATATGAAGAGTGATCACTAATCACTATTCCTTTATAACATGCCAGACGATTTTCGCTGTATGGCAGGGCACATCGACGCAAGGCGTTTAGTCGCTTCATATCGTGTCCTCTTCTCCGATCTGAGCAATCTCGCTCTATCGTGTACCTAATGCCGTGTCCACACGCTTGGCAAACCTCAACAAGCCGTCACAAATTCAAACGTGTGGATAGAGCGTTTGGCTTGGTTTGCAAGCGCATGTAGCCGATTCGTCGAACAAATCACAAATACAAACGTTTGTAGAGGTTTGGAGTTTGCGGCAAGTGCCAAGCGTGCAGACGCGGCATAAGAATAATGTAAAATACGATATAGAAAATTAAGAGATTGTTAAAATCATAATGGTGGTTTTTGAAGCCGGCTACTCCACCTTCTCTTCGTCCATCTTCCGCTTTAGTGGATACTAGACGGGCCCGGACTTTACCATGACACATTGTTACGATATGTTTGTTACAATCGAGGTCAACACGCTCCACGTTGAATGAACTGTCAGCATCGAATATACCTATGAGACACTGTAACATCTTAACTACTTACAATACAAAAACGTTACAATCCACATTACTTCCACGAATTCATTTTAGATGGAGATGCCACAAATAGTAGTGACCTCTTGAAACACGACATTGCAATTTTAGACCACACCACCATAACTCTATGAAACACCCTAACATAAGACACTACAAGATGTTTAATAGTATCATTGCCCTGCATTTGGGCCACACTGCCAAATTGAAAGTTCGCTTTACAAAATTATAGCAGTGACACCAAATTCCACATAGCGAAAATTGCAATGTAAATCCGTGTATTATTTTATTATTACTTTAATTACGGTTGGTTGGAAACATGCATGTGAGTTTAACAATAACTTTGACAGTAATCGATAGAAACGTCCGTGGTTAGCGTGACATTATTTAGTCTCCCTACGGCCATGGAGCCCGTACATTCGAAACGTCAGTGTAACAGAGAGAATACGTATAAAATAGTTGAGAATTAATGTTCAATTTTACAAAACAGTATGTCACATTTATTGTTACCCTTACATGGTGCAGCAACCCACGACACAACATAAAGGCTGTTTATTACACAATTTCTACTAAATTATTATTCCACAAGAGGGAGTCACTTGGACTCCCTCTCACCTAATGGTAACTGACGATGACGACGAAGCGAACTTTTCTCGGAATCCCTACTACTGAGGAACTGGCTATCTTATCTCTAACTGTGCGACATCGACAAAGCATATATATTCAATACATAAGGATAAAGTTCGATCTTAATCTACATGCAAGCTGTTGTTGGTTCGAAAATTATCTTTATTGTAAAAGTCATGAACGCTATTACATTTGTCAGAAGATTGTAGTAATGTTCACGTAGTTTTAATGAATCTTATTAAACCGGCATCGGCGTAACATCGCTGTACGTGCATAAGCAATGTTCAGTTGTTATCTGGCGACCTTCAGTAGCTGCGCTGCGATTGCGCCGTCATCATGTAGACATTGTGCACAATATACCGCCTTTATGTCCATTTGATGTTTGTTCAAACCAAAAGGTACCTTATGTTGATGTCATGTCGTCTTCTCTGGCTATCTGAAAATAATGTGTTATCTTTAATTATTATCTACGAAATAAGCCATTATAATTAATGTACCTTTTAGAATTGAATATTATGATTTAATTTTAAGAATAATTAATTAAAGCGTCGTATAATTTCTCTTTACAAAAGTAGATTTAGGTAATATTATTGATTTATGGTTAAATATTTATTGCCATTGTTATCTTAATCTACTTTTGTGAGGTCATGAAAAATTTTAATATTTCTTTTTTCCAAATTTGGTCTTGAATATTTAATTGTTTATAATGTATGGAGATGTAGCGGGGATCTGCCATACATTCGTCCCTGTCCGAATCGAACTAGAACGGTCGCCAGTAAAGCTACGGGCTTGAAGTAACACCCACCCATCATTCCGCTTTTTCTAAATTCCAAATTTCTTCGCAACTCATCAACTCTTTCTGGATCTGATTGGCTGACAAATTAACATGTTTTCTTTTGTTTTTTGTTATATCTTTTATATGTACGACAAAACGCTTTATCGACGCTGTAGACTTATGACATTCAAATGGAAACCATTTTCGATTTTACGAACTGCCGGTTGAAGGGGTCGGTATGAGCTAAACTAGACCCTACCCGCGTGCTCATAGAATTGAAAATGGCTTCCATGCGACATTGTTTATTAATTGAATATTACTTTTGTGAGTTATTTTTAATGAAGTGCATGCGTTTATTATCACTACTGTGTCACACGTGTTGTATTGCTGATTCACGCAACGGTTTCACTTCCGTGCGCTGTCGCACTTTTCAAACTTTCCGAACATCGCTTTGCCATTCATTCTTCGGCAATACATTACAACCGTTACGCCGTGGAGGCTGCTGTGGCCGTACTGGTTTTGAGGAATTGTCTGGGAATTGTCTGTTGTAGTCACTGTAAATAATGCGTATCTTTGTCTTTGGGCTTTCATTTTTCATGTTAGGTACTTTGTTAGACAAAATCTACTCAACTGGTTAGATTTAGTAAAGTTTTTTTAGAAAATCTGTCTTAGTCTTACTCAGTCACGTAACTATTCACAAAGATCTACTAGTAGTCTTAACAATTCAGCAAAATAACAAAAATATTTTGTTAAATATCATTACAAAATCAGTCGTTCAATCAGCACATCCACGGCGTAACGCTAGAAAGAACAACAACGATACATTAATACTAAGACTAAGGTCGTTGCGAATCGATGTACACACGCCGGCGGGTCAACCTACCACAAAATGTCAAATATCTTCAATAAATATTGAACTTTATTGTTTTGGTATAAGGATCAATATCGATTAGAGACATTAGTCAGTTTTGTGTAGCGCGGCTGGCCGGCCGGTACATGTTGTTCTTTCTATGCGCCGCAGTGTTCCTCGACCGCAGCGCAGCGCTGGGCGCCGTGTAAGGGCCGGCGCCGCACGGATGCATGGGCACTCGTAGCTTAGACCTCTTATTTTTATTTAAACCTACATTATACTACGTCAGTCGAGAGACCGGATCCCACGCGGCGTAGGCGGTGCTTAGAATGCTATTCTTGGGGGTATTTCGAGTTTTGTAAAGAGACCTAATTCTATCGTAAACAGTAGAGATTTAATACTTCTATTTAATTGTTGTAATGTATCTTATTACTTTATCATTGTATGGCTTAGAGAATAATTGTTATTGTTAGAGAAATCGGTCGCACTAAAACCGGGTTCGCAATAGATTAAGGAGGTTAGTGGACATCGCGTTAGTGTAGTATTAGGACTCCGCCCCGCCCCTTCACCATGCCCCGCCTCCTATGGCGGCTCGCCAGAGCGTGCGTTAGTGTAGCGTTAGGGCTCCGCTCCGCCCGTCACCGTGCCCCGCCCCCTATGGCGGCGCGTGCGGCGGCTCGCTAGAGTGCGTTAGTGTAGCCTTAGGGCTCCGCCCCGCTCCGCCCCGCCCGTCACCGTGCCCCGCCCCCCATGGCGGCGCGCGCGGCGGCTCGCTAGAGTGCGTTAGTGTAGCCTTAGGGCTCCGCCCCGCTCCGCCCCGCCCGTCACCGTGCCCCGCCCCCCATGGCGGCGCGCGCGGCGGCTCGCTAGAGTGCGTTAGTGAAGCGTTAGGGCTCGCCCCGCCCCGCCCCGCCCGTCACCGTGCCCCGCCCCCGCAGGCGGCGCGCGCGGCGGCTCGCTAGAGCGTTTCGCGGAGGTTGCATTCGAGGCGCTTGGCCCCCCAGCCGTGGCGCCCATCTCGCTGCCGGGCGGCGTGTTCCCGCCCGCGTCGCTGCTGCCGCTCAGCAAGAGCCCTACGCCCGCCGATGGCGGCGCCAAGGACTCCAAGAACGTCGAGATCGCGGAGGTCATCGTCGGGGCTATTCTAGGTCAGTTTCAAACACGTTTATTTACCAATTTTGTTCCCTTTTATCTCCTAGGGACAGATTCTCAAAAGGACAGATTGTCAAAAAACCGAAAGTGGTTTGTACCACTGCAAAGGTACACACACAAATTAACAGAAGTAAATATCTCGCACATTGTTTTCCTAAACTAACCTACCAGCTTGTACCTACTATGGATAACTGATAGAATACATAAATAGATTTTTTTAATTACATTAACTTAAAGCTTAAGCTTTCTTCTATTTATGAATTTAAATGAGGATACATTGCTATACTAATGAAAACTCCTTGTAATGCAATTTGTTTTGATACTGGTGATCATTGCTTTGACATTGTCATTAAAAATAATTAATATTGTACGTACATAGGCCAAATCAAAGCTATTTTATTACATTAATACAAAAAAAAATATTTAAAAAGGAGACCCGGCGTTTTATGCTCAAGTTGTATACTTTTGAATTTTTTAATCTGTAATTCATTATCTAGCTGGCAATATCTTTCAACAAATGACAGTTGTACAGCCGCTAGCTGTCAAATCAAACATGACTTGACGGCATTGTTGACATTTTACTTTTTTAAAAGCAAAAGAATTATGGCTTATGCAGCCATGTTAGACATTTTTATGTGTGCCTTTTGAAGACTCAGTGTTTCCATATTAAAAAATATTAATAACATAATAACTTTACTCTAATTCGCGATTCGATAAAAATAAGACAATACTTACTTGGTTTAGGTAGCAAATAATATCAGCTTAATTTATGACCAAATTCAATTGAATACAAAATAAGCATTTTTTTATGGAAAGTGCCGGTTCTCCTTTAAACCTTTAATTTTTTCTCTGACAAATAATAAAATAATAACAATTTTTCTCTTTATGTGCTTACGTGTACTCCTGTCCTTTTGAGAATTTGTCCTTATGAGGTTTCATTCGTTTCATTCGAATTCATTCTAACATAATGAATAATGTTGAGATGCCGGATAATCTTTTTTCCACCATGTGGTATTTTGACATTTTTACTCTTAACTTATGAGAAACAGAAGTGTAGTTTTGTACAATTACCCGAATCCGAAAACGCGACCAACACGATGCCAGCCAAATACAATACCATACCACAAAATGTCACACTTCGTCTGTACATTTTGCACTTTATGGTTTGACAATAAAATTCAATATCGAATAGAACCTTTGGGCGGAGGTTGCCAAATTCGGATTAGATTCATTAAGTACTAACTTTTCCAGTTTCTTATTTAGTCAGCTTCTGGGAAAATCAGGTTTTTATTGGGTTGGATTCGGAGTTGGTCAGTCTCTGGATATGCATGCCTCATACTTTAAGCACCAAATTCTTATTTGGTCTTTTTCTGATGAGTTCATATTTTCAGTAGCTTTGGGAGTTTATTCGTAGTAGGTCAGATTTGTACGAGGACAGATCCAAATAAGAAACTTTTCTTTATAAACCAAATTCTAACCACGTAGGTTTCTTTAATATGACCGAGTCTAATTAGGTAGAATTATTTATAGGTAAGCGTCTTATTTAGTTATTTTCGACATTTGGTATTTTCTTCAAAGGACAAGTACAGTTGGTCAGAAAGTAAGGTAGCAAAAATAGAAAATAAAAAATAAAATAGAAAAAAGACAGAAAAATAGATCTACAAAAGTCGACCTAAAATTCGATCGCCATATAAAAAATTTTATTGCCGACGTAAAATCAAAAAGTATTAGTTTGTACGATTTTCTAAAGAAAGCTTCATATAATATTAGCTTTGAAAGAAATGTTAAGAGGGATCTTGATGATATTGTGACCGATTCTGATTCCACTTCAGGTTTAGAATCCGAATGTTCCGATTCAAGCAGCACTAGTGGATCGAAAATGAATATGCAGAACGACACTAACAATCTAATGGAACAACTGATATGTTTATTATAGTCTTATTTAATGCGAAAGTTGAGAGATTTGGATATATATTTTTGTTTAGTTTGTTTTTGTTTGAAGTGATACAAAAAATATTTTGTTTTATGCCGTATTTTTTTGAAATCAATTTTTGCATGTTGTTTTGTTTGTTGTTAAAATAGGCCATACAAATAATTGTGGTTGACTGTGTAAATGTTAAACATGCTATGAAATCGACTTATATGGAATATCACTTACTGAGAGTCTAGCTTTATCAGAACCGAAAGAAATTGGAAATAGGCACGAAATAGAAATAAAGCGTGTGTAGAGTTTGACCTCATCAGAAAAAGGTCCATTATGGACCCAGTTATAAATAAAATTGTTTTTGTCAAAACTGAACTTAATTAGGATCTGGATAGGACTTCCTCAGAATTCGATATTTAGAGGATTAAACTTACTCAGTATTAAACTTATAACGAATACGACCTCGCGTGAATAGGGCGATTGCAGAAGCTGACTTAATAAGAAACTGGAAAAGTCAGTAATGAACATAATACGAATTTGGCGACCTCCGCCCGAAGGGATTAGAGAAATTTTACAGTTTTGGATAAGCTGGTCTGCAGTCGTGTACTCTTTTGCCATATGGCCATATCTTTGAAGCCTTAGCCTCATTCAAACCGTATCTTTATATAAAGGTATTGGTTTAGTCGAACCACCAGCGTCTTAGCCTACCGTTGCCCGACAGGCCCCGGCGGCCGCAGCCTGGTGGAGATCCAGCAGATGTCGGGCGCCAACATCCAGATCTCCAAGAAGGGCACGTTCGCGCCCGGCACGCGCAACCGCATCGTCACCATCAGCGGCACGCCGCCCGCCATCTCCAGCGCGCACTACCTCATCGAGCAGAAGATCCAGGAGGAGGAGCTCAAGCGCACGCGCCACAACGCCATCTCGGGCCTCATGCAGTAGGCCATGCCATTCCGAATGGTCAAACCTTACTTTGCATATTTGTTTTGGTGGTAATATTTGAAACGTCGAATCGTATGCATAACCTTACACGTTTTAATTTACAGTCTAGTGAGACAATGTAAGATGGCTTTAAAGCACACGGCGGTGAGGAAGGCGTTTTTGATAATTTTGGTTGCTTGTGGCATTTCGACGCTGGCCGTACTTCAGTTTGTTAATACCTTGGATACATAAGAATTTTGTAGATTCTGAAAAATAGAAAATGTTCACTTCTCGCCAGGCTAAGCCGGGTCGGCTCCGAGCGACGCACTCTCGGCTGAAATAGATGTTACCAAACTTAGATCCATATTTATTACGAATTTTCCATTGTAATATTGCAAAACTCTGCATGTTTCGAATGCATTTGTATTTTAGCATCGAACGTTGTTATAAACTAATATAATATAATAAATTAAATAGGTAGGTACCGTTTCTTAGTGTGATAAAGGTAACATAGGTCTGTTTGACGATAGATTCGACACGTGACCGTCCTGCATACGCCAATGTCGTGGTGGCCCGGATGACTAAATCGGTGAGACTAATTGTGTACGTCTGCATGTTGCGATTGCAATGATTGTGTTAGCGGTCTCGACTAAGGACGTACAAGACTAATTTGCATCAAATTATCGTGAATAACGAGGACACAGGCGATGGGACGTCGCGCTTCAATTTAACGTTACATAAACTACTGTGGTCTTTCATTAAAACATGTCCCTTAATGCAAAAACGAGTACATCGATTCGCCCGTCGGATTGTGTGCCGCAACGTCATAATAATAAGATTTAATTTGGTGCAATTTAGTGGTTGGAGGTCGCGTAGTTCCCCTAGGTTAAGTACGTAAGAGGGTAGTGACACAGCGTCGCTCCGGCGCCTAGAGTAGCCTAGTTCTAGTCAAGCGGGCGGCGCGCAGCTGCGCCCACATGGTTACCTATGTCCAATAGATGTATCTGTAGCGGCTGGCCCCCGCCCCCTCGCCCGCACGACTGTGATATGTCCCGTCACGGAGATTCCTATTCCATGCACATTTTATTTTTGTACATCGTTCACTGCGTTACATATTATTATTATTATCGTTTTCGACAGAGTAAATGTTACCATTGATAAGTTATTTTTTTTAGTTTACTGCGACCCGGTAGCGTAGGGTCGGGCGAGGATCAGACGCGGGCGCGACACTGCGGCGGAAGCGACCGCGTGACGTCACCGGTGACGGGCTCTATTATAGGTAGCTAAACCGCTCGCGGAACACAGTTGAACTGAAGTCACCGACGACGTCGCTTCAGTGTTCCCACTCGCGTGGCGTCCCGACGACGTCGCGTCAGTGTTTCCGCTCACGTGACGTCACCGACGACGTCTCGCGTCAGTGTTTCCGCTCACGTGACGTCACCGACGACGTCGCGCCAGTGTTCCCGCTCACGTGACGTCACCGACGACGTCGCGTCAGTGTTTCCGCTCACGTGACGTCACCGACGACGACGCTTCAGTGTTACCGCCCGCGTGACGTCATCGTTTATCTGGTTAGCAGAATTTTCGTCATTCCTGATTTCTCTCGGTAAAGATCTTTATTTTTTATACATTTATAAAATGGTGTTATAATTTTATTAGGAATGTTTGATAGTTATTGATTTGTCGTCGGTCTAAATTTATTCTTACGATATAAGTACAATTTAAATGTTAATGAATCGACGCGAGTCCAGATTATTAGAAAAATTATAAATGATGTATATTTTAAATGTTTTAAATGCAGATTTCTATTTAATATTCGAGAAGACAATATTATATTGAAATATTCTTATTTACAGCCGCAGCAGTTCGTTTCGCGCCGTTCTATTGTGTAGTCGTTTCGTTGTAGTGTACGGGTAGACGGCCGAGCTGTGATGTTTCGCCGCCATTGCCAAGGTACGTTCTAGTTTTAAGTTGTCGTTACCTCAGCAGTGCCATGGGCGCCCCAGCGGGCGGAATACTTATCAAGAGATGGAAAGAAGTACAAAAGAAATCGTATTCATAATAAATAGATGAAACTGTTAATTGAATCGGCTTAAATGAGTTATTTACGGTAGTTTGTAAGAAAAGGAATTGAGAGACGGTTTCTCATTAACAATATTCACCATGATGATAATGCTGTAACTAAATTTAAATAATATGGAGCACTCGTGAGCCCGGTGCTCCCATGAAATGAATAAGCGCCCTAGTGATAGCGCCGCGGCTGCGCAGCCCGCGGCGGACTGTACTGTTACTGTCTATACTTACGTGTGTTATGTAGGTAACATTGCAGCGTAGATGCATTCAAGTAGCTAGTTATTATTATATATTCAATCTTTAAAGTGTTTAGGTATTGCTGTTCCAACTTTCTGGTGTTTTCGACTTTCTCATCTTAGCATAATGTTGTATATTTGGGGATAGGTTCAGATATCGTCTTTTGTCAATTAAAGAGGCATAGCGCGCGCGCGGTGGCTGCGACGCGCGAGTCTGGCGCCGTCCGCGGGTAAGGGTTATCATCCAAGCCATTTCGTATAGTTTTGTATTCCTGAGAGAAATGATCTCGTACCGTGCAACTAGTGAAATACCTCTTGCACCTTACTTCTTCAAAATTTTCTTATGCTTTGTCCGTAACACTTATTAATTCACAAAATCCAAGACTCATCGATGTCGAAGCGACCGCGAGCGCGTCTCAAACGTTCAGGGCGTGCTGGCGGAAACCTCCCAGCGTTACGCCCGGAATCGCCGATTTTACAAGCTCAATTTTATCGGATCTAAATCTTGATTAGTCGGTACGTGTAAGGGAATCGTCAATTATTCAATGGGAGATTTCGTTCGAGCCCGGCCTCATAATTTCCACTTGTGCACTTCCTTCTCGCTAGCACGCGCCCCTCGGGGCCGTCCACACTTATAGTTACGATGGATTCTAGTTATAATTATCAAACAATATAATGGGTACGTATAGATAATTTAAAAAATACTGGAAAAAATGTTAACGTTGTTATACTGAAGTTGTTACAATATTTGAGAGTATATTATCGTGACTACAAAATAATAAGTTTAGTGCGGTAACGCTACCCGAATAAAGTATCGCGTGGAAAGATAATAAATAGTGCGATTCGTCCCTCGTACTCCCGCACGCGACAGACGCGAGCGAGTCGCGCCTGTGATACTCCGCGCCGCATCTCGCGCTGTTACTTAAGGATTCAATGTTGTAGGCTAAGGTAGCTGATTGTCACTCTTCACTCGGTTACGGTTTCGGTGTGGTACGAGGTTGGAACGTGGAGCCGGAGGCGGCGGCTCGAGGCCGCATCTCATCCTCATTTTAATTTAATAGCTAAATGTTGTTGAATTTGTTGATAGCGGTTGGTAGCGGTTGACCGCGACCGCTGTAGGTAGTCTAGTGGGTATACGAGCGAGGGCCTGGGCGCCAGGCGGCCGCGCTGCTTAGGGGCTGCGTCCCCGAGCCGGACAGCCGGACGAGCCGGACACGCCCGAGCCGGACACGCCCGAGCCGGACGAGCCGGACACGCCCGAGCCGGACACGCCCGAGCCGGACACGCCCGAGCCGGACGAGCCGGACACGCCCGCCGCGCGGAACCGCCCGACCGGGCTGACGCTCACGATCTGTATATAATTGCATAACATTGTTTCATTTACGTTCTTCTCCTTGCTCATTGCCATCAATTATTGAAAGACTGAGGAATCAACTTGCGCATATTGCCATCGTCACGAAGGCGTCCCGATCGGTAGGGATATTGTAATATATTGTTTATCATTAACTTTTCGCTCGGTTCATGTGGGTGGTCGCCGCGGTTCCGCGCGGAGCGCCGCGCAGTCGTCTCATCAACCTTTACACATGTTGAGATTGATATGTTATACTAATTCTATTGAATTATAACTTGTTGCGTATTTTAAGTGTAGGCAGGCGGCGCCCCGCGCCGGCTCGGTACGTTGTCTACGATATGATATGTTGAAACGTTTGTCGCTGTTCGTTTCAGTGATGGAGTTTTTATTTTTATTAATAATTTTGTTATCTCGGTTTACGATAAACGGGTCTGCAATGTTATGTACGAGAAATAATTTTAATTAAGTTTGAAATGAAATGTTAAATGTTTTGAATTTAAAATTCGGTATATTTTAGTCAATGTTTATTGTTTAGTTGTCAAGATTGATTTTAATGAAGTGTTATTTTGCAATGTTGTATAAGATAAGAGGCAAAATGGAAGGTTACAATGTCTTAGTGTTTAAAGCTCGAAAACCAATAAAAGGTACCTTGAACATTGTCTATATTATATTAACATTAAATAAACGCAAAAAGACCTGTTGTTTCAATTATCTCCTTCGAGAAACATCCCTGCTGATAGAAATAAAAAAAAAACAATAATTTTGAGGAAAGCTCGGGGTTGAATCCGCTTGAAAATGAGCTTTCCTGAGACTGGTTGATTTTTTTTCTAGTTAACGGCTTAGTCGATAAATGCCTAATCTTAAAATGCCCAACAGCTTAAAAAAAGGACTACTTCGCTATATACCTAGTTCTGAATATACCTATTTCTTGAAAGGACTAATTCTTAAAAAGACATTTTTTTCTTCACAGCGGGAATCGAACCTGCGATCTTCTGTGTTGCAGGCTGGTATTTGACCACCGCGCAACAGAGGTCGCGGTGTCAGTATAATTCGATTAAGTAGAGATCAACCACATAATTTTGTCACATGGTTATGTGTGTGCGTAATAATATTTACAATGTGCATCGGTCATAGAATAATAACTTTAGTTAAAGAATAATAACTTTAGGAATAATAACTGCTATTATTCTGAGGCATCGGTGTTCAAGTGCAGATGTGTCAATTCTGTAACTATGCCAACCTGTAGACCGAACATAAACAAAAACATGGATCTGTCGCTCGATAGGTTGAGTCAAGGGACCTCTTGACATTTTTGTATGACTGACACACGTCCGCCCTCAGAACAATAACTAAAGCATATTGTTCTGAGCGTCCGCCTCATCGAGCAGTCCTTTAATTCCCTTAATAATGATTCTGGTTTGGACAGATTATTATGAGTGGTCGAGATTTGAGTCGAGCAATAAATCGACGAGAATTTGAAATTATTAGGTACTGTCAGCCAAATCAAAATAAATTTGAAATTATTTGGTCTGCCATGCATGCCGTATGTAATTATTATTATCATTCAAATACGGCATGGTTTCTTAATTATATTTCCTCTTTGTAGTATTGCTGTTATTTTTAATAAAGCAATAAATAGACGTTTTGTTTTTTTAGTTAAATATTTTTAAAAAACACTCGTACTGTTTTGCTACGAACCAATAGCAAACGCCCTTTTGTCCTATTTGTTCCTTAAAATGATATCGTAAAGATCGATATTTTTGATGGATTCGTTAAAAGTCAGCGATATGTATGTTAAAAGGTACTTATGTTTTTATTTTTAGCCATTTATGCGTTTCGGGTTTATTGCTATTTGAAGTAAGTGTTTTCTTAGCTAAAATATTGTGATAAGATGCGTTATCTAAGTATAACAATAACCGTCTTTTTGGTATATGGTTGCATCTTTTCAGCAGTTAGTAGGTACTTTACTTTACTGTTCACTTTGCTTTACTGTACAAGGTGACGTATATGCACAAACACATTCAAAACAAATTGTGGAGGGGCGTGCCATCTTTTCGTGGTTTATCTCTACCTACGTTTATAAAAGGATATAAAATCCATACTAAAATTCCAATGTGAAAGTAGGTAAGTCTGTCTATCTGTCAGTTGTCTTTACGCTAAAACCGCTGAACTAATTTAGATGAAATTTGGTATGCAGATAGTTTGAGACCCTAGGAAGGATATAGGACGAGTAAGAAAGCCGTTTAGGCGCAGAATATCCAATTCGCATAATGCCCAACGGTCGCAATATGTCCAATTCGCAGAATGTCCAGTTCGCAAAAGGTCCAGTTTGCAACATGTCCAATTCGCAGAATGTCCAGTTCGCAAATGTCCAAATCACAGAATGTCTAATTTTCATCGTATGTGATCGATCAATGACTAATTGAGTCAAAAGTTCGGTTTTAATAATAATTAATCAAGTTATTAGTTGAAATAAATTTTATTTTTGTCTCATTTCTTTAAATACAACATACATTATAAAATCAACATAAAAACATAAAGTTAAGTTGTATATTTAGTCCGCTGATTGTAATTTTAAACAATTCAAAAAAATTCTAAATGATTTTATTCAATATACTTAAAATAAGCGTTTTGAATCGTCTAAAGAAGAATGGGCAAAACGTCCCCGTTTAACACACCTTGTTTTTGCTGAATTCAGTAATAAATTATTAATAGCGACCAATGTAATACCTTTGAAAGTGCACTCAATAGTCAATAGTCAAAATATATTTATTCAATAAACTTAATTAATAAGTACTTTGAATCGTCCAAATCTTTTTAACCTACCACCTATTCAGGACATAATTTTTTAACTGTGGCAAAGAATAGGCGCAAGAAACCACAGCGCACAAAAGCAACGACATTTACAAACAAAAAAAAATAATATGTCGTTAACAGGTCAATACAAAATATGAATTTAAAAAATAATAAATGATGCAATACAAAACTACAATACAATGTAGTATCAATTAAATAAAGACAATTAGAAATAGCTGTTGGAGTGCTTGGGGGCATTTCAGATCAAAGCTGTTTTGTCTTCTGTGTAATCTGACACTTTATAATAAGCTTTTTTAAAAAGCTTTTCTTTGATTTTGATTTTAAATTTATTAAGATCTAATTTCTGAATATCATTTGGTACTTTGTTGTAAAATCTTACACACAGACCCTTAAAAGAATTATTTATTTTATGGAGCCTAGTATAAGGTACTGCTAATTTGTTCTTACTTCTAGTGTTGACAATGTGAATATCACTGTTTTTTGAAAACATCAATATTTTTCTGAACATACATGAGATTTTCATAAATCATTATACTTATATCCTTAAATCTCTCTCTGAGAGAGTCACCAGCCTTTAGGTTATTTATTGCTCGAATAGCCCTCTTCTGCAGCACAAAGATAGTTTGAATTTCGGCAGCATTTCCCCACAGTAAAATGCCGTACGACATTACACTATGAAAGTAACTGAAATAAACTAATCTAGATGTATCAACGTCAGTTAACTGACGGATCTTCATTACTGCATAAGCCGCAGAGCTAAGTCTATTCGACAATTTAGCTATATGTGGGCCCACATTCAGCCCTCAGGATTTACATTCTTATCTTTAATTTGTACACTAGTTGTTACTTGCTTAACATTAGGCAATACAAATCTTACACATTTGGTTTTTCCCTCGTTTAATAGCAAGTTATTTACACTAAACCAGTGAACTAACCACTATTTACATCGTCAACATTTTCAAGGCATCTTTTAACATTAAAAATAAAAGACGTATCATCTGCAAATAGTACAGTCTCAGATAAGTTTCTAGCAAAGTAGGGCAGGTCATTTATGTAAATCAAAAAAAGTAATGGTCCCAATATCCTTGGGGCACGCCTATAGTTATGGGTGCTTCTGAAGGCACAGCACCATTAATAACCACTATTTGAGTTCTATCCGACAAGTATGATTGTATAAGGCTCAGTGCTATTTTTGAGACACCATAATGCTCTAACTTATTAACTAAAGTTTCATTACTAACGCAATCAAATGCCTTTGAGAGATCACAGAAAATACCTATTCATCTTGCTTACCCTCCCAGGCGTCAAGAAGCGCAACTCCAGCGTCAGTTGTAGATCTACCTTTAGTAAAACCAAACTGTTTTTCATGAAACAGTTTATTAATTGCAAAATGAGACAGTAATTGATTGTAAATAGTTTTATCAAAAACTTTGCTAAAGGCTAGTAATATAGAAATTGGTCTAAAGTTAGAGGGGTTGTTTTTGTTACCAGCTTTAAACAATGGAATGATTTTAGCATGCTTCATTTTTGGAAAAGTTCCTTCTTCAAGACACATATTGAAAATATCGGCCAATTGAAGAGTTAAGGAATTAATAATTGTTTGAGCAACATTTGTAGAGAGCACAGAGAAGTATCTTTGTGGGGTACCACAGATCTTCTGTATTTTTAATATTTATTGTTAAAGCTTTTAAAATGGTGTCAGTGTTTATGTCTAAAACTAAAACTGTCACCGCACTTATCAACACTTGACTCGAGGAGACGATAGCAGTATGAGAGCAAGAACTTATGTTACTACCCAACTAGCAAAACGGTGTGCTATAACAGTCACGGCAACGTTCCTGTTTTACTAAACAGTTCTTTAAGAGCGTCGTTATAAGTTGAATAGATGTGGAGTCAACGTGTATTCAACGGGATTTAGGTGCAAATTACTCCACTAATTGGTGCAATAGAAGCAGAGTAACTGTGAAATAAATAGCCTAATTATGGAATAGATGTGATTTAACAGCAAACCTAACACATTTTAGAGCAGTAATAGCATTGTCGCGGCAACTACTGCACTATTTGATGGAGTTAAAGTTACATGGTTTCCAATATTCCACAAAATAATGCTTTAAAGGTTGCCGATGTTCTACAAATCGATATTTTTATGCGATAAAAGGGAATAAAATACTGTTGTTCCAAAAAGTTCTGCTTTAATGCAACTGCAACTGAGTGAACAAATACCAATCTCCTCCTTATGTTATTATCCAATAGTAATGGAAGTACTCAACCAAATATGAATTTTGTAGTATGGTTGTACGTGTACAGGTGTAGAAATCTTGCGAAATTAATTTACCGATAAAGTGATATGCCATAATTCACATATATTTATGGGCTCTGCTAAAAACGTATTAATGTAACGTTTATAAAATAAACATTAAATAATATATAAATTACATGAATTTGGTGAATAGATTGCTGTTATAGCGCATAAATTCGATCATGTGTTAAATAACTGCGACACTGTTCCACCATATTTAATAAATGAAGTTATTTTAGGGTTCCTGATTCAAAGCCGGTAACAAATAGATATAACTATAGATGTAAAGCTGGTTACTAACATTTCTAGCCTGGCGGCTAGAAACAGCTTATTTGGCTTGTTATCATTTCTAACGATAACTAGCGGCTGAAAATGGCTGCTTACATTTTATTGTACAGTTTATATTGTGTCCATGTCTACAGCTTCCTCATTCGACATAGAGAAATTCTAAGCATGCCATATTTTTGTGCATATTATGTGCAATCTAACGTTTCAGTCCTTAGATTAAAACAAAAAGGAAAGATACGGCATTAGCGTCTCGTGAGTGAGCCGCCAAAATTAGGCCTAAAGGCACAATTTCACTTCAGTCACAATTTGCCGAGCGAACAGGCTACATCGCACTATTGCAGATATTCTACTGTGTGAAAAAGAGAAAGACGCTACTCCGCAGTGGCGTCGGAATCGGTCGTACGTACTCGTCTGTTGCGAAGCGACCGAGACGTCAACGCGCTACTCGCTGACTCCCTCGCGCTGACGTTGAAACTTACCGCTTTGTCTCGCTCTCTCGATTTACACTCTATAGGTGTGCGTGTGTGAGTGTTTGCTTATGTAGTTGAGTAGGACTATATTTTGAATGGCTACAAGTAGGAGCATGCCGTATCTTCCCTTTTTGTTTTAATCTAAATTTCAGTCCTAATTTTTGTGCCACCACAACTTCGTTACTATGAGTTGTTATATGTGTGTAAGCTGGAGACACGTGTCACCAGCTCGCACACGCCCGTTAAGACAAACCAGTGAGGTTAGGGTTTTGGACTATAGCTAGAAATTTTGTGCATAATTTGTGCACTAGGAACAAAAAAAACTAACCATCACACTCAAATACTGTTGAAACTACGATTATAAAACTGTGTGCGAGCTGGAGACACGGGTCTCCAGCTCGCACAGCTGTATCTTCTTAATTGTTCGAGCTACGGTTATGAATTATACCTCAAAATTTTGTGCAGAATTTGTGCATAAGGCACAAAAATTTTCAAAACTTTAACTCAAAAGGTTTTTGAGCTACGAACCGATAAGTATGTGTAAGCTGGTGACACGTAACACGGGCTAACACATGGTGAATTATTGTAACTGTCTAAGATAGTGCTTCGTTTTAAAGATCAAATAATACGTTATAATTTGTGCACACACGGGGCAAAATTTCAAATCTCTGGGCCTCTTACTTTAAAAATGATAAGCCAAAAACTGTTTTCCCGCCAAAAAATTCAAAATAATGGCTCGGAAGCGGCTAAGCGCGCCGTTGCCGTTCCGTGCGCTACACTATTGCCACTTTTAGACTAGGAGCCGTCTGTTAAAGCGATGCGCGACGCGACTAATTTAGTTTTACTATAGGTACCTAATAACCTACCCTACTTTTTATTTTAGATATCTCACACACGAATGTCTTAGTTATTTTTTGTTGTTGAGACAATTAAATAATTAGATTTGGCATAATGATAAACATTATGGAGGACTGCAGAACGACAAAATGGTTGCATACTTGAGCCTAATTCGATAAAGAACGGATGCTTTCCAGCAAACTAATCGCTATCGACCGTCACAGAATAAATTTTAACCATTGAAAGTAATTTATTTTAATATTAGATTGTATTACTTCCCATGGTTAAATGTAAATAAATAAATAAAAATAAATGTACTCTATGGCGATCGGGGACTTTGCGATTAGTCTGCTGGAATGCCCCCAATGTAATGCTGGGGCCACATTATCGCGCTAGCGCGAAGATTTGCGTTGTCGCGAAACGTCTGGCCAAACACTTCGCGTTAGCGCGTTGTATCATGGCGTTGACGCGCCGCGCTGTTGGTAAATTGCCGTACATAAAGGATTTTTTCGCGATAAAGTTCGTGCGGCCACATTTCCTTCGCACACTTTAGTTGACTGCGAGACAACTAGAGGTGTGAACGTGTTCCAAATACGACTATCGATATTATTCTGTTTCGATAATTATGGATTGGAGTAACGATAAAGTATTAAAAGTAATACAATAATACGAATTAATAATTAATAAAAATAATAAAGATGCAATAAATAGTAATTATTTGCCGACATGTAATAAAGCGCGATCACCTCTTCCATTTTTTCCGATAAAATTAGGAGTAGGCGATACAAATCGTATAAGGTTACTGAAACGTATTTATTGCATCAATATCGTCAAATCCGATATCGATGCGTTTTGAAACTATACCTATTTTGGAAAACACTATATCGCGTCAGGAATGCGGTGTGCGTTGAGATCACTATATTGTACGTGTTCGAATTCAAGAATATTGTACCGTATCGCTGATATTTATTGAATTACCATTAATCTGTAGTTTTTAACCCCTCAAACCCCAAGCGGTCGCATGAGACCGCACCTACAAAAACACACTTGACTTTGTACCGTGTTTTTATAGACTTACAGACTACTTTAGTATGAACAAGTTTGGTTATTTCGGTTCTGTGGTTCATCTTATGTATTGTTATCGCACAATATCGCATAATCTATGCTCCATTCTGTCTAATTTGACGTTGACAGTTACTGTCAAAAAGTGTCAAAAAAAATCCAAGAGTGAGTGGTAACAAACAAATGTGCTTGTAAAAGTTTAATAAAATAAAATTATTATAAACGTTCGATGCGTTCTGAAACTATATAGTGAAAAAAAACACGATATTGCATGAATTTTTAATAGTCTGTAGATATGGTCGATACTGTTATCACCGATATTAAATTTATGTAGCTATAGTTTAACACTTTGCAAGCGGGCATTTTATTACGCGCATCTTTCTGTGCGCCGGCCTTTTTTCGTCATTATTGTAAATTCTATAGAAAAAGAACTTTAATAAAAATTAATTTAATTGTGTTCTATCTAATCGTTCTGCTGCTTACCTATACTAACCTCCAGTTATGGCTTCTTTATGTAGATGTTGTCCATCCGCAGTAGATCACCTAGATTCAATAGTAGGCGTACCTTTGTTATCTTATGAGTAAGTACCTAAAGTTATTTTCAAATGCTAGTAAGTAGGTAGATGTTAAATTTTATATGTATTTCAAACCCAATCCACAGATAACGAAAAAAAAAGATATTTTTAAATTACAAAACGTTTTTATTTTACCAGTAGTAAGTAATTCTTACTTTTTCTATTTACAAGTTAAAAAGTTTGCAAGTTATATTGATAACTTGCAAACTTTATAACTTGTAAATAGAAAATAGAAAATAGAAAAAGAAGAATTGTCTTCTATGTGTTGATGGCTGACCGACCCCTTGTCAGAATGGTTGATGGTTTAGTTATCGTGGCGTAGTAACTGCTTTTTAGTCAACGTGCCAAAACTAAAAATTCTTCATCTCCTATGGGAGTACTTATCAAGACGAATCAAACGAGCCCAAACTCGATGGGGTTGTGTGGTATTATTATAAAGTTCTTGTGGCGTTTTTCCGGCTTCATCATCAGACCCTAAACACTATTGCCCAACAGAGTACTCGTCAAGACGATTCAAACGAACCCATAACTCGATGGGGTTGCATGGTTTCAATACTAAGTTCCTGTGGCCTTCTTCCGGCTCTATCATCAGACCCTGGACACTTTTTTCCAACAGAGTATTCGTCAAGACGAATCAAACGAGCCCAAACTCGGTGGGGTTGCATGGATTTTAATACTGAGTTCCTGTGGCCTTCCTTCGGGTTCATCATCAGACCATGGACCTCGTCTAGTCTCCCGTCAGAGTGCTCATCAAAACTAATCAAATGAGCTCGAATGGCGTTGCATGGTTTTCTTACAGAGATCCTTCCGCCTGAATCATCAAATCAGCTCAATGACACCATAATATTGCATTGTCATCCAGTTCTGACCCATGTTCAAAGTTGCAAGTCTCTAGCTCATCGGGAAGCTAGTATAAAATCGTTTGCATTTTGTCGACAAATAAATAAACAAGAAAGCTACCTAATAAAAACGTGATAATAAAAACATACAGGCGGACAAATATAATAACTTACTTATCATATTAATGAGGTTATTGTAAATACTTAAAACTAAGCAAGGCGATATTTTATGAACATTCTTATATAAAATAGACTGCTTTTATTTTAAATTAACCAATTTCCTATATCAGCAGTCTCCTAGTCTAAAATTCTCGGTATAGAAACGAAACGATCGCGAGCGCAAATTAAAATGACACTAAATTAAGCTAGCTCTCAAGTTCAAAACTCGATTGCAATAGTGTGGCGCACGGAACGGCAACGGCGCGGTCGGCGCGCGTTTAGCCGCTTCCGAGCCATTATTTTAAATTTTTTGGCGGGTAAACAGTTTTTGGCTTATAATTTATAAAGTAAGAGGCCCAGAGATTTGAAATTTTGCCTCGTGTGTACACAAATTATAACGTATTATTTGACCTTTAAAACGAAGCGCTATCTTATACAGTTACAATAATTCACCATGTGTTAGCCCGTGTTACGTGTCACCAGCTTACACATACTTATCGGTTCGTAGCTCAAAAACCTTTTGAGTTAAAGTTTTGAAAATTTTTGTGCCTTATGCACAAATTCTGCACAAAATTTTGTGGTATAATTCATAACCGTAGCTTGAACAATTACGAAGATACAGCTGTGCGAGCTGGAGACCCGTGTCTCCAGCTCGCACACAGTTTTATGATCGTAGTTTCAACAGTATTTGAGTGTGATGGTTAGTTTTTTTTGTTCCTAGTGCACAAATTATGCACAAAATTTCTAGCTATAGTCCAAAACCCTAACCTCACTGGTTTGTCTTAACGGGCGTGTGCGAGCTGGTGACACGTGTCTCCAGCTTACACACATAAAACAACTCATAGTAACGAAGTTGTGGTGGCACAAAAATTAGGACTGAAACGTTTGATTGCACATAATATGCACAAAAATATGGCATGCTTAGAATTTCTCTATGTCGAATGAGGAAGCTGTAGACATGGACACGTTTATATTCACATGGTTTAGTTTTTGTTTTTGTTGTTTTTCTAATTTATTTACTATAGGATAGGTACATTTAACATAAATATACATAAACTGTGAAATTTGCATCCGTATTATGTGTTAAATACTCAAAATTCTCATACAAAATGTGACGCAGCAGTGGAATAGGACTATTTTAATTTATTTGTGAGATATGTTTTGGAAATATGTATTTATCTATGAAATAAGGTGTGAACAGATACCTAGTAATAGTAAGCATTTAGTTGTATTTCTTCAATGCACCAAAAGCCTGTGAGCCTAAATTTTGCCGCGAGATTCCTGCGTTTGGTTTATAATGATGATTAGATATAAAGTAAACTAATTAAGCTACCTTTATTCTTATAATTTTCATACACTATCATATCATAAACACAAACTCTTGTTTCAGTTTCAGTTTCCTGTTCGTTTATAAATTAAATAATGGTGTATTCCGTGTTTATTTAAAAAAAACAACAAAAAAAGCAGAACATAGTAGGTCCTACTTTTTAACAAAAATAAGAGTTTAACAATAAAAAATGTAATAAATTTTTTTTTTTTTTGATGTCAAGTCGGGTATCTTCTACCCGGTATCAAGCGGCTGGTTATTCGTTTCTAGCCGCTGGTTTCGGTAACTACCGGCTTACAAGCTGCTAGTTTACAACTATAGATACAACTCTATAATCTGGTAGCCACTGAAATAATTCAAGTTTTTTCTCTTTCCAGATGATTGTTTATAATTATGAATGTGGACACTTGGCAGGAAACACATTTTATTTTATTAGAAAGGTGCTACGGATGTAGAGTGGAAACAGATTTGAATACGAGAAAAATACATTTTATTCTAAATCTCTTTGTCTTGTTCATTTTCAATACTCTCTGGGTTTTCAACATCTGAACTGCAATTACAGGAATCTTCAAAAACTCATTATTATTAACTTCTATTGCAAACAGTGAAGCCTGACAGTCGACTTCTTCACTGTATTCTATTAATTTAATTAATTAAACATGAATTTCAAAATTGTCGTGAACTAATAAATTGTGTACGGAACCACTATCTTCAGAGTGGTTAAGAAAATATCCTCACATTAGAGCTCTAAAGGTCACTAATAATCTGTTATTGCCTCTTGTACTGAATAAATGTGATATAATGGCATTGAAAACAATTCTGGTTATGTAGCTGTAATCTAAAAGCTATTATTGGACTAGTCGATTTATAACGCTGTATCAGTAATCATTACGCTTTTTAATAAACGGGTAGGAACTATTCAGCAAATTGGCTTCGATAACGGAACGTTTAGTAGTGGCTGTATAGTTGCGACCTACACAGACAAATAGCTAATTCAATGCTCTTATAGCGCTACTATAACAAACTCATGTTGTATAAACGAGTAATAGACACTATTACACGATTGTCGAATAGTTGCGGTATAAGTACGTAGAATAAACGTTTAACGTCATAATTATAGCGCAAAATAGGGAAAATAGCTAAAAAGTCACACGAACGCATCTTTAGCACAATATGATCACTCTGTAGCCATTATTCAACATTTATTCGATCTTTAGTGGAGTAACTGATCGCTTATTCCACTACTTTGCTAGTTGGGTAGTTATATCCATAGGTATCCTAAAGAAAAAAATCCTCGAATGCACCAGCGACTGCGCCATATGATTCTATTATTTTACTATTGACTTTATGAAGGGTCCTTAATTTTTGTTTTACCAGTTTCTTGGGCAATAATATTCCATGTGCCTAGTCTTTATTTTTTTTATTCGAAAGTGCAATTTTTTTAGAAATAAAATTGGCTGTGGATAGAGTGCCACAAGCGGCATTCTAGTACGATCGGTTACGATGCCGTCATTACGGCATCCTAGTACAAAGTGTAGGCAGTGAATAGAGTGCCACAAGCGGCAACATAGTACGATCGGTTACGATGCCGTATTTTGACGGCATCCTAGTACGAAGCGTATAGAGTGCCACAAGCGGCATTCTATCACAATCGGTTCGGGAACCGTTACATATTTTTTATTTGTCATAATGTTCAGACGACATAATATTCAAAAGATATTTTTGTATGGTGTTAGATTTCTGTTGTCTAATGAAAAAAATAACCTCGAAATTCAAGACAATCGCTACGCTGCGCTTCGCGATTGTCTTAAATTTCTAACCTATCACGTGACCTACAGGAGTAGGGCAGCTAGTATTTCTGTTGTCTAACAAAAACTACGGCAGCTTAGGCGGCGTCACTATTATACCGCAAAACTTACGGTTCCCTAACCGATGGAGATACAGTGCCGCTTGTGGCACTCTATACACTTCCAATAAAATTTGATTTTGCATTTATGCAGACTTTATAAAATAATTTTGAATAGTTGCTAACATATTCAATAAAGTTTGGATCTTTAGAGGTAGATTTTACTTGCATAAATACCTGGTGTCGCTATGTCACTGAACTTTTTCTTAGAGTTATTTAATTTAATAATTTTCTGCATAAATGTGTTGTTAAATTTATCCCGAATGCAACTGAAAACTTTTGTATAAGTATTATCTGCATCATCAGTAGGTACTACTAAAAGAGAAGAAAGTTTTCTAGGTGAATATTGGTTCTAAATTTTTCGATAGGTACCATTTTCACTGATTGGTCTACTTATACACCATATTTTGTATGGGAGAGACATTATGGTGCTTAATAGTGACTAATTGTCCGCTATGGTCTAAACTAACACAATTTATAATAGATTTTTCAAAAACAAGAAAATTACAAAAAATGTTTTTTTTTTATAGCAGAATATGCCCATGGACACCCGCAAAACCAGAGGAATCGCAGACGCGTTGCTGGCCTTGAAAGAAGGAATAGGCTCGTTTCTTGAAGATCCCTAAGTCGTAACGGTCCGGAAATACCGCCGGCGAAAGCTGGTTCCACAACACTATAGTTCAAGGCAAGAAATTTCTTGAAAAACGCACAGTAGTAGACCGCCATCCATCAAGGTGATGTGGATGGAATGACAGTCGATTGCGTGTAGTGCGGTGAAGGAAATCAGCAGCAGGGATCAAGCCGAACAATTCCTCAGAACACTCCCCATGATATATACGGTACAATATACAGAGAGACGCAACGTCTCTCCGAAGCGTAAAGCCAGGGGATCGAGCCGACCTGAAATAACCACGTCGTCGTCCACAATGAAAAGTTCCATTCCCTGCAATCACATCAACGACAGAGTCGGCGGCAACATCAGGATCATCCAGCGAGACGCAAACTCGCCACCACGGGTAGGACGCAAAGAAACTTTGCATCCCATCCCAGTCCACTGACCTATAATGCCAGACTCGACGGCTAGCCGCTGGTTGCGGTTTTGAAGTTTCTGTGAGAGGCACAGTACTGCGAATCAGACAGTGGTCTGATGAGCCTAGTGGTGCATCAACAGAAACTTGATAGCCGTCTGGGTGCGAGGTCAGCAGAAGGTCTAATAAAGAAGGTGCATGGCCACATCTGGAACCCGTGTTGGCTCGATTACCAATTGGGACAGACTGTAGGCCAAAGCAAAGTCATGAACGGCTCTACCCGCGTGGTCAGTTGTGCGTGAACCAAGCCATTCGACGTGGTGGGCATTGAAGTCTCCCAATACCACAATCTCGGCCAAGTCGCTGTTTGGACGGTCTCGATAAGTTGGTCAGTTCCGTTGTTACCGCTGTGGGACCTATACAGGCACGCATAGACGCGAGGATGACGTCCGCAGTCGACGTGTAGCCATAAGATGGAGATGTCCCTATCTTCAAGATTGCCAAGGCGACGGACGCATATATCCTCCCTGACATAGGCACAAACACCGGCTCGTGGCACAAATGCATGTTCCAGGTTGTATCCCTGGTAACGCAAGTAGGAGATGTCAGGATAGGGGGATTTCTGCGTCTCGGTGAGGAAGAGCAAGGCCGGTTTCTCCGTCTCGAGGTGGTAATGGACGGCTCTCAAGTTAGAGTGGATTCCCCTGATGTTGCAGAAGTCCACGCGAAGCGTAGGAGGGGGTGCTAATTGTCTTGCCTTTCTCCTGTCTGCAGCATGCCTTGACACGAGCGGACTTTTGCCCTCCCCAGAATACGTAGGGCAGCCTGAGCGAGAACGCTCAGGGGGGGATTCACCGACACTGTCGCCAATTAGCTAAACATATGACGAATATCTGTGTACATGAGCTTATACATAATTACACGATGAAAGTAATGCAATGATACTGCATGAGTACTACTGATTATTTGTTACTGAATACTGATCTTATAGGATAGTGCAGTGGTTCCCCCTAAGTGGCCTCCAACCTCCCCTTATAGCCACCCCGAGCCTCGCATCTAGTAGTCTGATCTGATTCAGATTCTGATACTGGTCACTGTTCGCAAACAGGCCGATCGCATCGGCAACTGGTAAGACTGATAGGTACACATTGTAATGTCTGGTAAATCTGGTAATGCATGCACTGAGATGAACAAA
Source organism: Scoparia ambigualis (assembly GCA_963921215.1). Classification (NCBI taxonomy): domain Eukaryota; kingdom Metazoa; phylum Arthropoda; class Insecta; order Lepidoptera; family Crambidae; genus Scoparia; species Scoparia ambigualis. The sequence continues at coordinate 31,495,740 of OY992520.1, read as the reverse complement.
TCACTTACCGATGTTGTTCCTGCGCCGATCTGCTCGCCAATGCCCGGCGAGTGAGCGGGCCAGCTAACTTCACGGTTTCTCCCTCTCTGTCACTCTAAGCGTGACGTCACTATATGCTATAGCTAGATAAGTTAAGTTTATTGAATTTACTTCGCATTCGCGACACTCCCCCCAGGGCAAAAAATTGAAATAAAAGACATTAAGTGATTTGACTTATTACATTTTAATCAAACTGATTTTGGCTATTTAGTAATTTGTTACATAAAGATTATAATTATATAGTTGATTCTACTACTCAAATAATCTGATCAATAACTGAGACGTCCACTCCTTAACCTTCTTCCTAGCTCTGACTGCCGATATTCTAGGTGTTCGTTTTCTGGTGTCAGTATCGGTAACTTTTTCAATTTCAACTGGATTTTCGGGTTCACTACTAGTTGCTGATTTCCCGACTTCAATATCCGTTGACTTGTAATTGCTTCTGAGTGGATCACTTTTGACTCGTACTGGTTGTTCAGGATCTGGTAAAGGGTCTGTGCTCTGACCGTCAATTTCAAGTGGAAAGAGGTGGCCGATAGAGCGGGTAAAAGTTTCTCCTGATGATAATTTGACTCTAGCTACTCTAACTTGTCCATCCGAACCCCTTATTAAGTCTGCTATTTTACCAACTCTCCAATTTATTCTGTTGCCATCTGATTTTAACTGAACTGTTTCTGCTATCTTAGGTGCTCTACTAACAACAACTCTGGGTTGACGATGTTTGTCGCTTCGCTCACGAAGACTGGTCAAGTATTGGTTGCTAAACATCTTCGCAAATTCTGATATGACTATTTGACCACGCTTCCAGCTGTCAATCAGATTGGTCTTGGTTACAGTAGCTGGATCTAAATAGTCAAGGTCTGAAATTTGCGTAGTTACTAAGCCGCCTACACGTAGGAAATCGGTTGGAGTTAAAACGTGCTCTAACTCAGCACCTACTGTTGTCAAGGGTCTGGTATTTATTACAGCCTCAATTTCTTTAATTACTGTACATAACTGATTGTGATTAATAAGATGTTTTTCTAATGTTCGCTTTAAACAGTGTTTAACTAATCCTATCAGACGCTCGTAAAAACCTCCGAACCAGGGAGCTAATTCCGGGATGAACTTCCAACGCAATTTATTCTGAATACAGTAATCGGAAGTCATCACATCAGCTGTAAGTTTAAACTGTGTAGCATTATCTGATACAATCAGCTGAGGTAAACCTCTAACTGCAACAAATCTCCTTATTGCTAGTACACATTCTTCAGCAGATAAATCTTTCACGACTTCCATATGGATAGCTCTTATTGTTAAGCACGTAAAGAGACATACCCATCGTTTCTCTCTAGTGACTTCATCGACAAAGAGTGGTCCGAAATAATCTAGGCCCGTAAACGCGAATGGCAAACTGAGCTTTACTCTTTCTGCTGGTAAATCGGGCATAGCTGGTAGTTTGAAAGGGCCACCACCATATTTTACACACTGAGGGCACTTTCTTATAACTTTCTGAACTGTAGACCTGCCATGTGGAACCCAAAATGTCTGCCTTAATAGTGCTAGTGTATGAGAAACTCCAACATGATAGTTTTTCTGATGTAATCTATTTATAATGTCGTGTGTAAAATCTGCATTCTTCGGAAGTAGAATGGGCTCTTTTTGATCATGTGTCAAATCCGTGTTTTTAAATCTACCTTTACATCGAATAAGTCCGTTACAGTCTTTGTATAATTGAAGAGACCTTGATAAATCGGTAGTAAGACCTTTGATTTCCTTAGGGAAATGTTCCGTTTGAATTTCTAATATCTGTTTGATTTCATCGTCGTCATCATTATCTGTTATCATCTCTTCAATCCTACCTGAATCTGATCGGTCTATACTATCTGGAGACATTGTAATCGGAAGACCTTCCCCGGCCACAGAAATTTGAGCGTTTATTACATCTCTATTAGGATACGCAGGCCATTGTTCTGAATCCCTCGTCAAAAAATCAGGACCCGTGAGCCATCTTTTGTAAGAATCTACTCTATCTGCCCTAGTACCTACGTCGGAGAAATTTAGTTTAGTTGGTACATATCGGACTTGTAAATGGTGGCTCTCCTTAATTTCATTAATTCTTCGCGAAACAAACGGCGGAAGCAATTTGTCTGATTTATGCCAACTCCAAACTATCTGACTATCAGTCCACAAAAATTGATTTCTGATCTTTAGCCGTAAGTATTTTGATACGTATTTTAAAAGCCTACACCCAATGAGTGCTCCCAGCAATTCTAGCCTCGGAATTTGTAAGTTATTCTTGTCCTTTAAGGGCACTAATCTAGACTTGCCAATAACAAAACTGACAATATTACTAGCGCGCAAAGAACTGCGTAAATAAATTATCGCAGCATAGGCTTCCATAGATGAATCTGTAAAGCAATGCAGCTCATACTCAATTGGTACCGTAGATTCATCCCTGTTTAGACCATGCGCATAATAACGATCAATGGAAATATCCTTTAAATAAGAAAATTTTGAAGCTAAATGTTTCCATTCAGAAAGTAAGTCATCACTCAACTTTACATCCCACTTAATTTTCGCTGTCCATAATTTCTGAAAGAATAGTTTTGCTGGGAGCATCACTGGTACTGCTAGCCCACAAGGATCATAAACTGAAGCAATAGTCTTTAGCACGTCTCGTTTTGATTGAACTGTAATTAAATCATTACTATTTAAGGTTAGTTTCAAATATATCTGATCATTAAGCATGTCCCAAATCAAACCTAATACTTTTACTGTCCTTTGATCTCTAGCTTGAAACTCATTTGGTATAGACGCAACTAATTCTTTTGAGTTTGAGTTCCACTCGCGCAAATTCATGGACAAACTATCAAATGCTTGTTTAGACGCTCTATATAACTTTTGCGCATCTGAATCTGTCCGCGCTCCCGTTACTATATTGTCTACATATATATCGTCTGCCAGTTGTTTCATAAGGTCACTATTTGATGTTGTTAAATGAAACCTAATCGCTGCATTTAGTAGAAACGGGCTTGATATAACACCAAATGGAACACGACAAAAACGCAAGTGCAAAACATTATCTGGGTGATTATCAGATTTTATATCTTTAAACCATAGGAATCGTGTTACGTCTCTGTCTAAATCTTGGAGGCCTAATTGTAAAAAAGCCTTTTCAACGTCTGCTATTATTCCTATAGGATGTTCTCTAAATTTAATTAACAGTCCCGTAAGATCTTCTAACATCAATGGTCCCCGATGTAAGCACTCATTCAAGCTTCGATTATTCGCTGTTTTAGCCGATGCATCATAAACAATACGAAGCGCTTTTGACTTATCTCTACTACGAACGCAATGGTGTGGAAGGTAATGAACTGGATGAGACTGTGACACAGTAGGATCAGGCACTAATTCTATGATTCCTTTCTGTAATTGCTCATGAATAACTTGATCGTAAGTTTTTATTTCTGAATCATCTAGCCGCTTTACTAAACTTTTGAGACGACCCCAAGCTAACCCCAAATTACTAGGTAGGATTGGCGGTCTTTCAGCCCACGGCCACTGAACATGATATCGGTTGTCTTTAAACTGAACGGTATTATTGAAATGCTTGATTGCCTCTTCATCGCGTGTTGAGTTTGGAGAATCTGTAATACCTATAGATTCTAGGTCCCATAACCTTTTGACATCATCTAACTTTAATGGCAAATCAGGTTCATTTAATTGGTTGCTACATAATCCATCGGATTGAAAATAAGTCAAAACGGTTAATTGATCTGAACTGTCAACATTCTCGCAAAGTTTTCCTGACCACACCCAACCAAAATCGGAATTAACTAAGAAAAGATCTCGTTTAACAGTGATCTTTTCATGCGACATAAACGAATGATAATAATCATTGCCGATTAAGATATCTATTTTATCACCAGAAGAACCATCATCTGCTAATGTAAGATTCTTTAATCTGATATCGTTCCACACTTTAGGTTGATCATTAAAAACCGGTGTACATATGCTGTGTGTGATATGAGGTACTACGTTTGCATGTATGAGCCGTTTAACACCAATTCGAGTGGTCATTCTAAATTGTACTACAGGACTTTCTAACTGATGTGGGGATTTGGAACCAAACGTAAATATTGATAAATTAATTTTCTCAACTGTGGGTAAATTTAGTGACGCAGCAGTAGACTCTGTTATGTATGAGCGCTGACTACCGCAGTCAAGTAATAGTCTGCATTGCAACTGTTCGGAACTTGTCTTGGCATTACCTACACTAACTAGGCATGTTTGTAAAAATGTAGTGCTTACTTCAGACTTGACGTGCAAGCCATCAGTATGTATTGATTTCAATGGCTCTGTCAATTTAGTAGGACATAAGGCTCGATTATGAGAACCGAACTTATTGCAATGCCGACATTTTCGTTTGGAACGGCAATTGTCAGCCCTGTGCCCTTCACCAAAGCAATTATAACAACGGTTACCTAATTGAGATTTTCTTTCTAGGACTGATTTGAAAACAATACATTGATCGTTGAAATGATCTCGTTTGCAAAATATACATCTATTAAATTTCTTTTTAGGTGGCTCATCGGTTCTATTAGAGGTATCATGAGGTCTTTTACGAGAAGGTAGTTTGCTTTTATAACAGTTATCATATTTAGGTTTATCTCTTCTAAATGTTGAGTATCTGCGTTGTTTGCTATCTCTCACCTCTTCAGATTTGACATGTAAGAGCCTAGTGTAAAATTGTCCGAAATTTGTTTGTTATCGAAAGTTGTTGTGTCTGTATTGGTATTGCCTTCTGTCGCTTTCTTTAACCTGTTCGATGTCTCTCTAGCCGATATTATATACTCTAAATATTTTCTTATATTATCAATTGATTCGTCTTCGCCACTAATTTTCATTCTCAATTCATAAATAAGGTCTTCAGGGAATTTTTCCATAATCATAACCCGTAAGTGATTGTGATTGACATCTTCGCCCAAGGAACTTAAAACCCTAAGATGTCTTTCGATTTCATTGAGAACGTGTCTACAATCTTTAACTTCATTAGTCGCTGCGGTTTTAATCCTATATAGTGCCACATAATGAGCATCAATAATCGCGCCAGGTTTCCCGTACCGCTCTTTTAATGTATTGACCGCTATACTATAGTTTTTGTTTGTTGTGTCTAATCCATCAATCGCCTGCTTCGCGTTACCTTCAAGAACTGACTGAAGATACAATAACTTATCGACATCGTTGATATTCCGATTGTGAACGTTTGATGAAAATTGGTCCCAGAATTGGTACCATTTGAGGACGTCACCATTAAATTTGGTTAACTCCATTCTCGGTAACTTGCTAGTAATGTTAACGTTCTCGCTGCTGGTTGAAAAAGATGCACGGTTCCGGTTATTACGTCTGATGGTAACTTCTATTTCTGACAGTAAGTCTTCGGCCTGAATTTGGATTAACGTATATTGACTGATTTCATCAACGTTAGGTTCTTTGATAAGTGTACAGTAATTATGAATATCCGAAACAAACCTTTGATTGGCACCCTTAAGTTTAGAACCAACCAATTCTAATGCATTATAGCTATCGTCACAATCTGATAATTCTTTAAGAGCACACTGAGCAGAGTTCAAGTACGACTGGACAGAATCATAAATTAGTTTTAATCGAGTTCGGATAACGTCTTCCATTTTAAATATTATTCGTAAATGACCCAAGAACCAGATTGTAGATCTTCTTATTGAAATGTTTGAAAATAAAATAGTGAATAGTTGCACTGCTTACATAAAATAATGACCCGGTGCACTTATTTATTACGCTTAGTTACTATGGCACTAATTAATAATATTGATTGAACACCAACTTCACGTAAAACACTCATGTAAATTCGTAACTCAATAATTTTTACACTTCTATACGAACTGCGTTTATCTATTGATTGTGTTACTACGCAGAGGTACACAATCCAAGCTCTATGTCACACAGTCCAACGCGTAAACAAACTATTCTACGCGGCACCATATCAGATTCGGAGAACTATTACACTACGAGACAAAGACGCCGTTGGTAGATAGGTATAACAGAGGCCCGGTGTATGGCGACGTTAAGGGATTTTGTAACACTCGGCCATCCTGACTTTACTAAAATCATTTTTTACTGTGAACATCGCTTGCAAACACTAAATCGAACTACTCTCTTTGTTGTAAAAAACAATGATTTCAACGAAACAAATTCGTTTTGAATTCTATTTATAGAATCCCAGCACCTCCACCATCTCGCCAATTAGCTAAACATATGACGAATATCTGTGTACATGAGCTTATACATAATTACACGATGAAAGTAATGCAATGATACTGCATGAGTACTACTGATTATTTGTTACTGAATACTGATCTTATAGGATAGTGCAGTGGTTCCCCCTAAGTGGCCTCCAACCTCCCCTTATAGCCACCCCGAGCCTCGCATCTAGTAGTCTGATCTGATTCAGATTCTGATACTGGTCACTGTTCGCAAACAGGCCGATCGCATCGGCAACTGGTAAGACTGATAGGTACACATTGTAATGTCTGGTAAATCTGGTAATGCATGCACTGAGATGAACAAATCACTTACCGATGTTGTTCCTGCGCCGATCTGCTCGCCAATGCCCGGCGAGTGAGCGGGCCAGCTAACTTCACGGTTTCTCCCTCTCTGTCACTCTAAGCGTGACGTCACTATATGCTATAGCTAGATAAGTTAAGTTTATTGAATTTACTTCGCATTCGCGACACTCCCCCCAGGGCAAAAAATTGAAATAAAAGACATTAAGTGATTTGACTTATTACATTTTAATCAAACTGATTTTGGCTAATTAGTAATTTGTTACATAAAGATTATAATTATATAGTTGATTCTACTACTCAAATAATCTGATCAATAACTGAGACGTCCACTCCTTAACCTTCTTCCTAGCTCTGACTGCCGATATTCTAGGTGTTCGTTTTCTGGTGTCAGTATCGGTAACTTTTTCAATTTCAACTGGATTTTCGGGTTCACTACTAGTTGCTGATTTCCCGACTTCAATATCCGTTGACTTGTAATTGCTTCTGAGTGGATCACTTTTGACTCGTACTGGTTGTTCAGGATCTGGTAAAGGGTCTGTGCTCTGATCGTCAATTTCAAGTGGAAAGAGGTGGCCGATAGAGCGGGTAAAAGTTTCTCCTGATGATAATTTGACTCTAGCTACTCTAACTTGTCCATCCGAACCCCTTATTAAGTCTGCTATTTTACCAACTCTCCAATTTATTCTGTTGCCATCTGATTTTAACTGAACTGTTTCTGCTATCTTAGGTGCTCTACTAACAACAACTCTGGGTTGACGATGTTTGTCGCTTCGCTCACGAAGACTGGTCAAGTATTGGTTGCTAAACATCTTCGCAAATTCTGATATGACTATTTGACCACGCTTCCAGCTGTCAATCAGATTGGTCTTGGTTACAGTAGCTGGATCTAAATAGTCAAGGTCTGAAATTTGCGTAGTTACTAAGCCGCCTACACGTAGGAAATCGGTTGGAGTTAAAACGTGCTCTAACTCAGCACCTACTGTTGTCAAGGGTCTGGTATTTATTACAGCCTCAATTTCTTTAATTACTGTACATAACTGATTGTGATTAATAAGATGTTTTTCTAATGTTCGCTTTAAACAGTGTTTAACTAATCCTATCAGACGCTCGTAAAAACCTCCGAACCAGGGAGCTAATTCCGGGATGAACTTCCAACGCAATTTATTCTGAATACAGTAATCGGAAGTCATCACATCAGCTGTAAGTTTAAACTGTGTAGCATTATCTGATACAATCAGCTGAGGTAAACCTCTAACTGCAACAAATCTCCTTATTGCTAGTACACATTCTTCAGCAGATAAATCTTTCACGACTTCCATATGGATAGCTCTTATTGTTAAGCACGTAAAGAGACATACCCATCGTTTCTCTCTAGTGACTTCATCGACAAAGAGTGGTCCGAAATAATCTAGGCCCGTAAACGCGAATGGCAAACTGAGCTTTACTCTTTCTGCTGGTAAATCGGGCATAGCTGGTAGTTTGAAAGGGCCACCACCATATTTTACACACTGAGGGCACTTTCTAATAACTTTCTGAACTGTAGACCTGCCATGTGGAACCCAAAATGTCTGCCTTAATAGTGCTAGTGTATGAGAAACTCCAACATGATAGTTTTTCTGATGTAATCTATTTATAATGTCGTGTGTAAAATCTGTATTCTTCGGAAGTAGAATGGGCTCTTTTTGATCATGTGTCAAATCCGTGTTTTTAAATCTACCTTTACATCGAATAAGTCCGTTACAGTCTTTGTATAATTGAAGAGACCTTGATAAATAGGTAGTAAGACCTTTGATTTCCTTAGGGAAATGTTCCGTTTGAATTTCTAATATCTGTTTGATTTCATCGTCGTCATCATTATCTGTTATCATCTCTTCAATCCTACCTGAATCTGATCGGTCTATACTATCTGGAGACATTGTAATCGGAAGACCTTCCCCGGCCACAGAAATTTGAGCGTTTATTACATCTCTATTAGGATACGCAGGCCATTGTTCTGAATCCCTCGTCAAAAAATCAGGACCCGTGAGCCATCTTTTGTAAGAATCTACTCTATCTGCCCTAGTACCTACGTCGGAGAAATTTAGTTTAGTTGGTACATATCGGACTTGTAAATGGTGGCTCTCCTTAATTTCATTAATTCTTCGCGAAACAAACGGCGGAAGCAATTTGTCTGATTTATGCCAACTCCAAACTATCTGACTATCAGTCCACAAAAATTGATTTCTGATCTTTAGCCGTAAGTATTTTGATACGTATTTTAAAAGCCTACACCCAATGAGTGCTCCCAGCAATTCTAGCCTCGGAATTTGTAAGTTATTCTTGTCCTTTAAGGGCACTAATCTAGACTTGCCAATAACAAAACTGACAATATTACTAGCGCGCAAAGAACTGCGTAAATAAATTATCGCAGCATAGGCTTCCATAGATGAATCTGTAAAGCAATGCAGCTCATACTCAATTGGTACCGTAGATTCATCCCTGTTTAGACCATGCGCATAATAACGATCAATGGAAATATCCTTTAAATAAGAAAATTTTGAAGCTAAATGTTTCCATTCAGAAAGTAAGTCATCACTCAACTTTACATCCCACTTAATTTTCGCTGTCCATAATTTCTGAAAGAATAGTTTTGCTGGGAGCATCACTGGTACTGCTAGCCCACAAGGATCATAAACTGAAGCAATAGTCTTTAGCACGTCTCGTTTTGATTGAACTGTAATTAAATCATTACTATTTAAGGTTAGTTTCAAATATATCTGATCATTAAGCATGTCCCAAATCAAACCTAATACTTTTACTGTCCTTTGATCTCTAGCTTGAAACTCATTTGGTATAGACGCAACTAATTCTTTTGAGTTTGAGTTCCACTCGCGCAAATTCATGGACAAACTATCAAATGCTTGTTTAGACGCTCTATATAACTTTTGCGCATCTGAATCTGTCCGCGCTCCCGTTACTATATTGTCTACATATATATCGTCTGCCAGTTGTTTCATAAGGTCACTATTTGATGTTGTTAAATGAAACCTAATCGCTGCATTTAGTAGAAACGGGCTTGATATAACACCAAATGGAACACGACAAAAACGCAAGTGCAAAACATTATCTGGGTGATTATCAGATTTTATATCTTTAAACCATAGGAATCGTGTTACGTCTCTGTCTAAATCTTGGAGGCCTAATTGTAAAAAAGCCTTTTCAACGTCTGCTATTATTCCTATAGGATGTTCTCTAAATTTAATTAACAGTCCCGTAAGATCTTCTAACATCAATGGTCCCCGATGTAAGCACTCATTCAAGCTTCGATTATTCGCTGTTTTAGCCGATGCATCATAAACAATACGAAGCGCTTTTGACTTATCTCTACTACGAACGCAATGGTGTGGAAGGTAATGAACTGGATGAGACTGTGACACAGTAGGATCAGGCACTAATTCTATGATTCCTTTCTGTAATTGCTCATGAATAACTTGATCGTAAGTTTTTATTTCTGAATCATCTAGCCGCTTTACTAAACTTTTGAGACGACCCCAAGCTAACCCCAAATTACTAGGTAGGATTGGCGGTCTTTCAGCCCACGGCCACTGAACATGATATCGGTTGTCTTTAAACTGAACGGTATTATTGAAATGCTTGATTGCCTCTTCATCGCGTGTTGAGTTTGGAGAATCTGTAATACCTATAGATTCTAGGTCCCATAACCTTTTGACATCATCTAACTTTAATGGCAAATCAGGTTCATTTAATTGGTTGCTACATAATCCATCGGATTGAAAATAAGTCAAAATGGTTAATTGATCTGAACTGTCAACATTCTCGCAAAGTTTTCCTGACCACACCCAACCAAAATCGGAATTAACTAAGAAAAGATCTCGTTTAACAGTGATCTTTTCATGCGACATGAACGAATGATAATAATCATTGCCGATTAAGATATCTATTTTATCACCAGAAGAACCATCATCTGCTAATGTAAGATTCTTTAATCTGATATCGTTCCACACTTTAGGTTGATCATTAAAAACCGGTGTACATATGCTGTGTGTGATATGAGGTACTACGTTTGCATGTATGAGCCGTTTAACACCAATTCGAGTGGTCATTCTAAATTGTACTACAGGACTTTCTAACTGATGTGGGGATTTGGAACCAAACGTAAATATTGATAAATTAATTTTCTCAACTGTGGGTAAATTTAGTGACGCAGCAGTAGACTCTGTTATGTATGAGCGCTGACTACCGCAGTCAAGTAATAGTCTGCATTGCAACTGTTCGGAACTTGTCTTGGCATTACCTACACTAACTAGGCATGTTTGTAAAAATGTAGTGCTTACTTCAGACTTGACGTGCAAGCCATCAGTATGTATTGATTTCAATGGCTCTGTCAATTTAGTAGGACATAAGGCTCGATTATGAGAACCGAACTTATTGCAATGCCGACATTTTCGTTTGGAACGGCAATTGTCAGCCCTGTGCCCTTCACCAAAGCAATTATAACAACGGTTACCTAATTGAGATTTTCTTTCTAGGACTGATTTGAAAACAATACATTGATCGTTGAAATGATCTCGTTTGCAAAATATACATCTATTAAATTTCTTTTTAGGTGGCTCATCGGTTCTATTAGAGGTATCATGAGGTCTTTTACGAGAAGGTAGTTTGCTTTTATAACAGTTATCATATTTAGGTTTATCTCTTCTAAATGTTGAGTATCTGCGTTGTTTGCTATCTCTCACCTCTTCAGATTTGACATGTAAGAGCCTAGTGTAAAATTGTCCGAAATTTGTTTGTTATCGAAAGTTGTTGTGTCTGTATTGGTATTGCCTACTGTCGCTTTCTTTAACCTGTTCGATGTCTCTCTAGCCGATATTATATACTCTAAATATTTTCTTATATTATCAATTGATTCGTCTTCGCCACTAATTTTCATTCTCAATTCATAAATAAGGTCTTCAGGGAATTTTTCCATAATCATAACCCGTAAGTGATTGTGATTGACATCTTCGCCCAAGGAACTTAAAACCCTAAGATGTCTTTCGATTTCATTGAGAACGTGTCTACAATCTTTAACTTCATTAGTCGCTGCGGTTTTAATCCTATATAGTGCCACATAATGAGCATCAATAATCGCGCCAGGTTTCCCGTACCGCTCTTTTAATGTATTGACCGCTATACTATAGTTTTTGTTTGTTGTGTCTAATCCATCAATCGCCTGCTTCGCGTTACCTTCAAGAACTGACTGAAGATACAATAACTTATCGACATCGTTGATATTCCGATTGTGAACGTTTGATGAAAATTGGTCCCAGAATTGGTACCATTTGAGGACGTTACCATTAAATTTGGTTAACTCCATTCTCGGTAACTTGCTAGTAATGTTAACGTTCTCGCTGCTGGTTGAAAAAGATGCACGGTTCCGGTTATTACGTCTGATGGTAACTTCTATTTCTGACAGTAAGTCTTCGGCCTGAATTTGGATTAACGTATATTGACTGATTTCATCAACGTTAGGTTCTTTGATAAGTGTACAGTAATTATGAATATCCGAAACAAACCTTTGATTTGCACCCTTAAGTTTAGAACCAACCAATTCTAATGCATTATAGCTATCGTCACAATCTGATAATTCTTTAAGAGCACACTGCGTGGCTCTTTGTACAAGCAAGTAGCAGATGTGGATGTTATTCTAGTTGGTTCATTGAACACGTGATTTAAATTAAATAGGTAATTTAAATAAGTTTATTAATCTACTGGACTCAAAATGTTAACATTAAAAACTCCACATACTACAACTCTTGTACTTTTTTTACATATGATTTTTAAAACATCCTCCATAGCGGACTCACACAGTGGGTAATTTCCAGATGGAGATCTGTATACACATATTACAACAACCTCATCTAGTTCGACACATGGCAATTCTATAGGTAGTCCAATCACGTCATTACGTTCAGTCGTGTAAGCGACGCGGATCAGTGCAGACGCATCAAATTAAAATAAATAATACTACGTATAGCGCGGCGCATGCCGCTGCTCGACTAACGTCATGAGTGACAAACTCGAGGCAAATGAACTCCTGGCGTTCCTGCAACAAAAGCTGGACGTCATGGGCGAGGTGAGCGCATTGCAAATTTGCAAGTCCAGCTTCGGTGAAGCTGCTCTACGAGTCTATCGACAAGAGCGACCAGATGGTGTCCCGGAGACGACACGGGACGCAGAAGAGTCTACAGGAGATCATAACACTGATCAAGGAAACCGATCCAGATGACATGCCGACGTTTGGTGCGAGAGACCTCAACAAGTTGCCGTCACCTTCGACCATGTCGACGTCACCTGCCTCCTGAAGGATGTCGTGTCCGTAAAGGCGAGTTTGGCTGAAGTGATGCTGAAATTTCATCATCATCATCATCATCATCATCATGATGATGATGATGCTGAAATTTCAGGCATCCGACAATACTGTGAGTGAGTTGCGCAAGGAAGTTGATTTTCTACGCGAATAGCTCGCGGTAAGTAGGTCATCGATCGCGGGCTCATATGTCAACACACGACGGGGGGCCTGCCTCGATACGTCGACGTCGAGCTGCAAGTCAGCAGTTTCGGCCCCGTCTCCGATACGACCCGAGCCGAGCCGAGCGCCGCCGGCACAGCTCTCAGCCGCGAGCGCAGTGTTTACGCCCCGCGCGCCTGCCGCCGCCGCCGCTGCCGCCGCCTCGCTGCCCGCATCGCCGGCCGTGACGACGCATGCGCCTATCAAGTGTGCGCCCGTCAACTGCCTACGCCGTGGTTTCGCCGCTGTTGTTGCCGCTAAGGCAAAAACACGGTCGCAGCGACCTGTCGCCGAGACAAAGGCCGCTCCACGAAACGTCGCACACCCGGATCAAGACAAGGATGGCTTCGTCGAGGTTCGAAGCAAGAAGCGACGTCGTCAACGAGCGAGCCAGAACCGTTGTGGTACTGCACCGACAGGGCCCGCCTTCCTGCTGCGTGCCGCGACACCGACCACGGCCGTGTACCTGTCCCGCTTGCACTACACCACCACATCGCAGGCAGGAGGTAGCAGAGTACATTCGCATGAAGTCTAACTTCAATTTGAGGATTGGACAGCTGGAGTCGCGCCATAACACGAGCTCCAAGGCGTTAGTGGTGCGAATCCCGACATCAAAGCTAGACATCTTTTTGAAGGAGGACTTCTGGCCTAAGGGTACACCCTTCAAGACTACAGTCTACAGGCGTTTCCGAAGGAGGTTGCCTGTTGCTACCGAGTTGGTACTGCAGGTGCCAATTAAATAATACTAACATTAGTTATTAAGTTATTTACTAACAAAACATTGTATTTATTTGTATGTATGTTAGACTGTAAGGCTCAGACCAAATAAAAAGTGTAAGGTATATATTATATGGGCCAATGTAATTTACCATCTGTACATTTTGTTGCCTGAATTAAATGATTAAGTATTATTATTTCACTTGTAAATTATTATTAATAGTAGATAAGTAATAATTAAAGAGCCGCCTCTTATGGCTGACATTCTACAAAACGAACTGCTAGTGATCTAAGTTTTGAGCCAATGCTCGGTAATACATAAAACGTCAATTTTAAAAGAAAGTAAAAATAAATTTATAACACATTTGCTCGTAAAGTGGCTCTTATTACACCGATATTAGCATCGTAATGTAGCTAATTACACACTAGTGCGGTAATGTAAAATTAGTAATAACAGACTAGTGCGGTAACGTAAAATTAGTAATAATTTGAATCTATTAACAACACAGACGACGCCCACACAGTCCACGCTTTACAAAAAAACAACTGCACAGTCTGCACAAGTGCTTAGATGGAGAGACTTTAGCCCGTTAGTCGCTTTTACGACACCCAAGAAAAGAGAAAGGTTGGTACCTATTATTATTTTGAAGGGCCCATCACTGCTCTATGCTGTTGAACGTATGTGCAGTCTTTAGTCCGTTAGTCGCCTTTTACAACACCGAAGGGAAGAAAGGGGTTGGTAGTAATATTATGATGAGCCCATCGCCGTTCTATGCTGTTGAATGAATGTGTAGTCTTTAGTCCGTTAGAGCCTTTTACGACACCGAAGGGAAAAGAGGGGTTGGTAGTATTATTTTGATGAGCCCGTCGCCGCTCTATGCTGTTAAATGTATGTGCAGTATTTAGTCCGTTAGTCGCCTTTTACGACACCGAAGAGAAGAGAGGGGTTGGTAGTATTATTTTGATGAGCCCATCGTTGTTCTATGCTGTTGAATGTATGTGCAGTCTTTAGTCCGTTAGTCGCCTTTTACGACACCGAAGGGAAGAAAGGGGTTGGTAGTATTATTTTGATGAGCCCATCGCAGCTCTATGCTGTTGAATGAATGTGCAGTCTTTAGTCCGTTAGTCGCCTTTTACGACACCGAAGGGACGAGAAGGGTTGGTAGTATTATTTTGATGAGCCCATCGCCGCTCTATGCTGTTGAATGTATGTGCAGTCTTTAGTCCGTTAGTCGTCTTTTACAGCACCCAAGGGAAAAAAGGGGTTGGTAGTGTTATTTTGATGAGCCCATCGCCGCTCTATGCTGTAGGATGTATGTGCAGTCTTTAGTCCGTTAGTCGCCATTTACGACACCCAAGGGACTGGATGGGAAGACTTCCTACCTTTCACATACCTACTCGTATATTTTGTCGATTCAAACAGCGGCTTCTTGTTCAATAATTACTTTGAAAGTTTTAAAATAAATATGTCTAGTTTTAGTAATGAAGAACTAAACTTACAGTCTACACCACCGGAAATAATAAGTGAAGCACAAAATGTTATTGAAAGCCTGTTACCATCTAAGTCCAAAGAAAAATACATGTTGCCTACCAAAAATTTATACACTAGAAAAGCAACAAAAACACGCAGCATTTTCAGAAAATGTGTTTTCCTCGCAAATATGTTATAAAACGTCGTATGACATACGTGCGCTTTGATAATTACAGCCTCTGCTTTCTTGAAGCCCTCGCCTACGGCTCGGGCTAGCAATATCGCCTCTGCTGTAATTTTCAACTTACCGCACTTATATCATAATGTACTATTAATTCAAATTCTTTGCTAGAAAAGCCTTGTATGTTCCGTCTGATGAACAATGTTATGGCAGTTTGACTTTTCTTTTGTCAATAATTTGGTAGAGGTATACTCTATTGTCCTAAAAGCTATTTTAAATTATTTGGAACATATTCCAAAGTCTGATTTGGCATGTCAGTAGGTTGCAGCGTGGTTGCAGCTCAATATAAGCCGCTAAGCTAGCCATGTTACTGGCTAAACACTTAAAATAAAATGATAGCGAATTTGCTATCTGTCGCTTAAAATAAGTCTTAAGATAATATTTCTCTTTTGTCAATATAAAATTATTAAGGTCAGTGTGGGGAAGTGTTACTAGGGGGCAAGTGTGGATGCTCTTTATATTTCGAAAACTATTTGAGCTTTTGTTGGCAGCGACATCTGTTGTTGTGGTTAAAACAAATTTCAGTTGCTTATTGCTGGATGATGAGCAATTTTCTATGAAATCTGGGCGTATAACCAACAGATATGTTACTCCCATCGATAGTTAGGACTTATTACTAGAAACGATTTTCTCGTATATAACTACTCTATGCCCCTGGGTTTGCTTGTAAATTTCCAAAGTGAAATAAAACACGATTATTAATTCAGTAATAATACCTATTTTTCTCACTTTTTCTGTTTTAAATAATTAGAATAGAAGGTATGTTTATGTACGTAGCCAACAGCCAAACCGCGGAAGAATAATAGTTGTTCCTTATAAAAGTACCGATACCCACTGGATGAAAACGTATGGAACAGCTGTTTTGTTTTTGGCTACATAGTAAAAGTTGTTCGTATTGATGAATACTACCCCCCCTATAATAAAAACTTCATTTAATATCCTAGTGTTGTTGATTACTATTAAAACTTTTAACATTCAATGGCCTCCATCTCCGTATTTCGGTGTAACTATTTAATGATTCTTGTCATATTATAAAATCTTCTACACGTACAAGCACAGAAAAGCTTTCATTTAGCGAATTAACATTTTTAGTTAAAAATGATTTTTAGCCCTGCCCAATGTAGTATGACACACTTACTTACCTCATAATTTTTGCTCCATTAAACTATTCTCACAAAGTATACTAAGTAATCTAGTCGACAAATTGTTGGATCCCTCGATCAAGTAGAAGAGACTTCGTATTTTAGAATGAAAAATAACTGTCTATTGTACTTCAATAATATAGATAGTCACACTTGCCTCACTTTGTTGGGGAAGTGTGTCTACCATAGCACTTTATAAAAGATCTTAAAAACGAATGATTTAATGGACAATATTGCGTAAAAAACTTGGTTTCAGTCAATTATGAACCTCATTTTAATTTGTTTATGCAGAGAGTTAGAAATTATACCCTAAACTACATGATTTTCAAAATGAAGTTCAAAATGAACTTTGATAAAAGTATGACACACTTACCCATATTGACCTTATCTAATAATTTATTCGTGTCTATTATTTCTACTTTATTTTCATAGAAAGCCAATAAATGGAAAAAATAGTTTCGTACCATCTCCAGGACATTAAAAAAATCTAAATTGGTAGGTCAGTGTTATATAATTATTTAAATATTACCAAGGCATTATTTAAATAGACGTAAAAGTATAATTAAATAGCCTAATTGATATTTGGTATTTTTTTTATGTTGATATTATATAATGTATGTTGTATTGAAAGAAATGAGACAGAAATAAAATTGATTTCAACTAATAACTTGACTAATTATTAAAACCCAACTTAGTGATTGACCACGTTATGATGAAAATTGGACTTTCTGCGAATTGGACATTTTGCGAACTGGACATTCTGCGAATTGGACATTTTGCGAACTGGACATTCTGCGAATTGGACAGTTTGCGACCGCTGGGCATTTTGCGAATTGGACAAAACATTCTGCACCTAAACGAAAAAAGTTAGTCTAAAATAAAAAATGTTGCAAAATTGACATATATCATTTGTAAGAAGTAGTTCTTTAAGTAATAACAGTAAGTATTGATTGTACACAATACATTTATCACTTATATTTATCATTTATATGTGTTTAGTTATTAATAAAACTTAAAACTAAACTTTCCTACACTCACACTAATTATCTAGCCCAAGAGAAGTTTCGTTATGACACTCGTTAAATGGTTATACACAACGCATAAACATACTTATCATACATAAAAAACACCCATGCCCGAGACAATTTAGAAAAACAATAATTTCTTAATTGACCCGACCGGGGATCGAACCTGGGACCTCAGAGATGGCGACACCATGAAATCCGGTGTACAAACCACTCGACCAAGGAGGTCGTCAAAACATGTTAATTTATGTATGTCTTGTATTGCAGTACAAGTCCTTTTGAAAATTAGATTTTATCCTATAACTATAGCATCCTATTTATATAGCATTGTGAATGCAAAAAATTCAATAATAAAGATAGAAATACCTTAGTTACACGGTTTATTTTAATTACAATAAGGAGTGGGTAAGTGAAAAGAAATAACTCGTATTTGTTGCGAAATTATGTATAATACTCACATACTCTCCAGTACAAAATTTAAAATGAGATTCTCATGGAAATGGACGGAAAGCGAATCTTACAGCGTCATTATTCAAACAACTAACTAAATTGAATACAAGAAAAAAAAAAATACATAAAAAAATGTCATGACTAATTTTATAGCTAAGGTCTTTGAGTAATATTATATAATATAATACCAAGTAACTTATATACTTACCTACATGGAGTTTTATAAGATAGGAAACAAGCATTTCTACACTAAGTTTAATCCTACTGAGTGCAAGTCCTTAATTTGCTAAAAAAATGAGATTTAACTTTTAATGTTGTTGTGAGTTTATGACTTCACAACTTAGATTAAAACAAAAAGGGAAGATACGGCATGAGCGTCTCGTGAGTGAGCCGTCAAAATTAGGCCTAAAGGCACAATTTCACTTCAGTCACAATTTGCCTAGCGAACAGGCTACATCGCACTATTGCAGATATTCTACTGTGTGAAAAAGAGAAAGACGCTACTCCGCAGTGGCGTCGGAATCGGTCGTACGTACTCGTCTGTTGCGAAGCGACCGAGACGTCAACGCGCTACTCGCTGACTCCCTCGCGCTGACGTTGAAACTTACCGCTTTGTCTCGCTCGCTCGATTTACACTTTATAGGTGTGCGTGTGTGAGTGTTTGCTTAAGTAGTTGAGTAGGACTATATTTTGAATGACTACAAGTAGGAGCATGCCGTATCTTCCCTTTTTGTTTTAATCTAAGCTTCACAATGATAAATTTAAATATAAACCGTAGTAATTCTAATACTGGAAATAAAGTCGAATCAGTAGTAAAATCCTGGTTCTTGTAAAAAGTTAAAAAAACAGCCAGCTAGACAAGCATTCACTGTTAACATACAGAATTCTATAGGTTTTTCTATTCACTTTATATATTAAAATGGTAACACTAAGTATTGCATAAGTAGTTACCTATCGATAATTAAGAAGTTATGTATGATGCTTAGTTTGTGCTCATTAATTTTTCAAGATGGCAGCAAGTCCACTACATTTTCTTTGGATTAAAATAACACTTCTTACATACTTATATACTTACAAAAGCTACTATAAACAGTAAAAAATATTGCTTGGACCTAATTAAGGTAAAGTAAATTCTAAATGTCCTATGGCTATGAAACAATTTCATACTGTGGAATGTGAGGTTCATAATTGAAACCATTGTAATGAGTAAAACTTAAACATCTAGTGCCTGGCCCTTCAGAGAAAGGCAAAAGTTCATTAAGTAGGGAAGAGAATGTGGGCCTCTCATCAGGGTCTACCTGCCAGCACTGCAAACACAGCTGGAACAGCTCGTCTCCCGCGTACGAGGGCTGCGACGGTCGCATGCCGCGCAGCACGCGGGCTGCCACCTCCTTATTGCCCGAGTGCGCGTAAGGCGTCGCCCCTAACGTCAGGGCCTCCCACATCAAGCAACCGAACGACCACACATCAGCTTTCGGGTTAAACCTGGTTTGTCTCAACATCTCATGAGATGTCCACCTTGTGTAATCGGGAGTTTCATGTAATGGCCTCATATGCGATAACCCAAAACCAGACACTTTAGCGAGACCATCATCTCCGATGGCTATGTTACGGCATGAAAGTCTTTTGTGAGTTATCTTTTTGCTCTGCAAGAATTCCATACCTCTAGCGACATCCACACAAATTTGGAGCAGCTTATTCTCTGTAATTAGACAAAACTTATTGTTCTGCAGGTCTCTTTGCCTGCTTTGTAGCAACATATCTTTCAAAGTTTGCCTTGAATCCTGCAAAACCACAAATAAAGTTGTATTTGTCTCACATATTCCAAGAAGAGATATAACATTCTCATGTTCACTGGATTTAATGAGGAGGTCTAACTCTTGCAACATCAGCTTCTTATCTGATCTCTCCAGGTCCCTATCTGCTACAACCTGCACCAAGCCAGGGGTCTGTGCACCATGCTGTTGAACTTTGCCTTTAGTAAACTTTCCATAGCTACCGAGACCTACAACACATGAGATATCTATGTCTATTAAACTTCTCGGTATATTCCAAAGTTTTCTTTTTAAATTTCCATAGTAGTCTACTCTTTCATCTTCATCTTGAAGGAACCCCGCATTTTCTATTTCCACACAGGGCTCGCTGAGGTTGAGAGGCAGAGATTGAGAACCTCTTTGAATGCGTGCAAGATGAATCTTTTTCCTCAGTATGATCAGGAATCCTACTCCTATCAACAGCAGCACCACACCAATGGCAATACCAGCCCCAAGAGCCACCACCAATGGCGACATTTCTTCAGGCTCATTAATATTTAATATAATCTTTTTTGCAGACTCTGCATACCTTATCTTCTTCACATGATTTTTTTCACTGACTATTCCAAGAGATACATCTATATCATTAGTAAGTGGTAATGGAGCATTATAGAACCCATTGTAAGTGCTTCTGTCTCCAATCGTAAAATCATTGTTAATGTCATAAGGGTCTAGCTCAGCTGTGATGTAGTAAGGTAGGCCCAGTTCCGAGGCATATGTGTGGTTGCCCAGGGTTTCAGTTATGTAGTTTTGCTGGTACAGTTCCACCGAGACAACCACTCTGTACATAGACACTGGACCATTCACATTTTTAGCTTTTGGGATGTGGATTGACATTCTATCACCACGCCTCTCTCTTATCTCTATTTCTGGAGGACTAGGGTCAGGGGTGCCAATGATAGTTGTCAATGTTGTGGTTATATTAGAGCCTTCTTCATCATAGTTAAGAGCAGCAACACTTACAGAATATGTTGATCCGGGTTGCAGGTTCAATAATTCATTGTGGAAAGTTATGTTTGAAATCCGCCACTCTAACGGCGGCATTAAAAAGTCCGCATAAGTCTCGACGACAACAGCCTTCATCACATAGCCGGTGATAAAGGAGTAAGCTTGCGGAGGCGTCCAGCGTACGCGGGCTGTGGTCTCCGTCACGTTGACTACTTCGACGGTGGCCGGCGGCCCCGGCGCCGTCACCTCTGTGTCATAAACACTCGAGGCATTCAGGCCGCCACATTTCTGTGTCTCGTTCTTAGGACACAGCGTATCGCAATGATCGGCCGGCAACTGCGATGGGCCGGGCGCGTTACCACAAAAACAAGTGGACTCATTGCCTATCACAGCATACTTGTAATAAACTTGCTCACACGCAGAAAGGCACACATCTACCGACTGTCCGGTATGTGTATTCAACAAATCTTCAACGTTTAATGTGAAGCAACCGAGATAATAACCACGTTCTCCGTTACTAGCTTTAATACACAACGTTGTTAGTGCAACGACAAACACCCACAGATTCACCATTGTTTATTCTCAGCATTGAGTCATTCAAGTAAGTGCATAACTTGCCCAAAGACTGTTGAACAACTTTTTATCTATGAAAACGTACAACAATATTATAGTGTAAAGTAATCTCGCATATCCTTTAAATTATTTGTTTCTTATTGCTATTACAGCACAATATTAACGTAAATTTATACAAAAACTTTACATAGCAACTAACCGTAACCGCTTCTCAGATTCAGTCACACACATCATTTTGTTTGATTATTTGACATCTAACGTCATTCATGTCATTTTTTTTTGTTCCGTGAAGGAACAGGCTAAGGTCTGAGACCATACTGCCTAATCATTAGTTTTTTTTCTTTTTTTTCCCTTGATGATAATGAGTTGTGATTAAGATGATGAATGATGATGTTCCCCTAACCCCTTGAGTCCTCACTGAGGACTCCTCAGTAAAGATGTGGGACTTTACTGAGGTCTCACGCGGACTTCTTGAGAGAATTTGAAAAGTGATGTTGCACTGTTTTGTTTCATTTGCCAACACTCATGCACGTTCACAAACACTTAACGGTTAATAATCCACTATATATTTCACAATAATATTCGAAAAATACAAATTTTATGCCGGCACTTCACATGGCGTATCGTGTTCGCGTATTTGCATTATTTGTCCGAACACGGCAATGTCTAGACGGTCTATTTGAATATATTTGCTTTATTTGCACGAATAAGGCAAACAACGCAAATA
This sequence comes from Scoparia ambigualis, assembly GCA_963921215.1. Lineage (NCBI taxonomy): Eukaryota > Metazoa > Arthropoda > Insecta > Lepidoptera > Crambidae > Scoparia > Scoparia ambigualis. Next base: position 31,473,456 of record OY992520.1, on the reverse strand, counting down.
GCGAATATGCGTTTCCGTCCACTTGTCGGTTTTTGATCACACATCAAAGGAATCAAATACGGCAAATATTTGCGTCGGCCGTCCACACATGGTTCTGTTCAGAAGCGCGCGTGCGGCTGTCCTGTTCAGACGTGTTCCGGTTTTTATACGTAAACATAGTAAAATGGATTAGACAAACGAAACCGTATTGCGATTTTTGGAATTATACCAAATGCATCCTAGTATTTGGGACCCCAAAAATGCCTCTCATAAAAACAAAAACCGAACACGTTGCATTAATCGATATTCAAAATAACTTAGGAGAACCCTGCACAATAAAAAAACAGGTGTTGGCTAGCCGCATTCAGATAAATATAATAAGCTGCTGCCACTGACACGTCCATCACTGTTGCATTCAATTTGTTTGTGAACAAGCAAATATGGTGAATATTTGCGTTGTTTGCCCGTATAGGCCATGTGTGGGTGGCTTGTTTGACGCCAAGCGATGTGCCAGGTTATTTGGGCAAACACAACGATATCGCCTCACGAACACGATACGCCAAGTGAAGTGCCGCTATTAGAAAATAAAACAAAACTGCAGACATGACGCTTCACTTTCCCGCCAAGAAGAACACACAGCGCCCTCTACAATGAATATTTGACAGTTTGCTTCCCCATTGACATGTTTTAATTTTCTCCTCTCCGTCTGATTCCGAAAGACATAAGGACCTAACCCATACAGACTAGTTTACATTCATTTAATTTATGACCAAGATAATGTTAAATATTTAATGATGGTTGATTTATTTGATAGGTAAACATACTTCCTGGGGTGGCAACAGCGAAATATTGGGCCAAAACTGTTTAACAGCGCGTATATATTGAACTATCGATACGACGAAGAAGAAGCAAGTGTGCTGAATGATCGTTCAGTGGCTGCCGACATGCAGGAAGCAGTCAGAAGGCCTACTGTAACTCTCTACTCAGCAATTTTTATTTACACAACCTTCTCCACCAAACGACTGGATCCATTTCTGTGACATTCTTTCAAATTAAGGATCTACCACATAAACCTTGTTTAGCTTCATACAGTACGACAT